>CM073429.1:20000000-21365714 GCA_037114965.1 Monochamus alternatus
ATTCAAAGGAAATGTGCTGGATAAATTACTAAGAGACCGATTTATTATAGGCATAATTGAACACAGGCTTTATAAAGAAGACGATACGTTAGCGTTTGAAGAAACAGTGTCAATCGCATAGGTAGGTGTCACAGGCGGTAGACAGAATGTCCCGTAGGGAGCAGAGCCACCTCACCAGCCACGTCCTAGGATTGACAACGAGCAAGGTCAATGATGAGATTATGTTGATACTGGTGCATTATATGCATATGTATTTTACTCACATTTTAAAATTGTCCGCATTTAATGATAATAATGATATATTTAGATTTCTATAAATCAGAACTGATACTAGATTTTAACTTCATTGAATTGCCTTTTAGGGACATCATTTTGATATGCAAATTTTCAACTAATTCATAGTTGTTTGTTGTCTTCACTGTGTCAATTATACTAATTCTCTCTAGGGTAGTTTCCAGGATGATAAGTCATTTAAAATAAGAAAAAGAAATATCATTTGTTCCTTTTCCATAAAATCTCCTGAATTTTGCACGTCAACTGCACATTGAAAAAATTATATACTGCGTTATGAACATTGTTACACCCTGTAGAATTAATTTAAAAAACTAATAACACTTGAATGAATGTAAATTATTAAGTATTTTAAATGGTCTATGTTCCCTAGCACATTTTCCTTCCAAAATTTAAAGGAAATTATTCAATTTCTGTATTTATTTACCACTACCCTAATGAGAACCTCAACCTATTAGGTGATTTTTTTTTGTGCATCTGTTGATATGATTCATTGTCCGTGAAACACCAGCCTTAATATAAAATAAATTTCTAATATGCATATAAAAATGAATGACAAATAGCTTGATTGTAAAAAAATATATTACAAAAATACAAAAACAAAAACATAACAATTAACAGTTCACATTCTAACAAAAAAAAAGTCTATTTACAAATATGTACTAATTCTAGCCAAAGTTCCATTTACATAAAATTTTATCTTTGGCTGGAAATGACTGAGAACAGAAGTAAAAGCAGTCAAAGCAATTGAAACTAGTGGTTTTCCTCTTGTTGTCCACTTGGTTGCCAGTCTCCTTGACCACCCTGTTGCCAGTCTTGTTGGCCACCCTGATCTGCTCCGTCATAACCTTGAGCTTCGTAAGACGAGATATGTCCACCGCCACCTAAAATGCACATGTTGTAGGCAATGCAAACAAATACACATTTCAATTTTTAATTATGATTTAAGTAAAGGTTAAGTAAATCCCTATTCTGATATATGACATTTAATAAAATATATATTTTTTATTGAAAAGTAAATAATGCAGTCATCAATCAGAAAGGTCACTAATTACTTGAATTATTATTCATTGTACACTTTTTACTTAATTTCCATTTCAAGCAATCCATAATTAAATTGAATAAAGTAACGTTATTGCAACTTATTATTATTAAGCAGGTATCAAACCACATCGTGTATGCCCACTGTTAGCGGGCATACACGATGTGGTTTAGAAAAACAGCCTGCAAACCGTAACGTTAGTGGTTGTATTGGCCGGAAGACCTAGTCTGATATCTCGGTATCTCAAAGAACTGCCAACGCTTAAAAGTCAAGTCAAACCGTGTATATGTGAGAAGTGGGTACAGGTCGAGAGTTAGACCAACGAAAAGCAGTCTGGTTAACATATTCTGTAGTCTTCTGATACGGAAATAATTATTTGTGGTAAAAATTATTGACATGGGAACGTGGTTTTTTCAAATCTTCAAGTTAACTGTCTTCAATATTTCAATGGAAAAATTAAAGACAATGGAGAAACAGGTTTCAAAAGGCTCCAGTAGCAATTCGTTAATTAGGTACATATGAGAAAAGACTTTCTGACCAATGTTTTACCCATTTAGAACGTTTGCGCTTTATCTTTGGTTCTTTATACATCAGACCAACTGATAAAGCAAGGTCATATTATATATATGACCTCGGAGGTCATATATATAATACTGCCTTTCGGTAAGTCGGCTCGTATATGGTCACCTTAATGATATTAATTTTCCTAGAGTTGTTATCAATGGAGTTATGCTCTTTGATACGAAATATCTATATATAATAAAGAAATAACTACATAAATATTGATTAAATAATATAATTGAAATAATCAATAGTATCTAGTAAAGAGAAGCACTAAGGATGATTTAAATGAAAACTGCAATTTAGTTCATGTGTGCAGATATAAGAGAATCGTTTTCGGAAGGCGAAATAGGCAATAAAACGTTGGTGAATCCAACCCAGTTATACCTGTCTATATGTTGAAATGAAACATTTTTTCTCATCAACGTTTCATTACCCACTTCGCTTACCAAAAATGATTGTACTATATATACTATATATAAGTAAGTATATGTAATTTCTATATTTAAATTTCATATATACCTATGATATATGATACCTATATACAAGGTGTTAAAAAAAAGTGTAAAATACTTCAGGAGGTAATAGTATGAACCAAAATAAGCAGAAAAGTCTTAATAAACATGGGTCCGCAAAGTAACGGTTGCGGAGATATGGACCACTATTCGTTTTTTTAAACATTTTATTTTATTAGGAATAAACCGATCGACCGAAGCTTTTAACAAACAAAAAACAAAGTTACAGAAGAGGTTCAAAGTGTCCTCCGTCCATTTGCAAGCAGGCACGACATCTTCGTCTCAACGATATTCGAACTCTTTCGAAAACACCCTCCTTGGTTTAGATTTCTTGACACTTTTGATTAATCCGTAGCTGCAGCTCTTCCAGGCTATTTACAGGAGTACCATACACTAATGTCTTTAAATATCTCCAAACCAAGAAATCTAGAGGGTTCAGATCAGGCGATCTTGGAAGCCATAAAACAGGTCCGACCCTTCCTACCCATCTATGTGGAAAAGTTTGGTGTAAATGCTCTCTAACGCTCATGGAAAAATGAGCTGGAGCACCATCATGCTGGAACCACATTTGTTGCCTCTGATTCAAAGGAATGTCTTCCAAAAACTCATACAGTGCAGTGTTCTGCAGAAAGTTGAAGTAAGCAGCGCTTGTTAATCGGTTTGGTAAAATAACAGAACCTAGAAACCTGTCACCTACAATACCCATCCAAATGTTTAATGAAAAACGTGCCTGATGTCCAGATTCTATTAGAGCATGAGAATTTTCGTCGGCCCAAATATGCTTATTGAGAAAATTAAACACTCCATTTCTAGTGAACCCAGCCTCATCAGTAAAAAGAATATTTGCAAGAAAACGAGGGTCTTCAGTATCATGACGTAGAAACCGACGGCAAAAAAACACGTGCTTGATGTGATCATTTATTGGATTTAAGGCCTGTACTCGTTGCACAAACAAGAGGATCACTAATTCCTACCTCGGCTGGTATTCTCCGCACACTCGTACCTGGATTTTGCTCTACCAGTGCTAGAATTTCTTCTTCTGCTCTAGGAGTGGATACCGACCCTGGTCTTCCGGATAAATGGCACTGTTTGCTCAAGGAACCGGTATCACGCAATCTTTGGTGAAACATGCGTTGTGAAGGAATCTGGCGATTTTGATAAGCGTCAACATAAAGACGTCGCGCTTCGGTGGCGTTCCCATTAGCACGACCATACATGAAATGCATTCTGCGTTAAAGTAACCAGCCATAGCGAAAGAAAACTTGTGCACCGAGAACAACTGTCACATACGTACTGTTTATTTCACTGAACATCAACCAACTATTATAAGAAAATACACAACGGTTTTGCAAAATAAAAAAGGGGCTAAAAAACATAAAACATTCCATATCTCCGCAACCGTTACTTTGCGGGCCCATGTTTATTGAGACTTTTCTGCTTATTTTGGTTCATACTATTACCTCCTCAAATATGTTACACTCTTTTTTAACACCCTTTATATGATTTTCATTTATTTATGTTTTGATGTTGTTTATCATATTTACCTAAATTTCCTACATCGTTTCCTTGCTCTTGAACAGCGTAACTCTCCACTTGCCCGACATTCCCAGAACCTGCATGCCATGAGTCTCCTCCTCCTGATTGAACTGGAACTGGGTAAGGCTTGGGTACCTCTACAGGTACGGGCACCTTCTTGACTATCTCGTAGGGTACTGCGTGAGGTACTTTAACGTATTTGGTTTCTACAACTGGATAGGGTTTGGGTACTGGAACGGGATAAGGATGAGGTACAGGAACCTTGACGGGGTATGGTTCTGGTTCCTTGACGGTGACGTGCTTGGTTACATGGATTTCATCCGCTGGAAGATGCCCTTTGGAGTATTCGCCGAGTCCAAGGATATCGTACTTCGGATATTTGATGTGGCTGAAGGATTCGAGATCTGGAATTCCTTCCAATCTGTCGGATCCGTGGCTGTAACCCGGCCATGCCTTTGCTACTACTGCGAGGCAGCAAATTGCGAATAGGGTGGTCTGCAAAAAACAAAGTTTGTTAGTAAAGGAAACTGCGAGAAGTATACAGGAAATATATTAATGTTTATAATGTTTAAGTGGACGAATACAACAATACCAGTCATACTTGACGCTATACTGCTAGAATATTGAGACGATTATAATGCCTTTATAAATTAATAAAAAATTTAGAAAAAAATTTAAAAAGAATGTGGAATGTGTGAATTACTTATATGATATTAATAAAAAAATGAAACGATCAGAAATTTTATTATTAGTGTAATAACAAAAAATGTGTGTAAAATAATTAACAAGTATTTTGTCTGTTACTGAATTTAAAAGGTACATATTCCTTAAATTACATTATTAATTATCGCATTGCATGACTTACAAAGCTTTTAAGAATGAGATGTACAGTGGACTTTAATAAGTCCTTAGGTAGGAGCTATAATTCGTGTAAAACCCGAGAGAAAGGTCAACCCTGTGTGTGCAAATTTGCCTATCTTGCCTTTTCCTATTATAAATAATAATTAGAATATTGTGCACTCCTAACTTAAATATTAGGAATAGGAAACAAAGAGCTAAAAATCATATATTTACCATCAAGCAAATAATAGAAAAAGCAAATGTGCAATTAGATGAAATATTTTTAGCATTCATTGATTTAGAAAAGGTTATTTATAAGGTGCCTCGGAGCAAAGTGTGGTAAAATTTAAATAGAAGAAGGGCAAACGATAAAACAATTATACAGAATATATGAACAATATTAATTTTTGTCAAAAAAAATAATATGAAATCAGAATCATTTGGAACAAAATAAGGAATAAGGCAGGGAGGAGGATTCAGCCCAACATTATTTATACTATTTATAACTGATATATTAAAAAAATTTACATCAGAAGTCAAGAAGCTAAACATTTGATATAGCAATTTACAAGAAAAGGAAATTTCAGAGGGCGCCTTTGCTGATGATGTAGTAATAATGGCATTTAAACTGATAATAATAATAAACGGCTTTATTGCAAATTATAATTAAATTACAATTTACAAGAGCTAAAATCCAAACGCCAAAATAAAATGGAATGCAGTTCTTGAACAAAATGGAATAAAAATTAATACAACTAAAACAAAAGTAATGATGACAGGAAATGAACAGGATTATTTAAATATCAAAGAATACAAGTTGATGTTTTCCAATGTTTAGGAGTTGAGATACAAAGTGATGGAAAGCTAGATGCAGAAATAAATCGACGAATACATAAAACTATAAAATTGTACTACACTATGAATTTTAAATTTAAAAATGAAATCTCCCCAAAAATAAAAATATATGTCAGTATATCGACAAAATATAGAAATGAAATATTTGTGAAGAATAAAGGACATATCAAGGATGAACAGAATAAAAAATGACAAAATCAGAGGACTTGAAAATACATATTAGAAGTAATTGAAAAACAACAATTTAGTTGATGGGTACATCTGCAAAGGATGAATGACACAAGACCGGTTAAGAATGTACGGAGGGGGAGGAAACATAAGAAAAGAAGAAGAGGACCACCCAGAAAAATGTGGGATCTGGTAATTGAGGACATATTGAACACAACAGGATAGAAGCAAGACAAGAAATGGACAGTAATGGAGAACAATTATGTACAAATGAAATAATTTACTCTCTGCACCACAAAGTGGTAAAAGGATATTTTAGTTATACATACATAGAATTGAATAAAGCAGCAAGCAAGCAGGATACCAAAAAACAGCTATTTAAGTTTGCCGCTAGTAGTGAAATCGTTTACTGAGCTAAAAGAAAAAGATAAAGGAGCATTTTGCAAATAAGTCGTTAATTCAACGGCCCATGTGGTTGATTACGAACAGCATTTTCAACAATGTACAAGTCCGAACGTAATTGAAGAGCAGTATTCCTAATGTCAAATATAACTTGTTTTCATTGAATTAAGATTTTACAATACAACGATTACAAGTTTAATTCTATGTCTATAATGTAACAGGATAAAATAAGAGTACAATTTCACAAGTGTCGTAGAATTGAGCGTTGAGATGAAAAACTTTTTTATTTCTATGTCTGGTAATAACAAAAAGTATTTTTTTATAATAGCAATACTATTTTTAATGTTTTTGAAAGTGCCTTCCTGGGAGAAATGATAAAAACTATTAAACAATATCAAAATACTGATCAAATAAAGTTTTCAAAATGTGAACTGAAAACTGTTCAATAATGGTTAAAAAAAACTGCCTAGTCGTTCAGCTGATTCAAACTAATTTTAAAAAATGTTAATGAAAAATGCTTATTATTGTCAAAATTAAAATACAATAGCCTTAATAAATAAATAAAATAAATTTTTAAAGTTGCTTAATTTTAATCTACAGAGAAGAACATATATGCAATATATGACCATCTAGACCACACGAATAGAAATTATTTGCGATATTCACGGTGTAAAATAACATACCAGAATGTAATGTTACAACTGTAACGGAAAATTACTACTTATGAATATGCATTTTTTTACAGTAAAACCATTTTTTTGTACACATGAAACGTAATTTTACAACGTTATTATGAATTTATAAAAGAAATCATGTGATTTGACATGAAAGATGTAAATGTATGGTATTCACATGGATATTGTTATAACACAGTATGGATTTGATATGTTTTATATTATTGTACGACGTGAACAACGTGTAAATTTACATCATTTTTATCAGTGTCGGAGGAAAAAAATAGAATCCGTTCATAAAATATAAAAAAACGTAATTTAGGAAATTTTTAATTGTATTATAACAAGATAGCATGAGAAAACATATAAGTCTTAAATTTTAGAGAAAATTTATAATTTCAAACACGAGGAAATTCTGCCGATCTCACATCATTCCATAATTATCTTCCTATTTCCTCGCAAGAATCGAAATCCAAATAAATGAATGATACTATTAACTAATTTTATTTGCACTTTCTCCTATCAAGTTAGTTCGTTAACCCAATACCGCTTCAACCGTAAAAACTGGATCCAAAAAAAGATAAATAATGTCAATATGTAGTTTACTTACAAAAATGTTCATGATTATACACCTGCGAGATGTGATATTTTGTAATAACTGATGGTGGTAACGGGGAGAGAGTATTTATACACGGAACAGGCTGCATCCGGTGCCTCCCTATAAGAATTTCTTCCACTTTCTTCGTTGAATCGTAAAAAAACAATACCATTCTATTTAATTTAAATCGTATTAGTTGCGGTAGATCAAAAAGAGGTGATAGTATTTTACGTGTAGGAAAAATCTATTTTCAAGAACCTTTCTTGCAAATAAATAACTCATTATTTGTTTACAATCGGTGCAGATTGCATCTTTGTCAAACATATTAAAATTTGGACTCTGTCAAAAAAAGATGGGATGTATTAGCCGTGAAAGTAAACGTAGGAAAAGCAATCTCTTATTTTATAGGCAGCATTTAGCACAGGCGGTTACTTAAATAATCTTTGTCTTTTGAAATTTGCTTATTTTGTAATAAGTCTTTAATAACATTAATATGTTTCTCAAATTGTATCTTTGATACCCATTTTCCCCAAAATCCCAAATCGTTCTCGGATTTGTAAGGTCTGTTTATTAGTACCATTAGAACTAAAGTAACTGATTTTATAAGTCAGGTTGTTTTATTTTCAATATGATTCGGAAAAACTGAATAGTTAAATTGTTTTTTTTTTTATTTAAATGTTTCAGTAATATTGATTCTTTTTATATACAGGGTGCCCGAAACACAAGTGCCGTAATTTTAAGGGCTTATACATCTGACCAAAAGCAATCAAAAAACTCTTATGAAAAAAATTTCTAAAATGAATAGTTTGTCTACAAATACATTTGTATTGAATAATATATATATATATATATATATATATATATATATATATATATATATATATATATATATATATATATATATATATATATATATATATATAATCCTAAGATATTGTATGCACAACGTTATCACATATTCAAGATCTGTTTGCTGTCATCATTCTGTTGCCGTTGGTCAGAGAAAAAATTGTTAGGTCAAATATGTTTTGTTTAGTACAACTTATCATGTGGCAAAATTGAAGAACTCATATTCCGAACATCATGTATAAAAATAATAAAAATTTATTTACATATAGTTATTAATAATGTTATAGATAATAAAAGGTTTTTGTCAATGGTTTCATATCATATAGGGTTAGAAATAACGTCACAAGTACAAATAAACATGTTTCTTCACCACTTATTTTGACATGTAGGCATTACAACCATATAGGTATCATAATTTTAGCATATAGATGACCTTTTTCATATTTGACATTTTTATATTAATATTTTATTACTTTTTAATTATTTGTTTATTATGTGTTTTTTATTATTTTTATCTATTTTCTCAACTCTTATCAATGTATTTATATTATCTTAAGAGTTTACTAAAAACAGTTTGTAATATTGTAATTTACATCCTTTATATGGGCATTAACCTGTTGGATTATTAAAAATTATGAATAATAATTGCTTTGAATGAGTTAAAAGCCTCGACTCGGTAATGTGTTAAACCTATGACCTACCTATTACGAAAGGTCGGCTGCACCTCCTGATCAAGTTGTGGAAGGTATTTTTCTTTGAGATGAGGAAATTCCGATTTTCACCGGGAAAACACAAGGTTCAAGCACACCGTCTTGCTACGCGCGTGAGAGTCCAATTCTCGTTCGGGTCTCTCGCTCGGTGAGTCAAGGCGTTTCCAATACCGAGTGAAATAAGAAAAAGTGACTTAAAGTATACTGTAAGTATAAGCATAATGAGCCTAAATGACTTATTGAAATTAATAACTTAAAGAAAAAAATTATTTTTCCACGGTCGGGAGTAGAAATCAGTTTCTATGACATCAAAATTAAAACAGAAGTAGTCGATTATTTCCAAGGGAGTATAATGCTCCCAAGGGAGTTTACATTATGGAGAACGTTTTTCATGCAAAAAAAAAGATAACATTGCAATTATTTATTGACATTTTAATTAGATGTTACATTTGTACAATTTTCAAAATTAATATTATAACGAATATTACTTTCGCTTACATTTACAGTTTTTGTGATTGCGCTAGTAGTGGTACCTACTAAAACCTGATTAGCAATTTTGGTCTTATTTTTAATGGGATAACCCTCAGCGACTGTCGTTGATTTCCAACCAGCATGACGCTTTATTGTCGTAATATCCACACCAGCATCTGCCAGTAATGTCGCTGAAGATCTTCGTAAGCAGTGACCAGTATAACATGCAGCATCAGGTAATTTTAAATACGAAGCTACTACACTCGGAATTTTTCCCATGGTATTCTTGTCAACTGGCTGCCAACTACATTTTCCTGCTTTGTAGTACAAAAAAAGGCGCTTATGCTTGACGTGAGAAGGACGAAGGGACAGGTATTTTCGAAACAATTCAAGCATATTTCCCACATCGGTAACCAGAAAGGTTCGTGAAATCTTTGTCTTAGTGTTTGGAATTTTTAAAATCAAGGAAGAGCCTACATCCTCAATATCATCTACAGTTAAATTGACTAGTTCATCAGTTCGACAAGCTCCGGCAATCCCCAGAATTAATCCAACCTATAAAAAATCAAAATACTTAATAATTGAAATACCTAACAACAAAAGTAATCTTACCTTAATCATTATGAATTCTCACTTGATAGAAAACGGTCGATTTCATCCTTTGTCAATATTTTCGATTTTTTCGCTTGATATCCGTCACCGGTTCTTTTCAAAAATGCGATCAGCTTGGGGAATTTGCTTATACCTATGTTGTCGTAAATTATCAAGCATGACTTAACCATAGAATATTGCGCCCATAATGTGGAAGACTTGTAATTCTTTGCATTTTCAATGAAATATGCCAACAAAACATTCTCTCTGTATACTTGAACATTTTTCTCGGTGCACCACTTTTTGAATCGATTGTAGGCTGTATCGTATAAAGATCTTGACTTCGTAGGCAGCAAATTGCTTATTGCAATATTTGCAGCCTCCACAATCTCTTCCGACTCACAATTATTTATTGTGCACTAAACAAACTTTAAACTAAACCAAACTAGCACCTTAATTTTTTTTGTTTGTTTATGGAAAAAATAGTATATACCATTCGAGAGAGATGCTATTTTGTCCTCGGTGCATTGTAGCCCTCGGACTTCAAATTGCACCTCTGCCAAAATAACGCATTTTTCTCCCTTATAGTATAATCTACTATTAAAAGAAAAATAATCTAATTAATATACTAAATACTAATATTATTTTGTTGAGCTAGAACATAATAAAATGGCTTTATTTCTAAAATGGATCGAAACTTACACACAATCATATTAGAAAGGGCGAAGTTTAGCCTACGGTTACGGAAAAGATGAAACAATACAGACAGTCAAAAATTTTCATAAAATCTAATACAGTAAAGATGCGATATATCAAATATCTTATTTATATTCATCTTCTGCGAAATCGGAAGAAAATACAAAATAATTACATTGTTAATAATATTACTCCTACTCTATTTGAAAATATACTCGAGTACCTAATAAAAATGAAAATAATTTTTCAGTTATTTGTTAGCAAGTAGTATACCTACGTATCAATGTCTTCTAAGATACAAATTATAAATAGGAAAACATTTATGTAAGCAAATCATACACATAACATATACTACTAGCCTACACATGATGTTTCTTTGCGCTCTACTTGCGATGATATACCGCTTTCTTACGCAATTGTTGTAAGTTCATTGAATATTGAAAATTTCATGTTTTGATTAGGAGAGTTGCTGGTTAGAATTGAGAGTGGATGCGTTCGCGCTATCCGACAGCATAGTGTTTATTTGTAGTTCAAAAATATTATAATAATATTATAATTTTACCGACCTTATTCATGAATTATTATAATTACGTGGTTGTTGTTCAATAAATAATACGGTGTGTAACTAAGAGGGGTATATTTAAGTTTTCAAATAATGTATTAATTGTTTTTGTAAACCCCAGGAATCAACTACTCTGAGTGCCAATGCTCCGACCACCATTATCACTTGAAAGACTTACACCAAACAACAAAAGTCATTCGTTTGTAGCACATCCGACATATACCGGATTCGAGCTTGTTGGCTCTCATCGGGATGCCATAGGGTCAGACAAAACATATCTCGATAAATCTCTAGCTGCTCCTGTCTGTAACATCCAACAGAGGTGAATCTGAGTACACGTGATGTAACACGTGTAACATTTGATCTTTGTCATATCCGACGGAACGTCAAGAAAGCGCGATAGGTAAGGGTTTACATCTAACTGCTACTGGCTTACTTCTTGCTGGACTTGGCGGTCCCACAAAAATTACTTTAATACCAAGTAGTAATAATACTACAATTGTCTCTCGGTCGGTCAGTGGTCGCGCGGTTTAAGGCGTCAGTACTTGAATCGATGTGACTAGATCGGTGTTGGTTCGCACCCAGCTGCCGGTAGACCGTATATAAGCTATATTCGTGGAGAGGATTGGCACCCTCTCTGCGGGTATGGTAGGGTGGAAGAATGTTGGCTTGGGTCAATGTGAGAGATTGATACCGTTTGATATTTGACTACCCCCCTAATTAATGAGGTTTTCCAGGTTTCCCTCATTCCTGCACTGAATAGTGGTTAGGGCCTACCAACGTAAGTCGTTCCTGGGCGCAAATGCGGCCTGCTTAATAATAATATGCCGCCCCCTCTCCCGCACAAGTCTCCGACTTCTGGGCTAATCCCTGTGATTAGAATGAGGGGTAGAGATATTATTATTATTATTATTATTATTATTATTATTATTATTATTATTATTACTATTATTATTATTATTATTATTATTTTTTTTTTTTTTTTTTTCAGTAACACCTTCCGAAGCTCCGACACATTCGGAGATGTTCTGAAGAGTAAAACAATGACCACTCTCCACTCCGTGGAGTCAGTAATCATTGCGCCCGTAATTATTATTATTATTATTATTATTATTATTATTATTATTATTATTATTATTATTATTATTATTATTATTATTATTATTATTATTATTATTATTATTATTATTATTATTATTATTAGTTTTGATAATGATGGTTAAAAGTGTTGTATTAATACATTCTATAAATATTATTATTTTGCAATATGTATACCTGCATTTCAAATTTTATAGGTAATATAACATTTATTACAAAATATAGAAAAAAGGTTTACAATTATATTAAACAATCCAATTACTGTAATACTTTTGCATTTACCGTAGTAGTTTATGCTATCACAACATTTTATGCACAAATTTACAATAACTGTTTCATTAATATTTCTTTCAGTGTATACTTTGGCAACTACTAGGGTTACCACTCGTTCTTATTTTGGAAGGGCAGTTCTTACTACAGCCTCTATATTATCCCTTCTTTACTTTTACTGAAAATGTCCTTACCTGGTGGAAATTGTTAAGTACATAAATTTAAGCATTAGAACGCAAAGTAGCGATATATGTAAAAAATATATTTAAATGCATTGAGAAAAAAATTATATATGATAATATTCAATTGATGTACCTACTCCCCTATTCGGCAAAGCAACAGAGAATGTTCTTACTTGCGTTCTCATTTTTGAATTATACGTAATTTAAATGTGAAAATATAAAACAAAGAATGAAAGACAACTAAAATTTACTGAAGATTTATAGTGTCAAGTCATTTTATTCTCTAGTTGTGGTACTTCATTGCTACGTACTCTTAAAGCCATATATGCGTACTAGAACGTGTGTTTGTAAGAGTATAAATATTTCAAATTTAAGAAAATCAAGTATTTTTTTCTGATAAAGCTGTTGAGGGTTTTAGTTGCTTAAAAACAGTCTGATGTTATTTCCTGCAGGACTATAAATAAAATAATATGGAAGTTATTTATAATTAAAAATTAAGTGCATACTCTTATGCAGTCCTACCCTACCCTACGATAACCAGTTCTTGAACAAGATCAATCATTAATATCATAAAATTATGAAATTCTACATTTGTTATGTACATAATGACTATTTCAGCTTATAGGTACTTTATTTTTACACAACTATGAAAAATTCAACTTTATGTCAGCATTTATAAAGAGTATTGTAAGTATATTTGCAAAATTTGAAGAATTTCTATTTTTCAAGGGACCTTTCCTTTTTTAATTCAATGAGTTTCGGTATTATGAAGACTATTGGATACTACAATTATTTTTTACATATTAACGCTGCGATTGCTTCACGTACCTATTTTACACAGTGTGTAACTACAGTAGTTACGTAAAAGTATCCAGGAAGGTAATTTCTGCAATCATTTTAAGAAGAGATATCTTCACAAAGAGGAAAAATTTTCAATAAGTCCAAAATACAACTTCATCGCACTCACCCGAAACCGGTCTATGTCTGGTGGAGTGGCCGACAAGGGTTTTTGGCTGTTCACACAGATACTGCAGGTGTAATTCAATGCCGGTCGGGGCATTAGCCCGCGGAGTTGTTGTTTCCTGCAGTATCATTTATAGATTTAGTAATTTTTTCTTTTAATCTCAAAAATAATATAATTTATAGGAAGACAGTAGTAAAGTCGCAAAAGATATTTCAAATAACATTAACTTACGGACATCCTTAAATTAGAAGGATTATATTGTTAAAAACACTTACTTGCGGTCGACAACATTTTGAGATCTAGATGAGACGTTAGAACAGAAACTTTCATTTGTGGATCACGAATTTAAGAAAACATTGGAGTTACACTTTAGATTTCTCACAATACAAATATAATTAATTCGCATATACACAACTGTATTCTTTTTAAATATGTGCATAAGTCCTCATGTAGTTTTTTCCCAAGAATGTAGTTGCAATTAGGATGATGTAATTAGTACCTAAATTTAGCAATTTTAGTAAAGCAAGAACCTATATTAGTTGTTTTAAACAATATATGTTCATTTTTCAAATTCGATCCCATTAGAAGTCCTTCGAAATGTAGCATTATATTAACCAATAAGCATAAAAAATGTTACTGAATAATTAAATGTCGTTCTCATGAAACAGGAATGTTTCTTCACTAGAAACTATTTAAAAAATATGGCATTCTCAAGATTAGATGAAGAAAAGAATATCCTTGAGCATTTGAAAAACGATACATAAAGGGTAAAATTTTGTTATTAAGTAGGTCGTTATCGTGTTTAAATTCATTGACAAGTTAATCACTTTTGGCATTGTCGATATTTAATTTCAAATAATTTTAATTTATTGGTATAATAATTTTTATAGTTAGATATTTGACTCAACTTAAAGAAAGCCACCTGAAGAAGCAATCCTGAAATTGCAGAAATAGGTCAGATCTCATCTATTGTGGTTGAATTTTCGAGTTCCACATTTTCAAAAATTATAGATATTTGTAGAATGTTTTCATTAAGCCAAGTTAGTAAATTTATCTAGATTCATATTTTTTAGTAGAATAGAGCTTTGTCTGTGGAATGGTTTATTAACATACCTAGATGTTTGGTATCAGAGAGCATACATATGACATCATTGATAGGAATTGTAGGAGATTTGATATATATTAGCTTAAAATAGCTTTCTAATCACAAACCCTCTCAAAACAAAATACTGAATTTGAAAGGCACTAGACGGATCAAATGTTTTTGTTAAAATTTCACACATACGGGTTCTGAGATGACCTAAGTAACACCACCTTATCAGATTTTAAATAAAATATCACTAAACGTTTTTATTGAATTCAGGGGGTATACAAATAATCATAGCAGGCCTTGGATCGCCATCTTAAACGCCGTGATAGGATTAGAAGTAGCGGTTTTCAATTACATTTAAATTACATTTAATTAAAGTTTTTAATAATTTTTACAATAATGAAATTTTAAGAACGTATAGAAGAAAACACACTATTTAGCTTTTGTTGTTTGTTATTTTGAGGGGTCCTAATTAATACCACCTTATCGAATTTTAAATAAAAAATCGCTAAACGATTTTATTGAATTGAAGTTTTTACGGATTTGTACACAAATAAAAGTAGACACCCTGTATATTTACACTTTCAAATGATATATTGAAGGTTATTGACAGCTGCAACATAGGTCTGCTATGACATGCTTCATTTTATTGTTTAATTCCATAACAGTACATACCTAAAGAATACGCATATGTACATTTTGGCACTCACTTGGGAAAATATAAAAAAGAGAGTGAAAGATAACTAAAATTTACTGAAGATCTATTGCCACGTGATTTTTATCACTTTTCACGATACCTACTTAATTGCTGAGTACTTTTAAAACTACTTATGCGTAAGTACCTGGACCAGGAACCTGTGACTCTAAGAGCACGTATATTTAAAGTTATGATGGAATGCATTCTGTTTTTCTGATAAAACTATAAAAGCTATTGAAGGTTTTAATTGTTTAATAATGGTCGAATGTTATTGTCGTGTATAAGTATAGGCATACAAATAAATAAATGTGGATGTTATTTGGAATTAAAAATTAAGTGTCTACTCTTAAGAACTCCCACGCACATTTACGCACAGAATTAAATCCTCTTTATATACTTATATCTCAAAAACTAAGCTATTTATAATATAGATTATAAGATATTTTCCTTAGTAACCTCTTAAAGTATTTTTACATATTTAAATTGCATATACTCTATATTATACTTAAGAATACTTAAATTTATTCTTCGTATCTATCAATGTTTGTATTAAAATGTTACTCTTTACAGTAGAAGATTAATAAATAGATTTTAAATTCTTACGTAATAGCTATTTATGATATACGTGTTAAAAGTAAGATTTTATTTTGTGAGTGAAGATGATTAAAAAACGAGCGTACCGAGTTTTTTAACTTCACGAACAAAATAAAATCGCTTTTAACATGTATATCATACACTATTTTTCAACAAAACAATCGGAAGAACTTTAAACTCAATAAAAATAAAAAATCAAAAAATACCACACAGATTGCAATGTTTATGAATCAAAATTTTCGTAGCAACCAGTGCTGTTAGTTACCGAAAAAACGCAAAAATATTGACAGCATTTTCTAGTAATATTATAAGTATAATGAATAATCTCGATAATGAGCGTAACGAATCCATCCCTGCTGAAATCGAAGAAGCCGCCAGTCGAACAACATTGGAATTATTGCCGGCGAAATCAAAGGAACAGTACGAAATCGCTTATAGACGCTTTTCGGAATGGTGCAACATTAAAAAGGTCCCTGAGAAATGTAACGAAAGTGTTTTACTGGCATATTTTGAGGAAAAAGCCAAGATATGGAAATCGATAACGCTGTGGTCAAATTATTCAATTATTCCATAATCAAAACTATGTTAAAAATAAATCAAAATCAAGATATAAGCAAACATTATAAACTTATCGCTTTTTTAAAACGGAAGGGTGAAGGATATCAAGTAAAAAAGTCAAAAGTTTTGACGAAGACGCATATCGACAAATTTCTCACAGAAGCAGAAGACGAAAAGTATCTGATGATAAAAGTCGCAGCAATAGTGGGTGTCTTCGGGGCGTGTCGCCGGGAAGAATTGTGTCAGATGACCATCGACAATATCGAATATTTGGGCACTTCGGTTGTTGTGACCATACCAGATACTAAAACTAAAGTGCCTCGGACTTTCAATGTTGTTGGTGAATTCTATTTAAACTTTTTTAGAAAGTATATGGCACTCCGGCCACCCAACGCTGACCATAGACGACTTTTTCTTAAATATATGAAGAATAAATGTGTGAAGAATCCAGTCGGAACTAACATGTTTGGTAAAATGCCTGCCGACATTGCAGTGTTCTTGAATCTACCAAATTCTCAACTCTACACCGGACACAGTTTTCGTCGTTCATCGGCGACATTGTTACCAGATTCTGGTGCAAATCTTACTACCATCAAGAGACATGGAGGATGGAAATCTTCGACGGTAGCTGAAGGCTACATTGAAAATTCACTGGAACAGAAGAAGGAAATTGCGTGCCAAATACTTCCTATTGCTGCAACTACTAGCAAGACCACCAGTACTACCAGTAGTATTTCTACAGAAAATAGATGTGTTACACATGTTCAAATTGTTCTAATTTTACTATAAATGTTAATAGTAATAACTAGTTAAAATGTTGTATTGTCCTTATTTAAAATAAAAAGTTGTTCATGTGTTTGTTAAAACGTTTTATTAATTTTCAAAACAAAATTTAAATAAACTTTGATTTACTTTTAACACACTTACTTTTAACACGCGTGTCAAAAAATGACATTTTTAACATCAAAAATGACAATTAAAAAGCCCACTTTTAACAGTTTTGTAGAAAAAGTATTTTGTTGAACATCAATTTAAATATTATTTACAGTTATCCGACTGAGCTATTTAAAGTTGCCACAGTTCGCTCTGTGAAGTTCATTATCTTCTGTTACCCATTCTCTTCTAATATGATGAAACTGCTGAATATGTATATATAAAAAAGTGTTGGTCTATTACTGAAACCAGTTTCGGATTTGCATTTACTTACAAATTATTTTCAAGATTACACTGACGTTAGACTACTAATGTCAATATTATTTAATAGTAGATATCTACATATAGAAAAAGCTTTTTTTTCTTCTTTAAAATAGCCACTCTCTTTTATCTTTCAACATTTTTGTTCAAAATAATATTTAATAAAATCTTGTCATCTTTTTAGAAAACATTTTTAACCTAAATTCCGTAATGTTAGTGACAAAATAGTTTTTTGGTTTACAATTGGTTATTTTGATAAACCTATTTTATAAATTTAGTTTTGTCTAACCAAGAACACTAAGAACTAAGATAATTTTGTTTTAATTCTGAAAATGCTGATAAAAAATGAATCTATAAGACTGAGTATACAATTCATTAGGGATTCAGGTACAACTTGATTGTCAATTTCCTTGACCAGACTTGATTGAAATTAAATCAAGCAATTTTTCATCACTATTTGTTTTTTATATATTGTATTATACAGGGTATTAAAAAATAATGTACAATATTTAAGGAGGTAATAGTATGAACCAAAATAAGCAGAAAAGTCTCAATAAACATGGGTACGCAAAGTAACGGTTGCGGAGATATGGACCACTATTCGTTTTTAAAACATTTATTAGGAATAAACTGACAAAGGAAGCTTTTAACAAACAAAAAACAAAGTTACGGAAGATATTCAAAGTGCCCTCCGTCCATTTCCAAGCAGGCGCGACATCTTCGTCTCAACCATATTCGAACTCTTTCGAAAACACCCTCCTTGGTTTGGACCTCCTGAAATATTTTACACTCTTTTTTAATACCCTGTATATACAGTAGTATGAGACTTCATAATAGTTCTTTTAAGTTGGGAAAACATTTTTGCCTTTTATTCAAACAGTATTTTTGCATAAAAAAGGCGGTATATCGATTTGCATAGTCATTTTAAAAACATATTATGTAAAAATAGCAAAGAAAATAAAAAAAATTATTTGACAATTCGATATACGTAGTGTGTACTCGACCCCACATTTATATAACAAAAAACTCTTATTTTTGGCCACAGAATAGGCCTTAACTCTAGTTAAGAAACATCCTGTATATACTTTCTTAGTACGAGATTTTTAGGCAAGACAAAATTTATGAAATCAACCCTGATGCTCCATTAGTCGAAAAGAGTTATTTGTTAATATTTTTATATTTCAGTGACAGAAAACCTAATTAAACAAAATATATAACAAATAAATATAATTACAGGCAATATATTACTTTGATTTGTATATCATTAATGAATGTACTTTACATAACTTCTACTCATCTGGTATAAACTGTCATAAATATGATACGAATCAATTCAAATCGGTTTAATAATCTGTGATAATATGATATTGCAGACGATGTAATTTTATACCATTTAGAACTAGAAATACGAGGAAGTAATATATCTGACAAATCTTTAATAAATTACCTAGTCAAGAAGCAAGTTAATAAAAAGTAGCTTTTATTTTGACAACTTGTTTTTTTACTGTATTAAGTGTAATGTTTGCTACAGGCTATGTGTGAATTCGCGATTCATTCTGCGCGATGCGCGATTTGTAAGCAATTCGTGCATAGTGCGTAGAGTTTTTCTGATTGGATTTTAACGAACAAGACCCTACACATTATTCGCGAATTTTTCACATATCACAAATAGCGCATAGCAAATCACGAATATATGCATAGCCTGTAGCGGGCCTATGGTAGCTGTAGCAATTGACATATGAAACAAAAGTTGGACATTAGAACAGCATAAAATATTTGTTTGTAATAAGAAAAAGACTAAAATATAATACAAATTTTCCATTATTAATTTATTACAAGATATTAGTAGTTATCTAAATTGTAAAATTGTCCAGTATCTGATTCATCATATCAGTTACTTATTATTGTTGTATTAACACCAATAAAATAAGTTACCATCAGTAGAAAGTAAACAAATTATTAAACACAAGAAGTACGCATGCTTTACCAGTGTGAGAAAGACATAGGAATAGTATAATTAAGAAGTGTGCGCAAAGCTTTTTTTGTAAATCATTTTACAATTTCAAAAGAGGCATAAATAATTCATATGGTGACACCTACGCACTGTAGAGTTTGAACTACCTGCGTCTTTCTTTCCTGCGCACTGTGGAGACTTTGAAACACTTGTGCTTCTTCCCTTTCTTAGTAGAATTGAGAAGTGTGGCGTGATAGCTCAGTGGTTAGAGCATTCACCTAAAAAGCAGAAGGTTCAGGCCCTTGTTGCATCAAGAAATTGTTTATACCAGTAGCATAGTACAGATAATACCTTAATTGGTTTTACATTTGCGCACTTCATCATGTTGCATTTTTGGGTACTGGTACTTTATCTGGTAGTCTTTATTCACATGGACATCAAAACACAGCTCACTGTATCTCCCGAAGAATTTTTTTGCATTCTATATGTTTTTGTATCATTTTGTTTAAGTTAACTAAGTCCCGCTTTTTTTCTTTACTCAACTCCAATATTTATACATAATAATGACAAATACACCTAAACATACTTACTGATGTGAATCGTGTTTTTAGGGCTGTTTTCATAACACAGTATAAAATTTGGAACACTTATCAGTATAAGCTTTCAAAAGAAATGCTTACGAATAACCTTTACCATATAAACGTCTAGTATCCAAAAAGTTCTGCCCAGATTCGCCATAAATTAACATGTCATGCAACTGTTACTATAAATTGTTCCGTTCATGTTATGTACACTCATAAATATCAAACAAACAATAACAGGTACAGAGAAACGAAACGCACTAGCTGCACTACTACTACTACTACTACTACTACTACTACTCATTATAATAACAGTGACCACTTTGCAAACAGCAATTGTTTTTGTCTGTAGTTATAATTTTTAGGATAATAATAGGACTCTGTACAATCTCCAGTGGTTTTTTACGCCGACTTTGTTAGTATATCGTGTTAGATCCAGTACGAAAATGTGTGCTGAAGGGGTTTGCACTGATTGCAACCCCTATGACGAGGGTGGAAGTGGGCAAATAACTCCTGAATGAGGAAACAATTAAAAATGCCGTTTTTTTCTGTATCGTGCAAATAAGACTGAGGGCAGTTTGGGGGTGGTGAGGTGATCATCATTGTGCAGCATAAGACTTTTATGTTGAGGATCGGCAATATTGGAAATAAACTATTTTCAGGCATCTAATGCCTTCTACATTTTGTGAAGCTATTTATTTGTGGCATAATTTTAGTTTTTCTTTAGTTTGATAGGGTTTTTGCCACACTTCTGAAAAAAAAAAAAAAGATCAATTAAATAAGCCCTTGAGCCAAAAGGATCAGTCAAGGGTTATTTTTGAAACTAAGTTTGCCTAACCAAAAAATTTCACACTGAAAAAAAAAGCAGATAAGTAAAAAATAACAAAAATTACATCACTATCGCGCACTTTCGTATTTTTGACGTTTCGAAAAACTCTCTGTTTTCGTTCTCAAAATAGTAAATGTATTAAGTATGTCAAGTTTAATAGTTTAAAATCTGTTTATCTGCTTCCATAGATATGTTAAATGATTTTTATTTTATTGTTACTTACTTCTTCTTGATACAACTGTAGCCAACAATAATAAATGTTTACTGAACAGTTTGACACACACTTATCTCCGTTCAACAAAATAATCGCCGTCTCTTTTAATTTTCTTTTTGTTGGGTTATCTTCATTCTCTAAAATTTTTGCCTATCCCCATTGAATCAAATGATCGTTTTCCAAAGCGTGTTTGCAAATTTTGGATTTTTCAAGTTCCCATCTTTTTATATAATTTTTATGTTCCCCAACTCTAACATTCATAGGCCGAGAGGTTTTTTCAACATAATGTTTATTGCATTCACAAGGTATACTGTAGATGCAATTTTTTGAATTTGTATATCATTTTTGGGACGCGTTTTAGACAAAAAATGATCGTAAAGTATTAGTTGTCTGAAAAACTATTCGAATATTAATTTTATTACCGATTCTTCTCAACCCTTCTGATGAAACTTGTACCACAGGGGTTTTAACTGATGCTGTTAAACTGAATTAAAGGCAGTGCCATCGTAATAGGTTCAACAGGTACTTCTCCCAAATATTTTGTAGAAGGGTGCCCTAATGGACTAATGAGCCACACTGTACATATAAGAAACATATTAGAAGACAAATAAACAACTGATCATAATGTCCTATTGCAGTAAACTAAATTTTTAGTATATGGAAATACATTTTAACAAGTTTCACAATGTCAGTTGGTGCATTTATCCTAGTTTCAACATTTTTACGCAAATTATTGATAGCTAACTGCAAATGACAACATTTTTATCACAATTGCTCTGACAATAAGGTGTAACTATCGTCGTTTACAACACATAATGTTTTGATATTTCTGAACACCTATGTTGGTTTGAATTTTGCCCCAATGTAATTTTTTAGCACCTTAAATTTAAAAGCAACAACTTTTAATGGAGTCACTTTTAACACTGTCATAGTTTAACAAGTCCCTTCTCATCAAGCTCGGTTCTTAACGAGTCATCCCGTGTGAAAAATTCTGCCGCTTATCGTATGTCAAGTCTAGACAGTATTATATACTAATGTACTTAATTAACTATAAGCAGAGGTAATTTAGATTTCGCCGGAAATGTATTATCCTCAAATCGCTTATTCTTCCGATACCTTCTAAATAAATTGTTGTGGTCCAGTCACCAAGAAGTGAAGGGAATCAGATTCACTTTCGCCGCTTGGTCTAAATAAATTAATATAACTCCAGTTGTAATTAAGTACCAGTCATTTTATTTATATACAGTGTGGCAATAGATCCTTGGCCGAAGACCGTTGAAAATATTCTCAACAATAGTAACAGTGAAGTATAAAAATCCAATATTTCCAGTGGGAGCAAAAACATGATGATGCAGCTCTGTATGTCAAATTCAGAACTTTAGAAAGATATGTAATATAAAGAGCATGTACGCAAAATTCACTTTAATCAGTTTTGACTTGTGACCGGCTGAATCGATAACAATACCTATTCTGAATCCGGAGTGAATATGGTCCATTAGTAATCTAATAATTAAGTGTTAAGAATGTAGCACATTTGTATAAAGTTGTTCACACTTGGGAAAGTCAACCAAATAAATAATAAAATAAATAAATAAAATTATATGAAATCTTATAAATTTCAATGAAAACTAAATGACTGCGCTTCATACATCATACCATAACCGACAAGTCCAACAAAATCATATAGAAGTATATAAATTAAGTTGTTAAAGATTGGGTTTTTCCTATATAAATCAGAGTTCATATCCCATTCCCATGAATTGTTTTATTTTTTTTAGGTAAATATACTGTCATCTAATAGAAACAGGAAGACGTATAATCAAAAGCGGTTGATTGTGAATAAAATATAGGGCATTCCAATAAGGATGTAGTATTTTTGTCTGTCCCTAGATACCATGTCATTATAGTTAATTCATCCAAATTATCATGCACTGATAAATATTTGTCTGAAATTTCACATAATTTTACGTTGGCAATTTGTGACCAGTGTAAAATTACATAATTATAATTTTCGATAGTATTTGTATTGATTTATATATTGTAATTTTTAGGTTAGAATTGTAAATGTAATTTTACTGAGTAATACTTTGAATTTTCTTATATTTTATATATAAATGCTTACCTTTATAACTACAATTGAAAAATATGCATAGAGAAAACTTTTTAATAACTAACATTAATTCACATATATGAATGAATATTAGTGTGTAAAAAAATTAAATATTGAATAATATGCACATGTTACAAAAATGTATATACGAAAGGATTCATCAATCAGTTCAAATATTCTTATTTTGTTTACCTTGAACAGTGTAACAGAAGTCAATTTAAAAGTGTATTAATATCATTTTTGCAGCCATATAAAAAGTGAATCGATAGATGAAGTTGAAAAAGAGAAAACTGTTTACTCTTAATGTCTACTACTCTTAATGTCATGTTACCTCTGCTTATTTAAATGTACAAAAATATAGGTTTACAAGGCCTTGTCAGAAGCAGAAACAACTTGTGCATCTATCCCCCAAATGAATTATCCATCCTTTTTTCTAAAGGTGTATTGTTCATCCATCATCTAAAAATGTTTGAAATATATTTTATTCTTATTAGAAACCTTGTTGAAATGTTTTCGCTGAATATTATTCTTTAAACAATATATAAGTATTCCTTAGTTTTTGCAAATATTTGCCGATATTTGTATAATATTTTTAACTCGAATTTTAGTTACAGTTTTACAATTAATGTAGCTACAACTAATGGTAATGTGATATAAACTATTACTACTTTTACCGTTTTACTGCTTTTAAATTGGAATAAGCTGCAAGTGCACACGTAACATATAATATAATCTTACACTTATTCTTTTACGAATATCTCAGAAAAATCTTTAACGATAAACCGTACATGTTTTGTCTAATATTCATAATAAATTGGACGAAAGTAAATGATTCCAGTGTACATCATTTCTGAAGTTTTCTAATTCTATTACGGAAACATACATATACTTATTTGATTTTTCCATAATATATAATGTTAATTAAAAATTATCAGTAAATATTATGTAAAAAGAGCATTACAAAACATGGAAATTTCCAAGATTTTTATCAGTGAGGACACGCGTACATATTGTTAAAGTATATTATGAAAATGTTCTAACTGTTAATGGCGAAAGGTGTCGTACATTGTAACTAACTAATTGGACGAGACTAAGTGATATAAACAGTATGGTTAGGACTTATGGTCCTAACAAGACCACGTTACGTGCCATACTGCACATGAAACTATCACTTTGTTAATGGAAATACTTAGAGATGTCGTAGTCTTGCGTGGTGATATTGTTAGTCAGCCAAGATTATGCAACTTAACAACCCTAGTTTTTTTATGAGGTTATTAATGAAATTCCATTAGTTTGCGAGAGCATTGTGTATCGTTAACTTTGTGTAATTAGTCAGAACTGTGACTGTTATATTGTTTTCATGTATAATGGCACATACTTGTTTTATTCTAGTTGAAAAATAAAACATTTATTGAAAGGACTCTTTAGTAAAGTGACTTATTTACTTTTGCTTAAATGCTTTGCATATCGACCTAGTCTCCTTACCGACGAACAAGTCTTCGTCTTCTATTGTTAACATATAGAACTAAATCTTTAGAATGTCTCTTACAAACTGTAAATTTATTAACTGGTAAATAAAAATTGCAGCTGTAAAGTTAAGTGTGCCGTTTAAACGTTGTCTCTAAAAGCATAGCTTTTCAGACACATGGTGTTGAGATTGATATTCTTAGAGGATTTTTTTAAATATCCCACAAACGAGAATATTAATAAAATATTCCAATATGTAAAAACATCGTGGAATAACCTACTAAATTTTCCTATTACAAACATCTGTGAACAAAGCAAAAAATTGGGCAAATTGCAACAGTTTTTTCCTACTAAAGTTTATATCTCTGTCTGTCCTGTTTTGATTTATTTTTAATATTGTGCTATTTATTCGCCAAAGGTCTTGTAAATTTTTTATTTAAAGATGCTAACAATTTTTAAAGATAACGTTCAGAACCAATAAAGGAAAGACATTTTGCAGACCGGTCTTATCTGTCTGCAAAATTGTTTCCTGTAATATTAGCAAATTTGTTTTTATACATCGTTATCTATTACAGTATATTACAGTACCTATTAGCTTATATCAATTAAACCTCCCTGTCAGAACCGTAAGTTTAAAATATTTTTCTTAATAAAAGAATGGTGAAATATAAATAACACTATAGTACCGAGAATAACATACAGAAGTTGATCCAAAATGAAGGAAAACCCAGAAAATTATTTTGATTATACAAGAGAGCAAACCATAATGAAATGATTGATAACGACGAAATTTTAGATGTTGGAACTGCTACAGAAGTATCAATATTAATGATTGATGTAACTTGATTTCAATCATCACCTGGCACAGATGTAATAAAAATAAAGACAAGTAGTCAAATAAAGCAGTTACGATCTATAGAATCATTAATATTGATCTATGACTATAAAATCGTGAATATTTTTTAATACAAATATTTTACATTAAATTCAATCAAATCATATTGTTCTGTCTCGAGAATAACCAACAAAGCATACCCTAAAACAGTGTTTTACATGCATCTTTTTATTTGTAAAGTATTTTATAACAATTATTAATTCAGGTAATAGGTAGAAGAAATTATAGAGGATTTCTAAATTCTAACTTGAAAACATTAATAGTGAGTAATTTCAAAAATCAAAATTACTTGATCTGCAAAACATGTAGAATTAATAATTAGTGAAAATTGTTAGAGCTTATTTAGATCCTCTGGAATTATCGTCGACCTACAGCTGAATCCTACCCAAAGGTCGGAAAGTAGCTGGTAAAAAATTGGTTTTCTGGAATGAGCTTTATGAAGGAACTTAAGTCATTGAAGTTAAATACTGATATTTACGATTTAGAACAGAAAACAGATTTATTTTCCATTGTTATGACTTCATTAAATACTAAATATAGTTATTTATGAAAAAATATCTAACTAGAAATGAATTCTTAGCATTAACTGTGCGGCTGTTCTTTATACAACTGCTTTAATCTAAAGTTACGGTAATTTTTAACGAAAAATTGTCTTAAAAATATTTGTTACATTTTTATTTTTAATTTTCGATAAAGTATTACAGATAGAAAGATGTTGGATTGAGCATTAAAACTACACACACCATCAAAAGTCTTGGACCCTCTCTCTTAGTATATAAAATGATTAAACCTAGTGGTTTTTCTTAATGTGGTAAAAAAGTACATGTACTTAGGGAACTTTGTTACCAATGTTTTTACAAATCTAGTCAGCCAAGTGTTTCTTTGAATTTTTGTACATTATAATGCCAGAACGTGACATTTCTGCGTTTACCCAAGCAAGAATGACTGCTTTACATGATACAGGACACTCTAATCATCAGATATCGCACATGTTGGGCATTCATAGATCATCTGTTGTACGAATAGTATATGGACAGATATGTAGAATTTGATATAGTGGAAAACAGACCACGTAGTGGACGTCCTCGAGTAGCTAATGAAAGGGAGGATCGGTATTTGGTGCAATATGCCCGTAGACACCGCACATCTTCAGCTTCAGCTATCAGGGCCCACTTTCAAGGTACGTTTCGTAATGTTATATCTATTCGAAGACGACTCCACAACGCAAATTTACGTGCTAGAAGACCATTATGGGTCCCCACTCTACTTCCAAGGCATCGTGCTTCCCGCCTCCAGTGGGCGCGAGAGCATAGGGGTTGGCTTTTACGCCAGTGGCGGTGGGTCTTCTTTACAGACGAAACCAGAACTGGGCTGGTTACTGACGATAATTGACAGAGTCTGGAGAGAACCAGGTCGCAACAGCAACTTTATTTTCCCCGTAAAGTTGTTCTTAAGGGGGTACCGTAATGGTTTGGGATGGAATAATGTTCAACCTGTAGGGTAGTTTGATTTCAATAAGGACAGTGTATTGTGTACTAATATTTATTATTGCTTGCGAGTAGTTTGCATCCACAATTTTATACGATGATACGATGTCGACTGGTTACAAATTTGTGACTGCCCGTCATCGTCCCCGTAATCTAGGTAGTTAGTAGAAGAGTCTGTTAGCACAAGTGTGTTTCACTTTTCACCATGCTGAACCTTAAGATAAGATTTATGGGGACGCCGGTCATCTATCTACTTAAATAATATTTACAAAACATGTTATGTGCATTTGGCCCTTAAAAAACAGACGCCAAACAGAGAACTACGAACAGATAAAGTGAATTTATATACAGAAAGAAATAAGTTAGTTTATACAGGGTGTACATACGTGAACCGCCACAAACCGCCGCACCCCATTAATTCGTATACCACAGAATTTTTCTTGTCAAATTTACATCGATCAAGTTATTACGCCCATTGTCTACCGTAATAAATTAGGTGAAAATTTTGTGTTTATGGACGACAACGCTCGACCACATCGCGCAAGAAGGGTTCATGAGACACTCGAAGCAGGACATATCAACAGATTAGATTGGCCAGCCAACTCTCCTGACATGAATCCTATCGAAAACATGTGGGATTTCGTTCCTAGAGCCATTAATAATCATATTCCTCCACCTCAGACCGTGGATGAGTTAGTCATGGCGGCAGAAGGGAAGTGGAACAATATTCCGCAACAGATCGTTAACCGCTTGATTATTTCAATGCACAGATGTGTCAATATGATATTGGAACGTGGTGGAGGTCATACCGACTATTAGTCAAGTAGAGAACTTGCTTTGTTACTTCTTTTTGATTTAATAAATTTTGTCAAAAATTCACATTCACATTTACTGATTTTTAACTTTCTAAGTACTCAGTTTATCGAACATATTCTTTTCACAAAAAAAAGTTTCAGAAAACAATATAGTTTTATAAATGTATTCGGTTTTTTTGATAAAAAGATTTCTTTAACAAGAATGAGAGGGAGTCCAAGACTATTGACGTTGTGTGTTCATATTATCTTCTTTGTATTCCGTTCTCGTTTTGTATTTCATCACCTATTGAAAACCGTTCGTCCTATTAACTAACCGAATAAAATTTTGCCGACTAAATGATTCTATTGTGTGGATGAGCCTTGTATCGCACCTCTCAATATACTATAAAGTAATTATTCTTGATAGCCTTTATACAATTATCAAAGTAATTCAATACATCTTTAATTACAAACTATTCAGTAATTCTTCGTTAGATCATTATTATGTCTGACTACCTTAAAAATTGAATACGTTAAAATTAATATACCATAAATAAAAAGTAATGAGGTTAGGAGAGATGAATGAGCATCTAGAGAATGTACTGTAAGTGTGTCCCTGAGATGGATTCTGATCCACTTTTATTTAATATTTACAGCTCCTGGCTATTTAACAAATTTGGTATAGAAATATGTGATAGTTACATATGAAGATAACGTGAGAAATATACTGTCAATTTGCATAAAGTAAAAGACGTCGTGATTTAGATCATTTGTAATTCTCAAACTCATTTATTATTTTACCTGAAGCTTTGAAAGGAATTTGTTACATGCTGTAGAAGAAGAATAAGTGTTTTTTATTAAAACGGGATACCTTTACTAGATAGCTAAAAGGCAAGGGACAGTAAAAAATACATAGCATAAGAAAATTCATACTTCTCAGCAAATGTAAATTACTCAGTTCACTTCATTTCTTCCGCAATAATTGTTATCTTTATCATTTATCATATGCGATAATTCTAAAATTTCCATCTTCATATTGGGTACATAATACATGAGGATAATGACCTTCCGTTAGTTTTTTTCCTCTCACTTTAGTCAATTTATATTGCTTGATTCAGTAAATTTTTTAACGGCTTTCCAAAACTAGAAAAATCTAACGAAGCTACTAATTTGTTAATTTTCTTTATAGAGACGCAATGAAATCATTGAGTAATGGGAATTAGGTATTGCACTTGCTTGCCTAAGCTGATAAATTTTGAATGCTTGTGATAAATACATATTTCAATAATTCTCATACATATTTTCATATGAGAAATAATTCAGAATGCAATTAAATCATGAGAGAGTTAAATTAATCAAATTATTATTCCGACATTTCTGCTATTATTTAATATTCTCACATTTTTAATATTTCACATTGTTTACTTATTGACGATGAAGTACAATGAACTATTTTTTTTTATTCAAGAACGTTATTTCTTGTATAGCTGGTGTTTTTGATTGAGATAGAAGAAAATGTTAAATATATGAAATGTATTTGTACATTCCCGAATTGTCAATTTTGTATCAGATTTTATTTTGTTTTGTTTTTTCTCCAGTAGAATGACCTGCTGGAGGAGACACTTTCTTATGACTAGACTTGAACTATTGTGAGACAAACCACATGCGTTGGCAAGGCGTGGCCGCAATTTGTAATCGATACAAAAACCTACAAATTACATTAATGCATTATTCTCTAAATAAATTTATGGAAAGGCTAATAGAGCATTTACATGTAGGCTGCGCTACGATCAATGTTAGGTATTAAATCTAACCTCACAAATATTTGTTATTTAATTTTTGTTGTGCTTCAATTTGTGTAAAAAAAAATGCCATATAACTGTTGTGTATCGCAGTATTTATCTGTTGCTAATAAAAATAAAGATTTCATGTTTCGCAAGTTCCCTAATAATGCTGAAAAAATGGTTAATATCAATTGAGTCTAGCAAGAAACCAACCCAGAAACCGAAGATCTGCTGAAAACATTTTACGGAATATTGCTATACTATTACTACTATGGGTAAGTACAAGCATACATGATCTATTTTCAGTGTATATTTTTCATTATTTAATAAGGTTTCATTCTTATTTTTAGGACAATGGAAAATTCTCAAAAAACGGCTGTTTCAACATTATATTTACCCGTACACGAAAATATGATACCAATACTGTAAAAATATTGAACGCATGAAAAGGTACATGAAAAGGCGAAAACCGGATGAAAACGTAGGCAAACTTGCAGATGGAAAAAAAATAGAAATGTGACACGAGTTAAATGTAATCATACAAAAATTACTTGAATGATAATAACACCAGTAATCCTGAGAGTACAGCAAGTGCATCTAGTAGTAACAAGTTATTTTACGATATGGTGATTCAAAATGTTATTAGTTATAAAAGAACACAACTAATATTACTCAAATTTTTAAATGAAAACCATATAAAACACCTAACAGGATTTTCAACTTTTTCTGTTTTGTACTTGTACTGTAATAAAAACACCGAATGAAACCTGCACATGTTTATTATTTATATATGTCACATGTACATTATTTTAAACACTGATTTTTTTATATATTATTCGTATTTTTTCTGAAACTGGGCATTTTATGTACTTTTTTATTTACATGCAACATGTTTGCAATTTCGGTGACAACTAACCATTTTTCTATGGATTCATGATTTATAAAATTTCAATTCTTTAAAAAACAAAAAGGTTTAAATTAAGAATTACCAGGAAATTCTTTAGGCACTCCAACATTAACAATTTCTGTGTTAAATAACGTTTTATTACTTCTCTCTCCAAAATACTAATGTAAAATTCAAATAAACAAGGCTATGTGAGGTTAACATAAAAAAGATTTTAATATTTTTTGTACTTGTACAAGTTTAATTTTGATAAAAGAGATGCAAATTAGATTTACAATCACTATTTGTCTCACACAAATTCAAATAAAAAATTATCCAACCACAGACTCGTAAACTAGACCATAGAACATTAATATTAATACCTAACATTGACGCTAGCGCCCCTGTCAGAATTTAATGACACTAAGTTAATGTAAATGCTCTATTGGTCTATTATTGCAGCCATATTAGTTTAGTCTTTTGCTAGAGTTAAATATGACTTTTATGATTTATCTGAATCTCTCTAAAACATTTCCTATATTATGTTTTGTGATCGCGGTTTTATCGAAAGTTACTACTGATATTGTTTTTAACCTGGCACAACTGACGTCGCACTTGTTATTTAGTGGATAGTGGTCACCTAGAAATGTACTATTTATTTCAAAATATTCTTTATCCAGTACATACTGACGTATAACAAGTAATTTAAAAATAAAAATAAACTTACAGTTTACATTTTTTTTTACTGTTTTAGAAAGGTATTTTAAGCTAATATAAATCAAATCTCCTACAATTCCTATCAATGAAGTCATATGTATGTTCTCTGATACCAAACATCTAGGTATGCTAATAATGATAATACCTAGATGTTTGGTATCAGAGAACATACATATGACTTCATTGATAGGAATTGTAGGAGATTTGATTTATATTAGCTTAAAATACCTTTCTAAAACAGTAAAAAATGTTACAAAAGCTAATAATAAGGAATATATGGGTAGATATTGTGGGTGTAATTCAACGCAGGTTGGGGCTTTTGTCCACTGAGTAGTTAGTTTCACACAATATTATTAATACCTTAAAATATATAAATACATTTTTTTTATTGCGTATCTTTCAACATGCAATGTACATGAATTTCATCTAATCAAGTTACTCTTACAAATACGACAATATATCAGTGCGCCTTCTACATCAATTCTGGAAAACAAAAAAAATACAGATTTATGCAAACAGCGATACAACGATCATATACAACCCTGAATAACACGGAAAGTTATTGTTTACTTTGTAGGGATTGTGAATCGCGATCACTCCTTGACCACGCCAATGCCTTACCTCTTATCGATCCTAATAGTAAGATACATATAGTCAAATGAATGTGATATAAACATAGCTTGATTATATGGAAACTAGAGATAATTTCTGTTATGTTTAACATTCTTCCAAAATTAACAACTGTAATTAAAGTACAAAATATAACAAGCAAAAATTTAACATGATCTCCATATATGTATGTTGGCCAGTTTGGAAACATAAAATTAATTAAATAAATAGTGCAAGTTTTGTAACAAATATTCTACTGCAATTTTTTAAGAAGTAATAATAAACAATAGATTTATTGTTTTACCAAATCAACACGTTCTTAAAGAGCATAAAATTTATCAGCAGTTATAGGTAAACATAATTAACTTTTTTAATTATATATAACAGTTCATCTTTAGCAATGCTACATATAGATTTTAACTATATTCTGCATGAAAGAGTATGATGGCGACATCTATTTTAATACTTCAAAACACTTCAGTGGTACGCCAAACTGAAATAAGTTATCTTCAACTTTTACTTCAATAGTTACTGTTTTCGCACACTTTGCCTTGGAGCATTAAACTATCAATAATTTTACAAGATATATAACGTTTATAATAATTTTGAACAAGAATTAAGTACCTCTATAAATATTAGTAGATAATTATCTGTTCCTCTTAATTAATTTTTCAAATTGGCACACATACACATAGGTAGGTAAATCTTTCAAATACCGCCAGATAATTTATAGATATTTGTTTGTGTATCTACATATCATCATATTTCGCTATATATAGGGATAATAGTGTTTTGAGATGAGATGATATAGAAAGAATATTACTACGCATTCATTTTTTTTAATAAATAAAAACGTACTTAATTTTTATTTCAGATTTCCGTATTTAGCAAATATAGAAATTTTCAATAACATGATTGGGTAGAGTTGCCACCTTTTCATATTTTCAAGTAAGAACATCTTTAAAAATTATTTTTGCATATCGTCACTTTTGGTTCTCATGATTATATTTTATTATTTTCGGTAAGTAAGGACACTTCTAGTAAAAGTAAGGGCGGAAGGACGCAGAGGCTGAAGTAAGAACAGGTGGCAACCCTAATACAGAATACAGGATGTCCAGTTTAAAACTCCCCAGCCAGATATCTAAAAAAAAAACGCAAAAAGATAAATTATTTCTAAAAAAAACATTGCACAGGCCCAATAAATGACTTTACTTCTAAGTACAAATCAAGTTCCTTTCAATGCAGATATAGATGTCGCTGCAACCCAAAAATATGTTGTTGACAGCAGTTATAAAAAAAGGCCAACATGAAAGATCTCTAAATTTGAAATATGCCGTTTTGAAATTTTAAACAGGACTATCATGGAATAAAAGAGTTTCTAAATTTTGTCACAATAATCCAATAAAATTTTACTCGATTTATTCCCTCTGATTTGCTAAAAGAAATGAATGATTCATATATTTTTTTCAAATGCTGGGGTGTTTCTAAGATATGATGCCACATTGAATCATATTAAAGAAATTTTTCTACACACTTGAGTGTATATGGTTTCCACTGCTAATAACACATTTTGTTATAAGTCCAAAACAGATCAAAATCAAACTTGGCACAAATTATAAAAGCATGCAAATACAGTATGCGCCAAAAGTATGGAATAAATTCAATAAAAACGAAACAATTATTTTTTGGGAAAATCCTCGAACAGGTCGATTTTTAATTTAAAAAATACATATTTTAGCGTAAAATGCGATTTTCAAATGGCATTTGTTTTCGAGTAATGACGTCACCGATTTTTTTTAAATGGCAACACCATATTTTTTTCCTTGATTCTGAAAGATCGTTTAATTCGCTATCAGACAGTACTAAAATTTTGCCCTCTTACATAGGAAAGTTTTCGAGTAAATGACGATTGAATGTTAGAAAACGTAAATTTTATCCATAAAAAAGTAACAATTCTGAGGTATGTAAAATAAAATACAATTGATTAAATTTTATACTTAAATTAAATGTTCGAATTGAAATCCACCAACTTCTTGACAATGCGCAAGTGGAGAAATTCTTCTTGCACATTATGAATGATTTCTGGGGTAACTCTGCGTATTTCGTCCCGAATGCGATTTTGAAGTTCTTCTAAATTACGTGGTTTATTAATGTACACTTTTCACTTCAAGTATCCTCATAAAAAATAATCAAGAGGTGTAAGATCTGATGATCTTGCAGGCCATTCTATCGGTCCGCGTCTGCCGATCCACCTCTCAGGAAAACAGTTGTCCAAAAAAATCTCGTACAGGGCGCGCATAGTGCGGAGGTGCACCGTCTTGATGAAACCATATGGTATCGTCAGGAATGTCAGAGTCATTATCATTAGGAAAAATTACTGCAAGGGCTGGAACAAGGTCATTTTCTAGAAACTCTAAATATCTTTGTCCTGTAAGGGTTCCTTCGAAGAAGAAAGGCCCTACTATTCTGTCGTCAACTATTCCAGCCCACACATTTAATTTCTGAGGGTGTTGGGTATGTGCCTCTGCCATCCAATGAGGATTTTCCCGACTCCAATATCTGCAAGTTTGACGGTTTACTGTACCATTCAGACAAAATGTGGCCTCATCTGAAAAAAGTATTTGCCGGTGTAAATTTCTATTTCCTTGACATAAATCCATTAGAATTTCGCAAAAGTGTAAGCGGCGTTCGGGATCATCTTCATTGAGTTCCTGCACAAGTTGAATTTTGTAGGAATGATATTTTTGCTTTACTTTAATTGATTTACGTTTTCTAACATTCAATCGTCATTTACTCGAAAACTTTCCTATGTAAGAGGGCAAAGTTTTAGTACTGTCTGATAGAGAATTAAACGATCTTTCAGAATCAAGGAAAAAAATATGGTGTTGCCAATTAAAAAAAAATCGATGACCTCATTACTCGAAAACAAATGACATTTGAAAATCGCATTTTGCGCTAAAATATGTATTTTTTAAATTAAAAATCGACCTGTTCGAGGATTTTTCCCAAAAAATAATTGTTTCGTTTTTATTGAATTTATTCCATACTTTTGGCGCATACTGTATATAGCCAGAATACTTCTTTGTTTCTTTAGGAAGTGTTAAAATTATATTTCAAAACACATAATACGTTCAGTTTGCCTTGTTAAGTTTACGAAACTGATTTAACAGTAAGCATTTTAAGCTTATGCAATATCCTCTGCATGCACCGGTAATACTATTAAATCCGAAGTTATATGGATCAACTACAGAAATAAAACTTTCTTTGAACATAATCTAAACATGATCCACGAGGAAACTGTCGCACAATAAAACTTTTACTGCCTCATACAATTCCAGTATATCATAATATAACGCGATGTGTCCTTATATAACCAGTTTTAATTGTCAAATTAATACTCTCAGTTCTGCCACAACTGAACCGTGCTAGGTAACCGTAACATCACCGGAATTTTTGCAAGAATGACTTCCAAAGCTTGCCACTTTTTACTGTTACGTAAGTTTTGAGAATGACACGAATAATTTCCTTTTTCCTTAAAAGCGAAGCTACGACAGGTGGTTATTTATTAATTATATCTCAATTATTTTTAAAATAGTGTGAAATGATATTAGTGTAAATGGAAAGAACTCACCTACTGCTTACCAGCTGCTCTTGATGTATAAGAATTCCTACTTTTACAGTTTTTTTAATTTCGTCATGATGAAGAACTTTTAAAAATATGCCGTCAATTGATCTTATTACACTTATTTCAGTTCTTTTAAAATTTAACATAAAAAAGTTGATAGATTTTGTTTCTTTAGGAGCTGAACTACCTACTGTCTGCTAAAAATTCAAAACATTCTTTCCAAAAATTATGATTCTCATCATGATGCATATCATTTGGGTTAACTTTATTTAAAAATATACAGGGTCTGTTATAATTGGGTGCAAACTGATGTTTTTTGTCGCTAAAAGAAGCGTTCAAATAGACCTTGTTCCGAAATGTATTCTTACAAAGGGTGTGTTGAAATTCATAAAAAAATGGTTTTTCCTAAATATTTCTGGAATGGATTCAGTCAGATTGTTATGAAATTTGGTGTAGTAAATATCACCACTATGGGAAATTAAAAAAAAATGTTGCGCCATTGACTAATATTGGAAACAATCTGTTTCTTCAATTATTTTATTTCAAAATAGGATTTTCACATATTTCCAATAAAACATTAGTAAAAAGTAATGATAACTGTTTACTAGATCAGGTCGATTCTGTTTGAACATAGCGATATGGTTTATTGTTATTTCAAACAGATCTGGTTATCTCATAACAAGGTTTTTAGGTTACCTATTACCTGTATTGGGTTGAATTTTCGAGTTCCCACATTTTCAAGAGAAAACTTACATATTTATAAGGTGTTTTCTTTAAACCAGGTTAGTAAATTTAGCTAGATTTATTTTTTTAGATAATTATTGAATAGAGCTTTGTCTGTGGAATTGTTCATTAGCATACCTAGATGTTTGGTATCAGAGAACATACATATGACTTCATTGATAGAAATTGTAGGAGATTTGATATATATTGGCTTAAAATACCTTTCTAATACAGTAAAAAATGTTACATAAGCTAATAATAAAGAATATATGGATAGATATTGTGGGTGTAATTCAACGCTGGTTGGAGCTTTAGTCCACAGAGTAGTCAGTTTCACACAATATTATTAATACTTAAAAATATATAAAAAAAAGTCAGGAACTATTTTGAAATTGTCAGAAGTCTTCTAGAGTTACATGCACTGAAAACACATCCACAACTTAACTGGTCGAATATTTCTAACAGTTTGGAACTAATCCCTGACCCTTGTGTTCAAGTCTATTATCATCATTATATAGGCTACAGTTTGGTAATTTTTTATTACAATGCACAAATGTTTATTTTGTTAAAAACTTTATTATCATGACAGAAAAAAACATTTATGACGAAGTTTTATTGGAAAAATGCTTTTCACAAACAAGTTACCAAACCTAAAATATATATAAATTTTGTGAATTAATATTTACAACAGATTATTTAGAGTATTTGCAAGTAAAAGTATACCATAAATGGCTTAGTTCAAAATCAACCTCTATATTACTAAATTTTTGTTGTATTGTAATACAATTCTGTTATTCTATTTTATCTTGAGTGTCAGTGCTCAATGACAATTTAATTCTGTGGTATGCATGATAACATAACCGACTAAAATATTTTTGTAAAAAATGGTAAATAAGAAAAATTGTGTATTAATAAAAATAGTTGTACAGAAACTTAAATAAATCCTGTTGAAATACTTATCGAACTATTCTTTTACCAAAGAAATACTTGTATTAGCAAAGAAATATCTACAATTTTCCCATTCCGATTAATTTTTTATTCTTAATTAATTAATATCCTTTATTAACACTTCATTTGGCAATTGATGGAAATTTAAGTATTTTTGACGAAATGCGATATAAAAGGAAACGGTATAATTCCTTGTCTTTAAATGAGTTGATAATGCTTTTTAATGTTTTCTTTCAGAAGTTAATAAAAAATAATAAATAATTCAGTTTCAGCAAATCTAAACTTGTTACAGTTTGGTTTCACGCTAATACGAATGATGGGCGAATTTTCTTTTTTCTATTGAAAGCCACCCTTAAGAGAACACCAGCAGTTTTTTTCTCCGACCGTTACAAAACTATGACATTCTTTCACTGTCAGGAGCCTCTAAGCCTGACATTTTCTTACAGAGAAAAAATGGTATCTTAGTAACAAAAGTGTTTACTTTTTATCCTAGGAGCTGAAGTCGACACTTTTAATCTTTAGATTAATAGTATTAATTGAGTTAATAAACCACTGAAACTGCCACTACCCTCATTCTTGCATCATAAAGCATCCGACACGTCAGTTATAGTGAATACCGACTACCATTTGATGACACTTTCTACTAATTAAGAAATAATCGACATTCCACCAATCCGGGTGGAACATAATTTTGATAAAACTTAAATAATTGTCTCGTGGTCTTTTGGTTTTGGTATTCGGAATTTTTATAATTAAGGCTGATTTCACATCTTCAACATTATCAATTGTTAAATTGACTAACGACTTTAAAAATGGTGTTCTTTTATTTTTAAAGCGTTTACCTTTATCCTCAAATATAAATTATTAGATACACTATTCAAAAAGCAGACAACTTGTTCCTTTGCAAATATATTTTTTTGGTACATATTTCTCATTTTGTCTCTTGAGAACAGTACGTAACTTTAAATATTTGCTTATGTCAATCTCCTTCTTTATATCCAACGTTGGTCACAACATTGAATATTGTGACCAAAGTATTGATGGCTTCATTTTATTTGCTAATTTTGAGAAATATACCATCACATTTTCTGAATACAACTTAATGTTTTTTTCTTTGCGCCAATCCATAAAACGTTGTTAGACATATTCATAAATCTCTCAAGATCTCTTTGGGAGAAGATACAAAGAAATCTCTTTGACACACTCCTCAGGTACTCCTAAATCTTCATAAGATTCCCATTTTACAAATTTTTCAGCAAATTGAACCACAAACAATCACAAATTAACTCAATTATCTCAATTACTCAATTAACGATATGGTGAGTAATGTTTGACAAAGTATCCATGACTACATCGATATATTTTACTTACCTACTTTGTTTTATTATCCAAATTTGGTTTGAATAATTTCAAAGCACAAATTAATAATTAAATGGAGGACTTCGATTGGAGAAAAAATAGCATGTTTTTTCGTATTAAAAGCGTTTGTCACGCATTTTGCATCCTTTCGCATCGCAAATATAAAATTTGCTCGCCACAAAAGTGACACCTTTAATCCTAATTTAACAATATATACTATGATCAAACGATTATACATGTTTGATATTGATTTTCTTCACAATAATGCAATTTTTTTAATACCTAGTACCAAAAAAAGACATTTATGGTCAAAACTAAGTACATACTCTTTAGCTCGATTTAATTATTTACGCATTAATTTGTTTAGAAACACTTATAGTTACTTTAACCTATAGAATCACCTCCAGGACTTTTGTGATGGATTTTTCGAACATTCTGTATGGAATATTCAGTCCTTATCGCAGCGTAGTATTCAATCATCAATAGCTGAAAACAACAATGCTCTAAATCCAGCAACTATCAAATTTAAACCTGAAATTAAAATGTAGTCATATTCTTAAATTCAGTTTGCATTTGAAACTGGTTTACTACCGGCTTGTCTAATATAGAAAACACATTTGTTGACTATCGAAATGCACGATTTTTAGTCAAGTCAAATTACGTTGCATAAAAGGCGATCAATCTTTAAAATAAAACATCACGTGAAGCAATAATACTTTTTCGCAATGTTCTGAAACGCCGCACCCACTTACTTCACTTTCATTTGCTTTAAAAAATAGACAGGAAGATATGTGATTAATCGAGGAAGCAGCAGAAATGCCCAGAGCGTGATACTTACTGTACCCATTTTAGTCTCAATTTGGAAAATGGTCTACCTTTCTACTTATGCGTGTATTATACAAGGTAATTAAAAACGGGCGTAGCTAGCATTAAGCATTTTTCTGAGGAACTAAATTGTGCTTAAGTGATCCAGCAATACTATTTACTTTGCCTACATATATACGAGTATATTTATAATTATACCTATCGTATCTATTTATAAATGCAATGACTAAATAGTCACCACCTGTATTGCATGACGCCAACTGTCATTAGTCATTACGCAACTCACACTACAGGCAATCGTAGTATGATAACTTCCGTGCAGGTTGACAATATTTAACTTTGGTTTTTGAAAAGTTTTAAAAACCGTTATATCATTGTTTAAAGCATTCATTAATATGACAATTTGATAACAAAAAACCATTGTGTTAGGCATTAATACCATTTATACACGGTGTCCCATAATGAATGGTCCATAGAGAATATAATAGACGTCAAATACCAATATATAGATATTTGAATTCCAAAAATCCATCCATTCCTAAAATCATTATATAAATATAAAGAAAGGTGTAGTAAAATGTTTATATTATAGATTAATTTCTTTTTAGATCAATTTTTATAGATTTTGTCAAAAGCGTGTTATCAATAATCAATATTCAGAAAAATTTGTTGATAGAATTTTTGAAGCAATACTCCTAGACCAACAACAGCAGCAACAAGGTGTTATACATAAATATAGTAAAAATATCATATATACGAGGTATATCTGAAAGATTAAAGAATTGATAATAGTCTTAATATTAGGATAGCTTTTCAAACTAGTAATACATTACGAACAATTTTATCGAAAACTAGATCAAATAATAAAATACAAAATTGAAAAAACTGCATCTAGAGTATACCATCTGAATGCAGCAAATATTATATTGAGAAGACTTCTAGACGTTTAAATGTTAGAATTGGAGAAAAATGATTATGTTATTCAGTAAAATAACATACAAATTTTAGAAATAATAATCAAGGAAGGAAGTAACAGGAGAATAAATATTATATGATATATTATGGAACGTACATAAACAAACAAAATCATTAAAACGTCATATAACGTCACGAAAAAAAAGAATTTTGGAAGCGTTAAGTACACGTGTTTAGTATTAGTAGAACTATCTACTTTCTTACTCTCACATTTTTAGGCAAAATAAAATTTATAAAATCAACACCTTAACCGATCCATTAGACACAACGAGTTATTTCTTAAGATTTTTATATTTCAGTGACACGAGTACCTACCTAATTAGGTAAACAAAACAAAATAAATAATTACAGACAATGTCAGTGTGTTGAAAGTGAACATTTATTTATGAAAATACGTAATAATTTTAAAATGGCTGAATTTATTGGAGCTAAAATTGGCACGTATGTGTTTTTATGGCAAGAGTAGTTAGTTTCACACAATATTGTTAATACCTAAAAAAATATATATAAAAAAAGAAATTTGAGGTTTATAACTATTTTCAGATTCCTTATAGAGTGCCAGTTACAGGTACATGTTTGGATAAATTTATCCTGTAGTTTTTTTTTATTTTTAGCATTTGGATTTTATCTGATAATAAATTATGGAAGAGCCTTTCGAAATATCTATATTTTAATATTGTATTGCATGTACACTCGCCGTACATAAAGCACATATGTTACATTCTAAGAAAATTATGCCTAACTGGTATCATAGGTGGTAGTATTGTCTAATAAACTTCTTTGAGCTACCAGATGAACCAAATTACGAAGCATATTTGGCATTTTTACATAATGATTTACCTCATTTATTAGAAGATATTCCATCAACTATTAGATACAATATATGTAATTAATAAAAAATGGGGACTTTTCCATCTTTCTCTTGTGGTTAGAAGCTTTCTTAACGAACATTACCCAGCTATATGAAAATCACCTGAAAAAGTTTGTGATAAAATGCATTCTTGTTAATGGTGGACCTTTTCAACACTTATTTAACTTAACGTCATCTGAAAAAGACTTTGAGAAAGTGCATTCTTGATAATGGTAGACTTTTTCAGCACTTTTTTAACTTAACGTAAAATTTTAAATTAAATTTTCTTGTTTTAATAAAGTGGATAATCAATTTAATTTTCATTAAATACAATATTAAAATATAGATATTTTGGAGGCTATACAGTGAGAACAATGAAGAATATCTTTTCCTACTTAGGACAGTTCCTTTTTCATAATTTATTTTCAGCTTTTGTCGCCAAAGTTTACCATTTATATATCCAGGAGGTGTTCCAATCAACGTTTTAAGCTTTGACAAAATTCGTTTTTCAATTCGTCCCTTTTCCTCGCATTATTAGATCTTAATAGTTTCTAAGCAATAACAACAATTGAACTAACCGATTCCTATTAACACTTGGGAACAAATTAGATACTTCATTTGATTTGCATAGAAAAAATATTTTATACATATAAGTACTTTTTAGGCGTTACACAAAACCAGATCGTCAAGATACAATACCAATGTAAAAGTTGAAACCTGGGATTTCCAACAGGTGATTTTGCCGAAACAGCGTAGATGTGAGTGTTTATCAAGCTAATGCACCGTCCATCATCTTTTCAATGCTTGAATTTTTATATCTATATTTTTAATGCTATTACTAAAATTTTAAAAACACCTAAATCAACAATATATGCCTAATTAAACAAAAATTATTATCTTCAAATAAAGTGGGTGTTGCAATATTGAAATATAATCAAATTAACGCAGCATTTCTAAGTTATCACGATTTGTTTCTTTGTAAATATGGTACCTACATGGCAACTGTGCTTTTTTATTGTAGTCGTATAAACAATTTTGACACGACTGTATAAAATAATGCCCTCAAATATTTCCATTTCTTATTTACAGTTTTTTATTCGAAACTTCCTGTTGGTCTTGTTAAAAACATTTATTTTCGGTAACCGACTTTCAGCTGTTCAATAATGTAGGTATATAAATCTTAGCAGTAGTGAAGTTTCAAAAGATCGCGGATGACCAATCGAATAATAAATCTTACAGTGTTTCAACTTAAATCAAAGGTGAAAAAGAATTTAGCAGTAGCGTATCGTGATGGAATTTCGTTTATTTTTGTGAGAATATTTCTGCACACATACCTAAAACATTAATTATCTTGCAACGAATTTATAGCTGATTCGGTATACCTTCCATATTAGTCTCCTATTTTAAAGAAGAGCTTAATATCTGTCCACTATATAAAACATGTTATTAAAGTCATAGTATTCATCGGGGAAAGAACATTGTCATAGATATTAGTTTATTAGAAATCACAGCAATTCAAGAATTTCCGAAGAGTAACTTTGACTTTCTAAATGGCAATCTATATTTTTTATAACTGAATCTTACCTTCCTAATTATTTTAAAAATAATTTTGTTTGTAAATATTTTTTTATTTGTTACAGAGTATTATAGAAATACTATTTGTATCATTTTTTATGGTCAGCTCATTTTACATTTTTATTTAATTATGTTAAATGTCGAATATCCCACCAATACAAGTTTGAAGTCTCACGGTCCAACACTATTATATAATTCTGTTTTTACAAATCTGGTCAGTTTGGCAGTGTATTCAGCCAAGTGATTATTTGAATTTGTGTACATTATAATGCCAGAACGTGAAATTTCTGCGTTTATCCGAGCAAGAATGACTCCCTTTCCATGATACAGGACACTCTAATCATCAGATATCGAACATGTTGGGCATTCATAGATCATCTGTTGTACGAATAGTATAAGGACAGATATGAAGAATTTGATATAGTGAAAAACAGACCACATAGTGGACGTCCTCGAGTATCTAATGAAAGGGAGGATCGGTATTTGGTGCAATATGCCCGTAGACATCGCACATCTTCAGCCTCAGCTCTCAGGGCCCACTTTTAAGGTACGTTTCGTCGTGTTCTATCGACACCTACTATTCGAAGACGACTCCACAATGCACATTTACGTGCTAGAAGACCATTACGGGTTTCAACTCTACTTCTAAGGCATCGTGCTGCCCGTATCTAGTGAACGCGAGAGCATAGTGGTGCTTTTACGCCAATGGCGGTGGGTCTTATTTACAGACGAAACCAGAATTGGGCTGGTTACTGACGACAATCGACAAAGAGTCTGGAAAGAACCAAGTCGTCAACAGCAACTTCATTTTCCCCGTTGTAATGTGACAATAATTGGTTCCCTATGTTGTTAGTTTTCCTAAGTCAGTAGGCTAAGGAATATAATAGGATTTTGATAATTTTATTGTCAATATGAAAATGTCACTAATTATACTTGTATTTCTGTGAATATATTGAGATACCACCCAAGAGAATAAGCAATTTTACTGGAGTGACCCACATTTGCAGGGAGCTGTTTCTGTTCATCTTTGGCCAGTTGTGCATCTTACCAAGGTAGGAAGTAAAATAATTAACCAAAACGACCGGCGTTTCATGAAATTCGCAATCCTCTCTGTATCCCGACCTACTAAGCAGTTGTGCTGTTTACATTTGGCGCCCAGCGGTAGCCAGAGAGTTTGACGCTTGGAAGTTGTTCTCGTTGTTTACTATCAAGAAGCCGATTTTGCCTGTGCCGGCCTGCTGTGAGTGAAAAAGAAACTGTAACGCGTCCTGAGATAAAGCCATCTGCTGTCGACGGAGGATTAAATAACTGTTTATTGTTTAACGTATATGTTCCGTATTTGACTATTGAATATTCGAGCCTGTATACTGTATTTAGTTTAATAATGTTGATTTACAAATTGTAAATCATTGAAATAGTTTTATCTGTTAAAATTTTCACGATTGTTTTATAAAATGATAAAACCTAATGCAAAAAATAGTCAAGAAGCTCAAAGTGGGGAAAAGATGTCTGACACTGAGCCAGAAAAAGTAGAGAATAGGATATAAGACAGTTTAAAAAGAATTTTCGAAAAGTTTAACGATGTACTAGTAAGAAATTTAGAGAAAAATTTAGAAACTGTTATATCTAATGTGACTTCTAATTTGGATCATTCTATGACTGACAATAATTGGTTCCCTATGTTGTTAATTTTCCTAAGTCAGTAGGCTAAAGAGAATAATTTGATTTTGGTAATTTTGGTATGTCAATAGGAAAATGTCACTAATGATACTTGAATTTTTGTAAATATATTGAGATACCACCCAAGATTATAAGTAATTTTACTGGAGTGGCCCACATTGGCAGGGAGCTGTTTCTGTTCATCTTTGGCCAATTGTGCATCTCACCAAGGTAGGAAACAAAAATAATTAAATAAAACGACGGGCATTTGCTCCGTATGAAGAGAGTACCGTAATGTTTTCGGGTGGAATAATATTCAACCGCCGCATCCCACTGGTTCGCATACCACAGAATATGACCAGTCAAATTTACATCGAAGAAGTTATTACGCCCATTATCTACTCCCTACGTAATGAATTAAGTACAAATTTTGTGTTTGTGGACGACACTCGACCACATCGCGCAAGAAGGGTTCAAGAGACACTCGATGCAGGACATATCAACAGATTAGATTGGCCAGCTAACTCTCCTGACATGAATCCTGTTGAAAACATATGGGATTTCGTTGCTAGAGCCGTTCATAATCATATTCCTCCACCTCAATGCACAGACGTGTCAATATGCTATTGAAACCTGGTGGAGGTCATACCAACTATTAGTCAAGTAGATAATTTCCCTTGTAAATTCTTTTTTTATCAAAAATGTCATACATTTGCTGGTTTATAATTTTCTAAGTACTCAGTTTATCGAACACTGAATCTTTTCACAAAAAAAGATTCAGAAAACAATATACTTTTATAAATGTATTTTGTTTTTCTGACAAAAATATTTCTTAAACAAGAATGATGGGAAGTCGAAGACTTTTGACATTGTGTGTAGTTAGAAAACCAGTAAAATATACCTAATCAACAAATATGGCATCCTGAATTACACTCTCCTGTAGAATGAAAATATGCATGTCGAGCTATTACAATCAGTAACAAAACCCATTAAGAAACAAAATGAAAAATCAAGATCAGAAGTGTTTCTGTTGCATCCTCACACACTCAATCCGACAGCATACAATACAATTGTACTGCGACAGTTTCGATATTTTGACTGCAAAATTATTGGTTCAATTTCGCGCACACAGACAATCAACAATTCATATAATTTCGTTGGATCAACGAAATTGTACGACAATGTTGGACCGTGAGTGGCCGCCTTTAGAAGCAAGTACTGGAATGTTTATAACGAGATTTGCTGTGGTTGCTATTATTCGTTTTTAATACGTAGTACCGTATCATCCTATACTGTAATTGGATTACAAAAGACCAGATTTTTAATATATCCAGACCAGACATTTAATATATCCTATATATCCTTTATATAAATTTGGTCGTCGAGTAGCCCGTTAAAAAATATGGGTTAACCAAATATCCATTAAGGATGCCACATCAGACATTTAAACTCCACTGATGTTCGATACCCATGTGAATTTTCTAAAGGACTTATATGTCGAGGTAACATTCCAATACAGTGATATATCGCCTCATCGCTAAATAGCAATAGCAATAATGAAAAAACTGCGGCTGATTATTCTACGCGGTGTTTTCTGTCATTTTCAGAAAGTTGTCCAAAGTAGTGATGGGTAATTAGTAGTGTTTAGAAGTTTATGAGCTATAGACCTCCAAACCTCCATAAGTCGAGGAGCTTCTTCTTACCTAGGTTGCATCTTACCCGCCTATTTGATAAAAATAGAAATAAAAAAATAAGAAATGTTTACACTTATCGAAAACAAAATGGTATATGTAAGTAATTGTTCTGCTACACTGCCCCATTAAATCATTTATTATGGCTACTTCATCTTGTTAATTTATAATGACAAATATAAATTATATACGAATAATGTTGTGAAAGTTTCCCAACAAATTCAAAGGGCGGAGATTTTATCGAAACAGATTTCAAGTGTGTATGTTTATGTACTATACAAAAGGGGGTCACACTGAAGACTTCTAGTGACGTAATGGATACAATTTTTGCTCATTTGTGACTTACTAAAATATATTCATTAAGAAATTGGTTTTTTAAATTTAGAACTAGATAATAAATTTGAGATTATTTCATAGATAGGTCTAAACAAGAAAGATCTTAAAATAGAAATGCAAAAATATATTGAAGAGATTGTTCCTTAAAATAATTAATTGTCGTAAACTTTCGATATAACAAGAATTGCAACAAAGGCAACTTGTATATAGACAGAACATTTTTCTAGTAATATCACATCCTGTTCATTTAAAGAGCCACTCAAAGAATACAACTAGAATAAAGAAATTGCAACTTAATTTATATATGATCTACATAATAATTCACTTGAAATGCGTAATAAAGTGTTTTAATAGCCCTGCAATAGAAGTCCACATGAATGTGGATACTTTCGATTTTGGTCGTTAAATTTCCCTAGATTATTTATGTTTGTATAAGTATTCAACAGTCCTGGAAATCGCATCTTTCAACCTGAAAGTCGGCGAAGATTTAGTCTACAGAGTGAATTAAATATATTATATATCCTCTAATATTAATTGATGGTTAAGTTGAGGACAAATCTTTCTTCATTATTTACGTTTGTCTCTCAATGGTCTGGCAATGTTTCTATCTCACGCATAAAGAAATCCGATGATCCAAAACTCAAGATAAAAATTGTGATCGAATTCAGATGAATATAGCGGATGTGGAATTATCTTTCAACTGAACTGCTGAATAGCCGTTTTTAATATTGCACTAGGGAATGGGCATTACTAAGCAGCAAAATCACTGATTTTCTTATTTTTTTTCTCGGATTGAGGTCTCTATAGATGACGGAGTTGTTGATAATTAACCTTAATAGTGATGAATTAGAGTAGGTGATGCTTTCTTTGTCCCAGCAGATACACAACATCAGTTTACGCAAGGATACCAGCTTTTATTCAAAGAATTACCTTTCTCTTAAGACTAAACCATTTTTTCTGTTGTTACAGTTGACTTCACTATTCGTCTTCAATAACAGTCACAATTCATGATACATTTTTCTAATGTACCTACTAAATTACTAAGGCAACTTAAAAACTGTAAAAATGTAAAATGTTTATTTTACATTTAAGTACGTGAATTTTCTATTTAAACCAGCAATTTTTTAATTTATTGACTTGATTGAGCATTGGAGGCAAAAATGCATACTATTGTCCTATGAGCTGAAAACGTCTCTGATTTGACAGTAGTTTAACAATTTTCGGGCATCCACATCATCCATTTATGTTCCTTGGCGTTTCCAGGGACCTACCGCTCTTTTTCTCTGAATGAAACTATAGAATAAATCCTCTGGTAGAAATTTTCATAGGATGTGTGCTTCGGTTTAGGACCCCGGTTCTTGGTTCGAAGTCAATGGTCTGTGACGTGTCTGTACCTAATTTTTATGGGTCACAATTTCCAACTTCTCTGGCACTAGAATTTTGGTGTCCAGATTTATTAAATGCTTTGTATTCACTCTATGCTCCACAACTGATGACTTTTCAAGTAGATCTTGACTCCTTTCAGCTTCGTACTAGCGTGTCTCCTTCTTTGTCGAATGTATACCTTGGCGCATGAAAATGGGAGTATTGAAGTATATTTCTTTATAGCAGTTAGCCTTGGAAAAACTGCCCCTTCTTCATTGCTACGTTGCAAAAAGTATTGCCAGCTATTTTGTCAGTACATCGTTGTATATAGGGTAGATTAGTTGTTGAGAGATATTCCAACTTTCGTTCAAAGTTCTTGGTAGTATATTCTTTTTCTCTAATTCATGTAAAAATAGTATATTTATAACTAACACGTCAGCTGTGAATCTGAGACTTTGAGCATTGTGTTACAGCAACCATTCACAAATTCTAATGCGTAACCGATAATCTCTTGGTATTAATGTTTGGATACGCTGTACATGGTACGGTACGGTATTTGGTTTCCGATCTATGCCATACATCACGATCCAAAATATTACCCGAAGCCTGATCGCTTCGATCCGGAACGAATCAGCGATGAAAATAAGGGTAGCATCAAACCCTACACCTACCTCCCTTTTGGTCTGGGACCCCGTAACTGTATCGGTTCCAGGTTCGCTTTGCTAGTAACCAAAGCCGTGATCTTCCACACTTTGCTGCATTTCGAGCTGATGCCAATCAGGAAAACCGCTCCACTGAAGATTTTTGCTTTAAACTTCGAGGGAGGTTTGCGGCTTGAATTCAAAAATGCGCGAGACGCACCTAGTGCTTAATACAATGGATATTGTTTATGCACATATTGATTCTTATTGTTTATGAATGATGTGCCTATATATATTCACACTGACATGTTAACAATATTTGCAGATGACACGTCTTTGCTGGTTTCAGGACATACTTTTGAGGAGTTGATTCCATCTTCGGAGACTATACTTAGATATTATGTAAATTGGTGCAACAGTAATGGCCTGATACTCAATTTTGAGGAAACAGAGTGCATATACTATCAGAATCATGTAGTAAACAAAGGACTAAATTTAACTTTTAACAATTCTAACTTAAAATCAACTGATTTCACAAAATTTCTTGGGATTGTTGTAGACAAAAATCTTAAGTGGTCAGCCCATATTGACTTGTTAACTAAAAAAACTTAATATGTGTTTTAATTGAATGTGTATGATAGACCACACTGTCGATTGGGACATTCCTTGTACTCGTTGAGTGATTTATCTGGTACTTATTCGAAGAGTGTTTTCAACAGTCTCTGAAATGTGTTCCTCAGTTGGTACAATACGCCTCGAACGCCCTAGACCTCCATTTCTTCCACGATTCTGTTGCAAATTTCACATGTCATGCCCGCGTTGCACTACCGCGGTACAATTAGCTGCATTTGGTACATATCTACCGGGACATCGTTCTGCGTACAGACGAGAAGCTGCTAAAGATATTCATCAGCTCCGAGTTGCTATACACGTAAGCTATCGCTTGATAAACTGATGTAAACACTATCGTAAAGACGTTAATACGACAATCGGATTTCAGTATTCAGAATTACACAAAAGAAAAAATGTATGATATTCCCAAATTTTTTTAAGTAAGTAGTGACAACATATTGTACAAGCTGTTGCAATAATTAAGAGCACTTTTTAAAATGAATTTGATGTTTTATTTTGAACTACTAAAATATTTGTAACAGAATTTATTGATGCGGATTTCATTACAAATATGTCAGCAGTTCAAAACAAGTAGCCAAATGCGTTATAAAAGGGTGTTATTATTATTACAATAGCTTGTACATTTGGCATGCGGTTAAATAATGACAGACGGTTAGCAATAATGATCTAGGTAACTTCTACGCAGCATGCGCAAATGCTACAAAATACAAATGAGCCACCTGATTTTCCCTAATTTAGAAGACAAGGTCACATATTAAAAATATAGGAAGTGCCCGGTATATAGAAGAAGTGTGAATTTGACTCACTGTGTACATAATTTTTGACTAACGCCTCTCGAAAACCTACCTATATAAAATGAAATTTGAAAAAGATTTTTTAACAGTCATTATCATTAATTCTTCATGGACCCTATTTTTTCAGATGATTTATTTTTATATGAAATGTGCATAGAGGGAAAGAGGAAACAATGTTAAAATACTATAAACTTATGGGGAAAGGTATACCATATAGAAACGTTATTTTATTTGAAAACATAATATATAACAACTTCTGGTTAATCCCTGAACTCAAATATCCTGTACTCATTAAACATAATAAATCATAATAAATACCTACGTAAAACCATGTTGTGGCTATTTGAATAAGTTACATAAGGCGATACTGTGCTGTTAAACACATTTTATTAGTTGAAACACATATGAGGAAGCCTTTGTCCAGAAGACCATTAAAATCTAGATTTTACACTTCACTTACTACATTTATTCATGTAGTTTAAAGGAACTACAAGACTTTAAGATGCAATCTCTCTACCAATGAAAGTGTAATTTGGCGGAGATTCGTTTATTTACATAATGAACGGATGCGCTTTAAATATTCACTGACTATGTGAATTAATGTATAAATTTATTGCTAGACACACTTCAGGAATTGATAGTAGTGGAAATAATTTGATTTCGTTTCGTATAGAAACAGCATTTCCTTCTCACAGTGTGTTCAAGTTGAATAGGATAAATATACCGGGTGTTCCTTCTAAGACTTTCATTGCGAATATCTCAGAAACCATCATAGCCAGTGCGACGAAATTTGGTATACAGACACTAGATGGCGCGTAGAATCTGATAATAATATCAATTCTTATACAAGGTATTTTATTTTTCAGGAAATCGATTTCATTTTGATTTTTTGGTAGTCAACCCCGTTAAAACCTATGTTTAAATTGAAATATAGTTAATTATGAACACATTCTGAAAAATAAACATTCAATAATTTTAAAATTTAACATAAAAAAACGCCTCCAAAATGTACTCAAATTTCATTGTTTTGTCATGTAAAACGTCTATACCCTTGAGCCAGACTTACACAGAAGAAACTAACATCGCTAAACGTCTAAACTATGAATTTTCATTGAATTGTCAAATGTTAATCGCATGAAGTATTTTTATATAACATAAATAACGCTAAATAATATATTTAATGCAATTTACGTATGCACTATGGTGTTATTGAGACTTGTCGATAAAAATGTAGGCTTTTTGGAGCATTATGTTTCTGATGGATAAAATATGTTTAAGAAGAACTCTACATCTGTAAAATAGTAGACAATGAACTACAATTTCTGGTTTTCATATGATACAGAACTAAAATAAAGCAACTGGTTTTTGCTAGGAAGAATCACCTGCAAACTACCCAGAAGGGGATCACATAGGATAGGAATTGTAGGAGATTTAATATATATTAGCTTAAAATACCTTTCTAATACAGTAAAAAATGTTACAAAAAAATAATAATAAAGAATACATGGGTAGATATTGTGGATGTAATTCAACTCTGGTCGGGACTTTAGTCCGCAGAGTAGTTAGTTTCACACAATATTGAAATACCTAAATATACCTAAAAATGTATAAAAAACGTTTACATAAAGGGTAAAAATGTTTTATTTATTAAGTAGGTAATTGTCATGTTTAATTTAAATTCATTGACAGGTTAAAGTCACTATTGACATTGTTGATATTTAATTTCAAATAATTTTAATTTATTGGTATAATTTTTATAGTCAGATATTTGACTCAACTTAAAGGAGCCCACCTGAAGGGTTAGTTACACACAATATTGTTAATACCTAAAAATGTATATAGAACAAACATATAAAAAAGGAAATAGAGAAAGAACAATTATAGAATAATTTATCACACATAACTATTGTAAACATTAAAACTATTCTTAAACAAAATAAACAGACTAGACATGCTGACTGAGTAACTGGAAATATCCTGCCTAAAAAGTCTATCGTCATATGAAGGATAAGAAACTTGAGGAATATATTTTGTTAAACAAAGTTATACATGTCCCATTGCTTACATGTATTTCTTGAAATATGGAGACCAAATAGAAGCAGCATATTCAAGCACATGCTTAGAATTTATTTTAAGTATAATTTATTTAAAAACCAATAGTTAGACTGTTGTCACTTGCAAATGACATTACACTGGATGTATTACAGTTATACAAGTCTGAACAGGAGTAAAATGATCCAAGAAATGATCCCTAGGGTACACATACTACATCTAGCTGAACAAAAACGATGAACTGCTACTACTACTGATAAGTAGTGATCTACTTTAGCATCGACATCAGTCATTATCAACAGTCGTTGACGAGGTATCGAACAAAATGTTTGGAGAAGTCTAGGTAAAGGATAACCATAGGGTTGTGGAAGTAAAAAATTCTCGAATATCCCGGTAAAGATTCATGTTAGCTAAGGGGAGTAATAATAATATCATTATGACAACAGATACCAGTATGTTCAATATTAATTCCATAACTTTAAAGTATATGCAATTTAAACTAATTAGTCTATAATTATTTGGTCCAGTGCATTCCCATTTTAAATTGGTAAAAGGAGTTTTTGGTCAATCAGCAGGAATAAAAGTTGTTTAAAATCAGCACTGAGCAGTAATTTTTTTAAATAATTGGTGGCAGCTGATTTTGAGATGAGTTTGGTGAGCTTAGGCAGTGATTTAATAACAACCATTCTTCTGACGATTAACAGATATCAGTAATCAGTAGTACCATCAGACATATACCGATTTAGATCTTATTAGTTCTAGTTGTTGTTGTTATTGTTTTTCACAGTATCATCAATAATCATAATCTAGGTTTTTTTGAAAAATGCAGACTAAAATTGATTAGGTGAAGTATTAGCACTGATATAGTTTGCTACATATACTTTTAAGGCTTTTATTAACTAAATAATTACGACTTTACCTTTTGTGTATTAGTTTATTTTAACCAACGATTTATTTTTCAATTATATGAGTACTTATACGTATCAATAATTTACTGATATATATTGTGACCAAATGCGATAATTAAAAAAATGTATAAACAATTATAACACGTACATAATATAATATGTGTTATGGGTTCCCAAATTCACGTAGTAATGAATGTTTCATTATTTAATTTTTAGTTTTGTTGTATAAGTTGTAATATAGAAACATTTTTTAAAATCTATTTTTTCTGTTACTCATGGTAAATATTGGCAATATAAGTTTTCACACGTTTCTTCAGTCAGCTGCTTTTTTTCAAGGTTAGAGAATCGCTGAAACTTTGTCGGATAATGTAGTCATTGATTTTATGTGCATTTAATAGTTTTGTAGTAATTTTGAGATATTATTTTCGTTGTGTTTAAGTGCTATTTGATAAATTTTTATTACATTTGAATAATATTTCTTATAGTTTTCTGTTTAATAGGCTTTGTTGTTTGTGTTTTTCTTTATTCTTAATTACTGTTTTCTAAAACTGAACTTTAGTTGACATTTAAAAAAGGAGTCTAAGGTTCAGCCTTTTTAAGGTATTCAGTTATATCTCAATGCTACGTCTTCATTCAGGAATATAACTATATAAGAAACAAATAAAGCAGTCTACTGTTACAAATAATAAATAAAAGAAAAATAAAACTACAAAAAAAAATTAAATGAATTTGTAAATAAAAAATCAAAATATACTAACGATGTGAGAGCGTTCACAATGAAACTCGGTGATCACTTAAGTGTTTCCTTATACTTTAAATTTTTTAATGTAAATCCTTTTATACTACTTTTTTATCTTTTGAAGCATACAACGTCTACAGTTGTCAGATTATGAGATTTTACGTTTTGAAAACCTTCTTCCAATTTAGTACCTAGATTTTCTCAAATTAATAAACATTGAAAAAAAATACTAAACGAAGGACACAACGGTACACAAACGTCAGTAAAGGTAGACTTGGCAGACTATTACATGAAACTTAACCTAACCACTAAATCTCACTTGGCAGTTAGTTACACTGTGTGACGTCACAGAGTGTTTCACGCGTTCAGACTAATATTGATATTTCTTTTCGGTTTTTCCGATACAACTAATTCTGTGATTTTTCAAAAAATTTGCAGATGTGACTATGAGGCTATTTTTAACCATTTTATAATGTTTAAATATAATTATATTGTGAACATCCGTATTGCATGAACATCTGGGACACTTCAATATTATTTAAAAATATCATACATGTAAAAAATATTAGTCGCTTTTGAATAAATAAATTATTTCTATATAGTTACTGAATTTTATTACAATTTATTATTCTTCAATTTATAAAACGTTATCTTCACATGATTCCATGAAGGACCGGGAATATAATTTAATCCTAATTTAATTTTTTATACCTTAAAATAAAACGTTATCTTCACATGATTCCATGAAGGACCGGGAATATAATTTAATCCTAATTTAATTTTTTATACCTTCAGGAAAACCTGACCTGAAATATTCTAATAGAACATAGAAGAGGCAGTTAAAATATTCTTAAAATATTATGAAATACCTACAAAGGTAAAACTAATTTGGTTTACTTGTTCACTTCCCTACCACAATCTAAATATCTGCAATGGCGCCACATACAAGGCGAGATTTACCAAGAAAGTCATGTTATTCAATAAGTGAGTCACAATGATCTTTCTGTCAACCCCATACTATTCTATTTCAACATGTTGCTGACGTTAAAATGTCTCGACATTTTAATGAGATACGAGTATTTTTAAAATTTAACGAAAGCATTATTGCAGCATGTTAATAGATTAGTCACCAGTCTACTAAACGTTTATCTAATAACATCACGAAACATGGAAAGTCGAAACAGACAAACGAATGATTGTAGCCATAAATTAGCGATATATTTCGAACTTACGTAATTGCGAAATATGGGTCAAAAAATGATGGCAATAACGGCTAACCTCCCGCAACGGAACTCAAGGAGTTGTTTTTGCATGTTATCAGACTTAGAGAATGTATAACAGCATTTGCAGTCTGTGTGAACCTTTCTAATAAATTGGGTAATTAGTAAAAACATTGAACTGCTCGGTGATATTTAGAACATAAACTATTTTTTAGCGTTTGAATTTAGTGTTACATTTGTAGTAACGATGTACGAGTATATAACTACGGTTATTATGGTGATGGTCTAGTTCCTTAATAAACATGCATGTCTTAAACAATTTTAATTATGTGCATTTTATACAATATGCGCCAAAAGTATGGAATAAATTCAATAAAAACGAAACAATTATTTTTTGGGAAAAATCCTTGAACAGGTCAATTTTTAATTTAAAAAATGCATATTTTAGCGTAAAATACGATTTTCAAATGTCATTTCTTTTCGAGTAATGACGTCATAGATTTTTTTTTAAAGTCTATCAGACAGTACTAAAATTTTGCCCTCTTACATAGGAAAGTTTTCGAGTAAATGACGATTGAATGTTAGAAAACGTAAATCAATTAAAATAAAGCGAAATTCTAATGGATTTATGTCAAGGAAATAGAAATTTACACCGGCAAATACTTTTTTCAGATGAGGCCACATTTTGTCTGAATGGCACAGTAAACCGTCAAACTTGCAGATATTGGAGTCGGGAAAATCCTCATTGGATGGCAGAAGCACATACCCAACACCCTCAGAAATTAAATGTGTGGACTGGAATAGTTGACGACAGAATAGTAGGGCCTTCCTTCTTTGAATGAACCCTTACAGGACAAAGATATTTAGAGTTTCTAGAAAATGACCTTGTTCCAGCCCTTGCAGTAATTTTTCCTAACGATAATGACCCTGACATTCCTGACAATACCATATGGTTTCAGCAAGACAAGGTGCACCGGCACCCGCACTATGCGCCTCCTGTGCGAGATTTTTTGAACAACTGTTTTCCTGGGAGGTGAATCGGCAGACGCGGACCGATAGAATGGCCTGCAAGATCGCCAGATCTTACACCTCTTGACTATTTTTTATGGGGATACTTGAAGTCAAAAGTATACATTAATAAGCCACGTAATTTAGAAGAACTTCAAAATCGCATTCGGGACGAAATACGCAGAGTTACCCCAGAAATCATTCATAATGTGCAAGAAGAATTTCTTCACAGACTTGCGCATTGTCAACAAGTTGGTGGATGGCAATTCGAACATTTAATTTAAGTATAAAATTTAATCAATTGTATTTTATTTTACATACCTCAGAATTTTTACTTTTTATGGATAAAATTTACGTTTTCTAACATTCAATCGTCATTTACTCGAAAACTTTCCTATGTAAGAGGGCAAAATTTTAGTACTGTCTGATAAATAATTAAACGATCTTTCAGAATCAAGGAAAAAAAATATGGTGTTGCCATTTATAAAAAAATCGATGACGTCATTACTCGAAAACAAATGACATTTGAAAATCGCATTTTACGCTAAAATATATATTTTTTAAATTAAAAATTGCCCTATTCTAGGATTTTTCCCAAAAAATAATTGTTTCGTTTTTATTGAATTTATTCCATACTTTTGGCGCATACTGTATATGAACGAAATGGGCGCAGCAGTATCAGAGCTCTTTCAGTCAAGTGGCAATAAATTTATAATTACTTCAATTCAGCATAACTGGAGTTAAACTCAATAAAGTTTGATTTTAAAAACAATTTATATGCTCGATGTCCTTTAAATAAAGTATATTCCTACAATAAAAATGCAATATTTAATTTTTCAGCTAATGTTCACTTAAATATTACCCCTTTTTATATTTGCAAGATTTCTTGCTATAGCAATATTTCTTTTCTTATATCACATGATTTTTTTTAAATATTGCCTTGTCTTGGTCTTGTCTTGGTCTTGTCTTGGTCTTGTCTTGGTCTTGTCTTGGTCTTGTCTTGGTCTTGTCTTGGTCTTGTCTTGGTCTTGTCTTGGTCTTGTCTTGGTCTTGTCTTGGTCTTGTCTTGGTCTTGTCTTGGTCTTGTCTTGGTCTTGTCTTGGTCTTGTCTTGGTTTTGTCTTGGTCTTGTCTTGGTCTTGTCTTGGTCTTGTCTTGGTCTTGTCTTGGTCTTGTCTTGGTCTTGTCTTGGTCTTATCTTGGTCTTGTCTTGGTCTTGTCTTGGTCTTGTCTTGGTCTTGTCTTGGTTTTGTCTTGGTCTTGTCTTGGTCTTGTCTTGGTCTTGTCTTGGTCTTGTCTTGGTCTTGTCTTGGTTTTGTCTTGGTTTTGTCTTGGTCTTGTCTTGGTCTTGTCTTGGACTTGTCTTGGACTTGTCTTGAACTTGTCTTGGAGTTGTCTTGGACTTGTCTTGGTCTTGTCTTGGACTTGTCTTGGTCTTATCTTGGTCTTGTCTTGAAAAAGCAAGGCGAGATTGCCAACACGTAATGGAGCATATCAGTGAAATATAGGAAAATAGTTCTTTAGCATGAAAATATATCAAACTTTGATTTAAAATTACATGAAAAATGACGAATTTAAATTGATCAACAAAAAAATTCAATTAAAATTTTCATCTGCAGTTTACAGGTCAGGTTTTATTGGTATTTTATTTATGATTTGGATCAACTTACCTATATTCAAATTCAAGCGTTTGCTATCTCAGTATACTTAATGCAATTTCCTAAGGACATAGGAGAACAGGGTTGTAGTATCCACGGATTCCTTCATTTTTTTTTGAGTCCGCCTATCAGAATATTATTTTAGATAGTGTTTTATTCAAATTTTTCAGTCTTATAAGATTTTGATTTAAAGCTCGGTTTACGAAATATTGCAACTTTTTTAGATGTGCTAGGTTTGATAGCGAAGTATTGAATGGTCATTTCCATTTTATTCACTAAATTGAAATAAATAAAACGACACAACTAACAACAAACAGTAGAAAAAACAAAAATATAACTCAATTAAACTAAATGTTGAGTATGGGTATCAATTTCACAAATATCTTCATACTCGGGCTCATTTAATAAGAAAGGGACCCAGGTGAAGGCGAAGGCAAGACCCTGGTATCAAGTGGTGAGAAATCTGCATTAAGTACATTGCAAAAGAGGAGCGCTATCGCAGAAATGGGGCGCCAACGGCAAGTTTTTTTTAATAGTTAATAACGAGTGGCCGTAGAAATTTTCTTTCGACGAAAATCGATTTCTCGTATACTCTTATCCTTCTGCACCAAATCTCAGCTTTTTCTATTCAGAAATAATGGCGCTAGATGGCATTTTCCAAAATCGCAAATACCTTGGATCTGTTTGGTCAATCTTAATGGCCATCAAAAAACGCAACATTTTCTAATTTGAGCCACCCTGTATATTTTACGGTTTCCAAAATGCCAATGGTGAGTCGTGAAAAACGAACCACTCTGCATTTGTCATTTTAATTAGATAACTTACTGTATTTCTTTCTATTATGAAATTGGATTCAGTCTGTTAAATGGTGTAAAATAAAATAAAATAAAATAAAAAATAAATAAACTGTAATTTATTCAACGTTTATTTTGATATCGGCTTGTGATAGATAGCAAAACGGTTGTCGCTGATCGATATATGTTTCATTAATAGTAATTCCTTCATCCGTAACAAAAGCGCCTTTGGTCCAACTCAGATTGCAGAATTAATTTCCATACCTATTTACTTGTCGGAAATTGCAGTGCCAACGATTGTTGTGAATTCTCATAAGAAACTGAATAAATTATTTCTGTTAAATTTAATGCCTATCTAATCTACGCATCGATCTTGGAGTTACATTAAAATAACTTGGCAATCGGTATTTAATTAGGTCAAATTTCTAATTAGCTGCTATAAGACACGACTAGGAAGTAAAAATGTGCATGAATCACTATCGGAATTTCTGTATACCCATACAATGGTTTCTGCAAATTAAAGCAATTGTTTCAATATCAAAAAAATCCAAAGCGTTTACGTACGACGATCTTAACGCATCTCAATTGGTTCTCATTATTGGCATACGAGTATTTCTCTAAAGGCCAATTGGTAATTTTGTTTCTGTGAGGTGAAATCTTGAATCATCTGAACGTGGCAAAGATGGTATCAATTGTCACATATCTTCATAAGTCTTCCTCAAACGGAACTGATTTCATGTTTGTTATTATTATAGACAAAAGTGATTGTAGCAATTTTAACATAAATATTTCAGAACAACATATCGATGGCTTAGCGCACATGTGTGTTAACTGCGTTTTTGGCAAAAATGAGATAATTATGCCATTTCATTTGTTTTAACATAAATTTTCTTATGCACATATGCATAAGAAGAAAGATTTAATATTCTTGGTAAAGAAATTATTTCAGAGAACTAGGTACTTACGCAAATTTATTGCAATAATAAATATTCGCGAAAATGATTCTAAATAATTTAATAGCTATTTATGATATACGTGTTAAAAGTAAGATTTTATTTTGTGAGTGAAGATGATTAAATAACGAGCGTAGCGAGTTTTTTAACTTCACAAACAAAATAAAATCACTTTTAACACGTATATCATACACTATTTTTTCTACGAAACAATCTTAAGAACTTTAAACTTAATAAAAATAAGAAATCAAAAAATACGACACAGATCGCAATGTTTATGAACCAAAATTTTCGTAGCAACCAGTGCTGTTGTTAGTTAGGGAAAAAACACAAAAATATTGACAGCATTTTCTAGTAATATTATAAGTATAATGAATAATCTCGATAATGAGCGTAACGAATCCATACCTGCTGAAATCGAAGAAGCCGCCAGTCGAGCAACATTGGAATTATTACCGGCGAAATCAAAGGAACAGTACGAAATCGCTTATAGACGCTTTTCGGAATTGTGCGACATTAAAAAGATCCCTGGGAAATGTAACGAAAGTGTTTTACTGGCATATTTTGAGGAAAAAGCCAAAATATGGAAATCGTCAACGCTGTGGTCAAAAAATTCCATGATCAAAACTATGTTAAAAATAAAGCAAGATCAAGATATAAGCAAACATTATAAACTTATTGCTTTTTTAAAACGGAAGGGTGAAGGATATCAAGCAAAAAAGTCAAAAGTTTTGACAAAGACGCATATCGACAAATTTCTCACAGAAACAGAAGACGAAAAGTATCTGATGATGAAAGTCGCAGCAATAGTGGGGGTCTTCGGGGCGTGTCGCCGGGAGGAATTGTGTCAGATGACCATCGACAATATCGAATATTTGGGCACTTCGGTTGTTGAGACCATACCAGATACTAAAACGAAAGTGCCTCGGACCTTCAGTGTTGTTGGTGAATTCTATTTAAACTTTTTTAGAAAGTATATGGCACTCCGGTCACCCAACGCTGACCATAAACGACTTTTTCTTAAATATATGAAGAATAAATGTGTGAAGAATCCAGTCGGAATTAACATGTTTGGTAAAATGCCTGCCGACATTGCAGAGTTCTTGAATCTACCAAATCCTCAACTCTACATCGGACACTGTTTTCGTCGTTCATCGGCGACATTGTTAGCAGATTCTGGTGCAAATCTTACTACCATCAAGAGACATGGAGGATGGAAATCTTCGACGGTAGCTGAAGGCTACATTGAAAATTCACTGGAACAGAAGGAAATTGCGTGCCAAATACTTCCTACTGCTGCAACTACTAGCAAGACCACCAGTACTACCAGTAGTATTTCTACAGAAAATAGATGTCACACATGTTGACAGTAAAACCAACTTAAGTATGATGACTCCGCGGGAAATTACAATTTCAAATTGTTCTAATTTTACTATAAATGTTAATAGTAATAACTAGTTAAAATGTTGGTTTGTACTTATTTAAAATAAAGTTTTTTATGTGTTTGTTAAAACGTTTTATTAATTTTCAAAACAAAATTTAAATAAACTTACTATACTCGCGACAAGAATTCAGACGACTTACGTCATACAAACAAATGAATAATTCATTATATTTTCATCAAAATATTTAAGAAACTGCAACTGATAGTAATAAAACTATAGACTACACTAAAAGTTTGCATTACATATTGCACTAAATTGCAAAAAATGATTGTTTTTAACACGACCAAATATCGAAAATTATGCTGACAGTAAAAACAAATGTGTAACGTCAGCCGTGACGTAAGACGTCTGAATTCTTGACGCGAGTATACTTACTTTTAATACGGGTGTCAAAAAATGACATTTTTAACATCAAAAATGACAATTAAAAAGCCCACTTTTAACAGTTTTGTAGAAAAAATAGTTTACGATATTGACTCCATTTTTCATTGCGCATCTATTCTCATTTTTTTTTCAGATAAGTTGTGAACTAGGCTGTATTTGTAACTGGCCAATTATATCTTATAATTCATTATGTACTTAAAGGAGAATCAGACATAAACTGAGAAATATCCTATCAAAGCATCCTGTAGCAATAATCTTAATTATAATAATTATTGGCTGTGCTTAATTCTTTACGACATCACTGAAGGAAAAGCCGATAATTCCCACAAAATTGTATATATGTATGTAAATTATAACATCTTAACATAAATTACATAAATACTATCACTGTTACGTTACTTTGATGTAAATGTACTCTACTTATAATGAGCCTAGAGCTGATAGTAATGGGCAGTGCATTTCATCGGATGAAATTACTAGGAAAAGTATTTTATCACATTCTGTGACTAGCAAAAAAAACTCTTCTTACGTATTAAACCAACATATGGCATACACATCCTCTTAATACACACAAAAAATAAATTAATACGAATTATTTACTTTCTATTTAGGTTCGTGCGTTAGTGTAAGAGGATCAATTAAATTTCAAAATGATCTACATTACGTCTTTCCTGCAACGTATGTTCACTCAGTGGCGTAGCAATATAGAGCGAAAATCACTTAGATACGTATATTTTACAATGATTTCTTATCTGGTTCTAATTTCTGATGATTCTGATTTCGTTATTTGAAACGGAAAAATTCGCAAGTCAATTTTGAAACGCGACGTTATTAATCATCTCCTTTGTTATGAAACAGCAGGATCATGAGAATGAAGTGGATGTGGAATAACTTTCCAACGAAGCTTCTGAATAGCCGTTTCTGCGATGTAATCACAATGACTGCAGACTTTTTTTTCTTTAACTGCAGTTTCGAGAGTTATTGATAATAAGTCCCAGCATTAATGTAACATTACATTTTTCTTAAACAATTTATAATAGACAACGCCTTATTTGTCCCAATCGAAACACATAGCTTAACCGGGTAATTTTTGCTTTTAGGCTAAGCCATTCTTTTCTATTCTTAACATTGACGTAAAAGCATCATTTTCATCACCAATAACAATATATTATAACAAACGGCTGTCGTTCTTGACAACCTAAGCTATGGCAAACCAGCAAACAAATTAAAAATAACGCCCAATTTTTTAGTTTTGTCCATATGCAACCAATACCTGTTCTTGTTTCTAGAGCCCATAGCTTCTAACAATTATTGATTATAACAGCATTGCATATTATGTACATGCAAGTACAGAAAACAAGAATAAAACTTGGTTTGGAAACTAGAACAGATACTTATTGTTAGGAGCTGTTCGATATTCATGTCAATTCCCCTATACCTGTCATGAGTATTTTATTTCCCATCCCTACTATGATAATCATAATCCTTCATACTGGTCAATCCTCTTGCAGATTCAGACATTCCTCATCAAAGTCGGATAGCCCTTTTATAGTACTGCAGTAGTTCTCTACTAAACCTAAACAAAAGAATGTAGGAAATACTTCTTTTATGTACTTGATACTCCATTTTCTTTTGCTTAAAAGACGATTCAGTTAAACATAACAACATTTTAACAGCTTTGGCATAGATATGTATAATAATAAAAAAATAGTAATGCATTATCTAAAAATTAAACCATTTTTATAAGAAAACTGTGATGGAAGAAAAGAAAAATGTTATCCAAAAAATAAACATACAATTTTAAAGCTACCACTGCTGAGTTGTTTTTTAATAATCTAAAATACTTATCCATTTATCCCATCACTCACCAAAAGGTGTGATGCCAAACTAGATAAAGCAGTGCTAGCTTACTTTTAATTTATCAATTGCTTAATAAGTTCCTATATGGATAAGAGTATACATGGGTATATGGAACACAGAGGATATAAGATATAGATATCAAAATATGTGTGGCTAACTTTATAATTGAGCATGAGATGAGACTGTCTTTGAAATTTCATTATGTCTAAACAGTTTACTACCTAACTTAGCCTGGCATAGTTGACTAGCTTTCTGTTTCTTCGTAGCAGTACTACACTAGTTAAACAACAGAAACAGCTGCAATTCATGGCAAATTAGATGTTTTTAATATTTTTAAATATACTCCTACTTCTAAATAAAGACAAAAGTTTAAATATAGTGGAGCAACCTGTCTAAAGACAAATAGTAAAAACAGAAACATATGATGACTACAAATGTTTAAATGTAGATACAACAATTTTGTCTTGAATCACATCCTTTGACTAGCTCAAGAATTTCTTAAAAGTAAACTGGATAATTCCTTCTTGCATTTTTGCTGTTTCTATTAGGCTACCATACTGCATTTCTAGTAATTGGTTTTTATGTAATAGTAAGAAGAAAATTAATAAATACCAAATGTGTTGTAAATACTTCAATTCAATATATGGAACGCAATATTACTTTTTTGTTTATTAAAAGATCAACCACAATATGGTATACCTATGTACCATCATAGGTAGTGGTATGTAGTTTTACATGTTCTGTTGATTTTAAAGTCGGAGTTTTATGGAGAAAGATTCGCAGTTTTAAATAAGAAAATAAGATCCAGAGATCCAAAAAATATTCATCCAGTAGGTGGCAATTAATAATAATAATAATAATAATAATAATAATGATGATAATAATAATAATAATAATAATAATAATAATAATAATAATAATAATAATAATAATAATAATAATAATAATAATAATAATAATAATAATAATATCTCTACCCCTCATTCTAATCACAGGGATTAGCACAGAAGTCGGAGATTTGTGCGGGAGAGGGGGCGGCATATTATTATTAAGCAGGCCGCATTTGCGCCCAGGAACGACTTACGTTGGTAGGCCCTAACCACTATTCAGTGCAGGAATGAGGGAAACCTGGAAAACCTCATTAATTAGGGGGGTAGTCAAATATCAACCGGTATCAATCTCTCACATTGACCCAAGCCAACATTCTTCCACCCTACCATACCCGCAGAGAGGGCGCCAAACCTCTCCACGAATATAGCTTATATACGGTCTACCGGCAGCTGAGCTCGAACCAACGCCGATCTAGTCACCTCGATTCAAGTACTGACGCCTTAAACCGCGCGACCACTGACTGAATTATTTGCATAAAGCCAAATTATAATGCTGAAATTGAATAATTTTCCTTTTGGTGGAAAAATGCATTAGAGATTATGGCTTCCCATTGAAAGATTGTGAATTGTACCTTTTTACTCAATACTGTGAAAAATACTCCTCTTAATAGGGATTCCATAATATTAGGCTTCAAATTATTATACATTATAAAGAAAAAAAGTATCAAAGGAAAAACTACAGTACCTATTTTCTGAGTAGGTTACAAATGATTGACCATATATCATTTAAATTACTTTAATTAAATCGCAATTAATATTACAGACATTAATATATGAAGTCTTAGAAAAAAATGTCTAACTACAGAAAGAGTATACCAAACAGTTTGATATAAATCTTTTTAGAATACGAAATGTAAAATGTAATAACAGTTCGATAATAGTATATATAACGAGCGGTAATGCAGGTCATAACTCACGCCGATGAAGTTTGCAGCACGAGCCGCAAGCGAGTGCTGTAATTCATCAAGTGAGTTATGACCATTACCGCAAGTTGAATACTATACTTTATCTACGACTACAACAATAAATACTAAGATACAAATATCGAGAAAGAAAATTGATTTGAAAACGTCAAAATTATTTTGTTAAAATATCAAATGACATTAGTCCCCTCAATGATAATAATTGACAGTTCCGCCTTCTGAGAGGCGTTGGCAATTTAATAATTTTAAAATATTTTAATTATTCATTCCTTTCCACATGTTAAAAATTCTTTCCATTTTACACCAATGGAACGTATTTATCGGCTTAAAAATTTTCAAGAATTTACTGTGTACCCTATTTACATACCGAATTATTATTGTAGAAGCCCAGCGTGAGTTATAATAACTCACTATAAAAACTCACGCTATTTGTTTATTGATACTATTAATTGCTCAAAATCAGTTGAATAATTAATATATAAATTAATAGGAGTAGATAAATGCATATTATGTACAAAGTACATATTAACTGTTACACCACTGCACTGGTTAAAGTAATAGGTGGGTTTGTTATGGGAAATGAGATTTTAAATATTGTGGGAACCATAGCTATTAGTACAATTACGAGATAATTAAACGCTGTATCTTTTAGAGCTATCTAGTGAAATTATGTCACATTTTATAATAATTTAAATTTTAAGGCACATACTTCTAATTACATCACGCAGGCAGGCGTCTACTACTAAACTGCAACATAAAATTTGTTATCGAATTAATATTACTTTCATTAATTTTATGAACACCCACGTCTCTGCACCACGCTATGATATGTCCTGTATTTTACGGGTACGCGATCACTAATGTAGGCTACCGATTTTACCCACTACAGAAATAGTCGAGGCAATAAACTAGTAAAAAGTCCAAAAGTTCTAAAACTAGTTGTGTTGGACGGATCGGAATGCGGTTTTCTGCATTCTCTTCCAAAAATTATTTGTAAAGAATGTGGCGACATGGAATTTCTGACAAATCGGAAATTGAATTGCTGCAGCCAAAAATGCAGTCAAAAAATGCATTATTTGAGAGGCCTCTTGGAAGATGTCAAAACTTGATAAATAAGTGTCAGAACTGGCCCAGGTCGGGTCCTCGGAGGTTTTTGAGGTCGCTGATCACGAATATGATGTTCAAATTGACCCCCCGAACACCTGGAGCTCAGGAACGCCGATGAACGTCATCTCCGTGGGACTCTCCCACAAATCACGCGGGAAAGAAGAAAACCTCGGCGCCCGTGGTTTTTTTGGGTTGCTGAATCCATATCTGGCATCGGCGAACACACCACCATAATAGGGGCATTTTGTGGGGCGTTGAATCCGAATTTCATGTCTGAAACGGCCCCCCGAACACCTAGTGCACCAGAACTTGACCCTAAACGTCATCTCCGTGGCTTTTCCCGACACAATAAAAAAAGGCGAACCAAAAATAATTATGGGGTTTTTTTGGGGTGCTGAATCCGAATTTCACGTCGATAACGACGCTCCGAGCCCCTGGTGCACCGGAACCTGACCCGAAACGTCATCTCCGTGGCTTTTCCTGACACAATCAAAAAAAGCAAACCGAAAATCGTTATAGGGGTTTTTTTGGGGCGCTGAATCCGAATTTCACGTCGATAACGACCCTCCGAATCCCTGGTACACCGAAACCTTACCCTGAATATCTTCGCCGTGGCTTTTTCAGACACAATCGAAGAAAACGGACCGAAAATCGTTATGGGGGGTTTTTTGGGTCGCTGAATCCAAATATGACATCGGCGAACACCCCACCGGCACCTGGTGGCCCCGAACCCGTACATGCACGTCATCTCCGAGAATTTTCATGAGAAGAATGCCAAAAACAACCGAAAAATCATTGTAGGGGCGTTTTTGGGCCCCTTAATCCAAATTTCACGCCCAAAACTACCTTCCCAACGCCTAGAACTGGAACAACTTTTTCGAAGGCCCTAGCGGGAGTTACGCATTAATGAATGCGTCAAATTATGAGACGGTTTTTGGTGAGTTTGTTGCGGTCGTGTCTGTAAAACCCTCCGAGACGACGTTCAGGTTTAGGTCCCGCGGTACACCAGGTGTCTGAATTAAGCGGCCCAAAAACGCGCCTTTAATGATTTTTTGGGTCGTTTTTAGCGATCTTGGTGGGCAAATTCTCGAGGATGACGTGCACGTCTGGGTTCGGGGGCACCAGATGCCCGTGGGGTGTTCGCCGATGTCATATTTGGATTCAGCCACCCAAAAAAAAACCCATAACGATTTTCGGTTCGCCTTTTTTGATTGTGTCAGGAAAAGCCACGGAGATGATGTTTAGGGTCTGGTTCTGGTGCACTAGGTGTTCGGAGAATCGTTTCCGACGTGAAATTCGGATTCAACGCCCCACAAAACGCCCCTATTATGATTTTCGGGTGGTTTTTGGCACTCTTCTCAGGAAAATTCTCGGAGATGACGTCCGCGTCCAGGTTCCGGCGCACCAGGTGCCCGTAGGGTGTTCGTCGATGCCAGATTTGGATTCAGCGACCCAAAAAAACCCCGGGCGCCGAGTTTCTCTATTTTCCCGCGTGATTTGTGGGAGAATCCCTCGGAGATGACGTTCATCGGCATTCCTGAGCTCCAGGTAATGTGCATCTGATGTCTTTGAAGGACATTTCAGTGACCATAGAGTTCTTTCATTAAAATGTCAAATTTCAGGTAATAATATCAATAATGATAATCGACCTATTTATAGGCGATTTAGAAATCTCTCCGAATGTAATCTTAACAACTTGCTTTTGTTTTTGTCAACTTTACAATTTAATGAAATATACAGGGTGTTCCAGAATGATGGTCAAATATTTTACCAGTGTATCCCACAAGCGATTTTAAGGGGGGATCTTCATATGAAACTTTTCAAAGGTATTCCTATAACTGTTGCCAATCCTGCCGTATGCATATTCCATCAATTTATTCGCTAATATTTGTACGGAAGAGTTTGTTTACAAATATTTGCAAAAACTGTCAAGACTGATTTATTTCATAAGACAACAGAAAAACATCATCATAGCAACCGCTAGCTAAGAAATAGACACCACCACAAAATAGCTTTTGACCAGCTGATAATGTGTACCAAAATTGAAATATCTAAATGCAACCGTTTTTAAGGAAAAATAAAAAAACTATTTTTTTCCGCCATTTTGAGACTCGAATATCTCAGCAGGGACGACCCAAATTGAAAAATTTTATATGAAGATCCCCCCCTGAAATGGTTTATGGAACACACTGGTAAAATATTTGACCATCATTCTGGAACACCCTGTATACGGGAAATGCTGACTTAGGCTTTACTAATTTCATAAACATTATATCTTATGCAGTGGACTATTGTTGTCCAGTAAAAACTTATAAAACTATAGTCAAAATGGGTAACCTCTGAAATTATACTATCTAGCCAAAATTTAAAAAACCTGTTCTGGTTGTGGACAAACATGAAGGATAGTGACTCTCAAGCTCAATACAAACAAGCTAGGGATAATCACAATAGGTTAATAAAAGATACTAAATTGAACTTTCACAATATGCTTATATCTAAGTCAAATAACAAAAGCAAAACTATTTGGAATCTTGTCAACAGAGAAACGGGTAGGAAAAGGAAAGAAGAAAAGAATATCATTTTAAATGTGTATGGTAAGCTTTGCTCAAATTCTAATAAATTGGCTAACGTTTTTGTGAATTATTTTGTAACAGTGACTGAAGACACCTTACAAAATCATTTTGGACATCCTAGATCCACTAATTGTACTACCGATGTGTTGTATTTCTGTGGTGGCAAGTGATATAAATATGTAACTTAACAAATAAAAATACCACAGGTTTTGATAATTTGTCAGTAAAATTGATAAAAAAAAATATCCGTATGTATAGTTGACCATATTGCTTATTTAATTAATTTATCTGTTAGCAGTGGCCACTTTCCAGAAGTACTATACTTTGGATATCTTATTAAAGACTGGTTGACAGGGTCCTTGTATATTTAAATCAAATACACTTGAATGTTGCATGCCAAAATAACAAAATGCAACAATAATAAAATACTGATGAATATTTGTGGTGCATTAGTTTTTGGTTTCGGCTTTGGCTAAAGATATTGGATTTCATTTTTCGTTTATGATTTCAATCCGTCATTTTAAAATGGCATCAAATTCTGTTTTAATCCAAGTAAGTTGGTCGCCCTCCTACTCAACACGGATATGATCTGCTCATCCAAGTTTACTTGAATGATGAGGTGACTCCTCAAGTATTAAAACATTAATAGCTACTTGACTGGATTATACAGGCTGTCTGGAAATTATGAGCAAATATTTCAGGGGGTGACTCCTCGTCAAAAAATGAGAAGCACACTTCATTCAAACATATGTCCAGAAATGGACCCTAAGCGAGCTAGATCATTTTAAAGGGTCGGCCCTGAAGATGGTTTTTGTTCAATATTATCAAAAATTCGAGACAACGTAATTAAATTTGGACTAATAAGTGAGATTTTTTATGCTAAATTCGAAAATTTGCACGAAATGGTAATTCAGAAGTATATTAAACAGGGCCGGCTTAGGTTATTTTCGGCCTTAACTTTTTTGTCCCCCCTGAAATATTTGCTCATATCTCGGAAATTATAATAGAGAGAAAGATACGATTTTCACAACACTGGACTATTTTTTCGAGAAACTTAAGATGCTGCAAACAAAATTTTCTATACCTCTTTGTTTTTAAGATAAAAGGCGAAATTTAAAAAAAATTTTCGTATCACAAAGTATAGCTAAAATATCGGTATGCTGAAAACTGCTTCTGATAGACTTTTATATATATATATATATATATATATATATATATATATATATATATATATATATATATATATATATATATATATATATATAGGGTGTCTCATAATTAGTTGCTAACAATTTTTTTCACAATTATTTTCACATACTCATAAACAAAAGTGAACAACCTTATACGCAGAACTTTGTAAGTTTATGTTATAACAATGTTTACATCAATACGTAGTTGAATTAAAAAAACACGTATTTTGAAAGATTTGGAATATGAAATTCAAGAAACTTGCAGAAAGCAACAGTGTTCCTCAATAATTTGCCGTATTGGACCTTTACTAAATTTAAATATATTTTTTTAAATTCTTCATCAGGCAAATCAAACAGAATCCTTAAATTTTTTTCTTATCCTTCTTCGTTGGATGTTTTGAATTAAATTTTATAACTAACTTACTTTCGATGTGCATTTATAAACCCGCGAAGTAAATGTAAATCTAAAATTCCCTCCATTTTCACAAATCAAATAACACATATGTTAAACTATACCGACACCTAATTCTTTGTATCTAAGACACTCTGTTAAAATTCTGCATAACGCGTAAGAAATAATATCTGTATTATTTCTTAACTATTACAGGGGGACACATACTATACAAATTTAAGGTGATGAAATATAACATTACACCATGAAATAATGTAAATGTTATTTTGACCAAAATGAGATACATACTTGGGCTGAAATAACTGCGTTTAGTCCAGTCGTTTTAGGTAGATTTAGGCAAGTATTTCGAAAATTTGAGATACCCAGGTGTAAGCTCGTATAAACTTGTATTTTGACATCCTAAAACTTTTCTCAAAATTCACATATGATTCGATGACCGCAACTTTACAAATCGGGGGTCAAAGATCAAAAAAATCGATTTTTTGCAAATTTTTTGCAAATATCTCATTTCCTATAGATTTTACGCTATATGTATTTATTATCAATATTGTAGAGATTAATTCTCTACAACTTTTGTTTCAAACATTTTTTTATACGTTGAATCGTTTTCGAAATAGAGGGCAGAGAGCGCGCGGTTAAAATATCATTTGAAATCAACTGGTAGTCCCGATCGAAATCATCTCATATAAGGTTTATAAATTATTGCCTTGGAATTCTACAGCTGCGGGAAGACGACGACGATGAAGAAGAAGAAAATTGAAATTAGAACTTATTGTTCTTATAATTATGTTTTCTTTTTTTTTATTTTGACAGTCACAAATGTATCGAATGACATTTTTTAATAAAAACATTATTTAAAATTTTATTTCTTTTCTATTCTTTTTTATTTATTAAAGATTAATTACTATAAATGAGAATTAAATTATAATATGATTTAAATTTTTCCCGCTACAAATTTTTAACTACACGGGCAGGTAAGTGTTGTTAAATAAATTGATACGTAATTGAAAATAAATAATTAAGCAGAAAAATATTTAAATATAATGTAATTGTTAATAAAAAATGAAAATTATTTATAATTATATATTTAATAACAATTTATAAACCTTATATGAGATGATTTCAATCGGTTGATTTCAAATGATATTCCGCGCGCTCTCTGTCCTCTATCTAGAAAACGATTCAACATATAAAAAAATATTTGAAACAAAAGTTGTAGAGAATTTAATTCTCTACAATATTGATAATAAATACAAATAGCGTTTGCTATAGGAAATGAGATATTTGCAAAAAATGTATTTTTTTTTCCTTTGACCCCCGATTTTTAAAGTTGCGGCCATCGAATCATATGTGAATTTTGAGAACAGTTTTAGGATGTCAAAATACAAGTTTATACGAGTCTATTGCTGGGTATCTCAATTTTCATAAGTGAACTCCCCTAAATGACTGGACTAGTTGCAATTTAACATCGAAACAAAAATATTACGAACTATTTTAAATGGAAATGAAAGCAAGTACGAACTGAAATTGTCCGACAATGCCAACGGTATTATGAAAATCGGTGTAGGCAATTAGACCGATCGCGATCTAAAACTTCGTTAATATTATACATTATGAGTAGCACTTGAGCAAAAATGCTCGAGTTAATCTATTAAGAAATAGTTAATTCCAAGTTGTAGTTTCACAGTCTAATAACTGAAACGGTGTAACGAAAAATTAACAAACTTGGGGGGAGTGGTTTATTATGCAAGTTTCCTCGAACTTTTATTTGTTGCAACCACGCGCTGTGTGAGATTAATACAAACTGCGTTTCCGACACGATCTCCATTAGTTTACTTTTGATGAATAACTGTTTCAGAGGGATTAACTCATTGATTTTAATGAACGTCCTTTGTACTCGCTTATACAAACTACAACATGCATATTAGCACTTTACAAGTTACAATCTCGGTTAACAACATGCTATGTTAAAGTTAAATTAATGTTTTGTATAGGATGAAAGTAGACTCTCGTTCTCTTTAATTATACATATGTAACAATGACTAAGAAAAAGAGAACTCCGGTCTAAAAATTCCCATAACATATTGCTACAGTTTTTTTAACAAAGAGGTTATGAAAAATCTAGATTATAGATTTTCACAAACAGATTTTTCTAGTTTCCCTCTCAACTAGCTATACAGGGTGTTCTACAAGCTCTATGAGAAACTTTGGCAGATGGTAGGTGGGTTACTTTCAACCATTTTTTTCTTACATGAACATAGATCTGATGAATTTTTGTTCAGAAATTACAATAATTATTATTTGTGTAATTTTGTTTATTCATTAGACACTTAGCGTTAAAGTGCTAAATAAAAATGCAGTTATTTACAATTGAAGAGTATGCAGATATTATATTTGTATACAGGGTGATTCATTAAGAATGGGCAATCTCTGAACTAGAGATACTACACACCAAAATACGGCGATTGAGCTTAACATGTCTTATACAAATGTTGCAGGTTTACGAGATGCAGGGTATTTAAAGTTGGAATTTTAATTTGAAATTTCTTAATAATTTTGTGATTATAAGCAGTATCGTCTTGAAAATTGGCGACATTATGTTTTTTGGCATGAAAATTACTAATTTGATGCTGAATTTGGCACTATTTATACAGGGCGTTAGTTACACCCTATTACTTAGGTAAATTAAAACATATCTTTTTTGCCTAATGAGTTATGGCTAAAATGACTGGAAAATCTAAAAGGCAGTTCAATTTTGAATACAAAAGATACTCTTGATTATTTCATGTAACTCTATCAGTTTTTGAGTTATTTGCATTTTAAATATGTCACATAAAATTTCTTGAAAGATTACATTCAGGAACTGATAATTTTACAAATGGTAAATGAAACTGATATTTAGTTCTAGTATTTATAGAATAAATATCCCGATTAAGCATGAATTTATTTTTTTTCCGACTGAAGCAGTCGTAATACCAACAATAGGAGTTGAAATCAATATATGAGCAGGCCCAGAGACACCGATAGCGGGTCTGTCCCCACAGAGCCTAGCTCCAGAACAACCAGGGCAAAAGAATCCCGGCTAAGGCTAGGAATGTGCATTTTAATTATGTTTCTGGCAACGAGCAGTTACCTAGGTCACGGCATAACAACCCAGAAAATCACTATGTACCAAATGATTGTTCCTTAGTTAATACATATTTAATATTTTTACAAAGCAGGACCTAACAACACTCATAACACGCCTGTGGTACTCCTCTGATTCAACTGCACTTAACTAAGATTTTACAGATGTTACATAATCATCTCGATGGTAAACAGAAGTAAATTATTTTCTATAGCGAACAAAACCACTGCAATGATATACAGGGTGTTAAAAAAGAGTAAAATATTTTAGGAGGTAATAGTATGAACCAAAATAAGTAGAAAAGTCTTCATAAATATGGGTCCTCAAAGTAACTGTTGCGGAGATATGGAATGTTATATGTTTTTTAGCTCCTTTTTTATTTTGCAAAAACGTTGTGCATTTTCTTATAATAGTTGGTTGATGTTTAGTGAAATAAACAGTACGTATTTGACAGTTGTTCTCAGTGCACAAGTTTTCTTTCGCTATGGCTGGTTACTCTAACGCAAAATTAACAGACATGCATTTCATGTATGGTCGTGCTAATGGGAACGCCACCGAAGTGCAACGTCTTTATGTTGACGCTTATCTTAATCGCCAAATTCCTTCACAACGCATGTTTGGAAGAATTCACCAAAGATTGCGTGATACCGGTTCCTTGAGTAAACAGTGCCATTTATCCGGAAGACCAAGGTCGGTATCCACTCCTAGAGCAGAAGAAGAAATTCTAACACTGGTAGAGTAGAATTCAGGTACGAGTGTGCGGATAATATCAGTCGAGGTAGGAATTAGTGGTCCTCTTGTTTGGAGAATCCTTCACGAGCAACTGCTTTATCCATACCATGTGCAACGAGTACAGGCCTTAAATCCAATAAATGATCATCAAGCACGTTTGGTTTTTTGCCGCTGGTTTCTACGTCATGATGCTGAAGACCCTCGTTTTTTTGCAAACATTCTTTTTACCGATGAGGCCGAGTTAACAAGAAATGGAGTGTTTAATTTTCACAGTACGCATACTTGGGCCGACGAAAATCGTCATGCTCTAATAGAATCTGGACATCAGGCACGTTTTTCATTAAACATTTGGATGGATATTGTAGGTGACAGGTTTTTAGGTCCTGTTGTTTTACCAAACCGATTAACAGGAGCTGCTTACCTCAACTTTCTGCAGAACACACTGTATGAGTTTTTGGAAGATATTCCTTTGAATCAGAGGCAATAAATGTGGTTCCAGCATGATGGTGCTCCATCTCATTTTTCCATGGCCGTTAGAGAGCATGTACACCAAACTTTTCCACATAGATGGGTAGGAAGGGCCGAACCTGTTTTATGGCCTCCAAGATCGCCTGATCTGAATCGTCTAGATTTCTATTTTTGGGGATATTTGAAGACATTAGTATATGGTACTCCTGTAAATAGCCTGGAAGAGCTGCAGCTAAGGATTAATCAAAAGTGTCGAGAAATCCAAACATCTTCTGTAACTTTGTTTTTTGTTTGTTAAAAGCTTCCTTTGTCGGTTTATTCCTAATAAAATAAAATGTTTGAAAAACGAATAGTGGTCCATATCTCCGCAACCGTTACTTTGCGGAGCCATGTTTATTAAGACTTTTCTACTTATTTTGGTTCATACTATTATTACCTCCTGAAATATTTTACACTCTTGACACTAAGTCTAACAATTTTAAAGATATACCTACCTATATTTAAGTTTCCAATTATAACAAATTTAATTCTTTTTGTATAGACGGACGTATTCTTTTTCAAGGTATAGCACATAACCATTTTTATTAGGTATTAGATAGTCAACCAATATCATTTTTTAATAAAATATAAGAGGGCTATTTTTTTTCAATCTCCGATTTCACATTTCACCGTGTAGTAGCCTGTCGAGCAGTAGAAAGCAGAGTTGCATACTGCTTGATCCATCATAACTTATGTCACTGTCAACTTCAACTTGTCACATGAGACTGAGCTGTAGGTCACATACAAGGAAACTATTATCCCTTGTTTATGCTGTAGGTCAGTAAACATGGCTGGGTCAACTGATTCTTTCGCCCATTGCCAAGTGCAAGTTGCGAAGCGTCATTCGTTTTCTTCAGGCAGAAGGGAATAATGCTGCAGAAATTCATCCTAGAATGAGTCGACGGAGAAAACTTTATGAGTGACGGTGCTGTATGAGAATGGTGCAGAAAATTTAAAGATGGTCGAAGTTTGTAAAGACTTTAGTAGTAGGTAAATATTTTGGGTGGGAATTTTTGCCTATACTAGAAGAAAATAATTATGATGACTTCACATAAAACTCTGAAATATGTATAATATTCGTAAGATGATAACACTATAATTTCGAAAGATTATTGCTTGATTAATTTTAAGATTAAAAACTTTGAAAAAAACAGTACTGTTTTTTTTTAATATAGTATTTAAAAATATATATAATAGATAGATGAAACTTGGACTAATGATTTATCTAAAAAAAATATATAATTTTTGTTTTTTCTTTTCAAATTTTGTTAGAAAGGTTCATGACTAGACGAATTTAAATTTAAAAAACTTCTAGCAAAAAGTTTTAAAACTATTTTTTTATTAATGATCAATTTTAAAATTAATTACAATTTTATAAATTGTACAGTGTGTTGAAATTAAATAATAACTCGAAAATAGCTAAAATTTTAATAATAATATATAGCTATACATTTTTCTTAGGATAATAATTTATAAATGAATTGCAATTTCTTAGTTTAAATTCAGATAGATGATTTACTTCTTATTTTTCGTTCCTTTCAATGCTGATATTTATTTTTTAACAAATTACATTTTTGAATTAATTGTTACATTATTTTATGATTATATATACATTATTTAACCTAGGTATTTTCTAATTTTTCTGTTGAATTATCGTGTGTTCTTATTTTAAGTTTATTTTTTTATTAATGATTGATAATCAGTTTAAAATTTTTCGTTATGTATTTTTTTAAATATATTTTTTTATAATTCTTAACCATTGTTTTGCCTATAAATGTTAGATATTCTGTTAATAAATTTTTCTATTGATAAAATAAACTGAGTTTGAATTGATCACATAACTGACTTGCGAAGCGATGACGCATGACACTTAGAAAACACCCTGTATGTTATTATCTCGGTCAACGTTAACATTTAATAATGTAGGAAGTTATTTTACTAAAAAATAATGAATGTGGTTTATTAAAAGTGATAATCATTGTTTGTGTAGCGTAATTCACACAACAATTCCTTTTTTTAATGATATTGTTTCTTTGCAGATGGTTAAACAGATATTTTAGTTCTTAAATTGGCTCACAATTTATAAAAACGCGGATGTAATAGTTTAAATAAAATAAATCTGTGACAGCTGACCTTTTCGCTGATTTCTACGAAATTTACTGCAATTGTACATGTAGAAAGTTTTAAAGTATTTTACATTGGATGGTAATGAGAAAATTAAAATAATATATTCTTTTAAGTGCTTTAGTCCTCTAAAATTAAATGTTTAGGTACTAAAATGTTCATAGTTGTTAGGTATCTGAACAACAAATTTTATTTTTAATTCATACTTTAGAAGTATCTTCAAGGACCCCTACTTTTACTCCCTCTACCACTATTTGACATATTTATATAATAAACTACATTTTAACACAATACTGTGTTAATCGAGATCCATGTAACTTTTACACATTTCGGTATTATTTGGATGGTGTAGACTTTATACATTAACATGTCCATTTTATTGTATAATAGGTATTGATATGGAAACTCAACTGTCTTTTTAGTTTGTTAATTAATTATATTCGTGTTTGCTTCTGAAATTATAATTTTCGTAATACCTTTATTTTGACGTTTTGTATAAGTCTTCCCAGTCGTCGAGAATGCATCTCGAACCAAATTGAATATAGCCTAGAATGTTCTAGAAAACGTCAAAATAAAGGTATTATAAAAATTATATCAATTATATCATTTGCGTTTTCTAAAATTGCAATAAAGTCAGAATATAGAGTAATCTAAAACGTCAGAGTAAACTTAATATTTTTAAGAGGTATAGACCTAATTAGTTTTAGCTTTATTACAATTATCAGCAATATTTGTTATAGTTAGGTACTTACTATTTTTCCTTGATTAGACCTCTATATAACAAATGTTCATTTGAACACACCAAGTCGTGTACTTTTAACACAAAATTGATAAATATTAAACAAATTTAGTATATGTTTTTATTATACTAGCTATTTTAACACATTTTGTGTAAAATATATAAAAAAGCTATGATGTGTAAAAGTATTAACACGGAAATTTTACACATTTGTATCATCCGAATAGTTTATTGTCTATTTTCTTAATACAGTGCAGATTATTAATATGTAAGAGAAAAGAGAATTTTCAACAAAATATATTATTTTTTCCCTAAATATCACGCCCCGCTAATTTTAAGTTTCCCAAAAAATGCTTTAGGGCTTTGTGGCATTTATTTTCATGTAGAATCTCTCCAGAATATTGACGCATCATTTCCAGATATCTGTATGAATGTGTCAAAAGAATTTAGTTAAGTACTTCCTGTATAGGCTGTAACAAAAAAGCAGGTCGTCCTATTAACTGCGTATTTTTATGACGACAAAACATGACGAATTAACCCTACTTACCTATATACAAAAGTGTCTCTCTTCAAGAGATACAGGGTGTTGATGTTGAGCTTGAAATTTTTTGGCACTAACTTCGTCAATTCTTTACATAGTTTGGTTAATGGAGATATTTCTTATGGTTGATCACAATCCTTAATGATACTATTATAAATGACGCCTAAAGAAACAAACGTAGAAACTGGGGGGAATGGAGTACTTAATACCTCCCATTTTTTTGACATTGGACAACATCGTAGTCTAATATTTTATTGGTAATAATTTTTCGCAAATTTCTTCTTTTTCAAGATAACAGTCGCATGGTATTGGGTTGCATAACACGTTTAAATTCAAAATTCTCTAATTGTTCTAATGAACAATTTGTAGATAATTTAGTGAGATTCTAAATAACTACATTTCCTAGACAGGCGGGCATGTGGAGTAATTAGTAAACTAAAATATAGAATTAGTAAATTAAAATGTTAATATTACTATGTTAAATTAAATTGTAGAGAATACATGTCTTCAACTAATCTATTTCTATTTTAATTTTTCATAGAAAATCAAATTATACATGTAAAAAAACATTTATTTGCTTTAAAATGGTAAACCTGTAAACTACGTTCACAGATGCTCTGTATAAAATTAATTAGGACATTCAAATCCTCGAACAATTATTTACAAATTGTTTCTTTGTGCGTTTATTTCTAAAATGAAGTTTAAAATTGTTTCTGTGTGTCTATCTCTAAAAAGCGCAAGCTTTAAAAAATCGACTTTATGTCGAAAAAGGATCATTCACCATTCACCATTACACCATGATATTGCGGTAACTTGTCCATATTCCTAGGTTTGTTTTTTCGGCGATGTTTGCAATAATATCCTTAAAGATTTGATCAGCCACAAAAAATGTGTATTGAATTTCAAACTGATATGCAAAAAATTTACTAAGTTATTGTGGCAAAACGATTTTAAAAATTCAACTTCATAACCTTGTATTCTTTGTAATAAGTAACTAGGGTTAAAGCATCATATTTTGTTATCAAAAATACGAGTTATTGGGATCACCTAGTTTTTTGTTACATCCTGCATACTACAGCTGGCAATAAGGACACCATAAAGCAATTAAAAATGGCAGGAATACACTCCATACGGACGATCACTTTTGTATGAAAGTATTCTAATAAGTAATGAGCATTTTATTACACCATATGCCTAGTATTAAAATCGAATAATGCAGGTTAAAAAACCTCAAAACCCATTATTTTGATAATAAAATATTTTTTGCGAAATTGCATACTACTTCTAATCTCTAAATCTTTGCGTTGAAATATATTCAATAACAATGAGAGAACTGTCGAAAATATAAAAATTTCGATTTAACTATGAATTAAAAAAACTGAAGCAATGCACATTTTTCCTGAAAGATTTAATATTTTTAAAAATTTAAGTATTTGGAACATGAACAATATTTTATTTCAGTAAAATTTCTGTTACAAAGTAATATAAAACATTATTTTTTATTAAACCATATTCGCAATAATATTAAAGTATTACAAGACATGTTCACTGAGGCATCCCATCTACGAAGGCAAAGTATACCTATCTCAGCAGATTCACCCGGTGAAAGTACAAGAGGACTGGAGTGAGTGGTAAACATTATGGGGGTATCAGGAGGAACCCTCTCCAACCCACCAGTATATAAAGACGCCTCTCTAGGGGGTTAACATCATTGTCTGCATCTCTTCACACACACATAGACATGAAACCGTTTTTGGTAAGTCCGGAAAGCATACATGTTAATAAATATAATAATAATATAAGTGAGTGACATTTGGCATATTTTCATTTCCAGATAACATCTTTGCTATTAGCAGTCACCACGTTGGGATCATGCGGTGAGGCTAAGTCAAAAACGGTGAACAAAAATGAAAAACGAGGAATACTGTCAAGTGACATTGGTAGCGGTTACGGAGGAGGTAACAGTATATCCCTAGGAGGCGGCCATGGCGGCGGCGGACTCGGAGGCGGATACGGAGGCGGATACGGAGGCGGCATTGAATTAGGAGGTGGTCATGGAGGCGGTCTAGGCGGTGGACTCGGAGGTGGATACGGAGGTGGCCTAGGCGGTGGACTAGGAGGTGGATACGGAGGCGGCATTGGCGGTGGATTAGGCGGCGGAATTGGCGGTGGATTAGGCGGCGGATTTGGAGGTGGTATCGGAGGTGGTCTCGGAGGAGGTTTTGGAGGTGGTGCTGGAGGCGGCGGCGGCGGTGGTGGAGCTACCGTTACTACCATCACCCAAAACGTTCCAGTTCCAGTACCACAACCTTACCCCGTTACTGTAGAAAGACGTGTGCCAGTGCCTGTTCCTCAGCCCGTTGCCGTCCCCGTTCCACGACCAGTTCAGGTATGTTTTTTTTACTACATAATATCAGAATGCAGTTGTAAAATCTAATTACTATATCTGAAATCTAAAACATTCATTTTTTTAATTTATTGAAAGACACAAATCAAGTTAAATATTATTTTTTTACGAAAATTTAACCACTTATTTCATAGGTATTTCCTGAATTTAAAAATGCTAACTTTATTTTATCTTTGTCAGTATAAGTTCAATAACTCCATTAACTTCATTTATTGTGTGGGAAATTAGAAACACTTATTTTTAAAGAAACATTTTGAGTAGAATTGATAGTTACACATAATTTACTAAACTAGTAAAGAGGAACACGATATTTTTGAAGTAGACTGTAATAAGCTAAAATAAAAAACAATAAAAAATTAAACTGATGAAAACATCAACGACTACTGGAAAATTGAATGCAATATTTTTTTTGTTTTAATATAATCAATAATTATAATTTACGTTTGTCAGCATCATTTAAATTATCAATTCCGAATATAAAATATGTTATTCCAGTTTTGACAGACGTAGTTAGGTAATACCAAGACGTTTAAAAGATTAAACTAGGAACTAATTAAGGTAAACTAACTGATACAATCCACCATTTCAGGTTGCCGTTCCAGTTGCTCAACCCGTAGAAGTACCCAGACCATACCCAGTAGTCATCAACCGACCAGTCCCTGTAGCAGTCCCAACTGCCGTCCGAGTACCAGTTCCTCAACCTGTTGGCATTCCAGTTCCTCAGCCTTACCCAGTCACTGTTCCACAACCCTACCCAGTTAGAGTACCTCAAACCGTCGTAGTACCCGTTGCCCAACCCGTCTTCGTTGGCGGAGGCGGTGGTGGAGCCGGAGGTGGACTTGGAGGTGGTCTTGGAGGCGGTACTGGAGGCGGTTTCGGAGGAGGTCTTGGAGGTGGTATTGGAGGTGGTCTAGGAGGCGGTCTTGGAGGCGGTCTAGGAGGTGGACTTGGTGGAGGCCATGGTGGTGGTCTAGGAGGTGGTCTAGGAGGTGGATACGGCGGCGGATATGGTGGTGGATACGGCGGTGGATATGGTGGTTCCCTTGGTGGCAGCATTGGGGGTGGTCATGGAAGTTCCATCTCTCTAGGTTCCGGAGGCGGCCATGGTGGTGCCACCAGTTACTCCAGCATCTCCATCGGCGGAGGTGGAGGCGGCTACTCCAAATACTAAGATATATAAGACTAAAGTCATGCTCATTTCCATCATCTCATCTTAGCGCAAATTCTTCTCATGTTCGATCGTTACCAATGTGATAACAGTATTTTATGTTACTTAAGGAGGTTGTTTCAGCCATTTGTGTACATACTTTACCATTCCTAATAAATGAAGTATATTTTACTAATCGTCTTCTTGATTTGTTTAATCATACTTAAGTGAAAAATACTGAATAATTAACCAATTGATTAAAATTAATTTCACTACACCTTCAACAAGTTTGATATAACCTATACTAGTGTATTAAAACATTTTAAATCATAAATCGTAAAATTTTCTGATTAACTAAATCACTTGACCGAATAAAATATCTAATAACTGTTGTTATCATTTACTTTTATTGAATTGGAATATTAGTGCAAATAAATTTGTGTTAATGCGTTAGTCGTGTCCAAAGATCTTCTCTGAATACTTATTATTTTTTTCATACTTACAATCGTTGGCAATAATAATGACACTCATTAAAATGAATTTTTTTGAACTTTTAACATTAATTCTTTCACTCGCCAATACGGATTTAATGAAATTTCTACTTAGAAGTTTTAGAAATTCAAAAACTGTTTTGAGGGGGTGTCATTATTATTGCAAAAGCGTGTACACATTAGAATAATTATTATATACATTGATAGTTCCTTATATAGGCATTTACGATTTTAGTAATATGCCACTTATCACATCATACTATATACAAGCAAATCTATTTCTACAGGGTGTTAGAGATGTGACTGGTATAATTTTAATAGGTTTGATGTGCAGCAGGTAAGTTAATTTAGGAATCCGTGATTTTCGGCAGAGAATATAATAAAATGCAATGTTTTTTGATATATTCTATCGTTTGTTAAAATTGTGACAGTCCAACCTCTAACACCCCGTATATGCACATCCAATATGACCATGCATACACGTATACAAAAAGAAACAGAGATGAATGCATTTATTTCTGCTGCTGTATTATGATGTATATATTTCATAATTTATTTGCAAATATAATCATCCTTGCTATGTGGACTTATTATTAATTGCAATATTGCAACATATATTATTTCAACTATGTTTCATATCTCCTTTAATCTGCAAAGTTTCGCTAGATTTTTACAACATTAATTTCGTATCGGATTTCGTAATTGTAATAGATTATTTCTAATACCTTTTGAATTTTTGAAAATAATTTCCATTATTTTCTTGTTTGTTCAATTTATTACCAAACATTTCCAAATTTATCTGGTTATACATCGATATAGACCAGTGCTGAAGCCTTTGAAAATGGTAAAAAGTGAAAAAAAAAGAATAGTAGGATGAAACCTATTAGAAAAGGAGGAGAATACAACAAAAATAAGAGGAAAAATAATTTACGGGCGATCTGAGGTCGGGAAGTGGAAGGGGGTGAGTTTTTAAGGGTAAAAAACGGTTTTTCTTGATTTCAAAACTACAAGTCCTATGGAAAAAAGTTAAATAGTAAAGTTGTAGGTAATAAAGATAGAAGAATAAAGATCTACAACTTTTATATTTACACTTTTTTCACATAACCTCAAAAGTTATGTGAAAAATTCAAATAACCAAGTTTTTGGTTTTTTATTTTTATCTTTTATTAAAAATATTTTTTTTTCACGATATTTGGTGGACTTACCTTTTTATGTCCCAAATACCCTGTAATTTTTTTGATTTAAAATATTTTTTCACCTTATTTTGACTTAATATCGAAAAAGCACCCTAATTTTTAATGGAAAATTCTCACGTCAAAATATCTGCTTTTTTAAAAAAGTCGGTTGGCTTTTTGTTCGTTGGAATCTCTACTATCTTATGGTGTAAAAAAATATACATTACTATGGTAAATGTTCTCAGAAAATACAAAGAAATGACAAAAAGCAAACTCGAATCCGAATTTTTTTTTTTAATCATTATGTACAATTTTGAGATATTTATTAAAATTTATACTTTAATTACTCGAAAAACGTAAGATTCCATATTACATTGATAAACAAAAAAATTGCAAGTCGAAATATACTACTATAATTAACAACTAAATAAGTTAATAAAGTTAATTTAATAAAACATCTACAATATTTTTTCGTTTCTTTGCATTTTCTGAGAAAAAAGTGTAAATATAAAAGTAGTAGATCTTTTTATTACCTACAACTTTGCCATTTAACTATGTTCTATACGACTTGTAGTTTTACCAGAAATTGAGGTAAACCGTTTTTTCCCTTAAAAACTCACCCCCTTTCACTTCCCGACAGATCGCCCGTAAATTATTTTTCCTTTCATTTTTGTTATATTCTCTTCCTTTTCCAATGGGTTTCATTTTACTATTATTTTTTTTGGTTTCAAAAATTATCGACACACCAAATAGGTACTTCAATAAGTTTAAAGTGATTTATAAGAAGTTATAATAAATATTCTGATTACACAACCAAATGCAGTATATGTAACATTACTTAAACCATTTTTGAAGAGATGGTCTACTGCTTAAAAGCAACGGAAAACTGAAATATTACACGTTGGTTTTCTATTTTATCAAAAACAATATTGTTTATATGTTAGGAGGTATTCAGAATTTAATTTTTACTTCCTCTTCGTAACACAGAAATCGTTTTGGTCATAACGAGCATTCAAATAAAAACGAAGTAAAGTTGGTTAAAATTTGGACATAGGACGTAACGTAGCAGTATACTAAAAAACTACTTTATAAATTAGCTATGAGTCTGGAAAGGAAATTAATTATTGCAAAAAAATTAGTTGAATCAAACCACAAATTATTTATTGTTCACAAAGTTAAAGCTACTGAAAATATCACACAGTTAACACTCACAGAAGTGATTACCAAATTTTACATTTTTTGTACGGATTCATCATACTTCCTTTAGGACAATTAAATGATTTAGCAAAGTCGTCAGAATTTTGTAATGTTCCTATGACTCTTACTGAATTTGGAGAATGCTCGTCGTATTCTAGTTGATGTTCGAGATCTCGAACAGTGGTAGATTCACACCAGATCTAAAAAGCGATAATTTTATTACGACTATACAAAAGGTTAACAATAAGAGAATGTATAATAGAATAGCAGCTTAACATTACAAAAATGAAACATAATAATCTAATATCGAATGCTGACAGTAACACAATAGTGACAGGCAATTTTGAAATTCCTTTTTCAATCATTATGTATGTTTATTATTTAATGGTATTATAGTTAAAATATTTGCACTTACACTCCCATATGCAATAAAGAACATTTGGTAACTAGTAAAATTTTCAAAACCAGGCAATTTTGGCTCCTCTCCGTATTCCTCCATGTAATTCTTGTAAGCTGTGAAGGCTTGATTCAGTCCTCCGTTATCTGCTAGATTTTCTCCTAAAGTATTTTTTCCTTTAACCTAAACAAAACTTACAATTTTTATGAGATCTGGCTATTTATTTCTAAAGCTTCAAACCTCGACCACTGTTGGTTGCCTATACTATAAACATTGTTTGGGCATTCTAGATCAGTTGCTGTGTTATTTATAAAAGTAGAACAAAAACAAGCAAATAAACAAACCCAAAACAATATTTAATTAAAGGGTATTCAAATATTCAACAATCAAAATGAAATACTAATGTAAAAGTTTCAAACAATTACTTAATAGCTGAGGAATATCGCTCAAGTATTTGATTTGCTTTCTTATACAGTAAGAATTAAAAATGATGTGCTTACATGACCTTCCACACCTTCAATTGTAAAATTGTCGTATTGCTTAACAAAGCATTCAGTCAAATTTTCAAAAGTTTCTATAGTTTTGTTGGTCCACCACTGGACGTGATTTCCAAATTTGTCATGTTTTCGGCCTGAAAAACGTCATTGATTTTATAATGGATAAACTATAAATTTTTCTTATTAAATTTAAAGTAGTAAGACATTTGAACAGTCATGTCTTATCCAACGCTGAAGACTCTTTAATTTCATATCAACTTACAAAAACGTTTCTTGATAGTTTCATTATTTAAATTAAAGAGCCCCAAGTTACATAAATGTCTTTAAAAAATGCATGGATCGATTAAATAATTAGATCAATACGTATAGACCAGAATTGTCCAACTTCAAATGCACGTAAATAAAATTGAGGTTGTGAGGACCGCATCATAACATACTGCTTTGTCAGTGATTTGTTGTAAGAACAGCAAACAGTTCACGGTGCATCTACTTCGGTCAAAAATTACGAAGCTATCTGAGGTCAACTTAAAACGCGATTCGCCCTCTCATAATATTAGTTATTTTAACAACCACTTCCATGATATTCATTCGACACTAGCACTGTCCACATGCGGTTTGTCGATAAATAATGCAGTAATGCAGTGTGTCACAAGACAGTTGAATATTGCTTTGTTTTAAGTCCTGTGAATCCAATTTCAGTTCCTATCATAGCTCTGGCTCCATTAGTTACAATACAGGAAGATTTATCGAATACTCCAAAGTCTGATACCTTATTTACAGCTGCATAATTTACCGTTCTGAACAACTTTTTCAAGTAACATTTTGCTGTATTTTCAGTAGAAAAGACACTTTAACTGAAACCAAAACAGTTTTTACTCGGTGCACTGAATATTTCAAATAAGATTATTTTTAAAACTGTTACTCCTAACTACTTCAATAAGGTATACCTTTTTCAGATATAACAGGTAGGAGAATCGATTGTTTCAATAGTCAGATGGATACACTAAGCTGCAAAAAAGTTCTGTCATTTGAAAGAAACATGATGTGCCATAGGTGACGCCCTCTACTAGTGAAGTCAAAATTAGAAACATATTTGAATTTCTCGTCCGCAAAAACCTCCGATTTACAAATTTTATATAAATATTTGGATTTCTTAAGATATTATTTACAAATATCGAAAATAAAATTTTATATTTAACACCCTCTGTTAATATTGAGTTTTCGAAAAATTCTTATAGGACTTCGTGACTCCAATTTGTTGTGAGGAATCACCTCCTGAAGTCTTGACGCATAATTTCCGGACACCCTGTATATGTACCTTTAGTTGTAGACGAATGGAGAGGAATAAGAACAAGCATCTCCTCTGCTACAGTGAAGTCATCTTGAATATTTCGAACAAAAAAGACAAGTTGGCTGATGTCGGATAGGTCAGTGCTTTCGTCAAGCAGAGTGAACGATATTTATATTTTTCAACCGTATAATTTTTTAATACATATTAATTGATGCAGTCTACACGTCTTGCAATTGTTTGATGCTACACTAAGACTGTTTCGAATTTTTCGGCAATTTTTGTTTCATTTTGCTATTTTAATTGCACAATTCTTAATAAGCATTTCATCAATAAAAGGTTTTTTCGCTTTGACAATTTCCAGCGCTACTTTAGAAGAAGCAACAATACTGCAAAAATTTTCCACTGTAATTACAAGCAGCTTACTCCAAGGAGAATAAAAATTCCTAAAAATTTTTTCAATTACTGTCCCCTCATTGCAATCGCGAGAATTAATCCCGAAGTCATCGACTTGTGCGGGAGAGGAGGCGACATATTAAATCAGTTTAATTTGCACCCAACAACGACTACCGTTGATAAACCCTAACCACCAGTGCAGGAATGAGGGAATCCTTTAACTTTAATTAGAGGCATGGTCAAACGCCAATGGGTATCAATCTCTCACATTGACACAAACCCACATTCTTTCATCCCATCATACTTGCAAATACAGTATCGATCATTCTGAAGTATAGCTGAACTACAGTCTTGAACTCGGGCCAGGAATGAACATCAATTCAAATAACGCCTTAAACCGTTTGACTACCAATCAAGTATCATGGTAATGGAACAAAATACAAGCTTCTAATTGATTAGAAAACGTTAGTGTGAAATTTTCGGTATTAAGTGTATTAAATAGACGTCAAATTTTCACGCCAGAAATATACGCAGTGGTATAATATAGCCGACCCTTGCCTTCGGAACTTTGTCCTTAAAATATTTTCACTTTCATGTTTTTGTAAAACTATTGAGTATTATTATTATTATCGTATTGCGACATTAGTTAAGTGTTTAATACTAAAAAAATAAAGTTAAACCTTATAAGCTTCATTTCGGTACAATACTAAGAACACCTTCAATATTTGAATTTTCCATTAATGAAATAAGAACCGCAATTTTAACGATGGCGACGACCCTCTTATGCTTCCTATTCTACTCGTAAATGCAAGCAAACGGTAGCGAGCGCCCGGCATGCTATAGGAGGCAATGCCGTCACACAGCGGTTTACGCAAGTCTATGTTCTAAAATTAATTTAAACGCTTTAGAAGTGTTAGAAAATTGTATTTTTTTCAAATCGTACGAAAATTACAAAATCATTCATAAAAGGCAATAAAAAATGCTGAATGAACCCATTTTCTACACCCACAGATGTGTTGTGGAAATTATCAATCTCATTATAAACAAACAATGCTTTATCCATCACCTTAATTGCCGCGAAATTTATAATAATTTGTTTATTAATGTGTCTTTTTGAAAGATAATTTGCTATTTGTTTAAATCGCTTAAAAATATATTTCTAAGTATATTATAACACCCTGTATAATATTATTCACAAGTAGTATTATCTTGAAACCATTGAAACATGCATTAAAATTAATGACGATTTTTAACATACCCATGTTATCAAAACCGTGAGTCAATTCATGTCCTAGAATAGCCCCTATTGAACCATAATTCAAAACCCTAAAATTGGATTAGCATTAATGTCTAGCCAATAACGATAACAGTTTCTACTTACTCTAATCCTAGATTATACACAGGGAAATTTAAAATTGCCATAGGAACATCTGAAATGATATAATTTTTAAAACAATGTATCACAGAGTCATTCACACAAGTTATAAAAGTTTTATTGCATTTTTGGATTCCGTTGTTTATTTTAATAGGGCTTTCATTAAACTTCCCTGTACTTAAACTTAATGGTGTCCGAAATATTCGATTTTTTTAAATAATGAAGTTGGCATTACCGGAAGTGCCACAATATTGAAATTATTATTGTTAAAATGTTTGAAAGGAACGATCTAGGTAGCCAAATTTTCAGCAACGAACACTCTATCCTTCTAAACTCTTTGCGTGAATGATTCTGTATAATATTATTAATATTCATTAACACTTACTTATAGCATTGTCCGAAAAGGAATTAAAAGCATTAACTTCAATAGGCTCAGAGTACCAATCCCTTTCGTGCTTTGCTCTCAATGAGTTAAATTTTCTCAAATTGTGGGAGAGTATTGCACTCATCATATTGTCTAGGTAAGTGTTTGGTTTCACTATAACCTACAAAATTTTAATAATTATAAATTTTCTACATATTATCCTAACGGATTTAACATGAAAGCAATACTTCAGTCTAGTTTATGTAATCATTGGGTGAATTCTATTCATCATACTTAATTATTGTCTTGACGTTTAATGATTAAAGATTTATCATTACTTTCATAATGTTACCAACTAAGCTAATGAATGCCACAACAGTTTATATCGCTTAAAAAAATTTATTGCTCCACATTAATGTAGTGGAAGAACAGATTCTTTTTTAGATACGTATCCCCTTCACTAGTATCTTTTTCTAATATCCAAACGGAATAATCTTTAGAATTAATTCACTATCATGAATGCTTTACCAACAAACGCTTACAAGATGTTCGGCTTTCTTTAACAGAAAAACACACTTTCAAATTTTGCATTCATCTTATTTCCAAAATGAATGAGTAGTATAAAAAGTTACAGATCGCACAACATTTTAAATAAATTTATTGAAATAACTGCGGTAAATAGAAAGTTGGTAGGTCAGCATTTAATAATTTTCGTTCCCTAATTATTTTTTTACAAACGGTAAATGACATCTGGAATTATTATTTATTTATGAACTAGCACATACGAAATAAAGAGTAGATAGATACAAGAGCAAAACATGTTCATATGTTATCACAGATTTTCCCAGAGTTAAGCTTCATTCACATAAGATTAGTGCGGTTGCATTGGTACTGCAGAAAAGACAATAAAAAGAAAGAAATGCGAAATGAGAATGCCGATTATTTTTTCATTTCACCCGAATGACAGTGGCAGTGTTTGATGACTTGCTGAAATTAGTGGGGCCTCATTTAACCCACAGTATACTAGTATACTGTGATTTAACCAAACATTCAAATAGACCATCTATTCCTGCAGATTGTAGGCTTATATTTTATCTAGGGTAGGCTTTTAATTACTATTCGGCAAATGACAAAAACCAACAATTTCCGTAGATAGGGACGTAGTTGACAAAACATAAATATAATCTCTCTGAAGGTCAAGAATCTTGAGTTTTTGTATCTCGCCAACTTACAGCGGAAAAATTCCCCAACTTCTTAAGTCTACAGTAATTTTATGTAAACAGAGTAAATAATATTTAACACCATACAATTACAATACAACAGTACAACTGCAGTGCCACTGCACTAACGTTTATCTGAACGTTACTTTAGCTGTGTAATCCTAAGTAAATTTCTACATCACAAAATCGGAAAATATTGAAGGAAGTTTGCGAGTGTACGAAAGCACCCTACTTTTTGTTTTTAGAAAACTCAATATATTGAGATTATTCTCAATATCTTGACTTTTTTCTCAATATAATGATAAATATCTCAATATCTAGCGATTTAGGTAGTAAAAGTATGTTAATTTAGTCATAGGTGTCGCACGTAGTATTGAAAAAGGGACTAATTTTTTGAGAAATAACATTTACGATTTTTTTTGATAATTATTTTTTATGGATTCTTATTCAGCTTCGTTAGAAACTTCTCTGTACCAAATTTTGGCAACATACAGTTAACCATTCTTTACTTTTCAATAAAAACCTCTTTTCTGTACCAAATTTTGGCAACCTACAGTTAACCATTCTTTACTTTTCAATAAATACCTTGAGAATTTATGTCGTCGCTTTCAGACCCTTAATAATATTGAATTTCATTCATAGGCGTCCGATATGAGATTCAAAAGGAAACCTCTTTGTATTCAAGACATGAGCACACAAAAAATAAGTTTATTTTACGTTTGCATATCTGTTAATTTTAAAACTGATGGTTAGACAAACTGTGTTACTACTTGTTTTCATTAACTCACATTCTTGAGAAATTTTTCTTTTACAATTTTTTTTTAAATTAGGATCCCCTCTGCCATAACAATTTTTACATTTATTGGTGTATTAGATATTGTTTTCTATAACGATATTATTACATAACTATTTGTTCTTATGTTCTTATCATGAAACTTTCTATATAATAGCATGTTTCACACGAGGCAGGCGTCTGAAACCGGCGACATAAATGTTTGAGGTATTTATTGAAAAGTAAAGAAGTGTTGAAGGTAGATTGTCAAAATTTGGTATAGAGGGGTTTCTAATAAAGCTGAATAAGAATCCGTTAAAAATAATATTCTAAAAAAATCTCTAATATAATTTTTCGACGCCTATAACTAAATTAACATATCATAGTGTCAAAATAGTTACTTTATAAGTATATATAAGCTACGAAAAACAATCGGATAACAAGCAAGTCTATCAAAAGTTAAGCCTTTGAGAATAGGTTGCCAAAATTTAGACAAAGAGGTTTCAAATGAAGGTGAATAAGAATACAAAAAAAATAATTTCCCAGAGAAATCGCAAATGTTATTTCTCGAAAAACTGGTTCTCTTTTTCGGTTCTACGTGCAACGCCTATGACTAAACACGCTTTTGCAACCTAAATCCTAATGTGAATAAATACATAAAAATATCACAGTACTAAGAGAAAAGTCAAGATATTGAGATTTTTCTCATTATATTGAGAAAAAAGTTAAGACATTGAGAATAATCTAAAGTGTGTTTGACATCAAGGTGTTTTCGTACGAATGAATTATTGGTTTTGTCATTTATTTTTACTGTAAATTAAATAATAAAACTCTTATACTAGTTTGTAAACGGTAGTATAATGTGGAATAATAAGTTACAGTTTATGTTAGAAATGTTGTTAAAAAGAGTTAACCCTAAAAAAACATGTATGCGTCATGTTTTGACATTTCATAAAAGTAAAAGTATGTAGCCGAGGTGTCAAATAAATTAAAATATCGTCAATGCAACCAAGAAGCAAATTAATGATTTGAAGAGAAAAACTAAGTTATATGGGATGATTTGATTATAACTTTTTCAGCTTTGTTATTTAGACTCAATATGGTAAGCACTTATAACTCATTTATTTAGTTACATTGAAAAATTAGCATAAAATCAAATAATATGATCGCTAACCTCAATTTTGGATATTAACTTGTACTCAACTCTTTCCAGAGATAAATAAATCAGTGAGGATAGCAAATTGTAATTTTTTTCAGAATATATAATTTAATCAAGACCAAATGACACCCATGTAATATTGTTTATGTAATAAAGCATATTGAGGACATGTTTAAATTTGTCAAACATGTAATATTAAATAATAAAATTGACATTTTTAATACTTAATTCATTTATGTATTCTCAACATTCAGCTGTAATATTTCATTCAACTAATAAATGTTATAAGTAATGAATAGGACTTACTCTACTTAAGAAAGCAATCGAAACATGTTTTTAATCCTACCAATACATTCACAGTAAATGCTTATCATTATTATAAATCGCTAATTACTCGCATATTCTCACTAGTAACATATTTCACTGAAGTCTAATCTGTTTTAAGAGCTGAATAGTGCCTCCTGAGCTGAGCATCGTGAAATTCAGAGAACAATGGGTTTTAATATTTTGGCGGTATCTAGGAGACCGTTGTAGCCGATTAGGTTTGTAATTATTCGGCAAATAAATAACATTTCTATAATACAATAATTTTGCTTCCAATTGTTTATTCAGACTATGCCATTAACCCTGTTTCTCTGGCAGCAGTGAATTTTTTTGATGAAGTTTTCCACCATCTTTCGCCATTTTTTAGTTGTTCAATCGTAACCGGATTATTGACATAAACTTTTCCTTTAACCTAGGCCCACAAGAAAAAGTTTACTGGATTTAATCGATTGACCACGCTGTTGTGATTTGACTCCATTAAACTTTTTCTTGTGGGGCTGCGTTAAAGTAAAAGTCTATGTCAATAATTCAGTTACGATTGAACAACTAAAGAATAACATTAGAGAAATTCGAGCCATAGCTATGTGAGGTGATGCAAAACTTTGGCAAAAGTATCCACTGCTGCACTGAACTAAAATCAAACTTTTCGAAAACAAAAACTTGATATTTTACCATTTTCAGTTGCCTTAATACTACTTATCTAGATTAAATTTGTCATATAGTATTGCTAAAGTTTTTGGATCTAAGTAACTGACCCAAAAAATTACGTCAAGGACAAAATATCCCTTGGATAATATTTCAATTACATACATCTTTGTAATAATCATCCAATTTTCCCTCTTCAACGAGCCAATCAGGATATCCAATAAAAGTTATCATTTCTTTACTTTTCTCCATTGTTACTTTCTTCGTTTCAGAATCCATCCAGTTTATGCTCTCTATGTGTTGCACAAAAGCCTTCTTTATTTCGTTGATCATCCTCTCCACCTAAAAAATGTTTGCATCGATATGTTCTTGGAACTATTTATTTAATAAATCAATTTACAAATTGAAGAAAAAATATGAAATCGGAGACACGTTTACTTGTATATTCAAGGTGTTTTCGCAATTTTAGAAAGTAGGGTATCAATTTTAAAGGTTTATAGCTAACGCCAACATAATGCACTTCATAAAAAATACCCCAACAAAAGTCGCGATAGCGATCGGTAACACACGACTGAAATAAGCAAATCACCACACAATCCAAAGTTGCTAAGTTTCTGTAATAATAGAATATGCTCAAAAAGGTATGGTAAGTCAAAAAATGTATGTGAATTATACTCATCTAGTCTGTCTGATCAGAAATACAGTATTTTTAAAACAATAAACCATCCCAATTATTTCAAGATCGGTCAATTTTGTTTTGTATACAGGATTCATGAGGCACTACGGTTGAATCTTCATTATCTCTTAAATCTGACAAGTACCTATTATCATTATTATTTATTACATTTCTTACTTTTACTAGATACCCTATTACAATAGTGATTGTATCGGTCATTTGACATACCATACTTTTTTATCAAATTTTGGGCCATAATAATTAGACAGACCCAACATATTGTTCAAACATATCTAATGATTCTAGTAAAGCTTACCCGATAGACCTTGTCGGTCTAAACACTGTCGAAATTTGTAATCAACGTCAGATTTACTGTAACATCTAGAACAATGCTACATAATTTTTTTAAAAAAACAATAATTATTCCACTGAATATTCCACAAGACGTATATTTCAAGATGTTGTTGCTGGAAAGCGACGAGGAATACTCGCAACAGTCAGGTTTGATGACGCATTGTGCATGCCGCTATTGATTCAAAACAATTGAATTGAATTCCTGTAAATACCAGTTGCAGCTCTGCTGGGCGTTTCTTTAACGTTCGCAGAAGAAAGAATTTTCCCCCTTCCATCAGTGAACAAACACAGTGACACAGAAAATGTGTATGCGTATTTGACGTGTTGTTCAGTAATTAAAAGAAATCGTTGGATTGGAAGAAATGAATCTCATTGTTGGCTTATTCGACCATAGGGTATGAATATGGATACCGAAAACTTTCCGAACAAATGAATCCAGTAACTTAAAATGTGGTGATCCACTGTAGGTACACATCAAACATACAAACTAGGCTTTATTTTTAATAGTATTAGATGGATTAAAAATACGCATTTTAACCCAACTTTGAAACGCCATCAGGAGTGTTGACAGCTGTCATGACGGGAAAATTCAATGTCGTCCTGGAATTCATGCACAGGTTATTCAAAAACTTAAGGGTCCTGACCTTTTTCTAAATTTCCAAAATTTCCACGACATTTGACGGGTGTTTGACGGCGCGTTATTAATAAATTATGACCTCAAATTCGTGTCCAATGACTTTGAAAACCCCCACATATGTTTTCCGATACCCACTCTGAATTTTTGTTTTGGAAAATTTTCTATACAAGCGGTTTTGAAGAGGAGGGGCTTTCACCGGATTTAACACGTCATAATATATGAGATATCATAGTCTCAGTCAGATCACCACCTTGTAAATCTGTGAAATTAATTAATTATCGCATATGTGTGTATGTTTCATATGAAATATTTGAATAGGTACCCTGTATACACAAGTAAATGTATTATTGATTCAATATTATATTTGTTATGTGAATTAGAAAATATATTTTTACTGAACTGAATACTAGGCGGACAGGAATATTTTTACCCAGATGTCAATGTGTCTTTAATAAAAAAATAGAACTAACTTTTGGTTTGGTATTTGTAGGAAACGATTGGTCTACTAGTACGTAACTCACAGCATAACCCATATAATTGTTTACCAAGAGTGCGCATTCCAAAGACCTAAAAATTAAAGAAAAATATTATATTAACTACTATTGTTTTGTTTTACACCAATAATATCATTGAGGTAATCCAAAATTTGACCCTCTAAAATAATAAGGTTTTATATTTTTAGCAACTTGCGAACATATTACAAATGTATATGCATTTTAAACCATGTAATTCATAAAAAGCAACATAAAATCATGTTTCATAACGTATTACATACAAGACTTTTTTCTAATTTTCACGAAAAATTAAAAATACAAGTTTTTAATTTTGATCATACAAGTATAATTTAAATAACAATTATCTAGTAGGTCAGTGTCAGTTTAAATTTTCTTGTCATTTGGCTTGACATTTAATAGACGCTGATCGTTACTATTATCATTTATTAGGAAAAATGTGTGATTTACATTCAGATTCTGACGATATAACGAGCGATATCGAAGAAGCGGCAAGAAATGCCGTATGATCACTGACTCCTGAAAAAACCAAAGCGGTATATGACTTGCCTTATTAAAAATTTGATAAATGACGTGAACAGAAGAAGTACTATTGGCATATTTTGAAGGTAAGAAGAATTTGAAGGCTTCTACGCTATGGACATAGTACTCCATGTTGAGAACTGAGCTGTTTTTAAAAAAAGGTATAGACATTAAAACACAATAGTTTGATAGCAATTGAAAAGGCAGTCGGATGGATACCACGCTAAGAAATCAAACGTTTTTTCAAAAGTAGATATTGCGAAGTTTTTGACGGAGGTGGATGACAATAATTTTTTATGATGTATGATGTTTTTATGATGAATTTTTTAGATGAGGAGACGTATTTTCGAGTAAATATTCCAAATACAATTCACAAATTTTTAATCATCCTGGGAGAAACAGAAGGACTAACCGACATTGACATTATCAGGAAGTATAGAAACCTACGCTCGGAAAATATTAAACATAATAGATTCTTTGTTAGATATAGAAATGGTAAATGTGGTTTACAACCAGTAGGAATTAATACTATTGGTCAGTTACAAAAGATGATTGCTCAAAAGATTGGCTTGCCGAGTTGTGCATTATTCACGGAACACTGCTTCAGAAGATCTTCGGCCACTTTGCTTGCAGATTTTGAGGCCAATATTTTAAAAATAAAACAACACGACGGCTGGAAGTCAAATTCTGATGCAGAAGGATATGCTGAAAATTATATAGAAAATACAAAACAATTTCCGGTGATATTGATTGGAGAACCGAGTAATACCAATAACATACCACGGAATATTACTGCAAGTTCTACAAATAAGATTTCTTCTGGAATTAATACTAATTAAATAATAATAATAAATAATTAATAAAGTGTTATTTATAAAATAACTAACTTAAATAAAACTTACTTTATTATTTTTCTATTGTATTTTAATTCTTTTTTGCAATTACTGACAACGAATTTTCGTATCCAGTTGCATAATGGTTTCCATTATGTAGCTAGTTACATAAAGTAGAACGTCTTGACACTTGTTTCGATAACAAAAGATGTTATTTTATGTCAAAATTAGAAAATAGCTATTTATGATATACGTGTTGAAAGTAAGATTTTATTTTGTGAGTGAAAATTATTTAAAAACGAGCGCAGCGAGTTTTTTAACTTCACGAACAAAATAAAATCACTTTTAACACGTATATCATACACTATTTTTTCTACAAAACAATCGGAAGAACTTTAAACTCAGTAAAAATAAGAAATCAAAAAATACCACATAGATAGCAAAGTTTATGAACCAAAATTTTCGTAGCAACCAGTGCTGTTGTTAGTTACGGAGAAAACGCAAAAATATTGACAGCATTTTCTAGTAATATTATAAGTATAATGAATAATCTCCATAATGAGCGTAACGAATCCATCCCTGCTGAAATCGAAGAAGCCGCCAGTCGAGCAACATTGGAATTATTGATGGCGAAATCAAAGGAACAGTACGAAATCGTACAGACGCTTTTCGGAATGGTGCAACATTAAAAAGGTCCCTGGGAAGTATAACGAAAGTGTTTTACTGGCATATTTTGAGGAAAAAGCCAAGATATGGAAATCGTCAACGCTGTGGTCAAATTATTCCATGATCAAAACTATGTTAAAAATAAAGCAAGATCAAGATATAAGCAAACATTATAAACTTATTGCTTTTTTAAAACGGAAGGGTGAAGGATATCAAGCAAAAAAGCCAAAAGTTTTGACGAAGACGCATATCGACAAATTATCTGATAAGTATCTGATGATGAAAGTCGCAGCAATAGTGGGTGTCTTCGGGGCGTGTCGCCGGGAGGAATTGTGTCAGATGACAATCGACAATATCGAATATTTGGCACTTCGGTTGTTGTGACCATACTAGATACTAAAACGAAAGTGCCTCGGACTTTCAGTGTTGTTGGTGAATTCTATTTAAACATTTTTAGAAAGTATATGGCACTCTGGCCACCCAACGCTGACCATAGACAACTTTTTCTTAAATATATGAAGAATAAATGTGTGAAGAATCCAGTCGGAATTAACATGTTTGGTAAAATGCCTGCCGACATTGCAGAGTTCTTGAATCTACTAAATCCTCAACTCTACACTGGACACTGTTTTCGTCGTTCATAGGCGACATTGTTAGCAGATTCTGGTGCAAATCTTACTACCATCAAGAGACATGGAGGATGGAAATCTTCGACGGTAGCTGAAGGCTACATTGAAAATTTACTGGAAAGAAGAAGGAAATTGCCTGCCAAATGCTTCCTACTGCTGCAACTACTAGCAAGACCACCAGTACTACCAGTAGTATTTCTACAGAAAATAGATGTGTCACACATGTTGACAGTAAAACCAACTTAAGTATGATGACTCCACAGGGAATTACAATTTCAAATTGTTCTAATTTTACTATAAATGTTAATAGTAATAACTAGTTAAAATCTTGGTTTGTACTTATTTAAAACAAAAAGTTGTTTATGTGTTTGTTAAAACGTTTTATTAACTTTCAAAACAAAATTTAAATAAACTTTGATTTACTTTTAACACGCGTGTCAAAAAATGACATTTTTAACATCAAAAATGACAATTAAAAAGCCCTCTTTTAACAGTTTTGTAGAAAAAATACTTTTTGCTACTACAAATATTTTTTTGAAATATTCAACTGAAAGTGAAAAATTTGGCGCAAGTTTTAATTTAAATCGTATTTACCTTGATCGTGCGATGTCAGTGACTCCACTACCGTAATACGCCAAGTGTTTGTTAATATATTCAACAACGTCTGAAGTAGTGTTGATAATCATGGCATAGACAGTAACCCACCACATATACAATTCTATGTATATATCAGGCGTTGCTAGAATGTATTTCAGTATTCTTAGTAAATATTGAATTTCTAATTCGGAGGCATATAACAAATCTGTTTCCGGTTGTATCGTTACATTTGTACCAGAGAAGAGGTCCTTGAAATAATTTGTCCAAATGTCAGGATGAGGTTCACCTAGAAACTTTTCAGTTTCCGTCTGAAGGTAACTGAAGGTTATGGAAAATGTATCCTCCTCAGTAGCATCCGGATTTGTGTAATTTATATTCAGCTGAAAATGAAATTTTTAAGTATTTTTACGGGTTTCTTCAATAATTATTCCTTCTACTCACACCAAAAAAACAATAACTAAGTCACTTTAGCTGCTTTTCCATTGAGGACAAGCGTTGTATCGAGAAAGGAAGCCTCATTGGTCGCGTTCTACAGCAGTAACGATCACTGAGTCGATATGTACTATAGGCCAAGTCACGGTCCGGTCGCGATCACGATATTGCCTCTGAAGATGATAATATTTCAGCAATGCATAGAGCAGCCAAATTTGGTACATAATTTGCGTTTAATTGGTAAAAATATGAATTTACTGGAAGCGCAAATAAGGGCCGGACCAGGGGTAGGGCGCCTTATACGTTTCTTCTACCTTATGCGTTTTGATTCAAAAACAATGATGTTTTATACAAAAGTTCCATAAGGGAATGTTTTAGAACAACAAATTTTGTTCAAGAACATATGCTAATTTATCTTCAATGAGTGTCAGAAGTTGCAGTTGCAGTTGCAATTTTTAAGAGCAGACATCACGAAAACGGTATGTTTAATTATTGGCGGCGACTCACCATTTTCGAGCGGACGGGCTAGGGGCCAAGACTTTTGTTATGATTACGTCCTAACTACCCCAAACACATTTCCCGCGGAGAAAAATTCCCTCCTCCCTCATTGCATTCTACAACCCCTTCGTTGCTTAGACTATATGCTAATTCTGACATCCAATACCGCTTAAATAATCACGTTTCGAATTTCCTTTACAATTTTACAATGTAGACTCGGTTTATCCCTTTGCATCTCGAAAGCACTAGTAGAGGGCGCCACTTATGCCACATCATGTTTCTTTTAAATCGCACAACTTCTTTGCTGCTAAGTGTATCCATCTGACTATTGAAATAATCGATTCTCCTACCTGTTATATCTGAAAAAGGTATTGAAGTCGTTAGGAGTAATAATTTTTGAAATATTCAGTGCACCGATTGAAAATTGTTATCGTTTCAGGTAAAGTGCCTTTTCTACTGAAAATACAGCAAAATATTACTTGAAAAAGTTGTTCAGAACGATAAATTATGGAAACGTGCAAAATTTCAAAAAGATTGGCCTGCTTTTATAAAATCTTTGTGCTTTGTTGAGAAATGGTTTCATCAAACCTCGCCGATCTTCTTGAAATTTTGCACGTCTCCATAATTTACCATTCATCCAAGTAATATTTTGCTGTATTTTACCTGAAACCAAAACAGTTTTTACTCGATGTACTGAGCATTTCAAATAGGATTATTTCAAAAATGGTTACTCCTAAGTTCTGCCATTTGAAAGACACATGGTGTGTCCCAAGTGGTGCCCTCTACTAGTGACGTCAACATTTTAAACAAATTTGAATTTAAACAAAAACCCCTAATCTTCAAATTGTATGAAAATATTTGAATTTTTTAAGAAGTTATCTGCAAATATCGAAAATAAAATTTTAACTTTGACACCCTGTATCTTTTCTATTATGCGACTTGGGATATAGGTATGTTAGGTTAAATCTGTGGTCTCATTTTTGCTACTTCATTTAAAAACACCCTGTATAGTTAAGTGTTCTTGCAGTGGGATAGGAGCAAACCTCGCGACAACGAACGCATTCTAGAGTATGGTAGTATAGTGTATTATAATAAGAAATAAATAAATGGTAAGTCATTAATAATAAACAAAAATAATTAAGCACTTGAAACAACATCATTGGAGATGTTTACTTCTTCGTTTAACAATTGTAACTCCTTATTGTCTTTACTAGTGACCTCTACGTTGTAATCCAGGAGTGACCAGTTTGGTATATTAAAAAAGCTTAATAAATTAATTATCACACTTACCTCCTCTATATAATCCGAAATGTCCAAAATAATATTTATAGCTTCTTGTAAGACAGTTTCATCAGGCTGTGTTGACGTATTATTAACAATAATTTCTTTTATTATATATTTTAAAATTTTTGAATTTGCTTCTCTTGTTAAATCCCCATTGTCGTTTTCGTCGACCTTCATATGAATTAATTTCTTCATCTTAGCGTAACTACAAATTTACAAGTATAAGTAGTAATTGGTTATATGTTGTATTCAATTAAAAAATGTCTTTTTGTCCACAAACTTTAACCCTTAGTGAATTCAATAAGTTATCAACATCTCAATACTATAAAGGTATGTATAAACTTGATTAAAACTCAAGAAAGTTTTTCTTTTTTTTTTATAAAACACTAGAAAATTGAAATTTTATAAAAAATCTTTGTTGTAAACATTAACACATACTTTAAATTTTCAGGTACCTATTACATACCTATTAAGTCATTGCATCTACTGGTACTATTAGAAACGTATACACATAGATTTTGATTAGCAATAGTCAACTATTTTTTCTTATGAAAGTTATATTAAAATGTTTACATTTTCTAATAACTTTTTAATGTTTGTAAATTATTCTGTAATAACGTCCTAATGAGCGTCAATCAATATTTAATTTCTATTGAACGATACTCTTACATGCTTCAGTGAGTCATAGGAAGGAGCCACAATCGACTGATGCTATAGTGTCCATAGTCACGCCAAACTGTTGACAAAAATAAGTAACGCTTCTAGTGGTAGTATGAACAAGTGTTTAGTTTAGCCACTCGAGTGCAGAGCATATAAAAAATCGACATCATTGTAGTTGAAATACCATGTGTAAAAGAAAACGCATTATAACTCTTCATACCAGTAGCAAATATGATTTCATATATAACTCATTACTTTTCTCGGCAAGACACATTAAAACATCTTCAGCAGATTCTCATGAAAATGCGAAAAACATTTTAAGAATAGCTTCTCCCTAATTTGCCTCCAAACTCGTTTGCACGTAATGAATGGTTTGTAGTACGTATCGTTTGCATATGAAGCTCACCTACCTTTTTTCTAAAGCATTCTTCAATGTTTGATACTCGTTTAGTTTATCGTCAGTTAGAGGTCTTAAAATCTCCAAAGCTTCACCTCGTAGAGCCAGTATTAGTTAGGTGGTTTTTTCTCCTTCTGGCCAGATGTTTGCCAAGGCGGCTGCTTCGAATAGTAAGTGGTAATTACTTTCAGTCTTAACGAATTCTTTCGCAGACAACTGTGACTTTAGACTGTGAACCTCATGTGCAAACTTAATTATACTTTCTTCTACGACTTGGACTTCACTCTGCAACTTATTAACACTTTTTTCTACGATCTGGAGCTTATCTTGCATCTCATTTCTTAAAAGGTTAATTTCTTTTTCAACGATTTCTTCAAACTCTTTGAGATTGATCTTAATTACTTCTTCTCTCTTTTTATTACTTGCTTCTTGATTATTTTTGTACTTCTTCTAAACTATTCTTGATTTCCTCTTGGCTGTTTTTCATTTCCTTTTTTAAATTGTCTATCCTCTCGTCTTGGCTATCCTTCATTTTATCATTACTGCTCTTCATTCCATTTTTTCATTCTTCCTTCATATCTTTCATCATTTCCATTAACTGTTTCATTGTTTCCTCCATTTGCATGGCTCTTGATATCTTCATTAGCATTCACTTTTCTACTCAAAACGTCTTCTTTGTGGAACATGGCACATTTGACACCAATGTAAACTCTACGTTGGCTTAGCCTTGAAATACGTCACGGAGAAAACCTAACATTATTATCACTACTTGATTACACAACAAATATACTTTAAACAAATTTGTCAAATCTTTACTTTGACGTTTAAGTCTTTCGCGTTCGACTGCTCAATATAAACTGAACTGTGGAGAAATCGATCTGGTTATACAGTATGCGCCAAAAGTATGGAATAAATTCAATAAAAACGAAACAATTATTTTTTGGGAAATATCCTCGAACACGTCGATTTTTAATTTAAAAAATACATATTTTAGCGTAAAATGCGATTTTCAAATGTCATTTGTTTTCGAGTAATGACGTCATCGATTTTTTTTTAAATGGCAACACCATATTTTTTTCTTGATTCTGAAAGATCGTTTAATTCTCTATCAGACAGTACTAAAATTTTGCCCTCTTACATAGGAAAGTTTTCGAGTAAATGACGATTGAATGTTAGAAAACGTAAATATTATCCATAAAAAAAGTAACAATTCTGAGGTATGTAAAATAAAATACAATTGATTAAATTTTATACTTAAATTAAATGTTCGAATTGCTATCCACCAACTTCTTGATAATGCGCAAGTTTGTGAAGAAATTCTTCTTGCACATTATGAATGATTTCTGGGGTAACTCTGCGTATTTCGTCCCGAATGCGAAGTTCTTCTAAATTACGTGGTTTATTAATGTACACTTTTGACTTCAAGTATCCCCATAAAAAATAGTCAAGAGGTGTAAGATCTGGCGATCTTGCAGGCCATTCTATCGGTTCGCGTCTGCCGATCCACCTCCCAGCAAAACAGTTGTCCAAAAAATCTCGTACAGGGCGCGTATAGTGCGGAGGTGCACCGTCTTACTGAAACCATATAGTATCGTCAGGGATGTCAGGGTCATTATAGTTAGGAAAAATTACTGCAAGGGCTGGAACAAGGTCATTTTCTAGAAACTCTAAATATCTTTGTCCTGTAAGGGTTCCTTCAAAGAAGAAAGGTCCTACTATTCTGTCATCAACTATTCCAGCTCACACATTTAATTTCTGAGGGTGTTGGGTATGTGCCTCTGCCATCCAATGAGGATTTTCCCACCTCCAATATCTGCAAGTTTGACGGTTTACTGTACCATTCAGACAAAATGTGGCCTCATCTGAAAAAAGTATTTGCCGGTGTAAATGTTTATTTCCTTGACATAAATCCATTAGAATTTCGCAAAAGTGTAAGCGGCGATCGGGATCATCTTCATTGAGTTCCTGTACAAGTTGAATTTTGTAGGGATGATATTTTTCCTTCCTCAAGATACGTAGCACTGTGCTTTGACTAGTGTCATTGTTTAATGCAACCAATCGGATTATCCACCATTCTTATCAAAATGTTCTGTTTCTAATTTTCATTAATGCTTGGACGTCCAGGTTTTGGAATATTTACAACATTGCCAGTTTCTCTAAATTTAGATTCTATCTTACTGACTGTTGATTAGCTGATAGGGCGATCTGGATATTTTTCATTAAATAAATCGCAAACTTCCTGCTGAGTTCTAGTCATATTCCCGCATCCGATAAGAATTAAAATTTCAATTCTTTGAGTAACAGTTAAATGTGCCATAATACTTTAAATTGAATAATAATTTCTATGTCGCTTACAATACTCATTAGAAAGTCGGTGTGACAATGACACTTTGCAAAGATTTTCACCTACGTGATCCATAAAAGAACTATGGAATTCAAAAAACTAAACTTGATAACGTTTTTGCTTTATTTTAATTGATTTACGTTTTCTAACATTCAATCGTCATTTACTCGAAAAATTTCCTATGCAAGAGGGCAAAATTTTAGTACTGTCTGATAGAGAATTAAACGATCTTTCAGAATCAAGGAAAAAAATATGGTGTTGCCATTTAAAAAAAAATCGATGACGTCTTTACTCGAAAACAAATGACATTTGAAAATCGCATTTTACGCTAAAATATGTATTTTTTAAATTAAAAATCGACCTGTTCGAGGATTTTTCCCAAAAAATAATTGTTTCGTTTTTATTGAATTTATTCCATACTTTTGGCGGATACTGTATATGTTCTTAGGGCTCCTAGATCCTCAAGAACGCGTCTAGATCCAAATTGAATATAGCCTGGCATGTTCTTGAAAACTTCAAAATGAAGATATTACAAAAATTATAAATTTGAAATCAAACAGGAACTTAATTAGCAAACTAAAAATGTGTTCCATAATTAGCAAACTAAAAATGTGTTCCGTAACAATATCAAAAATTGGATATCTGAATATTTTAATGCATATTTAATCTTATCGAGGTGATTTGAAATGGCATAAAATTTATAGAAAAAGAAATCACTTGCCAACTCTTAGAACTCTAAGCGAATTAGTAATAAATAATATAAAACTAGTAACACCTGATGAAAAACTGAACATCAAGTGAACAAAAAAATGCCTATATATCTTCTTTTGCATTTTGATTAACGATTCTAGTAATAAGGTTTAATAATTCAGGTACATTTGAATATTTTTATAAATTACACACCTAACCTAGCATCTACACCTCCCCCTCCCTCTGGAAAAAAATTACGTACATTTCCCTATTGACTTTTGCCAGATGATTACATAAAGCATAATCAAATTTATATAAAATGGAATTAACTGAATTTATTTGCAGATTTGATATATAAGCTTATTCATGGCCATCAGGTATCCATCAAATGGTGTACGTATTAAATTAATTTAAATCAATGGTATTAAATAATATTCCATATAAAATATAAGTTTTGTCTATAAATTCAGAAAAAAAATGAATGTCGATTGTCTTCACCAACTGACTTCGGAAATTATGTATCTCTTACAATTTCCCAGATTTACATGTCAATATATTTAAGTAATTCAGTCTCTTTATTAACAAATTTTGATAAATATATGATGTTAATTTGTTATTAAACAAAATGTACGGCTAAAGTGAATGAACAACTATTGCATTATTTGAAAGACCTTCATCAGAATTTTTCCAAATTTTTGACACTTGCTGAAATTTAATTAAACTGAATAAAGTTATTCTTTCTTTAACACTTGTTTCAAAGTGTCCAATTCCTCAAAAAGAATCATTCAAATGGTAGCCAATTATAGACTCTAGAAGATTTGGTAAATCATGTAAAAATAAAAATGGGTTTAACAAGTAAATTCAATTCAAGTTAACGTATTTACCTTGGTAATGGGCATCTTTGATATAATTGTCCCACATAAATGACATTCTCTGATCCATTATATATGTTCGCGTCAACTGCAAATCCAATAAACACATCCATCATAAAGATTTGTTTAATCAGTGTTTCGGTTTTCATCCAGTTGAAAGTAAAGCTGTCCCTTTCTGTATCAGATACTGTAAACAAACTAGGAACTACTGGCAGCTTTGCTCTTTTTAAATATTTGTTCATTACAGCGAGACCAAGTTGATCCAAAGCATCTAAAAATATATTTTAAGGCTTTGGTGCAAAAATTAACACACCGACGTTTTGTTAAAATTGAATGATACAGTTACAGTTAAAAAGTTGAAAGTGAAAATGAAAAGATATTATATAAATTCATTATTTATTGCTATGTATATTTCGGGGTCTATTCCATCTTCCAGGTAAAAAGACAAAATGTACAACTAAAAGCTGTCTATCAATGCCAAGAGATTGTAAAAGCTATTTATTAAAAATTATTAATTTCCATTGAAATTATTTATATTAATCTGGAAACATATTTATTGTATAAAGGCAGCAATATTTTGCATTTATAAAATTTTTCTTTTATTGATCAACCATATAGGTACCTTCGTTCGTGACATTTTCGAATTGAGCGGATCTCTAAAATGTAAAAATCTAATAAGGACAGCAACTGGAATGTTTATAAGAAATCATTACAGGTGTAATGGGTGTAATAGTAAAGTGACCAACCATCCTGCATTGTGCAAATGTTAACCATCTTGCATCTATGTTGCAATTCAACTGTAACCACTATTAACACTAATTACAAGTATTTTGACATATCCTAGTGATAAAACACTTAGGTTATCAGTTAAAAAATATGTCTGATTTTATCAATGTAAATTAAGTACATTTTAGAGTTAACTTGAATAATAACAACGTTGACACAAGAATCAAATTCTAAAATTGGTTACTAGATATTTTTTTTACAAAATGAAGTAGTTCTTTTCAGTTCCTTATTACTGTAACATTAATAAATTAAAAAGAAGAATATACAATATAACTAAATTTTCAGTAAATATATATATTCTGTATTTAAAGGTAAAAATAATTGGAATGAGGTTATCAATGGCCAAAAAAACTCTTTATTCTACACCATCAATGTTTCAACTTATATAAGGTGAAGAAAATAAACATGCAGATTCGAAACCAAATTTACATTTTTCGTACCAGAAAAATCCTCTATACCATGTTTTATGTATTTACCATAATTAATAATGAAGTTACTGAATAAAAACTAAAATTAAATGCATCACAAAAGTATATAATTTTGGACTAAAGTAACTTAGATCATATTTTGACCCTAGGAATATGTGGTAGCATTTTCTTCAGATCTTTTTGTCGTAGCATCTAGATATATTTTTATTTTTATATCTAAATTGAAGTAAATGTCCTAGCATTATTATCCTGGGTATAAACGATCTAAGGAAACATAGATTTATTCTATAGACGATTCGCATATTATCTGACAATTCAATTTTTCTTGGATCTAGATGAACCCAGGATATTGTTCTTAGCACATTCACGGCAATCTAGATCAGAAATAAATATAGGCTCAAAAAATCAAGTGGGCTTTTTGCAAACAAATTCAGTTGCACCTTAAATCGTCTTTAGAATAAAAAAAATGTGACAAATTTGCATTTTCTCCTGTATATTACGTCCTTCAAATCTCAATTCTGCATCTAGAATGCTCTGGGTACGATGACTTGTCTAATAATTTCATTGACATACGATATTTACAAAAAAACATGTAGAATTGTTGCAATCAACACAAAACAGAGCACAATACTCACCAACGTCCATACATGATTTGAAAAAATCTCTACTCTTCTGAATCGCCTCTGGCTCATCATTTGTAGATGGTTCGGAAGTTAGAGCATTTAAAGAAGAAATAGCTACTTTCTCACTAATAGTAGTAAAACTAGAAAAGGAACTCCACCACCCATGATTCGGATGTTCTTCGGGCCATTTTCCGCACGTATATTGATAAAAATTACTACATGGATCTGCAGTAAAGTCTAATGAATACTTTAAATTCGTAGCAGCCCTTAAACATTCGTCTGTTGTGCAGATTTTTTGTTTCGTTTTCGTGTCTAAAATAGGATGGTACATGTAAGTTAATTATTTATTTTTCTTCTTATACAGAGTGTTTTTGAATTAAAAGCGTTTCTTCAATATTTGTTTACAGTAAAATAATTACAAATAATAATTAATAATTTTATTGACTTCAATCAAACCCTCGTACATTGATCCAGTCTCCTCCTTAAATAGTTTGTAAAGTTTTACAGCTGTTTCAGCAATTTGTCTTTATAAAAAAATAATTGTTCTTTACAAATGCCATTAAAAGATCGCGCACATTATGCCTGCACGAACCAGCATGGACCAACACAGCGCAGACCTGCAGACCTGCACTACTTCGCACACTTGTCCAGCACGGTCCAGCAACTTTTTATGCAGGTTGTGTGTGGCAGCTTATAAGTTTTTAAATAGTAATTGAGTGTAGCTCAGACGAATACAGTTTTATTTTAACAATGTTATATGAAGAGGAGGAGGTGGAAGAAACCAGAAAAATGAGAACGGTTTGGCTTGACTATCAATAAAAAGAAAAAACTGTATGATGAATTTTATCATTTACTTTCTGACTTGGAAGGAGATTAACACAATTTTGTTCAGTATTTCCAAGTCTCAAAAAAAATCGGGTTCTTGGATCGTCCTACGGCACCAAAACACAAAATTTCGCAGAGCAGTGTCATCTGACGAAAGGTTTACAGTGTTAAGGTAAGTAAATAGAGGTTGTTGATAAGCGAGGGTGCTCGACAGTTGAACGAAACGTTCACAATTTAACTGATCGAATATTTCTAACAGTTTGAATCCAATCCCTGACTTTTGTGGGAAGAGAACTTACATTGGACTAACGCGGCCAAACATCAAAATTGCAGGTCATTGACACGACCTGCAGTGACGGTCATGAAGAGGCGACAATTACAGAAGTTTTAAAGATGTAGTATGTGGTTTTACTTTAGAAAACATTCAGGCATCATCAGAAAAAACTTGTACTTCTAAAAATGTATTGCACCAGTGAATGATACTTTCTTCAAGATATAGTCCAATGATCCTCATTGCAAATATGAGAATGTTTAAGGAAAATATGAAGTCTTAAACAGATATCTTTGAAAATAAATTGCTAGAAATCATAGGACATTTAACACTGAAGCATAATTTTATAAACAGCCTGGAAAGAGATTAACACAATTTTGTTCAGTATTTCTAAGTCTCAAAAAAAATCGGAAAGAGATTAACACAATTTTGTTCAGTATTTCCAAGTCTCAAAAAAAATCGGGCTCTTGGATCGTCGTACGGCACCAAAACACAAGATTTCGCAGAGCAGTGTCATCTGACGAAAGGCTTACAGTGTTAAGGTGGTCGAATATTTCTAACAGTTTAAAACCAATCCCTGACTTTTGTGGGAAGAGAACTTACGTTGGACTAACGCGGCCAAACATAAAAATTGCAGGTCACTGACACGACCTGCAGTGACGGTCATGAAGAGGCGACAATTACAGAAGTTTTAGAGATGTAGTATGTGGTTTTACTTTAGAAAACATTCAGGCATCATAAGAAAAAACTTGTACTTCTAAAAATGTATTGCACCAGTGAATGATACTTTCTTCAAGATATAGTCCAATGATCCTTATTGCAAATATGAGAATATTTAAGGAAAATATGGAGTCTTAAACAGATATCCTTGAAAATAAATTGCTAGAGATCATAGGACATTTAACACTGAAGCATAATTTTATAAACAAAATATGTCATAAAACTGTGACACATGCTTCAAAAGTTGTTACAAAAAGTGAACAATTTCTGTCGAATTCATAGTAAAATGATTATCCCAAAGGACTTTTGTTCATTTTATTCCAGAAAAAATATACAATGTGTTTCTAAAGATGACAAAAACCATAGTTTTTTCTCAAACAACTCCGCTGTCGCCACTGAAAGAAGTGGCACTAAAAATGATTTTTATTAAATAACTAAAATCGGTTGATATTAAATTATGAAATTTTGAGTAGTTACTGAACTTTATGTTCTTAGCAATATGCAATAGAAAATATTTCAAAATTTATACCAGGCGTGTGAGAAAATAAATTGATCAAGGATAAATTTCACTTTAATCGTTTTATAAGCGGATTTTTTTAATTTCTGAACAAAAACATTATATTTTTTACATACAAAAAGTACTCCTATTGAAATCGGTAAGATACATTGTTCTCGAGTAACATCGATTTGAAAATTTATTAACATATACTAAAATGCAATTCCCATTACTACTAATAACTAATAATATTCTCAATCTCAATTAAAAATATTTGAAAACTTCACATTGCTGTTACCTGTCACAAACTTACAATTATTTTTCATAGCATACTTTGAAATTTTATGCTGCTGTCTAATGGTATACTCGCGTCAAGAATTCAGACGTCTTACGTTACGGCTGGCATTACGCATTTATTTTTATTGTCAACGTAATTTTCGATATTTGGTCGCATTAAAAATAATCATTTTTTGCAATTTAGTGCAATATATAATGTAAACTTTTAGTGTAGTGTATAGTTTTATTACTATCAGTAGCGTTACACATTTGTTTTTATTGTCAACGTAATTTTCGATATTTGGTCGCATTAAAAATAATCATTTTTTTGCAATTTAGTGCAATATATAATGTAAACTTTTAGTGTAGTGTATAGTTTTATTACTATCAGTTGCAGTTTCTTAAATATTTTGATGACAATATAATGAATTATTCATTTGTTCGTATGACGTAAGTCGTCTGAATTCTTGTCGCGAGTATAGTTACATTTTAAAGTATGTTCAAATCGATGTCACTCACTATTGAATATTGTTAAGCACAGAAAGTTTGGTAAGTGACCAAAATTTCACGATTTAACATCATACCGTTTTTATAAGTTATTTAATAAAAACCGCCCTTACGAGAAAAACAAACTATAAGTACTAAAGTTGTCATGCTGAAATTTTGAGAACACCTTGTACAATAAATATATATTTTCTGAAACAAATACAATTTATTACTGTTACACCTTATACTTACACAACACAGATATCACAATTAATGCAATCAGAAAAATTATGGCTAATATAAGTAGTATAATCGACAATCTCTTGTAAAACGCTGATTTCTTGAATCTGAAAATTAAATATTTATTAAGTATAATATAGATGCGTAGTAAGTGTACATCTAGACCTTGTAAATTATATTGGTTTTGTCAAACATTACTGTAATTTAAAATACTTAATTTTACTATAAATAATAGCATTGAATGTACCTTTTAATAAATTATTATTCGATTCTAAAAGGAATCCAAAATCACAAGTATATATTGATTCTTTAACTAAAGAAAAATTCATTCATTCAGTTTTCACCTCTATAAAATGACACGTGTCAAACGTTTGGCCGAACGAATATGGTGGCAAGTCCGTTCTTAACTTCCCTGACAATGTAAAGCATATACTGTAGTATGATTATATGAGCCTTTATGGCCTACATAAAATATTAAAATTTCATTAAATTATACAGGTCAGTTCAAAAGTTAGAGCAGAAAAGGTAAATTGTTGGGTACCCCTTAGAGGCTCTATATCTCCCTAAAGGGGCACTTTAGGAAAAAAAATTATGACAAACTAGTGTTATTTTGACCTCCCCTATACACTCACGAAAGTATGCCATATACTTTGCGGGACACCCTGTATAGTCTTTCAATAAGGGTATCCTACTTTTCAGTTGAAATATAACAAGGTACATAAATGATATTGTTGTATTTGTTTTCTTGTTATTTGTAAGTACAGTCGATGGCATTATACATGAAAAAGAATGTTGGATAACGATAACAATAATGGCTTTGAGAATATAACAAAGTCGAAATGCCTTGTTCTCAATAATATTCTCACATAGGTTGATGGAATTTCATCATTAACTATTTTAATATTGGTAATTAAATTTGCATATTTGAGTGCATTGTCGTAGACCCTAGCTTTCAAATAACTCCATAAGAAAAAACTCTAAAGCCATTAAATCATAGGATCTTGGTGTCTAACTAACATTATACCACCAAGTAAAAATACGAAACTTGACGAACAGTACAGCCACCTTCTTTTATCATCAGCAATTAAAGCATTTTCATAATACACTTGAACAATTGGTACGCGCTTTGAAATCTTCAAATTTATATAACTTTTATAGGAAATCAAAATTAAAAAATCCTCATGATTTGGGTCTAAAAAATGCATTTAAACAGCATTAAATAAAAGGAATGCAGAACTCGAAATGATGTATGTTAATTTTTTTCATTGATATTAATAAAAACGTTATTTATTAAAAAGCAAAATAGTAATTGTACTAATATTGTAAAAAAATCACAATATGGAATTGAAAAGAAGCCGGTTTTTAGTTATAAATATTTTTTGAATCTTCAAATGTACTTATTTTGCTGATACTTCTAGATAGTCTTACAAATACGAATGTTGTACCTCGTGGTATACGTACAGTATTTAGCATTCATAGATATTTGGTATTAGAGAAAAATGTCTCTAACTGAAGTTAATTTGAACTAGTTTAGCCTATGGATAAAAAAATCCAAACGTGTTTAAAGAATTAAACTAACAAATTACCTATTTTCCAGTTGTGTTTTAAAATAATGTAAAAAATAATGAACCGATTATTAAAATATATAAATTTTAGAAAAAATTCGAAAAGTTTCAACCAAAATGAAATAAAGAACTTAGACTTCATAATCGCCATATTCTTAGGTTTCACAAGAAAACTACCAGCAAAAAAAGTGATATTGAAATGCCTCATTTTTTTAAAATAATTACTACGTTGATTCCAACGTAAACAAATTGGACAAACATATACAGAGTAATTCACAACTTATCCAAAAAAAAAAATATTGAATATACAGAGGACTCCTACAAATACAATTTTATAAATAAAATCAAAAAAGGCAGTTCGAAAATGATTTAAATATACACTTCTGCACGGCACTGTAAAACCTGACCATGCGTAAGGCAAAGCATTCAGTCGGATAAAACTTTAAAGTATTCCCCAAGGAAAGAAATAAATAAAAAAAATTAACACTTGTATCAGCAAATTCAACTGATTGTGTCGCTATTGTTGTTATTGTGATTAATTATTAAATTAATAAAATAATTTGACAAACTTGATGTTACAACTATTCAAAATTTGGTCCACCGACGTATGCCCGTCTTACACAGCTTCTACGGACTAACACAACTATAGCCGATTTCAAGCGAATAACCAGTAATAACTGCGGCTATTCTCATAGAAGCCCTAAGTTATGCCCTATTATGACCCTCGCGATAACCATATAGAATTTTATAGTATTAGCCATTGGTTATTCAACACTGAAACAGCAATTCCTGCAGTTTGCAATGGTAATCACAGATTAAACAAATGGTACCTAATTTAGTACTTTTATAAAGTATAAAATATATTGACATTTGAATAAGAGATACGGAGAATAATAACCAGCTCCCGACTTGAGTGTTTACCGGTTATAGAATTTCAAACTCAAGACATCACAAAGGGCTTTTTCATGACGTCATGAGGAATTTGACGTCTATAACCGTAGCGCTTAAATGTGGTAAATACTATTTGAATCGCTCACTTCAAAAATCACATAAGGCAACATTTGACAAATGCAAAAACCACATAAGTCGACGACTTGTGTTGTTTTTGCACGGATATAATTATTATAATATACAGTATGCGCCAAAAGTATGAAATAAATTCAATAAAAACGAAACAATTATTTTTTGGGAAAAATCCTCGAACAGGTCGATTTTTAATTTAAAAAATACATATTTTAGCGTAAAATGCGATTTTCAAATGTCATTTGTTTTCGAGTAATGCCGTCATCGAATTTTTTTTAAATGGCAACACTATATTTTTGCCTTGATTCTGAAAGATCGTTTAATTCTCTATCAGACAGTACTAAAATTTTGCCCTCTTACATAGGAAAGTTTTCGAGTAAATGACGATTGAATGTTAGAAAACGTAAATCAATTAAAATAAAGCAAAAACGTTATCAAGTTTAGTTTTTCGAATTCCATAGTTCTTTTGTGGATCACGAAGGTGAAAATCTTTGCAAAGTGTCATTGTCACACCGACTTTCTAATAAGTATTGTAAGCGACATAGAAATTATTATTCAATTTAATATTATGGCACATTTAACTGTTACTCAAAGAATTGAAATTTTAATTTTTATCGGATGCGGGAATATGACTAGAACTCAGCAGGAAGTTTGCGATTTGTTTAATGAAAAATATCCAGATCGCCCTATCAGCCAATCAACAGTCAGTAAGGTAGAGTCTAAATTTAGAGAAACTGACAATGTTGTAAATATTCCAAAACCTGGACGTCCAAGCATTAATGTAAATCAGAAACAGAACATTTTGATAAGTATGGTGGATTATCCTCATAATTCTTCACGATTGGTTGCATTAAACAATGACACTAGTCAGAGCACAGTGCTATGTATCTTGAGGAAGGAAAAATATCATCCCTACAAAATTCAACTTGTGCAGGAACTCAATGAAGATGATCCCGATCGCCGCTTACACTTTTGCGAAATTCTAATGGATTTATGTCAAGGAAATAGAAATTTACACCGGCAAATACTTTTTTCAGATGAGGCCACATTTTGTCTGAATGGTACAGTAAACCGTCAAACTTGCAGATATTGGAGTCGGGAAAATCCTCATCGGATGGCAGAGGCTCATACCCAACACTCTCAGAAATTAAATGTGTGGGCTGGAATAGTTAACGACAGAATAGTAGGGCCTTTCTTCTTTGAAGGACAAAGATATTTAGAGTTTCTAGAAAATGACCTTGTTCCAGCCCTTGCAGTAATTTTTCCTAACGATAATGACCCTGACATTCCTGACGATACCATATGGTTTCAGCAAGACGGCGCACCTCCGCACTATGCGCGCCCTGTACGAGATTTTTTAGACAACTGTTTTTCTGGGAGGTGGATCGGCAGACGCGGACCGATAGAATGGCCCGCAAGAACGCCAGATCTTACACCTCTTGACTATTTTTTATGGGGATACTTGAAGTTAAAAGTGTACATTAATAAACCACGTAATTTAGAAGAACTTCAAAATCGCATTCGGGACGAAATACGCAGAGTTATCCCAGAAATCATTCATAACGTGCAAGAAGAATTTCTTCACAGACTTGCGCATTGTCAAGAAGTTGGTGGATGGCAATTCGAATATTTAATTTAAGTATAAAATTTAATCAATTGTATTTTATTTTACATACCTCAGAATTGTTACTTTTTTATGGATAAAGTTTACGTTTTCTAACATTCAATCGTCATTTACTCGAAAATTTTAGTACTGTCTGATAGAGAAATAAACGATCTTTCAGAATCAAAGAAAAAAATATGGTGTTGCCATTTAAAAAAAATCGATGACGTCATTACTCGAAAACAAATGACATTTGAAAATCGCATTTTACGCTAAAATATGTATTTTTTAAATTAAAAATCGACCTGTTCGAGGATTTTTCCCAAAAAATAATTGTTTCGTTTTTATTGAATTTATTCCATACTTTTGGCGCATACTGTATATATGAGTGGGGGTTTCCAAATATGCCATCCTTGTTTCTGACATCTGTCTGCTGTCGAACATCAGTAGGTATTGTACTTTTGATTGTTTTGGTACATCAATTTCGTTAAAAATGTCCGACAATTCAACAACTAGTGAAATTGTTGATCCACCGGAACCTTTGAAACGGAGACAGCGACGACCGGAGACATACAAAAGGTTTTTAATCAAAAATGCAAAGATTAAGGGGCTTCAACATACAAACTGGAAGGGAAAAGTTTTGCCGGCACGTGCTACTGGAAACAAATGCATGTAAGTCATTTTTTAATAAATCGTGTTAGAAAAATATAGTAATGGGTTGCTGTATTGTTTTAGGTGTAAAATGGCATGCTTTGAACACTTAACTCAAAAAGACCTTAAATTTTGTATTGAAAAAATGAGTACGTTTGAAACTAAAAACGAACAAGATATTTTTCTGCAACAGCTCATTGAAAAGAAATCTGTAAAGTTTTAAAAGCAATACATACTCATATTCTTGACTTTCCCAGAAAACAAACACATTATTCGGGCAAAGATGTTGAGTACTTAGATGCGCGATTAGATGTTAAAACCATGCCTTGTTTAAAGGTAGACACCCAAATTTAAACGTCAGCTATGCCTTTTACGCCAACTATTTTAAGAACACCTTTTACGATTTGGGAGACCACAAGTCGATACCTGTATTACTTGTGAAGAATTATCTGTTAAAATAAAAAGCCCCGTTTTAGGACCTAACGCGAAAAAGGCGGCCGAGGCTGAATTGGAACAAGAGACGAGCGAAAAAATTCCACAACAAAATCGGAGCTGTAAAAGAAATTTGTAAATCTCGGGACGATGTTACCGGTTTAACATTTGACTTTATGCAAAATTTGCCTTTACCAAACATTCCAATCCAAGAAATGTTTTACCTAAGACAACTATGGGTTAACTGTTTTGGAATCAAGAACCTCAAAACTAATAAATCTGTATTTTACGTTTATCGCGAAGGCTTAGCAAACAAAGGTATGATTCTTCACTATCTGGACCACTTTTTGGACAAAAGTATCGAAGTTGTACCTTTTCTCAGATAATTGTCCAGGTCAAAATAAGAACCATGCCGTTTTTAGGTTTTTATTATCTCTGACACATACAAAACGTTTTTCAAAAATAAAACATTATTTCCCAGTAAGAGGTCACTCGTTTCTTCCCAATGACCAGGAATTTGGTGTTATCAAGAAAAAACTTAAAAAATGTGATCGTATATACGTTCCTAAAGAATATTATACCATTATGTCAAAAGCAAATCTAAACTTTTTCGTATTTTTGTTGTCAACACATCAAGTCTTGGACTTCTCGAAATGGTGGCCCACTTATTATGAAAAAACATGTTTATCAGATGAGAGTTTCGGAAGAAACGTACCAGAGGAACATAAAAATACATTTTCTCCATCCACTTATATATAGTCCTTCCAATACGACAAGAATAAAAAAGGAGTTGTGGTTACCCAAGAGTTCATTGATGGCTTAGGCACCCACACTTTCAATATAGCTAGAAACAAAGCTGTTAGTATATTATCCATGCCAGTGCAGCAGGCATATCCTAGGGGCAGTGTGCCCATAAATCCCAAAAAAAATTGAAAACAAAAAGTAGTATACTCGAGCAGCATATCCCATTTTATGACGAGATTTTTCTGTGGCCATCGGGAGAAGAGCTAAATCTCCAAGATGATGTTGAAAATGACGAAGAATTTGATTATGTGCCTTAACTATTCAAGCTAAATGTTACTTTTTGTACACAATTAAAAGATTTTTTATTTAAATAACTCTGAGAAATTAGCCGTTTGCTTTTTATTTTCTTTAAACAAAAAAAAAAATAGTGACAAAAATTATTCCGTTCAAAAACCACATAAGTCGACAGAAAAAAATTGTGTTTTTTTAATTCGCCTATACATACATATATACTATGTAGTTACTTAAATACATTATTGAAAAAATATTTATTTATTTTAATAAAATGTATTTTTTGAATAAAACAGTTTTTTTTGTCTCCTGAAAATTTAACTATTCTGACTTATGTTGTTTTTCAAATGAGCAATTCATCTTTTACCGGTAATTACTGGTAATTCTCTTGAAATCGGCTTATTTGTGGTTCTTGTCCGTGTTGAACTTGTAAGTTATTAGCAGCAGCTATGATACGTTCGCATAAATCATCAATAGTGTCCACTTCGGTGCGATACACTCCATTTTTTAAATATCCCCACAAAAAGAAATCCAAAGATTTTAAGTCAGGACATACCCATTCCGTGTAAAAAGAGCTTCATCTGTAGCTAACACACGCTAACACATCAACTATAAATCTAGGATTTTAAGCATTTTGTTGCAGTAACCATTCACAAAATCTAATTTGTAAGGGATAATCTCGGACACATTGTACATGGTACGGATATAATTGAGCCTCGTATATGATACGCCACACTATTGATTCGGTATTCCTTGCACTTGTTGAGCAATTTGCCTAGTGTTACTTAACTGCTGCAATACACCGTGGACGCCCTGGACGCCGTCAATTCCGAGTTGCTATATACGAAAGTTATTTTTGACACTTGAAAAATTAATGTAAACACTATCGCGACAACGTTAATACTAAAATCGATCTTTAGTATTCGGAATCACCTGCATTCTAATAACGCTGGAGACTACAGTATCCAACGATGCAAACGTTGAAAATACTGCAACTTCAATAATATTTTACTCGGAACCTAGATTTTACAAATTTTTTTTGCGATATTGTCTTCATTTTTCATGACACGTATCTATTTCCAATTTTTTTTAGATAAGTTGTGAATCACCCTGTATTTTAATTAATGATGTATACTTGATTTTCATTTTAGATTATTATACTTATACAAGAACTTTTCCACACAAAAATTGCATTACATAATTTTTCTTTGATGTAAGATCCAAAATAAATGTAGGTACTATTAAAAATCGTTGATAAAGAATTTTGACAAGTGATGTGTACGGTTTTAAATAGTCATCAAGTTGTATCATTGACTTGTCGTCACTTAGTAGCCCTTGTTAATAAAATGGTTAGTTATTTTGAATCGTTCTAGAACTAAAAACCAAAAGAAGCCTTTTGATATTCAATTAATTTTAAAATTTTCTTCAATACTGGTTTGAATAATAGCGAAATGCAAGACATATCTAAATTAAAAGTATTAAATAATTTGTTATGCAATAAAGATTAATTTGCCTAAGTATTTATGAAAGTACTTATACGTCACGGTTTCGGAAATATCTACGTGGCCATTATTTAGTAATACACTTAATATTTACATCGAAAAAATTCCAATTACTCACATTGTTGACCTAGAGTTAACTTCAACTAAATAATCATTGTGACCAGCCCTGGAGGGATATCCTGAAAATAAATGACAACAGATCAGCCAAACCATGGAAATAAACACGATTCAATTCGAATAGAATTTTCATTTAAATTCAGTCACTAATAATTAACAGCAATTTCCTGTAGTACAATATAAGCATTTAATTTACATACAAGGTACATTCTAGATTAAAAGCATCAATAAAATAAGATGAGTGTGTAAACAAATATTATTGTTATGGAGGTTATGAGCACAGATCATATTTTAAAATTTCGCACATAGTGATATTTTAGAAAGAAATATTTTCAAATCGTTATTTAAACCCCCTTTTCAAACTGTTACTAACCTCTGGCAGCCTCGATTTATTCACAGCTCTCAAATCAACGCGGTGTCGGGGGCTGCTTCAACGCTCGAGCGTACCAATAGCGCCGTATAACCAGGAGTTATGGGGACATTTTTTTTTCGATTTTCTGTCTTTATTATATCCTTCTAATACGTTGTTAAAATTAATAACATTATGACTGAATCACCCCGCATATTAATAATGATTAACCCTGATGTCGAAAGCCTCAGCAAAGTTGAATAGCAATAGATCAACCCAGGAAAAGTAGTAGCTAATCGAACAGGATAATACAGTATGCGTCAGAAGTATGGAATAAATTCAATAAAAACGAAACAATTATTTTTTGGGAAATATCTTCGAACAGGTCGATTTTTAATTTAAGAAATACATATTTTAACGTAAAATGCGATTTTCAAATGTCATTTGTTTTCGAGTAATGACGTCATCGATTTTTTTTTAAATGGCAACACCATATTTTTTTCCTTGATTCTGAAAACGTAAATCAATTAAAATAAAGCAAAAACGTTATCAAGTTTAGTTTTTCGAATTCCATAGTTCTTTTATGGATCACGTAGGTGAAAATCTTTGCAAAGTGTCATTGTCACACCGACTTTCTAATAAGTATTGTAAGCGACATAGAAATTATTATTCAATTTAAAGTATTATGGCACATTTAACTGTTACTCAAAGAATTGAAATTTTAATTCTTATCGGATGCGGAAATATGACTAGAACTCAGCAGGAAGTTTGCGATTTATTTAATAAAAAATATCCAGATCGCCCTATCAGCCAATCAACAGTCAGTAAGGTAGAGTCTAAATTTAGAGAAACTGGCAATGTTGTAAATATTCCAAAACCTGGACGTCCAAGCATTAATGAAAATCAGAAACAGAACATTTTGATAAGTATGGTGGAGAATCCTCATAATTCTTCACGATTGGTTGCATTAAACAATGACACTAGTCAGAGGACAGTGCTACGTATCTTGAGGAAGGAAAAATATCATCCCTACAAAATTCAACTTGTGCAGGAACTCAATGAAGATGATCCCGATCGCCGCTTACACTTTTGCGAAATTCTATGGATTTATGTCAAGGAAATAGAAATTTACACCGGCAAATACTTTTTTCAGATGAGGCCACATTTTGTCTAAATGGTACAGTAAACCAAACTTTCAGATATTGGAGTCGGGAAAATCCTCATTGGATGGCAGAGGCACATACCCAACACCCTCAGAAATTAAATGTGTGGGCTGGAATAGTTGAGGACAGAATAGTAGGGCCTTTCTTCTTTGAAGGAACCCTTACAGGACAAAGATATTTAGAGTTTCTAGAAAATGACCTTGTTCCAGCCGTTGCAGTAATTTTTTCTAACGATAATGACCCTGACATTTCTGACGATACCATATGGTTTCAGCAAGACGGTGCACCTCCGCACTATGCGCGCCCTGTACGAGATTTTTTGGACAACTGTTTTCCGGGGAGGTGGATCGGCAGACGCGGACCGATAGAATGGCCTGCAAGATCGCCAGATCTTACACCTCTTGGCTATTTTTTATGGGGATACTTGAAGTCAAAAGTGTACATTAATAAACCACGTAATTTAGAAGAACTTCAAAATCACATTCGGGACGAAATACGCAGAGTTACCCCAGAAATCATTCATAATGTGCAAGAAGAATTTCTTCACAGACTTGCGCATTGTCAAGAAGTTGGTGGATGACAATTCGAACATTTAATTTAAGTATGAAATTTAATCAATTGTATTTTATTTTACATACCTCAGAATTGTTACTTTTTTATGGATAAAATTTACGTTTTGTAACATTCAATCGTCATTTACTCGAAAATTTCCTATGTAAGAGGGCAAAATTTTAGTATTATCTGATAGAGAATTAAACGATCTTTCAGAATCAAGGAAAAAAATATGGTGTTGCCGTTTAAAAAAAAATCGATGACGTCATTACTCGAAAACAAATGACATTTGAAAATCGCATTTTACGCTAAAATATGTATTTTTTAAATTAAAAATCGACCTGTTCTAGGATTTTTCCCAAAAAATAATTGTTTCGTTTTTATTGAATTTATTCCATACTTTTGGCGCATACTGTATAAAGTACAAGGTGTCTCAAATTCAATAGTATTGACCTACTGCGCATATACAAAAGATTTAAATAAAATTTGGGACACGTGGTGTTAAATGGGATGAGGTAAGCTCCATTTTCAATCGAAAGTATTATCTTTGGGATTTGACACAAACGACTAACGAAGTTATCAGTTATGGTTTTTCCTGAAACATACTCAATTTGTTTTCTGTTAAAAAGCTCTCTTTTTCTAATAAACTTTTATTACAGATTTTTTTCTGTATTACTTCCGCTCTTCCGTACCTCGCTTAAAAGTTATAAGCAATATAGTTCTAAAGAGTCTCAAAAGAAATACCACCAATCACATAGCGGTGGAAGGATCATGTAGTCGTTGGAAAATAATTAAATGTTCATTGTTTAAAGTGCATAAATGTCACAAAATATTTGTCATTACTCAATACGAACGTCAAACGTATAACTTCTGTGCTTACAAAATGTTTTCTTTCACAAAAAGTTGATATATTGCTAATTTACGGCGAGTAACAAAAAAATTCAAGAAGGGCTGCAGTGCTATATCGAGAAAATTGTCCAGAGCGTCTCATTCTGATCATAGCCTTCACAAGATTAGATGCGATCTTGCGACGAAATGAAGATGTTCGGAAGAATCAAATAATTGACCGAAGGGACATAATGTTAATACAGCTAGACTGTTACAGCATTTCGAACAAAATCCACGAAATTCTATACGGAAGGCTAGCTGGGAATTGAATTTGGATAAATCAACCATTCAACGAATTTTAAAAATCAATGAGTATCATGGCTACAAAATTCACAATTTGAAATATTTGCCTGAGCGTCACATTGAAAACAGATTTAATTTTATAGCTCAAATTGTAAATGTAGAAACTGTTGATCAGAACCTTTTTCGGCACGTTCTTTGGATAGGCGAAAGTCACTTTGTCAGTAATGGTTTGCCAAACAAGTGCAACGAACACCACTGGTCCGTTGAAAATCCCCACAATTGGGCCTTATTTTTATGAACATACATTGAACAGCGTGAGTTTCCTAAATTTCCTACAGGAAGAACTTCTTGCACTTCTGGAGAATATGCCTTTGCAGTTAAGGAGAAACCCATGGTTTCAGCACGACGGAGCTCCACCCCACAAGGCCAGAATTGTGCAGCAATATTTAGATAACACTGTTCCAGAAAAATGGATTAGGATTGGTAAACCTATTCAGTGGCCGAGAGAGGAGAGTCAGGCGAAGATTTGACATGTCTTGAAATGAGAGGCGGTCATATAGAGAATAGATTGTAATATGTTTGTAGTTTTAACTGTATTAAAGAATTATCAGAATTATTCAGACTCTTTAGGACGATATTGCTTATAACTTTTAATGTAAAGTAATACAGAAAAATGTTTTCTATTAAGAGTTTAATAGAAAAAAGAGATCTTTTTAACAACAAAATTTGAGTACTATCGAGTTTGAGGCACCCTGTACATAATGTTCGGCTACCTGGTTTTTCATTTCATTTTAATTTTTTTTGGAAATCACAAATCCCAAACAAATTTTAGTAAGTAACATGAATCCATCTGTTATGTAAGAGAGATGTCTTTACGGAGGCTTTACTTACTTACATCATTTGTTGATTTGTTTGTATGAACCGCTGATATGGAATCTACTGAAAAGGCTTCAATGTATGATTTTTGTTTTTTAATTAATAATTATTATCACTTGATGTTGATATTGTAGAACGATTGCGCTAAAAATTCATTAAGATAATAATAGCATTGTCTGGTTAGGTTTTCTTTAAATGCATTAGTATCCTTTATTATTACACCTACTTCATTTAGTAGATAACTATAGTCAATATATTTAATATTTATTTAATAAATAATATTCTTATGGTATCAAAATTATTTTCAGTATAGGAAATTTTGAATATACTTTACGAGTGACTTATATAATGTAAATCATTTAGACGAAAATACAAAATATTTCACTGGTTATTCACAAACTTATCAGTAACTAATTCGTTATATTGATTACTCTCATCATACGGATTAAATGGCCGTCGATGTTTGTTTTAAGGATCTTTCAAGCGTGGTTACTTGATTTCTGCCTGTCGGCTTTATAAACCTTTGAGGTGAAACAAAATTTGTCAGTGATGGACTTCCTGATCCATATAGTCATATGGAAAAGGTCATAAAATCCTAAATTTTACTGTTTCAGCTCATAAGTTAGATGTTTAATTGAATTATATAGCCTTATTGGTTTTTCAAAGTGTTTTCGATTGTTAAGAAAAGTGTAGGCATAAACTGACAGTTTCATTATAAATACTTTTTGAAGAATGATTGTTGAAAATCAGTTTACAATTGCCAAAATAATTGATTTTTTTAAATTTAATTTTACGAAATATAAGTGATCTGAAGTGCTTTGAAACTGGTCTTTTCATATAGTAAAATAAAATATCATTATTCTTGCTACTTACATTCAAGAAAAATGCATTTTATTGATTTGTCTATGAGTCATCTGAATTACTAAGAAATACAAATACATTTGTCTCTTATTTTAATGAAGTTCTATAAAAACTTTATATTGACAACATGTAACTAGGTAAAGAGTTCGTCAATCAATAAATCTAAAATAACTAAATATTATATCAGGTAGGATTTAGCATTTAACCATCAGTAAGCAAATTTGCGATAAACAATCCTTTATGGCAAATTTCATAATATTTAGGTACTTGCATATAACACAAATGACTGATAATAAAATAAATGAGAATTTCATATGTAACATCAATAAAGTATATTATATGTTAAATGTAAGACTTTTATGTTACAGCTACTTATGAAAACATACATATTTCTCTACATTATATTAGATTGTATCAACCTTTAACAACTTATTTGAAAACATTTAATATTTATTCTATTGTATAGAACATTATAGGTGCGTACTTTTGTAAGGCATGAAAACAATAGCCTTCTTCTCCATTTTGGGACTAATATTGTAATCAGTATGTGAATAGGGATATTATAATTACAATTATTATCTAAATAAGTGTCAAGTTCTTTCACTGAGGTGTCTCTATGTCAAAGAATTTTTCTGCTAATCACTAATTGCACCTTTGAAATCAAATTTATATTCTATCTGCGTATTTTACAAATTTAGACCACCCATTCTAGAGTGCTAAGTTATTTTTATCATGCATCCATTGCAAACGTTATTGTTATGCAGCGTAAGTTAATTGTTAATCCATGGAAATGATGTACAAAAAACTAATACCGCATCGTTTCATGTGTGAACGGAGCGATATAATTGTATAATGTCTTACTTTGAGACCAACACGAAATTTTAGAAGATATAACGCATATCAAAGCAAAGCATTGGATCGATCAGTTTAAGGCGTCAGTTCTTGAATCGAGGTAACTAGATCGCTGTGGGTTTGACCCCCGCAGCCGGTAGTATATAAGCTATATTCGTGGAGAGGATTGGAACCCTCTCTGCTGGTATGGTAGGGTGGAAGAATGTTGGCTTGGGTCAATATGAGAGATTGATACCGGTTAACGTTTGACTACCCCCCTAATTAATAAGGTTTTCTAGGTCTTCGACTTCTGGGCTAATCCTCGTGAGGGGTAGAGATATTATTATTACATATACAGAGTGTGCCACCGAAAACTTGCCTTCCAGGTATTCTTATTTTTCATATTAAAACTAAAATTACACTCTAACGCGCTAACTTTTGTTTTAAGGAACATTATGGATGCACTTAACCCTTAAAATCTGAAATAGAAAGTGGTTTTGTGTGATACATAATTTTAAACAAAACTCAATTTATCTTTTGAAGTGTAGGTTTTAAATTTTGGATGATAAGTTCTCGAGAAATTAAAGGAGAAAGGTTCAGGTCATCCTTGACACTAATTTTACTTTGTTAGATATTAACAATATAAACCACCAACCTCTATCAAGTAGTAGAAGCATTGTTCATAATGATCTCTAAAATTATGAAGCTTTTTGCACTAATAAAGCTATTCCAAAGATATTGGAAAAGATAGAGGTAGCAAAGACTAAATTTTACTTGCTCAAAGGTTACCTATTTTTCGCGACTGGGTGAGAGAAACACCAGGGTTGTATTTATAAATTTTAGTGATTAACGATTAGATATCCATTTCCATGAATAATTAAATTATGGTAATGATGATGATGATTTAAAGCATGAATAATGAAAGATTCAAAGCAAACATAAGATACGTATTTAGGTAGATAATAATAAAACTTTTTTGATTAAAAATAAAAAATTCTTTTGGTATCTATTATGACACCTATACAAAACTCGACAGTTTTTATTCAATATCCGTTATTAATATGTTCATTTTTATAAAGTTATACTGAAGAAAATTATAGTATCGTCCTTAAATTTTTAGTAATTCATAAAACAAACCAAAATCTCAACAATTACAATTACCACTTTGTATAATTGTATTTATGTTATTTGTTGAATATCATTTATTTTCACTTAAGACTAATTATCATGAGAAATTTGACTTACTTATTTTCTCATATTATGCAGTATATTTTAAGTATATAAAATTATAATTAAGGAAGCAGTAGGTACTAATTAAACATTTTTATTATAAATTTAAAACATATAGGGCATGAAGGTCAGTGACCCTTAAATAAAAGTAGTTTTAATTTTTAGCTTCTATCTTATCGATTGCATTTTTATTCTAATAGTTTACTTTGATAGTTATAATAATATCTATTCAAATGAAATTAGCTTAATTAGAATTGTGACAAGTAAATATATTTTGTTCTTTAAAATAAGTATTTAAATTTTGAAATAAATTGTTATAAAGAATTGTCCTTAATATTTTGATGTTTATTTCATCTAGATATATGAAAGTGGCACACATTAGAATATTGAAAAATATCATATATCTAAATTTAGTGCAGTTATCAGAGTCCTTTCTGTTTTCATCTTTAGAAAAATTATAATTCTAAATAAAACTTATTTGATCTAATTTGCATCAACAATTTACCAAATAGAGTTTAAAATTTAAACGAGTGCGGGAAAATCCTATGCTCTTCCCAACTATAACTCCTGTTTGCTATCCAATACGCATGCAAGTTACGATCACGTTATTAGTTAACACTTGTTGCAGTTGTTGTTTATGCTTTATACGAGAACGAGTCGTAATTTGTGTTCATAATGTTAACGGTTAAAACAAATTGTATAATTTATTGTGTAATAGTGAATATGTGTGCTTGTTGTATATTTCCCTCGATTTTCCTGTAGTAGAGCAAGGTCATATTAAAAGATGTATCTACCTAAACTGTTGTCCTTGATAATTTACTTGATGATGTAGTTCTGAAATATCCTAGTCGGATAAAATGTTGTTATTTTTATAGAAATAACTTTTTTATTTATACTTCAATTATTCCTACTTTCCAGGAAATATTCGACAACGATGATCATAATGATTGATCACTAATCTAACAGTCCTAGTAAGTAAATAAAGAGCCTTATAGACTAGATACAGTATTTTAATTCAATAGGATGGTAGGTATATAGTTCTGCAACACACTTTTCTCGAATTAGGTAACACCATACAGTGACGCACTTTGTTTTCAAGGCCAATAGTTTGAACTGACGTTACACAGTTGTTTTTGTTGTTAATAAATAATCATTTTTTGTAATTTAGTGCAATATGTAGTGTAAATATTAAGTGTAGTTTATAGTTTTATTATTCTCCGTTGCAGTTTCTTAAATATTTTGATGAAAATATAATGAATTATTCGTTTGTTTGGATGACGTAAGTTATCTGAATTCTTGCCGCGACTATAGTAACGATTTTAACATATTTACACTGTTGCAAGTAGATTCTGCCCACAAAGTATATACTTTGTGATTCTGTCACCATTTGTTTCTCGACACGTTCTGGAGATTGCAGAAACTTCGAGAACTCTAAAAACCTATATAAGCGGATCGGTATCGCCGTCACAGTTCAGTTTATATTGAGCAGCCGAATATAGTCGACAGTTCTTCTAAAATCAAGAGTGATAATAAAGTAAAGTCAACTTAGAGGTTACAATAGATTACTCAAGCGTAAAGTTTACGCGATAAGGGAAATATTACCCTTTTTCCATGCCGATTTGTCTGTACCAAAAATGGTGTAAATTTAGTGTAAAATTTTACCCACTTTTTTTTACTGCATACGATGGATTGCTGCAAGTCTTATAGGTAATAATTATTCAGGCTGTATTGCATACATTTTTATCTTTAAAGAGCCCCACAGAATAAATTTGAAGTCCTCTCTTTCCGATCCATTACTGAAACATTTTATTTAAAAATTGTTTCACAGACATCGCATAATGTGGAGGAGCCTCGTCTGTTAAAAAATTAAATTTTCGGCATGATAGCAATTTGTCTTGTCCAAGTATGTCAGTTAAAGCGTGATTAATAGCGATTTGCAATAGATTCAAATACATTTTTCCGGTTGAATTTAAAAAAAATTGGTCCAACGAGGCTGATCTCCAAAAATCTCTGCCCAAACGTTGAATGTTGAGCAGTATCATAGCATTTTGCAGAGAAAAATCTTGTCTATTGAAGTTGCATCAAAATATTTACAGGGCCTTGTGGATTTTTTTAATGATATTAGACAAAATCAAATAGAAGAGAGTATTGAATCAATAAGAAATCTAGCAAGCGAATTGACGATAGATCCAGAATTTCTCGAAAAAGGCAAAAGAAAGGTGATGTTCGACGAAAGAATGATGCGGACAAAATGACTACTTCAAAAATTAAAAATTCAGGTTTACCGTGTACTGGACAATATGTGTCACTACAGGTTACATCACCCTCTTCTTCTAAAATTGAGTCGTTTGCCCATTATAATGATTCTAAAAATTTGCTTAACCACAGATTGGCTTACTTGAATACGTAATGGATGTTGTGAAACAGTTGAATTCTTTAACTCTTGGGTGAAGGTTACTTTACCAAAATATAACCTAAGATTGTGAAACTGGCTGTTACAACAATAGAATGGAGATATCAAAATTTAGCTGCTGTAGCTTCTGATTTTGGGTTTTCTCATTCAGGACTTTCGTTACGTGCAACCTCCACTGAAGAGCTGAAAAAATCCACAGCTAATCTCGAATTAAAATATGAAGATGATTTAAATGCCAATAAGCTATGTTTGGAGAAAGCTAAAATCATTATTGCCCGATTTAAAAAATACAAATTACATTGATCTTCTGAATTGCTATAAAGAATATGGTTTATTGTTAATGGTTGTGTGACCAATTATTCCATTATGAGAATAGATCTTCGCCTAGCATTGAATCTATCTGTAACTTCTGTCAGCTTTGAGAGATCTTTCAGTAAATTAATTATAAAAACTTATTTATGATCGCAGATCGGCCAGGAACGTTGAAGATTGCTTAACACTGTTCTATCCATTGAGTATGATATTGCAGAAAGTATTGATGTAGACAATGTGATACTTCAGTGCTTTTATTTTTAATGCTAAAATTCATGAAAGAAAATTATTGTGGCGTTTTGCTTCCTGCAGAATAAGTACCATAATTATAAAGGGCAAAATTCGAATCTTGCCCTGGGCTCTCATCACCTTAGCTGCGACACTGATGCTAAGTGTATACGAATACTTCAATATTTTTGGATTATTGTCCAACCAATAACAGCAGTCATTGTGGTTAACTTGAACTTTTGGCCGTGGGGACATAAAGACAAAAATTTTTACCACACAACTTGAATCATTACAAGCATGAAGGTTAATGACTAAATTTAAACGTTGAATGATGTTTAAAATGATGTATTACACAATATCACTCTCCTTTTAATAGGTGAAAGTCACCTCGCTGAGGGGTAACAATTTGGGAAATCCATGAAAACTCTCAAAACAAAAGGTATAAGTTTTCAGTCGCCTACACTGAGATATTGTAATTAAACTTCATTGCATATGTGCTCTTTTTGTTGGTACTATTTGGATGAATTATCTTTTAGTCATATTTATTAATTACTAGCTTGACTATAAAATTATTCCTCTAAAATACATAAATATATGGTATCAAGGATGAGGACATTTAGAATCAATTTGTATTAGGTGACATACATATAAAACTATGTCAACTGTAATTTTCTATTTAACTGTATAATTTTAAGTGTACCTAACAATATTTAATTACTGATCTACAAATAGTGAATAAACAGGATGGACCCAACCTATTTGTACTCTATGAACCATCGTATACTCATAGGAATAGTAAATAGAATTGCAAATAATATTTTGTCATCGTTTTATGGTTCTAAAAGTTAAATATATTGATTAAAATGCTAAAAGATATTTTTGTATTTGGTTAAAACTTTACATATTTGTCAAAATTTACAAATAATCAATTATTTTAACAATATTTGGCATTTGTATAAAAAACATTCTTATAGTAGTTTTTAAAAATTAATACATTATTTTTTAAATATTTTAGGGTGTTTGTTTAAATTTACATCCACTTTGTAAATTTTATTATGAAAAACACGACTTTTAATATATTTTTTATCCTTAAATTCGAAATTGATAAATATGACTCAATTCTTTAAATTCAAAGGGAAAAAAGTTCTATCAACAGTCCTTTATTCATTAGTGATGACCGGTTTCGAGGTTAAATTTTGCACCTCATCCTCAGGTCATATAAGAGGCTACAATGTAGTTTAAAACAAATGTTTTAATTTAAAAAAAAAATAAAAATATTAAAAACAATTTTTTTTTAGAAATTTTTCAAATTATTGAAATAAATTTTTATTTTTATTATAAAGAAAAACTATTAATTTTTATACATTTTTAGAAAATTCTATTAATTTTTAACTATAGATTGTTTTTTAATAGATACTATTAAAATCACTAAAACCATAACAATTAAGAAAAATTTATTTTTAAACAATAAAATACTTACACTTAATAAGACCAACAGCCTAATAAAAAAATTCAAAACACCTATCATCATCATTAGAAGTGTCAATGAATCCAATGCAAATTAACATCCATATTAATATGCAGTCCCAAATCAGTCAAAATCAAATTTAGATCAAAATAAGAACATAAACTGCATACCAAGTACAACTACGTTACAAGTACATATTGTTAACTTTAAAATGTTTCAGCATAAGTGAGTGAAGCTCATAGGTTTTTTAACAATTTTTTTATTAAATTTTTTAAAAAAATTTAATAATTTCAACATATACAAATTTGATTTCGAAACCGGCCGCCACTATTGAATAAAGAATTGTGACTTTTCTTTCTTTTTGAATTTATTTTTACCCGTTAGAAATTAAATGAAAATAGTTATATTGAGAAAGAAATTAAATTTACGTTCTTTACTTATTTTTTTTTCTTAGAAATCTTTAACTTTTCGAAAAAACTCGAAGAGATCAAACAGTTATTAAATGAATGTGGCTTATTAGGCATTTTTTTTGAAAGGAAAACATTTTATCGGAAAAAAATTATAAGAAAAAACCCTTACAAAAATACTCAGGGTTGGAAAAAATCAAAAAGTGTAGTTTTATTGACAGATAATGTTCAGCAAGTTTAATTTCTTTAGCTTGATATACATGGAAGATAAAAAGAAAAATATTTTTTTTATTTAATCTGCGGGGCGTAACTTTTCAGGGAAGCGTTTTTTAAAAAAAATTGATACAAGAGATACCTATTAATTTTCGAATCGCCCTTTACATTTTTTTAATGTTATTTAGATACACCCTGTATAACAATTATGTGTACTTGTGCTTATTATGCTTGTGAACTTGTAAACTATATAAAAATGACGATATAAGTGACATTTACTAGTTGAATGGTAATGAATTAATACACATAAACGAAAAATATATATAGTACAAGGTTGGCCATGCTTGATTCTGTTATTATTTTTTTATTTCGTTTTTCCAATAGTAAAATGACAATTAATTTTTCTAAGCAATCCATTATTAAGGATTATCTTTTCCGAATTTACACTACTTCCGGTTTTTAATTGTAAATTGGAAATTGAATATTCATAATTATTATTCATTATATGCAGAAATAAATTGGTCCACTTATCAATTCACCTTAATATAATAATATGATTACTTGCATATTTCTTTAGTAATAAACGTTATGCATATATTTCGAAGTTTACAATATTTGTTATGGCAAACCAAACATTAAAAAAAAGTGAGGAGTACATATGTTGATATTAAAATGTTTTGCGGCTTATGTCTTGAATTTCTTCATTTTCACTTAACCATAGTATAAATTAAATCTGTACTAACTAAAGAGAAAAAAGGTAAATTGAATCATAAAATAAATTTTGTATATCTGAAAATATAATTCTATTCTAATTGCAAAAGATGAAATAATGATATCCTTTAAATGTATTCATTCCTTGAAAAGGAAATATTGATCATAAAAGAAAATGTAGGTGCATCAAAAGGACACAGTACAGAATGCACTCACTTGTAATAGCGAAGGGCCTTCCGTTATTCTCGTCCGGTTGGTATCCATAATTATCCATGGCAAAGCACAAAACTATGAATTCAAACGCTCCTGTGAGGCGCTACATCATGCGCGATAAAAGTTCTAATAGATAATAGAAACATACAGGAAAGTATTGTACTGTACTTACCTCAGATTATTTGTACGAATGACACAGTCACACACGTCCATCGATTATTAAAGTACTATCGATTAGATAAACTTTCTTGAGGTTTATTAATTATGCAAATTATTATTACTTCCTGCCTAAGGATGGTCGAAAATAAAGAGAAATTATATTTCCGAGAATCTGAATGAACTGAACAACATAAATGAAAAAAATTTAAGGTAAGTAGCTTGTAGGACTGATTTTAATAGGGGTGTTTCATTTCAAAATTGTTTAGCTGAGACCCCTTGAAGAACTTACGAACGCTTAACAGGGAGTGATTAATTTAGAGTTTTATTTAGTTTCTTCCAATTGCTTTGAAATTAAGAAGTGAAACTTGGCAAGGTATTTAGGCTGATGAAACTTCCTCTGGACCAGGTTTTTTATTGTCCTCGTTCTGGCACAAGGCGTTGAAATTAAGTACTCCCTGTATATTATTCTCTACAGTTTTTTTGAGATTAACTTTTTCAATTGATTGATTTTGTTGAATTTAGAATATTTTTTGTTTTTTGCAATTTGAGATATAAGTAAATTTGTACAAAACCTTATATGGCACGCTTAACTTTAGGTTTTGAACAAAAATGCGTTAGAAACGAAGAAATTTCATTAATATTTAGTAGAAAACTTTCTTTGACAACAAACAGATTTATTTAAAAACTCGATACCTGTTATTTCTTAAAAAAACGACGAAAAATAGGTCTGATGTCTGAAACATCATCATTAAAAAGATCTTTAATGAAAGAAATTTTTTCTTCATGATATTTTATTTGAGTCTATAAGTAGTTAAGTATTTCTTATTCAAGTAAGGCTAAATTTATACAGTACCTTAAATGGCCCAAATTTTCAACTGTAATGCTGATTTTTCAAAGAATAGTATTTAGGTACCTACCTACTTACTTTTTCTGTAGAAACATTACATCTGTATTAAATATTAAATATAATTAATGTGAAATACACATATTTAAGCTATTACTTGCTATATAAGCTATATGGATACTTTCCTTAAATTATTTTTAAACGTTTTACTTGATGGCAAATGATTTCAAAATTGATAGAATTGAAAATAAAAACGACTTAAAAACAAAAAGAATATAAATACAGAAAATTAAAAATTCAGATTGAAAGATAAAAATTAATTTTTGATTATACTGATATTGGTGTCCAATATGTCCAATCCATTCTACAAGTTATCATAACTGAAACACATTTGTGTAAAGTTGAGAAATTCGTTTTAGGTTCATTCAAATAAAAAGCACGAGAACTACCCTTGTAGATTGAATACCAGGACACCTGCAATAGTATTAAGTTTAAAAATTAAGAGCAGTCACATATACCATGTGGGATTTTATAAACATGCAGAGTGCATATTTCTACGTTCCTCAAGAATGGACACCCCGAATTGTTCCAGTAAGATATTGTGCGTAATACCTTTTTGTGGATAAATACCATCCTGACGAAAAAAAGCAACTTTAAAAAACGCCGCTGAACATTCTCAAGGTTTGATAAAAATATATTATAACCTGATTCCATGCACACTGGCATAATCGAGTTTAGATCTAACAAAAGCATTAAACAGTGTCATATATACTTGAATGTTGGAAAAATCATAGGTTATTTTTGTTGAAAAACCCAGACTTCCATATGCAGATTGAACTGTTTTGTCAATATGAAAATTAAAAGTTAATAAATTGTCCAAATAGACACCTAAGTCTTTTGCTGTATGAGGGCGGTCAAGCACGATGCCGTTAAGATCATAATTAAACAAAATAAGATTCACTCTTCTGATGAATGTCATCACGCTACACTTGCTAGCATTTAAAGGGAGATTATTAGCAGTACTGAATACGAATTTGACAATGCTGCAACCTAATACAATCATACAAGATATTGAACTGTCATTGATATAAGTCACAAATAATAAGGGACCCAAAATCGACCCCTGAGGCACACCGACCCAGACGTGCAACCGAAACACTGAACAAATTGGTGTCTACCATTTAAATAAGATTTAAACAACTGAATCAGCAAATCAGGTAGTCCAAAAAAACTTCAGCTTCTAGATTAGGATATTATGGTCCAGCCTATAAAATGCAAGGGGTATTACATAAGACAAGTTAAAACCAGTCATAAAATTATACTATGAAGAGATTTATCGTGAACACCCCTACTAAAATATCCGTCAGTTGTCATGAGGTTTGCCTCCATCGTCCACACAACGAGGCCTGTTAACTAGACACGATTTTCGTGATGCAATAGAATGAAGCGCGTTATCATGCTGGAATTGGATATAAAATTCGAAACATTCCCGACGTTTCCATTGTGACTATAAGCAGTAGTAAAATTCAGAGTCAGTTTAGTTGAGATACATATAGTTAAAAGAATGTGAAGACTTGATTAAAAATTCGGATAGTGATGACAGATGGCATTCTTGTAGTTTGTAGGTATACAGGCTACGGTTTAATAGACCTTAATTTGTTGTTTATGCGAGGGAGAAATAGTTGAAGAGAAGCTGTAACAATATATTTATATGTTCGTACCCTTATTACACTAGGACGTTCTCGGATATTATTGAAAAACTTTTCTTTCTCTCGAGCCCATCTTTGAACATTAGAAAATGTTTCTCTATAGGGAATCACTCGATTTGAAAATATCCTACGATATTCTTCCACATTTCTACAGTTTCGTTCACAGAAACCTAGCACAAGTAACATATGCTATCGCAATGCTTGTTCGCTGAATGTAAATTTTCCGGCCATTATTTTCTTGAAAACCTTAAAGTTTTTTAAAATTTTAGAATAAAAAAGTTTTTTAAATTAAATTCTGAGCGCGGTCTTATTAAATTCGATCAACCTTGTAGTGCTTCAATTTACTTGAACTCATAATCAAAAAAGACCAATAATAGACCTGAATTAGTTACCAAATTTGGTTATTCCAAGTTAAAGTAATTCAGATATAATTTTTTTTCAAAATATTTGGCCTCACTTTAAAGGCATGCAGCTCCGTCTGTGTGCAACTTTGTATGTACAAGCGTTTGCAATAACAATGACACTCTTTAAAATGAATTTTGCGATTTCTTTTGAACTGCTGACGTATTTGTAATGAGATCTACCTACTTTCAACTTTTAACATTACGTCTTAGTTGTTTCACTCACCAAAAGAGATTTAATGAAATTTCTACTCAAAACTTCCAGAAGTTCAATAACTGTTTCGAGGAAATGTCATTATTATTGCAAAAGCATGCACTGTCGTTTGCAATAATAATGACACTACCTCAATCAGTTTTTAAACAACTGGAAGTTCTGAGTAGAAATTTCATTGGATCTCTATTGATAAATGGAACAACTAAGTACTAATGTTAAATGTTGAAAGTAGATTTCATTATCAATACGTCAGCAGTTCGAAATAAATAGCCAAAATCGTTTTAATGTGTGTCATTAATATTAAAAACGATTGTACGTATGTACTCTACATTCACCTGCTCTATGTCGGTTCTTATGCGGAACACCCTGTACTATTATGATTTGTTTTTCATTAAATTGTACCTTGTAATACAAGTAAATCATAAATGAGAATAAGCATTTTTCTTAAAGAAGAAAAATTGTTAACCAATATTCTGTTTCTGATACCTGATAGTCACAAAATATAATCACTTTATAATTGTTTGGGATATTGCCCAATACCTTATCAAATATTAAGGCCCCTGCTTTTATTGTTAGTTCAGTAGCTTTCATATATAGGTAGTAGTAATGTTTTTCATGAACGAAAAACAAGCACTTAGTGTGGTTGAACGAACTATAATTATTGCTGTTATTATTTCTTTCTCAAATAAATGACGAGTCTTGATGCTAATCCTTCGATATGTAATAACAGTTATAAAGCAAATTTCGGGCCTAATAAATGTTTCGATGTTTTTCATTTCACTTTCATTCCCATGGAAAGTTACCGATCCAAATGAAAGTCATTAATTTATTTATACATCTACATGTGAAGGATATAAAACATTAGCATTGTATATCAAACGCTTAAATACGTTCCTTAGAATACAAACATTGCCATTTTATTGATTTCATGTACTTATCTACATACATAACATGTTATTAAATAGAAATGTGTTGACCTCCTTTGGTTTATATCAGAAATGTTTTTAAAGAAAAGCGGTTAATATCATTTGTCTTTGTAGAAAAGACTTTTTCAAAAGTATGGAACTTTGATGCAACAGCTGCTTTATAATATTTCGGTGTGTTTTTTTTAGGATCCGTTATCAAAACTATAAATATGTATGAGTAAGTGTATACAGAGTGTCAACTAAAAGATAGGCCATACTTTAAGGCAGCTTCCTTGGACACAAATAATGTGAACTGAAACACCTTATTTTAGTACAATTGTGCTTCCTTAAGAATTTTATTTGATGGCATGTCATAATGGCAACGGTATGTCACTCAATTTTGATGACATAAGGAAGCTCATTATCAAATTCTATATGAAAAACATGTGATAGAGAGATCAAAAAAAGTTTATTCAAAATGCATAACTATGTACAAAACTATTTATTATAAATGGTAAAAAAACAATTACTACAATTTGCAATATTAATTCCAATGAATTCTAGAGTTTTTACATCAGTTTTTGATAAACTTGTAATCCTGTTTGATTGTTGGCACCAAAAGTTGCTTCTGATATTTATTTCTTTTGCTCTTTCGAATTTTCGATGTAACCTTCAGCAACAGTATTGCTTTTCCATCCGCCATGGCGTTTCACTGTACACAGATCAGCTCCAGAATGGGCCAAAAATGAAGCAGACAATCGCCGAAAACAATGTCCGGTACATTCTTTAGGGTCAGAAAAATTAAAAAACATGGCATTTTAACAAAGGTGTGAATTCCAACGGGTTGTTTCGTGCATTTCTTATTTTTATAAGTGACGATGGCTTGTGTTGCAAGATCGTATTTGCACATATTGTCTAACGAATTCTACCATATTCAGTCCTAGGATATTTCCCGATGTTATAAACAGAATCTCGCATTACCTTTGCTTTCGTATTCGGTAAAGTAATTCTAAAAACGGATCATTCATCTATCACATTCAACAAGCATATTTGTCAATTCCTCTCTTCTGCATGCTCCACTTAGTCCTATTATCATAGCAACTTTTTTAAATAAACATGTATCATCTGATGCTTCCGTTAAAAACTTTGTGACATCTTGTTTAGTAAAAATGTTGATTTTTTATGTCTGTAACCTTCTGATTTACGTTTTAGTAATGCAACCAGCTGTAGGTACTTACTAATATCGACGTTTTTTAACTAAGAACTAATGTTAATAGTTGAAAGTAGATTTCATTACGAATACGCCAGTAGTTCAAAAGAAATCGCAAAATTAATTATAAAGAGTGTCATTATTATTGCAAACGATTGTACCTACCTAAAAAATAGTGGGAGAGTTCTGCCTCTCTGCAGATTTGCGGGGGAAGAGGGGAGGCAAGCGCCCCCCTTGCTACTGTTTAATCGGCGTCTATGAGTTAGAACTAACAATCATATGAATCAGTTAAATTTCATAAACTAGTATTTTTACGCTTTAGTGTGATTGAATGGTGAGTAGTAATTATCTTTCAGCATGCTACATTGCGTTTCACTACATATACCTAGACAATACTTAAATTTGCATCAGACGATGCATCACTTCTATGTATATCTGTATTTAGCGTGTCAAATGACATTTACCCTATTTGATGAAAAATGATAAGTTTGAAATGGTTAGTCATGTTATTTTAAATAATAGGTAACTTCTCTTAACATAAATCATAACAGTATCGTTTACAGGGTTAAACCAAAATCCCACGTTAAAAAACACGGCACCATACCCAGTAAATAAACAATATCCACGGGACGTTCATTTTACGACATTTTTATGTCGGTACGTTTCATGAACGTCCATAGTACATCCAACAGTGTACCAAGAACCTCCAGGGGACATCCGTCGGACACACTGAAATGTACGATATGGAATGCGTTTAGTCCATTTGCCCATCCAAATAAAGGTACCAACCCTAGGAGCAGACAAAAGGAGGCACATGAAACTCATCAAAGACATACTTCATTGGTATGTGGGTGCGAGAGAGACAACCATTTGCACGTACGATATTAATTGTGTTCTTAATTTGCGTACAGTGTGGTTTCTTCTTTTATCTTGTATCTAGTTAGTGTTATTCTTTGTGTATTTTTGTGGGCGTTATTGTTGGAACATGCCATGTTTTATGAGGGACTGTAAAATTAACCCAAGAATTCAATTTCATTTCAATTCACAATCAGCTAAGCCCCTACTGCTCCGCCATTGCTAGAGGCACAAAACAAAATATGGCGTTGATCATGAATAATCCATTCGCGCAGCTTTTAGCGCATTCCAGTCATCATAATATAAAATTACATTTCTGTGGTCGGACATCGGACTTTTAACGCCCCAAATAATTTTCTTCTTACCGCAACCCAAAAACCCTCTAGAATTGAGTTTCGAGGTCACTTTAAGGTAAAACGCTACGACTTGTCCCAAGTTATTATTTACCCATTGGACTCATCAAATATGTATTGAAAATTTCGACTTGCGGACAACTATATGAAACATTATATTTTTTCTGTATACATATATGTATATTAAATGAAATGTAGGTAACAGATTGGAAAAGTTTTTTTTTTTTTTAAAAAAAAGAGGACTCTACCGTTAAATATTCCTAAGATAGTAATTATTTGTTAGCGCTTCGTTTGGTATAATGCTCACCTCACCCTTCGCCGAGTTTCGCGTCTTCTGCTCGCTAAGTTGTGACCTGACACCTGACACAACTTGGCGAGCAGAAAGACGCGAAACTCGTACCCAGCGCGTGGATTATACCAAAGAAAGCGCTAACAAAAAAATTACTATCTCGTAACCTGTATTTCTTACAGGTGCTCGCATGTCGAGTTTTCAATTTAGAATTAATTTTTGGAAAAATTATATATTTTTTAAAACCTAGTACTATCGGAAGCTCTGTAGTATTTTCTATGTTGAAAAAATTCAGATGAATAGTGATAATAGTTTCCAAGATATAGTGATGCATATCTTAAAAAACACAAATTATTAATTTGCCATTTTTTAGAACGACTCTTACAAAAAAAACACTTACTCTAATGGGTAAATAACAATTTGGGACAGGTCATAACTTATCTTAAAGTGACTTCGAACTGAACGATATACGTCAACAAAGAGAACTCTCCACTACACGTTCAAATTTCCATTAGTGGAACACCCTTAGGATGTATTTGTGTTTACTGGATATTCGTTTTCAAAATGCAGGGCGTTAATTAGATGTATTGCAAAAAATAGCCAAAGCTGTTTGGTTCAAGTTTAGTGTGTAACTTTAGTTTTTGATTATTTTCAACCATACGAACATAACATGATTTTTTTTTTGGTTGCTTAGTCATAGCAAAGTTCATATATGTCATAGTAACTTATTTCACTTCTATATTTAGTATAGAACACCAATAGCTTTAAAAAATTATTATTATTATTATTACCATATCCCAGTTATTTGTTAACAAGTGTTAAATTAGTCACAGTAGTTAAATCCTTGATCATATACATACATCATAGAAGATAGAAGCTACAACTGTTGCTACCATCAGTAGCTAAAATCATGATTTAAAGGTTATTCCTAAGAGAGTTATTTTTGGGCTAAGTTGACCTAAATCTCAATGTTATTTCTCGTAATTTATGGGAAATGCGTTCATATTTTCTGATGCCAAAAATTAAACACAGGCACGAGTTCTGTACTTCTGGATTTTGTACCTATTTACAACACTCAAGCACGGACCATAAACTGGTAAACAGTAATTAAATTTAGACAAGACTAATGTTTCACATAACATGGTTTTAACTTCTTTGCTTAAACTATGCTGATGAGGGTACAACAAACGCAAAGATCCATATGCAGATTTGAAACATTTAGAAACATGAGAGTAGAATTTTAGTGAATTGTCAAAAATTAAACCTAAATTTCTTGTTTCATTTGCTAATGCAAAACAAATACTATTCATTATTAAAGGAATATCGTTGTTACTAATGTACGTACATTGATTTTTATTGCTAAAAAGAAGAATTTTAGTTTTTTCAGCGTTTAAACTCAAGCCGTGCTCATTAGCTGCACGTAAAATTGATTCTAGGTCCGAATTTATTCTACCGACAGGTGCATTCAGATCATTAAAAGGAAAAGAAAAATATAGACGTATAGAGATAGAACAAAAGGGGACCCATTATAGGACCTTGAGGTACTCCTGTATCCAAAGAATTAAACTCAAATCTAAAGTCTTCAATTTTTACACATTGTGTACCAGTGGCGTAGCTAGGCGGGGGCGAACCGGCCCCTCGCCCACGGACTCGCACTTAAAGGGGCCTCGCACAAGACCTCCTTGGGGGTGATTTAAAACCAAACGCCACGAACTCTAAATAGTACGAATAGCACCCTAAAAGACCTTACTAAGAATAAGCTTTACCAAGGCTTTACCACACATACTATAATTAATTTGCACACCCTGCTGGGCGTGCTCTATTATAGACATATTTTTCAGTACTGAAGAGGTTACAAAAAATATGTATTTTTAGCATTTAAACACCTCATAATTATGAAATTTTCAGATTATCCAGACTTTACTACTTTAACTAGTTTCATCATAAATGAATAATTTTGTAAACAAACTTTCTGATTTTTCACCATTCTTTTCTTGAAAATATATAGTGACATTGAAAAAACTACAATGCATAGTATCACACGATAGAGGACCAAAAAATAATTAAAAAAATATATTAATTATATACACTAATGTCTGATCGCCTTTTGTTTTCAAGAGACAGCATTTAAAAATTTTTTGTAAAATTTAAATTTTTTTAATTTCTCCAAATTGCACGAAAATATTTGAACTAAAATTGATGCATCGTGTGACCTTGCATGTGGCTATTATATGTCACAATATTCAGTTCATTCAGCCAATGGCGGAAGAAAAGGGCCTCGCTGATGCGACTTTGCCCACGTCTAGATTAGTCCACGCTACGCCACTGTTAGGTACAATTAGACAAGTAATTATGTAGCATAGTTACTGAGTTTTTGTTGAAACCTAGATATTTTAAGATAGCAGTCATCATATTATGATGTATACAATCGAAAGCTTTGCTAAAGTCCAATAAAATTAAGTTTGTTAGTTTTGAGTTATCAATTGCTTTGAGTATATCATCAGTTATTGGAAGTAATGCAGTTGGGCAACTATAGAAAGGGCGAAAACCAGACTGCAGTTTGGGTAAACTATTGTAAGAATCTAAATACTCAAGTATCTGAACAGACGTTATAGACTCTAAAAATTTTAGTGTAGGAAATAGACTTACTTACAGGTCCCAAGTCTTTATAATTTTCAACTTTAAGCTTTTTGGGTATAGGCGACACGACACTTTTCCAACGACTGGGAAAGTAGCTGTTCAACTATTTATAATATTTAACAGTTTTATTTTATTTAGGGCTACATATACAGGGTGTTTCATATTGAATGTCAATATTGAAGGAAGTTAATCTACAAAAGTTTCATAAAAACATATTTAGATCCATTTCCGCTTTATTTTTTATTTACAGGGTGAGATTTAATTTTTTTTTTTTTTTAATAACTAAGCTGCATTAGATTTTTTTGTGGAACTTGGTGGGTGTAAACTAGACGCATGTCATTTCTAATTGAACAATCACAGCTTACTATTACTATTCTGCTTTTAGTACACAGGGGTCTAAGAATTATTATTGTTCTTTATTTTGTTACTGCAAAACCGTTCAAGATACGAAAAAATGTGAAGAGATCTTCTTTATTGCAAAATGATGAGCCTTTCAGAACATATTTTTTATTTTTGAAAAAGGCAGTGGCGTATCATTTTTTTCATTGAAAATAGTGAGTGTGATATTAATAGCGACGCTGTTGGTTAAAACTGAAATTTCATTTCTTCAACAAAACGTGTCTTTGCGTCTAGTTTACACCCACCAAGTTTCACAAAAATATCTAATGCAGTTTAGTAATTATTTAAAGAGAAAATTTTAAAAAATCTTGATCACCCTGTAAATCAAAAATTAAGCAGAAATGGACCTGTTTATATGACTTTTGTCTTAAAATCATGCATAAATTAACCTCTTTCAATATCGACATTCAATTATGAAACACCCGATATGTGATCAAGGTCTACCAAACAAAAATTAAATAAATCCGATTCTATGCCATTTTTTACATTATCATTATAGAAGTTTACTAAGTCAGAATTCACAATACTATTTATAAAATAATTATTGATCTCATTTACCTGGGTGGGTCGGTCAGTGGTCACGCGGTTTAAGGCGTCAGTACTTGAATCGAGGTGACTAGATCGGAGTTGGTTCGTGCCCAGCTGCCGGTAGACCGTATATAAGCTATATTCGTGGAGAGGTTTGGCGCCCTCTCTGCGGGTATGGTAGGGTGGAAGAATGTTGGCTTGGGTCAATGTGAGAGATTGATACCGGTTGATATTTGACTACCCCCCTAATTAATGAGGTCTTCCAGGTTTCCCTCATTCCTGCACTGAATAGTGGTTAGGGCCTACCAACGTAAGTCGTTCCTGGGCGCAAATGCGGCCTGCTTAATAATAATATGCCGCCCCCTCTCCCGCACCAGTCTCCGACTTCTGAGCTAATCCCTGTGATTAGAATGAGGGGTAGAGATATTATTATTATTATTATTACCTTGCACAATGTCGAAGGGATTGCATTCTCGCTTTTTGTAATATTGAAATATTTTAGATGTTTCCAAATAAGTGAAAAATCTTTGCTCTGGGCAATTTGCCTAAAATATATATTTTTTTAAATCCCGAATACTCTTACCATACGCTAAATACTTGTTAACACAAGTGTTAAATCAATCCGTGGCAGACTTCTAATCTTCATACATCATAGGAGATAGGAGCTACGACCGCCGCTACCAGTTGCAAAAATCAGTTTTCTGGGACACTGTTTAATCAGTTACATATTTATTTTTGAGAAAATAAAACACGAAATATAACTGTATGTTTTATTAAACATGTTAAAAAAAATGTACAACAAAATGTGATTGTTTAAAAAATTTTGATGGAATGAAGCTGAAATAAGATCTCGTAAAGTGTATTCTAACTTAAAATCTTCAATTGATCAGAAAATTCTGCGTCTCGATTTTCTAACAATTAAAGACAACTGACAAGATATCGCTCTAAAATTAAAGATAAAAGCATAATCCTATAACAGAGACATCTACCTGCAAGAGTGGATAAAATCTTCTGACAATTAAAGACAAAGTTCTATTCCAAGACATCTCGGGCGTGTTACAAAAGACTAATATAAAATAAAATACTACGATTCACCTCGTGCTATTGAGTGCCCCTTACTGTTCTTAGAACCAACTGAAATTACTTCTCTACGTTACATAATAAATTAAATTTAAATATCCTAACCTAGAAAAATACATCCGAGACATCCCTTAAGAGACAGTAAAGGTCAGGCGCGCCGTGTTAAATCATTAATACACAAAAAATTATTGAAGTTACGGAACTTCTATTAAAATTTATCACCGGAATTAAAATAAATCAAACTAAAACGAAAATTAAGAAAATAACTGCGTCTTCAAACCTAATAAACATATATTCTGCAGTAAAACGTCACTTCCGCAATTTACATCTGCAAGATAGCAAAATTTTACATAATGTGTAAGCTTTATTTTAAAATTTAGTTTAAAGAAGCCGTAGCCCCTTATATTAAATATATTAATTTACAGGACACCTATTAACCTAATTTGTCGGGGACCACTCCATGTTCTCCTCTTGTTTTTCGCTACTCTGCTGTGGGTTCTGGTTGCCGTTATCCTCTTGAGAATTTTGTTGATCTCCAGCGTTCTTGTCTTCCTTCGGAGGAGAGGGCGCTTTCGGTGGCGGTTTGTTCAGTATGGAATTTACGGTGTTTTCGAAGTTCGATCTCTCCTGTCTAATTTGGGCGACTGTAACTGGTGGCGGTAGGTGTTTCGGAGCGCTCGCCGATTTTGCTCTAGCCTGGTCCAACCATTGATAAGAAGATTTAAATGCTTGGTCTACCTTTGAGATGTCCTCGTCTGAGAGGTGAGCGTATTTTGCATCCTTTGATCTGCAGAAAATTTTTGATGGTTAGAAAATTAAATATGGAGATCCATAAAGTAGCAATAAATTAGTGAGTTATCAAGTTATAGCTCTAACCAAAATATGAGGTCTGAGAGCGGCTGCTCACAATTTATAGCAGTCGACACTAAGAAACATACATGCAGCCCATATATTTTTCCTATAAAATCGGTGCCGCGCATCTCTGAGAGAACACCCGATTAAACAGCTTCTGCTGAAGTAAGTTTAGGGTGCGAGGTTAGGATATGAGTGTAAGAGGATGGCACAGGGGGACATTTAAAGTAAATTGTTAATGTGCTAGGTTCACTCAACATCAACTTATTTTTGATAATTTTGTATGCTTTGAACCCTTCTCAAGTGGCACGCTTAGGCAATCATGCAACCTTCATCTTCTGTACTCATCTCTGTGCTATGAATTAGTGACTCTCCATTATTTTCGACGTTGGATAATTGATAACACAAAATAAAAACTTTAAATTTGGAAATATTGTCATTTTTGTATATTTTTTATTTATTTTTTTATATCTGATCGCCTTCAAATTTAGTACGTCTACAAAATATTGCTCCTCGCACGCTTCGCCCGTCACGCTGGTCTACAAGCTAGCAATTAGTCACTCTCTAAATTTTCGACCGTTGAGTATAAGTTCGTAAACTAGCCATTATGTTTATGGTGGCAGCAGTATACAAACGAGTTGTATATTTTTGTGTGCCATGACAGTGCATGAATGGATTAAACAATTTTCGAAGAAAGAGATACTGTTGTTGATGAAGAGAGATCATCATAGCCATAATTGTAGGTAATTATACAAATTATTTCAATACTTTCATCAGTTCTGTTCATTGTTAAGAGCTAATAATAAATTTATAAAAATAAACACAACGAATAAAAATAAAATATTTATTTGTTCATACAGTGTTGCCAATGTAAGTGTATGATGACAAGTTCCCAAACTTAAGTAACGTTCAGATAAGCGTTAGTGCAATGGCACTACAGTTGTACTGTTGTATGGTAATTGTATTGTATTAACTATTATTTACTCTGTTTACATAAAATTGTTGTAGACTTAAGAAGTTGGGGAATTTATCCGCTGTAAGTTGGCGACATGCAAAAACTCAAGATTCTTGACCTTCAGAGAGGTTATGTTTATGTTTTGTCAACTACGTCCCTATCTACGGAAATTATTGGTTTTTATCATTTGCCGAATAGTAATTAAAAGTCTACCCTAGATAAAATATAAGCCTACAATCTGCAGGAATAGATGGTCTATTTGAATGTTTGGTTAAATCACAGTATACTGTGGGTTAAATGAGGCCCCAATAATTTCAGCAAGTCATCAAACACTGCCACTGTCATTCGGGTGAAATGAAAAAATAATCGGCATTCTCATTTCGCATTTCTTTATATAAATTATAGAAATCACCTTGCATGTGCTATCTGCGGTTAATAGGTCGCACCCACCATCTCCGAGTTCTTCTTTTCATTTTTTTTTGCATGTAGTTTTTATACATATTGACGTCGCTGCGAATAAGAGCAGCAAAAGTAACTGTTTCTAAACCAAACAGTCCTCTTCATCCATGTTTTTTAGAAACAAATCAATTCTAAACTAAATATCTAAATTATAATCTAATTTAAAAACTTAACCTGCAAAAATGTGAATCTTCTGTTTACTGTCAAAAAAGCAGTTTTCTGATTGGTCCTTTATGATTGTTGCAAAAGGATTGGTAAAAGCTAAAATGCTTTTAGCTTCTGCCATACAACTGCAGTACAAAGGCGTTACTGTTAAGTTTATCTGAACGTTACAAAAGTCACCCGTATTTCTCGCCGTTTTACTTCAGTATCTTTGAATATTTGCAGGTGGGATGAGTTAACATTCCTATTATTTGCTAAACCCTAGATTATTCAGTTATTAAATGTCTAAAATTATTTGTATTTTGCAGAAAACACTATTTCAAGAATACGGCGCCCTTTTTAATAACTTTTCTGCAGTACCAATGCAACCGCACTAATCTTATGTGAATGAAGCTTTAATTGCTAAACCTCGTAGTACCAAAACTTTTACTGACATCCATTTCTATGGTGCACTCCTACTAAGATACAGGACGTTAAACTTAAAATAACCATTTAGCTATATTTTTAAAAGGCGTTTGTTTTACTTTAACATTCTAGGCTAGTTCAGGAACGGTGAATTTTCTACCTTCTTATTTCCTAAATATCGCAATTTAAATCACTTGGTTTTTGAATTGACATGTGAGACATTTGTTTATGCAAAATAAATTAATAATTAACTTAAAAATATACAAAATTTATTACAAATTATGTACAGTTGTAGAAAATAAAGTTTCCAACCTAAACTATTCTTGGTAGGTCAAATGTCATATTAGCAATTTCTGTCAATTCTGTCAATAACATCAAAACCAGTAAAAAAAAATTTTACACATGAAAGCCGCTAAAATGTTATATCGTGAAATAGAAAACTGAAATACATACGCCATACAGCAGCGAAAATTGTCAAAAGCATCAAAAATAAAAAATGTGGAAACTAATCTCTTACCTAATCAATTCCAATGCCTTCATACAAAGCTGCAAAGACTTCGCAAAATCTTCAATAACAACGGGTCTAAGCTCCGATTCCACCTTCCTTGTTTGGACTGGTTCCCCAATAGATTTCAGCTGAGCCAATTTGTCTATATACACCTGCTTGTGACAGTCCTCCCCGTCCTCGTACAGCCAATTTTCCATGTCGTCAAGTTGTCTAACTAATTCGTTCCGGTTGTTCTCCAATATGTAGGGAGCCAGTTCATCATCGGAGGAAACTTTGCTACGCAACTCGTATACGTATTCTTCGAACGCGTTCCTAGCATCGGCCCTCTCCTTTTCTTGCTTATCAGAAGCAATCATCTTAAACTCCTGCTCAGTGAATTGGTTGAGTTCGACCTGTGAGAAGCCTTCTGTTATGGACTCGATTGGGAGTTCGATACTCTTCACGGTCTGCTTCTTCTTCTTGTCTTTATCCCCCTCCTGAACAGAAATTAAAATATGAGCCGTCTCATGGTAGCTGATAGAAATTTGCAAAGAAATATCCTAGTTATATTTGTGTAGGCAGTGACAACATAGGAAATACATAACTGATTTCTACCTTACTTTTGAATATTTGAAAAATTGCCATAGTAGTGATCATTCACATATAATACTGCTTCAAAATTAACGAGCACTGAAAAGTGGAAATCCAGTTGAACAACCAAATGAAGTCATAACCATAGTTATTTATCGATGTAAATAAATATTTTAGCAATTCTTCTTGTCCCACATTTACATTTTCAATCATACAAAATTGGCTAATAAATTTTAATTACACTTAAAATCTTTTGACAGTTATTCAATGAAACATATTATGCATATTATGTTTATCGCACTGACAACATCCCAAATTGTGTTTGACAGCCCTATTTGACACGGTTAAAGTTGGAGTCCAAATGTTACGCATCGGGCAACGATTTGAATCTCTTGAAAAATTATAATAATAAATAATACGCCAGCAAGTAATGTTAAAATATTATAGCTAACAATCACATGTGCAAATTTAATATTCATTAGTTCTATTTCAAATTTTGGCAATCCCACAACAGCAGACAGTGATTTGAAGGAATAATAATGAACACATCTCTGTAACTGGAAGCTGATCGTGACACAAATATTACTGTGGAACACTGATCGCTTACTAATAATTGCTCACTGAATATTATTTCTGAACGACATAATTCGATAGCACTAAATCATTACTCACTTATCAACAGCCTCTTTATGTGGCAGTAAAGATTTGTAAATCAATAATCTTTGAACAGAAATAATCTAAATTTAAAATTTATAGTTGATTTTTATACCAAAATGCACAAGGTACAGTTGATATATTCGATAACAGGAGAAAAAACGAATGAAGATTAAACATGATGACAAAAATTCACGTTCAGCATGACACAAAATGCAGTGTTGGCAACAAATCGAGTTTTTTTCTATACATTTTTTATTAGGTATTAATAATATTCAGGAAACTAACTACTCTGCCAACTAAAGTGACCGCTATTGTATGCTGAACATGATCAACATCATCAAAAGAAATTATCAAACCATTTGCAGTGCTGCCAACTTAACAGTACGATGGTAACTATTCGTTCTCGCACTTATCTTTGTTTTTGTTTCTCTAAATTTTATTGTGCATATGTGAAACGAATAAACTGTCAAAAGTAAGTTAGATATCACTAAATACTTTGAAAAAAAAATAGACCATGGAAGCAGTGAAATATTTGTGAATTATTTTTCGCAGATTTTCAATTGTTTCAATGTTGAAAATGGTACCATAACAACAATAAAACACACATGAATTACTAGTTTTAGAAGAACGTACTGTATGTAATTCACAGAAGATCTTATTTGATTTTCAGATACATCTTTAATTTAATAATGTTATGACACTCAATTTTCTGAGGACGATGCACAAAGTTTTCCCCTCCCATCGTTTACTAAAGCCGTGCATCCACCTCAATCATATAACCTCACTCATTGGCAGCAATAAAAATTGTATGGTAGAAATAAAACCGTTGAGACTTGGGCTTACAAAAAAATACACAAGCATAAGTGAAAAATAAAAATCATAAAACAAAGTTGTAATAGTTCATTAATGTTATACCAAACATGAGCTTAGAGTAGTATTATAGATATGTTGAAATTTATTATGGTTTTTTTAGTGCAAGATTTATATTTATAAAGGGGCTTATGAAATAAATGCATTAATTTAAAGAAAACATGCAAATAAACAATTCTCACTGAGCAACCTGTGGACCTGTGAATGTCAGGTGTTCCAGAAAATTATTCAAAATAATGAGAAATTTAGGCCAACCCTGCATCACTTGACTTCCTCTACTGTTTACAACACGTAAATTGGGGCAAGTTCACTAGTTCAGCGTGGTTAACGTCCTAGGCATGGATGTGTCTTGTTAACTACAACTTGATTTATTTTTGTTGTATTTAAAAATGTCTTATTCAAATCAAGAATGGTGCGGATGTAAGTCTACTGAACATCCATTGCCGACGTCGTCGTGCATGCTTACAGAAATTATTTTGAGCAATTTTTGTAGAATTACCAAATATAGAACGTTCGACATTCTTGAAATTGCCATGTGCACAAAATTTTATTTTTATGATTTGATGACTGCATTGCAATATGAAATTAACTAACTTGCTGCCATTTTAAATGTCATTAAAAATTATAACCAATCACAATAAACAAATGATCTTCACCCTACAGTACAACCAACATAAATTGGCACAAAAAGCAAGTTTTAGCGATTCTGGACCTTTGGGGGTGGCCATGAATTAGCGGTCGTCGGCAATTTGCCGCTGGCACCGTCTATATTTTTTCTAGGTTTGTGTCAAAGAACACAGATAATTTAATAGAAAATCAAGAATATTTTTCAAAATTTAAATTTCAAACACTGAAGTAATAGAATACAGGGTGATGCGATATTTTACTGAGAAGATAGTATGATGTATAGGTAACCACAAACAAGAAGAAACATTTTTAAACCTAACCTAAATAGTGAACTAATTTTTTAAAAAATAAAGTTTATTTACACTAGAATCTTAGAAGTGAAAAATCAGATTTTAGCAGCAAATTTTATTAAAATATCGTAAAGGAATTGAATTCTGGAAAAAAAAAATTTTATTTGAAACTAACTTTTTAAGAGTTAATTTTCACTATTTATTTCTAAACACCCTGTATATTTCACAGAAATGCTTTTCTCCATTACTCCATTTCAAAGTTTTATTATAGAAAGTGTTGAATTATTAATCGACCAAATGTTTCAAATAGATTCTAATAAAAATTAAGTGCAGTAGTTCAAATGAACTTTTATCAAAAAATGTTTAACGTCAACTAGTAACTAAAAATTCTGGCATCCATCTACCTCTAAATACGTCGATGCCCTTGTTTTTATATAATATAGTTACTCAACCAGTCAAACTTAGGAGTAAAAATAATGTCCATATTTTTCGTAAATTTCGATTGTCATAGTCCAAGATCTGACCACGTGATTATTACGTCCATCTGTTTTTTAAATAAAATACATGTTTAATAGATGGAATATTACTAGAGGAATACATTTCTGTTGGATTGTCCAAAATACGGCTGCAAGTATTTTGAATAAATTTTTTTCGTCCATTTGTCCAATAAACGTCAGGCGAAACATCAAAATTGATGAAAGAGAACTTAATTTTGAGGTTCAGGAATTACAATGATCCTTTCGTGAGGATGTTACAGCTTGTTAACGTTAATATGAACATTCTAAAAGTTTTTGAAGAACTGCATACGGAAACACCCAAATAAGGTCAGTGGTTCGATTCACGGATGGGTCAACTTTTTTTATATATGTGACCGTCCACGAAGAAACCCACCTAGTGTGTCAAAACCACTTTTCGTGAAAAACACGATCGAAGATGACGTCATGTTTACACTTGTTGACTTCCAACTCTAGAGAGCTGCTTAAAAGAAAATTGGTTCCAAAAAAATAATATTTGTCTAGTGTAACAAAATACTGTACTTTTCAACTCTTGTTTTTCATCAATAGAGTATGTTTTTCAGTTTCAATTTTCTTTTTTCGAGATGTCGACTTATCACTCAGAAAGTTATTTGTGACACAGGTGGGTTTCTTTGTGGACGGTTACATATATATATTTTTTAATATTGAATCTTTTGGTTAAAAATTGTATATACTGATCAAACATATACCTTTATGACAATTACATATAGTGCTTTGCAAGACCAGACTACAATTAAACGTTTACTCTTTGACTGTGGCCTGGTCTGGTTTCGCAAAACACTGTGCATAATAAATGTCATAGATATATTTGACAAATATAAAACTTTTAACTAAATATTCAATAAATATTAAATGAAGAGAAAAAAAAGTTGTACCGTCTTGGGTTTACCAAGATAGCATGCAAAATTGTGCTTATATGGGAGTACGCAATTCTTCAAAAACTTTTAGAATGTTCATATTAACGATTGAAGTTATATTGTCACGAAACGACCTGCGTAGGGCCCGGACGGCAAAATAACGACCCCTCGTCTGTGAGCAGCCCAAAAAATCCCCGAATACAAAGTCCTTTTTTGTCAATTTTGATGCTTTGCCTAACGTTAAAACTGTAGGGGTTAAAGAGATTAATTGAATCTCCCGCCTGATTGGGCCCTGGTGGTGGCTACGAGAAGGTCACAATAGTGCGTATGCGTGAGAGCACGGGTAGTTGAATGAGGTTGTTGTTGATGCATGTATGTAAGTTGTAATGGAATGAGGAACGTTGAGAAAAATAAATAAATCAGTCAGAAAATTATTGTGTATTGCGCCTAAAAAGTAACCCACCCCATCAGGCTCCCAGTGTGTGTTCTACAAAACAAAAAAATTAATCCAATAAAAACACTTGCGGCCATATTTTGATAGGCAACCCGGCAGAAACTTATTCCTCTTAATAATCATCCATTAAAATTACAATTCAATTAAAAAACAGATGTACGTAGTAATCACACGGTCCGATCTCATACTACCACTGCTTATCTAAAAAGAAAAATTAATGTAGTAAAATTTGCAACTGTGCAATAATGAAAATGTTAATCCTTTATATGATTAAGAAGAGGATTTACTACTAAATTAAAAAAAAAGAACAAAGAAACAAAACAAACTGATTTGGGAAATGAGAACAAACAGTGGAACGAATAACAAAGTTGCCAGGCCAGCGTTGCCGGGACAATATGCGTACCCCGCTGAACCAGGCAGATATTTTCTTCGTCCAGCTGGAGCCGGAGCCTACCTCAGGAGCAGCCCCGTTATTAGTATCCATAGGTGTTTCCGTGTCATTCTGCTGCTGTTCGGTCGATTTCTGCTGGTTCTGTTGCGGCTCCTTTTGCTGTTGCTCCTCCGGGCTTTCCGGTTCCGCCGACTCTTTGGCCTCATACATCGACGCACTGGATATCGTCATGATTCCGTGGAGATTCACCCTAACTTTTACTTTGACCTTCTGTGGTTTCCCTTCGGTGTTGGGCCTGATGTCCTTGATGAGCCACGTGCCTAAAAAAAATTCTGTTAGTATTACAATAATCACAAGTTATCTGAAGTAGTAATTAGTCCCGACCATTATTGTCTGAGAAACGTTTGAGACCGTTAGTCTTAGAACCAACATCAGAACTGAAATAAATTTATGGACGCTCTCACGGGGCCTAGTCTCAGAACAACAAGGTCAAATCACAAGACGTATGTGGTATTTCTAAGCTAAGACATCCGAGTCACAATAGTTTGAAGAAAGAAATAAAAATTAGCACTATTAAATAAATAACGGTGTTAACGGTTTTGACCATTCTTTATTCTCAAAAAAAAAAAAAATTGCAAGTTGGGCGTGCCAATATGCAAGTAGGTAATAAATTTTCGGATGTGTATAAACTTACCTAAATTGTGATCTGGGTATGGCACATTCCCAGAGTACTTTGCCCTAATTGAGAACGGTTCTTGCCTGTAAAAGGTCAACATTTTAGAAAACGGTATGGCGTGATTCTTTGGGAAAGCCTCGATTTCCCCTGCCGATTCTCCAGCTGGACTTGCATCCCACGACACAACGATTGGGTAGTTCTAAATAGAAATGTTGTTTATATCAGTAAATGAAATCCTAATAAATAACCAGTAAGTATTTTTGACATTATACAGGGTGTAATCTTGACTGGGGGTCATATTTATATTTAGACTACATTTGAGTTTGTTTTTCCTCTCACATTTTTGAAAATTGATTTTTTATTATTTATTTATTTATTTTTGTAATTTTTATATCTCGCTGCTGGAGGCATTGTTAACAATTCTTATAAAATATGACAAAGGTGTGGAACGTTATTATTAGAAAGCAAATTTTTGCAGCCACTGATACTGAAAAAACACGTGGTAACTTCACTGTAACCTGAAATAAATATACAGAGTGTTTCCTAAGTACGTTCTGTAACTATCGGATGAAATTACTTGCAATATTTAAAAGAAAAAAGTTTATATGTATCCGGAAATGCTTATATTCCAAGGTACAGAGTGTTGAAAATGTAAAAAAAATCAATTTTTCTTTTTTTGGCAAATAATTTTTGAAAGATTAGTGCTACCTTTTCTACATTTTGGAGTTAATTTACGTAATTTAATTAATTAATTAATTTACGTGTCCTCTATTACTTCATTGAAGGAATGCACTTGTTCAAAAAACACCGTATACTTATTTTAATTTAAAAAATAAATCAAAATTATTTTAAAATAATTAAATTTCAAAGACTGAAGAAACAATAATACAGGGTTGCAATATGTTACTGATAAAATTGTACAGATGATTTCCTAACCACAAACAAGAAGAAATGTTTGTAAACATATGTTCATAATCATAAACAGAGATAAGCTGAATTAAATCATAAAAAAAATAAAATTTATTTACATTAGAATCTTCTCGAAAACTCTGCTGTCCATAAGTACAAACTCAAATGTTTTTTTGAACAATGCATTTTAATAAAGCAGCAAATTTTATTCAAATATCTTAAGAGGGACTGAATAATCTGGAAAAGAGAAATGTTTCTTTGAAATTGTAACTCTAAGAAAGTTAATTTGCACTATTTATTTCTGAACAGTCAGTGTAATATATTTCACAGAAATGTTTTTTTAAGATTACTCCATTTCAAAGTTTTATTATAGAAAGTGTTGCATTACTAATAGGCCAAATGTTTCAAATAGATTCCACAATGAAAATTAAGTGGAGTAGTTCAAATAAACTCCACCATCTGTCTACCTCTGAATACGTCGATACCCTGGTTTTTATATAATTAATCAAACCAGTGAAATTTATGAGTAAAAATAATAAGATCGATATTTTTTTTGTAAATTTCGACTGTCATAGTCCAAGATCCGACTACAAAAAGGACCAGGACCTACACGGGCTCTTTCGGTATGGTAGCTTGAAATGTCAATACGAACATTGGCAGCATAGCATTGCAACCCTCCTAATTATTTTATTGTATGATTCCTTAAGTTGTTTTCATCTAATGCAGGTGTTTTATACACATGCAACTTTAGGTGAACCTTTAAGTAAAAATGTAAAGGGTTCAAATTGAGATTGCGAGCCGGCCAAACTTGGAGAACTGCTCGTCCAATCCAGCAATTAGGATAAGTTCTGTTTGAAGTATTGACGAGCAACAAGACTAAAATGAACCACATGCAAGATAGGATTTTATGTTCCGTACTTTTTTTCTTACGTCCTTGGTACCATACAGGTAAATAATGCAACAAAAAAATTATGAACCTTAATTGCTCTAATTAGTGTAAAAATTGAACATTTGTTTTTATTATGCATTTGAAAATAAGATATTTTTGTCTTACAACTTTCTTATGTCATAGAAAACACCAGATGCCTAAGTACATTATTGGATTCAAATAAGAATCAACTTTACATTAGGAATTTGACGCTTTTTGACATTTTCAATACCCTGATATATTTATATAAGTTTTCAGCTTTCTTTCCTAAAATATCATAAGAAAATATACCCTGTAGTTACGGACTGCACTTAAGAAACACTCTGTATAAGATTATTATACTACACAGAACAACTTTTTACTATAAAAGTAAACTTGAAAAAACACAATATTGCACTATACCAATTCTAACAAAAACTAATAGTTCATGCTGAAAGTCTCAAAATTACTGCATTACAAACACCAATAAACTGAAAACTAAAAAAAAATAATGAAATGAAACAATGACATATTCCATCATTTTCGTTTTAGTGCTGGCTATTTGTTTATTTGCCCGTCTACTACTTTGTTAGCATATCATAGCAGGTGTTTACCTACTCTAGGTCAATGTCAGAGATGGCTAACATTGAGACTGAAATAACATGTGGTAATCATAGAAAAACAAATTGTATTTATAAAAATGTTTTCCATTGTAGATAGGATCTCTCCCACTCCATTAGTTTCATATTTGATTTAAAATGGTAATAGACAATAAACATACTATGACGCTAATATAATGTAGTTCGAGTACTGCATAGGGGCGAGATGGTTTAAGTACAGTTTTTAAAAAACAAATTATTTTGACTATGTATTTGATTTGATTTGAGAAAAAAAATATTTTGAAATTAGTATTCTGGGTAACATAAGAAAAACTTATCCCCATTTAAAGTTATACCCTGTATAAATATGGATTGACATCAATAATATAAAAACATACCTGAACGTCAGTGACACTGAAATCTCGAACCCTAACCGCTGGAGACAGAATGGCACACTGCAAAGCGCATCCTCTGCTTACTGCTTCATCTTGGTTGAGAGTGGTGCTAGGAATTTTTTTGAATACTTTTTCAATAAGCTGTTTTATAGCGGGCATTCTAGTAGAGCCCCCAACGACTTCGACGGAATATATGTCGTCTATCGATAAGCCTAAAACAAAATATGTCATACAAGCACTGAAGCTGCAATTTTCTTCAATTTTTATTCTTCAAGCAGAAGCAAGAGACAATTAAATACAAATGAATATAATTTACCAGATTCCTCCAAGCACTGCCGCAAAGTAACTTCGACTCTCTGGAACAAATGACTTGCAAGGGTCTCCATGTCTGCTCTTTTCATTTCGCCAGACACGTCCTTATCATTCATGAAACATTCTATATTTAATGGCAAGGTAGTTGAATTCGCCGACATCTGCTTTTTAATCTTTTCTACTTCAGTAAGTAGCCTTAAAAATGCCCTGAAAAAGTCGTAATTTAATTATCTATTTTCTAATATTAAGGTTGCTGTATTTCTTATCGCAAAATTATCAAATTTTTGGTCTTTAGGTACCCAAGCAAACAGCTATACACGCTATGAGTATGATGTGTATCAAAGCTACACAGTGTCGGCTGAGACAGACTTAAAACAGCTAATGTTATTCGTCGGTTACCTCACCTATGGTGAGCCAATAAGCTCGAAACTGATATATGTCTGGTGTGCTGCTGATGAGTGACTTTAGCTGTTTGCTATAGGTTCTTCATGTATAATTCAATGCTAGTTGGAGCATTTGCCTGCAGAGTAGTTTTTCCTGGAATTTCGTATTTTCAATAATGTCTATTGCTATTTAGAAAACTTCATGCCTGTGACTTTCAGTCCGCCATGGAGTAGCAAATAGCCGCTAGATGTAGCTTTGCTACACCGCATAAAGAAAAAACTTGTTTGTATATTTTGAAATATATTTGTCATCTATCATCACTTAGGTGCAACATTTTATTTATGAATATGAAACAGTGCACGCTCATTAGCTTGTTAAAATAAACTACAAATGACATCCAGTATACATACAGGTTTAGAAAGTTCAGGTCTTTTCATTGCTGTAAGAGGGGCAAAGTCAACAGACATCAATGTAATAGACAATGATGGCTGCATTGGCAAGTCTTCATCTAAATAATACTGTCTAATAGGATGATCTTAAATCTCTCCACAAAATCAAATCTTTCACATCCACACAAGTGAACGCAACAAATTATCAGAATGCCAGTCATCAATATTAAGTTGGTAGGCAGAAAGAAGAGCATCAGTAGAAGGGAAACTTTAGGCAGAAATGGAGAGTGGACTAACTTATAAAATATAATTGGATGATAGGCGTGTACACTCTTGTTTATATTTCACAGCTATATCTATCTTATTTGTTAAATTTCTGTTTATGTGAACAATGAGAAACCAGACCACTTATGTTATAAATATGACATTTGTTTCCCTCCCATTTTTTCCATATTAAGCTGGTTTAGTAAGAAGTAAAATCTACCATGACATGAAGTTTTTGGATCCGTCTTGTCCGTTAGTTCTAGTTAGTCCTTTGCAAAGAGAAATAATTAAAAGAAAAACATGAATATATAACAGAAGGTAATAATGAAAAATATAGCCTGTGCTTTAATTTTGTCCAGTGATTTAAATTTTAAATATATATTTTTTATAATATCCAAACCAACATCACAAAATTTTTAAATTAATGAGAAAATTACCTGTGAGATTTGAAGTCGGCTGTTGGCAATAACTAGTAACTTTATGTTCCATGTAAATACTTTCGTCTCTCACAACGTACATGAACAAATTCATGCACGATTTAGAACTTGAAGATGGCTAGAACTGTGCTTACGAAATGAAATGAATTCAGAATTGAATTCAACTGATGATAAGTAGAACTACTGATATTCCAACTTAGCAAGAGATAACGTTGTTGTATGTAGTAGAGAAGAAATTGCTCTTTATTTGAAATTAGATATAACATTGACTGAATTATTTTTTTTTAGAATATAATATTAAATAGTATTAAATTTTCAATTATGTAAAATATTTCAGATGGTGCCAGTAAGAAACACCTGAACTTCTGTAAGAAAAAATATATATTTTCAACACATCAATTTTGGAAGAGTCACATACAAATAGCCAATGAGCCGCAAGTGGTTCGCAAGCAGCCGTTTGCCGACCACCGGGATAGAGGAAACAATACCATATGAAATATGTAGGAATTTCCAGTCGAGCAACGTTCGGTATTTATTTATCTGTCTTACTGCCTTAAGACAACAGTTTATATATTTATTTTTTTTATTTTACGTCACAGAGAACTTTTGTACTTTCAGGACCTGTATAAGAGAGATGCAAATGCATACAAAATATAAGTTCTCATTACTAGATGAATCATGGCTATACAAATGTCACGTTACCTTAGTTTCTGAACAATTGTATTTTATGTATGTCTTTGTAACCCTTTAGATAGTTATTATTATTATAAGATAAATGTTTATTTAGTACAGTTACAAATAACAATACAAAGTTGTATGTACAGAAAAAAATATACCTACATACCACTAAACCACATTTTTTTCATTTGTCACTTATTCACCTTTTATTTATGTGATTGAAAAGAAACAAAGTTGAGAATCATCTCTTTCTGGTATCGCACAATTTTTTAAAATTTCATTTCCTATTTTTCTGTGTAGCAGGTTTCGGCAGGCAACTTTTATACGGCTATTCAACGGGCAGGCAATACCAGTTGGTCTTTGATCAGTAAGGACCAAAGATATGGTCCAGCTTATATTATATATTAAAAACTATAATTAATAATTATGACATTCTTACCTTGGATTTGACTTTGCATCGAGATTATACTTGCTCTGGAACTGTTTGCAAAAACTATCAGCAATGACTAAATCAAAATCTCTTCCACCTAAGTTCGGATCGGAAGCAGTAGAAAGCATCCTTAATTTACCCTTATTAAAAGCACAAGCAGATACTTGCAAAGACGAGTGACCGCAGTCAACAAAAACAACATTGCGAGGTTTTTCTTCTGGTGCTGGGAGATCCTGTTTATAAATGCCATAAGATAATGCTGTGGCTGTTGTCTCGTTAAACAGCCTGAGAACATTGAGACCTAAAAAGCAAAATTTTAAACTGTACTTTACAGCAGCAGCGTTTCTCAAATGTTAGGTTGCAACCTGGCACCGGGTCTCAAAAATAATATACCGGATAGTTTAAACAACACTCAAAAACCTTTTTATTTCAATAGTAGATTTTCTCTTTTTCATTAAATTCTAAAATACAAACCATTCTCATTTTTGGATTAATGTAGAAATAGTTTATCTAAACAAGCTTATTGAAACATAAAAACTCATACAATGTTATTCATCTCATACAATGATCATGTCTCGAATATTTTCTTTTATTCGTTTATTAAATGGTGCTGCAAAAGCCAACAATTTTTCCTTTTTTAATTTTTAAAGTTTCAAAAAATTTGTGAAGTTACCTAACTGTAAAAAGTTTTATTCAATTTAAATAAAATTTGGTGCGTCAGTGTTTCTGTATAGTTATAGCATAGAAACAGATTTATTTATTTTTTTTGTGATGTTTGAATTCATAGTTTATCATACATATAATTAATATAAATATGAATTTTAAAAGAGAAAATAATGCTTTATGATGTTCAGAAATTGGTAATCTAATATTAATTCACGTAAATTATTGGAAATTATAAATCAATAACACATAATTAATTTTCCTCATTTGGCAATTATAGTGGTTTCTCATCTAATTACTACAGAAATTTATATTTGATAGTCATAATTTACACAATACTTAAATAATTCGATTTGAGTTTAAATTTATTTCTTTTTTTCTATGTTAGTGCAAAAAACAAAATTGAACTATATTTAGTGAAAAAAGTGGTTCTTTATTGCACTAGTGCAATAAAATGTTTATTGCATTCATCTGTCATTCTACTACAGCATTTTGTCATCATGACAAACATAAACGATCTTAGTGTCTCTAAATAAAACATTTTTCGGTTTTTGCATGAACGTAGAAAAAATATTGTATGCAACTCGTACAAAAAGTGTTTATTGCACTCGCAATTTCATGTCGCGTGCAATAAACACTTACTTTTTGTACTTGTTGCATAAATAACTATTTATTGACTGAATTATGGTACACTGAAAACTGGTGTCAATATCCAATAACTTTCATAAAATACCATTTAATTACAAACATCTCTATACATCCCAAAATATTATTCGAATTTGCTATCAAATTTTTCATAAAAGAAAACAGAAAAAGAAAAAAACAGTGCAAAGAGAATGTTCAACAATTCGTTAAAGCAACTTTAGATAGAGAAGTAAATTTAACTGAATCTTGAATATTTGCATATTGACAAAGAGGCAATCGACTTGTTTAAGGTATTCTAAAACTAATAGTAGGTAAGTCAATGCCATGTGATTGGTGATCCACATTAAAAATAAAAAACCATGAAAATGATAATAGTCTATTTAATTATATTCAATAATTGCGATCAGTTGTGTTAAAGATAATTTGCTTCACATTGCTTACCTGTTCGTTTAAAGCAGCTTATCTTTCACAAAACTGGTCACAATTATTGTTAAACAGAATTTTTTGTGAATTAGACTATTACCGTTGTCTTGGTTTTTTACTTTTAATATTCTAAAATTGTTGTATTATGAAAAAGACGAGAATCCAAAATTTCACAATACTGTCAAAATAAATCAAAGTGTATATTGGTCACAAATTATCTCCTCTTTATTAATCAAAGAGTTCTCTATGTATGCTCAACTATAAAATCATAAATAACTACTGGCAAACATCCAGCTACGTTTTTGACCAATCATCAAACTACTACGAGGAGTCTCTCCATGAATTACCCAAACATTAATATTGTTCTAAAATTCACATTACAATATTGAAAAATGTTATCATCATCCAGTGGCGACTGGTGAAATTTCAGGTATATAATATCTTAATAACCAGACATGGGACCCAAACCAAACTTTAATATATATGTACTGTGGCTGTATAGAGAACTTATGGCTATAAGGAGAATGATTTTGCAGTTTGCAAGAAGAAGTTAACGTTAACGTTAAGTTAAAACGTCACCTAAGATTTCCAAATTGGCTTGTTTAAATTTCGAGAAACATTTTTTTTCGTAAACTAGACATAATTCTACCCATAGGTTTCAGATTTTATTAAAAAAATTTAATTTTTGTTAAAGTTACAGCAATTTGAAAATTAATACTGTATTTGTACTACATTATAAAAATTTCAAAATGCTATAAATTCTACAAATAGTTATTTTTTAATAAAACTTGAAACTTATCCGTAAAATTACATCTAGTTTATGGAAAAAAATATTTCTCGAAATTTAAAGAAGCCATTTTGAAAATTTGAGGTGAGTCCCACGTTTTTTTCAACTTTTTTTTGCAAACTGTAAAATCGTTCCTCTACCAAAGTTCTCTATATGGCCACAGTACATATACCCTAAAGTTTGGTTTTGGTCCCATGTCTGTGTATTGAGATATGGCATACCTGAAATCTCACCAGCCGCCACTGTCATCATCAATATCATAACACAAAATTTTACTTTCAAAATGAACCTGTACAACCGTTATTTTCGGCATTACATGTGGATATCACTGGTAACTGATTTTTTGATATTTGTTCAATTCTAACTTACCTGCAATCGCTGCAGAATCCAATAGTGCTTTTCGTTCATTATTGGTGAAATAGGAGGGTACCGATATAACACAGTCGTTTATAGGAGTTTGCAAAGCAGTAGCTGCTACATCTTTCAATTTGGTAAGTAACATTGCTAAGCACTGTTCTGGTGAAAATATATGTTCTTCATTTAAATAGTTTACCTGAAAAAACAAGATCCAGAACTTTTATAAAAATATATGTACAAAAAGAAATTTATTTTAAAGTGGCTTTATATAATGACAGAAAAAGTGTAAGAAAATACAGTGAATTAACTTTATCAAATACTCAATCCTTTACAGCCCCATTTTTGGCATATCAAGTGTAACCAATAACAAATACAAATTTTATTACTATACAATTATTTAATCTGGCCTCACTTTAAAAATTTAAATAAAGGGACAAGTCAAATAATACCCAATTTGAAAAGTCTGTATTCATTACTGACACATTCCATATCATTTTTACTTAAATGTTACAAACATTTAAAAAATTCTCCATGACCTTCTGAAGGATTATATATAAGGGTTGTGTAACAACTAAGCTAAATGACAAATTTATAAATGATAATGTGATCTTATCAGTACTATATAGGAAATTATGTGAATTTAATTTTATAAGGTGTTTCCACACACATTAGATATTTAATATTTGCTAATAATCTGAACTGAGACTTCAATCAGGGAAAATAACTTTAGAGACAATGCGTAGTGTCTAGATCTGGATGCATACTACTAGAATCAAGCAAAATGAAAATTTCTAGTTATTACAATTAAAACCATTCCTTAAATTTACTGTTTAATACCTTTAATACCGTATGTGTACTATGTACAATATATTTATATTTTATTTTACACTTCATTAAAAGTAAGTGCCGCAATAGTATATCCATAACTGCATGGACAAAAAAAAAATGAGTTGATCACACTTATAAATTGTAACCACAATAACCACTGTAGCAATGATAAACGCATAGTAAAAGTTGCACATTGAACTATTTTTAAACAACAGATATAAGCATCACTAACAGAAAAAAAACTTGTTTAATTCTTTTCAAAATTTAAATACACATAATAATGAGAACTTGAACGACAAGAAATAGATTATTACGTTAATTATATAAGCATACATTATATAGGATAGAGAAAAATAAAACAATTATTACAGATTAGCAAAAACGTTTTAGTTAATGATTTTATCACTCAACGTGAATCTATAAACAACCTCGTTTAATTACAATTGTTATTTTAAAAATGTTTTAGGTCAATTTGCAATAAACTCGAATCAAAACAATAAGTCCTAATTAATTTGTTAAGTATTAAGTCCATATTTGGCAAAATGAATTTGGCTATGACATATAGGGTTATGACAACAGATCAAAAGGCAGATACTAAAACTTACATCATTTTAAATAATGAAGTCACACTGATTACTGCACATTATAAAAGAAAAAATGTTCTATAAAAATAATAAAATTTTCTCAGTTTATAGAATGCAACTCTCATGCCCGTTTGCACCGAAGTTAAAAAGCATTACTTAAAAATAAGACATGCTTAAGAATGCTTTTCCTATTGCACCATACGTTAAGATCTATTTAAGTGTGAAAACAGATAGGTACTTAAGCCTCTGTTTGACAGTGACTTATGAAATTCTTTAATTCAAACAGAGTTAGAATGTGCACAAAACAAGCACAAAAATTTTAACGCGAAAAGTGCAAATATAGTGGTCATAGTTAATGAGTGTCGTATTAAAGTAGTTGTAAAAAAAGTTTAATGGATATTCGATTGAAATGATATATTTGAAGATGATTTGAATGTTTTGGAAATTATAGATTTTGGATTTCCCAAATTAAATTATACGAGATTTGTTTGTCCATTCAATGGACGCATTGAATAAATATGAGTTGGTCCCTAATACTAACCAGAGAAAATAAAATAAATTATTATTATTTTTAGCTTGTCTCTGATATTAGCTAGTCTTGACCAACATCAACAACAACCATACCTATATCACATATGACAACAAAAACAAACACCATAGACATGACATCACACCGAAATCTAACTTTATTTCCATGTAACAAACTGAAGAAAAACAGAAAGAACTAAAATATCTAACATAAAGAAATGAAAGTTACTAGATTTGTGCGTTGTTTCCAACACTAAGATGTAAGTATGGTTTATAATACGTCGGTGCAATACTCTAAAAAAATAAGCATAACTTAACTTTAACTTTCTTAATATAATGTCAGTGAAAATAACTTTAGAGACAAACGGGCATCTACTACTAATCTATATTTGTATTTTAATACATTAATTTTTAATATATTGAAAATTAGCCATTTTTAGATCTATTTTTAGGGACATTGGTACTTATTTTTAACAATACATCCTTCCTTGAAACCATAAGTGCCTTTATAATAGATATTAACTTTATTAAGTTGTTCTTAGTAAAATGTCGATGCAAACGGGCATTAAAGGTTAGTGTAGTTGACAATGTTGACATTGACAATAAACATGAATTTATATGAGGCTATGTAAATTTGGCGACAAATTAACCAATAACAAGCTAGTATTAAGTATGAGAAGTTTGAATCACTACTCTTAGTTTTAAAATGGAGTATAGGTACATATTAATATATCTGTGAGAAATATATTCAATGTTTAAAATATTGGTCAAATAGTAGAAAATGAGTCATTTTTTAAACCAGCTCATAATTTATAGCAGTCAACACAAAGCTGTCTGTAAATTTTTACATCAACCATAACAAATTACACAGCTACTGCAGCAAACAAATATGTATGCACCACATCAGAATGTGCGATTTCTATTGTTAATAATGCTGTAACGGATCCACTGATTTCATCTGCACAGCTACTATATTTTTCCGTTAATTTAATTGTGACTGTAATTAATTTATTAATGACTTTGTGTTCTTAAGGATGGAAAATAATTCAAGTTCTGCAGTATGATTTCAAAATCGTAAATGCCCGATTCTAACAAAAATGAGAAATATATGATAAAAAAAGTGTATGATGGGATTACAGCTCGAGACCAAAATATGAGTGTGTGATGCAGTTAAAATATGATGTTCATTGACAAGAGTGTCAGTGAGTAGTGTATATTGTGCAATAAAGAATGGCAAAGAAGATACAACTGCAAAACAGAAAATAGTGCAAATTAGCAGAAAGAGGAAGATAGAGGTTGATGACGGCACAAAATATGTGATTACAGTTCATAGATATTTAAAAAATAAGCATCGGACATTAAGAAAAATTTGGGTTACTATCTCACAGAATGCCTAGAATATCTGACATAAATTTCCATTTAAATAAAACGAAATCAAAAGAGTATACTGATAGAAAAAGATGAAATAGTGATATGGTGAAGAAACTATTTATGATAAATATTAGAAGGTCAAAATCTGATTCAAATATATTACACAGGCAAAACATAGATAAAGAAAAACCATATGGTAATAAAAGTGTAACATGATTGCAATATCCAAAGCAAACAGGCATTTCTTAAAGGATTTTGACTGGATTAAAATCACCTGGAAAAGGGTGGTACCTAATAATAACGTATACTGGAACTACTGGATGATTTTTGAAACAGGGTTTATTGTTTTTCAATCACAATGAACAAGAGACTATCATAAGGATATGGATAGCAAAGTATAGTTGCGGCAAGAATTCATACAACTTACGTCTAATGTTACATATAGTTTTATTATTTTCAGTTGCAGTTTCTTAATTATTTTGAGGAAAATATAATGAATTATTCATTTGTTCGTATGACCTAAGTCTTCTGAATTCTTGCAACAACTATATTTGAAAAATAATTTCAATCTGTTTTGTCACATATGGAACCTAGTGCTGTATATAATGGATAATGCATCCTATCATAACCGACAATAAGTGACCATTATAGTAAGCAGTAGTGTATGTATAGTGCAGTATATTATAAGTGCTAAAGTGTGAAATCCGTGAAGTACATATGAGGCAGGTGTGAGTGGTGATAAACCATCTCTGTCCCAACTGACAGCATTCTGCAATTGTCAGAAGAATGACATTGGTAAGTATAAACTTTTTAAAGTAAACTATTAAAATGTTAGATTCACTCAACATCAACTTATTTTTGATAGTTTTGTGTTCTTTGAACTCTTCGCAAGTAGCACGTCTATGGAATCTTATCCCCTGCAACCTTCACATTCTGTACTCACTCATCCAAGTGTTGTGAATTAGTTACTCTACTATTTTGAAACTAGGGTACAAATGGTAACAATTTTAAAATATTTCATAACAACCAACCTTTTTCAGAAAATTTACTGATAATTATTACGCTAACTTAAGATTCCCTATGTAGACATAAAAATACAATATTTCCTTATTACTTTACTTAATTATTAAACTTGTTAAGTATATAAAGTTCGTACAATTGAAAAATAATTGAAACTTATGTAAAAATAAAAAATGTAGTACCTAGTTCGAAAGACTCCCATCTTTCCCCGAAGTCTATGTAGTTTTTAAAAATTATAGAAAAGCATCTTTCAAACTCACCTTTATACCTATACTTCCATTCTTTTCTTCAACTACTGAATATGGTAACATTTTTATTTCTCTCTGTACATGTGGATCTCTAAATTTTCTACCTAATAATCTTTTTAAGCCATAAACAGTATTTTTCATGTTGGTAACCTGCTGGTTTTTTGCAGCAACTCCAAGAATACGATTTTTTCCAGAAAAAGCAATACATGATCTACAAATAATGAATATTATATAAATTAAAATACAATCGCCCACAAGATATGAGTAACTGCAGGGTCTTATTTGCCTCCTAATTTGGAACAAATATGAAAAGCAATTTTAAGACAATCAAGGTTGTTTAAATACGTCAAAAAATTGCATGGATATTTTGTTAACATTCGGAAATTATATTCACAAGAAATAACTTACGGTGTAGCTCTTAAACTATAATCGTTTGCAATAGTTTCAATTCCTCCTGCCTTCGCAACGGCTACATAGCAGGACTCATTTCCCAGGTCAATTCCTATCACAGACATAGCGGCCATCTCCTGATTTTATTAGGGACACAAGCTCTAGGACTGCACAACACGTTTTTAGCTTCTAACCACAAAATTTATTACTTTCAAAAATATATTTCGCTATTCACGAAACGCTAACCGGCACACCGATCTTTATAATAGAAATAATTGTGGCTGAAATTGTCTGTCTTTCTCTTTTGTCGCATAATACCAACACCAGAAAAAGATATGTTACTATTTCTGGAATATTCCAGAAAATCTTTATCTCCGTTTTCCCGAAGCTGCAGAAAAGGAGACACGAGCACCTAGTTATATGTTCTGTGGGGACACTGTTGTGTAATGCCTAGATAAAATATTGGTGCAATGGTGATCAAAAGATATCCCAAATCGCAACCTATCATAATAGAATTTATTCATATATTGCTATGCTAAAGTGCAGTTATATATGCGCACATTTATACAAATATTTAAGTTTTATTCTGTTTGTTATTGAACTTCAACTTTTCTATTATTTACGAAATTTAGTATTTAGAACAAGAATAAATAAAATTAGACAATAGATAAGCAACATATTATATAAGTAGTAGGTATAGGTATATCAGTGTATAATAGAAATGTCAAAAGATACATTTATAATTATATGTATGTTTTTACAATATATTACAATACTTATGGCATTCTTCCACTCTTTAAAACGAATTTAACGATTTCTTTTGAACTTCTGACGTATTCGTAATGAAACCTATTTTCAACATATTAGTGTCATCAACAGAGATCAATTGAAATTCGTGGAAAACTGTTTTGAAGGAGCCATTATTATTGCAAAAACTTGTACATAGATCGTATAGATACAATCTATTGCCATAATAACAACACTCTTTATCGGCGATTCAAATTAATTTTCGCGCGCTGTTTCAGTCATAGAGATAAAAACTATAGATAAAATTCTATATAAGGTCATGGCCATTGGCTAATTTTGTTTTTCGCGCAACCAACAAGAGCGTTGTAACACTTAAGCTTTATCCTTATGAACGCGAAATTCGCAATAATTCGCGCTAACCCCAAATAATTATGGAAATACCGATAATATTCATGTTTTGCGAAATTCTCGAAAATTTTTAGGTTATTTTATGTGCTTTTGTTAATCGTAAGCACAATTAGTCCAATTGTATCATCGTTGCATCGTTATTGTGAAATCACTAATGAGTGGCTAATCTGTTAATAGATTTTGGAACTTCCGTGGAGTGTGGACGTAAATAAGAAATTACTTGCATAATAGGAGTCCGAAGTTATGTTTTTTAAAATTTTTCTATAATTCTGTATAGATATAGCTATTACCAAAGCAGTTTGAAAATAGTATAATTTTATTTTAAATGAAGAAAAGTGCAGAATATCTGCATAATACAATTTGTAATAAATTGGGTGTGGGGTGAACTACAATCCAACAAATCGGTTTTTATGTGTAGGTGTAGTGGAAATTGTCTGTATTTTTTATATATAAATTATAAATAAAAGAGATATTTCATGGGGCGGCTGAGCTAAACAGACGTCTCTAAACACAGGGTTTTGACAACTTGAAGATGCTTATTACGTTCTACCCCACATAAAATTGTCCTGCCTCGCCTTAGACAACCTCTTCTTCTTTTAGAAGTCGCACACGATCACCCGCAATTAGGTAGATATGTAGCTTTGTTCGCGGTAGCGATTCTAAACTAGTTCAGGATTGATTTACAGATGAGTGCAAGCACAGTTAATAGAGCCCTGTTCGCACAACAGTTGGAAACAGTTTTCAATCGTCCGACGCACGCGTAGTTTATTTATAATGCCTCCATAAGGTTGAAAATAAATTGTTTTAGTTGGAATTCTCATGCTCCGGACGAATGGAAACTAATTTGTGTATTGTCCGAACAAAGCTAATATTTCAGACGATTAAATTCAAACTGCGCTTGCGCTTTGAAGTAGTCCGGAATCGGTACTGCGAACAAGGCTATTTTTTACAGATATTCCGAACCATTATATCTGAATCCGACACGGTTTCTTAATTAAGAAATCCGTGGAATTCGATTACGAACGTACTAGGAATTCACGATATTACACGCACTTTAGTATAATTTGTCTTACATTAAATAATTCTTTTGATGTCCTCAAATATACTAGGTACCTAAAAAAATACATAAATACAGAGAATTGCACCATAAAGCACATCATCCCTGAAAAAAATCTTCAGCGGAATTTTAAACAAATTTACTGCGCCATCTAGTGGTTTGCTAATACTTTTACTCTGGAAGTTTCATAACTTTATGGTCTAGTACTATACAGGGTGTCCGGAAAAGACGTGTACAACGGAATGCCACAATTTATTAAATAAAATATACCTGAGTTTTGGAATTTTCGTTATTTATTACAGAACGAATGCTAATATTGTTGACATATGAAAAATATTTTTTCTGCCTAAACTACTCATCTATTCAAAATTCTGAAAGTACAAAAAAGTTTCTAAATAAAGTCAGCTACTAATAGAAAAAAACTGAGAGTAATTGTTGTACAGGGAGTTAAAAAATATGTGCTTTGCATGATACATGATTTTTCTTATATTCCTAATGACTGCAAAAGATTTTAAATAATGTCAAAAAGTGTCGGTTAGACTTATAACTGCGTAGCCCAAAAATTGTTAAAATCGATCAAGTCGTTTTCGAGATATTCGGAATTAATAAAAATTTTTCGCGAACTTCGGCGCTCTCTAGCGGCTTAACGTAGCAATTTTGGAAATAAGTAAATTAGGCTAATCGGCTTATTTGAACCCAGGAACCTGTGGAACATGTCTTTCCGGATACCCTGTACATTTTGTTGTTTTCTTCGTTTTTTTGTTCTGTGGTCAAGTGATAGGTTAGATATGTGGTAGGCAAATTTTAAAATAAAGTACATTGTAAATTTAAATAAATATTAATAAATTTCTTTGCAATGAATCGACATACTGAAATAGTTCTCGATGCGAAGGAGACAAAAATTCAAGAAAATATTGCAAACTGGCAATCAGCAAATGATCCATTAGCACCTCTTTCTGATGATCAAATGGATTTGATATATGAAGTAGGTGATTTGGTTGCAAATTTGTATAGTAAACGTAATGCTGGTACAGACAATTCTGATAAACTAAATAAAGGAAGTAATCCACTAGTTATATATAAAATGCAAGATTACATTCAATGGTTAACTTCCGTGGAAAGCGATGTAAAACATGATAATCTAAAACAATATCAGAAATATTATGAATTTGTGTCTAAGTACAATGTAAATTGTAGAAATCTATTTTCTTGTTCTAATGACACATTGGAATCATTAAATGATTTAAAAGAAAAGTATCAAGATGTAACTGAAAAGACAAATTATTTACACGACTTAAGTGAGCAACTCATGGCACATCAAAGAATCTTAAAAGAGAAGAAAAACAGTCTTAACAGTAAATTACAATATTTTACTTACTTTAGCAAATGTCAAGAAAATATAGAAAGACTAAACCAAAAGATAAATAGCCCAGAATGTTTAGAAATATTAGACAATATAGATGAAAGTATAAGTTATTTAAGTGATCATTTGCAGTTTAAAGAGTCAAGAATTTACAAAATGAAGTATGAGAGTTTGCTTAATACATTATTAAATAAAATATATGATTTTGTAAATCACATTTTATTAGAGGCCACAAAACAAGTTGTAGATCCAGATTTCAAAAGTCATATTTTACCTCAAGTTCCAAGTAACACAGAGACTTCAGTGAATTCTGCATTCTCATTGTATTATGGTAAATTTCAAAGTATTTCAACTAAAATAAAATTCATTTTAAGTCACCTAGAAGAACGAGAAGATAGAAACGATCAATATAAAAATATAATAAACGACTGTCAGAAAACGTACCTTACTCAAAGGCTGCCCATTTTAAGTATGGCAGTATCTAAAGCCCTAATAGAACTCAAAGATAATCACAAAAATGACCATAGTGTTCTGTTTAGGTCGTGTTCGTTATTTACCATGAAGGTATGCCAGGATGAAGCTAGATGTTATAACTACTTTTTCAGTAAAACATCTAGTCAACTTAATGATTATCTAGGGTCTCTCTGTCAACATTTGTATGACACCTTAAGACCTAGTCTTATCTCAATAAATCATATAGAAGTATTGAGTGAGCTTTGTGGGATTCTAAAAGGAGAAATGCTTGGCGAGAAAGTCGTTTCTAATGATCAACTTTCTAAATATGTTGAAGTAATAAAACAGTTATTGCAAGACGTAGAAGAAAGATTAGTATTTAGAGTGAATGTGTTTTTCCAACATGATCTAAATGGTTATAAACCATCCCCTGGTGATCTTGCTTACCCTGACAAATTGGTACAAATGGAAAATATAGCTTTGGAAATAAAGGAGCAGAGACCTGAATCTAGGAGTTCTGTCATTTCTATGGATTCTCAAGAAGTAATACAGATTAACGCTGCTCAAATAACACATTTTCGTTCATATACAGGTATTTATCTTCTATGACTTAACATAAAAACCAATGTATAATTAGTACCTAATATGCTTAATATTAGAGTTGGGATCATTCGAGTGAAAAATAACTGGTTATCAGTTATATGAGTAACGAATTATGTATTTGATTTTTTTTCTACTGTTTACTAGGGTTGCCACCTTTTCATATGTGCAAGTAGTAGGATATTCTTATCTTTTAAATTCTCAAGTAAGGACATTCTTTTTACGTTCAATCATTTTTTGCAATTTAGTGCAATATATAATGCAAACATTTTTCTTATTCTCAGTTGCAGTTTTTTTAAATATTTTCATGAAAATATAATAAATCATTCATTTGTTTGTATGACGTAAGTCGTCTGAGCAGTAGCAGTAAAAATATCTTTTTAAAAACGTAAATACAAATAATTTTTATATACAATGGAAGTATGTATATATACGTATATATGCAATAATGAAAAAGACTTAAGTGCAAGATGTCAAATTGAAAAAGGCATAAATGACAAATTTATTAATAACAATTTCCTAGTGATTAAAAATTTTATTCAATAAAATATATTGTCTAAAATAATGCAGTCATTTTTTTAAAGCTTCCTGTTTCATTGAGACGGTGATGGAGATGAGCAAACATTGTATGATGCGGAATTGCACGATTAGGGTATCTTTCCTCATAAATACGCCTAGCCCTTAACGAATTACCGTCGGCACGGCCATAAACAAAATGCATATCGCACAAATCATTATTTGTGTAATTCATTCTTTGAAGAGAAATATCAGTTTTAAAACATGAAACCAGTAGTTATTTTTACTCACTCTTACACTCACAATGTGACAAACAGTAATCAACTATCGACAAAAAACAATTATTGACAGTTGGTGGGCATTCCAATTTCCAAGCCAACTAGGGCTATTTTGTTTGAACACGATAAGATAATTTCCGGGTTTCCAGGTCCCTGACCTGTCTTTTTCGCAATATTAAAGAATTACCCTGTACATAAACAAAAACGTACACCCTAATAGATATTTGCCATGATTTTTAAGAAACATCAAATTACTGATACAAATAATTGACAACTATCTTACAAGTTCTGTACTGTTCTGCCATACATGGAGAGTCAGTGTAATAGGACAATGGACGAGATAAAGCACGGGTGCTGCGATTTAGGAGACAACACATGAACATTCTTAAGTAGGCTTAAACGGGTTATTTTGGTAGCAAATGCATATAGATGTTCAAATTTAAAATTCGTTAGATTTGGTGTTAGTTTTTCATGTCATATTAATTTTTTCAGGTAACTCACCTGCAGACCTCCATGGAATGTGGTATCCTACTGTAAAGCGAACACTTGTGTGTTTATCAAGGCTTTATTTCTGCCTAGATCGTGACACATTTCAGGGATTGGCCCAAGAGGCATTGGTTATTTGTGCAAAAACTGTGCAAAATGCATCCGACTTAATATCTACCAAAAAAACTCCTATAGACGGGCTACTGTTTCAGATAAAACATTTATTAATAATTCGAGAGCAAATTGCCCCATTTCAAGTCGATTTTACTGTCAAGGAAATGGCTTTAGATTTTAGTACTGTACAAAAGGCTGCTATCGAATTAATTCATCATAGAAATAACATATTTACTTTTGGATCCAATAATGCATTGCTAGAGTTTCTGTTAGAAGGAACTCCTAAAGTGAAAGAATATTTAATTGACTCTCGTAAAGAAATTGATAAGCAACTTAAACATTCTTGTGAGACATTTATTTTACATGTTACTCAGCTATTGATAGGTAAGTTCTAATTTAATTTAAAATTTTATAAACCAAAAATAAAGGTACTTTATAAAGATTTAATATACATGATAATTTATATCATAAAGCAAAATATGAAATTCTGGTTCAGATAACTTTTCCTATCGAGCTTTTATGTTTTTTTTGCAAGCAGAATATTTTAAAATAGCTTTCAAAGTGACAAGGTTTCACAGCACAAGAAAATAAACATTTAAAATAATTTTGAAGTGTCAAGAATCAATACAAAAAACAATCCTACCTTAACTACACTGTTTGCTTCATTGTCAGTTCATTTAATTTTTTATTTGAAACTTTTTGAACACAACTTGTGTGTTTGAGCTCAAGATTTGTATATACGTAAACATATGTGTAACAAGAACAACATTCATAGGTATTTATAATTCGTATAATGCATTCGTAGCCATAGATCAAAATAACATTTTGTGTTGACGAAAATAATTTTTGAATAATTCGCGCGAATTATTTAATAGCGGGAAAAGTCTCAACTTTTAACAAATTTTACCAACTGCAATATTTTTTATCATTTTCACCATAAAACTGTCATGGTAGATTGTGTGAAGCTCATGTTAAACTTATTAACCCCACATAATGATGAAAATAGCGATAATATTCCTGTTTTGTAAAGTTGACACTTTCCTGCTATTAATAATTTAAATCAAAATCTGACATATACGCGAGATTTTCCGCGAATTTCAAGTCCATGAGGACAAGCCTTAAGGCTCCTGTTATAAATAAGTAGCTCTAAACAAGGTGGTCACTTGAAAATATTTATCACAGATGTAGTCCTAACTTTTGTTTTTTTTAAATGGAACACCCTGTATATTTTTAAGCCATTGGAAAAATTCAACTGAGGTTTTCAAAAATATGTTATGAATGACAATTATCTTTTACTGTTTTCAAAATATTAAGAAAGATATTGTAACACTCGGGCTGCGTTTTGTGTGACGTGATTACCATATACGGTACGCTCCACATTGAAACATTTGGTTAGTAAATATAATATAAAATTTATTTTATTTTGTATTTATAAGATATGATGTTGTATATTAACAATAAACAAGTAATGTTTTGAAACCGTAAAATATAAAAGTAGTATTTTATATATATTTTTTTGAAAAGTTGACTCAATTAACGGTCTTTCCAATGTTGTAAAATTACATAAGGTGTTCCATTAAAAAAAAAAACTGTTAGACCTACATCTCAGAACTACAATTTTCGTATCTCGAATAATAACAGAGAACGCAATTTTTGCGTGACCACTCTGTATATACTATTTGTACACTTTAACAACTACTTTGTGGCTTTAACATTCCTTATGTTTCCAAAACAAAAAATGTGTCAATATTACATTAGTTTTGATACAAATTAAAAAAAGCATTTAATAGTAGAGAATGTTACCATATTTTTCAGGTAACATTAGCACCTGGATTGAAAAAGCAGAACACATTTTGAAAATTATTCAAGCAGAAAGTTCTATTTCTCAAGAACTTACCGTGACAGGTCAAGATTTTGGAAAACCCAACTTAGTGGCAACCATTATACAAGAAGCACAAAAAAATATTAAAGTTAAATTACCAGAGGTCCAACGTTCAATGCAACTTTATTTAGCTAATAGGGAAACTGAATTCATCTTGTTTCGACCTATTAAGAATAATATCATCAACGCATTCATGCAGTTGGATCAAATTCTTATTAAATCAGGATACAGTGTTGAGGATCAATTACTTATAGCATGTCCATCACCAGAGCAAATCAATATTTTAGTATGTTCTGTTTCTTTGACGAGTCGGCAGGATAATGTGAAAACTACCGTTTAAAATAGGGAAATAATTAAATCAATATATTGTTATGCTTTTATATTAATATATTATATAAATAAATTATTTTATTTTATTATTGGACATTTTCATTTTATTATATATAATTGGATATTATTAAAGTGCCTACAAATAAGACGACCATTATACATCTTATTACTGAATAATGTTGAAAAAAATATATATATTTCAAATTATTCTTCTATTTATGAATAATGAAAAAATATATTTTTCTAATTATTTTCCTTCAGTCCTGAATATTTAAAAAATACAAATATTTCAATACATAATATATCAATCTTTTACTAAAATAAACAACATTAAAAATATATTTGATATTAAATTTTCTTTTAAAATAGACCAATACAATAGTAAAAAATTTACTCCTTAACAGCACCCTGATTTATTAGGTGCTCCCGCAGCCCCGCCAACCCTAATAGACGTTGGAGGTAAGAATGGTTTCTGATTTTTTAACTTATGGGCTAAAGTTAAAAATATAGCTTCTACATTATCACATTGAGAATCCAGTCTTGCTGAAGTTTCAAATAACTAAAATATTGAATAATATTTAAAATAATGTCCAGATAGATGTATTTTGATTTTACCGGCATGTTATATTGGTCCGCAAATTGTTGGGCAATGTTTGTTGAAACCGCAGCAACTCCATCACATTTATTTCCTACTAATATTCGTGGGACATCTGGCAGACAGTGCTTGTTACTTTCAACTATCCACTTTTTTAAAGACTCGAATGAAGCGGCATTAGTTACATCATATACAAATACAATTGCATGTGTGTTTCTGTAATAGTGCCGTATCATTGACATACGATATCTTTCTTGCCCAGCTGTGTCCCATAATTGTAACTAAAAGTATATAATAATTACTTTCAGTCCAGTAAGGTAGTTGAAATGTACTATCTACTGTAATAATAATGGCATGTCCTCGAAACAGTATTTGAACTACTAGGTCCTAAGTTTAAATTTCATTAGATTTCTATTGGTAAATGGAAACAACTAAGAACTAATGTTAAAAGCTGAGAGTAGATTTCATTATGGACAGACACACGAGACTCATTTTAGACAAGCCAAATTCGTTTTAAAGAGTGCCATTATTATTGCAATAGATTGTACATTTATACAAGTCGACACTATAGATGTTGCCTCTTTCTCAGATATCAGTCATAGACAAGATATCTTACCATTATATCTTCTCCATCTATATTAACAGTACGATTTCTAAAATCTACACCAATTGTAGCCTCTGCCAATTCCAAAAATTTTCCCTCACAAAATCTATATGTTAGTGTAGTTTTTCCTACATTTGAGTCTCCTATGACAATTACTTTAAAAACTTTTCCTTGACTATGTATAAATGTTGAGCTTGTATTTGCAATTCTTTCATTACTCATTGCCATTACTTTTATCCCTTTTATGATTCATAAAAATCATTCAAGTAAAAATAGTGGATGATGTTATTAAAAGAATATATTAACTTTCGGATTCAATCGATATGTAAAATAACACAAATAAGTAATAGTTGTTTCACGTCTGCATTTTTTATTTCTTCCATGTGCAAGTGTACCACTTTAGCAAATTTTTATATACATACACTATTTTTGAAATATCTAAGACGTTTTGGTTTGAAACAAGGTTCTCATTTTTTTATGTGCTTATGTTATACATCAAATAAGTTAACAAGTAACAAGTAAATTGATAGATAATTAATTCTTTGATTTGCTTTGATTGACTCGTGAGAAAGAGAAAGACGAAACTTGACTTGACATTTGCGTCTGTCACTTTTATATTCGAAATATTACGTCACTTGTCAAATCTGTCAAATTTTTAAAGTTAGGTTGTGTGTGAAAATGGCGTAAAGATTTGTTTAGAATAAAATAAATTGGGTGTGGCTGTTATGATATATTAAAAAAATATTATCTATCACCTCATACGTATTCCAATAAGTCTCTATAAGCAAGCTGTATCGCATAAAAAAAAATTACATACGTCAAATTGTTTAGAGGTTATAAGTAAACCAAAGGATATGGTATGTTTTGTTTAAACTTTTAAGTTTAATTAAAACATGATGATACTTTTACAATATAAACAAAATGATTTTATAAAGTGTGATTAAAAAATGTCACGTTTAGCTGATTACTTTGTTGTTGTGGGATATGATCATGAAAAAGAACGTAAGATGAATAACTTGAAGTAAGAGCTTTATTTATTAAATTTATTAACTTTTAGGAAGTGGTATTAGCAGTGGACTAATTTTGCAAAGATTTCCTGAGAGGGATTGGTCTGACACACCATTTATTGAAGGAATTGAATGGGTACTGTGAGTTGCTTGTTTAACAAAGATTATATTAGATTTTGAATATTGTTTTAGTTTTGCCAACCACAAGGATGGGCCCTATCAACAGAAAGGCAAGAGCCCAGATTCTTTGTATCTGTACTTACAGATATCGACGCAAATCGACATTATTGTGCTTGTTTATGCTTCAATGAAACCGTTTCTATTACTCCCAGTAAGCCAGTCGATGAGGTAAATCCTAAAAATTTTATTTAACTTATATAGATAGCTTCTGAAGTTGTTATGTAGTTATAAATTTACGTAGGTGGTGTTCAAATATCAAATATATAATCAACCATATGCAATATTTAGATACCTATTGCATATGATTTTTGTAGTTTATTTCTTTAATTTTATACTTCAATACTGATTTCTAGCATTATTCTTTCTTGAAAATAGGTAAATTTTATATTGTGTTTTGTGAAATTGAAATGAAATTTATATTTTGATATAGTTACTGAGTTTCAATATGAGCTCATATTTGAAAGTAATTATCTGGGTCCTGAATAAGTAGAACACAATAAATCCATTAATTAATGTTAATTTATAGGCTTTCAGTCTATAAGTTATAATTACATTTTTATACAATACTGATAAATTTAATGTTTGTTAATAATCCTTTTATATACCAAATAAAAGTAACACAAGTTTATGATTCATTAATAGGCTATCTATAGGTAATTATCATTATCATTGTTTATTATTTTAAATGTAAGTTGTGTTTTATATCCAATAAAATTTTGTATAGAGGCAAATCTTAAATAAATATTGCTTTTGTACTCCGATTTTTTACATATGTATCATGAGGTAAAATGTGTTCTTTCATATATATACATATACCCTTTTTTACACCAAATGCACTGTGAAAATCTTTCACTACTGTAACTGAAGTTGCCGCTGGTGTATTATACATAGTTTCCTTTGAGTGTAACCTTACGATGATCAATCAAAAATATCTTATCATTCTCATCTGCACGTAACAGTTGAGGAATATACATAATTATATTATCTGAATAGAGATTTTTTTATCTATTACTATTTTGACAAATTAACACTACAAGTTTGAAATCCTTTTCCTAAGTAGTCTGTTTTAAGTATAGATATAGGAAGTAAATATTATCCACATCAAACCTCAAAAATTATTTATTTTTTTAAATGTCGTGTAATTCCACGAGATTTTTATATAAATTATCCATAATAGAAACAATTTTACAGGAAGAAGATACGGTTGAAGGGGAAGCTGCATTAGTTCGACCAATTCCAGCAATTTCTCATCATAGTATAATGTATGCTCCAAAATGTTTAGTACTGGTGTCGAGACTGGATTATATAGAAACATTTCGAGTAAGAGTTAATCACTTAATTTTATTTCTCAAATGGTCAAATTGCCTACCAAGCAACAACGTATAATGTTTATTTTGTTGCATTTCTAAGAAGTATTTTACAAGGTGTAACATTAGGTCAGGGTCAGTTTTCTAGCAGTAGTAACAATGAATTATAACCTCTAGTAGGAGGCTTTTCTGATTTTATTTGCAAATATACATAAACAAACACCAGACACAAGTTCTTGGGACAATGCGGTGTCATTAGCACATGCATTTCCTAACAATATAATAGTGGTATACAGGGTTAACTATGACTTAGTACAAATATTTTAAGAGGGGATCGGGAAAAATAAAAATTAACGGAATCACCCTTCAAAAAAATTCCAAACTTATTTATAAAGACAAAAAATTTTTTTTCAAAACTATAATAAATCCTTATTTATTGCCATCACTGACCTTCTATCAGCCGTGAGGTTAGGTATATCCTGCCAAGGTGTCAAACATAGTGACAGGCCACCGGATTGACATGTGTATCAGTTTAAGCCGCTTTGAAAGAAAAAAAAAATTAATGAGAAATACGGTATCCAGGATTGATACTTGGAGACATTTTAAGAATATTGAATCATCTGTTTTCTTACTTGTTTAAATTAAGACCTGCAAAGATTTTTATACTTGCTGAGGACCTCTCCTTCCCTCGATCGTTCTTTTTGTGTAAAGCGAGGTACCTACTTCTTGTGTTGTGTAATTAAATTCTGTTAATACTAATAATAGCAACAATATTAACAGTAATCGACGATGTTTGCATAAAATAATTAGTAATATTTTAAACTATAACATCCCAAGATGTTTCCAGTGTTCTGTAAAAATGACCCTTAGATTACAACTAACTTCGCATGTTCTGCACGGTTTGGATCATGGAGAGTATGCAACTAGCAATGCAGTATTCATAACCTAGAACTTACTGTTGCTTTAAATCAGTTAAGTGACTAATTTTAAACGTGTTATAGTAATTAAATAAAGTATTTTATGTCGGATATGTTAGTGAATAATTATGATGAATCTGGTACTTAGACATTATTAATAAAAATGTTTATTTTCGTCATTTCTACACTTGACAATGTTGAAAAAATGACCGCATGGTATTTGACATATCTAGCCATGTCGAATGATGATTGATTGTCATAGACGCCGACTTTCCGTAGGAAAAGAGGGTTTTGCCCCATTTAAACATTGAGCTAGAATTCCGAAATAAATTTTTTATTGTCTTTTAGACCTCCCTGAGCATGTGGTTAAAATTTTTGTACGTAGTCATAGTTAACCCTGTATATAAAGTTTACATTGAAAGAAATAAATTCATTGGGTAATATTCTACAATATTTGTAATTACATAAAAATATGGGTATGTGTTCCACATATTACTAATCAGAATTTTTTTAAATCAGATAAATAATAGAGTAAGAATTAATTTTTTACATTGTACTTATAAGGAGAGAACACACTATGATGTCTCAGTCTAAGCACATCGTACACTGTTCCTATTACTTAGACTGTGTTTCTCCTATAATGTTATGCCAGTGTCACTGACTATAATCTAGTTTAGGTGAACATCTGCTGTGATATGCCAGCAGAGTGGTATTATTAGCAATATTAAAATTTAGTGGAATCTAAATAGAATTTATGTAGTGTAGTGTTGTGTTTTATAAAGTTTAATTTGACAGTAAAATTTAAAGTGGTGTTTAAGACATATCTTGTGTCTTGGAAGGCACATAACCTTATTTTTTGTGCATAGCAATGCTCTGCTCAAACGCTGTACATGTATATCAGAGAGAAATCCTAAAATAGGAACGTGAAAATTCCGATGATGTGCATTGCAACATATTTGCCACAAATAATTTCCAAGTGCATGCTTGCAATTTCAGTTGATTAAACTTACCTATGAAAAGTCGATTCAGGTGATAAGAATTAAATTTTCCATACACTTGGCTGGTGCATTATTTTTTTCACAATTTGAATAAGTTTTATTAAAAAACACTGAGATATAAAAAAGACATAAATTCCAACTAACGGCAACACTGTATACCGAAGCTTACTGTATGTAGTGGCCATATATAAAAACAAAGTAGTAAATATATTTAATAAATCATTTATTATATCGATGCTAAAAATGTTTAATAATTATAATCACTGATTTGAAATGTATTTTTGATTTGTGATTCCCAGTGTTTTTTTTCTCTTTTTTTTTCTTATTAGTTAATAGTCGAGGCAATGAACAAAAAAAGTTCTAAAACTAGTTGTGGTGGACGGATCGGAATGCGGTTTTCTGCATTTTCTTCCAAAAATTATTTGTAAAAAATGTGGCAAATCGGAAATTGAATTGCTGCAGCCAAAAATGCATTAAAAAATGCATTATTTGAGAGGCCTCTTGGAAGATGTCAAAACTTGGTAAATAAGTGTCAGAACTGGCCCAGATCGGGTACTCGGGGGTTTTCGAGGTCGCTGATCACGAATATGATGCGAACACCCCACGGGCACCTGGTGCGCCGGAACCTGGACGCGGACGTCATCTCCGAGAATTTTCTTGAGAAGAGTGCCAAAAACCACCCGAAAATCATAATAGGGGCGTTTTGTGGGGCGTTGAATCCGAATTTCACGTCGTAAACGACCCCCCGAACACCTAGTGCACCAGAACCTGACCCTAAACGTCAGCTCCGTGGCTTTTCCAGACACAATCAAAAAAGGCGAACCGAAAATCGTTATGGGGGGTTTTTTGGGTCGTTGAATCCAAATATGACATCGGCGAAGACCCCACGGGCACCTGGTGCCCCCGAACCCGGACGTACACGTCATCTCCGAAAATTTGCCCACATCGCTAAAAACGACCCAAAAAATCATTACAGGCGCGTTTTTGGGCCGCTTAATTCAGACACCTGGTGTACCGCGGGACCTGAACCTGAACGTCGTCTCGGAGGGTTTTACAGACACGACCGCAACAAACTCACCAAAAACCGTCTCATAATTTGACACATTCATTAATGTGTAACTCTCGTCTAGGGCCTTCGAAAAAGTTGTTACAGTTCCAGGCGTTGGGAAGGTAGTTTTGGGTGTGAAATTTGGATTAAGCGGTCCAAAAATGCCCCAACAATGATTTTTCGGTTGTTTTTGGCATTCTTCTCATGAAAATTCTTGGAGATGACGTGCACGTCCGGGTTCGGGGCCACCAGGTGCCGGTGGGGTATTAGCCGATGTCATATTTGGATTCAGCGACCCAGAAAACCCCCCATAACGATTTTCGGTCCGTCTTTTTCGATTGTGTCTGGAAAAGCCACAGAGATGATGTTCAGGGTGAGGTTCCGGTGCACCAGGGGCTCGGGGGTCATTATCGACGTGAAATTCGGATTCAGCGCCCCAAAAAAAACCCCATAACGATTTTCGGTTCGCCTTTTTTGATTGTGTCAGGAAAAGCCACGGAGATGACGTTTAGGGTCAGATTCTGGTGCACTAGGTGTTCGGGGGGTCGTTTCAGACGTGAAATTCGGATTCAACGCCTCACAAAACGCCCCTATTATGATATTCGGGTGATTTTTGGCATTCTTCTCAGGAAAATTCTCAGAGATGACGTCCGCGTCCAGGTTTCAGCGCACCAGGTACCCGTGGGGTGTGCGCTGATGCCAGATTTGGACCCAAAAAAAACCCCGGGCGCCGAGTTTTTCTTCTTTCTCGCGTGATTTGTGGGAGAGTCCCACGGAGATGACGTTCATCGGTGTTTCTGAGGTCCAGGTGTTCGGGGGGTCAATTTGAACATCATATTCGTGATCAGCGACCTCGAAAACCCCCGAGGACCCGATCTGGGCCAGTTCTGACACTTATTTATCAAGTTTTCACATCTTCCAAGAGGCCTCTCAAATAATGCATTTTTTTATGCATTTTTGGCTGCAGCAATTCAATTTCCGATTTGTCAGAAATTCCATGTCGCCACATTTTTTACAAATAATTTTTGGAAGAAAATGCAGAAAACCGCATTCCGATCTGTCCACCACAACTAGTTTTAGAACTTTTGGACTTTTTACTAGTTTATTGCCTCGACTATAAATATGTACAGTGTTTGGTAAGTTGATGCATTTCTTGCAGGATAGTACAAGTAACTTGTACTCCGAAAATACTTAGTTTCCGATCTACAGGGTGTTAAAGTTTTAATAAAAAAAAATGTAAATTTATTAATATTGCGCAAACCACTCAGAATATTATAACAGTTTATTACCATATGATATTTATGCTAGAATTCATTAATTAATTTATGCCAAGCATTACAAATCAGCATATTGGTGTATAAATGAAAATATGGTAACTTGACACTGAACCTCAGTAAGAAACATCCATTCGTTCAGATTAATTAGTAAAATGAAAGTATCTAATTGCTTCAAAATGTATGTGACAACCAGTCCAGCAATGGGATATGGAAATTAAAAAAAAAATGTTAAAGGAAAAATAATTTTTCATTAATATATTTCTAAAATTCAAAGATTTTTATAAATTTGAACCACATTCAAAGTTACACCCTGATAATGCTAACACATTTGATGATTTTTATTTTTTGTAGTGTTTTATTGAACTATTTTTGTGTTAACTACTTTTCTTCTAATAAAAAAGCATTGTCAAAACAAACGATTGTGTATGTAATATAAATATCAATTTTAAAAATCATTTTTCATCAATTTGGAGCAGGAGTTATATAAAATATTTTGTTTCAGAATTGTCTAGGTATAATTTATTCAGTATATATAGAAAATATGCCAGTGCCACTGGAAACTTTAGTAGGAAATATACTTGGTTGCATACAAGTGCCACCACCCGGAGGACCACAAGTAAGATTTAGCATAGGCGCAGGTGACAGACAAGCTTTACAACCTCCTTTATCACCTTCTCTTCCCGTAACTCATTGCTCAGTTAACTTGCTGTTCCACCAACTTGGAATCCGTAATGTACTGGTATTATTTTGCGCTATCATGACAGAACATAAGATTCTCTTTCACTCGAAAAGTTACAACAGACTAACAGAAGCATGTCGAGCCCTGACAGCATTGATGTATCCATTTAGATATACACACGTATTTATTCCACTTTTGCCGGCTCCCCTCGTGGAGGTTTTGTCAACACCGACACCCTTCATTATGGGAGTGCATTCTTCGTTGAAATCTGAAGTAGCTGAACTGGTAAGTTTAATATTTACTATTTTATTTAATATATTTATTTAATATACAGCGTATTTTGGAAAAAGGTGCTATATTGAATCAGTGTAGACGTTTTAAAAGTTTTATTTTTATTGAACTTTATTATTTTTCTAAAAAAGAAACATTACTTTTTCTCAAATTGACTATACTGGCGGCAAGAATTGAGACGACTTACGCCATACGAACAAATGAATAATTCATTATATTTTCATCGAAATGTTTAAGAAACTGCTACTGAGAGTAATAAAACTATATACTACACTGAAAGTTTGCACTATATATTACACTAAATTGCAAAAAAAAATATTGTTTTTAACACAACCAAATATCAAAAATTACGTTGACAATAAAAACAATTGCATAACGTCAGATCAGTTTTAACATATACTATAAATCATTTTATTTCCTGATTAAAGTATTACATTATTTATAAATGTAACTAAAATATTCGGCCAAACTATTTGGATAAATTAATAAATATAAAATTTCAAAAAAAGGTTTGTATAAATATATCCTCGTAGCTTTATTTTGCATTTTTTATGGTATCTGGATCTCATTGTTATTTAAAAATAATAAAATTGTGGAACAGTATTCAAAATGTGGTCCAATTATCGTTTTATACATGGTCAGTCTAGCGAAAAATGATAAATACTCTATTATAACATTATTTTCTCAACTGTTTTTGCAACTTGAAATAAAACAGTTTTATCATTAACTGTGATCAGGCTGTATTTTATAAGCGCAGTGTGTACGGGCCCATATTTCTGGAAACTTGTTTTTATTCATTTTTAATGTAGAATTGGCCATTAAAATCATTTTAGTTACATCTTATGATATTTTTAGATGGATGTAATTGTAGCCGATTTAGATGGAGGTTCAATAACCATTCCCGACGGTATATCTTTACCACTTTTACCAGAGCCATTATTAAGTAACACCCAAGAAGCTCTTAGTCTCATACTTCAGCCAGAACTGAGTTGCGCTGATCACGCTTTCCCACCCCTCGCGATCCGAGCTCCCCAGCCTGTCATGCTGGACAAAGAGATAAGAGCAGTATTCATGAGAACATTCGCACAACTACTACAAGGGTATAGGAGTTGCTTGACCCTCATCCGCATCCATCCTAAGCCGGTCATAACGTTTCATAAAGCGGCGTTCTTAGGAGAACGGAATCTCAAAGACTGTGATTTTACAACAAGAGTATTAGATTGTATGTTTTTCACCAGTTTTGTATCTGAAAGAGGGCCGCCGTGGAGGCCTTGTGATGTCTGGGACGAGCTTTACAGCAACCTAAGTGAATTAATTAGGTCTGAAGTACAGGACCCTCGCCTGTTATTAGAGCATATACAGCAGTTGGCCACACAGTTATATACGAATGAGACGCCGAATCCACAGTCTTATGCACAAAAAATCCTTGTGCCGCCGGAAGGGGCCTTTGCAAGGATACATCAACCACCTCTACCACTCATTAATAGTGAAAAAGTACAAGCGATAATTGATGAAGGGCTTTCGAAGAACAACCTTAAATCTAGGTAAGTAGCACTGTTTTAATATCTATTATTTATTCAGGTGAATATACAAATTTTAAATAAATTCCTTGAATTATTTTTAAGTTAACATTTCTTATTATTTATTCAATTTTGTAAAACTATATTCTCTTATACCATTGATTAAATGTAAATAACCTAATATTGTATTCCGAATATGAATTATTTAAAATTTTTATATTGGCGATATTAATGTGTGTATCTGCCATGAATATATGATGAGTGGTATTCATATTTTTATATACAGGGTAATTCAGCCATTATGTCATACATTTGAAGGAAAGATGGGGGAAAATGAGTATAATACAAATACGCAATTTTAATTTTCTTACAGAAAATGTTCCAAAATTATTTATATATAACATAGTTAGCCAAACTTAGGAGTAAAAACAATAGATGGTGATATTCTTTTAAAATTCATGTCATCCTTATTTACAGTATAAACAAGAGTTTGTACCTAACCTAACCTACTATGCACAAATTTAGACTTCTTGCGACTAACATCTGTAATTTAACAATATCGGGCAATGGTCGACCTTTTTTTTTAATTTAGTTATTTCTTCATAACAGTACTTCTTCACATGTACCAAACTATAAGCTAGTTTCTTTGCCAACTCGTTTCAACATACAGGAATATCCACCACGACGAGAATATGAGAAACAAAATAAACTGATTAACCGAGCTGAACTACATTGGCAGTCGCTCTTATACTATGAAGTGTTTGTTAAACATTATTATGTGGTCCTGATGTGGCAGCGCTGTTTCTCTCCAATGTTCGAACATTCCCTTTCTGAAAATTTATTGCACTGTTATCAGGAGTTACATTTATTCTTTTTTTAAATGTTTAATAAGCACGTTTTTTCGATTTTTCATTTTTATTACACAATGCAAATATAATATGGTTAAAATTAATGAAAATGACTGAATCACCCTGTATAGTTTATTTAAGATAAATGAAAATGTGCATCTCCAGTTTAATATCTACATATCAAAAGTGATATATTTCAGTTCTAAATAAAACAGTAAAGGTGCATATTTTCATATGAACAATATGTAGATTTCTTTTATTTATAATAATTTTTCTATTTTGCACAGTGGTGATTATGCCTGGTAAGTTAAAAATTTGTAATTTTTGTCGCTTACATGAGGTATTTGCATTTTTTATTATATATATATTATACTATATGTTTCTGCTTAGATTGCTTAAAAATGAGAAGATAGTATTGGGTTTTCTAAAATATAACTACAAGATTATTATTTATATTTTATCAAAACACCATTAAATATTATATATAAATTAAAATCAATTTACATCAGTGATTGATATCCTCATGCGCCATCGATTTATTTTTTGTAAGGTAAAGTCAAAAGACAATGTAAATGGTGGTATAGGTGAATAATGTTGGTGGCTAAAGTAAGAATGCTAATACTATGCATGTAGTACTCATTTTCATCGTTCACACAATATCTTTTGAATATACAACAGAGTGTTTACTCTGATTAATCTTTTATTTAAATGACAGTTTGGAATTCTAGAGTATTTAGACAAATGTCACTTTGTGGGACACCCAATATTTATCTCAGCTTAGCTTTCCATATGTATTTATTAAAACAAAAATATGGCACCTTGCATGTATGTAAAGTACCACATTCCACTTTATCTGTTTTAAGGTACAAACATTACTTCTTCTCTAAACTAAATATTAAATAAATACATTTTTCAACGTCGATAAATTTTCTACGAAGTGAGCTGTCTATTATACAAGGTGTTTCGGAATTTGATATAAAAAATTCAGTAGTGAGTAGAATAATATCAGTAGTTCATATAAATTTTTCTTACGGACCTTCATTACTAAGTTACGGGTCTTTGATGTTAAAAATTGAAATTATATTTTTGACAGACTAGAAATAGCATAGCGGTACGATTTAGCCGACGTTGATCATGTTACAATTTTTAAGAAACAGCAATTATTTAAATAGTTGACATTTCTCAAAAATCCTTAGATTCATAAAGTACCACAATCGACCGTCATTTTTAGGTAATATCTGTACTACCAACATTAATATATATATATAAATTTCATTTTATATCAGTATAGTGTTATATAAAATTCCAAATATATTATTTATACGATTGAAATGGATAAAAATTCTTTATTAATCTAGACTTCTCTAGCATATTGACACAGGTGAAAATCCTGAAATATGGCAATGGAAAAGGCTGGATATTGCAGGAGTACCCTAATTTAGTTGACTATACTCTTACAATACAATACAACTCTCCACTGGTTTAATGAAAATATTAATTTTCTTATTTAGATATTTTCATCTACAAATTCTCTTTGTCATGAATTTCATCTACTTCTGCAAATTTTTCTATATTTATTTTATCAATTTTTACATTTTAGGCTATCATCATTAAGACCTATTCAACCTCGAATAGTACCAATGGGACCAAACATATCAAATCTTAATGATAATAAAAATATAGTCAGTAACTCTGCACGAAGACTAGAGGTATTTTTTACAATGTCCATTCACTATGTAATAAATCGTTGACGTAATATTTTTTTTTAGGTTTTAAGAAATTGCATAAATTGTATATTTGAAAATAAAATATCAGATGCTAGAAAAACATTTCCTGCTGTTTTACGTGCTCTCCAGTCCAAGCAAGCTCGCTTGGCACTGTGCAATGAATTATCTCATCATGTGTGTGGTACCAAAGCCATGCTTGAACACCAACAATTTGATCTTGTCGTTCGTCTAATGAACTGTGCACTTCAAGACGACTCCTCGATGGATGAACACGGAGTAGCAGCGGCACTTTTGCCATTAGCTACTATTTTCTGTCGAAAATTATGCACTGGAATCATTCAGTTCGCGTATACTTGCATACAGGAGCATGCAGTTTGGCAGAATCAACAGTTCTGGGAAGCTGCATTTTATCAAGACGTACAAAAAGATATTAAAGCCTTGTATACCTCTCGAGCGGAAAATCTAACTCCTAGGCTAAATAATGAGCTTTTGAGTCCTACTTCACCTAGAGAGAGTAAAGACTTTACATGGCACAGAAAATCTATTTTGTCGAGAGTTCAAGAGGCAACAGCTCTTGAAATTGCTGCAGAGCAAATGCGAATTTGGAATTCTATAGACCCTGAGAAGCAGAAAGAATTGATTACCTGCGAAGAAAATACAATGTATAGTCAAGCTATTCATTACGCGAATAGAATGGTTTATTTACTCATTCCATTGGACATGGGGCACAAAGCTAGTAAGCAAGATCTGTTTGACGACGAGAGAGCAAGCAACAGTATTGCCAATAGGTATAAATAATTTAATAAACCTTTGTTTTATAATTAATCAGGATACTCGTTCCCAATTATTTGTGCATTGACCTTAACAGTAACTTTGGTAACAATGCATTTAATAATTCTTTAATTTAATTTTTAATAATTTTTTAGTGTTGCTGAAAGTGACAGTGCAGACGCTGAATCAGGATTTGAGGACCAAGATCCTGGAGAGACGGGTAACACAGTGATCAGAATCGTCTCAAGGTTTATTGATAAAGTATGCAATGAAGGAGGTGTTACGAGAGATCATATTCGTAATTTACATCAAATGATACCTGGTGTGGTGCACATGCATATAGAAACATTGGAAGCTGTCCACAGAGAATCTAAACGACTGCCACCTATTCAAAAACCAAAGATTCTCACACCAAATATGCTGCCTGGAGAAGAGTGTATTATGGAAGGTAATAAGAATGTTATTAGATTTTTTTCTTTTTGAGAAAAAAATTGAAAAAATCATGAAAGTGGAATGTCTATGTCTATTATTTTTTTTAACAATCACAGGATTACGAGTATACCTACTGCCAGATGGAAGGGAAGAAAGCAGTGCAGGTCTTCTAGGTGGGCCACCTCTGTTACCAGCAGAAGGTGCAATTTTCCTCACAAATTACAGAATTATATTTAAAGGAATACCTTGCGATTCTTTTGGTAAGTTATTTCATAAAATAGAATCATTTTTAAAACTTACCACTGGATCTTTAATCTTATTTTTGGCAAGCGATCAAAAGAATACCATTTTTGGGTGGTACTGTCTCTCAGTACACTCAAAATCGACAAATTTTTCATATTTCATAAAATAAAATTATAAATGTTTTTGTTCATATGATGGCATGTTTATTAAATTATTTTTCCCTGATAGCACAAAAATACAAGGTGTTCTATTTGAAATAAGGTAGTTTTTGCCTATTGAACCTTGTTTTGAAACTGTTTTAAGCCTCTGGAATTAGTGCACCCGTTAAAAATTAATGTTCGAAACAAAATAAAATTTGCAATGAGAAATTGTTACCAATAGATTCTGAATGAACTTATTCCGTATGCCTTTAAACTGTAGTTTAATAAAAATGGGGAAATTATCATTATTAATTTAGATCCAAAGCTGAGATTTTTTCTTAGCAAGATTATTTTTGAATTAACTATTTTTCATTTAAATCTAAATTTTAAAAAGATATATAAGAATGATATTGAGATATGGTTAATGAATATATATTTTTATATTTTTTATTATTATTTATTATTGTTAAATTTATCAAGAAAAATATTTTTAGCATGTGAGCAAGTTGTTGTGAGATTCTTTCCTGTGACATCTTTAACAAAAGAAAAGAAAGTTGCAGTGCAATACTTGGCACATTTGGATCAGTGGCTCCAAGAAGGCCTTCAGTTAAGGTCGTGTACTTTCCAACTGATGAAGTTAGCATTCGACGAAGAGGTTACCGCTGAAAATATAGATACATTAAGAAAATTAATACATAAAATCCGCCATCCTCCAGACGTATTCCATCATTTTGCCTTTACTGGGCAGGTCGTAGTAAGTCAAACGCCTCTTCACAAGAACAAAGAAAAAAATGCTACATTACGAGGTTTCGCTAAAAAAACCTTACTGAAGACAGCGAGGAAGGCTGGTTTCAAGCAGAAGTCGTCGTCGAAGCGTCAGAAATATGTGTTGCCAAACATGAGTATGAACAATAGCAATAAATACATGACCTCTCCTGGACGAATGAGTTTGCCTATGACTGATGATTACAATCATGATGATGATCTGTCGATCGATGATTTTGAAACTGGACCTCCATCTATAACTCCAGCGCCTGCGGATGCTAAAACTTTAGAGAGATTGCAAGAAAGGAGTTATGTTAGGGACTGGCAGAGATTAGGCATATGTGGATCTAATGCTTCTCCAACTAGTAAACCGTCACCGGACCAATTTCGGTTGACCACCGTCAACTCCATATATATGATGTGTAGAAGGTATACCTAATAATAAAACGGTTTATAAATTAATGACTAATGTACATTTCTTTTTTAAGTTATCCAGCTTTACTATTAGTTCCTGCCTCAGTGACGGATGAAAGTATAAGGCGATTCTGCCGATGCTATCGTCAAGGTCGTATCCCGAGCACAACATGGCGCCATCCCCGCACTAAGGCGACACTTTTAAGGGGAGCTGGGCACCACGGAAAAAGTGTAATGGGAATGTTGAAAAGTCACCCAACACCAGCCGCTTCCACAGAAACTACATCGTCAACCGAGCAAGAGAAATATTTATCAGCTATAGTTTCCGCCACCCCAGTTTTTTCGCATAGACCTGGATCTGGTTGGGGCATGTCTGACAGCTCTTTGAGTATAGACTCGTTACTTTTGGCAGCAGAAGATCCTCTAGGTTGCGCAACCTTAACTCCTGAAGTAATTAGACGGTCCAATCCATTCAACAAGGCTATAGGAACCTTAGGGTAAGTACAAACACTAGTTATTCAAACTACTTTGATATTTTGGGTTGTTACTTCATTCTCTAGTGTTTTCAATTTTCTCAGATAAAAATGACCCTTTCAAACATTCTATAGTAGCCTCTAACTGGTCGTATCTAATGCTGCTAAAAATTCTGCTACTTTTCACTCTTGGTATCTTCAGTAGTGCTCCGGCAAAAGCTTTACCTCAACTGAGCAATCAAAAAACTAATTACTGTATACTCTGTATCTTATAAACGGATTATAATGTAAAATTTTGATATTCCCATTATTTTTTTCTGGAAATCGAACCCGAGACATTTGAACTACTTTTTGTGTATCTCATCTGAAAATAAGAGAAATTCACCAAAAATGTCAAAATTGATCTTCTATTTACTTTGCAAACAGTATATAAAAAATAATTAATTTTTGAAGAAAAACGAAATTAAATTTTATCCAGTGAAATGAAATATTCCAGGGTATTCCCGAGATCTTCAGGAGGCAAAGGCCCAAAGAACTTTGGCCGCTGGGGTTCCTTAAAGGACAGAAGGCAGTCTTCCCAAGCATCTTTAGCGGGTGGCCAACAAAGTAGGACCAATATTCGTCATTCCACTGACATGGATAATGTTGTCGATGGCGTACATACTTTACAAAGGGCGGCTTTATACATTCTTGGTGAAAAAGCCCAGATGAAAGTTAAAATAGAGTCCGCTCCAAAAACAGACTTTATTCCAGTTGAGTATTACGATGTACGGCATACGAAGGCAGCCTTTAAAAAGCTCATGAGGGCTTGCATACCAAGTTCTCAAAATCTGGAACCAGAACATAGTTTCCATAGGTAAGTATTAAAACTGTAGTGTTAGATTACTAAAGGATAAAGTAATTTTAAAAACAACACAAAATAGCTATTTATGATATACGTGTTAAAAGTAAGATTTTATTTTGTGAATGAAGATGATTAAAAAACGATCGTAGCGAGTTTTTTAACTTCACGAACAAAATAAAATCACTTTTAACACGTATATCATACACTATTTTTTTTACAAAACAATCGGAAGAACTTTAAACTCAATAAAAATAAGAAATCAAAAAATACCACACAGATCGCAATGTTTATGAACCAACATTTTCGTAGCAACCAGTGCTGTTGTTAGTTACGGAAGAAACGCAAAAATATTGACAACAATTTCTAGTAATATTATAAGTATAATGAATAATCTCGATAATGAGCGTAACGAATCCATCCCTGCTGAAATCGAAGAAGCCGCCAGTCGAGCAACATTGGAATTATTGCCGGCGAAATCAAAGGAACAGTACGAAATCGCTTATAGACGCTTTTCGGAATGGTGCAACATTAAAAAGGTCCCTGGGAAATGTAACGAAAGTGTTTTACTGGCATATTTTGAGGAAAAAGCCAAGATATGGAAATCGTCAACGCTGTGATCAAATTATTCCATGATCAAAACTATGTTAAAAATAAAGCAAGATCAAGATATAAGCAAACATTATAAACTTATAGCTTTTTTAAAACGGAAGGGTGAAGGATATCAAGCAAAAAAGTCAAAAGTTTTGACAAAGACGCATATCGACAAATTTCTCACAGAAGCAGAAGACGAAAAGTATCTGATGATGAAAGTCGCAGCAATAGTGGGTGTCTTCTGGGCGTGTCGCCGGGAGGAATTGTGTCAGATGACCATCGACAATATCGAATATTTGGGCACTTCGGTTGTTGTGACCATACCAGATACTAAAACGAAAGTGCCTCGGACTTTCAGTGTTGTTGGTGAATTATATTTAAAATTTTTTAGAAAGTATATGGCACTCCGGCCACCCAAGGCTGACCATAGACGACTTTTTCTTAAATGTATGAAGAATAAAGAATCCAGTCGGAATTAACATGTTTGGTAAAATGCCTGCCGACATTGCAGAGTTCTTGAATCTACTAAATCCTCAACTCTACACCGGACACTGTTTTTGTCGTTCATCGGCGACATTGTTAGCAGATTCTGGTGCAAATCTTACTACCATCAAGAGACATGGAGGATGGAAATCTTTGACGGTAGCTGAAGGCTACATTGAAAATTCACTGGAACAGAAGAAGGAAATTGCGTGCCAAATACTTCCTACTGCTGCAACTACTAGCAAGACCACCAGTACTACCAATAGTATTTCTACAGAAAATAGATGTGTCACACATGTTGACAGTAAAACCAACTTAAGTATGATGACTCCGCAGGGAATTACAATTTCAAATTGTTCAAATTTTACTATTAATGTTAATAGTAATAACTAGTTAAAATGTTGGTTTGTACTTATTTAAAATAAAAAGCTGTTCATGTGTTTGTTAAAACGTTTTATTAATTTTCAAAACAAAATTTAAATAAACTTTGATTTACTTTAACACTAGTAAAAAGTAACTTACTTTTAACACGCGTGTCAAAAAATGACATTTTTAACATCAAAAATGACAATTAAAAAGCCCACTTTTAACAGTTTTGTAGAAAAATATATTTTTTGTATTTTGTTTGCATAAATGTTGAATAATATACATACAGGGTGGTCACTTCTAGGTGTACACCATAGAATTTATTTGCAAAAGATACGAAGTTGGTAACGTTGTAAATAACTGACAAGTTTTCGAGCCATTTAAGGATATGACATTGACATATTAAAACTTCTTGTATCTCAATATATTTTGAGATTTTTAAATTAGGGTATAAAAATTTGATATGTGAATTTCGTTAAAAAAAATTTCTAAGCTTAATTTGTGCAACCAACTTAGTCGTCAATTTCAAAATTTATTTCATTTCTATGAAACCTTAACTTTTGATCATATTTTTTATTAATGGAAGCAATTTAATCAAATTTTGTATATTTACCACCGTAACATAAAGGTTTCTACTCCGAGTCAGTAGATATATCGATTCAAATACAAATATTTTTAACTACTCCAATTTTGCCTTAAATTTGTTAATATTTTAATAAAATTATTAACTTTTTTTCAGATTGGTGGAACATTCCGAGTGGTTGCAACAAATCCAAAATATCATGCAGCTATCTGGTGCTGTAGTTGATTTACTCGACCTTCAAGGTTCCTCTGTAGCTATCTGTCTAGAAGACGGATGGGACATTACTGCACAAGTTTCTTCGGTGGCGCAACTTTGCCTCGATCCCCACTATCGAACTTTAGAAGGTTTCCGCGTTCTTGTAGAAAAAGAATGGATTGGTTTTGGTCACAGATTTAGTCATCGAAGCAACTTGAACGCAAATTCTCAAGCGAGTGGTTTTGCTCCAACGTTTCTGCAGTTTTTAGACGTTGTGCATCAAATCCAGAAGCAGTATCCAATGGCATTCGAATTTAATGATTACTACTTACGGTTTCTAGCATATCATTCTGTTTCCTGTAGATTTAGGACATTTTTGTTCGACTGTGAGTTAGAAAGGGTGGAGAGTGGAGTGGCAGCAGTGGAAGATAAACGGGGCTCATTGACCTCTCACCACAAAAGTGTTGATACTATATCTGATGACGAGAACATCTACCCTGGTGGAAGAATCAGCTCAACATCTCAAGGACCAAATTTAGGACAAAGCGTGTTCGATTACATTGAAAAGCAGCATGCCAGAAGTCCGTTATTTTTTAATTTTATGTACACCCCCGATTTTGAACATCCCGTTCTAAGGCCACAATCTCATTTGCCTAGCCTGGAGGTTTGGAATTATTATCTGGACGAAGATCTGCATTATGGACCAAGTTATGATCTGGAGATTATCCAAATGGATTCTCAACAAGAGGAGGAGGCTGAAGCTGCGGATGGCATAAACAAATTTAGAAAGATTGTATGTTTAGGGTAAGTGAGTCTTTTATAAACTGCATATCTGATAAAAGCTAAGAAGCTCGAAACCGGTATATGTTTGGTGGCGCCACTAACAAATGACTTTGGTTGTTTGGTATAGGTTTTTCAGGTGTAATTCAATGCTGGACAGGGCATTAGCCCGCAGTAGTTGTTTCGTGAAATTCTGAATTTGCAATTTCATTTTAAAGATCTTGATTTCACTTTGATGTATGTTAAAGTAGGATGTTCTTGAAATAAGTGTGCCTTCAAATAAACAAGATTGTCAAAGAAACAGTTTTGAATTGATGTTATAATTCCACAACGCAAGAAAACAGACATGTCAAACTATTTTGAACTGTCAAAACAAGGACAATCCTAACCCCACTATTTATTTCAGTGTTGATTTGTCACTGTTTTTGTTTTTTATTGGAAAATTTATATTTTTAAGCAACACAATGGAAATTATTAATAGACCATAACGATCTGACCAATAATTTAGCTTAAGATAAGACAAAATTCAGAATCAGATGATGTCATAAACAAAAGAACCAAAAAGGCATGAGTTAGTTTCGAAAGCACAATGGTATTTTGTTTCAAAGCGGTTTGATCCAATTTTGATGTGGCGTCTTGGGTTTATTGACAGAATGCACTGTTTTAAAACTGTTTGGTATGAGATTAAAAATGTGATTGCAAGAAAACATCTGTTTTCTTCTAATTCTTGATTTGAATAAGGCACTTTTAAGTTAAACAACGGAAATCAATCAAAACATATCACCACACCGTTAAGCACAGTGTAACCTATTGGAACAAACACACTTTTTTCAAAAACACTGTATGCAAGTGACAGTTAAATTCGTATTGCCAGGCAGAGAAAAACTAAAATGGTGAATAGAAATTGCACAAGTGCCCTGATTACGGTTAAAGTAAATATCCACAATAAAGATTTTTCCATTTTAGGTATGAGAACGTCAATAAATCAGTTCCGGATGCTTTCAGTCATCTCTTAGAAGAAATTCATAGACTGGAATCAGAATTGGGACATTTACCGCAAAAATGGAAGGTTCTTTGGGATAAATTAGAACTTCCCATAACAGATTCCCTTACAGTAAGTGTGTGTGCCATATTTTATCAAACTAATATGGATGTATTTACTTTTAATTAATAATAAACTTATTTGCTTCAGCGTCACTCTTCATTTAGTACAGCTTTAGTGAGATCTCACGGGAAACAGGTTCACAAAAGGTCTACTTTGGAGATCTTGATGCGGGGGAAAATAGTGGGAGCTGCAGAAACGTCCTTAGTTTATTCTCATCCACACAGATTTGAGCGGTACAATTATACTACACCAACATACTGCGATTTATGCGGAAACTTATTATGGGGTCCCGTCAAGGTAAGATTAATATAGTCTGTTTTCAGCATCGTTCAAGATAGCTTATGAAACATAACATTTTAATACAATTTTTCCATAAAACAAGAAATAGTGGAGATATTTGCATTTAAAAATTTAATTAGTACTCCGGAAAATTAAAATTTTTGTTAATATCTGATAGATAACAGTACTACTTTGCATTCGTTTTTTGGTACTTCATTGCAAACAGGCAAAACTACATTTTTAAAACTGAAAAAATGGTCACTAAAATCTGAAAGAAAACACAAATTCACAATGTAAACACCCAGGGTGATAATCAATTTTGCATTAGCACCATGCAGTCTTCCGTTCCATCGCTGTTGTGTGGCTGGTTGCTGTACTCTCCCAAGAGTCATCCTTGATTAGGGGTGTAATGTAGTTTGAAAAAATATTTCACTTTATAAATAAGAGACTTTTTAAAAGGTGATTCCATTAATTCTTATTTTTTTCTAACCTCTCTTGAAATATTTGTACTCAAGTTATACGTAGTTAACTGTGTATTACTTCTCTTAAATAGCAAGTTATCAAACTAACTCTTAATTAAGAAAAAAAACTACATGTTATTGTTGTCATGGTTATCCATTATCGAAGTAAGTTTTTCACAAATTAGAAAAAAAAAAATAGAAAACAGGTAATCAGCACTTTACACCAACACTATTGCACTAAATCTGTAACCACAATTTTTGACAAAATCATAAAAATTTTTAACACAAAATGGAAATAGACAACAAACTTTACTTTACACGCACCCACACGAAACGTGTTTATATACTATTTTTTTATTATTTAATTCCGATATTTTGTTTATGACATACGGATGTTACTTTGCTTTTATGTATTAATTCTATAATTGATTTTTTTTTCCTGATGGATACAATTAACAAGTGAATAATTCAAATATCAACAGAATAAATTCGCAGATATTGAGATAACGTCGAGATAACCACTACTGCTACTGTAACGATATAATTGCTGTTCAATGTTTCAGACTGGCATGAGGTGTATAGATTGTGGTTATAGTTGCCACGAAAAATGTATGGAAAGTGTACCAAAGAACTGCACGAAGTATAAGGCTGTCTCAGACAGCACCACAACACAAACCATCCAAGGTAATGCTGGCGATAATGGATCTGTAAGTTCAGGTAAGTCAGTGATTTTTTTTTTATAAACAATATTGAAATATCATATATCTATTTTTTCTTACAAGAGAATGAAAAAAAAATAATTGTGATCAAATAATTCACAGGAAGTGCAAGGCAAACATCTAGTCAACAGTACTACGATCAGTTTTCATCAAATGTAGCTGAGGACAGAACACACGAAGGGTATCTGTATAAAAGAGGTGCACTGTTGAAAGGATGGAAACAGCGATGGTTCGTGCTTGATTCCATTAAACATCAATTGAGGTATTACGATGCAATGGAGGATTCGCATTGTAAAGGCTATATTGGTAAGTATTTCTACTACTATAAGTACAGTGTTTTAAACTTAATACTTCGGCCACTGGCAGAGCTGGAAACATCAATATAAGTTACATTGTATTGCTCGTCGAATAGCCAGTCAAGCTTTGCCTGTCAAAACGTGCCAGACAGAAAAGTGGAGAATGATGGGACATGAAAATAAAAAATGGAAGATGGATGGACGCGAAATTAGAGGATATTGGAGCAAAAATTTCAAATCATTTTAAAACATGATTTCGTAAAATAATACATATAATATTTATTATTGCACAATAAGCAGGGCTTTTATGATCATTACTTCAAAAAGGTAAAAGGTAAATTCAATGTGGCAATTCATTATTTCCACAGGTGTCCAAGGATAATGCGTCATCTGCTTTTTTTTTTGTAGTAAATGGAAAAGGTGTTAGGTTGACGTTTCATTGTGAAAATATGCTTCCTTCATTATTTGATTTCATACAAAACTATTAGTACTGAATCTTTCAAGTTTTTGATTTCGAGTGTTTTCTGTTATGTGTATTTATTAATTAATAAATAAGAACATACTGAAATAGCTCACCAATACAGTAACAATTAGTTAATGGACATGGTACTAACGTATGAAGTCGCAAATGAAAACTGTGAGTTAGCTGTACGTCTTTAAGCACGGTGATTTCCAAATAGGCATGCACTTTCACCAACTAGTTTTTTAGCTGTAGTGCAACACGGGATGTTTACAGCCATGCCGAGGATGGCCATAAAAGATGTGATTTAGCTGCTGAAAAACTTTAACAATGATTAGAGGTAGCCGCAAATGCCATGTGAAATGTAGTTTACTTGCCTTCGTCATAATTGGCTACGTCGCTCTCAGTTGTGCGTAGAAATGGCAGGAAGTTATTATTACAACCACTTGTTACAAACAGTATCTTAAAATTTTTCTTTACATTATTGTGGAAACTATTTATAACAGAAACAATGTGTTACTTACAAAAATATTTTCGATCGATTTATATACTATTCAAATTAGTGCTGGCAACTGAAATCGATTTTTTGCATGAGTCGGTTAACCAGTTTCAGATAATTCGGATTCTTATGAAATCCAAAAATCAGTTATTGTGATTTTCAAATAACTGATTATTCGATAATCTGATTATTCAAACATCCGAATGATCGGATAATCTATTAATCGGTGGTTACTTTTTGAAAATTTTTCATTCTCCCAGTCTGGCGCATACATCATTCTTTGTCACGATCAACCAAACCCATTTGTATAAATAATAAGTTGAAGAACCACAGTTTATTGTGGTTGCAACTGTTTTGTAACTATTTTAACTTTCAACATTAGATTTAACTTTAAAATATATGAATAACATCATATACTCCGTCAGTTTTTCAAAAAAACGATTTTCAGATAGGTTTTGGCATTATTTGAGTAACCGGTTATCAGTCAACCTATTATTCGATTATTTGAATAACCAATTTTAGAATATCCGGTTTTAACTATTATTTAGTTAACTGGTTTTATCTAAAATCGGTTTTTACGGAACAATGATATCTGGTTTTTGCCCGCACTAATTCAAATATGCTTTTCAAGTTTGTAAACACCCTGTATATCCTTTTTTTAGATTTAGCTGAAGTGATGTCTGTAAATCCCGCACCACCAGCTCCTGGTCCTCCGAAAAAGACAGATGATAAATCATTCTTTGATGTAAGTATTCATCTTAATGATTAATAATGATTTTTATGAATATTTTAAAAAGAGCAAATAATAGTAAATAAAGAATATATTAATTTCGTAATTGTGAATGTGAAATATATTTAAGGAAAATGCTAAAACATAGATAAATATATTTGCTCTTTGTTCCAGTTGCGCACTAGTCGTCGTACATACAATTTTTGTGCCACAGATACTGCGTCAGCACAAGAATGGATTGAAAAGCTTCAAGCTTGTCTCTAATACTCCTTATCCAAAGTTAGTTATTTAATTCCTATTTTAATAGTAGGCTGACAATAAATGTTTTATTTTTTAGTCATTATTTATATTTTTCTATGTATACATATATTTGTTTTACGTATCTGCACAAAATATATGTTTTTTTATGTGTTAATCTTTATATAGTTATATTTGTAAAACAGTGTTTTTTATGTGAAGCTCAAATAGATAACTAATAAATCTAGTTAATTAAATGTTACAATTAACATAAAAAGTTGCCATTTGACTTAAATTTTATAATCGGTTGTTATTACGATCTCTATGTGGCTCGTATAAATTGCTTAAGTTTATTATTTGCGTTTATGTCAGAATTTATCTATAGTTTTCAAATGTTTTTAGATGGAAGTGGGCTCTATGCTAATTCATATTTTATTTTTAAACTAGTTACGTATTACCCTTTCACTGTGTCGCACAGGCTACACAAAAATTACATTTTTCATTGTAAATAAAAAAAAATAGTTTTTATAAATATAAAAATTTATATTAATTTTTGCCATCCAAACTTTTTCAATATTTTTAAGTCATTTTCACATACATGATGTGTATCTTCAGTTTAGAGATACAGGATGATGGTTTTATTATACTTTTTTTTTGTAGTTATTTTTTATTTATTTTACATGTTTTTGAAGATAACCAAGGCAAATTCGGTATACTTTTTAACATTTATTTTTTTAAATCAAATATACTGCTACTAACATAACCTCTCTGAATTTATTTATTATGATAACTGGAGTCTTCTATGGAAAACTTTTTTAGTTTTTTAAAATTGAATATTTTTTAATGTAATCTTTGAGTAAAACTGTAAACCAAGTCTGGTGACTGACTTATCGAGTGCAGTAGTACCAATTTGATTATTTTTAAATATAATCCATTTAAATTTGGTACATTTAACACGTTTTTGGAGGGTCAGAACTATGTACCATTCCAAGCAATCGCTATCCTTTTTTTTTACTCTACAAACCCTCAAATCGTACCAAATTTTTTTGATCTCGTAATTTTTTTATCTTAACTTTTTTGTGATTTGCTGACTAACTTTAAATAAAATAATATGGTTACAGGCCTGGTAATCTAACTAGCCATAGCCATAAAACAAATGCAAATAACTAAAAAAAATAATAAAACACTCACTCTGTATATCAAAAACAAAATATTTGGAGACATAGGTTCAGAATCTTTTTTATATTTCATAAACATACATAATTAGCTAAACACTATACAGAATGTTCCTGTTTTTTTCTTTCAATATCTTCTAAAGGAGAGTATGAGGAAATTCTCTAAAACATTTATGTTCAAGTTTTATAAACTGAACGAAACAAATATTTTTTTATGAATAATAATAAGTTAATATTTTGATGTGAACGCTTTTTCAGCTAAGGACAGTGGAGTAATGATGAGGCTTTATTTATATTAAAACTAAATTGTAAATTATCTATTTTTTGAGAGAGGTAAAGATCTTTAATAAAATTCCTTTTCCAGATATTTTGACTTTCGAATTTTTGCTACTTATGAAATTATATAGGTGCATAATGCTTTGTTACTAATATATTTGTTTTATTTAGTTCATGGCAATTTTTCCCAAAATTTTAGCACCCTGTATTACAAAAAAAAAATTATAAGAAAATTGTATATTTTTGTAAACAAAAAACATCCTATATAATATATATATTAAATACTATTAACTCTTAAATATAAATTTTCGAAATATTGTATTCATTTATTATCGTTTCTGCTTTCCACAGTGAAAGGATTAATTAAAAAACTAGTCCTATTAATTTCCCTTAAGTTTCCATTTATGCACATTTTATCCTTTAATGATGAGGAGACCATGTTACGTACAGTGTACAGTTCAAAATATTAGTAGGTATCGCAAAAGTAAAACAATATGTTAAAAAAAGAGTGTAAATATGTCATTTTGCAAATCCTACTCGTCTGAAAACATTGTAAATTTTTTATATTCTCATAATTTATTTGTATTTGGCTAAGCTTTGATATTATAATTGTTAAAAAATTAAAGTATAATATTATAAATTATCTATTAGTGTCAATGATCATTCTTTGATATTTGTAGTAGAAATGATAATGCAACTTAAGGTAATACTGCTTTCTCCATTTAAGGTAAGTATAAAAAATTATTCATTATATACAGGATGTTTCTGAAATAATTACATTATTTCAAAGTACTAAAGGGACTGTGTGAAAATAACAATAATAATGCGTTTATTACCCAACAGAGCATATGATCCAATTACAGGACAAAAATGTAAAAACTTAAGAAAATGCACATAACAATGTTAAAATTAATCACAAAAATTATAAAATACACACTTATACATACATACATATACCCCCATTAAGTTTCAAAGTATCATATTACTCAAACAATTCAGCTGCCACATTCAATAGACTATTACAATGGTTTAAATCGCATTGCCCAGATATCAAGTTATAATTATATGCCATAACATACTGGAGATTTAATTAAGACATTAGTTTTAGCATTCAGACAATAAAGCATACAGTCAATATGAGACTCATGTCTAGGTATTCGAATATTAAATGAACTGAGTAGAGGACGAGTCAACATTACCGTAAAATAACTTAACGAAACGATAAACTGTGGATCATTCTTCTGGTATTCAGGGATTGTATTTCAAATCGATATAATAGCAACTTATGATCATAACCTCTAATGGAATAATAACCACCAATACGGAAGATCAAATATTTAAGAAAGCGTCATTGAATTCTTTCAATATGAGTCATAATAAGGATATCAGATAAGATTATAGTACTCTAATTTAGACCGAATAGTAGACATTTCAGTGCGGTAACATTATTAAAAGATGATATATTTCTAATAAGAAAACCTAAAGTTTTATAAGCAACATTTGAAATTGCATTTATGTGATCAGTGAAGGATAGTTTATTATCGAATAACACACCTAGATCCCTAACACTTTCACAACGAGCCAGTGATGAACCATTAAGGGTAGAATTCATAGTCGGTACTTCACTTAGTGTGACTTTTCATTTAAAGTATACTTAAATAAGATGCTTCTGAATATATTTTTGCATAAACTTAATGGAAACTTATTAAAGTGTGGTACAAAACTATTAGTAAGTTGTCACCCTACATTTTTTCTTGTTCATTGCAAAGCTAAGTACACACTTAACCTTAAGTGTGATCTATGAAAAGTAAATTCTAGTAATTTCTTTTTGAGTGTAAAAGAACAAACTTTGCACTTGTCTATATTAATTGGTAAATTGTTAGCTGTACACCAGGTACCAAATTATGTACTAGCTCTTGTTAAAGCAAACAATCCTCTAAACAAGTTATGTTAAAGAACATTTTCAGGTCATCAGCAAAAAATAGATTATTAGATGTCAATGATACGTCATTAATAAATAAAAAGAAGTGGTCTTATATTCGAATCCTGAGGTACTCCGGATGTCGCTATAAAATTATTTATAGTTGTATCCGTTGTAAGGAACATACAAATGACATTGAGAGAGATATGATTTAATAAGTAGAATTAATTAAGTATGTTATGATCAATCTTATCGAAAGCCTTCAAAAAGTATACACCACATCAACTTGTGGTCTAAAATTTATTGTATTCCAGAAAATAACTAAATAATTTTTATGTGAACTGTTTACAATGCTTATAGGCAAGTTCACTAGTTCAGTATGGTTAACAGTAAGAGGGTGGACATGCATGAGTCTCCTCAATTGTAGAGTGATTACATTTTAGTTAAAAATTCATTATTCAAAACAAAAATTAGCAGGTATGATACAGGTGTATATGTACATACCAAAGCTCCATTATCGACACTGTCAATCCTCAACAGCCTATTTTTGCTGAGTAATGTCACATGCATGGAAGATAATTTTTGGCAGCGCTTAAACAAATGCTTTTAGCTTGTGGACATAATTTTCAACAATTTGTGTAGAATTAGCTTTTATGGTAAGTAGTTTATTTCTCACATTTCGTCACCAAAAGTCCCTAAAAGTGTTTATTTTTACGGGTAAAAAAACATTGCAAGATGAAGTCTTTCACAAAACTACGCATTCTCTACACACAACAGGTTCTGTTTTTTGATTTAACATTTTTTCATTATTTTACAAATGACTTTTTATACCACAGGTTTTCTAATAAAATTATTTCACTACTTTGAAGAAACCCATATTTATCTCAAACACAAAAATTATTAAATTATACAATGTTTTATTATATGATAATTATGCGAACTTCTCAAATGAATCATTCAAAAAGATTATTAACTCTTAACTTTATTGTATAATTTTTGAGAAAAATGCTGTTCCAAAATCAAACAGCTTCCACCTTTAATGTACAGGATATCCGGAAAATAATAATAAAAAAAAACAGTTCCATATTTAGCACCTTCAAAAACTTCTGTACCAAATTACTATGCAATATAGTAATTTTATGTTGTCATTTCTAGAGTATCCGCCCTGAATATATCCATTAAAAAGGACTTACATAATAATTTACCCTATTCTCTATTACAGTGTAAACAAAAAAACGAAAAGAAATAAATAGTCTTTTATTTTGTTACTTATTACAAAATAAATGAAAAAATAAATGTTTGATTACAAGTATAAAAATGACCTAGCTAAATAATTAAATTTGAGATAAAAAAATATTAAAAATCAATGTTGGTCTTTACCAACTAACATTGGAATGATTAAATAAAACATTCGAGGTATTGGGTATATATTTCCTAAACATATGGAATATCATTTTGAGATCATGAAATTCGAGAAATAGAAATGTAGGAATTTGAAATACTGAAAATAAATTACAAGCATTATGCCAATGCTTTTACATACAAATTTATTTAATTTAAAAAATATTCAACTTGTGTAAACTTACACATTGACCAGTCTATCTTTAAATTATTCTAACCATTAAGTTATATTTAGCCATGTCACCTTTAGATATAATTGAATAACATATAAACTTTATCGATACACAAAAATTTAAAATTATAAATTAGAATTTTTGTTCAACGCACTCGTACCTCTTTCCCTCCAAAACGTTTCCATCACTATCTTATACCTTAATAAAAGGCCGTGTTCCTTTATTCAACATTTTAGCTTGATGGATTCCACCAACATGTTCCTATTGGTCAGTTTAATAAATTCTAATATTTGATTGGCTCTACAGAATCCAACACACCGAAATGTTGAATAAAAGAACACGGCCAAAGTCTAAACCTTTTAAGTTTAATAACTCACACAAAATTTTACATACTTTTGACTAAAATTATTAGATGATGTTATACCACTATGGTTCTGAAAAGTAAAAATCTTTAAAATATTTGAAAAATCAATATTAATTTTTATTTACATCCAATTTTTGTATAGAAATAACACCGATCTATGATCCCAAATCAATATTAAACTGCTTTTTAACTTTTTTAAAGTACTTTCCATGACTTTCTACCAACAGAGGTGTTGGAAACATTTTAGACATTAATGTGTATTCTTCAGAACTGAACAAATGGAATGTCTTACACAACATATTTTTTTAAACATGTTTTTTCGATCCTTCGGTTTCCTCTACCCAAATGTTAAGCTATATTTTGTATTAAAACCAATTTGCTAAAAAATCAAAGTCCTCTAGACCTGTTTTATCGATCATTGTTCATTCACATCACAAGCCACGGTTGTACGTTAAAATTATTACAAATAATTGGTGCTCTGATTGAGTTGCTGAACAATCTTGGCCACAGTAGTCGCATTTTAAAACCCGTCATATATTTTCAGGTTGACCTACAAAATATTTGAACCTAAACAACAGTCCAACCATTCGCTGAACTGCGCCTATATCATATACAAAGTTGGTCAAAAGGTTATAACTGAATGTCGTAAAGATTATTTAATAGAAAGTGCACAAACTATTCAATTGGTTCCGACACTGATTGACAGCAAATTTTGAGCTGTAGTAGTACAGCTCAGGTACAAGTAATTTAATAGGAATGAATAAAAAATCACTCAGTACAATCCCATTCAGTTTCACCTTCATTTCCCCTGTTCAGCACGAAAGAATACATGTATTTTAAATTCGTATGAGGCATTTTGTAACATGCATGTACAGTGGATCTTGAAACTTCAAACATACTCTAGTCCTAAAAACAAATGGAATGAAAATAATTCTAATTTCAAGTCAAATCGATATAAACTAAAATAATAAAAAATCAATTGAAGTTCTAGGATCCACCGCATTATACTATAGTCGAGGCCCAAAATAATAGAGTGAGTATATTTTTCCGTTAATTTAATTGTGAATATAATTAATTAATTAGTGATTTTGTGTTTGTATTCTTAAGAATGGGGAATAATTTAAAAAAAATGGAATGAAAATAATTCTAATTTCAAGTCAAATCGATATAAACTAAAATAATAAAAAATCAATTGAAGTTCTAGGATCCACCGCATTATACTATAGTCGAGGCCCAAAATAATAGAGTGAGTATATTTTTCCGTTAATTTAATTGTGAATATAATTAATTAATTAGTGATTTTGTGTTTGTATTCTTAAGAATGGGAAATAATTTAAGATCTACAGCGTGTTCTCAAATCATAAATGCCCTAATATAACAAGTAAGCAATATAGATGAACATGTATGAAGGGATTAGGGCGCGATACCAAAATATGGATGTATAAGTGATGTGACTGAAATATGTAATTCCTTATTACGAATGTCTGTGAGTAGTGTATATAGTGGTATAAAGAGTGGCAAAGAAAACATACAACTGCAAAGCGGCAAATAGTGGGAACTCGCGGAAGGAAGAGATAGTTTGATGATAACAAAATACACGAACAATTGATGGATGGTATTTTAAAAATGAGCTTCCGACATAAAATAATTAAGGTTGCTATATGACAGAATGAAACTGCCTAGAATATCTAGAAGCGTGCTTTTGAGAATTATGCATGACATTCATTTTCGCTTTATAAAACGAAATATGGTGATAGAAAAAGACGAAATAGCAAAGAAACTATTTCTGTATTTACTATATTTTAGACAAATAATAGAAGGCCGAAGCCTGAATCGAAAAATATATTTTATATACTTAAATAAAGGTCATACAATGACAAAAGGGTGGCACTGTTTTACCACATATGGGACCTGGAAGTGTCGTGGTTGTATGAATAACGCACCCTATAATAAATTTGTCCGTAGTACACCAGAATCAGTTTCCAACCGTATTTTAAACCTTATGTGTGCATTATAAACGTACAACGGTATAACAAACAGGCGTATAAGTAGCCGACAATAAGCCGTAACGTGTGACCGTTATAGTAACAGTGCTAGTAACCGGTAGTGTATGTAAATAGTGCAGTTTGTATTAAAGTGTCTGCGGAGTGCGTATTAGGTAGGTGTAAGTGGGTGGTGGCAGGCCATTGCCGTCTAAAAGTACGGCATTCTACAGGTGAGTATTAACTTTTTAAAGTAACCTATTAAAGTGCTAGATTCACTCAAACGTATTTTTGGTAATTTTGTGTTTAAAGCCTTGTCAAGTGGCACGCCTATGAAATCTTGTTCCCTGCAACTCTCACCTCCCGTATTCATCTAAATGCTATGAATACAAATCACTATTATTTTGGACCTCAGGTCTAGTGATTTATATTATGAATATTTCATGACATACCAGGAAATTGCAGTATGAGTAGACAAATTACTACATTGTGAAAATTATTAAAGATATAAAGCTTTTTAAGTCTTATTTTTTAGTAGGATCATATCACACTTCCCATATATCGCTTTGTTGCCTAGTATATCGGAAAAATATCCCAACTGCAATTCAAACTGTTTACAAGAGATAATAATAATAATAATAATAATAATAATAATAATAATGAGGCAGGATTAAAGTATCAGAATATAATATTCCTTTTGACATCTACAACTGTTCCAGGGCGTTGAAAATACTGTAAGACAATTAAGTATACAAATGATTTTTTTTTTTTTTTTGAAGAAATAAGACTATGAAACTTAATTACGATATGTGTCATCTTATATACATATATATTTTATATTTATGAATAAGTACATTCAGCCATATATATTTTTTTTAGTCACATCACTATATATATATTTTGGAAAATTGCAAAAATTTAACAATTGTACAATTTGTCAAATTTAAGAACATTGAGAATTTTTTTATTGGATGGCACTAAGTGGTGCATCCAAAATGCTGCCTCTATATTTTAATAGGTAATCAAGCTCAAAGTAATTCTTAAATTTAACAAACTGTAATATTTAACAGATAGCGCAATAAAATTGACTTTTTAACATTATTAAAAGATAACAACAATTTCAGTCAACACTAATGGTGAAATAATACATTTTTAATGTATTTAAACAGGTTGAGCTTGCACCTTAATTAATAGTTGATTGTTATATATGAAGTCTTGTTCGATTAATTCCTCGAGTAAGGCAAATTCTGTATAACCAAACCCCTTTGGATTTAAATCTAGCATGGGACGTTTAAATGCTTCCAATTCAGGACGGGTCATCATTGTTTCTTTTATACTTCTAAATGGTTGCCTAAAGCAATATTATTATATTGCATATATTTTATAGTATTACTTTAAAAACTAACGATGAGGTGCAATTTACGTAAAACTTTATTAGAAACCAAGTTTATCTGCATATTCATTATCACAAAACAATATACAATAAGGTGGCTTCTATAAGTAAAAATCTATATAAAATGTTATACAGGGCAACTTTATGTGAGGGCCAGCTTTTTAAGGATCAGAATATTTGTATTCACCAGAATACTATCTAAAATTATAATTTTTTAAATCAAATAAGTAGCCGAGTTACGTTTCATTTTTTAAACTACAATTAAATTATTGTCTCTACCGTTGCTGGACAGTATCCAAACTCAATTATATTAGCATTAATGTGCTTATCAGTGTTGCTTATTGTTAGTTTTGTTTTTAGTTATGTGTAAATTTATAAATACCTCTATTTTGATATTCCTTAGAACATTCTGGGCTGTGTTCGATTTGGTTCCAAAAGCGCATGCGAAAGACGAACGTCACAATAGAGGTTTTTTTGACAGTGGTGAATTTATTTGAAGGACATTTGTTTTGTATAATCAAATAGTATAATAAAGTCTATTTTGTTACGTGAAGTATTTGAAGGTTAACATTAATTTATACTTTACAGTATTTTAATTGTCAGTTTATCGGTTATGAGGTGTTTCTAATGTGGTACGTAATTTTGTGACATTCTGTTCAAACTGTATATAAAAATTATGAAAAAAAATCAGTTTCCTTAACGGCATTTCAGAACACAAATTTGTCATATCTATTTCTAACATTCAAAATTAGCTTCTGTATAAATATGACCCCCATTTAAAGTTACACTCTGCATAAGCTTAAAATAATTGTAAAACATAATCAATAAATTACATAATCACTGTTTTATTAAATCAATAAGGGAATGATGATATTTTTACAGAACTTTTCACAATTAGCAACTTTACTGGAAAATATATATTTTTCAAAATTTAATTATGACTGATGCAGAAATAAAACATTAAAGAACTTACGTTGGATGAACTATAGTTATTGATAATCGTCCACTAAAAGGCCAGTCCAGAGCATTATCATGTTCGGTTTTCATTACATGTATTAAAATTGCAATATAATTGTTGTCTTTAGGTGATAAATTCAATCTAACACATAATCTAAAACAGTTAAAGTTCTTTCAGGATTACATTTAAGAAAAAAGATTTAGGCTTTTTCTTATACGAATAAAGCGTTCATTAATTTAAAGATTTCATCTTTCAAGTCACTAAATAAATATCATTTGTGAATTAAATTTTATCATACTAAAATACACTAAATAAAAAATCCATAATCTTTTTTTTACATATGTTGAAATTGGAGCGACATTTAATGCACAAATATAAGGTAAATGTTATTGTAGCTAAAAAGTACTCACTTGTAACCATTTGCAGAAGTATAAAATGCAGGACTATAGTGCATGATGTGTGGATTTTCTCTCATAGCATTTACTTTGCTTTTAAAATCGTTAAAATACCATAAATAACAGCCATTGCAGTATCTCTGGTGCAGTTTCATAACTGATAAATTATAAGAAGAAATTTGTTCAGACATATTTGCTATAATTATATCTTGCTCCCTAGTTTTTTGTTCTAGGAATATAATTTTCTCGTATAAGGCCCTAAAAGGTGTACATAATAAAATATTCCAAATGTTTTTAACCCATTTACAATATATTTTAATCATATAGCTACACGTTACAATATCTCGAGGGGGGATCAAAATTGTGACAAGATTTTGCAAAATAGAGATTTAGTGCAATTTCAAGTAGTTTCCAAGGATTGATAAATATTACCTTGAAAATTACTATACTTATACAGGGTATCTGTAAAATTTGGGGAAAAACCACATATTCCAGGGGCCAAAATATGATGGCCTAAATCAAGTTACCTTAGTTAAAAGTTTTATAATTTCTGAGACACAGGGTGTTGAACTTTTTTAGTTTGTTCTCTATAACTTTGTTATAAATTGTAAATATATAAAACTTGGTAGCGGTGAGTTTTCTGACACAAGAAATTGAAATATTGCCTCAAATTTGCTGTCAATTGTAGAGCGTGCCATCTACAGTACTTCACATGCATTCAAATCGTTATAAATTTTGTATGCACTGGTGTATTGATTGTTTAATCAATAATTTTTATTCTTTGACATTTCTTTCTTAAAGCAACTTCTTGAACAACTGTTTTTTGGATAAGATTTTAAGGTTTTATTTCATAAACATAAACTCATTGTCTTCTTTCATACTGTATTCAATTAAGTAAGTAAGTAAGTTGGGTTAGAGCATCATACCTTAGCTCTAGGAACATGTAGCATTTTGTCCAGATCTTTTATAGACAGTCTCTACTGGATGTACAGGCACCAAAAAGTTATGACGATTTAAATGCGTGTGAAGTACTGTAGGTAGCGCCTTCTACAGTTGACAGCAAATCCGAATCCGAATATTTCAATTTCTCATACCAGAAAATTCCGCTACACCAAGTTTGATATACTTACTACAATTTATATGAAGTTATTGAGGAATAACTGAGCGAAAAACTAAAAAATTTCAAAAACATCCTGATGTATTAAAAAAAAATTAATGCGAAATTGTTTCACAAGATACAACTTGCCCTGTCCCCCAGGTACAGGGTGTCCGGTTTTAATGTTTAGAAACTTTTAGAGAAACTAGTGGATAGAGGCATTAATTAAAAAATTAACGTCAAAGTGCAAAGTCAATAAAATGAAACAAAAAATTATTAAAATTTGAAGATAAACAGCCTTCCAGTAGTTCCAAACAACCGTGATACGTGTCGCGCACATAATAATGTGAGCTGAGACCTGCGTTATTCACGAAATGAAAACGCGAATAAGTATAATAACATTTCAGCCCGTGAGAAAATGTCACAGTTTTACTCGCAGCTTCTAACTGATCCACTTACTATGACGTGCCTTCAAGATGTAATGGAATAATCAAGTCTACACCCTGGAATCGTGTAGAAAATTCTAGACGTTTCCGAAATGTCTATTGTGATTATTTAAGCAATATTAGAGATCAGTCAGTCAGTTTAGTTGCCGTTTATTCAAGATTACTTTCATATTATTTTTCGGATTTCTGAATTTGAAATTAAAATATTTTGCAATTTGAAAGAAGATTCATATTGAATTTATCTTCATTGCTAAATCAAGATGTGATATATTTACTAATTAAGCATGATATTATACTTACTTTAACAATCCTTGTAGATTTTCATCTTGAGATAACGCAGGAGATTCGTTTTTGGCAGGAGGATCCCAAAAATTAGCTTGTTGCGCTATAGCGGAAGAACTTGAAGCAACGTTATTATTAACCATCATTTTTGTGTAAGCTTGAGATAACATCTGCAATGAAAAAGAACATTATTTGATAAAATTGTTACTCTTGGTTCGTTGTTTTGATGAAAAAAACCATATACTTTTTTATACACATGATGTATATAAACAGATGAATGGTAGATATTTGTTTGCACATTAATTATTATTTTAAATATTCTCCCCATACTTACTGTTAAATGTTTTTGTATAAACTGTTCCAAATGGCGTTGCAATTCTGGTTCATCCTCAAATTTTTCTTCACAGCCAACGTCAACAAAAGAACAACGTATTTTTTCATTTTCCGGCAATTCTGGAGCTTTGTACTGACAAATCATTAAATGAGATTCAACGTCTAAAGGAGAAAGTTCTACTAAACATCCTCTAATGATATTGGGACATTTTGTGCGCTGCTGAGAAATTTCTCTTCTAGTAAAATTATCAGGAAAAATATCATCTTTCTTCAATTTTATGTTATCCACAGGACAAGCACTCTCTCTTCTATAAATAAAAAGTACAGTAAAAAATAGGTACCTAATATTATCTATAGTAAAAAAAAGAACAATTTGGTTTCCTGTATATCTTGTTCCAAAAGCATATATTACTTACCTTATATATACATATGAAATAAAGTTATACAATTACATTATTTTATAATAGGTAATATAAAAAATAAAAATATTGTAACAAGCAAGCAATTCTTAAAAAAAAATACAAGTATTTATATATAGTTGAGGCAAGAACTCAGACAACTTACGTCACAGCTGACATTACGCAATTGTTTTTATTATCACCATAATTTTCAATAGTTTGACGTGATAGTTTCTTAAATATTAATTTATATAAAAAGGCAACAAAGCTTTATTGGAACAGTAAATATTAATATTATTAATGTGATTATAAAGGAAAAAAAGTGAAATTAAATATAAAAAGTTATTTATATTTGCCTATTACTGAATATTTCGGCTAAAAAAATTAAAGAACAAAATATAAATTTACGATTAAATTAAGTATACTTTACACATTCTGCTATATATATCACAACATAGTATGTAATAAACATTATTGATTTTTTATATTAATATTCTATTCATTTTTTAAGTTTTTAATACCTTTGTTAGTAATACCTCTGTTATTAAAATGGATTACTTATCTGAAACTGCTACAAATAGAACATTGACTTAGTTAAGTATTTAAAATTTTGTATAATAGAAAAATAAAGAACACCCATTTAATTTAGAAAAAAATATTTTCTAAAATATTACATATTTAATTTAAATAAATTACTATACTTAAGCTTAAATTATCCACAGCTTTTTCTTGCTAGCAACAATCTCAATGTGACAGAGCCTAAATTTACAGTAAAACTGATACTGCCATGCAATAATTATAAATACAATTAAGCATTTGTCAGGAGCATTTATTAATATTCAACACATCATCTACAGATCTAAAAAAAATAAGCAATAAATATTCAAATCATTCAAATAGACTTACATGTTACAATGTTCAACTGGTAAAAAAATATGTCCATTGTTTTCTGGATACATAATTATGATGAGGAAGTTGTAGTAATGTGTAATGCATTAATCACTTTTCTCTGAAATAATATTGATTATGCTAAATAGTGCATTATTTTGTATGGTTTAGTTTAAGATAAACCTTTTCATACTTCTACATGTTTTTATTGGTATTTTGCTAGAATTGCTGCTAAATGTTGAGCTCTAACGTGGTACAAACATGCACAACTAGTTTTTATGGGTATTATAACTTCATTTATATACCGAACAAAGTTTGTAGTCATTTTATATATTTTCAGTTACTTATAAAACTTAAATCATAAGACTGGATACACTAAATTCATAAGCCATCAAAAAAATATATTCTATTTAGGTAGTTGCTTTTAAAAATATTCATTTAGTTCTTAGGCCATTTATTTCCAACAAATTCATAGAATATCTACTTATCCTGCAGATTTTTACTTGACATTACATTTACAAATTCCTTATATTTCTCTTTTCATTATCTAAACATCTTGACAGGAAATAATTTCCATCTGAAGTACAACATATTCAGGAACCCAAATCTAATTATAGAAAAGTTCATTCTTGCTAAACAATTGTACTTACTCTAACCAAGAATGTATGCAAGTTCTGCAAAATCGATGACCACATGATGTTAAAACTGGATCTCTTAACCAAGCTAAACAAATGGGACATTCAAATCTTGCTTCGGGTGCCGAATATGCATCATTGATTGAACTTTCTTGAGCTAAAATTATTTCAGAGTTCTCCGTTTTGTACCTTTCTCCACTTGCCATTTTCTAAATATTTTTAAAAATTTAACACTGCCAATCCACTTATTTTAATTAAACTACATCAAACATGAAATATAAGAAAATATATTTCTATTAAATATTATAAATGGATTAACTTTTAATTACATACAATGTTATAAAAAATATAATTAATAATTTGTTATTAATGACTGACAGATAAATGTCAAAATAACATGTTTACCATCATAGAACACAAACGTCACATTCACAGATAACATACATCAGACCATAAACCATAAACTAAATGGCGCAGATGACAGATACCTAATAAAAATGTCGCCATTTTATAGGTGAAACGTCAATTTTCCTACAGGGAGTAATCAATATCTTTCTATTTACCAGGATCATTTAAAATGTAATTACAATTCGTCAGTTTAGTAAATTAATCGTAGAAAACACAACATACCTTAAAGCCTGCTTCAGAGAAGACGTAGTGTTGCCAGAGCAACACAAAGTAACCTAATTTTCAGCCAATGAAATTAGCCGTATTCCCCTCTTTACGCAGTTGAAATCGGGTGAAGTTCAAAATTTCCATCTTCAACTATCCAGCGAAGCAATATTTGCACATAATATAACCAGCAATAAAATATTTATTTCATAAAAATTAAACTGGTGGTGGGGATGTTGCCAGCAACTCTACATTGTTCTCTGAAGCCGGCTTAAGTACACTTTTTTTGGTGAAATTATGTTTTGATCTATGGTGACCCATTGGTGACCAGATGTGTACATAGCAAAAGGACAGAGAGAAAAAATTATGATTTTAATGGAAAAAGATGACAAAATTTAGAACGAAAACATACATACAATAACTTGAAAATTTAAAAATTAACATTTTTATAAGAATTGTCTTTTGCAACATAGGTAAATAGAAGGTACTTGTCTAAACATATTTAAATATATTGTTTTAAGCTATTTATTATTTGTGGCATAATTTTAGTTTTTCTTTAGATGCAACACACTGGACCACTGTTATAAGCTTATTTTTCTAAATGGTCCTAGGACTTTCAGATACTATCTATATGATTTGTCTAATTATTTATCTAATAGATAATGAGGCTCATATCTAAATCCTATTTTTAATTGCTACCTTTTGTTACACGTCCGTAGATTTAATGGTGCTCAATCTCAAGCACATTAAATCAAATTAAACTTTATTTATCCAATTGATCATACAATAATATAGGATATGTCAAAACTTCACAAGCATGGCAAATGTTATTATTTTTTATGGCAAATAATGACATTTGCTGTGCTTGAGGTTGAGCATCGCCTTGAGAACTGTTTATAAATATGGCCCTTAAGAACGTGGGCACGGTCTGTTACAGTCCGTCGTCTTCTCATCGGTTCCTTTGATGTTAAGGTCCCAGGTTTTGTTTTTTTTAGACGATTGCGCATTTAGCCGCGCACATTCGCACACTCAAGGGGCACGGTGATTTGTCAAGAAATAGATTTTTTTCCACTTTGTCGTATACAAAAGAATTTCATTGGTGGTCATTGCGCATTTAGTCACCTCTGGAACCTTCACTCGACAAACTGTATAAACTGTGACGTGGGACTGCCCACAGCTTGACATTAGTTTTCATTTGTTTAGATGGTACTAATGTTCTATGGCATGCTTCATGAGTCTTGTGTAAACCGATATCGTTAAAATTAACAGAACATAACATAAATTAAGAATAGAATTACTCATTTCCATAATTATTCCTGTCATATCAGAAATTGTCTTATAAAATGTAAATATTCAATGCGTAAAAGGTTCGTTTAAATTGTAGGAACTCTCTCAAGAAAATTATTATATTTTTTAATAGGTACTATAAAATAATTTTTAGCAAAACGAGCTTGGATAATTTATAGAGCCAGTTGTCACATTTTCTTGATGGTAAAAGAATTGAATTGTTTTGTTGAATAAAAAACAACGAATTTTATACTATATTATTTATATTAAAAAAACTATATGTAGGAACTATTACATATCAGCTTTGTTCATTGTAGCAATCCTAGACTAGTTCAGCATTTTACACAACGCACTTTGAATTTGATCGCCCGAAATACCAACTGCGCTTGCCTCATCCGTAAATTAACCTGGTCTGGCATCGCTACTGCAAACAAAGGTATTCTAGACTATTATTGATTAAAAAAACCAGCCGAAAATATACATATTTTTATCTACATTTTCAAATCAAATGTATCCATTATATAAATCACTACAAAAATCCTATATTTTGCATCTGAATAATATAGAAATTTCATGCACTTCATTGTGCAATAAAAGATTCATTTATCACAATATATTCACAAATGTGCCATACATATTAGTCTTAAAATTAAAATTTACATAGAACTACTGGAATCGCCAGGGAAATGCAGCAGTGTCTCCCCATAAGAGGGTGTTGGAGATGCTCGACTTGCAGAACTGAAGCTACTGGTTGAACTTAGATCTTCTATATCTCTACATATGCAGTCTGATGCTGACTGTTCTCCTCCTGAAATTTATTATTTACAAATAAATTTCAAGATGTTCCCTATTAAATATTCTTTAAAAAATAATAATAATTTGTAGTATTCAAAGCTACTTTCAAAGAGGATGTATTTGCCACCTTTTCAAATTTTACATTATCATAAAATAAAGGGTGGAAGAAAACTCACCTGAATTTTTAAATTTTATATGAAACCATTAATTTGTTTTATTATAATTTTGTCAACTAAAGTCGCATAACATAATTTATTTCCTTTCATTTAGTAATAGCATCGTTTGTAAAATCACGTCGCCTTTGTAATACTTGTCTGTCAAATCATCGTCCGCTAAATTGTCACTCTTGTAATACCATTGGTTATATAATCGTTATTATATATAAACTCAATGGTAATACTTATCCGTCTATCAAATTTCAATATAGAATTCTGTTATGTATTGTGGAATGGGGACTGCAATGTATTTAGAAACATACTTACATATTAAGCTGTAAATGTGAAAATTTAACATTTGATATTGACACATTCCTGAACTTCACACAAAGTGCTTGCCTAAATATCTTTTTCATTTTTAATAAAACTGCTCTTTCACTTTCACTGTGAAAAATACAATACCTTTTTATTTAAAGTATCAATTTAAAAAATTGAAAATGAACAGAAACGTGCACTCAAAAATATTTGAAATTTGTCATAATTTTTAAGAAACGTCAAATTACTAATACAAACAATTGGCAACTAGTGTGCTGCCATGTGCGATGAGTTACTGCAACTAGGCATAGGAACAGATAAAGGAGGGCTCCTGCAATGTAGCAGACGATGGTCGAATCAGCTGAATTATGTAATATACTGTAGTGTGGCGACTTCAGTATTATTAGTTTATTTATAATGTCTCCATAAGGTTGAAAATCCATTGTTTTAGTTGAAATGCGCATGTTCCGGATGATTGGAAACTAATTTGTGTATTGTGGAATCACAAATGTCAAGGTCGCACATGTCAGAATTTGACATTTTATATTGACACTGTAATAGCTTACCTCTTAATAAAGAGTACTTGTCTAATTTGCTTTATAAGAAAAGTTATATATATGTTTTATCTACTATTTTAAGATAAAAATTATGTCACTGATACTATTCTTGCTCCACACGAAGCGTTTCTGTCTAAATATTTAACATTTTTAAGAAAAATGGGTACATACGTATTAATAATGGGCTGCTCTTTCACTTTCACTATGGAAAACACAATACATTATTTTAAGATGTATTAATTAATAAATTAAAATTAATAATGTAAAGAAAAACCATACACCTCAACATAATATATTTCACATTTCTCATAATTTCTATGTCAAATTATTCATTCAAACAATTAAGAGCTGTATTACAGACAGGTACTGTAGTGTGCTGCCACACGTGATGAGTCACTGCAAATGAGCAATAGAACAGACTAGAAAAGTACGGCTGCTGCGATTTAACAGACAGTGGTACTAGAGACAGCTTTCTCTTACAGTAATATTATTCTGAGAAATGAATTTTGTAAATACTTGGATGTACAAAATATTATTACAAATGAATGACAGAGAGAAATGCTAATTTTCAATTTTTCTATAGGTAGGTATTATAACCTATACACCTTTTGATTGTATTTTATGTTAAAAGAATATTTCTAGTGAATCTGTAAGAAAACATAATTTTCTAAAAACTACTTTTGAATAAGAGATGTATTAGATACATTTTCCCTTTATGTAATAAAATAAAGAAATTCTTACAAAATCACCCTCTTTCATCTTGGAAAAAATGCTGAAAGTTTTTGAAGTCCAGAGCGAAAAAAAAAGTGCAATATGGAGATATTTCATGTTGGGGTTTTTTTAAATAGATTATTACATTTAAAACAGCACACATTTATTTTTATGATTGTACAATAATAGCAACTGTTATAATTTTATCAAGTTCTTAATTTATTTTATACCCTAATTAAATACTACATTTTGTTGAACGTTCATATTTTTTGTACTTTATACCTTAAAATAAATATTTAGCTGCTGGTAATTAACATAATGATAACACCTCCAGCCAAAAAAACAAACTAGGTATTTTATAACACATTTTTTTAGTTCAGAAATAAGCACACAAGCAATAGAGGTTTTAAAAACTGTAAGTTACTTAAATTATCTAGTTGATGTGCTTCACATACACCTTCTACTAAAATGAACACACCACTGAAAATGAGGCCCAGTTTCAATGTTGATTTTCTTGCAATGAAATTAATATAAGAAATTTTCAATGAAATTTTAGATTTTAGTGGTGTCTTAATTTTGACGAACAGTATATTTTATGAAATAAAAAATTATCTAGGTATGCATTGATGAAATTCCTATGCACTGTATGTATAAAATACATATAAACACACATAAGCGAATATTTGTATATTGAACTTATATACATATATATAAAATAAACATACATAATTCTAAATATGTTAATACATTAGAGAGTTTTAGAACCATTGAAATAACTTTACAGTAAGATGAATCCGTTAACATTATTTTGGATAATAATAGCGTTTACAATATCAAATAATATTAACGATATTTTCAAATTCTAAATATCTCTATTATAGAAACCTAAGATGCTTAACTTACTTGTACATATAGCTTATACTACAGTTACGTTAATCAACTACTTATAATAAAATCAATTAAAATATCACATTTTTTTAAGGGTTTACAGTTGTCAGAAATTTTAAGCATACACTAACGTCTACTGGAAAAATAATACCTCTAGCATACAAAATATATATACAAAATATAGCGCCAATTTCATAGGTGAATTGGACACAGTTAAAAAAAATATATCTCTCTATTACTTGGATATACAGGCAGCATGTTTCTGTCACTTGACTTAAACATACCAAAACTACAGCATGCCATTTTCCATACTTATTTAATTTCTAACTTGTCTTTAACATTTCAAAATTCAAAGTTGAATGATTTTAAATTTACGCTGATGAATAGAACAAAACAATACTAACCAAATAATATCACACGTTTTGATTCAAGTAATCTATTGTACCAGATCGACATACTAGCCTATAGTTCATCTAAAAATTATAGAAAGTTGAATAGCATATAAAAACTGTACAGAGCTGTCAAATCTAATTCTGGAATTTTTATTAATTTGGAAATATGTCAATTTTATTGTTTATTTCTTGTTTACTTAAGTAGTGCAATAATACAAATTAAAAATTTCATGGCTGATTTTATATTCAGTTTTATTGAACAGCATACAATAAAATAATGCAGATATTTCCAGTACTGCCACTGCGGGAACATCGGAAACGGTAATATATACAGGGTTTATATTAAAAAGAAAAGAAATATGCATAAAAACTGCATTTTCTTTTATCTTTCACAACTTTTTTACTTTAAAAGTAAATGCTATGAAATTTCGTACCCAACAACATAAGCTTTCCAATGGAGGTAAGCCGTAAGAAAATCAAACATTAACTATGAAAATTTGGAATTTTTGTTTCCACTTTCACTGGAAAGCTTAAGGCAAACAAAATAAGAGTTCAAAATTTCATAACATTTACTTTAAAAATAAAAAAGTTATGAAAGGAAAAAGAAAATTCACTTTTTCAGTTTTCTGCCGGTGTTTCAGGAGCTATACAAAATGTCTTGTAATTCTTTTCAGAGAATTGAAAGGCATACAAATGTGTAACTTTTTCCTAGATCCTTATATTGAGCATCATAAAAATGACCACCCTGTATATGAATAAACTTAAAATCTCGTATTTGCTTTGTTTCTCATTTGATATCTTAGTACATTGGCGTTGGTATAGGTTATTGACGGTAGTTTTTTCTTAATTACATACATTCGCTAGTTCATTAAATTATACAGGGTGATTCTTAACCTATATGCAAAAATTCTACCAAAACTTTATTAAAACAAAAATATTCTATCAATTATTTGTAACCTTTTCCAAAAAATAACATGAATACTACCGTATAATAATGAAGCTTTGAATTTGGGATGTCGTTCTACTCTATTTTTTAGATGAACCATAGTACCACGAGAATTAGATAATATTTCAATTATTTGGTTTGATCTCTTAAATATTTCATAATTATTAGTCGTGTGAAATAATGATAATTTACTCTATTTACTATTGTTGTACTTGCCAGCACAATATATAGTGAAAGATAGATATGTCTAATATCAGTAATATAAGAACAAATTATGTTAAAAAATATTGAAAATTATCATACAAAATAATTTTGTAAGGCACTAACATTTGTTTATTTCAATTTTACAAAAGATATAGGTGTACCTATATAAAAAATTATATATGAATTTCTAAATAAAAACGTAATACATAAATCATTTAAAATCTCAAAAATAGTTATACAATTTGCCAAACTGTCAATAACCGCTGCACTTGACATCTTTTTGTATATAAAATTATTCTATACAAGCTTAAGAAAAAAATAGTTACCATCAAACTAAACCAAAACTTGGTATTATCAGCATATTTTTATTTATTTATAATTTCAAAAAAAAACTTAATAGTAAAGCAGCATTTCATTATGCCTTATGAAAAATGTAATACATACTTGTATTAATAATACAATTAGTTATATTTACATTACATGAATAAATATTTCTGGTTACATGAAAATTATAATTTATGTGTTTGTATGTAATTTTTTTTTAATTTTATTTTAATTGTATATAATGTATATATTGCATATTCTTGTTTAGATATGTTTACAAATAAAAATATTATAATTTGTTAAATTTCAGCACAAGTTAACTTAAAATCAAATTACAACCAATTTTTATTATATTTTTGTATACATGAGTTTATAAAGGACAGCTAAATCGCCTCTTTGTCAGCACTAAAATATTTTTGTCAAATTTGATGACCTCGATTTAGCTGCTACAGAACCCCTGTTGAATCAGAAGAACTAAGCATTTAAGATAGTAATGATAATTTTTAGTTCTGTTTAGTATATTAAATTAGAGGAACCACTAGGTACTGGTGTACTTCCAGCTGTACACAAAGACGCCGACAGAGACCCAACTTATATTATTCTGCTAGTCGGAATTTGTGTTTTTCAGATTTCTCAATGTTTTTTAATAAAACTTTATTCAAATTGTTAAGAAAATAATGTGCCAAATATGTGGAAAATTGAGTTTTTATCCTGAATTGTCTTCATATATGTTGAACGTAATATGTGTTGCACAGAGTCAAAATTTTCAAATTATTTCATTCTCGGCTTTCTTTGACAGACACGTTTGATACAAAATGATTTTGGGTTTGACCTCAAATATCATAGCTGAGCTTTATAAACTGTCATTATAGCTTACCCTTTGTTTTCTGAGGTACACTTAAAAAAATGTGCAGACATTCTCAATAATACAAAATTATATGAGATTTATTTGTACATGTTTTTTTATGTTAGTGAAATATTCTAAAGTATTGCATAAATAAGGTATTTTATATTTTATAAACAGAATATTAGAGTGGCTCAGATATATTTTAAATTATCATGCACGACTAACTAAACAATTCATTCACCACATTCTTTGCGGTGAGTATATATTTATAAAAAAATATATATAAATATTAAGGTATATATTTAATAAATAAATTTGTAATAATTTTAATAATTAAAAAAGAAAATTTTATAATGTTAATAGGAAAAATTACCGGTTATTAATTTAAGCTCGTGGGATATTCGGTAACAAAATTTCACGTCAAACTAATTTGAAATATAATAAATAATAAAAACTTACTGTTTCTGTTTGTTTCAATATATATATATATACATTAAAACTCAATAAAAAATAATCAAGTCCAAATAAAATGTCAATATATTTATAAACGTCAAATAATTTCCAGTGTAATCACATGCGGATGAAAATTTGCAGATATTTTTGGAATTTTGAATTGAATGGTAATGGAACAAAACACAACTTTGTTGACGTGAAATATCAGTGAAATCTAATGACCAATCTAAATTTAACAATATAGTTACATGAACTAACAAAGGTGTTATTTTACAGTAATTACTATCCAATTAAAAATAAGTTTCTTAGTTATGTAACACTTAAGCACAATATGAAACAAATTCAATATTCATACTTAAAACAGGTGTAACAGAAATGATTACGATGTGCTTTAAAGTATGCACACTTATAATTATTCAGTTATATAAATTCGTTAAAAAATTATCATATTGGATCTTAAGATTGAAAATACTAAAATAGTAAACCACACAGTATAGTATATTATTTGTGCAATAAAGATAAAATGCACTTAATAAAAAATTAATTTGTTTTTATAATATGTTTTCATCATAGAAAGTACAAACAAAATAAATTCAATATGACATCCTAGATTGATTTTGATTAATAAACAATAAACTAATAAATGATTACTTTTCTTTGTAAATTGCATTACTGATACATTACAAAGCATTAAATAGCATTATATACCCTTGTAACATTAAGTAGTAGTAAAAATTACTTTCATCGAAATTACTTCAGTAGGTTGTCTCAGTCAACTGTGTTTTATTTACCTAGACCTCACTAATCTCAGCTGTTCTCAATACTGACAGATGTCACTCAATTGGACAATAGGTACTCAACTTGCAAAACAAATTTTATAGATTATATAAATTGCTATAAAATAAAATTTATAGGAGCTATAATATGGTTAAATGCCTTTATACGATACTTATAGAATCGAAAAGGTCCCACTTTTATAAAACACTTTGGCAATGTAACAGTTCTATAAAAAATGTATACAACCCTTTTAAAACAATTTTATACAGCAACTATAAAAACGTTTTGCAGTCATATTTTGGTATCATTTAAAGAAACATTATATTTTTTAGTGAAGAATATTAAAAGCAAATCATTTTAAGACTGGTGTATAACGCAGATTCATAATTATTTGTGCTTATATTTAAAACTGGGGTAGCCTAAACTCAATGGCAATCATTTGTGTAAATGGTAGATAGGTACTTACAATATTATCATTTCAACAATTTCGTGTTTCAATTTTATTGCGCTGCAAATTTTATTGATAAACTACAGACGTTTGTGCGCTTTAGTTTAGATCACATTTCCTTTAAAATTATAAAAAATAAATTTAAAACATATTAAAATTATGCTTTCTTTATTTTATATTATCATTGTATAATTATATTTAATGATCTTGTTATAAAATAATCTTTCAAAAATAGTAAAATCATGTTTTAGATATAATTTTAAGACTCAACTAATTTTACATAATGGCGACAGTTGCTGATCCAACAAATATTCATTTAAACATGGTCACTTACAACGATTTTATTCCACACATTATACTAAAATTAAGGTTAGATTTAAAATTTTATGACGCAGAATATAAAATAATTTTGTTTTCTGGAGCCAAAATTTTGTTTTACAACACATTTATAAAATAGGGAATATTTTTATAGATTAAACATAACTATAAAACTTTTTCATAAATAAGTGTATTTCGAGGTTAAAAAATAATTTTATTAATTTCTTTATTTATATTCTTAATAAAACACATTAATACAACTGTTTTAAGGTTATAATTAAAAGTCATTTGCTCAAGAATACAACTCTTACACAATACGTTTATATTACAATATATTAAATGTTGTATAACACATTATAATACTTTTATAAAACTTTTAAAGAACTGAAACTTATTTGTTCTATAAAACACTGTAAGAACTATTATAAAACAACTTTACACAATTACTTTCGTCGTGAACAAAATTATCACAATAATTTGCTCTATAAAATCAAATTGTTCATAAAACAACTCTATTCGATAATTATAAAATAATTCGCTTCTTTGAGTTCCATTTTGCTAGTTGGGATGGAGAAGAGATACAATTAGCTGAGGTCACAGATAAATAAAACATTACTAATGGCAATATCAAATCAGTATAAGTGTTGAAAATTGTGAAATTAAAAATTACTAACTGAGCGGCGCATAAAATATTGCTAAAGATTCACGTTAAGCCATTCTGGATGCCGGAGATTTAAATTGTAGAATATAATACCAGTCTGTTGATAAATTTTTATACAGTTACATTAAAAATCCATAAAATAAAACTATCTATTAAATATATAAAATTTTTAAGTGCCACGATAGATAATTTTGAGAATGGGACCAGACTTTCTAGCCATAATTTATAATGAGTTCAAAGAATTCCAGAAGTAGCCAGTTTGTCGCCAAAATCACTCAAACCAATAATTTATTGTTTCCGTTGAAATAACTTCGGTTTACAGAGAAATGAAACTAAAGGTCTCTCCAGCTATGTGGCACCATCAGATAAAGATAATATTCGATAAGAGGCGTAGGAATTCTGGGAAAACAAGGTTAGATAAGGTAAAATGTCTTAGATTGGTAAAGAGTTAGGATAGAAACCCTAAAATACAGGGATTAGCCACTGACCACTACTTTTCACAAGGAGGGACTCGAACCAAGTTTGTAGGTACCTCGGGATAGGCAGTTTTGTTCTCGCGTGCAGACAGCACATATCTACCGCAGTAAATAAATTGTAATTACTGACAATGTAGCATGTCGCCTGTTAATTGAAGGTTCATTTAATATTTATTGTAACAGTTGTTTTCTTTATTTTTTGTTAACACTTTATTTATATTTCTTTTATTGTTATTAAAAACATTTACGTGGAAATGTGGCGTTTTCTTTTTCATAAACCTGAGAAGTGTCTTAAAGGAGTGCCTACGAGATTGGATTATAAAGCCCAACACGAGTAACTAATAATAACTAGATAAGTCACTACAACATTCCAAAGATCCCACAGATTATAAATTCAAATTAAATATAAATATCTTGCTCCTTTTCAATACAATTAAGGTCATTAAGGTACTGCCCGCAATGATAATTAAATAACATCCCTCGTGCTACATTATTCAACGAGTATATAATGACGACTGTAATTATCACAAGGGTGAAGGTTATAGTACAAGTCATAGACGTGTGTGTAAATCGCCCAAGTGAATTACAGCCATTATGTGCACATATAATACTATACTTGGTCCACAACTATTGATAATATTTTAGCAAACTTTTTACTGAAAAAATTATACACTATTTGAACAACATAGCACATAACATACAATTCAAAACTGTCAAAACACCTTACTTGCAGGTTTGACATTCGTCGTTTACATGATAAATTTAAAAAAGCAAAGAATACTTTAATTAGTAAACCACTTAAAATTTGGTGATAGAAGTGTGATTAATCATTAATCACAAGTAAATAATATGATTAATCATTCCTATAATGCATTATGTATATTATTATATTTTAAGAAATGGACAAATTATTGTATATTATAATATAGTTGTGAACAAAATATTATTTAGTATTTATATACAATAGTGGCACAGCATAGATAGACCAGCAATTTCACTCCACTGTCGGAACATTGAACTAAATTCAGGCATCTGTGGTGACCTTCAAATGTGAATGCAACCGTCGGATCCGAGAAAAATAGAGAATCAGGAATCAGAACAGGAATAAGAATTATTTATTGGTACAGAAAAGTGTATATCTGATAAACATTTACATTATATATAAAATATCTATGCACATTATGTAATAACTAATTACTAATACTTGTACTGTTGCTATACTAGGCCACTAATTAATATTTATATATTTAGGCCGATAAAAGACCATAATTTAATAATCACTCAATCAATCAGTAATAAAATCACTCAAGTATTTTCTGCCTATAGAATATTTAAAATATTCAGTAACCTGAACGTTCATAAAATCAGCTAATGCTCTTGATGGACACAACTGGTAAATCAATAGTATCATTTTGAAAAAAAATTTGTAAACAACTTTCTAATAAGTTTTCATTTTACTTTTAACTATTGTATAAATGCCTTATAGATATTGTTCTTTTGTAGGTGAACAGGAGAAATTTTTACTTGTTTGAGTAACAGATTCTGTTTGCCAATAGTGGTAAACATCGCCTAGAATGTTTACAGTATACTTATAGGTTACCTATCTATTTACCTTTATGGAATTTAATGAAACTTAAATTGCTATTGCAAGATGTGTTGCACAATTAATAGCTCTAGTGACTCATTCCTTGATTTCAACTCATAATTTTAATTTAATCCACCCCTGTACAAACAAAACTTGCACGCCAGAATTTGAGACAAAGTGATGGGTAGCGGAGATCTCTGTAGCCTGAAATGAATGCACGAGCTGCTATGCGCAACATTATTTCGACTCAAGTGATTCTGCTGGTCTATCTATACTATAGTAGTGGTGTGTTCAGATCTTACAAAAGATCCATAAATGGGAGGAAATATTTACCATTCCCCTTTCATGTAACACAAGACTGTGTCAAAAAAAATTACCTTGCTTAAAATTAAATGAAATTGTTTACTTTGTTTAATAAATTATTCTATGAAGGTACTCGATTTTTTCACACTTTCTGTTTCTTTGGGAGAAATTCTAAGCTAGTCAGAATCTTTTCAAACTTAATAGGTTTCTACGTCTTTTTTTTTTTTTTTTTTTTTTTCAGTGAAAATTCAATGACAGAACCAACAATATAACAGACAATAATTGCCACCATCCATTAATAGCTCACACTTCATATATTTTTTTTGGTGCGGAAATATGCAAAGTAGAATTTAATTTTAAAATCAATGTGTTGGTCTACGTTTGAAAAATTGTATGTCAAGAAATTTCTTGTTATTAATTTGCAAATAGTGATGTTGCATTTAATTAATTAATATTTGAATTTGAACTTATAAGGATTTCCATATTTCGTCTGTAATTTTTAGTCAAATCTATAGAAAATATGTTTTTTAACATAAAATGTTTATTTAAAAAAGAAATCGTGGATAATTTAATATTTAAATTTTTAGTGTATCTAAATCAAGTCTTTAAATTTCGTACACAGCCTCATCATTATCAAGAATATGTCACTTGATGTACTTTCGTTATCGAATATCGAATTTGTTTCATATTTAAAAAAGTCTAAAACATTTTTAATATTTGCACAATCTTCTCTCAAACCAAGAAATACTATATTGTAGTATCTCGAAATATATGAGGATAACCCCAGAATGCCTGTTACACTTTTTTTTTTCTGTACACTGCAGAAAACCAAACGTTTTAATACACAACTAACCTAATGAGTTAAATATTTTAAATATACACAATTTTTACAATCAAACTGAATATATAAAAAGTTAATAATGTTTACTAACCTAATTATTTCTTTCTCTTCTTTCTTCGAGAAGACTTGAAGACAGGAAGTAACGAGTTAGAGTCAAGAGCTGGTTCGACATTTCCATTTTTTCCAGAATCATCACTTTCTGTAATTTCTGCGGGAGAACTGCTGGTGTCACCTTTTTCATCGTCGGAAGATTTCTCTAGTTTCAGTAGCTCTATATTTCCACAGATTATTTCTTCCACATCGATGTTGCTATCTTCCTTCTTAGCTTTTTCTTCTTGAGGTGTGTTAATATCTATAAGATCTGCCACACTGCTTGGAGTAGTAGACTTTTTAGGAAGTTTTAGAGTAAATTCCTCAACAAACTCAATTTTAGGAAGATCTAAAATTAGATCTTTCTCTATGGGATCTTCAAATATTTGCTCTTTATGTGGTTTTGAGGCAGCTACAGTACTCCAGGGCTTAAAAGGAGGTGGGACTAATTTTTTTGTTAACAATTCGTCTTCGATTTTTTCAGTTTTATTACTGTCTTTGCTTATGGTTGCAATTTTTACTCCTAGCTTGGCCTTTGGTTTACGCGTTTTCTTGGGAACAGATTTTTCTTCTGCAGCAGCATCCTCTGAAGTATTCGTTGAGGAATCATCAAAGCACTGAAATTTTTCTTTGTGGGATTTTGATTTATTCGATTTCGTTTTTATTTTACTCGAAGTCGTCATTTCGCCGGATTCTGTAACTTCCTCAAATCCATCCGTTTTTAATATGTTATCTAACAAAAAGAAATCTTCATTATCTGATGGCTGCAATTCAAAATTAAAATCCTTATTACTACTACTCAAAGTAGTATCAATTTCTTTTAAAGGTTCTGGAATGGGAATTTTGGCAGCTTCCTTGAAACTTTTCGATTCTGTCACAGGTTTAAAATCGGGCATGTCAATAAATGGATCTGAAATATCAATTTTTACCTTAGATTCAGCTTTTGCTTTAGATTTCGAGGGCTTAAGTGCGCTTTTCTGTTCAACAACATCTTTACTACGTTCAACTTTTACTTTTTCTTCGTATTTCTGTTTATCAAGTGATGATTCAGACAATTGATTTTTTTGAGACTTTGAATTTTTTTTAAGTATCTTAACAGCAACTTCTGTTGTTGATTCTAAGCTTTTGGTAATAATTTGATCACCATATCTTTTAGTTCTTTCATGATGTGGAACAACTTTTGGAACTACCATTGGGCGAAATAATGCCTCATCACAATTTTCGTGAATAATTATGTCTTCGCAAATCTCCACATCTGTGTCATCGTCAGAATGAACGTTAACTACAGTACCAAGTGGATTCACTACCTTGGCAACGGCCGGTTTCATTTGAACTATCACGCAACGACCACCTGAACAGAAAGAGCCAATGGCAGGTTACTGTTGTTTACTATATGATTGTGCGATACTAAAACATGCAGTCATGCAGAAAAATTCTTGTACTATTCAAAGTCAATAAAATAGACACCAAAATCAAAAATATTATTGTACAAAATACAGATCACAATATTTTATTTTTTTGTTTACGATTATAAACTCTGTAATTTTCAAAAGCAAATCGTGCCAAAATGAATAAAATAATTATTAGTAAAATTTTGATAGTTACATTTTACGTATGGCCGCTATTATTCATGCTATGCATTCAAAAATAGATGCTAGTAATCCATCTCAACCTAATACTTTTTTTTTGAGGTGAACAATAAGTTTTTAAGGAAATAAGCTTACAATCTGGTCAGAATTCTTTAAATTTGCTTTCCGTTCACCTTCTATGTTTAAATTAAAAAATTTTAAGCAGAAAAAGAAAGATCACATTTAATAAATTCATTGATAAGTGAGTGTGTTAGATGAAGTAGTGTAAATTATAATTATGTTCTTTATTTCCTTTAAAATATAAGCATAAACTGTAGTTACCCAATGTAATGTGCATATTTTTAACAAAATTATCTACTACAATTTTTCTGATGTCAATTTTTGTTAAATTGTATTGGAAAGTATTATTTATTATAACCATACAATTTTTTTTTTTTTTTTCAATTGTTAAATACTATTTGTGCATAAAACCCTAAATACAATAGTATAATGCCGCGATTAATTCTGAACAAAATAAACAAATATAAAATTTGGTACTATAGAATAGAATAAACAAAGAACTTATTAAATGGAACTACCAAAAGTCACAGAATGCTTAGGATTTAATTGATAAAAAAATATTTCTTCATTTGATTTTTATTTATTTTGTATATGAATAAGTAAATAACAAATATCAATATATATCAAAACATTAACAAATATTTTTTTTTTTAATTAAATGAAAAATTTGAGATTACAATGAAATTGATTTTCCAAAAATAACTTTTACGGCAACTTCAGTAATTTAATAAATCTCCCACAAATATGGTATTGAAAGCATTGAAACTAATCAAAAATATAAATCAAAATTTCTTGTTAAAACTATATTAAACATCATGAAAATGGAATTTTAAAACAGTGTAAACTTATTTCGTAGACATACGAGTAAAATATGGCCATTTAAATGTATTATGGTGTCTATTAATGACTTTGCGCAGTGTTGAAGTAAATTGTGAGGTTAGAGTGCAGTTACACAAAACAAACTAAAACACGCAGAATAAGCCGTTAATTATTATCACATAGCCAGTGGAGCCTGCCTTTGGCTGTTTCTAATAACACCTTAACAGTACCAAAACCAGTATAAACATGAGATGATTATTTAGAAATTAAAATAACTGGGTATATATATATATGCATTGCGATAAGTATTGTTTGCTTACAAAAAAATGTACCGTTAAAATTTTAAGCTTTAGTCACAGATTAATAGGAGGAATTATTAGTGATTGCAGTTTGAAGCTGAATGGAAAGCAAGTAACCAGATGTTGACAGTTTTATACTGTATAATACTTATAGATAAAATTCTAAAAACTGTAAAATGGAAAATGATGCCTAAAAAATGTACACAAGAATATTTACTTTTATTAGATAAACTGCATAAATAAATAAATGGTGCTACTGTGCCATAAATGTAATTTGAGAAATACTAATTAAAAACTGTCATCAGGAACTAACCTTTCACACCCTGTATGTCAAAAATGAAACGTTTTACGATACATGTTTATAAAGACTTTTCCTCTTATTTTTAAGTCTAGAAAATGAAGTTAAATTTATGGTACCACTTTTAGAATCGCCTTGCTATGCAAGGTTAACTATGTCTAAGTACAAATATTTTAAGAGGGAATAGAGAAATATAATTAACGAAATCATCCATCCAAAAACTTCCAAATGTAGTTTTAACGTGTTTTCGAAGCTATATTAAACCCCTGCTTATCGCCCACTCTGGCCGCCTGTCAGTCGCGAGATAAAGTATATTCCGCTTAAGTTAAAGGTGTCAAAGGTAGTGACAGGGCACAATGTTGCCACCTGTATTGATTTATGCCGCTTTTAAAGGAAAAAAATTATTTACAAAATGTAGATGATTATTAAATGATTGATATTTAGAAAAATTTCAAAAATGTTGAATCATTTTCTGTTTTCTTACTTGTTTAAGGTGGAAATTCGATATACAGGGTGATCCCCAATAATGTACAAAAAAATTGAGGTTAGATTGTATGACCGATTTTAATAGGAGTCCTTCATATAAATTTTTTTTATCTGAACCACCCTGGGGATAAATGCTATTTATATATTTTTAGGTATTAACAATATTGTCTGAAACTAACTAGTCTGCGGACTAAAACCCCGACCAGCGTTGAATTACACTCACAATATCTACCCATATATTCTTTATTGCCTTTTGTAACATTTTTTACTGTATTCGAAAGGTATTTTAAGCTAATATAAATCAAATCTCCTACAATTGACTTCATCGATAGGAATTGTAGGAGATTTCATTTATATTAGCTTAAAATACCTTTCTAATACAGTAAAAAGTGTTATTTAATTCCAAATGTTTAATACACAAAAATATTTCATGTCAAAGAATCATGAACTATCATCAAAAGGACCCCTATTAAAACGTTCTTACAATCTACCCTCAATTTTTTTACTCGGGAAATGTATTCTTCAAAGTAGTTTAGACTGTCAAATTGAATATTATTAATTTTTAAATTAAAATCAATTTTTAAATAACTGATCATTTTTTAAATAGTTTGAACGTCGTAAAATTTTGCCTACTTAGATCTCGTCTAAGTAGAAAATATTCAAATTTAATAGATACATTGCAGATTATAATTATTTTCTCATTATAGAATTTAAAACAATTACTAGTTTGTCATATCTTTTTGTAGACAGATTATGTTTTAACAGCTCATAGAAATAATATGGAAAAGATTGACCACTACAAAACAAGAATAACTTTATATCGAGTAAATCTGACAGACAACGCCAGTATAAGATGTTCCGTAGTTTATACGGAAAATAAAATTATCCAGCCATTGTAGAACACAGTTTACTAAGAATGTTCCAAGTATAATCTTATACCTGGATTGTAGAACCGGAATATACTTTAATTCATTCAATATACAAATCTTGCAAATAACAAAAATAAAATGCATAACTACTCAGGGTGTTTCAAAATTAGCCTGCAATATTTTACCATTCCACGACTAAAAAATTAATTATATAAACAGGCAGAAAATATTTTCAAAAGAGACAAACTTATTAAAGATACACTCTAGTTAAAAAATAAAATTTGGAATTGGGTATTATTTTAGTCAAGAAATTCCAGATTTTTGTTTTTGTTTCTTTTTTTTTTTGGGGCAAATATGAAAAAAAATTGTAAACATGTATGTGCACGATCACTTTATTTGATCAAAAGATATAGAAATTTTAATATTTAGTTATAAATATTAATTATGCTTTAAAATGCAACCATTTGTATGTGTGATTTGTAGGGAAAGTTGGATAAATCGTTATATTCGTATTTAACAAATGAAAAATATAATTTAGTTGATGTGTCTTCTTGTGTTCTTGTCTTCTATTAGTTTTCCTTCAGTTTATTTCTGTTCTGTAGTTATTCTTTTACGTTTTTGAAATATTATTAATAAACCTTCCTGGCTCCGGATAAAACCAAACTCAGGTTACTAAGGTAAATATAAACATGTGCAAAGAAATATATTGCAACACAATCATAATGATTCTAAATAGTTAAAAGTATATCGCTACATGCTTTTCTAAATTTTCACTGCAATTTTAAACACTACTATGAATGTTGCTGGCATGGTGTGAGATTTGGTAGCGACTTCATGATTAAATTTTCTTTCAATACAGTAACTGGGAAACAAATCCAGAATATTACAATTAGAATCCTTTGATAACTTCTAAAGACAATAAGATATCGCCGAAATGTCATTATTGAAATCCGTTTAATTGATTTCATTTTAACACAAACTTAATCCATTGGCAATACTATTGTTGAATACTGTATATTCATATAAAAGCGACATTCCAAATATTAAAATCTGAACAAATATTAAAGCTAAATCTATTTTTTACAGATCAAATTTGAATGTTACGAGAACTTTTACAATTTTGTTTTAATTTTGACCAAAACCATCTGCCACACAGTTGTTGGAAAAAGTAAATTTCTGTTATATTTTGAAGTCAATGCCATGTCAAGAATATTAAATACATTATTCTGAGGCTTTAAACACGCTACTGCCAACTATAAATGGGATCCGGAATACCGATACTTATACCATACAGCGTGTTTCACTTCTCACCTTCACACCCCTGTAAAATTATACTAGGTAGTGCTATTTTGATGACTATTTTTTTTGTAAATAAAAATCCTTCAGATAAAGATGGACAATCTGCCACGACGGCTAGCTTACCACTCCATGGCCTTCTGTGATTTTTTTCGGCCCATTTTTGGAAATTCATATTAGATTTTTTAACAAAAAACCTGACTACGTTGCCTTACTCAGTGCCCTCTAAAACCTAAATATACCAAGGTTTTTTAAATTATGCTGGAAAGTAATTCATATATGGCGCTTTCAATATCACGAAAATTGGGAATAGAAAAATAAAAAATTTCATGTAAAGTATAAACGCACAGTTCCAAGAACCTTTTTTGTTTTCGGTATTATTGCATCATCAAACTTTAAATAACCATTCAAATAAAAATTGTATTGAAAAGAAATAGAAGAAGAGTTACTGAAAATTATTATTTACTATTAGAAAGAGTATAGAAATGTGCATAATGCTTGACAAAGGTTTAGTGGAAAGGAATGTGATTAGTTAAATTTAGTTTAGAATTATTTGAATTGTTATTTAGCTAGTTAAGTTTAGCAATGTTTAAGTTTTCAAGGTTATTTGTTGTCCTGTAATTAAGAAAATAATATGCCGATAACACAAATAAATAATTTTCATTATATTGTTTTCAATAATATCGAAAAACAAAAAAGTTCATGGTACTTTGCATATACACTTATCTATTTTTTATTTTTATTTTATTTCCAACACCCTCCAGACGTTTATACTAAAAGTATATTTCCCAATACTCGTAATATTAAAAGCATTCTATAACAATTACTTTTCATCTTAATTTAAGGAAACTTGACATATTTAGGTTTAAGAGGGCGCTGAACAAGACCACGTTGCCAGAATTTTAGTAAAAAAAATCACTATTATGAATTTTGAGAAATATTATGAATCGCAGAAGGCTGGGAGTGGTAAACTAGTTGTCACGGTAGGTTGTACAGTTTCACTTGAAAGGTCTTTAGTTACAAAAAAGCAATCATCAAAATCACACTACCCACTAAAATTTTACAGGGTCATGAAGGTGAGAAGTGAAACATACGTTAGGTGTGAAATCACTAATCAATGTTCAAACTTTGATCTCGATATCGATACATCATAGTAGATAGGAACTATAACTATTGCTATCAAACCATAAGTTTGTTATTTTAGTTTTTGTAGAAGGTTTTTACAATTCACGAACAGTACAGGACAGGTTATGTCCTTAATACACATGTTTTATACGTTTCAGGATCGATATTAAATCACACTTGAAGTGTGTCCTCTTTTGACTTCTGCCGTTAATGATGACGTCTAATAAATAAGTAAATTGACAAGAGATAATGTAACAACCTTAAGATTTCTTTTGCAGATTTTTCTTAAAAAAATAAGTAAAGCTCGCATAAATGTGAGACCGAAACTAAAAAAAAAAAATGAATATTTCATTTCCATTTACCGTATTTTGTTTTCCATAGTGTTTTTAAATTGTTAATCATAATTAAATAATAAATCACTAAAATTAGTGGCATCCCATTATAGTTGTTTATAGAAGCAAATATTATGTCGTGTTTAGAATTCGAATGTGTCATCTGTATATCGTTTTGATATAAAAAGTTATAGAACCATAAAGAAATGTTCGCCCGATTTCCTCGAGTGGTGTAAAAATATTTTGTTGGAAAAATTGTGTAGTTACGGCATATGTAACACCTTGTGCAGTAAATCTACTATAACATTTATTAAAGACTAATTATTACGACTGAAACACATAAACAATCAAAAACAACTCACCAGTTTCTCTAATCCCAGGCGACTCCAGCATGGCATCTGCCAGGTCCTCCTTCAGCTGTAGTTCACCGGCACCACCCACCTCCTCAAATGTTCTCTGATATGTATCTAACAGCGACTGCTCGCAACTGCTTGCTGAACTCGATTCTATTAAAACTGCATTAGCTTTGGTAATCGGCATATTTACTGGCTTTGAATGTCCGAGATCGATAGGTTGAGCCTCCGCCACTGACATCGGAGATCTGGAATACAATAAGTGAAAAGTGAAGATAAATGAAAATTATTCAGCAAGTGATTAATTTAAAGCATACAGTGCGTCTCGTTTTTCAGATTAACACCTGTGGAAATGAGAGAAGGCTGTGGAATTTCCATAAGTAATTTTTTTTACAATTAGTACCCTGAAGGAAGATTATATTCTACTAACCATTTTATTTATGTAACAAAGGCTTGGCCTACCACGATTTACCAACAAATTAACAACGACAAATTAAAAATTATAATAAGCAGTCAAAGATTGCCATGAAATTGAAAACAAATATCAATGGGACAATGAAAAAACATATACACTATAAATTAACAGTTTTTATTGTGGCCATAGTAAAAATAATTAATGTAAAAAATGAATTATGAATGCTAAATTATTACATAAAAAATTACAAAATGTTAATCTAAATTAATTTATTACTTTTCTCTAACATGATTTCCAAACGCCTTCTTGAATTTAAAATTACTTTAAGTAGCTAACATTTTTTAAGAAATTAATATTCATAATTACATACATTTTTGTATGTTAATTATTTTTACTACGACGACATAAATTAAATTTAAGATGATTGGAAAAATGTGTTCGACTAGAAGGAGGTGTAGTAGAGAAAACCAAGATTTAATTTAAACATTTTGCAATTTTTTATTCATCAATTCAGTATTTATGTTTCATAAAAATTTTTGTGCATTCATTTTTTTTACTGTGACCGCAATTAAAACTGTTAAGCTTGTAATGAGCGTGTTTATTCTTTGCCTGATAGGAATTTTGTTTTCACTTTCATGGCAATCTTTGACCTTTTTTTTATAATTTTTAGTTGTCTGATCTTTCGAAGTTTGTCACCTCATAAAAAAATACTCGATAGACATTTGTCGATCAAATTTTGTATATAGATATTTTGATGGGTGCCGAATAACCTGGTAATATTATATTCTGGATAAAAAAAATCCCTAATACCACTTTCTGGAAATATGACCCTTTCAAAAAATCGTATTAGACCAGGCTTTTGTCACAAAATGGTTAGTGAAATATCACATCCCTTCTGGGGTTTTGTTGTTTAGTGCAGATCTTAATAACAATAGTAATGTAAATTTTATTTGCAATGGTTAGAGTATTATGGTTACAAAGGTTAGGTTACCTGAATACTTGCATCAACTATAGTTGTTTTTGTTTAAACATTAAATGCTTCAATATCTGCAGCCATTTTCTTAACCTCGCTACATGTGCAAACATTAAGCTAAGCTACTGTGTCTATATTCAAAGACAGTGGCAACAATAATGTGAAAGCATTTTGATTGAATCCATCATTTTATAAATGTCAGAAATGGTCATTCGGTACAGTTCAAATATTACTAGTTTTCTTTCATTTTGATTAAACCGGATACACTGATTTTAGTAACATAGTGATTTGACATGACAGGTTGTTGATTTTTCGTTTATCATCAGTTCTCCACTTCACCACAAAAAGTGAATTCTCCGCACCCCTCGAATACATAATTTTTTTTCAATCATTTGAATCAAATCAGTTTGCTTAACCAAACTTTTTAAAATTGACGTTTTTGCTTGTCAAAAATGGAAGATATAAAACTATATAATGCCAATGGACAGTTTGTATACAGAGTATGCATTAGTTTCATATTTTCTGGTCACGAGGAAGCAAGGAGATATGAAAACGATAAGTAAAGAGATAAAAGAAACAATATAACATAAACAGAGGCCTTTTTTTTTCAATTTAACGAATGGCACAATTTTATTATTGAACTTCGAGATATTCTAAAATGACTTAAAATCGTCCTCAGAATATGACACAACAGTGTCATTAAAATAATTTTAAGTGTTTTTATCAAACATTTCATTCACTGTCTTCTTGAAGAATATTGCTACTACTTGAACCATCGTCTGCTAAATCGTAGCAGCATTGCTTTTTTTAGTCTGTTCCATTGCCCATTTGCAATGACTCACCGTGCATGGCACCCCACTACAGCACAAATAACGTAGTGAGGACATAGTCATCAATTGTTTCATAGAAATTATAAATATCAAATATCTGTCAAGGCGTACATTTCTGTTTACGTATCAATTTTAAATTTATACATCGATACAACCTAAAATAATAAGTATTGTGTTTTTATGGTGAAAATGTAGTAGTAGCGGTCCATTATTTATATGTATATATATCCAGTTTTAAAAATGTAAAATATATAAATATGTATACATTGAAATTCAGGTGATTCGACAGACAAGTATTACAAAGGTGACGCGATTTAGCAGACGATGGTTGAACTATCACTGTCCATAAATGCCTTTAAAATATGTCCATTCAGTTTCTCAACCACTTTCAACTATAAGGAAGAATACGGTTACATAACATAAATCACATCACTTTAATCATATAAATTCAGTTTACTCAGAACGAAATCAGAACGAAAGATAACTAGTTATTATCAAATAAGTTAAATGTCAAACCTGCCAATTCAAATCGTTAAAATGAGCAATTTGTATCAACACAATTAGCTTAGTAACTGACATTTGCAATACTAATAAGTGACATCATCATATTATGCAACCCAACAAACGGTACTAAATTTGTATTTATGTCAAGTTACTACCAAAATATTAAAACACAACATGTTAATATAATAATTAAAACCTATATGAATGCTTATAATTATATTTCTTTTAAATGATACAACCTAATTGATTTTTGACATAAAATAATACTATTTGAATATGCACATAACAAATTTCCAGAACGGCATAGTAATTTGGAATGAAATACTTTTTTTACATTTATTTTTTTTAAGTCGAAATACGGAACTAATCAGAATCAATTATAAACATGCAAAGGCGACATTGACAGAAACTTTACAAACAAAAACGATAAATTAAAACTAAATAAAATATAAAAAATTAAAAAACAATTTCTTACCCAGTGGTGGTGGTATAAGTTTTGAAAGTAAACTGCGGTCCCATCCACAACCGCCTGTGGGGTCCCGCGTGTGTTACTATTTCCACCTGGGACAGCCACTGATCATCGTTGTGATTAGGTTTATTTTTCTTATTGGACAGTTCTTGAGCAAAGAAATTGAGGTTTTCTTGAGTCATGGGTAAAGGTAATTCGGGAGAGTTAGGCTGTCTTTGTACTAACCATTGTGCTCTGGCACTCACAGATAATTCGATAGGTGTATCACTACACACTTTTTCTTTGGGAACACTTGAGGATTGGTGCGGTTCGAGATCATACTGAACGAGAATCCCATAGCAAGACATAATGAACAGGGATTCTACGGGTTTTGACTGCTTATTTATTGTTGTTTCCCTTGGAGGCATGTCAATCCAAGCTCTCGGTGGAGCAAAACAAGCCACTACCCGAAGGGCAATATTATCTTCGGACGATGATGATAGCCTCTGCCTACCTGAAAGTAAAATATACTTTAAGTATAATAGTTGATTATAAAGGATTGCAACAAACAAATTAACCAAAAATATGAAAAAAACTTTTTGAGATTCCAAAAAAGGGTTTACGAAATCGTACGATTCAACTTCATTTTATAATATGAAAATTCATGCCACACATAATTAGCAAAAGCACTTTTCTAGATATTCTAGACAAAGTGGCATTCTGTGAGATAGTAACCTGAATGTTTTTTATTGTCGGAAGTTCATTTTTAAAATCGATCCATGAATGAATCGCACATTTTGTATCATCAAACTCTATTTTATTCCTTCCGCTAGATTCCACCATGTTCCGTTTCACAATTGTATATTCTTCTTTACCATTCTTTATTGCACGATATACACTACTCACTGACACTCCTAACACAAACCTAACTATTAAATATAAACAGAATTTATACTAACCTGGTTGAGTCCTCTGCGGCGCATTTCCGATATTTTGCATGTTAACCGGTTGCCTGATTTGAGCAAGTGGATGAACAACAGTTGGATGTGGAAAAGGTGGAAACCTTGGGTTGTGGTAAGGATAGTGTGTGTTAACTGGGGTCTCAAGTGCAGAAACTGGGCTATTAGATCTTCCATCCACTGTTAAACCTACAAAATGTTGTAAATTGATTGCAACTGGTAAAGCTTTATTATACAGTGTCTAGATTTATGGACAAGGAGCTATTAACATTAACTGAGAAAGCCCTATATATACAGGGTGAGTCAGTCATAATGTCATTAATTTTAACCACGTATTCGGGAGGCCTAATAAAGGCAGAAAATCGAAAAAAAAATTTTTTTACTCGACCTTTAAAAAAATAAACAAATCACCCTATAAAAATCGGTAACACGACGCTCTTGGTGCGCTATGAACTTTCTGAGGACGCACCATCAAATGCCGGATTAAACATCGTTGCCACATCATGTTTACATACATAATATCGTCTAATACATCAGAATGTTATTCAAATTTACCCGCATTTCTTTCCCCCCAAATTTGTAGATCACGCCACACATTTGGAGGGGGGATGGAGACAATAGTGAGAATACAAGCAGTAAGCAGTTGTTTATTTCAGTCTCGCGTATTCGTCGTAAATGCATAATTTTACAAATTCCGAATATGCGGAAATGGTAGTGTTATATGGAGAATGTTTACGAAATGCGACTGACCCTAATTTTATTTATAAAGTGCTATGGACGGATGAGTGCAGTTAACAGGTTACTACCATACTACTTAAAAAACAATAAATTTCTAGGCTAGATGTACTTAACTACACACGGAGTAATTAATTGTACTTACGAGTAATACTAAAAACTCATATTTATTTGTAAAACGTAGTGAAAACGTAATATCAAAATTGTTAAACTGTAATAACCTAATATTCGAAAACATTTATTTATTATCTACATTTGTAAACACGAAACACTTTTCAGCTTCTCTTAATAATTTACCCATTGGGTATAGGTTTTTTATGTAATGTACGTAAATAGTTTATTACTCGGTTTATTATTAGACACGTTGGAGTTTTGTTGCAGTCATAACAGCTACATTTCAGAGAAAAATCCACACGCTACTTGTCAGTTTAGCTTTCAGAGGCAATTTGTTATCAAGATATGGGCAGGAGTGTACGGGTATCGTTTGATTGGGCTGTATTTTGTACCGGAAAACCTGAGTGGACCGCGTTACTTGCAATTTTTAATAGAATTATTTGATTATTATTATTTGATTTCATTGGATATTAACATTTTAAATTATTATTGGCTGAAGTTGAACTGAGCAAGAAAAAATGATATTCTAAAATAGTCAGTACAACCGTTTATTTGTGATGTCTAAAATCTAGGTAGGTAGGTACGAGAAAAATATTTCAACTTGACAACATTGCATCAGATCAACATAAAGTTGAACTGTGAGCTGTAAACGACCAAGGCTGTGAGCAGTCAGTGACAGTCTGAAAAGGGGGTTTAAATAATGATTTGAAAATATTTTTTTTCGGCGTAAATATATATTTTTTTAATCGCGTATTCGCCTTATACTCATTATTCCCTATCTCCTCTTAAAATTAATGACATTAAGACTGGCTCACCCTGTATACATAAAAAATTAATCAGTTATTCGTATTTATCAAACAAAAAAAAATGTAAATACAAAAAGACTTTCTTTTCCAAAATTTCAATATCAAGCAAGCACTATGCTTGCACAGAAAAATTAAACACACTAGCCACAATACTACTATGACTAATAATAATTTTAGAATAGCAGCAGTTTCAAAGATTTTCTGGGAAATTGCTATTGTTTACTTCATTAATACCGAGACAAAAAACAAATTATGTTACAGGAACTTTTACTCAACCTTAGTTTGTAATTTCATAACAGTATTACATTTTATTGCTGTTGTATTGTATTTTGTTGTTTTTAAATGTTTTTGTAGAAAAACTATTCCCCTAGACATTTTTTTGTTCCTTCTGTTCAGATATAAGCCCTTTTAATATCGGCACTTATATTCCGGACACCCTGTATATATTGAAACAACCTACCTGCAGATCTGTGAAACCTGGACATCTTGTTAACGACATGAGGAGTAGCATGAGTTCGTACACCTACATTACCACCGTAGGGTGTTATTGGAAACACATGTGTAGTTCCTCTAATAGTCGATACAGTCGCCCACCTAGAATCTGGAGAGAAGCACATGTCTTGCACACGGGCAGATGTATCTCCCCTGTGTAAAACATACAAATGATGTACAGCCGCCAACGCAGGACCCCCTGGATGGGGTTGTATTCTAAATAAGTGGAAATCATGACCACGTTTATCTGCCGTCAAAAGTAACATTCCACTCGGATCAAACTGTAAACAAACTATGGCTTCTGTGTGGGCAGTAAAATGAGCTACTATGGCATCTGTATGAATTGATTTCTCTTTGCTTTGTGTCACTGTATTCTGAAAGAAAACATGAGTAATAAGCAATTTATACGAATAATTAAACTTGACCCATTCAAAAGCAAAGCTATTTACTGCTAATGATTTACCTCAATATCTAAAATCGTTACAATGCCTTTTTGTGGAATATCAGATTGGCCTCCGGCTTGCGGGCTATTTGGAGAAGTTCCTGGCTTGAAATTTGCATTTCCTGTTAAGCTACTAGCGACGCTTTCACCTAATTCCCTTAATCCCCTACCCAAAGATTTTGCAGCTTGAATGACAGTAGCAGTGTAGCTCTAAAAATAATAGTTATTTATGTAATCGAGACCATTTATGACCGCATACAAAATTTTATATACAAACAAATATTTTTGACATTACAGTAGTCTCGTTAACGCAAATTATATCAAACAAAGTATGCATAAAATATATTTCTGTTTGAGACTAACGCATACTGAAGATAAAAGTTATATTTTACAAAAATGGAAAATGTCCATTCAAGTAGAGATGGCCAAAACTAACCGGTCAAATGAATAACCGATTATTGTGTGTTGGTTAACCGATTAATAACCGGTAATTTTATTGGTTTGGTTTAACCCTATAACCGATTGTTTAAATCAATAACCGCGTGCCGGTTATTTTATAATAATGAACTGCACCGCTCAGCGTTTCCTGTGTTCTGTGCAGTGAACTCTACTCTAAATGCAGAGTAAGTCGAATTGCTCCATAGAAACATACTGTGCTAATCTAGTAATAAATTTTAGCTGTAAAATTAATGTTTTATTTCTCTTCAATATGAAAAACTATGCATTTGACAAAATATTAAAATTTTCAAAAATACATAACCAGATACATGACTACATAATTTTATATTAAAGAAATATACAGATATAGGACTTTAGGTGCATTTTTATATTTTAATTTTTATTTAGTTATTTATTATTGAATTTTAACAAAACATGTTTGCGACAATTGCTGCCATTAAAAATTAAATAACCGATTATTTAAATAACCGGTTATTAGAGAGAGGTTAACTGATTCAGGTTTAACCGATTAAGAAAAATAATAAGTTAACCGATAACCGGTTATTTTTCAATAACCGCCCATCCCTACACTCGAGTATTTGGAAAGAACACGCTTGTTCAAATGTCACAAAAGATCACTGAATATTTGGACTTATCCAAAGCAGAAGAATCCACATCACAGTTTTATGCAAGTTTCTACACTTTTAGCAGAATTCGCAAAATTCGCGAACCACTAGATGGCACTGCAAAATTCAAGATGTCGGAAATAGGGGTGATCAACAATTTGTTTACAAATGTCGTTAAAGCTTATAAATATAATATAAAGCTTTTAATTGCCAGGGATGTTGTGTTTTATGATGTAATTTTTAGGAGTAAGTGTATTTTAAGACTTATTCAAAGGATTATTTTAAATAATGTAAGACAAATTCCTAAGGTGGCATATACATCGTAAATTCCTAGTATGCTCGTAACCTCGAAATCTTTCAGATTCTGATATAATGGTTCAGTTCGCGATACAATAAGATATCTTGGACTATTGGGGGGATCGTGTGCAACCTCTGAAAGAAGGTGACGGCTTTTTAGGCAGATACATAATTTTCTGTAGAGGTAGAACGTGATCAGCCTCAAGTTGTCAAAAGACTGTGTTGACAGACGTCAGCTTTAGTTCATTAGCCACCTCATGAAATATCTACATTATTAAGTAGTGCAGTATAATTTGTAATACAGATTTAAACACATTTTCAAATAATTCACAAGAAAACCTTGTTATAATTACCTGGCATATAATCCTCTATAAAGAAATGTTTGCTACATACTTTCATGTAATTTCTTATCGGTTTTATGATTTTCAATTTAGAGTCTCAGAATGTCGGGTCTACGGGAAATGTATGCAGGGAAATATCAAAAATATAGTAAGAGGAGCACTGGAGATTTTATGCAAATATTCTTGCATAAGCATTTTTGTACACTTTTTATAAATAAATATCAATAACGTTTGCAAAATTACAAAAAATATATAGAAAATTTCCAATACATCTACACATACAAAACTGATTTGTTGAATTATTGTTGTTGGCTCGTACACCTGACTTATTAAAAATGATCTTATGCAGATTCTGCACTTTTCTTCATTCAAGGTAAAATTATACAATTTTCAAAATGTTCTGGTACTATTTATGCAGAAAAGATTATATAAAAATATTTAAAAAAAAAAACAAAACTTCACACTTCTTTTATATAAGTAATTTATCATGCACCCTTACAGCAGTTCCGAAATCTATCAACAGATGTCAGCAACTTATAACACAATATTAAATAAATATAAAACTTATCAGTTTTTTTCTTTTCAGTGGTGTATAAATAAAATGTGAATGTATAAGGTTAAATAAAAATAAACTTACATGAACACCTTCTCCATCGTTACCACCACTGCTGCGTTTCGATGGATTTAACTTTTTCTCAGCATAAGCCATCCATCTTGTACCAAGAGTAACCGGATTTGGCTGCAATCCGGGACTTAAGTAACAAGTTGTGACAGTTAATCGATCTTCAAGAGTAAATGCATCAAATACTGCAATTCTTTCTTGAAACGTTACAACAACAGAATGTTTGTTAGCCAAAACATCCAAGACTGGATTTTTGAATTTTATAACTTTCACCTAGAAAATTTATATATTAGATAATAATAATTTTTTTAATATAGATTGAGTTTGTCTTGTATATCATAAAAAAGTATTATATTTATCTAAAGATAGTTTCTTAACAATGTAATGCTAATCGTTTCTTCTAATGAATACACTTACCTGCTCCCCTGTCTTTAAAGATAAAAAATTTACGGAACTAAAATGTGGGCCTGGAGTAGAATTATCAGACAGTGCTATTAAAGGCCTTTTTAATTTAAATACATCTTCATTCTTAGAAAAGCCAACATAAGAAGGAGACGGTAATATTTTCAAAACCTTAACAGATCCATGCCTCCAGGATAATATTTCTGTAGCTTCTCCAGTAGCTGGTATCGCCCATATCTGCAATTTCAATTAAATATTTGTATGTTTCTTTTTTGTAATTACTTTGTATTCTAAAGTGTAGACTGATCAGACAAGAAAAATATTAATACTGCAAAACTCGGTTATAGCAAATATCCATTGAATCTTAAACTTTACTGTTTATGCACAAATGCTTTTTATAAAAGCTGCCTAATATCTTTTGTAATGGTCAATCCGGTATTGCAAACTGGGTTGCCTTTTCTTATAAAACAGGATCTGAAAGAAAGACATTTCAAGTTCTCTTAAACAATAGGTCTAACAATATAATTGCTTGACCAGGTTGGCAAATGTTTCAGGAATTTTTCACATCTACAGATTTTAGAGAAAAAATAACTAACATAGTAAATAAAATAAACAAATGGTTAAAATATTAATTATAATTTTTTATATATAACATAAATACAATTTTAATAACAAACCTAATAAGTCATAAAAATTGTAATTAACTATTAAGCAAATACATAATTGCAGTCAAAAATTCTTTTCAGTAAACAAAAGTTCTTAAAAATAATTAATAAAAGAAAACAGAATTTCTTAAAAATAATTTAAAAACAATTTAACACAAAAGTAAAGACACACGTTGAATGACATTGATACTATCAATAAATGATTTTTTAACATTATTAAAAAAGGAAACAAATTAAAACATAGACATAAACAAATTTTAATGATGTGCAGAAAATGTGAAAATTTGCAAAAAGTGTTAGTTAAGATAAACCGTCAATATTTAGCTTCACTTTTAAAAAAAATGTCATTTTTTTAATTTAAATTATGCAAGAAGACTTGAACTTTTTAAAAGTTGCTTTCCTTATACGATTTCAATATTATTAAAATCAAAATTATTAGTTTCTAATGCATATTTAGAAAGGATGATGAAAGTAATATTGGTAGTAACACAATTGGAATTACATTTTACAATTTATAAACATTAGTTTCGTATTCATTTGAAATTTCAGGTCTAAATTTGTACAACTATTTTTGTTATATTTATTGTTAAATTTCAGCAAAAATCTTCCGACGTTTTCTAAATGAGTCAGAATATATGACAATAAAATTTATTGCTTATTATTTTTATTATCAGACTTTTATCTTTCAATTGATTATTAAAATTAGAAATGTTGTGATTTTATTTATAATAGGTCCTTGCTTCATTTTAATCCAATATAACAGCATATAATATTTTGTAAATTTGTTTTTAATCTCTTAAAGAATTGCTGAAAAAATTTTTTGCCCCCGATATATGTTTTTATATACCTTCTAACATTACAACTAAAATTTTAAAGAATGTACTACTTCATAATTAAATTGAGTATTAAAAAGTATATATGTAATTACAATTTGTTTTGTTTGTTTATTTTAGTCTGCTAACATGTTTTATCTGTAAAATATTACAACGGGAAAAAAATCCTGGAATGTAATTATAATCATTGTGTTGACTTTATTTTTGCTGTGAACGACTTGTTTGCATTTGTGCTTTTAAACAATTTTCCTTTTGATTTCCAATGGTTGATGACGTAGATATACTGAGACCATATTCACAACAGCCGTTAGCAGAGCTCTTCTGTAACTTATGAAATGTTTCAAATTAAATAAATAAATAAATTTTCAAATTATTTGTTGACATTTGTCATGCCCACTCCAACACATAACGCCTTCTATTCTTCTCAAAAATATACTAAATAAGATTTTAAGTTCATTTGATTGATTTTCCAACAGATCATTATAAACAAGCTCAATGTTGTGCAAAACCAAAATCAGTATTCATATAGGACAAATGTTTGTTGTAACTGCGTATGTTACAGCAAAGCAAAAATACATCTGACAAATACGAAATTTGGTGGAACTTTTCAATTTTCTCGTGAGTGCTTGTTATATCCCTTGATCGTTATAACCGAGTTCAACAGTACTATTTTAAATTACTCCTAACCTGAATTCCTGTAGTATATCCTAGAATTAAAATTACAACTGAGGGTACAATCTTATCATAATCGTAATCTGAGTATATTTGTTGATCTAATTCTATTTGTTCAAACCGAGCCCATTGTATTTGGTCCTTGGAATCGCAGGGACCACTGTATGTGGCCGGAACAACCTCATTTATAAATCCAGCGACACTGTCCAATATAGTTGGATCAGTTACTTGTTGCGGTGTCACAGTAGTAGATCCACCAGATCTAGTCTGTGATGAAGACCGACTTGCAGATTCTGAAGACATTTCATAGAAAAATCCTTCCTGAACAAGAAAGAATTATACCGTTAACGGGGAATAAAAAACTATGCTTTAAATTCTAAAAATTTGTCTAACTTTCTTAAAATGTAAGCAAAAAAAATATATAAATAAAATCTGAATTTCAACTTCTCCGTTTAAATGACTGGGATGGACAAAATACTCTACTTTGTTTGTTAGAGTAGAAATAACCTCCTACAGGTGTCGGTGCCATTTTGAAACACACCTTATATTACAATTTCAAACTATTCTTAATACATGGGTTATTTTTAATGAAAATAATTACAAAATAAAAGCAGACAAACAAACTGACAACTCAACATTTCTTTAGAATTTCTTTAGATTTTCATATCATCTTTTTTAATGCATTCATAATGCCATCAGTAAACAATAACGTCTTTATTATTATTATTTTAATGTTCTTGTTGATTAAATAATAATTATATATATCTCTATATGAATATGAATATTTTGTAACAAAAAAATGATTACATATTAACAATAAAAATTGATAGTTAAAATATTTCGTACTATTCAGGCTGATGCACAGCGATGGACCGTAGAAGTCTTAATGGTTATAGTATTTTTTTTTTTTCCGAAAATTTTAATCGCTGTATAATTAAGTATGACATTTTTAATGAAAATATTTTCAACAAGTTATCACTTCCAATTATACCGAAGTCGTCACCAATTTCTTTATTTTAAATCAAATTCATATAATTTTTACTCAATTTTTTGATTCTCTACATTCCTTCAATGAAACTGCCATAAGACTTTCCAATACCTACTTAATACTTGTCATTTTCTAGATATTTATATTTCGGAAAATAATCACTATATATCGCTTTGTTTGAAATTATCTAAGTAGAATGGAAGTTAAAGAATTAATTTTTATATATTTAACCTTTTTCTCTTTTATATTCAAAGAAAAATATTGCTGTACTTATATGATGATAATGTTTTACATTTGTTTCTCCACAAACATATTTACCAGAATATTTACAATATTGATAAGAAACCTTAATGTCCAATTCAGTACATATTCGTTTAAAAATGAATACCTATTTAGGTACTCTTGTAAAAATTTAAATTTAACTTATCAATTCAAATATTTTATTAAATTTAGTGCTTTTTAACACTATTGGAACTCCACAATCAGTGAAGTGAATTGCATTAGGAATTCTCTTCACCCTTCACTATGAGGTCATTTTGTTCACTCAGGTCAGGTACAGGAAAATGGAATTTTTTTCTTATTGTCTGTAATAATATTGTTATTTCACTTATTTACTTGTTTCTTAATATTTCAGCAATTGAAAATTTCTGTCTACAGGCTTTATTGTTTGCACCAATATAAAAATGTATGAATATTCAGTATCCAGTCTTCTTTATATTTTGTGGTATCCAGTACAGGATGTAGATACTTATATATAGTAAATATTTTTGTGTAGTTTTACAAGATCGTACTTTTTTAATTTGATGGTTACTTATTATTATTAGTACAAAAATATATATATATGCTCAACTCAAAAATATTATGTATCTAATTATGTTATGTGAGATAGATGCCCTAGGGATAACTTATTTAAATAAAGGGTGTGAATATTTTTTGTGAAGGGTAGATAATGTAATGTAAAAATGTATTCTCAAATTTAATATTTTTAAAATCAATGCCCACAGACGATATAAATATAAACTTACCTGATTTCAAATAAAAATTAACATTTCAAAACACAACTGCGTCATTTACATCACAAAGGACTTAATCTGACGTCACTTGTAATTATTTCATCCAAAAAAAGCACTTATTTTATATTATGCCTATTTGCGTATTTTACTTTTAATGATATTTATTGCTAAATATCATCCTTATAGCTCAAATATTTTAAATAAATATTAAATACAACTAACGAATACTATTTATATGGCAGCTCGAAGCACAACAAACTGTCAAATATTTCTGTAGGCAGCTATCAGCTGATTTAGCCAGGGGCAAGGACAAAAAAACAATAGTCAGTAACGCTTGTTGTCAGATGTACAAGAATTACTCTAAAATAGAGACAACATGAAAGTGGCCCGTCAATATTATTTATTTAGATATCTTGTAAATCATTTTAAATAAGGACTTCTGATCAGATAATATTGTCACGGATTTCCCAATCCGAATTTTACTATTGCCAGAAAAAACAATCCGTTAATTAATTACTTCTTTATTAACTATACTCAGTACACTACTGAACACTAATTAGAACTCAACTAAACACTTAATTAATCGCTATCTAAATCACTTTGATATCTCCAACTAAACACTTCAATTCAACACTGTAATACAAGACTTATACAAGACTAACTTAATCGGCCGTTTATTTTACTTTTATAGACCCAACGAATATTCCAGGTATATTCTAGCATCTCTAGATCTATTTTCTAGCATCTCTCGAACGCTTCTCGTCGTTTCTCTAATTTTCTAGTCCCGTCTCGATCCACGGCTTTTTGTTTGTTTAACAGAAGCGTGTAGGGGCGATCGGGGCAATCTTAGCAATTCGCGGTACCAAAGTCGTTGATTTAGGTGTGAGTGGGGCAAATTCCGTGACACTGCCCCCTCCTTAGGACCGATCGTCCCGATCGGATACACCTCTATATGGGGACAGACGCTCTAGATGGACGACCTTCATCTTACTCCTAGGAGTCCTCTGTATCCGGTAGACGACATCATTGATTCTTTTAATGACGGTGTAGGGGCCCTCCCAACGGTTCTGTAGCTTAGGCGATTTTCCTTTCTTCCGCGTGGGGTTGTACAGCCACACCAGGTCACCTTGTTGGAATCCGACTGTATTGGCTCGGACGTCGTATCGAGTTTTCATGCGATCGCTCTCTAGTCGCATTCGAGATCTGACTTGGTCGTGTACGGCTGCTAGTCTTTGTTCTAGGTCATGGATATAAGTGTCTGGATCTGTGGGCTGTTCCGCAGGACGACCAAATACCAAATCTGCTGGAAGTCGAAGCTCTCTTCCAAAGATGATCCTTGCGGGAGTCTTCCCTGTTGTTTCATGGACAGCTGAGCGGTAAGCTAACAGGAAGAGTGGAATGAGCTTGTCCCAGTCTGTCTGGTTCTCGTTCACAAACATCCTCAGATTGGTTTCTAGTGTGGCGTTGAAGCGTTCCACCATACCATCTGACTGGGGATGCAGTGGGGTGGTCCTGGTTTTCCGGATTCCCATAAGCTCGCAGACCTTTCGGAACACACCTGATTCGAAATTTCTGCCCTGATCTGAATGTAGTTCCATGGGCACACCAAATCTGCAGAACAGGTTATTGACTAGCGCTTCTACTACGGTTGTGGTCTCTTGATTGGGAAGGGGGTATACTTCTGGCCATTTGCTGAAGTAGTCCATGGCTACTAGCAGATATCGGTTCCCACTTTGAGTTTTCGGAAATGGGCCAGCGATATCAATGGCAATCCTCTCGAACGGTGCTCCTACGATATACTGGCGCATTTTGCCTCTGGAACGGGTCTTCGGTCCCTTGCTTGCTGCACATATGTCACATTTTCGGCACCAATCTTCTACATCCGTCCTACAGCTCAACCAGTAGAAACGCTCCCTAATCTTCTGTAGAGTCCTATTGATACCGAAATGTCCACCACCAGTACCTCCATGTACTTCCAACAGCACTTCCTTGACCCGGGACCTCGGGAGTAGTACTTGTTTCTTGACCTCCGTTCCGTCATTGTTCTCCCAAAGTCGCCTGGCTTAAGTGCAAACACATCTTCATTTTCACTTAGCAGCTCTTCGAGTTGTTCCACCTCCACCTCTGTTAATCTTTCCTTGGCCCTATCCACGACGTCCCTTAGACATTCTGGTAGACTGGTCTTATTTGGTTTCTTCTCCATTTCGTGGATTTCTTTGAGTGTTCTGACCATGGTAACAGGTTCACAGACTCCTACTTCAGTTCCCTTTGTAATTTTTGTCTAATTTATGTCTAAGTTCTTCTCTAACCTGGTTTATTTCTTCGTCTATTTCCTTTTTGTGTGCCAACAGTTCTTCGTTCATTTCTTTTCTTTGTTCTAACAGTTTCTCTTCTACTTGTTTTTCCACTTTATATGACTGCTCCTCTAGTTTTTCTTCTAGTGAATTCTCCAATTTTTCTAATTTTGTCTGCATTTCTTTTGTCTGATCCCTCATTTCTTGTTGTATTGCCTGTATCTGATCTTTCATTTTATACCCTTGTTCTTCTAATTTCTGCTGCATCATTTGGGACTGATCTTCAATTTTATGCCCTTGTTCTTCTAATTTCTCCTGCATCGTCTGGGACTGATCTTCCATTTTATGCCCTTGTTCTTCAAATTTTTCTTGCATCGCCTGTCCCTGTTCTTCTAATTTCTTTTCTAATTTCTCCTGCATCGTTTGCATCATTTCCAATAGTTTCGCCAGTTGTGCATCCATGTTGACTTGACTTCTAGTTACAGGCATTCACTCTATTTTCTTTGGAATATTCTAGAATGTCCAGGAATGTGTTTGTAAATGTCACCGTTGACTTCCTTACAATGAAACGAGTGCAGTGATATGCCACACTTGGGTCTTTGTCTCACTTCGGTATAAAGTTCTAGAATGTTCGAGAATGTCCTTCGCAAATAGCACCGTTCACTTTCTTAAGTCACGACGAGTGCGGTGATATGTCACACTTGAGTCTTTGTCTCACTCGCGTACAAAGTTCTAGAATGTTCGAGAATGTCCTTCGCAAATAGTACCGTTCACTTCCTTAAGTCACGACGAGTGCGGTGATATGTCACACTTGGGTCTTTGTCTCACTCGCGTACAAAGTTCTAGAATGTTCGAGAATGTCCTTCGCAAATAGCACCGTTCACTTCCTTAAGTCACGACGAGTGCGGTGATATGTCACACTTGGGTCTTTGTCTCACTCGCGTACAAAGTTCTAGAATGTTCGAGAATGTCCTTCGCAAATAGCACCGTTCACTTCCTTAAGTCACGACGAGTGCGGTGATATGTCACACTTGGGTCTTTGTCTCACTCGCGTACAAAGTTCTAGAATGTTCGAGATTGTCCTTCGCGAATACCACCGTTCACTTCCTAAAGTCACAACGAGTACGGTGATATGTCACACTTGGGTCTTTATTCCACCCACGCACAGGGTTCCAGAAAGTTCTTCCAACTTCCACTTAAACCCACTCACGCACAGGGTTCCAGAAAGCTCCTCAAACTTTCAGTTAAATCCTACTTTGTGGACAGGGTTCCAGAAAGCTCTTTAAAACTTCCAGTTAAATCCACTTCCGACACCAAATTGTCACGGATTTCCCAATCCGAATTTTACTATTGCCAGAAAAAACAATCCGTTAATTAATTACTTCTTTATTAACTATACTCAGTACACTACTGAACACTAATTAGAACTCAACTAAACACTTAATTAATCGCTATCTAAATCACTTTGATATCTCCAACTAAACACTTCAATTCAACACTGTAATACAAGACTTATACAAGACTAACTTAATCGGCCGTTTATTTTACTTTTATAGACCCAACGAATATTCCAGGTATATTCTAGCATCTCTAGATCTATTTTCTAGCATCTCTCGAACGCTTCTCGTCGTTTCTCTAATTTTCTAGTCCCGTCTCGATCCACGGCTTTTTGTTTGTTTAACAGAAGCGTGTAGGGGCGATCGGGGCAATCTTAGCAATTCGCGGTACCAAAGTCGTTGATTTAGGTGTGAGTGGGGCAAATTCCGTGACAATATATTCCATATACACTATTTGTCTACTAACCTTATTTAGTAGTCTTGTAATTCTAATAGGAACTAATGATTACGATGAAGCATAATATACATGTAATAGCCCAGAAAAATTTTTTAATACTAAAATTCAGAAAATCTCAATATATAAATTTACAAGTTTTCTGACAAATGTTATTGGTCAAGTAAAGACGACATTTTAAAAAGTTTATTTAAAATATTTAAAGGAAAAAATATGTTAGAATAGTTATTAATCCAAAACTAAAATAGCAAATAATAAGAAATCTCAGAAATATATGTATTGACAGAGAAATAAACCAAATTCTAAAGTCTTAGTCTCAGTCGAATAATTCTCTTAAATATTGACAGTTGATTGACTCTTTTATAACGCAAAGCATTGCGGGTTGCATATTTTGTGACGTCATACAGATGCGGTCCATTTTAGTATTGTATCCGTTGTAACATGTCACATACCTATTTTTGGATATATGTATCCGACAGATTGTAATCGATGTCGGTTTAAAACCAATGATCGGTGTTCCATCAAATTAGGTGAAACCACAAAATTTTAAGATTTAATTGTATCTGCTCGAAAAAATAATATATATTTTTAGTTTATCTATAATCATAATTAATTAGTTTATATAAATTATATTATTATAAGTGCAGTTGCAACAATCACAGAACAATATTTGTGGATGTTTTAAATAAATAAAAAAAAATACTTGGCAACTCTGCTTACTTTTTCAGGCTCGGAATTCCCAGAATGGCGTATGGCGTATGTGTTGACACTGTTGACATTATTGACAGCTAATTTTAGTAAACAAAGGGATGTGATTGAAAAATGCAGTTGACAATATTAATTATTTTATTTTCTATAGTGAGTAAAAATGCATTTGCAAAACAACCTAATATCCTATTTATAATAATAGATGATTTAAAGCCAGCCATACGCAGTTTTGGATATAAAAGTGCGTATACTCCACACATTGACGCACTTGCAGAAAAAAGTTTCTTATTCAAAAATGCTTTCGCTCAAGTAAGTTTGACATTTAATAGTGTCTATTCTGTCTATTGAAAGTACCTATAATTATTATCATATTTAACAGAGTTGCTAAAATTACGTTTTAAACGATGGAAAGATAAATTATTTGTTGAAAGTAGTCATTAGCAATTCAAAAATCTATTTTTAATTTGAAACAAAAATAAAAATATATTTGTAAATTAATTCAAAATTAAAGGTTCTTTTCATTTTTCTCTAATATACCTAGTACTTATAGTATAGGGGCACACAGAGGGTTCTGAATCATTGGGCGCATTCAGACGAGGTCAGCCGCTGAGCCGCTGAGAAATCCAGGCCAATCAAATGTACGCATTTAACTGATTTCTTACTCAGCGGCTCAGCGGCTGACCTCGTCTGAATACGCCCACTGACAATTTCGAACGAAATAAGAATGAAAGGGCAGTAGCGTATCCACAAAGTGTAAACTAGCGTATCTAAGATAATCACTCATGGCCGCCTCTAGAATACGGTCAATAAAATTTGCAACAAAAAATAGGAAGCTGGAAAATGGATATATGATGTATGTATGCCATAAAAATTAACAAAATATATGGCGAGATTTTAAAATCAGTTAATTTGTTTTGCTTTAATTTTAGTCCATCAGTAAAAGAATTTAATTTGTAACATTGACCATATTCAGCCGAAGTCAGCCGCTGAGTAAAAATACAGCTAAATGCATGCGTTGGATTGACTTGGATTTCTTAGCGGCCCAGCTCACCTACCTTTTCAGTTTGTTGATTATGTTCCTGTTTGCAGTAGAATTTATAATATTTGTAATGCCTTTATTTTGACGTTTTCTGGAACATTCCAGGCCACATTCTATTTGATTCTCGAGACAGAGGAAACTTCTAGAACCCTAAAAACCTACATAAGCGGATCGGTTTGGCCACTATACAGAAACGTTAAAGTAAAGAAATTGACAGTTGTGATTCTGTTGAAGTATATTTGTTGTTGAATCAAAAGTGACAATAAAGTTTGTGTGTCTACGTGAGGTGTTTCTACGCTAGGTCAACGTAGAAGTTACATAGGTGTCAGAAGTGTGACGTTCCATGGATGTTCTACAAAAGAGACGTTTGGAATAGACAAGTGAATGCCGGTAACGAGATTTAAGAGCAACAGAAATGGAGGAAATATTCAAGCAGTTAATAGAGATGGTGAAAGATATCAAGAAGAGTCAAGAAGATATGAAGGAGAAAATGAAAAACAGCTAAGAGGAAATTAAGAACATTTAAGAGGAAATGAGGATCAATTTAGAAGAAGATCAATCTCAAAGAGCTTGAAGAAACTGTTGAAGAAGAAATTAATCTTTTGAGAGACAAGATGCAAGATAAGGTCCAGGTCGTAGAATAAAGTGTTAATAAGTTGCAGAGTGAAACTGCCAAAGTCGAAGTCGTAGAAGAAAGTATAATTAAGTTAGAACATGAGATTATAAATCTAAAGTCACAGTTGTCTGTGAAGAAATCTAAAATTGAAAATTGTTTTCTTTTGTCTTTAAGAATTAAGCCGCCAACGTTTGACGGAAAGGTATCATGGAGCACTTACCTTAAATAGTTCGAAGCAGCCGCCTTGGCTAATAACTGGTCAGAAGAAGTAAAGGCCACATCACTATATAGTTGCTCTCCAGGGTGAGGCTATTGCGATTTTAAGAACGCTAACCGAAGATAAATAAAAGGATTATCAAACGTTGAATAGTGCTTTAGAAATGAGATATGGCGAGGCTCATCTACAACACGTCTACCAAGCACAATTAAAAGGCTGACGACAACGCTTCGATTAAAATCTGCAGCAGTTTGAGACAGATATATCGCGGATGGTGAAGCTAGCCTACCCCATCTCACCGGTAGAGTTCCAAGAACAGTTGTTAGCAGTGACTGCGTTCAGGGAATTAAGCGTTAAAACGCTACAGAGCCGAAGCGCTGTAGCGCTTTAATGTGTCACACTGAATGAACTAATCCGAATTTACTATTTATCTAGTTACTTTTACGATTTCAGTTTAATTATTGGTAGAGACAGAAGTTAAATTTAAAATTATTTGTTTTTCAGGTTTTTATATAAATTATTATATGTATAAAAACAATATTATCTAGAGCTAAAAATATAATACCTAACATAATTGTAGTTATTTTTAAGTAGGTATCTAGATATGATATATTTTTGTTATATTTGAAAATCATTACAAAAAGGGATGCATAATTTAGCACCAAAATTAATATTAGCGTTGACTTGTATTAGATGAAAAATGACTTAAACGTTACCATTTAATATTTTTTGGCTTTCTTCTTGTGTTACTGCAACCATAATGATTTTCTCTCCCAATAGTACCTATCCTCCTCCATTATTTACTTAATGCTAAATTTAGGCTATATTTCGAATGACATACCAGAGAGACAATATTATTTTCTCTCCAACTTATACTTAGGTATTTCTTAAAAAAAAAATAACGCGCTAGTAAACCAGTCAGCATGAAGACAGTAAATACAAATTTTAGGTTAGGTTACCCAAACATACCAATTTTTAGTGTGCTTTACAAATAATAAAGCAGTCAAGCGGATAAATTATACGCTTCATGGCTTTATAAAGCGCTGCATGAAAATTATGGCATTATTCAGTACACCGCTTCAGTAAAGCGCTTTAGCGCTCGAGTTCCCTGAATGCACTCAGTGAGTAGCTTAATTGATGGTCTGCGAGATTCCGAAATCAATCAAGCGTTAAGATTAACCAGACACAAAAATATATCCGAAACTCTATCCCTGGTGCTGGAAATCGAAGCCGCTCGACAAGTATCTAGAAGTGATCAAGGTAAAGAGATTGATTGGATCACTTTTATAAAGGACGGGACCGGGCGGATTTTACTATGTACAAAAGGTGAAGTCGTCATCTTCTGTTGGAACTGAAGCAAAGGGACATCTCCGGAATCAATGCCCTAGAAATATTTTGAACTGAAATCGGAAAGAGCCAGACAACTGGAGAACAAGCAGCAAAAGAGTCCAGCCAGAACTGAGTTCTAATATTGAGACACAGAAGAATCAATTATTAAAATTGAGACAGGACTTGGAGAAGGAGAAGAAAACAGTAACTGTTCTGAACAACCAAAATAAAACTTTGGTTGCTACTAATGCGAAACATCAAGCAGATAAAATTAATTTAGGATCAAATGAAACAAAAAGAAGCTCAGAAGGTTAAAGAAAAAGAGGAGTATGGCAATAGTAAAGTATGGACCCAAGCAAGGACATTGGGAAAAATTATAACCAGCTTGATTATGAATAGAAATACCACAAGTATTGCAATTGATAATACATTGATTAAAAAATTCTAAGATATCAAGCCAAAGATTATTTTCCATTTCAGTTTGGTGCATTATTCATTCAATGAACGTGAGCGCCCTTCGTTACAAAGTATCGACAATTTTTAAGGACTAGTGTGTAATGATAATAATATTTTCTCCCGCAATCTCAGAATCAACAAGTTCTTATATAATTTATACCATTGGTTATATAAGTTTGGTTCTATATATCTAATGTTTAATATATTATAACTTACTTGTATGTAGGTATATACATAAAAGTCATCACATATCATGCTTAACATAGTCAATCAATCAGTTATATTTAAACCCATAAGATATTTGCTTAATTAATTTTATTATTTGTTAATAATGATCCACCAATAATTTTTCATTATATGTCAATAATATCCGTGAATAAAAGAAATAAAATTTCAAAACGAAACTCTTTCTTTTAGCAAGCATTATGTGCACCGAGTCGTAATTCTCTTCTAACTAGTAGGAGGCCTGATACACTACATTTATACGACTTTTATAATTATTGGAGGACAACCGCTGGCAACTTTACTACCCTTCCTCAATATTTCAAAGAAAATGGATATTATACATATTCAGCAGGAAAAGTTTTTCATCCTGGGATATCATCTAATTTTACTGATGATTATCCATATAGCTGGAGTGCAAAACCTTTTCATCCAAAAACAGAGATATACGAAAACTCTAAAGTTTGTATAGACAAAAATGGTTCTTTAGCTCAAAATTTATTGTGTCCTGTAATTGTTGACCTGCAGCCTAAAGAAACTTTACCAGATTTGGAAACATTGAATGAATCTATATATTTTTTAAGGAATAAAAATAAAATAACAGATAACCCATTTTTCCTGGCTGTTGGTTTCCATAAACCGCATATACCCTTCAGATTTCCGCTTCAATACATAGGTAAGACGGTAATAATAGGTTTGCAGTTGAAAACGGTTTGAAACCGTCAAAAATATTTGACCAGTTAAGTTGGAGAACAAGTTACCATTTCTGATAGATTGAAACCGTTTGCAACTGCTGCAGGGACAAGCTTAATATTGCCGAAAAAAAAATATAATTATAAAAACTTTTAATAAAAAGAGTGGCAATCCGTACGAATGAGCAACCTTAGGCTTGCTACAGACTATGCGTGTATTCGCGAATCGTTATGCACGATTCGTGATATGTGAGGAATTCGCGAATAGTTAAAACTCCATTCATAAAGACCCTATACATTGTGCACGAATTTCATACAAATCACGAATCGCGAATTCACGCATAGTATGTAGCAAGCATTAAAAGATCGCGTATACATTATGCCTGCACGGACTGGCACGGACCAGCACAATATGTCATCTGACGAAACACTTGCAATTTGTTTGAGGGTAAGTAAATAGAGGTTGTTGAAGAACTCAGGATGTCCCACATTTCAGCGACACATTCACAACGTAACTATAGTCGAATATTTCTAACACTTTCAGAGCAATCCCTGACTTTTGTGGGAACAGAACTTACGTTGAACTAGCGCGGCGAAGCGTTGAAATTGCGTGACACCGGATCGACCTGCAGTGACGGTCGTTGCAGGTGCCGGTCCATGTAGGTGCTGGTCTAGTGTGCGATGATCCATTAAATAACATGAACCGACTTTGCAGATCTAGTACATTTAAAACAGCGGTAAAAGGTCGGGAAACTCCGGACTTGACGAGACCACTTGTCCCCTACGTATTTTGGGGCGTATTACGAAAATAAGGGTTGCAGCTACCTGCAATTCTTGGAACACCCCTAAAATTGCAAAAAACACCCCTCAATAGGGGTGTTTTTTGTCAGCGCCCCAAAAAACATATGAGATGGGTTAGTTTGCAAAACAACAAGTACAGTCGAAAAACACCCCTATTTAGCGGTGTTTTTTGCAATTTTAGGGGTGTTCCAAGAATTGCAGGTAGCTTTAACCCTCATTTTCGTAATCAACGCCTCAAAATACGTAGGGGACAAGTGGTCTCGTCAAGTCCTGCGTTTCCCGACCTTTTACCGCTGTTTTAAATGTACTAATCCGCGCAAGAATAATAACCTATACGGTATGGTCTAAGGGTGGTTTTACACAGGACGATAATATTAATATCATGGGGTTTATATATGACCAATGTTAATATTGGTGTCTGTGTCGTTTTTGGTATCGCATACAGTTCACACATACCAACACAATATGTTGGTGGTGTACGAATCTAACAAACGAATGCTAGAAATTATATTGTTTAAGATATAATAATAATGAAAAAAAAAATTATTGGAACTAACTGTACCTAAAGAGAAAGAAGTAGCAAAGTCACAGAGAAACAAGATGTATGTAATTTATGCAGCGTCAAACTGAGAATTGACTACAATTTGATCACTGCACCGACCAGTACCAGTATTTCGAAATCGGTCTGTGTGGGTTAAATTGCTTTCTAAAACGGTACGATAAATTAATCATCTGCAGAACCATTCGATATGCACAATGATATCGGTGACGGCTACCGATATATTTCCATATCGGATCGGAGACTGTGTGAACATCTCCATTTGAAGCATATATTCTTACTCAATCTGTTGACATCAGTATATAGTACCAGTACTGAAACCGACGCCGATAACATCGTCTTATATGAAGCCACGGAGCTAACGTTGGCCAAATTCAGCCGAGGTCAGCTGCTATTAAGCCACTAAGTAAGAAATCTAGGCTAAATGTATATAAATTCTTATTTATTAGCGGCTCAGCGGATATGGATGATGCGACTGCCATATCATGTATGCCTTTTGAATTTTACTTGGTATGACCAAGTCGATTTACAAAATTTTTCAAAAATTTTTCTTTTTGACCTTCCTAGTTATTTTTCACATCTCCTACCGACCTTTTCACGAGCAACTTAAACAGAATATAAGTATATCTGTATGTGTCTCAGGTATTACTGGCATCCTTGGAAGGGGTGATTGACATCCTGTGTCTCGGAAACGGCGAACTTTTAGATATATTTGGGCAAATCTCATTTATTTTCACTGAGACGCCAGTAATACCTGAGAGACCCTGTATATTTTAGATTACCATCCCTTACAAAACATTACTTTACCACCAAATAGATGGAGGCCTTCCTTATTACCAGACGTGGCATGGAATCCTTGGACCGATATAAGAGAAAGGGAAGATATAAAAAGATTAAATATTCCTTTTCCCTACGGTCCTGTACCAGATGAAACTTTGAAGGAAATTATTCAGGCATATAATGCAGCTACGTCTTATATCGATGATCTAATTGGAAAGTTACTAAATGAAGTGGATACAAATACAATCATTGTTCTTACTTCTGATCATGGTAAGTGTCATATGAATAGAACACACTGTTGGGCAAATGAGCAGTGTTGGAAAAAATTATGTGCAGAAATGGATTTACTGTTGAATACGTTATTAGGGGGTTCAGATTATTATCTGTATTCCTGTCTTTCTTATGGTTTTAGAAAGAGATATTGTTATATTTAAAATCATTATAATATGAATTAATGTTCAAAAAACCTCTATTAACGTTTTGTGCATATTGTTTTGTAATTAAAATTCAAATTATAAATTGTCGTCTTTATGTGAATTCTTTTCTTAGGTTGGTCTTTAGGGCAACATGGGGAATTTGCAAAATATAGCAACTTTGAAGAAGCAACAAGAGTTCCACTCTTAATTAGTGTACCCCACTTGTCTGAAAAAAAAATTGTCTGTGATAATTTGGTAGAGTTGGTGGATATTTTTCCAACATTAGTAGATTTAACCCAGGTGGCCGAACCATTAAAAATTTGTTCCAACCAAACATCACTGCTTGTTTGTACAGAAGGACTTAGTTTAGTACCGACAATGATTGATAATATTCAGAATAAGGTCTGTATGCATGGTGTTCTAGCTCAGATTTTTACAGCCTACACTGTACATGTGTATGTATGCATTTAAATTTGTTTGCAGATTTTTATGAGAAAAACGGCTGTTTTTACACAATATCCACGTCCAGGAATACATCCATCTGATAAGCCTAACAGTGATAAACCTCATTTAAAGGACATAAAAATTATGGGATATTCTATTAAATCTCTAAGGTATAGATATACAGAGTGGGTTCGGTTTTTTCCTAATAACATTACAGTCAACTGGAATAATGTTTACGGAAAAGAATTGTATGACCATTTAATTGATCCTGAAGAAAATATGAACCTAGTTGACAGAAATGAACTAAGCGAGATTGTTAAAAAATTGAGAATTAAATTAATTTTAGGATGGCGCTATGCATATCAAAACTAATAATATGTGTTGTTTATCTCATTTGCTGTTAATATTAATAAACTCACTTGTTAATATTTTATTATATAAATATTTAAATACTTATAGTAATTTTTTGTTAGGTACCTATCTTATCCCCATTTTGAAACAATGCGCTAAAAGATACTGTGGTGAATTCGAGATCGTATCGTATGATGGCAAAAAGGGAGGGAGAAAATATATACACACTTATTTATGTGTTGCACGAAAATTCCAACGGTTATTTCCTATACAGGATGTCTCACTTTTATATAACAGGATTTAAAATCTTTATCAGAGAACCTAAAAATTCATATAAATATAGGTCCTAAAATGTCCTTTCATTTCTGAGACACAAGGCGTTGAATTTTATTTTTTATTTACTTATTTATTTTTTATTCTATTAGAAAGGCTTTTTAAGCTAATATAAATCAAATCTCCTACAAATCATATCAATGAAGTCATATGTATGCTCTCTGATACCAAACATCTAGGTATGCTAATGAACAATTCCACAGACAAAACTATTCATTATAATTATATCTTAAATAAAAATTAATCTAGCTAAAGTTACTAACCTGGTTTAATAAAAAACATTCTATAAATATCTAAGTTCAGTTTTGAAATTGTGGGAACTCGAAAATTCAACCATAATAGATGAGATCTGACCTATTTCTGCATTTTTAAGATTACTTCTTCAGATGACCTCCTTTAATTATTATTTATTTATATTTTATCGAAAAAACCACTAATAAAAAAAATGTATAATCTCTAGGTATTTGAGAGCAAATAATTCGACAACGAAAACATTGTGTTATAATTAAATTACATAATTCAAAAATTCAGTTAAAATTGTTTTTAATTAATTGAATGGGAATAAATATAAAAAATAAATAACGAAATTATATTATACATTTAGCTTGAATTTTTGTAAAATGGTTTTACCTTATATTGTGTAAATAAAAAAAAACATTAAATTACATAGTTCACTTATTGTTATTGTCTGCACAGATCATTTTCGACGTTGAAAAAATTGTCTGTAATAATGTTTAGTTTAAATTTCCCACAATTAGTACATTTTCCTATAAAAACCCTCTTTCCGAGAACAATGCGTAGTGTTGCTGGCAACATCCCTACCACCAGTTTAATTTCAGTGATCAAAGTTGGTTTTAATGGTGTTGGTTATGTTATGTACAAATGTCACTGAAATGTACGATATGGAATGCGTTTAGTCCACTTGCGCATCCAAATAAAGGTACCAACCCTAGGAGCAGACAAAAGGAGGCACATGAAACTCATCAAAGACATACTTCATTGGTTATGTATGTGGGTGCGAGAGAGACAACCATCTGCACGTACGATATGAATTGTGTTCTTAATTTTCCATTATTTTGTTTGTAAACAAGTCATTGGCGTACAGTGTGGTTTCTTCTTTTATCTTGTATCTCGTTAGTGTTATTCTCTGTGTATTTTTGTGGCTGTGTTGGAACATGTCATGTTTTATAAGGGACTGTAAAATTAACCAGCATATAGCACGAAATAATTCATATCCAGAATTAAATTTCATTCCAATTCACAATCAGCTAAGCCCCTACTGCTCCGCCATTGCCAAAGGCACAAAACAAATATGGCGCTGATCATGAGTAATCTATTCGCGCAGCTTTTAGCGCATTCCAGTCATCATAATATAATGACAATTTCGATTTACATGCACTTTTGCACTGAGTGCGCACTGTATCCAACTTCTGTGTTCGATTTACATTTTCAGTGCGCACTATGCTGGTGGAAAGTGTTCGGTTTAGAAGTCAGTTCGCACTGAATTTGGTCAAAATGCAAATATTCTTGCACTGAGAAAATAGTGGCGGTAGTATAAGATTTTTTGAATGTAATTCTTCTGAATAACTTATTTTCTTCATCAGATAGTTTATCTGAAGAGGAATATGTTATTAATAATAGTTTTATAGAACAAAATAAAAGGAAATACATTTTTATGGAATTAGTATAGTGCATCGGAAGATGTAGCAAATCAATAATAATTAGACTTATTTAATTACTGCTTGTACTACTTGTTTTGTCTTTAGTAAAAAAAATATGATTAAGCAGACAAACTGGTGTACATTATTATAATTGACGATTTTGAGAAAACAGTGTTTATCCAAAAAACAAATTTGGAAAAGAACTATAACAGCTGAAACGCATACATTGCATTTTTATAATCAATTGATACTTCTGTTTTTCTTCTGCGTTTAGTGCCTATATATTTTTTCAATTTTAAGCGTTTATAGATCCATATTCTTTTTAATTTTGGTAACGTTTTATCAAATAATGCGGTTATGTAGTGTGCACTAAAATCTGATGCGTATTCGATTTAGTTGCATGCTCGGAGTATTCAGGGCATAATTTAATAGCACTCGCATCAAACTGCGTTATATCAGTGCGCACTACACGTTCTCAGTGCATATAAATCGAAATCGTCATAAAATTACATTTCAGTGTCATCAAAGGGTACGTTCAGCTGGGAACTTTGCAGATCATATACAGGGACACTTTTGATGAACGCTGAATAAAAGCATGATGACTTTGCTTATTTTCCGCTTACTATTGACAAATGTCAGACTACAATAGGACTTAAAATATTTAAAGATCTCGTAACCTCACCTGAGAATTCTAAATTACTAAATTAAAATTTACTATGAATAAATGATGGAATTGAATTAGATATGTTCTGTGATTTGAATGCATTTTTGGGGTGACTATTGGCAGTTATTGGAAACATGATAAGATTAATTTAAATGGTATAGACAAAGCGGTGAAGGCGGTTATATGCCACCTTTAATAAATAATTATTTCATTTGTATCTTCTATAGTGAAAAATGAAAATGAAAATTTTTGAATAAATACTGGCAACATTTAAATTTTTAGGTTATTTTATGTGTTTTATTTGTTAATCGTAAGTAACTTTGAGTATGTTGAGTTGCTTACTAAGCATTTGCTTACATGATGCAACTAAGCAATTCATTCAGTAATCTGTGATAGGCAAAGCAACTCAGCCGCGATACATGAACGCGCCCAAACTACCGTAAAAAATACCTGCGTTCACAAAACGTTACTGTTCCATAAAACGACTGACCATGTGATAAGAATAATCTATGTCTTCATTGTTGTATAACACAATATAAATTTATTCAATCATATCATCATTAGCAAAGATAATGACGTCATATTTTTAGAAATCAGTGAAATCACTTTTCCATTACCTTATTTTTCAGAACGCAGCCATTCATATAAAATTTGTTCTCTTCAGTCTTCACTCAGTCATCATAATATTTCATTTCAGTGGTTCTCTTAGGATTTGTCAAAAAATATTTTCCAATATTTGTCACTTGTCAGTTACAAAATTGGTACGGAAAATAAAAAAAAAACATTTAGTACATAAGTATTGTGTTTTATGTGTGAATTGCAAATTATTTATAAATTTAAAATAAGAAATGAGAATTTTTAAATATATTTAATATTTCAATAAAACTTGGGTTATATTTTTCCTTTAATTAAACACGAAATATGTCTGAGGAACGCAGAAAAATAAATAAACAAAGTACAGGTACTGTCCCAAAAGCTAAATACCGCAATAACACATCATATGCCATTAACGAACGGGAAAGATCAAGAAGCCTAACAAACAATCTGGTGAGTAGATATATTATGTACGTATGAAATTGTTTTTTAGTTCCACTACAGAGCCAATGATCTAAAAATAAAATCTTTATTTAGACAGTAAGGTTGTTCTAGTTCATTCTTCATTCCTCGTTTTGTTTTCAGGCTAGTTACTGGCATCATCCCTCTGATCCCTCCAATTTGATTAGAAATTCCAGAGGAATCCAACGAAATAATTATTTTAACATGGATACTACTTTAGAGGAACCTACTTTACAACCCCTTCAAAATGGCTCGATCAATTTTAATCAAACTGGTATGTGTTTAAAAATAATATGCATATGATACTTTATATTGATTGACACTTATGTCTTCTATTTTCCCTTCACTTGGGTCTTGTAACACAATTTAATCAAACGAATTCAAAAGAAATTTTATGTTACATCACTGAATTTTATGGGTTTTCTTTTTTTGGCTTTATTAAATGTATTAATTCAATTCCTTTGTCATTTCTTTTAAATCTTGAAATTCTGGAAACTTCCCTGCTTTTTTGTTATTATTACAGAAATGAAATTGGAGTGAAGAAATTAATTTTCATATATATTGTAAATAAGTACATTCCACAAATATATCTATCCTGCACCTATTTTACTGCTGTTCTCTAATTTTTTTGGGAAGGGTACGTGTCCTCATTTTACAATTCTTACCTATTTTTTTGTTGATGGGTTTCTAATTACCTATCTGGTAAAAAAACTTAGTTTAGATGTTCTTTTACTAAATTTGTTCTTTTAATAGAAACATTTTTATATACTGATTATAAGTTCCTATAATGAACCCAAAAAAAATATAATGTATATATTTTTTTGCTTAATGAATTAAAAAATAAATATGTGTTAGAAATTGTTGATGTACTTATGGGCAGTACTGAAATACGTGTTTACTGTATAAGATTTATTCGAGAATTAACTCATCAACAATTATATATGAAAAAAAGATCAGAATAAGCAGGATTAATATTACAAAAGACAAAAAATACATAATATATTTATGTATCTATTTCTATATTCTAATACAGTATTTAGTTTTGTAATATACAAACAGTATGTTTAAATTATGTATTTAATATTGGCATAAAGGAAATATATTGCAGCTAATGGTACTACAACACCAAATACAAGCTCATCTACATCCAGGAGAAACTCTTCCTCATTAAAATGTGATAATGTTACAAAATATCCTGATAAAAAACAAATAGAAGATAAGTTGCATCAAATCAGAGAATATTTAAAGATTACTAACTCTCTAATGACTAGCATGAAAAACGAGGATCAGGTAAGTAATAGTAATATTTTTTCTTACTGTGTCTTTAGTATGTTTACATATATGCAGACATGTGAACAATCTGAAAGAGAAAGTCTAGAGAAAATGATGAGTGATCTAAAAGATAGTGAAAAAAAGTTGTTGGGTATTTTGGATCAGATGAATTCTGATGAAAATGAAGATATTAATAATGTTCAGGTGAAAAACAATTTCCAAGTGCACGAAATAATTGTAAAATTTTAATATGTATTTATCATAATGAAGTTGTATTACAGTTTAAAAATTAGTGTTTGCTGACATTAAATCACAAGGTAGTAGGTATAATTCAATGAATTTAAAACTAGTATAGCAATATAGTCCTTAAATGTGATATAAGTTATAGTTTATAGTTATTAAATTTATTTTAAATTGTTAGCTACATCAAAAAAGTAGAACAGAATTAGAAGTATATTAATTCAATAGGCAAGTTGTTTACTTTATTTACTTCATAAATTTAATAAATTATTTATATCTATTTGACTCAAGAAATTATTTTCTTTTTTTAAATTTAACATCAAAGTACATGTTTTAATTTTCCAATTATTTTAATTTAAATTTGTGTTTGTTTTATTCACTAAAATGCAGATTGCCTTTTAGATTTTAATAAAGCATTTTTTAACATAACTAGATAATACCTATAACATAAAATAAGTTGTAGTTGTTTTATTAAAAAAAAGAACCTGGTAAAGTATTGTATCAAATGGAATTCAGATCAATTGTAACTAATATATATAAAAAATTGTCTATTATGAGACTGCCCTTTAATTATGATAAATTTCTCGGTAAAATGCATATACTTAAACTTTTGTTTAATACTAAAAAAAATTCCTACACTTATTTGCCAATGATTTCTCACAATTTAAATTTAACCTTAAGATTTTAACATTTATTTGGAGACTTTGAAGTTGAATCATTTATATGCTATTTTAAAAAATAAGTACATTTAGAAGTATATGTTTTAACACCTACTAAAATGTTATTTTAGGTGCATTATACTAAAATATAATTCACCACATAAGGTAGCAACACATTCCACATAATTTGCAATATCATTGTTGAGTAAACAACATTTCAAATAAAATGAAAATATGTTATTGAGGTTGAAATAATAATGTAGTATGTGATATTTTTGGAATATCATAATTATTATACAATATCTGAATTCTTTTTAATCTTTTATTTTATTTTATTCTATTATTTTGGATTAGAACTGATTTTATTTGTCTTAAAATTATTTTATAATAGAAAATTATTAGAGAATACTTAGTATAAACAATGTGTTACCATTACCAGTTTCTTTTATATATATTTTTTTTATTTAGAATCTAATTTTTTTTGCTTTTTGATTTTATTGCATTACTTACGACAAGTTTTACTCTAATAATTAAATATTTTCAAGGTTTTTCAATTAACGTTTTCTTTAACAAATTATTTGATGTTTTTTGATTTTATCTTATCCATTAAAATTGTGTGTCGCATGAAGTAGATCCTTAATCCAGTCCATATTAATAAATATTTTACATATTAAAATTATTACATGTGGGCAATTTAAAAAAAAATATATTAGCCTAACTATGAAATAATTTAATTATAGTCTTTATTTTGTTTATTTTTCAATATAATTTCTTTAAATTGTGATAATGTTCCATCTATGTTTCAAGAAACTCGCCGACAGTGGAAGACTGATCATAAAAGAAGATCTGACTAAATATAGTAGTCACAGTTTAATTGAGCGCAATGTTTAAATTTTCAACAACTCAATAAAGTTTTGTTTAAATTGATGTTTACAATGAACTGACTAACGTTAATTTCAAACTCTGTGTTTAGTTATGAGATTTAAATGTCAAGCCGAAAATGTTTCAAATCACCTTTATATTATGTGTATTAAGACGTTGAATTATAATTTTGGTATAGGAAATACATTTTTTGAGGTTCATAAATAATTTTTTAGCTGGTTGAAAATGGAGACAATGTTTCAGAACACAGTGCTTCCTCCTACAGAAAAAATGATATAGATGTTAATCTGGTCAATCCGAGAGAAGAAATCGATATACTTAAAGATCAACAGATGGCTTTAATGATACTTCAGCAGAAAGCTGAGAATAAACTTAGGGACGCAAGGCATAGTCAAGCAAAAATGTCTAGTTCACTACGTAAGTGTTTGATAATGTAAAAAAATAATAAAATTATTTATTTCTTACACAGTCTCAGTAGATGCAACTGCATTTTTTAAAGTAAATAAATATGTTTCTGGTCAGTTTTGCATATTTAAAAGCTAAAAATGTATGTGTTGGATTTTTCAGTTAACAGAGCAAAACTTCTCTTTGAAGTTGTCATTTTGCAGGTACTTTAGTGGGACATTGTTTTAAATAGGGTTATTGCGCCTGTTCTCGACCATTTAGTAGATTTTTTTACTTTAATCCTCCAAAACTTCAACAAAAACTCTTTTAGGAGTCAACTTGTAAAACTAATGAACAGGTGTTCTACTAATATATTTCCAGATAAATTAAAGTTTAAAAACTAACTTTAAAATCAGCTAAAAAAATCCATATAAAATATACTGGTTCAAAAAGGGACAATGTTTATAAAAATTATTTAAAATATGTACAAAGTGTTTGAAAACTGCGTCTTACATTTCAAATATGCTGCTAAATGATAACAAATGAATTTGAAGCTGGATCCTAACGAGTTTGTCAAATTCTAGCCCTGAAATTTTTTCCTTTTATTCAACAAAACGAAAAATAGTAACATATAGTTGAAACTTACATTTCTTAATCTAATTTTGATAGATATTAACAACAAACAAATTATTTAAGAGTAGTTCAACAGCTATTTTGCATATTTTAGATGATTCTCTTGGAAGTTTATATTGAATCAGTAGACCATTTAACCACTGGTTATATAAACCTTGCTGTCAATTGACAGTAGTAAATACAGATTCACTTTGGGCTACAAATTTTATTTTTGTAGACTATCCAGTTCCACAGGGCATTGCGATCAATACCTTCAAATCTGACAAATTATGCGTTTGTCATCATTATTTATTACTTACTTTTGCCATCGTCTGCTAAATCGCGTCACCTTTGTAATAGTTGTCTGTCGAATCACCTGAATTTCAATCCAGAATTCTGTAATGTGATGTAGTGTGACGACACCAATGTTGGTATTTGGAAACATACATATCAAGCCGTAAATGTCAGAATTTGAATTTTATATTGACAATGTAATAGCTTACCTTTCAATAGGGCCTATTATCTAATTTGGTTTATTTATAAATGTATGTATTTTACATTTATTACTTTGAAGCTTTAAAATATGTGACATTAATATCACTTCTGTACTGTCCAAATATTGCAGATTGTTATAAAATACATACACAATAATAGACTGCTACTTTCACGTTCAAAAACACAATATTTCATTATTATAAGTTGTATCAATTTATAAATTTAAAAATAATGTGAACAGAAAAATACACTCAACAGATATTTGAAATGTCATATTTTTAAGAAACGTTAAATTACTGATGCAAACAGTTGACATCTATGTCATATGTGTTGTAGAATGCTGCCATGTACGTTGAGTCACTGCAAACAAGCAATGAAACAGAAAAAGTGCTACTCGATCATAGGAGTCTTTTTTTCTAGCACAGGTTCTTAAATCTAACAGTGCTAAATGTAATGCCCCCTGGATCATGACATCTTACAAAAGTCAAAAGTTGGAAGCAATACTAATAGATGGATCCTCTTGTTCCTATACAGGGTGAATCTTAAATAAGTACAAATATTTTAACCAGCAGTATAGTTCTCTGTGTAGAACACATAATAGTTTTTTTATAAAAAAAATCAGTAATAAAATAGTCAAATTTTAAATAAATTCGTAATATTTCAATAAAAAACTTGTTGAGGACCGCTGATCAGATGATAATTCTCAGTTACAAGTATTGGAGATTGAACGCGTGGTTTACAGCGTTGCCAGTGTTACAATCTATGAACAAAGTAACGTCATTAATACTTTAATTGGGAGGTGGTATCAGATATCGAACTTGCGGAACTTCATTTTTTAATCGTTTATGGTAATGTCAGTTAAAAAGTTAAAATTTGGGTTAATATTACTGCGTAGTGAACTATCTACCCACTTTTACTTCTCTTATCACTTAAAACAAGTATTTTTAATTCAATCTATGCAGATTAACGTTAAAAAAAATTATTTATTTTAAAGACGATATGGCAACCTCGCCTTGAATGGATCGTCTGGTTTATTATATTACGTCAGTGCTCAGATCTATCTGATCAGCGACCCTGAAAATGTGGGTATTTAAAAAAAATATATTTTACTAGACTTTTCTATATGACGAACTACACCTGCAGTTAAAATATTTGTACTTATTTAAGGTTCACCCTGTATATCTATTGACATGACTTTAAAACAATCAAATAGTAAACGGAAATTGTCCTAAAACGGCAATGGAGACTTTATTAATGCTTTTTTTTTACAAAGGAAATTGAAATTATTGTGGCAAATCGGCACAGCTATTCTCCTAATTACTGAAATTTTCAAATTATACAGATAATACATGCATCTTATAAATTTTGACTTAGTGAACATTTAATACATCCTTTTAAACTATGCTTTTTGCAGATGGAAATGATATAAATGACATTAGCAATCGAAAAGATAAATTATATTCAGAACATGACTTTGATGCTGCTATAAAAGAACTAGAAGAGAGAGCAAAAAGACTGAGGCCATCACAAGGATCTAATCAAAAGGCGCAAGAAAATATATTGGCGAAAGTTCAGAGTTTACACAATCAGATCATCACCATGCACAATGCAAATGATGAAAGAGAAAATTTGATTGAGACCTTGGACAATCGCGATGCCGAACTAAGGTCTCAACATACTGAGCTTCAAAATAAATTGCAGGAACTTCAGAATAAAAAGGTGCAAGTCGATCAGCTTGTAGCTCAGTTGCAGAGCTTTGGTGATGAAGAAGAGGAAGATATTGGTAGGTATCTAACAGTTATACTTTCATTTAGTAAAATTGTCTTTCAGAAAAGTTTCAAATATTAATTTGTAGGTGGACAGGTTAAAAAAATTGTCACGATGAAAGATCAACTGCGAAAACTTAAAGACATGTTGGAACTAGTAAAAACGACTGAAAATATAATGCAAAATACAAACGCTTCAGCTGAAGCACAAGCTGTTGCTTACGACATCTGTACTTCGGCCGAAAACTTTTTAGAAAAGGATATTCAGAAACCGAAATTGCAGTCCCAAGTTCAAAATGAAACCAACGTTTTGAGAAATGATAATTACAGTAGTGCATTAGCTAGTGACAACCAACCTAAGGAAGTTAATAAGCGGTCAACGGATCAAGGATGCAGAGGGTTGAAGTCTAGAATAACTAGCCAAAATGAAAAATTGTCGTTACAGGCTGAACTTGAAGCTAAGAAAAAAGAATTGGAAGAAATAATGGGAAAACATAAAGGTACTTAATTTTTTATGGATATTAGAAATTTACATACTTTAAAACAGAATGTACAAAATGCATACATTTAAAATTGCATACAAGAAATTTGTCATTAGAAAAAAAATCTATCACTTCAGTATCAATCATTATATATATGTGGTTCTGAGTGGCAACGCTGTTGGACTTTTATATACTTCAATACTAGAACGTGTCATCAGAAATTTTGTAGCATACCAGAAGCATTATATTACCGATGTTATGGGGTGATTTGTTTACCTTTTGAAAGGTCGAGTAAATTTTTTTTTTTTGATTTTCTGTCTATTAGGCCTTCCGAATTCGTGGTTAAAATTAATGACATTATGATTTAATCACCCTGTATATCGCATATTTCACTAGATGAAACCAAATTAGATTAGATAGACAAAATTCTCTTACAAAATTTCCTACCTTAAGAATATGTTTTAGCCAGCACATCAAATTTAAACCATGACGTTGGAGCAGATGCTAAATCTGAATTTAGTTGTACAAGTAATACAATTAACGATGCTTGGGTTCCTCTTATACCTCCTCAGAACCACCAAGCTGATTCGGACAGATTCTCAAGGTATTTACGTTAGATTGTTTACATATATAAATACTATTTTTCTAAATATCAATTTTTTTTAGTGATGAGGATGATATTAATGACTATTCAGAAATGCATGACAATCATAACGTTTTAAATTTGCCAAGCTCCAATTTCTCTCAATTAAAAGTAAAAAAATTCAGAACTGTTCCTTCTGACGATTACATTCAGCCTTCCGAATTTGAAAGACCACGTGGCATGTCTCGTACACCTGAGCGGAATGTTAGAAGTAATTCCACTTCGGGTTACGTAAGAGAGCATCCTAGGTCTAACACTGAACAGGAGACCAGGACACAGGTAAGCAACATCATAAACAAGTATTGATTTTTTAATAGAACTGATCAATTTCGATAATTTTAATAGCTGTACATATTGTTGAGTAATTATAACAACTTTCATTTTGTTAAGAGTTGGGTATCCTGAAGTCCTAAAATTCAATATAGTTCTTATTATTTTGAAAGCGAAACAATAGAATCTATTAGACGTGCATGTATTATTTGTATCCGGCTCGAAGGACCAAATATTTCACAAATACTTTAAATGATAATTAAGAGCACTTCTAATAAAGCTATGTAATAATTTAGAAATGCTTAGTTTTCTAATTGTACTTGTAGGTTCAAAAACAACTTCAGCTAATCAAAAGTGTTTGTGATTCGATGTTGGAACAGCAATCAGCGCCAAACCAACCGTCAAATGTCCAACAGTTGCGTAATAACTTGACACCATCTCCTCTCTATTCTGAACCCAGACGATTTGCTTCTCCAAATCCTCATACTATGAACGCGCTGAATGTTGTAAATCCAAACACAGACGCACCTTGGTTTCCCGGAAGCAATATGCACGGCAATCTAAATGCCGATATTAACAACTATCAGAACTGGTTAGCAACGAATACTATACAGACACAGTCATTTATGTTGAATACGTTAAACCAGTGTTGTCAAATGTTATGGCTGCAGCAGAGAGAGCTGGTGTCGCTAAGAAATACGGTTACATTGGTGAGTGGAGCTGATACTCAAAAATTTCCAGAAAAATAGTGATCTATTTTCAGCTTCAAGAAAGAATGGAAACCAATCCATACGGGGGACACACCGACCAACTTGCATCTACTCTCCCAACTCCTCAGGATCAACGTTCCTCCGCCCAATACCGTCCCGTCCCTAATCAAAAAGTTAACCACGTTTCTGCTGCTTTTTCTTTGCCTAATTTGAATCAGTATAATGCGCCACCGTCTAACCTTGATCTGAGTTACATTAATCAGAATAACGTGCAAAGTGGTCGTCTATTAGATCCGTGTTTAAATAATGTTAACCACCTTAACGCGACTCAGGGTGTGGAACATGCTAACAATATCTTGCATGGTGTGAATTCCAATATTAACCACTCGTTGCCCAATCAGATGTGGAATGGCCAAGCTCTAAATAACCAAGTAGCGCCCGGAAATAGAGCTAATAACTATTGGGACAATTTTCGCAGGTAATTCTTTTTTTTATAACGTAAATTAGCTCTATTTTGTTTATTTTATTATTTTTTGTTTATTAATGTGTAATAATCTTATCCCGTTTGCCTATAATTTATCTACATTTCCTTATTAAACATTAAATGTGGAAAGTCTACAATGCAACTTTTTTCAAGGTAGGTACACTATTGTTGATTAAAATAGAATAAATAAATTGTTATCTATCCATAAGAGAAGTTTACATGCTTTTAATTTGTTTAATATATACGCTCATGTCAATAAGATATTATAAAAATATATATTTTTTGCTATGAATTTCCTTTTCAACATACAAAGATTAATTAATTTTGTTTTCTACAATTAATATTTTCGTATTGAAATTTGGTAGTCATACGTCCTAGTTTGGTTAGTTGTAGTTGTAAATAAGTTGTACAGTGAGCTTGTTATGCTGTTATATTTTAGTATTTTAACATTCCTGTTTGGAGATCTATTTAGTCAAATCACAAATTTAATTTTCTTTAAGTAAAAGTACAATGTGAGCATTCATAAGGGAATTCCTCAGCTAAATAGCAACAATTTCTTGCCAGTTGCAATATTTACTTTTACACGGCTAAGATTGAAACTGATTAAAAAATAAAAGAAATAAACAATTGGCCATAAATTGATATTAGGTAATTCTACAAAAATTGCTTGAAATTATTTCAACAAGCTAATCATGCTTCTGGTGGTGGTGAAAATTCTCATGTGTGCTGTTGCTTCAGATATCTGCCTAATTTCATTGACTGCAGCAAAAATACACTTTTGAAGATCAGTAGTGGCGATAGTGGGACCTTTAATGGTCCTTTATAGCGAAACACAGCACCAGACTACACTGACGTTGAGCATAGAATTTTCTTTTAAGAGAATGAGTGTTTTTTTTTAGCCAAGTTTGATGGTAGTGTATTTTTTGTCTGAAACTATTTATTTGTGGCATAATTTTAGTTTTTCTTTAGTTTTATTGGGTTTTTGCCACACTTCTGAAAAATAATAAAAATTAATTAAATAAGGCCTTGCGCCAAACGGAACAGTCAAGGGTTATTTTTGAAACTAAGTTTGCCTAACCAAAAATCTCACACTAAAAAAAGCAGATAAGTAAAAAATAACAAAAATCACATCACTATCGTGCACTTCCGTATTATTGATGTTTGAAAACGAAAACAGAGAGTTTTTCGAAACGTCAATAATACGGAAGTGCGCGATAGTGATGTGATTTTTGTTATTTTTTACTTATCTGCTTTTTTCAGTGTGAGATTTTTTGGTTAGGCAAACTTAGTTTCAAAAATAACCCTTGACTGTTCCGTTTGGCGCAAGGGCTTATTTAATTAATTTTTATTATTTTTCAGAAGTGTGACAAAAACCCAATAAAACTAAAGAAAAAGTGTATTTTTTATTCATATAATTTGCTAACTACCAATTTAGTATTAATGCTCTAGTTAGCTTCTTCTACCATGTTCTATGTATTTCAAACCCCTCCCTATCTGTCTGTTTTTTTCCTTAAAGCCTAATTCAGACATACCATATATCTACGCTTTTTTAACATAAGAACTATACTAATAATTTCAGTGCAGAAATGGATTACTATGTATGTTTGAGTTAGGCTTAAATCTTTTCTTATTTTTATTTTTTTTTTAAGATCAGTAAAATCTCAATTATTGCTATGAATATTTCCCAAATTAATATACTATATATTTTCCAGTATTTGTTTTTTTATTATTACTTTTTGAGTTTTTTTCTCACAAATATCTTCTAATCCATTCAGCTTCTATTACTTATTTTGCATTTAAATCTTTCAAGAACTCCCTGTTTTTATTTAATTCACTAGAGCTTAAATTTATAATTTCCTTTTTTAAGGTGAATTTTTACATAACGTAGCAGCAATTTTTAAGGTTTTTTTCAATTGTATAAGTGTTCAGTTAGGTTGGGTTAAGTATAATTCCTAGTTAGTGGGCCAAACACCCTGCTTCATTTCGATCATGTGGTCTTGAGGCTCACATCTATAGTTATATTTTGTTCAAAGAATTAATTTTCTTTATTAGTCCAATGATATTATTAGCTAAAAAAATCTGAGGAGTCCTTGCCAATATTCAAATAGTTTTTCCTCTCCTGGAGTTAGGTCATTTGCATTAGCTCTACAGTGCTCGTACCATCGTCTGTTAAATCGTGTTGCTTTTGTAATACTTGTCTGTCAAATCACCTGAATTTCATTATAGAATTCTGTAATGTGCTTTAGTGTGACAACACCAATGTGAGTATTTGGAAGCATACACATCAGGCCATAAATGTCAGAATTTGACATTTGATATTTTGAAACTGTAATAACTTACTTATTTAATCCGGTTTGCAAAAATGTATGTATTTTGTATCTACTATTTTAAAACATTAAATTATGCAACACTGATACCATTCCAATATGTTACACAAAGCTTTTATGTCTAAATATTTTAAATTTTTCATAAAACTGGGTACATATGTATTAATAGTGAACTGCTACTCCTGCATTTTCACCATAAAAGCACAATATTATTTTAAATTGTATCAATTTATAAATTTAAAAATGAGACGTAAACGGAAACATACACCTTAAAAGATGTTTGACATTTGTCATAACTTTTATGAGACAATTGACAGTTATGTCCGACTACGTCATTTGTGCTGTAGTGTGCTGCTGCGCGGAGAGTCGCTGCAAAGGAGCAATGGAACAGACTAGGAAAAGCACGGCTGTTAAATATGATCGCCCTTTGTAATACTTGTCTATCAATTCACCTGAATTTCAATATAATTCTGTAATGTACTGTACTGTGTTGGTTTTTGGAAACACACATGTCACATCCTAAATGTCACAATTTGACATTTGATAATGACACTGTAATAACCTTTTAATAATGCCTACTTATCTAATTTGGTTTATTTAATATGTATGCATTTTATATCTGACACTTCTGTACTCCGCCCAATGTGCTTCTGTCCAAATGTTGTAAATTGCTAATAAAATACATACACAATAATGGACTGCTACTTTACTTTCACCATAAATACACAATACTTCATTATTTTAAGTTGTATGAATTTATAAATTTAAAAATAATGTGTTAACTGAAACGTACACTCGACAGATATTTGAAATTTATCATAATTTTTAAGAAACATCAAATTACTAATACAAACAATTGACAACTATGACATATGTACTGTAGAGTGCTCCACGCACGGTGAGTCACTGCAAACGGGCAGTGGAAGATAATAGATGAAGTACAGTTGCTGCAATTTAGCAGACGATGGATAAATCAACTAATAGACACTCACATTTATCATTTCCACTGACTAGAGGATAGAGATGAAGTCCGTTAATTAGTTTCTTAAATCTTTTGACCTTTTGGTATATAAGGAAATTGTACTCAGAATTTTTACTTCAAATATAAAAACTAAAATATTTCAGAATTGCAGCATACAAGGGACCTGTACAGCTTGTTCTCTATTATCATGAAATTTTTATCTCATTTTTAGTTATTCCCGTCAAAACCTCCTTTCTACAAAAAACAATGAGGTTCTGCAAAATCCATCGTGTTTAGATCGATCGAATACCTCCAATGAACGAACCAATCCCTTTAGTTTAATGACATTCTCGAAAAGTAATTCAGAACAGGATTCCACGAGCACTTCACAAGAAAATACGCCTCAAAGGAGAGGTCCTTCCTTCCGGTTAGGAAGACACGAAAACGCAAATGTGTCCGTAATACCGCCACCAGATGTTTTAAACGTGAACCACAACAGTAAAGTAAATGAACATTTGGACTTATCGGCTAGTGCCCATCACGATAATACAGAAGATGTTAATATAGGTCTACAGATGCTCTTGAATTTAAATGCTTATAATGATACTTGCTCAAATCATTCTAATTTATCAGAAGAGCAAATCTTTAAAGAATGTATTCCAGAGCAATCGCTTAGAAGAAATGAGTGGAACGATGAAGTCAATGAGGAACAGCTGCCAAAGTAAGTGTTAATACAGGGTGTCCGGAAAGTGCATGTCAAAACTGAAAGGGTTTCTAGATCTGCCCAAAAGCAGCAAGAAAAAACTTATAAAAAGAAAAGTCTGAAACAAATAATTTTTCTACAAATAAGTAAATAAAAATACAGCTATACTGAAATGCGAATTTGTGCTACTAAATCGCCTTTTTGTTTTCTATATTAGTATTGTTTTCCTAAAACTTCTTTGGACTGTAAAGAACTGTACTTCAAAACTGGAACATTTTATGAGCTACGTGACATGTTAATTTTTGGGGCAGCTATTATACAGTCAACGACATTCATTTTGAACACTTATTATAACTACTTCAAACTTTATTCAAGCTATATGGAAACAATTCACGGTACTGTTTTGTTGTCATAATTCTACAACTGTTGGTAAAAAAAAGGCATTCATAGTTCAGACACCCTGTATAACAATATAATTTTCAGTAGCTCTATTATTTTTAAGTTCATGTTATAACTGTCAATGTTCTCACGTTTATTTAAATACATCTGTAGATGTTTGAAGAATAAAATAATGATACGTAAGTTAATGATAATTAGAGGCAATAATTCACTTAATTATAATAAAAAAAAATCACTAAAAAACCAGCAACACTACTATTTTGGAAATTAAATAAGTGCATTTAATTACAAGAAAATAGGTGCGTTTCATATAACAAGCCACTTATGACTGCGAAATGTAGCAAAGCTACATCTAGTGGTCACTAGCTATTCCATGCTGGACATTGGATAACGATATTAGCAAAAAAGGAATTTAAACATAGAGCAACTAGCGAAAGTCATTTGTTAGCAGCCCACCAGACATACAAAGCTGCTAGATATGACAAAGCTATGTTTTGCATACTCAAGGTCCCTTGTGTCGGATTAGAGAGACAAAACAGCTAGGATTATTTGTCAGTTGCCTCACCTTTGGCATATTGATGAGAGCTACTAAGCTCGAAACCGATATATGTCTGGTGAGCCGTTGACTGGCTGCTTACTATAATTTTTTTTATGTGTAATTCAATGCTGGTCAGGGTATTAGCCCTCAGAGTAGTTGAGTTATTATTAAAATAAGTTTATCATACAGTTATGTAAGTTTAAAGCTATTAATTTAAAAAATGTATAGGAAATTTTGTTTGAAATGCAATCTTAAATACAATACAGCATAACTATTAAAAGTAATTTCTAAGCCAACATGTTTCCAGACTTATGAGACTTGCTTAGACAAATGAATGTTGAACCAAAATGATTTTATATAATTAGGCAACTGTGTATTTTTTATTTTAAGACAACTTGTAGTATATTTTTACATTCTAGGACAAAACTTTTTGATGAACTCAGAGAAAATGTTTATAAAGAAGTGGCTTCCTTGATATCAGCTAATGAAACGAGACCTCATTTCCTGATTCAGTTATTTAGAGATCTCCAAATGATTGGATCTGATTCTTTGAGACTGAAGATTTTGCAATCTATACAAATGGTTATCACTCATTCACTCATGTCATCACAAAACTCAAACAGACATGTAAGTCTACTACTATTATTATTTTAATCTGCCCCATTACTTTTCTGCACTGCATAAATAAAGATTGCAAGTTTCATTTGCAGTATTTTAATTAATTTTCAATTGCATTCATTTTAATATATTATGTGAATGTACATTTTCTGAAATTTGAGATGAATACCTAACTGAATAATTTTGTCACTATTACTTAACTTTTTGCTTGATTTTAAGTCCAACCCTGCTTGTATAACATGACAAATCCTCCTAATCTACTTTTTAGTCTTTAGAATCTCAACAGACTTCCAGTGATCATGAAAGTGTACAAATTCCTGAATGTTTTTCTTTGCAATCCACTGTTTGGTCCAAACCAATGAAAAATTCAATGGGAACAACAAGAAATGCTTCTGTAAGTATCATAAAATTTGTTCCAAATTAATTTCTTTGGAGGTTCTTTTTGTATTCGCCTCTTTTCTCTTAAATTTAAAATATCAATACAATCAGTGAATAATTTTAGATTAATGAAGAAGTTCAGAACACTTTTAAAGGGGCTCTTCCGTTTCTAAATGAACACGAGGATGAAATTATTCAGAGTGCTCTATTGTCATCTTTGAAGCAGATTTTGTTAGGGTCTGAATCGTTCAAGGATTTAGTAAAGGATACTGTATTCCAAAAACACTTTTCGAATGTTTTAGATGAGGTTCTTGAACAGTATCGAGGAAAAAAGTAAGTAAAGTTTTATATACCGACTAAAAAATTTTTTTTGCTAATATACGAGATGTGTAAATTAATGACAAAGTTTTAAATTATATACAGACCGTTTTCATCATCGTACACCTAATTTTAATTGGACCTGATGAAAAGTTATTTGTCTTAATACCTACATGTTTTTAAAACAAAAAATCACACCTTCCTTTATAGTCAGGAGAGATTATAGACTACCGTAGCGGAAATAGGTTTTATCGGCATATTACATATCCAAACTTTGTGGATACGTGAATTAATCTGTTTCAACCTTATTATTTCATGATTTGGCAGTTCAACTTTGCTTAGCATGCATATGACCTTAGCTAATTTAAAAACGGGAAACACCATGTATACACAGGAAAAAAAAGACTGCAACAACAGGAACATAAGGAACTATGCAGTGGAACCGGGCTTTGAGTCAAAAGAAGAAAAAGTAAAATTTGTTTCAGGAACTATTCCTGTACTTCAAGGTAGGTCTCTGCTGGCTCTAATCTAACTTACTACCATTCAGTATGAAAGGAGTTGGAGATATTTAAAGTAGACGATCCTACTAAGCCTGAAACTGCCCCTGACACTATTACTGAATGATGTTGAATACACAGTGCTGAATATGGAAACGATGTCGGATACAGAGGCAGTGTCTGATACGGAAACCGTATCAGGTTCAAATAGAGTGTCTCGTTTTGGCATAGGCAGGTTCAAAAGATATTGTGCATATTTGGCAGAACGCATTTCTCTGTACAATTTTCTGTTCTTCAACTTGGCCTTCTATTCTATTCCTTCAGTTTAGTGCTGAAATCTTCCTTGCGCTGTTTCAACAGCAGACCAAAGTTGCCTATTCTGTTGTATGGCGTACTCTCTGAGAAAACTCCACCATATGCAAAAAAGGACTATGAATTTTATGAATGGCATTTAAAGCAGCAAACTTGATAAAAAACTTTACTGACCATATTCTTGTGACTAACATTTGTAAATATTTGGAATACTGAAATCCACGTTTTAACCACTAATTTTTATCAAAAATGTTAATGTCTGGATTGATGTAATGATAACATGATTACTTATTGGGGTACCTCGTTTAAATGAAAATGGTTATTAACATTTTGTACAGAATGATTTACTAAAAGCACCATTAAATGTTTGGCACTTTGTTTCATCACACTTTTATCATGCTGTGAGATGTTTATCTAAATAAATGGATTGGACATGGTGGACTGTTTCTATGGCCTTTCAGAGGTCTGCCTTTAAATTCGTATACAAGTTCGGAAAGTACAAACGTTCCATCTAGTCTACAATAAAAAAGAAGGTACTGAACTTGCAGCCAAACAGAGAAAACACTTCCAACATTGCCTGACTGTGGAAATATTTGTTAATTTCATATTATTTTGTTTGCAGTATCTCCGTTATTTACATAAATAAAAATCAAACAAATAAGATAGTTATAATTGTGAAATACAAGTGAGAGTATAGACAGCCATCATCTAATGATATTTTAATAAGTCGGCTCACTCTCCACTTCCATTTAAAATTTTTCTTCTACCAACGCCTCTTCCATGCCTACTACAGTCAACATCGATGACTGGCTTACCAGTGATTTGTTGCATCAACTTGTGAGTCCCACAATTGGTGTGGAAAATTTGATTTTATTGGGAAATCGTGAAAACTTGACGTCGCTGTCTATCACACTGGTGTCTATTGACTTATTTTGTTTTACTTACGCAGTGCACAGTCATTAGTGTATACCAATGAAGTAAACATGTGCACTGACACACGGGGTAGCAATTTTGAACACCTTTAAGGCACAGGTTTCTTAAGGGGACATTTTTGTTAATCCAGATATACTCGCGTCAAGAATTCAGACGTCCTACGTCACGGCTGACGTTACGCATTTGTTTTTATTTTCAACGTAATTTTCGATATTTGGTCGCGTTAAAAACAATCATTTTTTGCAATTTAGTGCAATATATAATGCAAACTTTTAGTGTAGTATATCGTTTTATTACTATCAGTTGCAGTTTCTTAAATATTTTGATAAAAATATGATAAATTATTCATTTGTTCGTATGACGTAAGTCGGCTGAATTCTTGTCGCAAGTATAAAATAAAATACAGTGCAGACTTAATAATCCAGACTAATTAAAACTAGCCTGATTCGGATTACCGAAAAATCCGGATTACTGCAATTCACGACTGATATGTAATAAAATTATATTTTAGGACTTATTTTTATTTATGGAACACAGCTTGTATAAAACGGAATATAAATTCATCTTAATTTCATAAAATAAACACTTAAACTTCAAAAAACACAACATAAACTCATAAATACGTATGTTTGTACATTAACGAAGGAAGTCCGTAATTTTTGTTTGCCTGATATTTTTCTGGCGGTGATGCGCGAAGTCCCGTGCGCCGGGTTTCTGGGTCCGGATTACCGAAACATCAAAAATCCGTATTACAGAATACACAGTGTTTGAAATAATGAGTCCGGATTACCGAAGAATCCGAATTATAGAGGATCCGGAATATCAAGTCTACACTGTATCACCAAATTTTGATGTCCGATGACAAAAACACTAGTATATTTATATATTTATATCCATGCCGATAACCATATACAGGGTGAATCTTAAATAAGTACAAATATTTTAACTGCTGGTGTAGTTCGTCATTTAAATCAGTCTAGTGAAAGCCATTTTTAAAAATTTCTAATATTTACGGAGATATAAATTTTTTAAAAAAATACCCACATTTTGAGGACCGCTGGCTGATTTTTCATCCAACAACATAATGAAACATATGATTTGTTGCGAGGTTGCCATATCTCCTCCAATATAAATATTACGTTTCCTTTAACGTAATAATTCTATTTTAAAAATACTTGTTTTAAGCATAAGTACAGTAAAATTGGGTATGTAGTATGATACGCAGCAATATTAACATAAATTTTAACATCTGAACTAACCTTACTATACTTCAACGATTAAAAATGAATTTCCGCAAGTTCAGTACTACCGTAAAATATTTAGGAAGATATTACGTGATATTACTATGTCCAATGTTCAAAAATTATACATAAACGTGCACACAAGCTTACCTGTTTGTTAAAAAATTAACTATTTAATCAGTAATCCACATTTCACAAGTTAAATGTCATTGTACACTGTTAGAAAGGGACACAAAACACAATTTCCTTAAGTTATTTTATGAAGAATAACGAAAAACTATGCACGCGTTTTTTATTTAAAATGGAAAAAATGTCAACTTTTAGCAAATTTTATTGCTATTTTCATGCATTATGTGGGGTTAACAAGTTTGACTTGGGCTTCCGATAATCTGTCATGACAGTCAATGACAGTTTGATAATAAAAAATAATATAAAATGTTACACTTGACAAAATTCGCTAAAAGTTGAGATTTTTTCTTCCTTGAAGCAAAGACATTTGTGTAATACTGGCAACACTGTGAACCACACGTTCAGTCTGCAGCACTATGACTCATAAAAGTATGAAGGGTCGGTCTAGGCCAGCGGTCCTCAACAAGTTTTCTACTGAAAAATTACGAAACTTATTTAAAATTTCACTTTTTTATTTCTGATTTTTTTGTAAAAAAACTATTAATTATGTGTTCTACACACAAAACTATACTGCTGGTTAAAATATTTGTACTTATTTAAGATTCACCCTGTATACTCATCAATAAGAACCGAAAAATCTTAGTAATATTTGTTTTAATTGTAAAAATATTCTGCATTTAATATGTGTTTTTTATTATTACTAAGTTTGATATTTTTAGTGTTCGTGACGTTAAATTGCATCTAATACAGACCCTAAACGAATTGCTATGTGGAGAGCTTTCATTTATTCAGTTAATACAAGAAACTAACCCTGAGCAGTGTCTTATTAACTGCAGCAATGATATTGAGCCAATAGCTAAAAATTGTACCGCAGGCCCGATATATGAACCTCAAAATAATTCTGGTACATCGCAGGTGATAATACTATTTGCATTGTTTATTATTAGAATGGCTATTGCAATATTCCACCAACAAAATTACATAAGCTTCTCTGAACACCCCTTTTTTGAGGTATAGGATAACTATGACAAAGTACAAATATTTTAAGAGGATAGAGAAAAATAAAAATTAATAGAATCGCCCCTTTCCAAACTTATTTGTAAATGAGAAAACAAAATTATGAATCATATTAAACCTCTCTTAATCGACGTAACGCAGCAGAACATTGCCACGTGTATCAAAATTACTGCTCATTTAAAGAAAAACTTTTATTTACAAAACGATGAAGATTATTTATTGTCTTAGAAACATACAAAACATGGTATACTATCACTAAGTACAAACATTTTAAGCAAATCCTCAGGAAAACCCAAAAGAATAAAAAAATTATTTCACAATTTTAGCGCAATATTTAACAAAAGGGGCAAAATCCTCTTTTGTTCCAGAAAATCAGCACCTATGATAAGCATGGTTAAGATGGTTTCAATCGGTCAACTACCATGGGGTCATTTTTTACAGTGTTTCTAAATGTAAAAACGACAAAAATGAACATTAAAAATTTTATTTTCTTAATATCAACCACAAATGGCTAATGCGCTGTAATCCAAAGGGAAACTTCGAAAAGGATCCATGAATAAATATAAACCGATTAAATAAAAAATAATTTTTTATTAAATATTTACTTAAAACTATAGAATTTTGTACAAATAAATATGACTAATATTAAGTAAAAAATGGATTTATGTGATTAGATAGTGTGCTTACATTTTTCTTATCGTTCGACGTTTGATGATCTGCCGACCCGATGAATATTATTACTACTACTGAAACTTAACCATTAGAATTGATCTACTAAAAAATATGTAAAATAAATAATAGAACTTTGTCTTAGCTTTTTCCATAAGTACTATGTTTTCATTAGGCGGAGAATTACTTGTAGAATTATGTCGGTGGAATGTAGCGGTCATATGTTGTCTAACCTATATAATATAGTGGATAGTGGAATATAAATTTTTGTGAATAACGTAGAATAAATTTCATATTTTTTTATTAGGCAGTTGATAACATTCAGAATGGAGACTTAGCCGAGGCTGACCAAAGTAGAATATTGACTGACGATATGGATGAAGAGGGAGCTGTGGGAGGTATTTTAGAAAATACACAAGGTACAGACACAAAAACTGTAACACAAGTAAGAAAAAATATTTATTTTAAAACAGTAGTAAAATATTTTCTCTTGCAGAACACCTGCGAGGACATGGATATTACAATCGATTTTTCTTGTAATGTTGAGGTAAATGTATAAATTATTTATCAATACAAATATAGTGATTTAAAAATATGTGACAAAGCAATAGTTTACAACAAATAACTGTTTGACTGGGAAGCTATAAAATCTAAATCATACGATTGAGTATTTCTTTTCTTAAACTGCTACAAAAATAGTTCTGATATGCAAATTTCTCTATATTGTTTCATGCAGTTTGAAATTTTTTTTTTTTGTGGCAAAAAAATTTAAAAATGATGTAAAATATTTTACACAATATGAGGAAATGTATAAAAGATATTCTGCGAATACTTCACTTTTAGGTAAAAGATTGTAACAGAGTGTATTGATTTGTAGGGACTAGATCAAGTACCGACAAGGCTGCCCATTAAAGTCAAGTCTAGATCAACAACACCAAATAAAGGTAGGAATTTTGTTAAAATTTTTAATAGGAACGAATTGTGTATATTTAACAGTGGCGACTCGTGAAAATGTTAGAAAGAGAGATATAACTAATTTCTCTCAATCCATAAAAATTAACTTGAAACTCTCACTATCAAATTTAAAATTATATAATCATGTAATAAGCACAACTTAAAGGTAAACTCGTGGTAGCTGACAAAAGTCATGTCAATCGTTGGAAGTGTGCGCTATACTAAAGAAGAATTTGCCAAAGTAAGTCATGTCCTAGTTCCAGCAAGTAAGCCCAAGTATGTCCAGTTGGTTGTCGTATCCTTGAGATTTTTTATTAGCAGTCAATTAATTCAGCTTCTTAGCTGCGAATATACAGAGTGTCCAAGAAGTATTGGGAGATATTTTAAAAATCGTTTAGACAAAAATAAGACTGAAAAAGAGGAGACACGTTAAGGTTTAGAGACACTATCTTAAGGATAGTCCACACCTGACTTCCAAAATAAAATTCAAAAGTGTCCACAAGGTGCGTTCAAGTTCTAAGGTTTCCGATTTTTTGTTTCGGAACTGGGAGCAGATAGACACTTGCAGTTTGATTTAAAATACGTGTGAAATCGTTATGAATGCGTCAAAAAGATGGCAGCACTGTACGGCACACAGACCCTCTAGCAGTGGCAGCGAGAGTAAGAAATATTGTAACATTTCAAGCTTTTGATGTTTTCGTTACAAGAACAGCGAGTATTAACTCGTTTTTCCCCTTACATGGTGCAAGGCCCATTGAAATTTATCGCCAGTTCACCGAGATGTGATGAAATATGCATTCTCTTGACACGTGATAAAGGCATAAATGGGACTTTCTTCAATTCTGCCAATGGATGAGGCCGATACTTTTTTGGTTCAACATTCGCCCTTCTTTGAACTGTCTGATCCACGAACGCACATTTATCACATTCATGACACCATCACCATATGTCTCAATGGGTGTCGTACCACGTAAGTAGAGAAAACAAACACTTCTCACTCTTGCTGCCACGGCTAGAAGGTCTGTGTGCCTTATAGTACTGCCATCTCCGTCACACATTCACAACGAGTTCACACGTATATTAACCAAACTGCAGGTGTCTATCTGCTCTCAGTTCCAAAACAAAAAATCAGAGACCCTAGAATTTGAATGTACCTCGTACAATTTCGTGTTATCAGTAATTATATACTGGGGATATTGCCTACCTTTCATTAAAATTGATTTTGCATTTTCAGAGCTGTTACCAAAAAACCTTCTTCAGGGTGTAACTTTAAAATATGAATGTTTAGAAACGAAAAGTTGTAAAAAAAAAATTTATGAAGCATTTTGGTCTTATTTTCGTCTAGACTAAAGCGGAGCGCACGCTGTAGCGGACACGGTGGCAATCTTGTTCACTGGCGAACTAAGATCCACACACTTAACCGTTTTTGTTTGCGGTCTCTAGACATTATCACCATTCAGACACCGAAATGGATGAAAAAACAAGAAGATTTGCTATTAGCTTGGTCATTTCACTGAAAACGTATCTTTTACTGTTACAGCTAATTTTTGTTAGATGTTAGATATAATTAAATTTAAAAATTAAAAATCAGTGACAGCAACAGTTTACTATTTAATGAAATTACAAATATTTTTAATGCTCATTTCATGCTGTCACTGATCTTTGACTTTTGAATTTATATCTAACAAAATTAGCTGTATTGGTAAAAAGTTACGTTTTTCGATGGAATCAGTCAGCTATTCTAGTGGATGAAGACATTGAACCACAAAAGTAAATTATAACAGCATTATATTATGTTTGCAGCAATTTGTAGATTTGGGAGACAATTTGCTATTACCTGCCATTCAGTTTGTGTGACATTTTTTATTATTTTTAGTAGCATGTATGAACTTCACGACAAAATGATACATGCAGCGTTCTGATTGCATTTCGTGGTGGTCAGTGGTCAAATGCTTCGAGGGCAAACCAGTTCATCACTCCGTTGCAGTGTGCGTAATACCATTAATTAAGGCAGCATTTGATTTCATTTGGTTAACTTCTTAAAATTCTTTTGGGGCACCCTGTATAAACATTACAATATTTTTTTCTAAAGCTATTTTAAAAAACCTCCTCTTAATAGAGTTTCAGCAAATTCTTAAATAATAATGAATTAAAAGTATTGACAAATAATTGCTGATGGTACATGCCAACATTATTATGAAAATAGATTTTATGCACAATTTTTTTCTTAAATATTTGAGAATTGTCTTATTTTTTAGCAATTCACGTTGACTATAGTCATAAAAATTACTCAATTATAACCTGAAGTTTCTCGTCATTTTTTTTTTTTTTTGTACTAAATAGATTCAGTCTCATATTTGGATAGATATTATATCATATTTTTTAGTAATATCCAGCAATTTGTTATTTTTTTTGTAATATTTATTTCCATATATTAAACTTACACTTTAGCGGTAACCAAGAGGGATGCAGGGGCACCTTGGGGTGTTCAACTTATTTAGGGAAACAAACAACCCCCCCCCACTTCCCTCTTAAAGTCTAAATAAACGCCCCTTCCAGAATGGAATCGTGGTTGCACAAATGGTGAAAGAACAGCCACGAGTCGTCACTGTTGTTCAAATTTCAAGATTTCCCAAATGGTTATTATTGAATGTTTTATTTTTTAGATCGATCGAATTCCCAAACAGATCCAGACCCTTATTAAATTCCACATTTTTTGTTGTAAATAGTTAATAGTGCTTCAAAGTGTTATATTTTTTTGCTGCAGAATATTTATTATATAGAAATAAAACAATAAACTTTCAATAATTAACTTTTAAGTTGTTTTATTACAAAATAATTACAAAAATATGAAACAATTCACAAATTATTGATATCTGTACCTGCACAATTTGATAAAGTTGACAGTATAAACTAAAATAAAAATAAATTACAAAGCTCTATTTCAATACCAATGGTAAATACTAACGCCATGCGTTTCCATCAGGATATCTTCCAGCAAGTTCTGTTCCCGTTCCTCTATATGACTTTTTTTTCCCTTTTCCACATTTTTACTGTCTGTAGAAACACAAACTTTTATTCAACAAGAATTAAAATAATATATACAGGTAATGTTACAAACTTTATTAGTGCTATTTTTTATTTAAATATAGTGTCCCATTATACATCGAGGTAGATCAGGAATATTGTGAGTTGGTTTTCGCAAATATACAGGCTTTTGGGCAGGTGGAGAATATACTTCTTGGTCTGAAGGACAGTGGAGAGGACATTTATCTGAAAGTAGATTTCAGATCACCTTCATTGAAGTAATTATAGTAGAAACAAAGGCATATGCAAAAAATGATATAAGGTACATGCTTTTCCAATAATAATGGCACTCTCTCAAAACAGTTTGAATTTTTGTAAGTTTCATTAAATCTCTATTGGTGAGTGAAACAACTAAGAACTAATATTTAAAGTAGATTTCATTATGAATAGGTCAGCAGTTCAAAAGAAATCATAAAATTTATTTTAATGAGTGCCATTATTATTGCAAAGATTTGTTTATTAAGTGAAATATGGGAGTTTGTATGCAAATCCAAAAAATATAACTTGGTTTTAATGGAGTACCTTATACATTTTTTAATACTCAGTTTAGAGGTGTATAAACCATTAACATGAATAAAAAAATAATTAAAATTTAAATATTTCCTAAAAATTGACAGAATATACAGTGTTTCTGCAATAAGTGCATTACTTCAAGGGCGTAATAGACAATTTGAACATAAATAATTTTTATTAAGCATTCAAATAGTCAACATGTGTTTCAGAAAATAAATCATTATTACGCAAAACTTATGCTGACCTTGTGCCAAACTATTTCAAATGCAGTAACCAGATCAAGTTCATTGTGATTAGAGTACGGTGTGGTCTCGTTAACTGTAAGCTGACTACTATAAAATGCCTTATTCAACTCGAGAATTAGCAGATGTGGTGTAAGTTTGTATGTACTGATCTTCAACAGCATATTTTTCCTGCAACCGAAGAAGTTAGACGTGCCTAGAGTAGTGCCAGGGATTTTTACTACAAACTTATTAGCTTCTAAAAATAATTTTGAGCAATTTTTATAGAACTACTTTTCTAATTAATAGTAATTTATGGTTTAAGTAGTTTATATATCTATTATTTTTCAATTAATTTTAGTCAATAAACATTTGAACTGACTGACTTGAACCTTGAAACTGATTTGAAAAAACTATTGTGAAGTAGAGGGGTGTAAGGTTTTGATATGCTCAAGTAACGACATTTCTCAATTCTCAAGTAGGGACAATCTTCACTTAGTTAATTGGGAGGGGGATGTACATATTTTACCTCTTTGTGTCGCTAATTCTATTTTAATATGAATGTAACCCAAGTAAGGAAGGTGGCAACCCTATTGTGAAGTAAAATCCTAGGCAGTGCTAGGTTCCAACATTTTCTTTCTTTACACATTTTTTTATCTTAAAAACATAGCATTTAAGACCTCAGTTTGGGAATTATTTATTTTCACGTTTTCTTTATCCCCTTGAGGGAATGCATTTATTTCAGGAGCACCCTGTATATTAATAAAAATTATGTGTATTAAAACTGCAAATCTTAAGCCTGCTGTGATGTTTAGATGCCAAGAGATTATAAATTATTTTTTTTTATTATTCTGCACAAGGAAGAACTAGGTTTGGATATAGTTTTTGTATTATTATATTTATACAGGGTGAGTCAGAAAAAATGGGTCAACACTAAAGCTGGAGACACCAAAATATTTATGTTTGAGCTCATCATGCCTTATACCCTTGTTTATCTTAGATAAACAAGGCTTATATGAATGTTTATAGTTTAAGAAATACAGGGTTTTAAATTTTATTCTGAAATTTCTCAATAATAATTGCATGCATGAATAATAAATCACACACACGCAAAATACACTAGCTAATATTTATTTACATGAAAATTTGACGCAAGCCTATTCAGAAAAGAAATAGCAATATCTGAGCCTGAAAGAAAATCACCACAAAATACATTGCAACTTTTAAATGCAAATAACTCCGAGAAACCGATAAAGTTAGACGACCTAAACCGGAGTACATGTTTTATGAAGAATTGAACGTTCTTTTAGATTTTTTTAAGTATAGCTCAACAGATAAAAAGCAACGTCAAAATAAAGCTTCAAATCCGTAATTCTCACACAAAAAAAACCCAACACTACCAATTTTCTGAGTCGTGCTATCAAAACTTTCTCAATTATTGAGAAATTTCAGAATAAAATTTAAACCTTGTCCACCTATATTTCTTAAACCAGCAACATTCGTATAAGGCATGATGTATTCAAACATAATATTTTGTTGTCTATATATAGTATCTCCAGTTTAGTGCATGTTGACCCATTCTTTCTGACTCACCCTGTATAGTTGCATATCAGAAGTCATAATTAACATAATTTTGAGTTCTTAAAAATTTGGAATTGGCTTGTATTTATTTGATTTACTTGAATACCTAAGAATGGTCTTTTCTAATTAAATGAGACTTTAACTTGACCATCATTATTTTTTACTTATTATTAATAACAAAGGGCTTCAGGTATTAGAAAAAATTTTTATCATGAAAGAATATATAACAATTTACTTTGAGAAACTTATAAAAATCCAGATATTTGTACGTCTTGCGGAGCTTAAAATAATTTTATATTCTAATATATAAATACATTTAAGAGCTTTACATTTTGAAACATTGCTACAGGTAATTGCATAAAATAGTCAATGATTTCGTAGTATTCATATACCTACATAAATGTAGTGGAAAATACCACGTGCTCTAAAAATAACCAAAATCATTGGAAAGGAAAATTTGAAAAACCTCAATTTTTAACGGACACGTTCTCTCATTATAGTGATATATATCAATAATATTTATATAAAAATAGTTACGTAAATATAATTACCAGTTTGCCGCCTTTTTTTAAATTCAATAAATTCGTCACGGTGGTCCCAACGCCGTTTCCTGTTTACTTGCCGCGGAATATTTTCCGTTTGCATTGCTTCACAACATAAATTATTGTTATTGTTATATTGAACATCCATATTACTTGCATTATTATCCATTCGATTATTGTGATTTGCTTCGGCAGTATTCTTTTCTTCTAAATATACTTGAGGTTGATAACCGTAATATGCATTTGAAGAAACATTTGTTAAAATATTTACTCTTGACCCGATGTCATTCATATTATCTTGAACTATAGGAATCATGTTGTAACTTAACATTTCTCGCTGTTACTTTAACTAAAAGTACTTAACCGTCGTCACCTTCTATTTTTGAGGTTGCGTAGCTTGAATGATTACAGCTGTGTTAGCAACACAACCAAACACAACTGAATAAATTCCGTGGCCAGCTCTCCCGCTCAGGCTCGAGATTGACGTTTTCGTCCGGCTTTGTCGTTGATTTAGAACCTATTTCCCTTTCTCTAATTGAATATACAAATCCTTAAATAAATACCTTATATTATATCTACTAATATTATTGCTTTATTTGTATCATCCCTGTTTTTAAACTCGCTTTATTGCTTTAATTTCACTGGTTGAGATGCATAAACAGATCAAAATTTAAATATTAGCGCGGAGATATTTGAATATCGTTCATAATCGGCGTACTTCGCTTCGAACACGAGTAGTTTTCCATTGCATAAAGTCATATATAAATAATAATAATGAATGACTATAACTCATAAAATAGCTATAAATACTAAATGTTGATCCAAATATCCACACCACCCACACAAATTTATATTAGTCATTAATGAACACACATAAAAATTAATATACCTATGCCTATTAGACAGGGTGTTTACACTGTACCTACCTAATTAGGTATATTATGGGCATGGGCTATGGGTATATTATAATGGATATGATTAAATCAGAACGATTTGTAAGAAAAAAATGAACTGTTTGGTTTAAGCATGGTTTAAAGAAAAAGTATGCATGTAATTTTTATGTGAAGTGTCTAACATAGACACACATAGGTATAGATTTAGAAATTTTTAAAAATTTATTAGAATTAGAATTTTGTAATGCCTATGACTAGTAAGTGTAATCCATTTGTAACCTGTAATCATTATCTATATGTTTAATAAATTCAATTCCATTTAAATGTTTGGATTTTCAATTAGATTAATTTCATAAAGGTATTGCACGGATCTTATTTTATTTTTTTTTAGTTTGCTACTGCTTATTATTACTCCATACGTAATGTACCTACAATATAAAATTTCACTTATTACAAAAACTAAATCTTATTTCAAATAGTTTATTAATTTTTCATAAATATCCAATACATTCACAGAATATTAGTTAATCTACTCATTTAGTCTTCAGACTAAAATATTTAAAACTTACGTCAAGTTGCAGTCGAATATTTTAAATAAAAAATACATTATTAAATTCATTTTTAACATTTAAAAATAGTGGACCGCAACCTATAAACCTTTATTTTACTATTATTAATAAATGCTTTTAATTTAAAAAAAAAGTACTTGCAAAATATTCCAAAATAATATTACTAGATATATATGTACAAGTCTACTTCGACCTCTTTATAAAAAACCTACACTGAAAATCACTATTAATAAATTATCACAGTCTCAATACTAGAGAAAACTGCGATCAGTTCAGAATCAATACTAATCCGTTTTTTCCAGCGGTTTTACTTTTTCAGCCTCATAATAAGCTTTGTATATATAAAGACCAAGCGCTATATGTAACATTATTACAGCAAAAACAGCTGACCATACATTGCTTGCTAACTCTGAAGTACCAATAATAGCTGAAATATATATTTTTTATAATACACATATGATTTAACTCAAAAGATAACTTACCTTCAAAAAAGAAAAATTTTGATACAAAAAATGTTGTAATCGGAGCAGCTAATATAAAAGTAATATATATCAAAATTGTTTTAAATACATCAAAATTGCCGTTCTCCATATCGTAATCTTTTTGAATAATTTTTTAGTATAATATACAAACGAAAACAAAATAATTGTTAAAATAGGTTAATTTGAGTTTCAGTTTTCACCACCATCACGAGTATTTGGTTTGTTCCACTAATCAATTGTCATTGGTGAAATGTGTTCGTAAACATAAAACTGATTTACGTAGGTTTTACATGGAAGTGCCAATTATAAAAATGCTTGCGGAGGATACAGCATGATTGTATTACATATGTATAATATGTTAAATACATTAAAAGGAATTATATATTAGGCCAATCGATTGTATTTGCTATTCTCTGATTTTCGAACAAAATGTAATTAATTTGTTCTGAAGGAATTCTGAACACAGCTATTATTTTTACTTCACTTGACAGCGACAGCAATCGTCATGATTTGACAGATTGTTGTCATTTCAAAAGAAAAGTGTTAATTCACGCTGTACTTACAGAAAAAATATATTTTCCACTTTATACAGACGTAATTTTTAGTTAATATCGAATTTTCTGTTTCTAAAACAAAATGAGTTCAATTGGAACTGGCGTAAGTAAATTTTTAAGTTATAATAATTATTAAAACACAACCGAAAAAATATATTTTTAGTATGATTTATCGGCTTCTCAATTTTCTCCGGATGGTCGAGTTTTTCAAGTGGAATATGCTATGAAGGCAGTAGAAAACAGTGGTACTGTTATAGGCTTAAAAGGTACCGATGGTATTGTTCTTGCTGCAGAAAAACTTATAATGTCTAAACTACATGAACCTGGAACTAATAGAAGAATTTTTAATATCGATAAGCATATTGGAATGGTAATTTTACTGTACATATATTAAAATTTTATGACGATTGATTATCACATGTATTTTTTTAGGCTTTCTCTGGTTTAATAGCAGATGCACGTCAAATAGTTGAAATTGCAAGAAAAGAAGCTTCTAATTACAGAAATCAGTATGGCGTCAACATACCACTGAAATATTTGAATGATCGTGTTAGTATGTATATGCATGCATATACTTTGTACAGTGCAGTTAGGCCATACGGCTGCAGCGTTATACTTGCTAGCTATGAAGAAAATGAACCAGTAATGTATTTAATTGATCCATCAGGTGTTAGTTATGTAAGTAATTAATAATTTGAAAAACTTCTATAAAATGGTTGAAATTAAAAAAAAGATTAATGCAAGAATTGAGAGTAACCAAAAAATAAGTTTGATTTAGTGATTGTTTTAATTTGCAATATGATAAAATATGTACAAACATTACATAGTGAATTGCATAGTGAAACTTAAATATGTCAAAATTAATTTTGTTTTAGGGTTATCATGGATGTGCTACTGGAAAAGCGAAGCAATCTGCTAAAACGGAAATCGAAAAACTAAAATTAGGGAATATGTCTTGTAGAGACATTGTTAAGGAAGCTGCAAAAATGTAAGTATGCAACTGTAGCGTAAATCGATATTACTTATTTTTGTCCCATGCTATGGTATTATGAGCATTCTTTAAAAGAATGTGTTCCTAATTTTAAAACTACTTTAAAAAATAAAAAGTTTTGAGACTGTCATTTCAATTCACAGACTAATTCGAACCTAATTTAAAATATTTTTTACATGATTAACCTCGAAAATGAATGATGACAATTTTTTGGCGAAGTAGGCTCAATTGAGGATGATTTGGGCGACTTAGTTCTTGTTGAATCATAGGTGGAAAACACATCTCAGTTGGTCTTTTTAATTTTTCCTCAAAAGCTTTATAAACATCTGAATTCTTGCCGCGACTATATTTGGAAGCATGCACATCAGATCATAAATGTCGGACTAGAAAAAGCACGGCTGCTGTGATTTAGCAGACAATGGTCAAACGACACAAACTAAACAATTTGAGGGTCTTCCAATAGTGATGCTTGTATAGTACATAGTTCATGAATTGGTATATAACGATAATTAAACTGAACAGAGCACTAAGTTGGAACAAACCTATTATGTATTAGATATATAAGAATGATTTTATCATCAGATATACAGAATGATTCAGTCATTACGTCATCAATTTTAGGAGAAGATATGGAAAAGAAAATTTTAAATTCATATTTTCATTGACAGCTGATTACTGACCGCTGGCATCCTCAATTCATACACAACTACCAAATCTACTTGGTTTCTGTTTGCGTACAACATTGGTAAATTTAACTATTTTCGCTAGTATTAGACATCATAAATAAATGGTTTTAATGACTAATTTACAATTTATATTTTTTCTTGGTCATCTCTTGTATACTACCAGGTTGGGTGAGGAATCGACCGGGGATGACTAGAACTGTTCATATTTTTAGGCTGTCAAGACATTTGATATTTTACTGTGGGCTGTCAAGAAAATTAGATTCCAGAGGGTATTGCTATCAACATCACCAAATATTTAATGACTTACCAGAAAAAGAAGCTATGTGTTATGTAAATTGTAAAAGTATTACAAATGTAATAAATGATAATAGTAAATGTAAAATTTGTTAAACCTGAGGTTGTCGATTGCAGTGCTCTCTGGACAGCCTACAAACGTGGAAATTTGTCGGTAAAAGTAGAGCTTTAACTATAACAAATTACATCATCCGTTTTCACACTTACCAACATTGCATAAGCTTCCCTATTTAAAAACCTTAAAAATTTTCAGAATATACCTGGTCCACGATGAATTGAAAGATAAAAATTTTGAACTAGAATTATCATGGGTGTGCAAAGAAAGCAACGGTTACCATGTGAAAGTTCCAGACTCTGTTTTTGCTGAAGCTGAGAAGGCAGCGAAACAAGCAATGGAAGCAGACTCAGAATCTGACACAGATGATATGTAACTTATTTTGTATTAGAATTATTTTTTAATAAATGTAACCATTTAAAAGAAAATATTTATCAGTATGTATTTTTATTTTTAATGCTTTTTTATGAAATATTTTAATACAAATTTTGTCCATAGGTTTTTATTGAAAAAAAAAAAATAATAAATAAATGGTGTTTTAATTTTCATACAAAGCATTTTTCTACAAAATATAATTTGAGACATCTTACTTATTTTTTACTGCAGAATCTATTGGTGAAGTTTGTAACACTGTATATGCAGATAGAGTTATTTAAAATTTTGAACCCATGGACCATTGAATTAAAACCAGAGAAATGGATTAAAACCATAGACCTTATAAATTATGGACGGCCCTAGAAAGAGAGGTCCGCTGCCCTGATGTGTGCAAGAGGGATGAAGCTAGTCCGGGCAAAAACAGATGTTCTATGACAGAAAAATCTATAAACATAACCTGACAAAACTTTTCCTGTTACTATTGTTAATGATTTGTGTGCCTTTTGTGATTTAGTTGTGTTTAGTGAGTTTATTAGCAATAGTTTTTAAAGACTCATAAACTATGGTGGAGTCGATCTGTCACCGTAAATGTCATACGCCTGTCATTTACGGTTTTTGTTTTTTTCGGCGAATGATCTGTGGGCTTTTGCCCGGACTAGCCCTATCTCTGTCGCACACATCTGAGCATCAACGATTTGTATAGACAGAAAACGGTTTTGGGCGCGTCCATGAATTATAAGGTCTATAATTAAAACACACTACAACCACAGTTTATACAGTTCGTCGAGTGAAGATTCCAGAAGTGGCTAAATGCGCAATGAACACCAATGAAATTCATTACACGACGAAGTAGGAGAAAATATATTCACAAATCACCGTGCCCCTTGATCGCGAGAATGTGTGCGGTTAAATGCGCAATCGTCTAAAAAAAAAACAAATCTCGACATCAAAAGAGTCGACATGAAGACGACGGACTGTAATAGACTGTGCTACAACTATAAACACAACCACTTTCCACTTCTAAATAGAAATTGCAAAATGAATCTATAAAAGAGTGCAAATACATCTTGAACATTCACATATTTTACCTGACACAATTGCTATTGATTATATAAGCTATAGTTTGTACATCGATTACTAAATATGCTCAATGACTCAGCTTTTATAAAGGCAGTTACCAACAATTTTCATTTTTTCTATAACTTTATATATATATCTATTTCTTTTATAAAATATCTGAAACATCTACGAAAATCTAAGACCGCAGTAATATGAAATACAATAACAGGAGTAATTCAAAAGTAAATTGTTATTTTTTAAATGCAATATAAACAGCGCCACCTTTTGGTTGATTGTTATGCAAATTAGATGTGACTGAAGTGGCAAATAGAGAGATGGGTTAGGGTTTTTCATTGGATAAAAGAAGACGATGAAGAAGTTAATTTACTGTTAGGTCACTGTTTACTTCTTACTTCAGTTCAATTAATTGTGTCATTTGTTTGCCGCCAAAAAATACGTGTGATAAATTAAATTTGGCTATTTCATTGAGCAAAGTGTATCATTCTGATCTGTGAAGTGTATATTTAACTCTCATTAATCTGTGGTGTATATATAAAATATATTTTTTAATGACATAACATACTGTTACTTTTAACATTTCATTTTTTTCGAATAACAAGCGGAAAATGGATGAAAATAGTACATCTCATCAGCCTTCCAAAATATCTAGGTAAGCAATAAAAGTTAGTTAGTGGTAGTTAATCTGCATTTGTTATTATTAACATATCCTTAATCATAAATTGATTACTGTATTATGTAGCATTTATATACCCACTCCTGATACGTATTTAGAATAGGGAGCATTTGTAAAATATCTAATTGTTAAAACAACTTCTTACATATATCTGAAATCAGATTATTGACACATTTTTATGGTCCTTCGATGTGCATAGATTTTCAAAATAGAAGAAATTTCTGTTTACTCAAATCGAAAGCTCAAACCACAATATAAGGATAACTTAAATATGTTTACCTACACAACAATTTTCTTAAATTAGGTCCAACTTTTTGCGGCCTTCGGTTCCTTTACTTAAACCTGAAAAGGATACGCTGATATTTCAAGAATTAGAATTAGATCATTACATCGGCCATGTATATACTGGAATGCCTGGACCCCAAACTGGTTTGGTACCAATTATACGTATGTTTGGAATTACAAAGACGGGCAATAGTGTATGCTGTCATATTCATGGATTCTCGCCATATTTTTATGTAAATTTACCTGATAGTTTTACTACCTCACAACTGGCACCATTTAAGGCAAGTTACAATTTTTTGTTTTAAATCAAAGATTTAAAGTTTTAGGTTTTAGAAATATTTTTAATTTTTCAAATTATTTTTCTGTAGAATAATTAAAAATAAGTTTGACTCAACCTTTGTATTTAAAGAATGTAATGAGATAACTGCTACAATTTTTTCTTTTCTTTTAGAATAAGTTAAATGATGCCGTTCTTGCAGACATAAGAATGGCTAATAAAAATGAAATATCAGAGGCAGTGCTTATGATAGAATTAGTAAAAGGAAAATCCTTAGTAGAATATACTGGAGAACATGATAAGAATTTTGCTAAAATAACATTAGCTCTGCCTAAATTTGTTCCTGTGGCAAAAAGATTATTAACTACCACTACAGTTTATCAACCTCTTGCAACTCATAGTTTTTTCGCTTTTGAATCGAATGTCGACATTGAAACTAGGTATTAAATTCATATTCAGTTTTATTATATTTCTAATACTATGTAACTTAGGTTTATGGTCGATTGTAACATCTTAGGTTGTTGTTGGATAGAATTGCCAGTAGGTAAATGGCATTTAAGATCAGAAACATCAACATATCGTATTACTAGTAGATGTCAGATTGAGGTTGATATTTCATGGACAGACTTTATCGCACATGCTCCCGAGGATAAATGGGCGTCAGTAGCTCAATTTAGAATTCATAGTTTCGATATTGAATGCGCTGGAAGAAAAGGTAATTGAATGTCATGCGTAGCATTCATTTAAAATGAAATAACCACATTCTAATTGCTAGGTATATTTCCTGAGCCTGACGTTGATCCGGTAATTCAAATTGCAAATGTCGTAAAATTGCATGGGGAAAATGATATTCTTACGAGGAATATATTTACACTGAAGTCTTGCGCTCCCATCGGTCATGCAGAGGTAAGGGAAATTATCAATTTAAATACAAATTAGACTCATCATAAGTAGTACATATTTTTAAATTGTATTATTGTTTATATTAAATAAAGTTAAGTTTCATACTTTAGGTTTTCAGTTTTGAGAGAGAAGAAGATATGTTAGAAGCGTGGGCCGATTTTGTAAGAAGCTTGGATCCTGACATCTTTACTGGTTATAATATAAATAACTTTGACTTTCCATATCTTATAGAGAGAAGTAAACATTTGAAGTTAAAGCAGTTTCAGTTTTTGGGCAGATTATTGAGCGTTAAGTAAGATTTTGATATATGTAATCAGTACCGTACGATTTTAGTAATCCAAATAGCCGTTTCATTGAAATTATGGTAATTCGAATTGATTTTGTTTCTTAATAATTCGAAATATTTTCTTAATAAAGCAGTAACACACATCTAAAAAAAGGTTAAATTTAGATTTAATCCTTAATACTATGTTTGAAATCTATTTGGGTGAATGAGATTATACTGTAATTGAATGAAAACAATTCACAAACAAATTATTTCAGATCAGAAGTCAAAGAGACGGTCACACAGACCAAAATTGGTCGTAGGATATACAAGTCGATCAATTTTGAGGGCAGAGTTCCATATGACATGTTACTGGTAACAAAACGGGATTTTAAATTGCGATCGTACACTTTGAACAGTGTTTGCCAGGAGATTCTAGGAGAACAGAAAGAAGATGTGCATTACAGCATAATTACAGATTTGCAAAATGGAGACGATCAAAGTAGAAGGAGGTGAGAAACTAATTAGAAAATTTGATAAATTAAATTATTTATGAAACTTTAAAACAACCCAATCATTCATTTTGAAAGAATTTTTAGTGTTGTCAGTCCAGATTTCGAGGTATTAATATCGATATCAGCAAAATGGGTCACCCAGTATTTTATATACAGATAGAGAAAATATTTAACCGATCATGGGGAGATTCTATTACATACATTTCAAATGCATGGGGTATTGGTGGGAAGATGACGCACGGCAGGGCGGGCTTAGTCAGTACTCCCCTACTCTCCTACACAACGTCGCGTACGAATACGAATACTGGTTTAGTCCGCCAAAATAGGGGAGGACGCGTTTGTTTACGTAACTACAGGCAAGCTTGGACGGCGAGCAGTGGAAGGGATTATTGTTAGCATTTCATAGGGTCAGTTAAATATTTTTCCTATCTGTATATATTTTTTTAGTACTTTACAAGGGCTATTAGATAAATTTTCATAAATTCTAGAAATACATTAATAACTTTTCCTTGACACCCTGTATATGTTGTTTCAGTTTCTAATTGTAACTAATTTTTGAGTTTGGTAATTTTTAAAGTTATTTTCATAAAAATATACATTTGAACTTGTTTATAATGATTTGGGGACATAACGGTAAGACTCGTCGAATTTTTTATCACGTATGTTATTGCTTGGCTATAATGAACATCTACCTGTAACGAGTGTTGTCGTAGAATAGGGCAGTCCAACGCCCTAACCTCAAATAATTCAAAATGACGTCTGTAGGACAAACAGTGTGGATTTGTGTAACACAACAAAACAAAACTATTATAATAGTCTAACTTATTCTTAGTATTTATTCCAAAATAGTTCACAGTTGTACACAAAAGCACATATTTCTGTTTGTTGTCATATGTCAAGTTGTTTGTCTTACAACCGCCATTTTTAACGTTATGTGACAGCAAGGTGATAGTACGTTGGATTGCATTATTGCATCACATACGATAAAATGAATGAAAAAGTTGTTTATGTTTAGTGTGTCTTCAATTAGAGGAATGTGCGTTTTGTGGCAGGAGAAATGGCAAACGTCAACAGGTATTGTCTCAGTCACTGAACCTATCCACCACTTGAAATCAAAGTGAAAATTACTTAAAAGCATAAATGCAAACAAACCCGCATGTAAAGGCATCGGATCAGTTAGGAAACCCCCACTTTGCAAAGCTGGTAAGCACAAAATGCTCACGAAGCTTCATTCAGGTTTTACCAATGAGATATAATTTTAAAAAAGGAGCTTTCCAATCTTTGTACGGAGAATTATGTAATTCTCGATTCGATGACATTTATGCTATAAGAAATGTGGATTACTTGTTGTAAATGATTGTGAATATGTTTGTGCCACAAACAACAACATATAAAAGTAAATATCCTCACTGATTTACTAAAGAAGTAATAGAAGATATTCGTAGTAAGGAGGCAGTTTTTTCGTAAATATAAAATTTGTGTCCTGACGATTACGAAACTTTTAAGTACTTACGAAATAAATCTCAAAAAGATATTGAAGTTGCCTATATATATTCTCTGCAAACCCTCTGAAAGTAGCTATATTTTAATCCAACTGGTTTTTGGGGTATTATTAATGGTAGGTAACCTCAACCTCGGCACCTAATACTATAATTTATAATAATATCGTTTTGGACAAACCTGGAGATATCGCTAATCTGATATCTGAAGAAGATGTCTTAAAAACTTTTAAAAGACTTAAACCTAAATTGACTGCTGGACCAAATGGTCTACCCGCTTTTTTTCGTTAAAGACTACCTGTATATTAGCTGCGTCTGTGGCTTATATATATTTTTTGTTGGTTAGGACTACCAAATTTGCTGATAAATGGAATGTGTCAAATATGCCCCGTTTTTGAGAAAGGTAATAAGGCAGAGGTGCAGAATTATCCTATTGCGATTATTGATAATTTCAATAAATTATTTGAATTTTTTTTGCATGATACTCTTTATCCTCAGCTTAAACATAGTATAGGTCAACATGGGTTTGTACTAAAACTACTTCCTATATAATGTGCATAGCACAGTATTTAGTTGAAAATTTAGATGTGGATAATCAGGTGCACATTATTTATACTTTTTCAAGGCTTTTGACTGTCTCCATCATTGTGTCATTCTCACTAAATTGTATTCTTCTGGATCGTGTGTTCAATTAGTTGATTTTCTTCAATCTGTGTGACAGAAGTCAATTTGTTCAGTACCTAGGATGTAAATCAAATTATTATAAGATCTCGTCAGATGACCCTCAAGGTTCAGTACTTGGGCCCTTACTATTCATCTTATTTATTAATGATGTCATTGAACTACATTGTCCATCTCTTCTTTACGCTGGCGATATGAAGATATAGAGTAAATAAGTTTGCTGATTGTTATTTATATTTTCAGAATGATTTGAATAATATTAAAAAATGGTGCAACAAAAATAAATTACTACTGAGCACACCATAAGTGCGATGTTATCTTAAATACCAGAAAAATTAATGCAATTATGTTCGATGCTCATCTTTGTTTTAGACATCACATTCTACAGGGTGGCCCGCTTTTTTGTGGTAGGACTTTAACAGGCGATAGAGAATCATATTTTAAGAAGATAAGCTTATATCAATATAAGTCCGCAAGAGCTTCGATACGGACCTACAGGGTGTTCAAAAGTGAAGAATTTTTTAATTTTTTCTTTCTAGCGCCTACAGTTTTTGAGATATTTTGTTCAAATTTTGGAGTTTAGTTGTTTATTGGGGATTACTTGGATAGGTATACCAAATCATTGTGAAAGTCGGGATCATTTTTTTCAAGGTCGCGGCTCCTTTTCCACCCCCAATATTGTTTGTGGTGCGCCACTGACGATGTCCGTTAAAGGAAATCGTTTCAGTTCTATTTAGAAACTTTTTTATCCCTTGTATTTTTTTCGTATCTGCACCCATTGTTAAAGAAAAAATTGAAAAACTAATATCTGTAATAGGTCAATTTAATGAGACTCTTCTAAAATGCTACAGTAGGCTGTGTCTGTAACTTAGAAACTCACTTTGTTTAAAGTTCATTTTGACAGATCATCTTTCAAATTGCAATTGTTGTAAGAAATAAAATTAGGTGGGCACTGAAAACGAGGTGTTAAAGTGGTGATAATAGCGTTCGTTATTCCTGATATTAAAATGCCTTTTCAATTCACAAATCAAGAACAAACATATATCCATTTCTAAAAAGTTTCTATACAGAACTGGGAAACGATTTCCATTAACGGACACGGTCAGTGGCGCACCACAAATAAAATTGGGGGTGGAAAAGGCGACCTTGAAAAAATGATCACGCGATAGACTTTCACAATGATTTGGCATACCTATCCAAGTAAACCCCAATAAATAACTAAACCCCAAAATTTGAACAAAATATCTCAAAAACTGTAGGCAGTAAATAGCATGCGCTATAAAGAAAAAATTTAAAAATTCTTCACGTTTGAACACCCTGTAGGTCCAAATCAAAACTTTTGCGGACTTATATTGATATAAACTTTTCTTCTTAAAATACAATTCTCTATCGCCTGAAGTCCTACTACAAAAAAGTGGGCCACCCTGTATAATACTTTAGTATGACCTAAACTGGAATACGCTAATGTAGTTTGAAACCTTTACTATGAAGTTTATATAAACAGTATTGAAGTGATTCAGAGAAAATTTTTGAAATATATGTATAAGCTTTAAAATAGATCACTTCTATCCCCTAATTGGCTTCGATCATAATATATTAATAAATCGTTTTGAGTGCAGGGTAATGCAACAACACAAGAACATGCAAAGCATAGTAATTTTATACAAATAAGTAAATAATTTACTTAATTGGCTGCTTGCAATTCCTTGAGATTAACTTTAAAACATCTACCAGATCAACTCGTTCTGCATCACTGCTCTATCTTGGAAATGCCTGGACTATTGTATTATTCTACTCACCCTTGTATAGTATATGGCATTGTCAGTATATTGAAATAATATTGATATTTAAAAAATAATAAAATTCTGCTGGGTTTGTGTAGTGAATAAATAAATAAATAAATAGAGAATGGATCGATCATTTAAAAAAAATTTTGGCAACATTTATAACGAACACCGCTTCCGTATAATGAGTACTTGCATACGAGTAGCAGCCACATATAACAGCACTCATGTATAACAAGCATACGCGTTTAATAAGCAACTTTTATAATGAACACTTACACCGGCGTATAATGAACATTTGTGTATAATGAGCAAATTTTGAAGTTCCATTGACGTTTGCTATAAATGAGTCCTACTGTAGTTTTAAATTTTAATTTCGTAAAAATATAAGTTTATAGATTTCATCTTATCAATTTACCAAACATTCTCCTTTTATAGATTAGCAGTATACTGTATAAAGGATGCTGAGCTACCACTGAGATTACTGAGCACTGTGCTCAGTTTTACAAATGATGTAGAAATGGCCAGAGTGACTGGAGTGCCCATTACTAGTTTGCTAACCAAAGGTGAACAAGTAAAAGTTGTTGCCCAACTTCTGAGACATGTGAGATATTTACAGTGGAAAATACAAATGCAAAGGAAAGTGTTTAAACTAGTAATTTCAGGGAAAAGCAGCTGGATATTTTATGCCAGCTCATCAGGGTGGTGTTTCAGGTGACCAGTACGAAGGCGCTACGGTTATCGAACCGATAAGGGGATATTATACCGAACCTATCGCAACACTTGATTTTAGTTCTCTATACCCCAGTATTATGATCGCTCATAATTTGTGCTATACCACTCTCTTGAGAGGTCCTATGAAAGAAAAATTAGGGTGAGTATTATCCTCAAGTTATCATTATAGAACACGAGACACAAAATCAGATAATTGTTATTAAGTATTGAGGTATGATAAAAAATTATAGTAAATGTTAAGTGAAAAAGGATTTATTAGACATGTTGCCAATTTTCTCAAAATACTCACTACAAATATACTTATCTCAACAATTTTGCCATCTATTAACAGTTCCTCAAATTTTACTTGAGGTCAAAAGCGCCCCAATAGGTCCTTGCTTTATACTGAATCATAACCATGAATTTGCTCAAATCACATTTAAAGAATCACCATTAACTAATTTTAACATTTTGTATGTTTGTCGAATACTTTCCAGTTTGAAAATAAATTCCATGTCATGATATACAGGGTCGGAAAACGCTGATGGTCTATCTGAGTTTATATGAGAGCGACAAAGTAAAGTATAGAAATCCGTGCGATAGACAGGGATGACTATATTGATGACATTTTAAAATCTAAATAGTCACCGCCCATTTCGTCATTCAACAAATAAAATGCACTCCCACTTATATCTCAGCCACCAATCGCCATCTTTGCCTTTCGCTTTCGCAAGAGATGTCGCTACTTGTGCAACTCCAACTCCGGTATTCTGATATTTTACCAGCGGTTGAAATTGTGGACAGTGACTAATCGCTAGCTTGTTGATCAGCGCGACGGGCGAAGCGTGCGGGGAGCAAGATTTCATAGGCGTACTAAATTTGAATGCGATCAGATATAAGAAATATATAAAAATGTCAAAAATAGTTCCATTACATAACATCCATTATTTTTAGAGTAGAAACAGTGATATAACAGTTTCTACCAATTTCGAGGCGTTAGATAATAAAAATTATTTCAAAATTTAAAGTTTTTATCTTGTCAATTACCCAAGGTCGAAAATAATAGAAAGTGATTAACTCACAACACAGAGATGAGTACGGAAGGGTAAGGGTGGTATTATTACCTAAGCGTGCCACTTGAGAAGAGTTAAAGCACACAAAATTATCAAAAATAAGTCGACGTCGGCTGAACCTTGCACATTAACAATTTACTTTAAATGTGTCCCTGTTCTTATGGACGGCGATTGCCCACTACCACCCACTTACACCTACCTGATGCGCACTCCGCAGATAACACACATAAGCCTTGTCCTCATGGCCGCGAAATTCACGGATTTTTGCACGAATTTTGCAACTTCTGTTTTAATTATTTATGGCGGGAAAATCTCAACTTTTCACAATTGCAATTTGCGATACTATCAAACACTACAAATATTAATGCCCCTTTCATTATTATGTGGTGTTAATAAGTTTGTTTTGAACTTCTGATAATATACCAGGGCAGTTTCATGATGAAAATGGTAGAAAATGTTATAGGTAGTTGACAACATTTGTTACAAATAGAGATTTTTCCACCGTTAAATAAATCGCGCAAATATTTGCGAATTCCGCATTGAAAAGGACAAAAGGCTTTAGAATACATACACACTATTTACTATTGGTTACTAGCACTGTCACTATAACGGTCACACATTAACACTTATTATATCGTACCGCTTTCCGTATGACCTTAATACGCCCATGTTTCGTCAAAATTTAATATATTCTTCGATCCAGATCTTATTTTTTAATATTTATTTTAATTAGTTTCTTCGCCATATCACTATTTCGTCCTTTCTATCAGTATACTCTTTTCGATTTCATTTATACGGACTAAGTTTCATCTTGTAAGATATAGCAATAGAATTTTTATTTGGAAAACTCATTTTAAAAATACAATCTTCCTTCTGCGAGTTTCCATCAATTTCCGTTTCACAGTTGTACTTCTTTACCAGTTCGAGCATTAAATATCAACTTTGAGGATGTGTGGTTTCAACAAGACGGTTGTCCAGCTCATAATGCACATTGAGTAACAGCATATTTAGAAACCACATTCTCTCAGCATCTTATTAGTACAAGAGGCACTATTCCATGGCCCCCCAGATTGCCAGATTTATCGCCCAACGACTTCTTTCTTTGGGGGCATTTAAAACAGGCCATTTACGGACATTCACATGATAGGCCACGTAATTTAGTCAATTTACAGGCCCGAATTGAAGACGTCCTACATAATATTTCCCCTGAAATGCTAGAACACGTAAGAACCGAATTCTATGACAGATTAGGGTATTGCGAGGCACAAAGGGGGGGCATTTTTGAACAACTTATTAGTTAAACATCAACATTAATTTTTTTCTTTCATTTTTACTGCAATAAGTTTTAAGTTTATTTATGTTTTAGAGTTTTAGTATAACTTTCTGCCAGAGCGGCTATTAAATACATGCAAAAGGGGAAAATAATTACAATTATTTTCATACACCGTTAGGTGGTAGGTTTATGAAATAATTCTAAATATTTAAAAGTACTTAAGAATTTGCTTTGTTTTAAGCAAATGCGTTCTACTCCGCACATAGAAACATCGGCACTGAAGCTGCCAGCTGCCTGAAGCTGACAGAGGCCTGCCAAACCTTCCGGCCAATCGGATGCGCTCGGTTAGAAGTGGGAGCGACTGCTCAGATGTTATTCTAATTTATAAAACGTTGTCAATATAATCATCCTTGTCTATCGCACGGATTTCTATACTTTACTTTGTCACTCTCGTGTAAACTCAGATAGACCATCAGCGTTTTCCGACCCTGTATAATCGATGATCTACTACCACAGATATCTTAAATTTAACTGGATGGATAGTTGATGATATAAGTGGGAAAGTTGAAAAATTACTGTGATTACTTTATCGACATATTGCTTAGTATTCTAAGTATTTTAGATATGACGTTATGGTATCTGTTAGAATTACCAAAAAAACATGTAATGCAGACCAAGCACTATTTATGGAATTTATACCCTTTAGTAGTTGATCTTTTAACAAATTAATAAACATTATATTTCATATGTTGAATTAAAATATACGATAACATGCACAGATTTTAATACTTAATATACAGGGTGTCCTACTGGGAACTGTATTGATTATCTGGAAAAAAATACTGATCCGAAAAAATTGTAAATTTGGCGAAGCCCTCTGGTTAGGTAACTAAAATATCTAGAACTATCCAGATTCGTTTATAGAAAATTATGTGGACAATAAAAACATTTGCGTAACGTCAGCCGTGACGTAAGTTGTCTGAATTCTTATCGCAACTATATAACTTTTTTATTCCCAATGGAACACCCTGTATTTTTATTTGCATATATGATTGTATAATATCCCAAACTGTTAGATTAACAGATGATCAAGTGACGACAACACCAGCAAATTGTATGTTCGTTAAATCAACGGTGAGACCAGGGCTCCTCCCATATGTTTTACAACACCTTTTAGCAGCTAGGAAGAAAACAAAGGCTCTTCTAAAAGACGAAACTGATCCAATGATTAAAACAGTATTAAACGGTAGACAATTGGCATATAAAATATCTGCAAATTCTGTTTACGGCTTCACAGGAGCACAAGTTGGCAAACTGCCTTGTCTGGAAATATCAGGGGTAAGTAATAGATTGATGTGAATATGTTGCAATTTTTATCCCTTTACGTTTGCCGCTGATTTTTTTAACACATATTAATTTTTGTTTCTTTTCCTTATCACACACTGTTGTAAATTCAAGTTTATGGTTATAGGTGCAGTGTACTGTATTTCAGCATAATATTTTCGATTATTACATGCACAGACTGGTTTTATGATCATATGATATATATCATATTCATTTTTTATATAAACTTATTTGGTTTTAAAAATTCAATTATAGATGGACTCGTTCCTGTTGCAAATTCCTATTTAGTAACGAGGCTATCAAGATAAAATTAGGTTAGTTGGACAATTTTTATTAGTTCATTGTACAGGGTGAGTCAGTCATAATGTCATTAATTTTAACCACGTATTCGGAAGGCCTAATAAAGACAGGAAATCGGAAAAATAGTTTTTACTCGACCTTTAAAAAATAAACAAATCACCCTATAAAATTTGGTAACATGACGCTCCTGGTACACTACAAATTTTCTGATGGCGCAGCCATACAACAATCGAATTCCGGAGGAAGCATTGTTGCCACATCATGTTTACATAGGTACATAATATCGTCTTAACACTTCAGCGTGTTATTTAAATTTACCACCTTTTCCCGCATTTTTTTCCCCCCAGATTTGGAGATCACTACACATTTGGAGGGAGGATGGAGAGAATATAAGCACAAGCAGTAGTTTGTTTATTTCGGTCCCGTGTATTGGTTGTAAATTCACAATGCCTAATTATACAAAATTCTAATATGCGGAAATGGTAGTTTTATATGGAGAATGTGAGAATGTTTGCCAAAAGCATGCCGCTGCTGTTGAATATCAGAAACGTTTTCGTAACGGTGTGCAAGTGCTTCAACGCCTTCGGATACGGGTTCTGTGAAACCGCGTCTACTATTTCTATAAGAACCATTTCGAGGCGATTGGATTGTAGATATCCCAAAGCAAGGTCTGCAGTATATTACGTGAAAACTCACTGAACCCGTATCATTTTCAGAAAATTCAGGCTTTAGAACCTGCTGATTTCCTCAGCCGTCTTTACCGTGCAACTTTACTCGAACTGGCATTTTAAACAGGTTAGTACCATACTACTTAGAAAACAATAAATTTCTAGGCTAAACGTAACTACAAACTAAATAATTAATTGTGCTTACGAGTAATAATAAAAATGAATATTCAATTGTAAACGTAGTGAAAACGTGATAATAAAATTATTAAACTGTAATAACCTCGAAAATATTTATTTATTATCTAAATTTCTTTTTATTAATTATTAATATTTAAGCAAAATTCATTCATGTATCTAGATAAAAAAGTTAGCTTTACTCCTTGTTAAATAACGGTACAAAAACTAGGTAACTACGTTATTGACCTAATAATACGGTAGGTCAAGATTCGATAACTTTTATGAGCATCAGATCAGAGGCGTGCCGTATCGGTTTTGGAGAGTTTTTTTGCTGACAACACGAAGGTTTTTTATTACTTAGTATTTAAACATGAAACACTTTTCATTTCTTAATAATTTACCCATTGGGTATATGTTTTTTATGTAATGTACCTAAATGGTTTATTACTCGGTTTATTATTAGATATGTTGGAGTTTTGTAATTTCAATGTAAAATATTTTTAAACTGTGACCAAGCTAATTTCTTTGCAGTCATAACAGCCACATTTGGTCGGAAAAAAATCCACACGCTAGTCGTCGGTTTAGCTTTCAGAGGCGATTTGTTGTCAACGTATAGGCAGGAGTGTACGAGGATCGTATATTCTACAGGAAAACGTGAATGGACCGCGTTACTTCCAATTTTGAATAAAATTATTTGATTTCATTGGATATTAACATTTTAAATTATTATTGGCTGAACTGAGCAAGAAAAAATATGAGATTTTAAAATAGTCAGTACTAATATTTCAATTTGGCAACAAAGCATCAGGTCGACATCGAGTTGAGCTGTAAACGACCAAGGCTGTGAGCAGTCAGTGACAGTCTGAAAAAAGGGGGTTTACATAACGATTTGAAAATATTTATTTTCGGCGTAAATATGCATTTAGATTTTGTTTTTAATCGCGTATCCATTTTATACTCATTATTCCCTATCTCCTCTTAAAATTAATGACATTATGACTGACTCACCCAGTATATCCTAACCTGAGTTATGATGGCAAACTTTATTAACTAAGAATGTGTCTACATGTTAATTTGTGGAGAGGCCTGTCAAAATTCTCTTAGCAGCTTGTATGTATGCACAACATTTTCTTACCAAGTTTCTTCCTCATTGAAAATGTTTGGTTCCTGTAGTAGAAAGAAGCAGGGATAATCATAAAAGAAAAACAAAAATGTTTTATTGTTTTATAGAGTGTTACCGCCTATGGTAGAACAATGATTGAACAAACAAAACAGGAAGTAGAACAACACTATCGAATTGAAAACGGCTACAAGGCCGATGCCACCGTCATATACGGTGATACCGATTCGGTTATGGTTAACTTTAAAGTTAGTGATCTTAAAGAGAGTATGGATTTAGGAAAAGAAGCTGCCGAGCTCATAAGCGAAAAATTTATCAAACCTATTAAATTAGAATTTGAGAAGGTAACTTTTTGCCATACATTTAATTTTAATGTTTAATCGATCGTAATTTTTAGGTATACTTTCCTTATTTATTAATTAATAAAAAGAGGTATGCAGGGCTTTATTGGACCAACACTGAAAATTATGACAAAATGGATTGTAAGGGAATTGAAACAGTTCGGAGAGATAATTGCACCTTGGTCGTCGATGTAATTAATACATGCCTTCAGAAATTACTGATTAATAGGTAACTAGAATTTTAATGCCTGTCTCTTATTGCAAACAATGTTTATTTCCAGAGATCCCGATGGTGCCGTAAATTACACTAAACAAGTTATTTCTGACCTGTTGCAAAATAATGTGGACATCTCTCAGCTAGTCATAACGAAAGAGTTAACCAAACAAGATTACGCAGCTAAACAGGCACACGTTGAGTTGGCAAAAAAAATTACTAAAAGAGATCCCGGTAATGCACCAAAATTAGGAGATAGAGTTCCATACGTTATAACAGCTGGAACAAAGAATGCAAAAGCCTTTGAGAAAGCAGAAGTAAGTGATATACAAGTTTGATATAATATCATCATTTATATCTTTTCAATTTAAATTCAGTACATCCTATGGAAATAACAGTGGCGGCTCGTTAGGATGATAGGACCTAAAATAATTTTGAAAAATATTTATTTCAATAAAAAAACAGAAAATTTTAATATAATTCAGTACATTATACCTATTGAATAGGAAAATTTGCCTCCAAATTTGATTGGGGGTTTTTATATGGTGCTACCTCTGAACTTTACAAAACACATACTCTATGATTGTTTTCTCCAATTATGTCATCTAAACGTGAGACCACACAGAAAATAAATTGTTTTAATAACATCATTTAGCAGTTAATGTTCTTTGTTCCACCATTACTTTACAATTCATTTAGAAAGATAAAAAACGGTGATGCAACTGCGGTCACATACTACCCAGTGTTGATGGTGGTTTTTCCTAATTGAATTGCTTATTTTAGAAACAACCTAAGTCACATGCTGACAGTTTTCAGGAGGTCGAAAGTTTACCGCTAAAGTAATAATTTATCATGAACAAAAGCATCAATATTTACGAGATTTTTTAAACAAAAATTTAAAAAATAGGCTAGGCTGTTTCTGAAATGAAACACAGGTTTCAAAATAAAAGTTTTTATTTTTAAACTATTTCAACAAAATATAGCTTATTTTGTAGCTTCCTTGCATTTTTTATTAGTTTTTGATGTTTGATATTTTCATAAAATGTTTTCAATGGTTTCTCCACCCATTTAAGCAGAGTTTTCGAATTTTCTTTTTTGACCTGTAGTATTGGCATTTTAACTGGGAAGTTTCTTGTTTTCTGAATACAGCCCTGCATATCAGTGCTGCAAATAAAATCTTGCAATTTGGAAATCGAGAACTGAATCCGCTTATCTTTTGTCAACTTTGCTGCTTTGGTCGACACACATTCAAACATGTAATATCTAGGCCACCAGTCCAGTTTTTAAAGTTCATAATAGATATGTTCATTGTTCAGTATCATCATAAAATAAGTAGTTGGACGAACATTATTTACAGTTTAAAACTAATAATTCCTTGCTTGAAACAAACACTGAATTTTATAGGTTACGTTAAAATTTATTACAAAATGACAACTGACAATTTTCAGAAATAAACGAATATTTTAAATCGTTTTAAAACCAACGATGCTTACGGGTGCCAAAATGTGACTTAGGTTGTTTCTGAAATAAGCAATTCAATTTAAAGTGAGATTTGTTGGAAAATTTACTTTTGTCGAATTTAATAAATGCTTGCCATACCTACTCCTAGTTTTTTCATTATGGTTGTCGACACATTGGCTTGTTTTGTTGTTTGCTTATGGTTGCACTGCCCATAGCAGTAAAATATAATTCTTGGCATATTTTAAATATAATTTAGGTTATTTGGTAAGTTGGAGTTTGGAATTTGTCTTATATAACAATTTTAAAATTTGGACAATCAGTATCCAGCGATCTGCCCTATATGTTGGCTGCCAGTGCTACCACTGACATAAATAGGCTAAATAGATATTTTGTTTTATAAATATATTACTTACTGTAATTATTTGATTTCAGGATCCTATTTATGTATTGGAAAACAATGTACCAATTGATTGTAACTACTATCTTGAAAACCAATTGTCAAAGCCATTGCTTAGAATTTTCCAACCAATTTTGGGGGATAATGCAGAATCTATACTTTTGCGTAAGTTTAATCTTGTTATTGTATGTACACTCACCGCAACATAAAGGTTTCCAACCTGAACCGTATTTTGTTTAAACTATGACGACTTAACTGCTTGTCTATAAGAATTGTTACACATGTCCAATTATGTATGTACGTACATATCGACATACATAATGACTCTAGGGAATTGACTCCGGTTATTTGAATCATTAACTAAATATTAGCTCAACTCTACAGTAAATACCACACCCAAAATTATTTTGAGTGTCGTATTTATTCGACACACAAATAATATGCAGGTGTCCAAACAAGCCGATTAATATAAATATCGCGGTATCCAAATAAAACACAAATGCCTGCCGTTTTGCAGCATTTTCATACTCTCATCATTACGATAATATATTAGTTGTCGTAAAGTAAAACCATAGTTTGAAGATATTCTACATAAACTCCGTTCAAAAGAGGTGGCCGTCGTTAAGAGAGATTTCACTATACATCTATTAAAAATATATTACTTACCTTATAGGGGAATATTAAATTAAATATTATCCTGCACATTAGTTTTACAATCATCGACTGAGCACAGTAAGGCCGGACTCAGACGATTGGTGTATTTGACAAATACGCCAATATTTGTGTAGGCGCCAGACGATGTGGTTTAGTACGCCAGTAAATTGATACAATGTTGGAGGGGATGAGTAGACAAGTGTTGACCATCATGGATAGAGGTTCTGCTGAAAATGTCGTCGCTTGTGCGATGGCCTTTGTTATTATGAGTCGGTGTTATTTAACATTAAAACATTTTGATATAGATCAAGGAATTTTAGTACTATTTCATTTGTCCATTCCATTTCCATAACGACGTAAAACAAATATTTTCGAAATAGAACCTCTTCCATTCGCTTATTGTTACAGTAGCGAAGCAAGGCGGCACAAATATGTACAACTTGTGCGAATGCTACAAGTAGAGGCAAGTATGGACTTGTTAAGTTAACAAATAATTGTGATCCCTTTGACACGTGTCATTTTTACCGACAAACAATGGGAAACTGGCCAACGACGAATAATTGTACAAGTTAACCACTTACACGACTTGGCAAGTATGCGTCAATACCAAATATTTGCCAAGTATCCAAGTCGTCTGAGTCCGGCTTAAGATCCATGACAAACCATTATCATTATTCAATAAAATTAACTTCACTTCAGATTTATTGGGTGCACATAGTATAAACTTTTCGCAGGACACTGAGTGTCGAACTGACAACAAATAGTCGGCAGTTGATGTCGAGTTGTTGAAGCATTAGTTGGCAAGGAGGAGTGGCGAAGTGTGAGAACTGGAAGTGAGCGGACTAGTTCTACCTTTAGAAGATGCCTTTTTGTTGCGGCGAGTGTACATATAGGATGTTTTAAAGTTATTCAGTAACTTCTCTGCCAATTAAAATCCTTTAAATGGACAAAAAACAAAATCTCAGTTACGAGATATTTGTTACATTTTTACACAGTACCGAATCTTTCTCTTATGATTATTATTTTCACTTTCAATTTTGGTGATTTAACTATTTTGTAGCCAATAAATGTTAAATATTCTGTATTCTCGTAGGAGGAGAACACACACGTTCTAGGACTATGGTAACATCCAAAGTAGGAGCTTTAGCAGCCTTTACTATAAAGAAAGAAACATGCATAGGTTGCAAATCTGTTTTACCGAAAGGATACGAGAATGAAGCGGTTTGTGCACATTGCAAGCCTAAAGAGGCATCACTGTACCAACAGGAATTGTGTAACCACAGGATGTTAGAAGATCGATTTGCTTCTTTGTTTACGGAGTGTCAAAGATGTCAAGGTTCCTTATTTGAAGAGATTTTATGCACCAGCAGAGATTGTCCCATATTTTATATCCGTAAAAAGGTTCAAATGGAACTTGGGACGAGTAAGGCAAAAATAAAAAGATTTGGGGAGCCCATTGTAGAAGAATTGTTTTAAACATTTTGACTTAATAATGTACTATTTATCTTTTAATATATTTTTAGTTAAAAACCATTTTTGTTTGAAATATTTTTACATTGCTTTTATAAGCAAAACTATTCTTAAATACAGGTTCAGCACACAGCGGTTAGTGAGTAATTCTCTGATTTTATATTCAATCCAGGTGTCACGGTCTTCCTGTTTATTTAAAGCATTGCCGTTTTTCATGTCCACGGTCTTTATTGGTAGAGTTCACTATACCAAAGTCCTGCAGTCTTTCAATATTGCTTTGCACAGTTTGGATGTAACATCAAGTCATATTTAAATCATATTCACATCTTTTCTACATTCGAACCATATCTGCTAATTCTTGATTTGAATAAGGCATTGTGAAATAAAATAAAGTAATTTAATATATAGTGAATAGAAAATCCAAGACAGAATCGAATATATTTTATACTAGGGACAAATAATTTGTATAGTACAAGTCGAAAGATAAACTACAAGATGACAAAAAAAAACAACAAACATATACAACTCCACTAATAATGCTTAATTAAATTTGTGGAATACAGTCGGATTTCAAAATAGTAGTGAAGCATGTAATAAACCCGCTCAGAATTTATAGCAGTCAACTCCAAAGAGAAATACATAGTATACAGGGTGTTTATTAATTGAATGCCAATACTTAAGTGTGTGAATCCTTCGGTCATTTTAAGAAGAAAACTTAATATCAACATATGTCTTAAATCTTTTAAGTTTTAAGAAAAAATTTACTTTATTATAATTTTCTTATCACTCCAGATATTTTTATGAAATTTTGTACACATGGCATTGTTTGATGTAAAACATGTTTTAAAATCTTTGCCAATGACGTCCGCACGACGTTTGAACTAAACATTTTTGAAGAAAAAAATGGTACGCCACTGCTTTTTCTAAAAACTAAAATTATTTTTAAAATCTCCATTTATTTTACAGCAAATTCGGTCCCTAGACTTACTCTCGTACGAAGCACCATTTTCACGTAAAAAAATTAAAACTAAAAAAAGTTTTTTTCCCAAGTCATTGGCAAAGATTTTAAAAAAATTTTTACATTAAACAATGCTTCTTAATGATTAATACGTGTGCACAACATTTCATAAAAATATCTGGAGTGATAAGAAAATTATAAAAATGTAAATTTTTTCTTAAAACTGTAACACCCTGTAGCTCAAAAATTAAGAGGTTTAGGATATATGTTGATATTAAGTTTTCTTATTAAAATTACGGATTCACACCCTTAAGTATCGGCATTCAATTAATAAACACCCTGTATATATGTTTCTATAAAATTGCATTGAATTGTATGTACCGCATATCTGACGAGCATGTCCGATTACACAACTTCTGCTACAACAAATGTGCACATATCAGAATGTTCAATTTCTATTGGTTATGACGAATTGACGGATCCGCCTATGCCATTTGAAGCGTTACCAAGGGTGTGCGTATGGGAAAATTTTAGGTATATCTTTCCGCTAATTTGTGATTGTAATTTTGTGTTTTTAAGAATGGTAAATAATGCAAGTTCTACAGCGTATTTTCAAAATCGTAAACGCCCTGATCTAACAAAAATATGAGTGTGATGCGGTTGAAATATGTAGTTTTTTAGCAAGTGTCTGTGAGTAGTGTATAACGTGCAATAAAGAATAGCAAAGAATACACAACTGCGAATTGAAAAATGGTGGAAACTCGCGGAAGAAGATAAGAGGTTGATGATGCAAAAGACACGATTCGTAGAACAGTTCATGGATGGGTGAATGAGCTTCCAAAAAAAAAAAAAAAAAAAACGGGGAGCTATTTCGCAGGAGGAAATTTTGCCTAGAAATAGTGAAATGGCAAAAGAACTATTTAAGAAAACTATTAATTCAAAATCTGAATCGAAGAATATATTACACTGACGAAAGATGGATAAATGAAGGTCATACGATGACAAAAGTGTAGCACTGTTCTGCCACCCACATATATGTAGAACCTAATGCTGTGATGGTTAACGCCAACTTTTTTGATAATTTTATGTTCTTTGATCCCTTCTTAAGTGGCACACCTATGAAATCTTGTCCTTTGTAACCCTTTTACCACTACTATTTTGGAACTCGGAAAAATTGTATACTGTATATGTACAAATTTAAAATTCACTCTGTACTTTACTTCAATGACAAGACAGACAAGTAAAAATATAAATTGTTTATTTCTGGTAAAATTAAGTACATAAAACATAATTACTGGTTAGAACGTTAAGTAAACTCATAAAATATTTGTCTAAACAATGAAAAAATTTATCACAGAACAATTTTTATGTCAACAAATTATTTTATCGATACTGATACTTAAAAACTTATTCTCTAAAATTTAATGAAAAAATTGTCATTTTAATTTGGCTATTTGCTCTGGTGGAATACAATAATTGTAGTCAGTTATAAAGTGCATGTGTATAAAATTATGTGTATACATATCACTAAAATTAATCTCCAATTTGTCAAATAAAATCAGCTGTCGTAAAACGGACGTTTAAGTAAAATTTCAACAACCATCAATGACTATAAATACATATTTATAAAAAATATAGGTAACAACTTACTAAATGCCACTCATTATCATTTACTCATAATTTTCCGTTGCTGAGTAGATGTAACTAAAAGTAAAATTTCAGACAGTTGCCAGCCTGTCTCATCTATATATACGTATTGAGCAACGTAATTGTAGTAAAATATATATAAAATATATAAAATTATATAAAAATTTTGTTTGATCAAATATTGTTAATAAATTTGAGATTCTTCATATTTGCCCTCCAAACTAATCGAGTATAATTTGAATATCATTGTTACATTCCTGATTCAGCGATCCCCTCATCATCTGAAAATAAAGCACAAAAATGTATTTAAATTATTTGTTGAAGTTTCGTCACTTATTGTGACATCCTCAGGATAACTTAAAATTTGATGTTTTAGAAAAATTCCAATTATTCACAATAACTGATGAAACATTCATTATCTATAGATTGTGTTCTCTTTGATGTTAACTGATCAAGTCTATACAGGGTGATTCAGTCATAGGGTCATTAATTTTAAAAGATAGGAAAGGATGAGTATACGAGGTGTGGCAATTAAGTTCCGGGAATTTAGTTATAACTCGGTAACTGGCAACACTGCATCGTTCGTTAACGTTTTTCTAGAGGGGGGGACCTTTCTTTTAGTTCCAGTCCAAGGCTGAAGTCGATAGCACGTTTGGTTTGCGTTTTATGTGTATTTTTTGGAAGTAACTTTTTTAGTGGCGTTGTGAAAATGAGTGACTCAAATTATAAGCAACGTGTTGTAATGAAATTTTTAGTGAAATCTGGCAAAAGACCCTCGGAAATCCTTCAAAAATTGCAGGTGGTGCATGTCGAAAACACGCGTGTTTGAATTCGGTTCAAGGAGGGGCGTGAATCGGTAGAAGACGATCCATATGAAGGAGCTCCCGTCACTTCTCGTACTGACGCGAATGTTGGCCGTTTGTGTGCACTGATCACGTCTGACCGGCCCCTAAGCATTCATGAGTTGTCTAACGAGTTAAACGTCAACAAAGAAACCGTTTGCAAGATGTTACATGAAAATTTTAATATGCGAAAGATTTGCGCAAAGATGGTGTCAAAAGTTCTCACCCGTGAGCAGAAAGACATGCGGAAATCGAGCTGCGAGGATTTTTTGTCCCGCATTCGGAGCAACGATAGAGACTGGATGAGTCGGGTAGTCACTGGAGATGAGACCTGGATATTTGAGTATGACCCCGAAACCCGTAAACCAAGTCAGCAGTGGATGGAAAAGGGTGGAGATCGGCCAATGAAAGCAAGGATGTCCAAGTCACGACTGATGCCAAAGTTGATCTCTTTTTTCAATATCCACGGCATCATTCATCGTAAATATGTTCCTGCCGGCTAGACAGTAACTGGACAGTTCTATGTTGGCGTCCTAGAACGGCTGGATTTTGTACCATGACAACGCGTCAGCCCATTCCTCGTTCATTGTGCAAGAGTTATTGGCAAAAAAGGCATTCCAACGTTGCCGCACCCACCCTATTGCCCTCTGCGATTTTTTTTTTCCCCAAGATGAAGGTCGCACCACAAGAGAACTCATCATGGCGGCCTACAGGATCAGAAGCTATAACTGTGGTGCTGAACGGATTAACTGCGGAGAATTACCAAGGGTGCTTCCAATCGTGGGAACAGCGTTGGAATCGTTGTGTACAGTTAGAGGGAGACTATTGTGAAGGTCGATAATAAAATTTTGGCAAAACTCAATTTGCTTGTTTTTTCATTGACAAATTCCCAGAACTTAATTGCCACACCTCGTATGTGGTCCTGACAATGTGGTAATGCGATTCGCTTCAACACTTGAATCGTCATCGAAAAATTTGTAGCATACCAGGAGTACCATGTTACCGATTGTTATGGGTTGATTTGCTTATGTTTTAAATTGAAGGAAGAAGCCTTCTAAATACATGGTTAAAATTAATGACAGTAAGACTAAATCACCCGTATAATTAAAAAATGAGATGCTAACCTTCAAATCCTTGGTTTTCATGTATTTCCCTCGAGGAACCAGAAAGATCTTTTCCTTCCAAAACTGCTAAAAGGCACTGATGAATACATATGTACTGTTGTTCTGTTTGCACCATCCAAACACGTTCCTTCCTCATGGCATAGACTATTCCAAAGATGTCGACATAGTCGCACACTAATATTTGCTGCAGTATTCTATCTAAGCATATAAACGTACCAGATCTACCAACTCCGGCACTAAAAAATAAATAATTGGTTAATTTGTTTTGATAGACGTATTTGAACAATTTCCATATAATCCGTACAACTAGTAATCTTGTATTTAAAAAGATACTAACCTGCAGTGAACTACAATTGGTCTTTGATCTGGAGGCACTCTTTCCCTAAATGCTCTCACAAATCTAACCAATGTATGAGGAGGATTTGGCACTCCGAAATCAGGCCATGTCGTGAAATGAAAGTGACGTACTACCCTCTGCTGTTCTCCCTAAAATAAATAATTAGAATGTGTTAGTATTAATACAAATAACACTTGAAACTAAATAACTAGAAATTTAAAAAGGGTTTAGTCACAAAGAAGTATATTAAAATGCTATATTTATGACTAGAATGCAAAACAGACAATTCAATTTTTGTGTTTGCACATAGATAATTTTGAATTAGTGTTTGACAGCATCTTGTTTATGTTAAATTGGGAAACATAAATCAGAGTTAGGAAAAAAAAATAATAACATTGTGACTTACACGACAAACCATAAATTCGCTTATATTCCAGTCAGGGTACCGAGATTCATTTAAAATTTGTACAGAAATATCACCGTAATAGGCAGGCATTGTGTCATAAGGCCAATAGTGATCACATTTTTCCCTTCCTTTTTCAACACATCGTGTTAACATAATTATAGCTCTTGAATTTGACTCCCACACCATTCTCCAAAAGTCATCTCTTGTAGAATGCAATGGTCCTTGAGTCACTAAAAATTCTCTTGGAGAATTGTAACCCTAAAATACACTTGTTTCAGAACAGTCACATATTTTCAAGTAGTGCAAACGTACCGGTACATAATTTGCATTGATATAGTCCGAACCTTCTTCATCGTCTACCGGTTGTAGCTTAAATCGAGAGTGATCATAAGGCAATATATTTGTAAATCTATTTTTAGGCCTGTTGCAAGGAAGATCAGCGAAAGTACAAGGTTGGTCCCTGCCTACATGTTTCAGTTCTTCAAATTCTTCACTAAATCTGTAATAAATAAAATAAAATTTTGTCTTAAGTGTTAATTATTTATGAGTGTTTACCTAAAATCAGAATCGGCAGACATAATTCTGTAATGATTCGAGAAATTTTCTATTCTCACTGGTCTGCTAGTTTCGATTACTGAATCTGGTAGCGATATATTGTCATTATTTCGAGCTTCTGTCGCTTTTCTTCCAGCAGATCTTCTACGTCTTATGAATATAACTGTTATAAATAATATTGCTATTAATATTACCGGTATTATAACTCCTAATATTATCGGTGTATTGTCCTGATCTGCAAAATAGATACTTAATGAGGTAAAGTAATATGATTTTACTTAGAAAATTAAAATAGTACTACTACTTTTGAGATGTTGGAGATGTAAACACATATAAGTTTGAGATAATAAAACACATAGATTAAGCTAAGCAGCAAGAAGAAAACAGCAGTAGCACTAATTATGTTGGGAACTGCCTTAACAAAAGAAAGATGCCCTTTTGGAATTAATTAAAATACTGTTAAAAGCGATTACAAAAATTATTTAAGGAGACATTAAAGAATGCAGTAATAAGAATAATTCAAGTGTGATTTGTAAATATTATTTGCGAGAAACTATTTTGCCAGGAATTATTTTTTAATATTTCCCAAATGGCTGTAACATCATACTCATTATATACAGTTAATTTACCATATAATATATCAGGGAAAGGTACATTTCTGATTACCTATGTATAAATATTTAATATTTGCATCCAGTTTTTATTAGTTTTTGGTTTAGTCTATTTATCATAATCTAAATAATTCTGCTGATTTGTAGTAGGGACATTTCAGTCTTCATTAAATTAAGCAAAGATACATTTCCAAAGTCTGGCAACCATTGAAATATCAAATTGTTCATACAATTTCAATTAACCTGCTTTTAATTTGTATATAGTTTCATTCGTTTCGATCAATAGAACATTTTTTTGGTTTAGTCTATTTATCATAATGTAAATAATTCTGCTGATTTGTAGTAGAGACATTTCAGTCTACATTAAATTAAGCAAAGATACATTTCCAAAGTCTGGCAACCATTGAAATATCAAATTGTTCATACAATTTCAATTAACCTGCTTTTAATTTGTATATAGTTTCATTCGTTTCGATCAACAGAACATTTAAAAACTATTGAAAAAATGTTAAAGTATGTACGTATTCTGTATCATTTTTTCAATATGTGATTGGATTTTATTTTAAACCAAGCCGTGTTATGTAACATGCTGACATTATGAAACAAAATATGTGCAGTCATTAAAAATGTAATTTAAATTGCATAGTAAGCAGTTCACTGTTCTGAGAACCCTGGACTAAGCCTTCAGAGGAAATTTACAATGAAATTAGTGTTTTATATTAAAATCTGCAACAAGAGTATCAGTTTGAGTTATTTTCAAGTGATCTACCCCTTAACAGAGTTGAAATTAATGATATAATTGTAGGATTACATTATTTTTGCTTTAACAGCTAGATACTAAAATTATTATGGAAAAGAAAATCCAATACCAGAACTACATGCCCATCTTAAGGGTAAATGTACTTATTTTTAAATCTCCTAAGTGGTTAAGGTAATTAGATTCAATATACTTATTTGAAAAGTTAATGTATATACTTATATTTTAATTAAAATTATTTACTTTTTGAAAAACATAATTCTTTTATTTCTAAATTTATAATTTATTTCTTCATTAAAATGCTTTCTTTTTATAAAAGTGCTATTTATACAGTGCTCTACAAGCTCTATGACAAACTTTAGCAGATGGTAGCTGGGTTAATCAAATATTTTTTCTTATACGAATATAGGTCTGATTCATTTTTGTTTAGAAGTTACAAATATTTAAAAAAATATAATTTCATATTTCAATCAAAGTAGCCTGATAAATAAAAACATACACACAGGGTATCCCTGAGTTAACATACAAAAATTTACAGGGATGTAGATCTAGTGAAATACATGTGGCAACTGTTTTAATTACTATGACTATCTGGAAGATTAGTGTTTCCTAATAAAAATTTGTGATAAAAAAAAAAGATTTTTAGTTATAGTTTGACTGGATCTACATCCCTGTAAATTTTTATACTGTCAGTCAGGGACACCCTAGATATTTCGATTTTATCAAAAGAAGAATCGTCAGCTAATTGGAAATTGCGGTAAAAAAAATTGATATTTGACAAATTATTTCTGATACGCTGTGACCAAAGATATAGGTAAATTTTAACTAAATACATGCAAGCTATTTATTTCTACTTATTTTTTTTAGGTTCGTTATATTCATGAACTGGCTACATATTTTGTTATTTAATGAAATGCAAGAGGAAAATGACATATCCTTTTATTCATTCCTTTGTGGTTTTACTAGCAAATACAAATATGTAAATAAATAAGGAAAATACGTAAGATAACAAGTTTTAACATTCTAAGAAAAATGTATAACGCTAAAAATAGGTACATAGGTAAATAAAATTTGGAACATTAATTAAATTGTACTGATCTCCTTTGTACAGTAAGCTTTAGAAAAAAATGTAATAAATTTGATTTTGATCAAAAATAAGACAATTTTTATCTACGAATCTTCCATCTTTTATTTGTACAAAAAAATTGTCTTGCATATAAATTCGGTACAAGTAAATTTTAAGGATGCTGGAAGTTACTTTCTATAATCTTTATCGGAGATATTTAAGAATATAACTTTTTTCAGGATATATTTTCTGCATGATATGACAGCTATACTATGTAAAATTTATTTCTACACATAAAACATACTATTGTTGAAACTATTAAAAGCACTGAGCAAAACATAACTGATTTGTATTCTTAAAATTGTTTTTTTCTCATCTACATTTTACTAAATATCAATAACTTTGTTTTTAAAACTTTTAATCATTTTGAAATTAAGACATTTGCACTCTGACCCCTGTTAAAAATAAAACTGTGGTTTTCTTTTGTGCATCGCCAAGAAAAAAACTGACAAAACTTTTTGTAACTTTTGTTAGATGAATATTGTAAATATTAATATTGGATTTTCATTAAAGACAAAAGGGTTAAAAATGTAACGAATTGTATAAATTTTCCTTTTCTGACACATTGTGTCACATCATTAAGTTCATAACTGGCACCATATTTTTATTTTTAAATTTAAAAACTACTTTAATCGGGTGTCACAAAAATATTCACCTATGTACAATCTATTGCAATAATAATGGGATCCTTTCAAACAAATTTGGGGATTTATTTGGAACTGCTGACATATTCGTAATGACATTTCTATTCAGAACATCCAGTACAAAAGACTGTTTGAAATGAGAGCCATAATTATTGCAATAGATTGTACATATGCACTAGTTTATGCTTTAAACCAGTAAGTGCGCCTAGAATTATGTCATTTTTGCTCCGCTGGTTGTTTTAATGTCACTTGTCACACTTTTTACTGAATGCCCTATATATAATGTGAAACGGAACGCTTAACCTGACTTCAAAAAAATTTATTCCAAAATGTCACCGTAAACGATTATAGCCAACGACCTTTAACATAAATTTTTTATTAGATAATCATCCTGGACTTTCTGTATTTCAAAAACTAAAGACAATAGATAATGCATAGGAAAATATTGTCTAATTTTTTTATATTCTATCAACCCTTAATTGATGGCACATGTTTGAAAAACATTCTGTATACTGATCCAAAAATAATTTTTGTCAACAGACTTTTGCACAAACCCATAGAAATAGACCTATTTTTGGCACTTAATATTTTACTTTTCAGTTTAATTGTTAAGCGGCCATGCTAAACAAACCATCTAAACTCATACAACCCCCGTTCCGCTAGGCACACTATAACCGTATGACTTCCCTTACATCCTCCATCTTTGCCTGCCACATATCTCACATCTGCTGATTGTATTTGAACGTAAGCAGTTATTCAGCATTTTCTTAGTTTCAAACTTACAAAGTTATTATAAATTATTTTCAGAAACATGTATACAGTTAATTCTCTTACAAAAATTTTAACCGTGCTCAGGGAAATCTAAAAGACAATAAAAAATTTATTTTGGAGATCTGTCAACTACCATGCGGTAATTTTTTACAGCATTGTCAAATGTAGAGTCAAGAAAAATTAACATTTTTATTAATAATAATGGATAGATAGTAGTTAATGCTGTTAGCTGCTAAAATTACATTTTCACACATTACGAGTTTGTCAGAATTATCCACCATCAGAATACACAGTTTGCATAGATATAGTTAAATAAAATGCCCATTTATTCCCGAGATTTATTCTAAGAAAATCGTGTAGGGCAAACCATATTATAGGGAAATATCTCCACCTGGCACAAATTCCTATATTTAATTAGTCACTGCTGGTTGCCAAACTCTCTCAACATCAAATGTCTGTTTATCAAAGAACACTGGTTAAAGAAAAGATTTTTACAGAACACGTAAACATTTAGGGAAGTTAGTTTAATATTATTTTATGCAAACATTGTCAACTATTGTTACTATTATTTATTAGTATTAACACTTAATTTTCCAACAACACCTGAAATTTAAAATTAGTAGTTAGTATTAACACTAACTTAATTTTCCAACACCTGAAATTTAAAAATTGAACAGTCATGAAGTATGCCTTATTCTAACCACAGCATGAGATTCTGTATTCTGTCAAACACAAAATATCACAAATAGTGTTTGAAATAATGTTTCAGTATATTTGTTCTTTGCATATATTTTTGTGCATTTACAAACATGTCGTATTTAAATGCCGAGATGAGGGATGTGATGCTAATTTATGGGAAGTGCGACAAGTGCATATTATCGTGTGGCAGAGTAACACCAAAGATGTTTTCCGAATACACAAAATATGCTGAATCCTCTTTGAGCCACAGGTTGTAGTGCTTTGGCTGTGGCTCAACGGCAAACGTGTGACAGTGTTTTTTGTGCATTCGTGTACATGTGTTCTTTGATACCCTTTGTGGTTTACCCGACAGAGTTGATTGCCTAAAACCTCACTTAAAAAATAGTTGCGGGAAACTAAGAGGTTCCCAGAAAATATAAAAGTCTTTACAATTACAGTTTAATATAAACAAATAAGAAAACGTGACAATTTGTAATCATCTACATTGTGTAAATACAAGTTTTTTTGATGACAACAAGATATAGTTTGTTTAGAAATGAAAGAGAGTAATAAAAGCTTATTATGTATGCAAATAGTAAATTAATGTAGTACTGGTGCTTATATTCAATATTTTTATATTATCTATTATCGGTATAGATGAGGTGTACTTTCTCGGTCCATTTCTCTTACAAGTAAACAATATAAAAACAGCATTTCAAAACATGAGCATCATAACCGGGTTAAGAGGGTTTTTAGTAATTCAAATAAAATTATTCAATATTATTATCAAAATATTTATTTAAATTTAATGAATAGACTTTTATTCCATACAAAAATATATATATTTTGAAAATTCAAATTATGGTGAGTAAATGTAGTGTTGTATAAATGTACAATAAAGAAAATAAAAAAGTAGGTATATTAAAATTCATCCTCTGAATATTCTGATGATTTATCTTTGTCTCCTAGATTGATAACGATAGGTTCCACAGTAACATCAATTAAATTATCAAGTTCCCACATTTTCTCCTCTTCTTTTTGTACATGATGTATACATCTTTGCCGGTTATTTGCAGTTACTTGTTCCAAGGAATTTTTTAACAAAATTTTCACGTCACTTAATTTAAACGTCGTATTATTTTGCGCTACATCTCCCTTTATCTGAGCCCAGACTAATTCGATTGGGTTAAGTTCACAGTGATAAGGTGGTATCCGGAGTACCGTTATTTGGCGATTTGTTGCCATTTCATCGATAACATATTTTTTCTGATCTTTATTAAGATTGACAAGTGTCAAAAGTTCCTTTTTCACCATATTTGTTTCAAAAGAAATGTTTTTTCCAGATAACCATTGAATTATATCGGCTTTCCTCCAAGCAGTCGTAGGCGTCCGTTCGGTCTGCCGTGAATGGTAACTGGCATTATCCATGACAATTACAGACCCCGGAGGAAGAAGATCCAACATCTGTGTAAAATACTCTTCGAAAACATCTGTGTTCATGTCTTCGTGATAGTCACGTGTATTTTTAGATTTAAATAAAAGTAAACCGCCATCTACAAAACCACTGGCACTACCTATATGTGTCACTATTAATCTTCGCCCTTTACCTGAAGGTGCCTTGAACCCTGTTGAAAGTCCATCCAAAAATGCTTGTCGAAAACTTTTTACATTTTTATCTTGCCATACTTTTGTTACAGTATATCTCTCGTTGATCCAAGTTTCGTCTAGATAATAAATATTCCTCCCTTCGTCACGGAATTTTCTAATTCAAAAATTCAACTCTCGTAAGACGGTCCATAATTTGCTTCTACTGATTTTTGGCAAATTGTTGTCCTCTGAAAATTCACATAAAATTTTGCTTAGCGTTGGTATTTCTTTTTTAAAATAAAATGAGTGTACTTTTCTGCAAATGACATTTTTTGAAGAAATCATCTCTAACGACTTTTGACCTCCCTGTGGATGATTTTGGGGGATTTACAGTATCTTGTTCATTTTCTGTTTCCTTTAAAAGTCTGTAGATAATCGATATTCCAATCCCTGTCATTTTGGAACACTTTTCCACGATGTTGTCAACACTGTTGCTAGGATTTTGGTGTTTCAATGCATTAAATACATTTAATATAATAATCTTCTCATTCTGAGACAGCGCACATCTTTTCACGCATTTAGCAGGTACGTAATCTGAAAAGCTCGACATTTTGCCCAAACTATATTATATCCACTGACACAATAGTCACTAAACACAAGTCGAATTTTACTCTACTGTTCGGCGACGGTTTCGTATATTCAGCTCTAAGACTGGATTGATCTGTCACAATATTAATGTTATCCGATAATTACCTGAAACGACATATTACCATGCCCATGGCCGGTTCTTATCTCGGGGTTTTATTACTCTCTTTCATTTCCAAACAGACCTTTGTCTATAACCTCGTGGCTGACAGACATTGGGCATTTTTTGAAGGGTAATTCCGTTAATTCTTATTTTTTCTCTATCCTCATTTAAAATACTTGTACTTAGTCAAAGTTAACTCTGTATAAATTAATAAAATAATGTCATTTATTTTTGTACTCTTGTTTTAAACCCTAGTTATTTGTATCAAAAAATATGATTTAGGCATCTTAGAAACTAGATTTTTTTCTAACTGGTGCATCGAAATCGGATCATTATTACGGAAGTTATTTTGATACTAGTTTCAAGATACCTAAAGAGCCTCTTAATATTCGATGTGGGAGAGAGAGAGAGGAAAGTGTCACCTTCCAACTTAACATACATTGGCATTCATACTTTCTAACATCAAAAATTTCACATGCAAAACAGCCCTAATTAAAATGACTAAATATATATTTCTTTCCCATCAATTTATTTCAATTAATTAAAATAAACAATGAAAATAAAGATTAACTCAAACTATATAGTGTTTATTATTGCCCTTGTTTAAAATATAAAATAGTCAACCTATCTACTAAATCGCAGCTATCATGCTTTATCTAACCTGTTCCTATGCTCCGTTGGGAGTCACCACGTGTGGCAGCACATTACAGTACAAGTGACGTAGGTGTCAATTATTTGTAACAGTAATTTGTCGTTTCTTAAAAATTATCATAACTTCAAATATCTTTTGAGTATACATTTTTTTAAATTGATGCAACTTAAAATAATGAGGTACTTTATTAAAAATTAAGAAATAGAAGTACTTTGTGTGGAGTATAGGAATGGTATTAGTGTCGCATGTTTTAAAGTTTCAAAATGGATAAAAAATACGTACATTTTTAGTAAACCAAATTAGATAAGTAATATTAAAAGGTAATCAATATCGAATGACAAATTCTGACATTTACGGTCTGATATGTATGATCCTAATGTTATTACTTTTTGTAAATATTTATCTCAATAATAGCATGATTCACATGAGAAATCGAGATCTTATAACAGTTTCGGTGTACATTGCAGAGGGCACCACCAGTAGCACTTCGCCTACATCATAAAAACTATTCATAAGTTTTGTGCCTCAGTATATTAAATTTCTAATTAAAAATTCTTGTTCCTTGGCATTTGTTGTCCAAAAATAAAGGTATATCTAGTAGGTGTCATTTTGAGCAGCCCTTCCTGATATAATCGGATTTAAATGTAGATAAATATTTACAAAAAGGTTTTCAAAAAAGTAATTTTGACACCGTGTATTTCGGAAATTATTAACTTTTGGACTAACATAAATTGGACTAGAGTGTTTTGTACAAACCTTTTAGGGACACCCTGTATATTGAAATTGAACTGATTCGATAGAAAACTATTACACAGCGGTTCGATTTAGCAGACGATGGTCAACTAGTGAAACTTAGCAGTGAATATAATAGATGGTAATACCACAGTTTATACAGTTCGTCGAGTGAAGGCTCCAGAGGGTGTGGCTAAATCGCGGCTAAATGCGCAATGAACACCAATGAAATTCATTTGTACACGACGAAGTGGGAGAAAATCTATTTCTTGACAAATCACCGTGCCCTTAGAGCGGGCGAATGTGCGCGGCTAAATGCGCAGTCGTTAAAAAAAAAACGAAATCTGGGACCTCGACATCAAAGGAGCCGACGTGAAGACGACGGACTGTATAATAGACTGTGGTAATACTCTTTTAAAAGCCCAATCATCCTTGTCCATAGTATAAAAATGTCATGGCTTTTAAAAGAGTATTCGGTTTTCACTAGTTGACTTAACTTATTATATACACAAAAAGGCTGTTATTATTAATACATATACCACACCTCCAATTCTACAACCTCCAACCAAAAGTTAAAAAGCAACGTCAGGAAAACCACCACTTATTTACCTGTTTGAATTGGAAAACTATAACTGGTATCTGTGAATTTATCTGCAGCAGTAAAAGCCCTGATTTTAACTTTATAGATAGATCCTGATTTTAAAGGACCATTGCAATAGCCGACATGTCTAATATCACAGGAATCCGCTCCTATCGTAAAGTCTTCCACCGAACTATTCGAAAAGGGATAATAAGGATCCATGACCTGGTAAGGTGGCCAAACTGAGTACGCTTGTACGTCTCGCCAACTTGGCATTTCTAAGCCAGACGCATTTTTCGAATCGTCCTCGGCTACAATAATTGCATAGGATATCACCTAAAAGAAAAAAAAAGTTAAGCGATTATTTCACAAACCACCAGAAATCACTTACAGGTCCGTTAGCTTCACTGAAGTAATTTTTTCTAAATCGGATTTGTATTGTGGTGGAGCTCTTGCAAACTTCTGTCGGGACAACTTGCATGCTAGGTTTTGGTGGAGGTAATATTGGCATTTTTTGTTTCCACGTCGTTTCAGGTCCGAATCCTACCCTAGTTTTGGCCTGTATTTTAAAAATGTATGTTCTGCCTGGCACTAACTGCCTTATAATTCCTCTGAATTCATTAGGGTCAAAGTCTTTAGATAATGTGTGATGTGATCCCTAAAATATTTTTAATGTATTATAATTGTACCGTACAGGGAGTCCTAAATATGAGTGTTGCCATTGTTGGAATTTCAGAAAAAGTTTAAATTGTGGAAAAAGTTAAAAGAAACTCCAAATATTTCCCCGGTGATATGAAAAAAATAAATTTTGAAAACTGCATTTTGCACTGACCAGCAAAAAATCTGGACTAGCCAAAATTTATTACTTTATATTTTTTTATTTCTGCATCGATTTAGTCACTTTCTTCATTAAATTGTAGGTATCGTTGACTTTGCAATAAGAATGGTGATTTTAGAAAAATATTGGTGTTGGCTGACATACAGGATGACCCAGAACTTATCTAAAAAAATTTGAGAATAGATGCACCATGAAATATGGAGTCAATATTTTAAAAATTTTTTTGTAAAATCCTTACAGTTTTCGAGTACAAAAATTATAAGTTGTAGAATTTTCAACCTTTACCTTGCTGGGCTACTGTATTTTTTGTAAAGTGTACTGTTTCTGTGAGTGAGTTTTATATTAGTTTTTCAAGTGTCATGGCTTACATGTATAGCAACTCGGAATTAATGGATATCGTTTTTTATGGCAATGTGGAAATGCTTTAGCAGAACAATTTCCTGATAAACATGTACCAAATGAAGCTGCTTTTACCACAGTCTGCAGTCTTATATCTTTATCATACACAGTGTGTCCAAGAATTAATGCCAAAGAATTGGATGAAGGCGGCCATGGTACGACCGGTACCATGGCCACCTGATTTTAAATCATTTGGACTTCTTTTTGTGGGGATATTTAAAAAATTAAGTGTATCACAATGAAGTGGATACCTACTATTAATTTACGCAAACGTGTCAAACTTGCTGCCATTAATAATAAGTTACTAGTTCAAAACAAACGAGAAGCAGAAACATTTGTGTTAGTTTAGAAACTGAATAAGACGGGCTCAAAATGTTGTTGCGACATCAGGTATGTCAAACTATTTTATTAATTAAAACCAGAAATTAATTATATTAATAATTAATAACAATAGCGGCAATAGCAGTTAAATTTGCTGTATAAAATCGGCGTTATAGAATGTTATTTATTTCTTTCCTTGGGAATTTCTTTCCATTTTCTATCCAGTTACCAACTGCATGCTTTACCGTCTTATCAGGTTTTTACAGTGGACCAGTTTCCAGTGCCGTGCAGAAGTGTATTTTTAGTCATTTTCAAACTGTCCTTTTTGATTTTTTTTTTTTTTACAAAATTATATTTGTAAGTCCTCTGTATACTCAAAAAACATTTTTTTAGATAAGTTCTGAATCACCCTGTATACATGGTAGCGCAAAGCAATATTTTCATTATTCAAGAATTAAATTTAAAACGGCCCTGTACAGTTAGCAAGAAAGCCCACTACTAAAATGTCTGAGACTAAAATCCATTTTCTTGAGATCAAATGATTTTTTGAAAAAAATGACTTAAACTGCAACAAAAATTATTTTTGAATTATTTCAGTGTTCACAGTCTCTTTTAAATGTCACCTTCTGGAGAAGTACTATGCTTGTCAGTGTGTGTTTTTCTTACTTTATTTGATGAGATTGTGTGTGCACAGGATGTGTCTCATCGACTGTTGATTAATTTATATTACAGTAAAGCTTGGTTACAACGTACACGCTTATTACGTACTAATGGTTATAACACAGCATAGGTAGACCAGCAGTTTCACTCCATTGTCGGCACTTTGAACTGCTTTCAGTTTCTACGGTGACCTACGGTGAGTGCGATAGCACATGCGTTAGAATTGACAGAATTGGTGATCAGGACCGGAATAAGAAATTTTTATTTGCGCGTGAAAGCATAGTTATTCCACATGAAAGTTTACGTTATATCTATCCACATTATGTAATAATTCATTATACAGTTATAAATAAGTAATTCAACATGTACTATACATCATTTACTGCTACTAACATACAGTGTGAAAATTAAAGAGTTTAAAATATATATTATTGCACTACAAAACATTTTTATTTATTTACTTACTTTTTTGTTATTAGTGATAATTACATTTTTTTGGGATTTTTTTAAATTTAAAATTTGACGTTTGAAGTTTAGTGGACAAATAATTTATTATGATTTTTTTTTCGTCTTAAATGATCTACGTAAACTAGAAGACAAGTATTTTTCAGAACAGAGAAATTATGTTTACTTAACTTTGAAAATTGTTAAATTAGAGATAAAAGTGCAGTAAAATGTAAATTTGGAAAAAAAATATTTTTTATTATTTTGTTTTGAGACTTACTCTCATTATAGTGACTACAAGAAATATGATCATCTACATAAACGTTGGAACGGCCTCTTTGCGTAATCTATTGCGCGAATCGTTAGAAAACATATTATTTTAAAAATGTATTTGACATAGTTTGTATGAACTATTACTAATCCTGAGCAGCTTTTCTAATAAATGTTCTCTATTAGAAGCCTCTGCACAGAACTTTGCTCTAAAATAAAAATTTGTATTTGTGAATAATATAAATATGTATATTTTAAACTTCACTTTCATGAGAAGTATTTACATTCTAATGTTATACTTAAGAAATAAGTTAATAGGTAAGGCAATAGCAGTAAAATATCATTTATGGTTTGTACAGTATATTATAGATTACTTATTACTTATTTATGTCTTTAGCAAATTTAAAGAAACTTAAATTACTATTTATAGATGATATATTTAAACATCTAACTGCTGCGCAGCGACTCGTTCCTCAATCAGACTCAAAATATTTCTTTAATACGGCTCTGTATAACCGATGTTCGCACTCCCAGAGTTGGATGTAAACTGAGGTCTCTGCAGCTTGAAATGTATGCGCGACTTATTATTTCGGCCCGAGTGTTTTTACTGGTCTCCCTATACTGTGGTTATAACATACTGAATAAACAAGTCCTGGCATTATTATAGGGCCTTCTTCTGTTTCTGCATTTTGTTAACTATGTACATACATATGTTTGTATTTTTGTTAAGAATTAATAGAAATTTTAAAAATTTTATATATTTTTTTAAAACGTACTTCTGATATAACGTACCGATTCTTTAAGTCCCCGCCGGTACGTTACAACCGAGCTTTACTGTATTTTATTTTAAATGCCTTATTCAAATCAAGAATTAGCGGATTCAATGTAATTATGTGCGTATAACATCTATGTTGACATCACTAATCTTCAACAGCAAATTTTTGCTGCAGTCAATGAAAGTTAGATACCTGGAGCAGTGGTACGCATGTAAGAAATATTTCACCACCACTTAGAAACATGCTTACTACCTTGTGAAAATAATTTTGGTAATATTTGTAGAATTACCTAATATTGATTTACAGCAAGTATTCCCATGACAGACATTCTCATCTTCAAAACAATGTATCGCTTACCTCTTGTTCGTAAGTAATAGTAAATTTTCTAATGACTCCATTTTGTTCAGCGGTTGGTAACGACCATTCAAAAAGAATATCACTTGGTTGAATATCAATTGGTTCGAACTTTTCGACTTTCCCAGGAACGGACTCTTTTGTCGTAAATATCGCCGATACTGGTAAAGATCTCCTCAAAATACTAGATTCCGTACCACTTCGAACTATCACAGTAAAAGTATAATTTCTATGAGGTTTCAAATCGTTTATAGTGATAGAGTTTTGTAAAGTTAAATTTTGAATAAACACGCTTTCAGAAGTTAGATATTGGACTTCGAAGGCATTGTATTCACCGCGGGGTGATGCCCAAGCTAACGTTATTTCAGTGTCCGAAATATGTGTTGCATTGATACCTGTTATTGGCTCGGGATCTGCAAAAACAATTTGTTAAGAAAATGGTTAATGTTTATATTGCAGTGTACTTACATAATCTATCTTGTCTTTGCAAAGGTTGACTAAGAACATCCTTTGCGATGGTCCATACGGTAATATTATACAATCTACCAGGTACAAGGCCTGTAAAAGTAACTAATCTATCGGAATCATTTGCAGCTTTTTGTTGATCAGGAATGTTTGGTTCAGAAAGGGAGAACTTGTAAAAATCAAATTTCGATGAAACTTGTGGGGTCGGAGTGTAGCGTAAGCTAATAGAATCTGTAGATTGCTGATTATTCACTACTACTACTTCCGATTGTATTAAAGGCACTGAAAAATAAATTGTCAATACAATTGTTTTTTTTTTTAATGACGTGCTTACTTGTTCGTGTTTTTAGTGTCGTTGTGTCGCTCTCTAAATCATAAGAAACAGCTTGTATGTAAAAAGTGTATTCAACACCTGGAATTAGATCGCCCACCAATATTCTTACCGGTCCGGTATCGTTCTGGCTTTGAGTAACATTTCTGGAATTTAATTTTGTGGGATTTGATGATTCTTCCCATTTCACGATGTACGTTTCTACACGTCCATCGGGCCTTGGCCATTCTAAAGTCACGTTGTTGGAGTCTACCAGAGGTGCTATATTCGAAACAGGATTTGGTCCTGCAGATAAGGCAAAAAAAAATTCAAGTTATAGAGTTACAAATTCGATATGTATTTACTTACGAACTGTATGGTTTAACTGTTGTGGGTCATTGCTTTCTAAACCATAACTCACGGTATTAACTTGAATTGTATACCTTTCTCCTGGTGTCATATCTGCTACTTCCGCGTCAGTATTTTGAACAGGAGGTAATTTTATCCACTGGTTTATTGTATCTGTTCGATATCGAATTGCATATTCAGAGATTAAAGAATCCACGGGAGCTGTCCATTGCACAATAACAGAATTTGTGGTAGTTTTTTCTATCGACATGTTTGTTGGAGGTCTTGGGACTAAAAACACATATCTAACTTTTATTTTCAAAGACAAGGCAATTTTTGTGTATAAATTTGTAACAAAAGCAAAAATTTTCGCGATAATTGGAGGAATCACCTTATGTAAAGGCTTCAGACATACATGTAGCAATAAATAATGAACAGAAATAGCAGATTTTTTGATTTGCAAGAATAATTTTATAAAAAACAACCTCAAACAATCCTTTTTTTACAGGAAACAAAATAGCCAAAAAAAATATAATTATGCTGCAAATAATTTTGAATAAAACTATACACAACGGCCGAAAATCTAGAGAGTGACTCATATTACAAACCCGCCTCACAATTTACAGCTGTCAACACAAAGAAACATACACGCAGCCCATATATTTTTCCTATAGAATCGTGTGCCGCATATCTCTAACAGCATACCCGATTACACAACTTTTGCTGCAGTAAGTACGCATGCACTGCTGCCTTCTATTGGCTGGGACGAATTGAAGGATCCACCTATTTGATTTCCAGCCCTATTATGGATGGGTATATCATTCAGGTGGGCAAAATTTCGGATATATCTTTTCGCTAATTTAATTATGAATGTAATTAATTTTATTTTAATTCATTAACAAGAATGTGAGTGAGTAGCATATGTATAGTGCAAAAAAAAGTCGGTAAAGAAGTACAACTGCGAAATGGAAAATAGTGGAAACTCGGGGAAGGAAGATGATATTTTTAAAATGAGTTTTTGATAAAAAAAGAATTGGATTGCTATATCTTACAAGATGAAACTTTGCCTAGAATATATACAAGGGTGCTGTTACAAATTATGCTTATGACATATGAATTATGGTATGTGAATTTCCGTATAAATGAAATCGAAGAGTATACTGATAGAAAAAGACGAAACAGTGATATGGTGAATAAACTATTTAAAATAAATATTAAAAGATCGTAATCTGGATCAAAGAATTCGTAAATAATTGCGCCATTTATTTAATGGTGTGGAAATCTCTACTTGTAACGAATTTTGTCAACTATAACATTTGCACCACTGGTAAATTGTCAGCTAAAAATAAATTTATTAACACCACATAATAATGAAAGTAGCAAAAATATTTATACTGTTTTGCAAAATTTGTCGAAGCTGAGATTTTCCCGCTATAAATAATTAAGAGAGAAGTTGCAAAATTCAAGCAAAAATTCATGAATTTTGTCTCCATGAGGACAAAGCTTAAGTGTGATATCCGCAGAGGGCGCATCAGGCAGATGTAAGTGGATGGTGGTGGGCCATTGCCGTTCAACAGGCATTCTAATTTGGGGAGGATAGCACAGGGGGGGCATTTAAAGTAACCTGTTAATGTGCTAGGTTCACTCAACTTATTTTTGGTAATTTTGTGTGCTTTGAACCCTTCTCAAGTGGCACGCTTAGGTAATTATGCAACCTTCCTTCCACCTTCCTTACTCATCTCTATGCTATGAATTATTCTATCTATTACTTTCGGCCTGGGGAAATTCATAATAAGAGATAAAAACTTTAAATTTTGAAATAACTTTATCATTTTCATTATCTGACGCCTCGAAATTAAACTATTATGTCACTGTTTCTACTAAAAATAATAGATATATGTAAAGCAATTATTTTTGTCATTTTTGTATATTTTTTATATCTGATCGCTTTCAAATTTAGTACGTCTATGAAATGTTGCTCCTCGCATGTTTCGCCCGTCGCGCTTGTCTACAAGTTAGCGAATAGCCACTCTCTAGATTTTCGATCGTTGAGTATATGTAGCAATAAATAACAAATTTTTTAAGAACAGATAGTATAATTATTACTTGTGTTTCATTTTCACTGAGTTTTTGGTCTGCAAGAATAATTTAAAAAAAACCCAAACAATACTTTTTTTTTCACAACAAAATAGCCAAAAAAAAAAAAAAAATTAAGCCACAAATAAATAATTTTGAATACAACTAGTACATTTACTTCTTTTTATTTTACTTTAAACTTTTCCTTATATATTAGAAATGCAGGTTAAAATAAATTCTAAAATACAGCTGTAAACTTACAGACAGGTTGAAAATATTCATGTGGTTCACTTTTAAGTCCGTGTGAAATAGCAAACACCTTTACAAGGTACCCTCCTCCTGGATAAAGATGCTTCAGAATTATCTTAGAGTCATACGTAGTTCTGATACTTTTCTCATTGGTATCGTTTCTTATCCATTGAACTTCATATTTATCTTGTTTAGAATTAACGTCAGACTTCCAACTTATATTTAATCCGTCTATTATAGGTTTTAAATCTTCAATAATTGGTGCGCTGGGTTTAGTTGCCACATAAATCATATTTTCTACAGACAGTTGATCTTTGGAAACAGCTTGTACTGTCACAGAATAATTTCTTCCCGGTAGTAGAGCTTCGAGAATTATTTGGCTTACATTTGTAGGGATGGTATTGCTATCACCAATAGTACTTTCCACCTCGTGGTAAGAAACCAAATAACTTTCCTGGGTACTTGTTACATTTGGAGTCCAAGAAACGGATATAGCCCCGCTACTTTCGTCATATTTGGAACTTAAATTATGAACACCCAACGGCTCTGAAATATAAATTATTGTTAAATTTATTCAGTAAAGGTAAGTACTGATATTTTATAAATTTCTATCTTAAAAGTGTTTTTTATTAAATAATTAAAAATATGTAGCAAAAATGTACAATTTATTGAAGTTAAAACATTATAATGCAAATTATAATGATATAAAGTAACAGATTTTGCTGATAATTTAAATAATTATAAAAAAACTGCAAAAAACATAATTTTTCTGTATTACAAAAATGATTCCAAGACATTACTTAATATTTCTGAATAGGGCAAAGTATCAAGAAGAGGAAGAAGATATTTAAACAAACATAACCTCACTTTTTAAATTTCAAAAAACATTTAAATTTAGTTATTTTCAGTTACCCTTTAATATTTTAAGAATGCAAAATTTCAGCCCAACATAGTAATAAATGAAAGGTAATGTTTAATTCATAATAATTAATTAAATTGCATTAAGCCCGCATTACATTAACAATTTCTTTATCAATTAATTGATCAAGTGGCTTCGTCAAGTTAATTGACAAATGTAATACATGTAACTTGGACGTCAAATAAATTTTTGAAGAACTTCGTCAAGTTGTTGACAACTTAAAACTTGTTCTAATTTTTCGTCAATTTTTATTTCAATTCAGGAATGCCAACATAAAATATATACAAAAAAAGCGAGGTTAAAGGATATAATGATTTATATTTATCCAGTAACCAAGCAGCAGCAATAATAAATGCAATGGAAGCTTTCTTTAACTATTTCTTCCTTTTTTTGCTGTAAAATATAATTATTAAAGTTTCATTTTAAACAGTTTTTGTTTCGTAAACAAATGGAAATGATATAATTTCAAAAGTTAAAATTACTTTTAGCTTGGTACGGGTGACATCTGACAGTAAAAGTGTTAAGAAACTTGACTAAGGCCTGAATACATGTAAAACCAAAGTGCGACCTTCAGGAAATTGAATTCATCAATTTATTCTCAATAAATCATTAGTGTAATGTCCGATTTATTGTGGTACTATTACACATTAACTTACTTAAAGTTACATCTGCAGTTACTGGCCAAGAAGTAACTTTTCCAGAAACAGTTTTAACAATTACTGAATATGTTTTCCCAGGTTCTAAATTATCCTTAAATTCCCAAAATGTTGGTTCTTCTTTTGGTCTAGGTACTGGTAATGATTTTCGTCCATTATTTATTGATACTTGATACTTATCAAATTCACTAAAACGATATTTTGATTACTTTTAATAATTTACAGTTCACATTTTACCAATTATTAATTGCACTAAGTTACTGTGGTCATGCAGTTTATAAAATAGACACAATTTAATGCTTAGCTTAACTCAAATAATAACAAAATCAACTAGCTACTACGTTTTCCCTGGATAGAAGTTAAAAAGATTACCTTTTTCCATTTGGTGCTTCCCAATGAACAACGAAAGAGGAAGATGTTATTTCACTTTTATCAAAGGTAATTTTTTGTGGTTTTAAGGGAACAGTTCTGTATTGTGCAGTTGTAGGCGTAGAAATTTCATCCTCTGACATTGTCTGAACAGAAATATTATATGCTCTACCAGGAACAAGACCTTTGAAAGCAGCTTGTGCTGGTCCCGGAGGCTCTCCTTCCTTCTCGACATAAAGCACACTATCATTTGCATTTGGTGGATCTATAGAAACCTTGTAATGACTATAGATGCCTGCCGGGTAAGGAGGCTGCCATAGAACTAATAAAGTTGTTTCATTTCTAAACCATACTATAAATTTACCAGGTGTATTTGGTTCTAAAAAAGCGGACACATTGAAATTTTAACTATATACCTGTGACTTAGGTAATGACTTACTGGTGGTAAAATTTCTAGATGTGTACGCTGCACTTTCTTTGTTTTCAAATACTGTGAAGGCTTGAATTTGATAAGTTGCTCCAGGAACAAGATCGTTTAGTCTGTACTGGGTACCATCTACATTTTCTATCGTAAGAGTTTGTGTTTTAGGATCAGGGATGTGAACTAAAGGATTGATTTTTAATTTAAAGCTTGTGAAGCTGCCTTGCGCTGGAGGGTCCCATGATATTATAGCAGATTTTCCATTACGGACTTGTACCGAAAGGCCCGAAGGAGGGTCTGGAACTAAAGCAAAACAAAAGTTTACTTTCTATTGCTTTTTGTGAATGCTGAAACATTTCTTGTCCTTTAATGTACATCTAGATATTGCCTTAGTTATGACGAATATTTTACCTGTAGTAAAATTAGCTGTCCAAGTAAGAGTATTATGTGTAGCATTAGAATAATATAACCAAAAATCATATTTGGTTCCCGGTAGTGCCTGAGAGAATTTGATAACATCCCTAATATCTTTTGATGCAATTGTTGTATTTGGAGCTGGATATCCAAACGGAGGATAATAATCCAATCGGTAAACTACACCATCTTGTCCTAAATTTCCTGGAATGTGTATAACCAATTCTGCACCTAATGTTACCTATAAGTTTATAGGAGTAAAATTATTTTTAAAATATTATTTAAAATTACTATTATGTCATGCAGCAGCATGCAGTTTGCATTGTAAGATCTTATTACTGGAAAAAGGTGCAACAGTGATTCATTGTTGTTGGAATAGAGGGCACAGCCTGAGCAATTACACAGAAAAGTAGGTCTTTTGTGTTTAGTTTAACCATACAAACAAATCCTAATTTATTTATTTAATGAAATGATTTCACATTTTACAAAAGATGCTGCAATCAGAACTGTCATAGACATCCTTGTTTTTGAGATACAGGGCGAAATTTAATAAAACTATTTTAGGGGATTTTTCATATTCAGTGAAGAGTTATGATATCGGAATGGTGAAAATTGTTCGGATAGATTTTTTTATGTACAGCTCAGTGGCGTACTTGTGATTTCTCTACAGGGTGTCTCTTTTAAAATGTGACTCAAATATACATTTTTTTTTAATGGAACACCCTATATATTTTATGCCTTTCAATTACATTATTTACTGCCCAATCTATTAAACAACGTTGTCCAGTGGCGGAGATCTAGAAACACTATTGTATAATTTTTACCATAAATCGTACACCACTGCCTTTTTCTAGTATTTTTATTAAAGTTTCATAATCTGATTTGGAACAAAAAACTGCTATTGTATTTTTTCTTCAAAATCGATTGTAGATTACAAAACTTCAATAAAAATACTAGAAAAAGGCAGCGGCATACAATTTATGGTAAAAATTATACAATAGCGTTTCCAGATATAGCTATATATATTTTTTAAACTTGAACTCCCTGTATTTCAAAAACTATCTAGTATTGGAGAAAATTTTATATAATAAACTAGCCTCATTTTTAATAAGGTTCTATCACCTCCTTCAGTATTTATCATACCTTTAGGAACATCCTGTATAATACTTTATATTTTGGAAATTGTCAAAAAAACCTTAAATTGATAAAACTGGGAAACGCATACTATTCACATCGCAGGAATGTTATTAACACGGCCTATAACCTATTATCGCTGAACAATTATTTTATACTGCAGAACACTAATGCAGAAACTAAAAAAACTATTACATTTTATTATATAAATTATTTATTAATAACAACTGAAGTTAGTCCTATATATGCATATAAGTAACATCCTGGCTATGCTTACTATAATTTCTAACAAATGGACTGATTTTATTTTTGTTTGTTGAAGGTACTGCGGATAATATCCGATACCTTATAGTAATTACCTCAGTTACATTTACAGCAAACTTAGCATTGAAATACTCGATGTAGAAAAATAAAACTTTATTGTTACTACTTGATTCATAATACTAATTTACTTCAAACAATTAAAACGGTCAAATTTTTACTTTGATGTTTCTCATTTGTATGAGAAACATCACGATTTTTTAAACTGCCTAATCTAAATGTGTATACAGTGCACTGTTGTCGTCGATCAACAACCTTTCTTTTAGCTGATTGTCGGGCAGATCTTTTGAGTATAAAAATACATGGTGGCTGAAAGTCTAATTCTGTCGCTGAGGGTTACATTAAAACTTCTACAGAAAATAAGAAACAAACGGCTATGAAAATTCTAGGCAAGAGCAAGAATATTCCCTTGGAAGCTGAAAATATTCCCTCAACATCCAAAGTTATTTCATCAACATCCAAAAATTATGTTCATACTCAAAATAACTCCAAATATTCGAGCAAATCGTTAGACATGTCAGCATCTGGAATTAATTTATCCAGTTGAAAAGATTTTACAGTCAATATATTTAATAAATAAGTTTTCATATGATCTTGCATATTTTGTTTATTTAATAAATGTCTAATTTAATTGATAATGGCATTTTTGCTCTGAGAATGCGTTAAGAAATTTTTAAAAGCAGATGTGTGGGATAATTATGACATTCGAAACGGTGTCAAATCAGTCATTAAGTGACAATTGTAGATAAAGATATAAAAGTTTAAATATGTTTGATACAAATATTACATGTAACACAATATACACAGTCTTTATGGCCTGTTTAATAATGAAATGAATATTCTTGTAGAATATCAGTTTTTTATTAGTATCATTGTACATATGATGCCATATGTGTCAGTATACAGCACATGTAAAGTTCATTGGCATCAAAGAAACATTCATTCATTCACAATCATATCCTATCAAATTTTCAAAAATTTGCTTGGAATGGCACATAACTAGAATATTATAATGTAAACTTGTATACAGTGCTTTCGAAAAGTAATCAATAAATTCATTATTTTTCAAATTGAGAAGTTTTCAAAAAAATCTTCTGGCAAAATTGCGGGTTGCTATTTAAAAAAATTGTCGATGACGTCATATCTCGAACAACGATGATGTCATAAATGTGGGTCGTATGTCAGTGCCTTTTTTAAAAACAAAATCGACGTGCCAGGGGATTTTTTCGAAAACTTCTCAATTTCAAAAATAATTAATTTATTCGTTACTTTTCGAAAGCACTTTATACAGAATGTCTCAGAACCCTTGATACTTAAATTTTTTAATAAAAAACATGTATTACTTAACTTTTTTTTATGCAAAAATATTCTGAAATATTATGTAACACATTCCTTATTTATCATTATCACAAAAATTCTTAACATTCCAATTTATTATGACAATTAAAAATCTGTGAATAATGAGCATGCCAGCAATATTTGTTCAACTACTTTGAAACTGGTTAAAAATTATTCCTAAAAATAATATGATACATTTGACACCTAATGCATTTATTTTATTTTCTTGCAACTTTATTTTATTTAATTAGTAGCAAGAACATTTATTACTAAAAATGAGTAATAAAATATTGAGTACCCTTTAAATAACCATTACCAACAGCTGTCTCTAATATTGAACATGCTCTTGGAACTATTGGCAGGAAGTTTTATTAGGTATACCATAATATTGATATTTGTAATAGCTTAGCCTGTACTAATAAAAAAATTTATACTTTATTTTATGTACAAACACTGATAAGGACTGAATACAGTTCGTGTTAAAACAATAAACTTGACCAAGTGAATTAAAAGTAAGGCAATTTAAACAACCAAATAAATGATTATATAAATCAAATTTTTAGCACTCATTTTTTTATGTCAGTTTAGGTAATTTACACCCAAATTTTGGTACAAATATTCATACTGCAAATGAAATGTGAGTTATAAGTTTAAGATTCCATGTCACGTAAGCTTTTTTGTGTTTGATTTGATTTTATATGAGTTTTTTAAATTGACACTGAGATAAAATATACTTTAATATTTTTTCATATTTATCCTATTTATTATAAAATCAATAAAAAATTTGTGTGCAAATACAATTTAAAATTGTTTACTTTTCTGTACAAAGGTTCAATAATAGACATTTTATTATGTACCCAATATAAAATATCACATAAAACTTATTTTTTTTTTTACCAAATTCTTTATAACGTGGCCTTGCCACAAAAAAAAACTACAAATTTCTACGTAGTACTCAAGAACATACAGAAATCAGTTTTTAATATTTTGCAGGGGATAAACACTTCATAAAGAATTTATTTAAAATTTATAAATATATATACATAATTTCTTCTCATGATGTAAATATAATCGATTTAAAAAAATTAAGAGAAAAAATAAATTACATATTGCTACTAATACCATCGTCCAAATATTTGAATATCTTTAACCTATGCTAATACTCTATTGATATCTAGAACTGCATATAGAAAGTTAACAACAAAAATGTTACATATGAATATATAACATAATTTAACAAAAAAATAATTTAAAAAAATTAAGAATATTACAGATTATTTATAGTGTACTATATCAGTATTGTAAATTTCTGCTAGCTATAACTTAATGAAATAGACAGAATATAAACTTGAAATATTTTTGTTTTACTTGATCGAAATAAAACAAGCCAAATTATGGTGGTCACTTGACATACATGTTTATTAAAATACGAAGGTGAAAATAAGGTGATTGATTCTAATGTGTTAACAATCCATGCAAATAATAAAAGACAGCCTTTGTAATAAAAATATATTATTATTATTAAACAAGCACAGTAGTGAAATTAAAATACAATACATGATTTTTAAATTTTTTTGGTCGTTATCTGAAACACCATAAATTAATTTAAATAGGAATAAATTGTTTATAAAATTTTAATTCTGTAATTTTCATACTTCAATAGCAATTCTCTTCCTTATTAGCAATATTTTTTTTATTAGGTTTTATCAAAAAATAATAATAATAATAATAATAGGAAAATACTCAACTATTGCATATCACACCACAATAATTATACTTCAAGGCACTGCTTCTTTACACAGACGCAGAATATAGATCCTAGCAATGATTTTTAAAATCTTTTATCAATACCGAAGACAACACCATACTTAAAATAATAAAATAAAAAGTTGGAGTAGCTATATAGTTGCGGTAAGAATTCAGACATACGTCACAACTGACGGTCGTGTTAAAACCAATCATTTTTTTGCAATTTAGTGCAATATACATATAGTGCAAACATTTAGTGTAGTATATAGTTTTGTTGTAGTTTCTTAAATAATGTTTTCATGAAATTATAATAACTTATTCACTTGTTTCAATGGCGTGTCTTCTGAATTCTATATTCTATAATTTTTTTATGCACACTGCAAATTAACATTTTGTACTTCAATTTCATTAGACATTATCCAAGGAAAAATATATTTTATTTATTATAGTTATTGAGTTCATTTAATTAATGTGAATGTCTAATTTTTACTTAGTATTTCAATTAGTTGAATAAACAGGAATTTAAGGTTTAAGGTTAATAAACAATAATTAACATTTTTTTAGAAAACACAAAGCTTGACGTAACAAAACCACAAATAATTCTTTTAAAATACTTCAACACATTAATCATCGGTATAATGAATGAGTTGATGTAAAATTTTGCAACCAACTTCCAGACCATAATGTTACAAACATTTTTAAAATTAAATTTAAATGTTAAAACAATACTATAAAATGTGTAATGGTAATAATATAAGCTTCTGATCTCTCATAGATATATGTCCAAGGATATAACATACTCGTTTAAACCAATAATTTTATTTTAGAGACAAATGCATCTATGAATTGAATGTATCTGGAAACAAGATTTTTTTACTTGTCAAGGCAGTATATTTTTGTTTCATTTAAATAAGTAGTCCAATTTATCTATTTAACATTTTTTATTTTATATTACTCATTACGACCTGGTGTTACATACAGGGTGATTTAGAACTTATCTAAAAAAAATTGGGAATAGATGCATCATAAAAAATGGAGTCAATATCATAAAAAAATTGTTTAATCCTTATAGTTTCCGAGTAAAAAATTATGGAAGTTGTAGTATTTTCAACCTTTATATCACTGGGCTACTGTAGACTCTAGAGAGGCAATTCTGAATATTGAAATCCGCTTACTTTTTGTGACGTCAGTTTTTATATTAGTTTTTCAACTGTCAAAAATGGCTTACGAGTATAGTAGTGTCACGGAATTTGCCCCCCTCGAACCCAATTCGACGACTGTGGTATCGCGAAACGCGAGATTTCCCCTACGCGATTCTGGTAAACAAACAAATAATGCCGTGTATCGAGGCGCAACTGGAAAAATGGAGAATCGAGGATAAGCGTTCGAGTCGTTCGGGAAATGGATCTAGAGATGCTAGAAAATAACTGGAATATTGGTTTGGTCTATAAAAGGATAAACGGCCGAGTCAGGCAGTCTTGTATTACAGTTTTGAATTTGAGTGTTTAGTTGCAAATTTCCTGAAGTTTAAAAGTGAAACAGTGTTTAGTTGAGCTGTAATTAATAGTCAGTAGTGTACAGAGTAGTTAATAAAGATAAGGGATTAATTAACGGATTGTTTTTCTGGTAAAACAAAAAGTCGGGTTAGGAAATCCGTGACAGTAGCAATTTGGAGTTGATGGATATCGTTTTAATTTATGGCGAAGTAAAATTGTTTTAGCAGAACAATTTCCCGGTAAACGTGCTAAATGCAGCTGCTTTTACTGCAGCGTGCAGTGAGTGCAAGTGTCGACAATGCGAGGGAAATTTGAAACCGAATCATGGAAGAGATGGAGGTCCACGGCGTATTGCAGCAGTGTGGCATATCATACATGAGGCTCAATTATATCCGTACCATGTACAGTGTGTCCAAGTATTAATACCAAGGGATTGGACAAGGAGGACCGGTCTTCTGACTTTAAATTGTATTTTTTTTGTGGGGATATTTAAAAAATGAAGTATATAGGTAGCACCGAAGTGGACACTTACTAATTTACAAGTTCAAAATAAACATAAGGAGAAACCTCGGGAGAAACATTTGTATTAGTTTCTAGAAACTGGGTAAAATGGGTCTAAAATTTTCTTGTAACATCAGGTATGTCAAAATATTTTATTAATTAAAACCACAAAATTTATTCTGTTAATAATGAATGACAATAGTGGCAAAAGAAGCTGAATTTTCTGCATAAAATAGGTGTTATAAAATATTATTTATTTCTTTCTTTGGGAATTTCTCTCCATTTTTAGTCCGGTTGCTGATTGCATGTTTTTGTCACCTTATCAGGTTTTACAATGGACTAATTTCCAGTGATGTGTACAAGTGTATTTTTAAACACCTAATTTTTGAACTGTTCTTTTTGATTTTTTTTTTACAAAATTATATTTGTAAGTCGCTTGTACATTCAAAATTTTTTTTTTCTTAGATAAGTTCTGAATCACCCTGTATATGTTTATTTTCAGTTTGTTATTGTACGAAGTGTTTATATTTCTTTTTTTTTCAGAACAATAACACTTCAGAGGACATTCGATTCGAATTTATTCCAAGTATTTATGTTTCCTTATTTTTTAATAAATTTGGTTGTGCTGCATCTTACCAAAGCCAAAAGTCATTTGTGTAAGGTAAGGTAGTAGTATAAAATTCATGAAATCCAAATACTAGAGATATTTGATGACGTCATACTTTTTACGTTATGCAACACTAGTAGGTAAATTCTCACTGATTTTGTTACCAATAAATGTATTGCAATTACTGTTATAAACGAGGTTTTACACTTCAGGAACCTTTAGAAATGGCTTACATTGACGACATGGATGAAATTTTTAATGAACTCCCAGAAATAGCTGTTCTGACAGTCGAAAATTCAGGTAATGGATAATTAGAATGGTTGTCAATTCCGTTCCATCGTCAAAATAAAACTGCCTAACTCCAAAAGAATCGGTACAGTAGCTATGGAAGAAAATAGAATCCGAAAATAAAACTGAAGAAGTGACTGCCATTGTCCTGCAAAAAGAAAACAGTAATTGCCAAATTCAAATTGCAGAAGCTACTCCTCAAAAAATTTGTCATAGTGAAAAAATAGACTGGATGAAAGAAACTTATTTATAATCTAATAGACCTTTTTCTAATGCTAGTTACAAACGATACCATGAAAAAATTCCATGAATAGAAAATAGAGGATTTCATGCTTCTAGTATTGACAGATACCATTACATTATCTTTGTCAGGTGGATAGATAATAATGCAGTCACCATATTCCACTTGCGATGGCATAAACCCTATTACTCAAGCGTTTCCATTACCTTTCGGACAACCTGCGATATGATGGAAGATACCGCATTGTGAAAATGATCCTGGATAAAAACAAATGTCGCTGCACTGATGAAGGTTTTACTACAAGTGCTGCAACTCAATGTACAAAATGTGACATTGGCTTCTGTATTGCTTACTACTTCATACTAAAACTAAGCTACTGGCCACTCGAACTTACATAGAGATTTTTAGGCAAAATTTAAATTTTTTGCGGAAATTTCTCTTATACGAACTTTTTGATTTTTTGCATGACTTCATTGAATCACCCAGTATATAATAAACCTATGGTCCTATAATAAATATACGTCTTGCAGCTTAATCTGAAAAAAACTAACTCTTAAAATTTGCAAGCCGCGTTCGAAAATTTGCATTCCTGTTGAAAATATTGAACTTTAAATTTTGCCTAAAAATCTCTGTGTAAGTTCGAGTGGCCAGCAGCTTATATAAATATTATAATAAACAAATTTGACTAGGTATATGTAAGTATGACTAATATGATTTTCCTTCATTACCCAGTGAAAATTAGGCAGGTGAATGTCCTAGCGTTACATATATGTAACACCTTTATTTAAGTGAATAATGACTGGACTTCAAAAACAACAATTATTAAAAATTAATTTAGCAAGAAATAGTTCAGGTTACAGTAGGTTTACAACGCATTCAGGAAAACAGATTTTCAACAGTAGAAAGAGAATTTAAGTTTTCCAAACTTCAAGTTGTTTCAAGTTATTTTATTAAACTAAAAATATATGAAACATAAGGTTCTATAAGAAATATTTAAAACCCAAATTCGTCCAGTAACAAATTGTTGATATTGTTTATGTTAGCAATAATAAAAAAAAGGAAAAAACAAAATTTACATGTATTTAGAAATTGATGTAGTTAGTAGGATTTACTAGTTTTTCTAATGTTTGAGTTATACCATAGACATAAGTAACTTAACTGATCAAATATTTTGTAACTGTTTGAAACTGGTCCGTGACTTTATGGTCTTTTTTAACAAGGTGGAGAACTGTTCACATTCTCGTAGTAAGAACTTATATATTAATGCATAATATTTAATTATATTTTGTATACCACAACATATGGTGCATATGAGTGTGGCCTTAATATTAAAAGTACAATAGTCAATGTAAAGGTCTTATTCATATAATGTTTCAGCCAACTGATAAATGCTGTAACTTTTTTGTAACTTAGCACCTACGGTGAGAAAGTTGTTAAAATTATAAGTAACACAATAAAGTAATTAAGTAAAAATCCAAGTGGATATTGACTATTTAATCTTGTGACTTATTTAATTTGATACTTAATAAATGAAAAAATAATGAAAGGGTAAACTTATGGATGTCAGATTAGTTTTGATCTGAGAAATTAATATAAAGCATTTATACGAGTATAAATTCTCACAGAAAAGAAATTTGTCCTCATGCTTATGCAAATTTCATTATTGTTTACTTGTCAAGCACTACTAATAGATACCTACCTATTTAACATTTCGCGAATATATTAAGTAGGTATGTTTATTGACTAGATGTGTTCTACTTTTCATACAACAGAATAACAAGAAAGTTATTTTAGCCGAATTTATGCATATCATGTGCTAGTGTGGTACACTAAAACTGTGCAACAAGTTAAAATGCAGTTCTTTATTGTTAAAAGCAACAGGTCACAATAAATGTGCCTTAAGGCATTTTTAAGCTCCAACACGTTAAATTAAAGCAAAGCAAACGTAACGACAATCAAATATACATACCTTAACAAACACAAAGCTTGTCGTAAATAAAATAAAAATGCACCGTGTCGTCATAACTAAAAATCATAGATGCAGATAAATATATTTATGCGAATTGAAGCAGGTACACATCAACTTTTACACTTTATAAACAACACAAATAACACGTAAAGCGATGGTATTATAATTTGAAACATTAAGCAAGCTGTAAGATTTGCACATCTTTAGAAACATGCATGATTTGATATTTTACAAGCTCAACACTTTCTTACGCCATTGCTTAATGTTCTCGTTCTCCTTTCGTTTCGTTGACAGTTTCCCACTACTTCTATCTGAATCTGACCTCAGCACTCAGCAGGCCCCCAGGTGATAGAAGAACAAATCGGGAGGTAGAGGGCGATACCAATACCAAACAACCAGAGTCCCAGGCACAGATTACAGATACCAGGTGAGGAAATTCGGGGATTTCCCATTATTTGGGTACTTGTTTTTAACTTCTGACAAAAACAAAAATATTACTAAATTTACATATATTTCATAAATACTTGTTCTCACGTTTTTAATTATTGAATTAATTATGAGCTGATTACAGATGACATAACGACATAACTAAGATATCGTTACTAACGTGACGTCCCTATAGAAAAAAATAACTTTTTCTATGCACATCTCGTATCTTTACAGCTACCTTCAGAGCTCCACAGAGCTCTTCACAGGAGAGAATTTCCATTCTATGGTCGTGTGCAAGAAAAAATAAATAATCTTTTTCTGTGGTCGTTGAAAGTCAGCAGTTTTTATGGCTGTTTATGGCCAATGGCTATCGGTAGAACCACTGAAATGTACGATATGGCATGCGTTTAGTTCCATTGCGCATAAAAATAAAGGTACCACACTATAGGAGCAGACAAAAGGAGGTATATGAAACTCAGCAAAGACATACTACATTGGTTATGTATGTGGGTACGAGAGAGACAACCATTTGCACGTACGATATGAATTGTGTTCTTAATTTCCCATTATTTTGTTTGTAAACACGCCATTGGCGTACAGTGTGGTTTCTTCTTTTATCTTGTATCGCGTTAGTGTTATTTTTTGTATATTTGTGTGGGTGTTATTGTTGGAACATCTCATGTTTTACTGTAAAATAAACCAGCATATAGCACGAAATAATTATTCATATCCAGAATTCAATTTCATTCCAATTCACAATCAGCCCCTACTGCTCCGCCATTGCTAGAGGCACAAAAGAAATATAGCGTTGATCATGAGTAATCCCATTCACGCAACTTTTAGCGCATTCCAGTCATCATAATATAAAATTACATTTAAGTGGGTAAGACCGACGCAACTATAAACATGAGGTCTAGTGTTTTTATCACAGATCATTGCACATCTCGTATCTTTACAGCTATCTTCAAAATTTCCATTCTATGGTCGTGTGCAAGAAACAAAAGCCCTGTTCGTTGTGTCTGCTTGACGTACTCCAAGGCAATCGGAGTATTTTATCAGCGTTTGTAAAGGCTGAGTACGAAATCTATGTTGTCCGTTATACAGGAGTGTTTGACTCCGATCAATAAGATCATTGCTCTGGATACTCTGTCATTTGTGCTGGAGTAAAAGGAGTAGAGCAGTCAGCTGATTTTATTATTTGTTGATATATCTGACGTAATTGTCGGTAAACATTTTTTCCTTCCTGTTTTTGTTAGATATTTACTTGTTATTTTATGTATTTGTATATTGGTGGTGGCACCATCACCGAATTTGAAGTGGCGATTTCTGCTTGTGATCAGCAAAATTACTGAAATTTATGAACATGTTTACGACTTGAAGGATATTTTCTCCTTCCACTACTAATTACGCCAATAAAACTAATAAGTTTTCTTTTTCATGGTGGACAACAAATTTGCTTTTTGTATACCTAAATAGAAGAAATAAATGCTAAAACACACTACACTCTTTACTACAAACAACAAATCAAATAAGTTGGTTATGTTAAGTTCCTCTTAACGAACACAGGCAAATTACTCTGAATTACTCCGACATCTGACTGCTCTAATGTATGAACTAGTAAGTCACTGCTCCGTACTCTCTTGATGTAAAATCTCTTGGAGCCACTAGGAGTATCATCTAACGAACAGGGCTAAATAAATAATCTTTTTCTGTGGTCGTTGTAATCAGATTTCTATGGCCAATGGCTATCGGTAGCATCGACGCAACTATGAGGTCTATGGTTTTTATCAATGCAAAAAATTGTCATTTTATGATTTTATCACCTGTTTTATGTGTCACTTTTGACACGTTATAATGCACCAAAAATAATAATTTTTTAGTAAAATATGACAAAATGGCTTGTTCGGACGATGACAATCATTGGTGAGTAATCTCCGTTTACTTCTATTCTATTTTAAATCAATTTATGTAATTCCTTATGTTACAAATTGTCACCATAATTAGGCCTAACTGTTCCTTAACTTTAATACTAGATAAAAAACTGATAACAATGTTTGTTTACAAGGGTGATAGACTTGGAAAACGCACTTCTGGAGGAATGTTCAGCCACAGATATATATTGCATCTGTAAAGGCAAAGCTTTACCAGAAAACTTAAGACCTGAAGTTTGGCAGGTAAGATTTAGAATATGGTCAATATTAAATATTCTGAATTATATCTTTTAACAGGCTATAAATATGTAATTAATTCAATATATGTAATTTTATATTTATATTAACGATAGAATTGCAAAATGTATCTTTGATTTTTTATATATTAAGGAATTAAAATTCTAATATATATTTTGTTCATATATAATTTTTGCAGTAAGAATGAAGTGATATGAATGATTAAGCAGTTAATTTTTATTTTAGATATGTTTAGATGTGAGAGACAAGGGCAGTCAATTGGATCATTTTAACGAAGTTTATGATTTACCAAATCAGACTGTTCTGAGAGAAGATTGCACAAATTTTGTGTCAAAATTAGGCAATGATGAAGAAGATAAACTCTCTGTAGTATCTGACCTGGAATCTATTCTTACATTCTATTGTAAAAGTAGAAATGTACCTTATGTGCGCAATAACGGATGGATAGAATTACTACTTCCTATACTTACTCTTAAAGTACCACGTTCCACCACTTACAATTTATTTGAAGCAATACGAGATACCTATATACCTCAAAGTTGCCAGAATGATGGCAATGCCTTTCATATTCTGCGGCTACTGTTACTTTACCACGATCCAGAACTGTGTTCATTTTTGGACACAAAAAGGATAACCCCAGAAAAATATTGTCTTTCTTGGTTCCAGTCATTATTCGCAGCTACGTGCAATTTAGAAGTAGTTATAAATATGTGGGATTATTACTTTCAGCAATCTGACCCCTTCTTTATATTCTTTTTATCATTAATAATGGTAGTAAATGCTCGTGACCAGATTATTTCCATGAAAGATGAAAGTAGGGATAAGATAATAACATGTCTGGCTAACATGCCCTGTGGCTTGGAAGCAGATGATGTGTCTGATTTTTGCACGCTCGCGCAATACTATGCACTGAAAACACCAATTTCTTTTAGAAATGATCTTATGCAAACTTTGTATAATGGCAGAGGGGACAACGCATTGTTAGTATCTCAGGCACTATGTTTACCAGTATCGGTGCACGAGTTGGTGGAAAATTCGGCTCACGACACTGCAAATGTGGATGCTGTAAGATTCTTTTTGGTGGATTGCAGACCTATCGAACAGTATAACGCTGGACATTTACCTACAGCTTTTCATTTGGACTGTAATTTGATGTTGCAAGAGCCCAGTGCATTCGCCACTGCAGTGCAGGGTCTCTTAAGTGCACAGAGACAGGCTTTAGCACACAATTCCAGTGCCGGTAAGTATTACATAAAAAATTATTCAGGGGATTTTTCATGGAAAATTAAAAGGGTTCTTTAAAAAAAAAATCCTCTGGATTTATGTTACAAGAAAATGTGTAAAAAGCAGTGTTTATTTTTTAAATATAAAGTTCCAACATTTTCCACCATTGAAAAGGCATTTATTGGATAATTAAATCGGTTAACTCTTGAATTTTTATCAATAAAAATAAATAAATTAGAGAGGTACCTCATATTTTTCATAAATGTAACGATATTCAAGTAAAGTAAATTATGCAGTATAGTTATTTATAAATTTATTCCCCACATTAAAATTAACAAAATAAAGATAAATTGAAACAAATCTTAATTACTAACAAAGAGCCAGACAAATTTCAACAAATGTTGAAAATGACAAACTCCCGCTATTACACAAAATGATGGATTTTTGCGGATGCTAAATTTAAATGTATTACTTTTAAACTTTCTTATATTTAAGGGGCACCACATAATATATCTAATGTAAAGAAAATGCTATAATTTTTGTACTCTTTTAGTGAAAAATTTAATACTTTGTGGAAACTCATACTCGTAACCGTTTTCGAGATATTTGCATTTAAAAAATTGAATACATAAACTACATTTTAATTTAAACAGTTTTTATCAAGTCTATATGTAAAATAACTCATTAGTTTCATAAATAATTTACAAATTACAATATGCAACTTTAAAAAAACTAATTGAAATGTGCAACTTTGGAACAAAACAATTATAAAACAGTATAATCAATTTTTAATATAATTACCAATAGGTCTAGTCTTTTACAGAAATATTGTTTAATTTTAAAAAGGGGAATGCCATTTTTTAGTTATATTACATACAGACTTAATAAAAACTGTAATGTAAAGATAATATACACCATATTCAAGGTACGATGTCCGTTATGAAGATATCAAAAACAATGAAAGATACAGGGTGGCTTAAATAGAAAAGAGTTGTGGCATTAAGGACCATCGATGTTTTATAAACTATTGTCACTTTAATTTTACTCATGACCATTTTAGAAGTGATGATATGGTTCTCAGTAAAGCAATAAAACGAGCAAATATGAATGCATTAAAGATTCAGTGATAAAGTTGCCAATTGAAAAGTAAGCCTTTTGTCACACCTTAAATAAAACAAATTATTAAAGAGAAAACAAATAGTTTTAGAACTGAAGCTTGTGTAATATAATTTTTATTTTAAATTAATGTATCTTAATCCTTCTAAATTGTGACACATGTTGTGGTTCTGGCTACCTAACTAATACATGTATGTGTATTCTAATGGTATTTTCCCTGGAATCATTTTCTAAATACATGTACGGTGAATAATATACAATGTGCTTCAATTGGATATTTGACAGTTCTGCATTAGTACAATGGTAGTACTAAAAGTGGACTACCTTATCGTGTCCTCATTTTTATATTTTCTTATTTTATGTATGTAAAAAAAAAACCATAGATATAGCTTAATATGGCTGCTTAATATAGAATATGTTTAATTTCACGACCTCCATTACTTCTTTGAAGGAGCACATTTATTTAAGAAACACCCTGTATATATTACAAGTTTTTGAAGTTTCTTTGGTAGACATTCTTGTATAAATACAGTACATAGTTAATATTTATTTTTATTATTAAAGGTGGCGAGCACTTATGCTTTCTTGGTTCGGGTCGCAACGAAGAAGACCAGTATACCCACATGGTTGTAGCATCTTTCCTGCAGAAGCACACTCAGTATGTATCTCTGCTCACCGGAGGATACATAGCCATCCATAACTATTTCTCAGACAATATTGACGAATTCCTACAGGATCACAATCCAAGGAATTGTATTGTCTGTGCGCCTAATTACCTATTGAAAAGTAGTGTTAAATCCGGGCAGTCCACGGATTTATTCGGAAAGATATCTGCGGCCATGAAATCGAAATCTGCAGAAGTTAAAGAGAAACTAATCGATTACATTGTGAATCCAAACAGCAGTCCCATACAGGAAAGACATGTTTCCAGTAGCGATAAGATCGGAAGAAGGTATCGAGATGTGGCACCTGTTTTCAGCATCGATGATGATCATGATAATGTTGCAAATGTTGAGGTATGTATATATATCATTTTTTATTCAGTTTGTGATAATTGTTCAAACTAAAAATTGTTGCCATTTTTTATACTACAGGGTGTTTCAAGATTGCGTCAAAAAATTCGAACATTAAAATTAAAAAAAAGTTTATATCAATATAATTCTGAAAATGCTACGTTTTCTATATATAAGGTTTGCTGAAAAGTTAATATCTTAAATAAAATACAGTAAAGCTCGGTTACAACGTACACGCTTATTACGTACTTATGGTTATAACGTACTGAATAAACAAGTCCCGGCATTATTATAGGGCCTTCTTCTGTTGCTGCTTTTTGTTAAATGTTTGTATTTTTGTTAACAATTAATAGAAATTTTAAAAATTTAATATATTTATTTAAAACGTACTTCTGATATAACGTACCGATTTTTTACTGTATAGATTTCATCCTAGAAAAAGCAGGTTTCAAGAAAATGAGGAACATGTACTCTAATATATCGAGTGAAACAACTATTAAAAATTTTCTGAGCATGTATGGAAAAGAGAACTAAATAAACTGAATTTGAACAAATTTTGCAAAAAATATGAAAATGTTAACCTTCATTAACTTTCAACACCTTGTGTGATATAGAAAACAAAACATTTTTGAACCCAGCTATAGACTTTTTCTATATTTTAATGTAAAAAATAACACTCAAACATGCATGCATTTTTGAAACGCTCTATACAATAGAGGGTCTATTGAAGCAGACTAGTATAACTGTCAAAGTTCAAATGATCAAAAATATTAAAAAAAAATTAAACAGGATGAGGAATAAAAACGTTTAATTGAACACAATATACAGGGTGAGTCAGTCATAATGTCATTAATTTTAAGAGGAGATAGGGAATAATGAGTATAATGCGAATACACGATTAAAAAAAAATCTAAATGCATATTTACAGCGAAAAAAAATATTTTCAAATCATTATTTAAACCCTCTTTTCAGACTGTCACTGATCGCTCACAGCCTTGGTCATTTACAGCTCACAGTTCAACTCGATGTCGACCTGATGCAATGTTGCCAAGTTGAAATATTTATCTAGTACCTATCTACCTAGGTTAGAATATCATTTTTTCTTGCTCAGTTCAACTTTATGTAGCTATTATGACTGCAAAGAAATTAGCTTAGTTACATTGAAATCACAAAACTCCAACGTATCTAATAATAAACCATTTACCCAATGGGTAAATTATTAAGAGAAGCTGAAAAGTGTTTCATGTTTAAATACTAAGTAGTAAAAAACCATTGTGTTGTCGACAGAAAACTGTCCAAGACCGAAATGGCACGCCTCTGATCTGATGCTCAAAAAAGTTATCGGGAGTTAATATTGACCTACTGTATTATTAGGTCAATAACCTAGTTACCTAGTTTTTGTACTGTTATTTAACGACAAGGAGTAAAACTATTTTTTTCAATCTAGATACATGAATGAATTTTCCTTAAATATTGATTTATTTGTTAATAAAAACAAATGTAGATAATAAATAAATGTTTTTGAATGTTCGGTTATTACAATTTAATAATTTCGATATTACATTTTCACTACGTTTTACAAATAAATATGAATTTTTAGTATTACTCGTAAGTACAATTAATTATTCAGTTTGTAGTTACGTACATCTTGCCTAGAAATTTATTGTTTTTTAAGTAGTATGGTACTAACCTGTTTAAAATGCAAGTAAAACTGCACTCATCCGCCCAAAGCACTTAATTAATAAAATAAGGGTCAGCCGCGATTTGATTTTGATGACAATAATTACAAATTTCAAAACGACTGGGAAAATCAGCAGGTTCTAAAGTATCTAAAGCTTGAACTTTCTGGTTCTTGTAGAAATAGTAGGCTGCTTTCAACTAAATTTAAAACAGTCTCACCCGACGCAGTTTCACAGAACCTGTATCACGCAGGCACTTAGGTACACTAAGTTCGCGCATCTGGTAGGTAGGCATCTCCAATATTCCGTAACAGCGGCATTCGCATTTCGTAAACATTTTCCATATAACACTACTATTTCTGCATATTCAGAAAATTTGTAAAATTATGCACTGTTAATTTATGACGAATACGCGAGACCGAAATAAACAAACTACTGCTTACTGCTTGTATTCTCTCCATCCCCCCCACCAAATGTGTGGCGTGATCTACAAATTTGAATAACACGTTGAAGTGTTAAGACGATATTATGTATGTAAACATGTGGCAACGATGTTTAATCCGGCAATAATTGTCGTATGGGTGCGTCATCAGAAAGTTTGTAGCGCACCAGGAGCGTCGTGTTACCGATTTTTATAGGGTGATTTTTTTATTTTTTTAAAGGTCGAGTAAAAATTTTTTTTTCGATTTTCTGCCTTTCTTAGGCCTCCTGAACACATGGTTAAAATTAATGACATTATGACTGACTCACTCTGTATAGGGTTTTCTGGAATAAGTGTTCCTTGGAATTAATTTAAAAATATTAGACAACTAATTCAGTAATAGGTAATTCTACAAAAATTGTTCAAAATTATCCAGGAATCTGAAAATTATCTCTTGGGCATGTGTCCTTCAGATATCTGTCTAATTTCATCGGCTGCATTAAAAATATACTATTGAATATCAGGAGTAACAATATATACTTACGATGCGATCACTGTACGAAGTACTTTTGCTTTTTGTATGTGAAATCTAAAAACGTCACATTATTCTACATTTTTTTCCTAGGTCTAATTTTTTTCCTCAGAAAAATTAAGTGAATAAATTAAAAAATATTAAGATTACGAGGGAGATTAAAAATAACTGAAAATATATCAGAAATTGCATTTTTTTTTTTCATTAGGAAATTTTGTATGGATTTTTAATAGTGCGATATTTTGCAAATACGGAATTCCAGGAAACAACTACTTTGCAGGCTAATGCCCCGACCAGCATGTAAACATTTAGTGTAGTATATAGTTTTATTACTCTCAGTTGCAGTTTCCTAAATATGTTGATGTAACATGTAATGAATTATTCATTTGTTCATATGACATAAGTCGTCTGAATTCTTGCCACAACTATACCATAATTTATGTCACGCATAATTCATAAAAGCACCCTTATATATATTCTAGGCAAAGTTGTATCTTGTAGGCTATAGCAACCCAATTTTTATTTTTTTTTGTCAAAAAAACTCATTTTTGAAATACCATCTCCTTTCTGCGAGTTTCTACTATTTTCCATTTCGCAGTTGTACTTCTTTACCACTCTTTTTTGCACTATACATATATGCTACGCACGAACATTCTTGTTGATGAACTACATATTTCAACATCATTTACACTCATATTTTGACCTCCCGTCCTAAACCCTTCATACATGTCATCATCCGATATTCCTCACTTGTTAAATTAAGGCGTTTACGATTTTGATAATATGCTGTAGAGCTTGAAATATTCTGCATTTTTAAGAATCCAAAATCATTAATAAATTAATTACATTCATAATTAAATTAGCGGAAAGATATGCCTGAAATTTTGTCCGCCCATGATAGCGCCCGAAATAAAAAATGGATAACTTCTTCGATCCGACATATGCGTATTTACTGTGGGGTATGCGTAGTTCCTGCAGCAGAAGCTGTGTAATTAGGTGGCCTCTTAAAGATATGCGATTTTATAGGAAAAATATGCGGGTGGCATGTATGTTTCTTCATGTCGACTGCTATAAATTTTGGTTTATAACATAATCACTCTCTAGATTTTCAGTCGTTGAATATAAATTAACATAAATTGTATTTTGACTTTAAGAATGTAGAGTGGCCCCCTGGTACATGCTTTTCAAGGACAACCTGTATATGACCTTTTAAGATTTATTAATATATGAGCTTCATTTATTTTTTTTTTAACTTATGTTGTTTGCACACCCATAAATCGAAACATCCTCATAGAGAAAACATAAAACATTTTTTTTTAGCAAGTGGATGATGAGCAACAAGAGTTGGTGCAGATCCAGAGCTATTTAAAGAATCCCGAGGTGATCGAACACTTCCCTTGTCAGGAGGTGAAATTAAACGGGTTCATGTACAAGAGCCACCTGATCATAACTCAAACAGAACTGATTGTCCTCCGAGAAGTACCAGACATAAAAGGAGCGGCGGAAGTTATCGTAAAACGGCCTCTTTCCGCCATCGTTAAGATCACCGCACGAAAACGACACCCGGAACTTATCACCTTCAAGTACGGAGTGCCCGATGGCGAGAACCTCAAAATTTCCGATATGGATAGATTTCTAATCCCGAACGCGGATAAGGCTACTAAAGTCGTCTCGGATCAGATTCTTAAACAGTTGAAAGCTAAAGAGTGATGTCCTAGTTTAGTTTATTTATATTATGATAGAACCTGAATGTATTCTATTGTGCATAAATACTTAAGTAGTTATTAAATTATAAAAATTTTAAAATGTGTTGAATTTATATTTTTTATTTAACCTTAAATAAATATTATGTAAATCAATTCGAATGTAATGTGTTACTGATTTTTATTTGTGAAAAAAATGTAGTTCCAAATACATTAATGTAACAAAGCTTTTAAGGAAATTAAAGCTAACATGGATTAGTGATTAAACGAGGAAATAAGTTAAATGCTGTCTAGACCTCCAAATTTATGTGAAAGTGTTTACCTAAAAGATGAATTAATAAATGTTTCGAAAAACTCATCTACTTGTCAAATACTTACGATATCATCAATTTTCAGTATAGATCTGACTGTCTCTGTAGCGAAACTCAAGGCAGACGTGCTAACTAGCAACGGCTGAACGACATTTTCTTCTAGGATGTCTGTGATGGCACCTTTTCGGACATTTATTCCAGCCGAGGTTTCCCCTTTTGCATGCCTATTTCTTAATTCAGTTACAGTCTGAAATTAAATTAATTTTCATCATGTCATTTACAAATGGTAACTAGAAAGGCGGATATATGACGACTTGGTCTTTCTCAGGCCACGCTGCGCTAAGCGTGTGCACCACGCTGGTTAGTATATAGCTAATTCCGAAACATGCCATAACTTAGGTTACATTTTTTTCAACACCTTGTATTTTAAAAGTTGAATCGAGTCGTCTTTATTTGATGTTGAAAGTTCAATTTCATGAATATTTAATGTTTTAAGAGATTTTTTTTCGTTTTTCTTTTAAACACCTTGTATTTTTTTATCGTTAATTAATGTTCTAATAGACCCTAAATAAGTTTCATCAATTTGTTTTTAAATTCCATGAATTTTGAGGGTTTTCAGATATTAATTTGTTTTTTTAAACTCTATTTTTTCAATTAATTTAATAGAAGAGTTAGAAGTCTCGCCAAAAATTTTTTTTTTTAATTCCCTCAATTTCAAGATTTTTTAATGGCCAAAAGCTTTCCAGCATTGTATACCGAATGATCTTTCACACATTCTATAAACTCTTTCGAAAGTAATAATTTACATATTTTTTTCCTGTCAATTTTTATTTTAACACCCTGTAAGCTTTTTTGAATTTATGACGTTTACGTCAAAATATATATAAAATAATTTGTATAGGTTATATTTTCACCTCATGCCTTCACTGGAGTGCGTTTGAAATCCCTGAGCGTACACCCAGGCCAGAGCGTTACGTTGCAAATGACGTCATAACAGTTTCGCCTTAAATAATTAAACGGCAGGACGTTCTGCGTTCTGTCAATATTCTAACCTGCGATCATTCTCCTTGTTAGATTTTATCTAACATTTTGACATTTCCCAGGATTCTAAAGAAACCAAAGGCTGTATGACAACGTCGTCCGAGGAATGCCTCACTGGCTGTATCCAGAAAATGCCCTACCCGAAAAAATAGATTTACGAATCATTTATGCAATATCCAAGCCGATTTGTAAAGAACATATAGGAAAAACTACAATAGTGTGCCGGCAGTGCATTTTAGTAATAGCTTTACTAGAGAAAAATGGACTGTAACGGGAGTGCCTTATTAAAAAGTATTGACCGAAAAAAGTATAATTTGAAATTAAGTACCAATGAGAAGATATGAATGCGACTCACCGTGATCCTCCTGGTTCCCTATTTAGAGAGGCGCCTCTCGAGGTATGAAGAGATGAAATGGAGATGGGTTTCTTGCACTAAATTTGCACTAAAGTCTAAAATTAATTATTTAAAAGTTCATTCAGATATTATTTTCACTTTGGAAATTTGCGAGTATATTTTATATATGTATCGATATATGCGGCGAACCATTCACACTCAATTGTGCGAATCGGGTCTGTTGGTCTTGGATTAGTAGGTCGCAAAAAACAATCTCATTGGCTACAAAAAATAGGAAAACAAAAAAACACGCGGATTTCAGCATTTTTAATAAGGCGAAAATTGTAGTTCAAGAAAAAATATTAAATAATAGAATTAGGAAAATGACAAATACTTATTAACTACATGAAAACAGAACATTTCGGCCCACCAAAATGCTTATGCATTTTCTGAAGGCGAAACAGGTAAAGGACATAACTTACTGAGTGGTCTTTTAATCATGCCATTAGCCAATCGTACGTCAGCCACCCTCGCAACTCCATCACTCCCTGTATATAAACGAGAAATGCAGCCAAGACGCCATTGCAACGGAGGAATGTTATCGTCTTTGATAAGCACAATCAATCCAATTTTGGGTTTATTAGTCGAAGTTAACCATTTGGTTTTCTGCTGCAATGTATTCAAATACTCTTTTTGCCAGCGACTCCAGAGATCTTGGTGGATTCTTTGGAGCAGCTGCCAGCGAGTTAGGCGATTTAAATTTTCATCGCGTAAATCTAAATCTGGAATAGCGGTAAGTGGTTGTAAAGTGAGAAAATGGCCAGGCGTTAATGCAGAAAAATCATTTGGATCAGAACTAGTTTGTGTTAATGGACGCGAATTAAGAATTGATTCCACTTGACATAAGATAGTGTACAATTCTTCGTAAGTTAATATTTGTTGACCAATTACACGCATTAAATGACTTTTCATACTTTTCACACCAGCTTCCCACAGACCTCCAAAATTTGGAGCGGACGGTGGAATAAAATGCCAAGAAATAGCTTCACTTGACGCTGCGGAGCGAGCTAAATTTATAAGTTCTTTATTCGCTTTAACAAAACAAGTGCCGTTATCGCTATATAAGTGACAAACACGGCCACGACGAGCAATGAATCTGCGCAAAGCGGCTAAAAAACAATCTGCGGTTAAATCCGACACCAATTCAATGTGAATCGCTTTGGTAGACATACAAATAAACAAACAAATGTAGGCCTTGTGAGCTTTTGAACCACGAGACTTACTTAAAGTTATAAAAAAAGGACCTGCATAGTCCACGCCTGAGTGGAGAAATGCTTTACTACATGAAACACGAGCGGCGGGTAAGTTACCCATGATTGGTTGATAAGTTTTAGGATTAATTCTAAAACACCTTGTGCATCGCGATAATACATGACGTATAGCACGCTTAGGAGAAAAAAGCCAAAAGTTTTGAAAAAGTAAAAAATGAACGGTTTGAAGTCCGGCGTGAAAGTATTTTTTATGTATTTGTTCAATAAGTAGTGTAGTTAAGCGGCTTTGTTTAGGTAATAAAGCAGGAAACTTATTTTCATAGCTAAGAGAAGAATGTTGCAATCGACCCCCAACTCTAAGAATCTTTTGTTCGTCCATGAAAACACTTAATTTCTGAAAATGTTTAGGTAGCTTTAGATTATTATTGATTTTAATAATTTCATCCGGAAAGAAAATTAATTGTTCTTGTTTTATTAAAACAAGTAGCGAAGTGTGAAGTTCTTGAAAAGAAAGATGGCCAATTATTTTATTTCTCGGAAAGCGACAGTTATTGATAAAACGTAAAATGTAAGTGATAATGCGTTGTATAGAATTTAATGACGAATTATTATTTAATAAAGTATTTAAAAAATTAGTTTCAATTGGTTTTGCAGCGGTTAAAACAATTTTCTTCTTTTCTTCAGAAAATACTACGTGATCACTTAGAACATTAAATTTTGACGGAGGCCATTGCTCATTAAATTTCATAAGAAAATCGGGAGCGGCCCACCATAAAGAATTGTTTAATAGTTCCGAAGGAAAACTTCCTCGAGATGCTATATCTGCGGGATTCTGAGAAGATATAACGTGGTGCCAATTTTCGGGATGAATTTTTTCTTGAACATAACTCACCCGGTTACTAATAAACGGTTTCCACCTGTGAGGATGCGATTTTATCCAGGCAAGCGCAACAGAAGAGTCAGTCCAGGCGTATATTTTTTCAAAAGAAATAGTTGCATAACTTTTGATAACAAAATCCACCAAGTCCGATAGCAAAACAGCAGCGCACAATTCCAATCTTGGTATGGACATAGTTCTCAAAGGAGCTACACGTGATTTTGCACAAATAAAATTAGTAGAATAATTGTTTAAGTGAAAAATTCGAAAATATGTTACAGCAGCGTAACCGCGTTCACTAGCGTCACAAAATCCATGAAGTTCAATACATGGATTTTTAGAATATTTGAGATCGATGTGGCGAGGTAAATTAAAATTTGAAATAAGCGCTAATTCTTGTTTATATCTAGTCCATGCGCGAATAATATTTTCAGGAGGAGTATCGTCCCAAGAGAGACCGAGTATCCATAACTGCTGAATTAAATATTTTATTGAAAAAGTTACCGGAGCTAAAAAACCTAACGGATCAAAAATTCTTGCCAGTTCAGAGAGGATATTACGTTTAGTGCAAGATTTTTCTAGAGGTTTTACATTGTAAGTAAAATTGTCGGACGTTGGTTGCCAGCATAAACCTAAAACTTTGGTAACCTCATCGCAGTCAAGCGAAAGCGCAGCAGGATTTATTAATGATGAAGGCAAATGAGATAAAATTTCAGATTTATTCGAAGCCCACTTATGCAGTTCAAAGCCAGCCGATTTTAGTAAAGCGGTAAGTTCTCGTTGCAACGTTTTGGCATCTTTAATAGAAGAACAACCAGTAACAATATCATCCACGTAAGTATCGTTTTTTAAAACATTTGCTGCTCTAGGAAATTTTAATTTTTCATCATCGGCTAATCGTAATAAAACGCGCAAGGCTAAATAAGGAGCGGATGATATCCCGTAAGTAACGGTTCGCAAGCGATAGTCTTGGACAGAGTGTTTTTCATCAAATCGCCATAAAATACGCTGATAGTCTTGATGACCAAGTGCGATTAGTATTTGACGATACATTTTTGTTATATCAGCTGTAAGAACTACGGCAGGTAATCTAAAATTTAATAAAATTTGCACGATATCCTTTTGTAATTTTGGACCTGTTAGAAGCGTGTCATTGAGCGATATATTATTTATTTTATTAGAAGCGTTAAAAACTATACGAACAGGAGTAGAAACGCTGTCCGGTTTTATTACGCAATGATGCGGTATATAATAAGATTTGTTAGTATCCATTGGCGTCGATAATAATTCCATGTGATTAAGATTTAAATATTCTTGTATAATTTTAGAATATTCAGCGTATAAAGTAGGATTTTTTATTAAGCGTTTTTCTAGCGAGAAAAATTGATTTAAGGCTATTTCTCTACTACCCGGAAAAGTCGGTTCTTGGACATCACGAAACGGTAATGCAACTGTATATCTTCCTTCAGAATTTCTATAAACCGATTGTATAAATTTTGTTTCACAGAGAACGTCTTCTGGGGAATTTATATTTTTATGCGGAACATTTTCTATTTCCCAAAATTTGCGTAAAATATTATTTAAAGGTTGAGTTAAGGAATATGATAAGAACGATTTAATATTTGACTGCGAAATATTATTTTTGTATGGGCCCATTAAAATGTAACCAAATATTGTGTTAATAGCTGCAGGTTCATGTTGGTCACCGACAATTTTACCACTCTGTATAATTAAAGGAAATACGTCAGCTCCTAATAATAAGTCAATTGATCCTGGTTTGTAAAAATAGGGATCGGCGAGATTTAAATTTTTAATATAAGCCCATCTTTGTATAGGCAATTGTGTAGTAGGCATTTCTGAACAGATTCGGGGTAAAATTATTGTATGTACCTGTATAGATTTGTTTTTTGTATTAATGGGTCGAACAGTAAGAGAGATTGAACCAAGGTTAGAATTTATTTGAGATTCTCCAATCCCTTGAATTTCAGAGAAATATTTTTCTTTAGGCAATCCTAAACGATTCGCACATTTTTGCGATATAAAGCTAGTTTGGGAACCGGTATCAATTAATGCCCTAAATTTTTGATAATGTCCACGGACATCAAGAACTTCAATAAGGGAAGTTGAAAGTAAAACTGAAGTGGAGGCTTGCGACAAACCAGCTAGCATTTGAGCTTGAGGCTCTGGTTGAGAAGAATTCTCATTTACGTTAGATGAAGAAGTACTTGGTGAATTGATATCAAAAACAAAAGATTCTTCACGGCGTTCCATGTGTAGAAGAGTGTGGTGTCTTTTTTTGCAAATGCGGCAGGATTTTGTAGATTTGCAATTTAAGGTTTTATGTACGTTACTTAAACAATTAACGCATAAATTTTTATCTTTAGCAAAGTGAAAGCGTTCCTGAGTAGTCTTATTAAGAAAATCGGGACATTTATACAAGGCGTGATTATGTGAGCACAATATACAGTGATACACCGGCGAGGAATTACTATTATTAGTTCCTAAAAACGATGTGGAAGCGTGTGCGCGGGAAGTAACATTGGAAAATTTGATAAAATCATGTTTCTTAAATTTAGATTTAGTATTGGGAGAATTTAAGTTAAAAAGGGCGTTGCAATTATTTTCCAAAAAATTAAAAAGATTTTTGTACTTGGGTATATCACTCGAATGACTATGATGTAATTCAAATCTTGTCGCGGTAGCATGGTCAATTTTTTTCAAGAGCATATTAGTTAGTATGAAATCCCATTCATCTACAGGATGATTTAAAATTCTTAGAGCTTCTAGATTTTCTGAAAATATATCTAATAAGTTGCGTAAAGCATGAGGGTCTTCTGAATTTAATTTAGTAGCGTTTTCTATGGCCGACCAATGTACTTGTGAAAGCAATCTTTTATTTTTATAACGTTTGACCAGACTATTATATGCAATTTCATAATTAGCACTAGACATAGGCAGACATTTTACTACACCAAGTGCAGGACCTTCAAGCGATGAAATTAAATAGTTAAATTTTTGAATAGTGGATAAAGATGAATTATTATGTACTAACGAATCATACATGTCTAAAAATGTGGGAAAAGACTGAATATCTCCCTTAAATTTTATTAGTTCTATTTTTGGCAACTTAATGTGAGTAGGAGTAACTGTGGGTTCATCATTAGTATTTGGATTATTAAACAAAGTTTCATAAGTGAATTTTATTTTATGTAATATTTTATCAAAGCGAGTCATAACTGCAAGTGCAGATTCAAATTCTTCCTCATCGTTGAAAACGATATTGATTAGTGCGTCGTGTTGAGCTCTAAATGAACGTTTAATATCTCTAACATCATCCCACATAGACTTAAAAATCATTTTTTCATTGGGATCTAGGCTAGCTCGTTCAGCAGCGAGTGATATTTCATCAATTTTTCTAATTTCAACTTGCCGTAAAGCTTTTATTTTCTTGATTTTATCAGCCATGACAGTATGTAAAACGATAGAAAAGTACGACTGCGAAATATATGTTTAAGCTAAGTAAATGTTGGATCTGTTTTGAAAAGTATGAAAAGTACGGTTACAATAGTGCGATCAATTCTTCACTCAGTCACAGTAAGCCAACAACTAAAATTGTCAAAATTATGATAAAGCGTCGACTCCGAAATTTAATTAACGTCTGCGCGTATCAATACCACACCTCCCCGGTCGGAACACTAAAGGAAGTCACGAAGAATAGCTGACCCAGCGACTAGATAAGGCAATATGGCGAGATTGATAATTTAATTGAAATTATGTTACTATTAAATGATTAATACTTATGCAAAGAATAAATGATATTATGTAAAAAATCCGTGCTCGAAGCACCAAAATATTTAGTAATAGCTTTACTAGAGAAAAATGGACTGTAACGGGAGTGCCTTATTAAAAAGTATTGACCGAAAAAAGTATAATTTGAAATTAAGTACCAATGAGAAGATATGAATGCGACTCACCGTGATCCTCCTGGTTCCCTATTTAGAGAGGCGCCTCTCGAGGTATGAAGAGATGAAATGGAGATGGGTTTCTTGCACTAAATTTGCACTAAAGTCTAAAATTAATTATTTAAAAGTTCATTCAGATATTATTTTCACTTTGGAAATTTGCGAGTATATTTTATATATGTATCGATATATGCGGCGAACCATTCACACTCAATTGTGCGAATCGGGTCTGTTGGTCTTGGATTAGTAGGTCGCAAAAAACAATCTCATTGGCTACAAAAAATAGGAAAACAAAAAAACACGCGGATTTCAGCATTTTTAATAAGGCGAAAATTGTAGTTCAAGAAAAAATATTAAATAATAGAATTAGGAAAATGACAAATACTTATTAACTACATGAAAACAGAACAACGATGAATAACGGATATTACGATAACAATTAGTTTCAACATTTATTGTTATTACTTACTTATTCATCCATGTGTTAAAATGTTCCATATTAATAATTTAGTGCAAATTTAGAAAATATCTTAAGTTGCAGAGCTAATATTGTTTCTACATGTAAAGATTTTTACGTTTAGAAATATATTATTTGTTGTTTTACATTTTTTTCAATAAATTTCATAGATAAACATAAAACAGAGATCTTATTTAACAGCAATAATTCCCTTTTTTCTGATTCATCGTCATAAAGCACGTTAAAGCACCGTTATTAACATACGTAAAATAGGCATATTTTCGACCAAATTTATTTAAATTAAAAAACAAGTCAAAATACTAATTTAGAGGTTAAGACAAACATAATTTGCGCATGTTCCACCCAAACACCAGACTTTAAAGCGGGACGAAAAGTTGTGGCCTGGACGTAATTTTTAAACGGTTGCGTGTGACTTGTCGAGGTAATACGTCATACTTCGTCCAAGATAAATAAATGGTGACAACACTCCCAGAACGCGCCGTGCGTGGTTTTCAAACGCACTCCTGATATTTGTTTGTAGGTTGTTTTAAGTTGAGACCTACTTGTAAAATATCCGCCATTTCTGACTTTTCATTTTGAGGTTATATTTTAACCTCATGCCTACTGATATTTTAGTTTTTAGGTTATGTTTTACGTTGAAACCTATTCCATTTTTTATTTGCATGTGATCCACTTCGTTAAACACTTTGTATATAATGTCCCTGAGGCTCTTGGTTATAGTCAGAGGTCGAAATTGTAAAGAGTGACTAATCGCTAGCTTTTAGACTAGCGCGAAGGGCGAAGCGTGTGGAGAGCAACATTTCACACTAAACTGAATGCGATCAGATATAAAAATATACAAAAATGACAAAAATAATTGCATTACATAACATCCATTATTTTTTGAGTAGAAACAGTCATATTACCAATTTCGAGGCGTTAGATAATAAAAATAAGAATATTATTAAAAAGATACGGGTGGTATGATTACCTAAGCGTGCCACTTGAGAAGGGTTAAAGCACACAAAATTATCAAAAATAAGTTGACGTCGGCTGAACCTTTTGGACAGCGATTGCCCACCACCAACTTATACCTACCTGATGAGCACTCCGCGGATATCACACTTAAGCCTTATCCTCATGGATGTGAAATTCACGGATTTTTGCACGAATTTTGCAACTTTTGTTTTAATTATTTATGGAGGAAAAATCTCAACTTTTGACAATTGCAATTTGCGAAACTGTCAAACACTACAAATATTATTGCCTTTCATTGTTATGTGGTGTTAATAAATTTGTTTTGAGCTTCTAATGATCTACCATGGCAGTTTCATGATGAAAATTTCTTTTTTCCATCATTAAATAAATCGGGCAAATATTTGCGAATTCCGCATTCAAAAGAACAAAAGGCTTTAGAATACATACACACTATTTAGTATTGGTTACTAGCACCGTCGCTTTAACGGTCACACTTAACACTTATAATATCATACCACTTTCCGTATGACCTTCATACGTCCATGTTTCATCAAAATTTAATATATTCTTCAATCCAGGTTCTTATTTTTTAATATTTATTTTAAATAGTTTCTTTGTCATATCACTATTTTGTCCTTTCTATCAGTATACTCTTTTTGATTTCATTTATACGGACTAAGTTTCATCTCGTAAGATATAGCAATCGAATTTTTTTCTTTTAACTCATTTTAAAAATACAATCTTCCTTCCGCGAGTTTCCATCACTTTCCGTTTCACAGTTGTACTTCTTTACCACTTTTTTATTTGCACAAATATGCTATTCATGTACAATTTTGTTAATAAAATATATATTTCAACATCACTTACGCTCATATTTTGACCTCGCGCTCTAAACTCTTCATACATATCATCCGATATTTCTCACTTCGATCAAATCACTAATAAAATTAATTACATTCATAATTAAATTAACAAAAAGATATACCCAAAATTTTTGCCCGTCCGAACGATATACCGGCCCATGATAGCGCTGGAAATGAAACAGTTGGATCCGACAATTCTTTGCAGCCAATGAAAAGCAGGAGTGCATGCGTAGCAGAAGCTGTGTAATCGGGTATACTCTCAGAGATAAGCGGCACACGATTTTGTAGGAAAAATATATGGGCTGCATGTATATTTCCTTGTGTTGACTGCTATAAATTGTGAGCAGGTTTATAACATTAGTCACTCTCTACAATTTTGGAAGTCAACTATAGTAATAATAAAATATTTCATAAAATGGCTTCAATAAATAACAAAAAAAGTAAAAGGATACTTGGTCAAGTGATAATACCTGATCCAATTTTGTTGAACGCTATGTATAAGAATTCTCAAAAATAAATCAATAGAAAGTAAACTGTTACCTCATGAACACATGATCACGACGCTGAACTTTAAGTCACGGTGGCATTTAACACACTTAGTATATTGGTATATCTATGTGCAAGTTACCAAAAAGTAAATAAAACTTTCAAATTAAGATTTTCAACTCTGTAATATCGTTACAAAAGGTGTCCCCAAATACAATCTCATCAATTTTGACTTATCGCCTGACATTTGTCGAATTTCCACAAAAGGGCGTAACCGGTTAATTTTATCCTTGTTTCGCAAGAAAAATTGCCAAATTTTGGTTAATAAATTAACTGCACAATTTGCCTGTGAAATTTTGCAACATTCTCCATATTACAACCCCAAATTTCTAAATAATTCTAATTCTCGAGTTTAATACAATCAACCACAAATAATTACAAATGTTCCAAGGCTTACCTGTATGGGATTAAGACCAGCATTTTCTGCCAAAGTAAATGGTATGATTTCTAAAGCATTGGCATAGGCCCTTGTACAAATTGCATCAATACCCTCCAAGTTATTTGCACGAGCAGCCAACTTCAACGCTACCTCAATTTCTGGAGCTCCACCTCCGGCAATAAGAGCTTTTTTGCGGACAAGACAACGTATCACACAAAGAGCATCATGTAGGGAACGATCTGCTTCTTCAAGAACCAACTTATTAGAACCCCTGACGAGCAAAGTAACGGTCCTACCGGCATTTTGAGCACCTAAATGAAAGGGAGTACATTTACAAATTGTCTAGAAAGTGGATCCATTTTAACACTTTTTGTGAGAAGAGATTTTTCGTATTTTATGCGGAGAAAAAAATGTACACTGTTACTGTCTGACTGCCTTTAACACAAGAGTTTATTTCTTTCTTTCTTATTGCAGACCGGAGGGAATGTTTATACTTTCCGAACCTGTAAATGTATGAATTTTTGCTAAAAAAATTATTTAAAGACACTGACCAACATAATTTCTAAATGGAAGGAATAAGGAAAAGTAAAATAATGTTTCTGAGGTTTGAAAGATTGGTGCTCTTAATCTGTAAATAGAAACAGAATGCCATCTACAATATTTCTTTGCAAACATTTATGAAAATAATTTTTACAGACAAATTATTTGAGAGAACAAAAAAATAATAATAAAAATTAATGGAAATATCAAGATGTGGTTTCCAGTACATTTAATCAAACATCAAGCCCGAGACATTTGAACTACTTTTTATCTATCTCTTCAAAATATACGAGAACTGTTAATATTGGCTCCATGTAGATCTGAGATATTGGTAATTTTAAATTATCTATAAGATGCTGAAAAATCTGAACATACCAGTAATTTTAACCATTCTATTGCCACCGACACCAACGTCTTCAACTAAGTCAGCCATTACCAAGTTTTCAGGGACAAAGTGATCTAAAGAAGCGATGGGCCTGCAACCCAAAGATTTGCAGACAAATTCCACATCCTCTCTTTCAATGTCCTTAATCACCATGCATTTGATTTTGTCCAAAAAGTGTAAAGCCAGATCCGACACGGCATCTCTTAGAATCGATTTTTGAACCTGTAAAATTGTCGTCCAAGTTTGAATTTAAAATGTTACATAGTAATTTAAAACTTACGAGAAGAACATTGCATCCGGCCTTTTTGATTTGTTTCACTATATTCAAGATATATGCTCTCTCTTCCTTGAGAACCCTATCCATTGCGGCGTAGTCTGACACAATAACATTGTGATCCATATCCGTCTTAGGTGGAGATATACAAAACTGTATAAATCCAATTTTGGCTTTTTCGATTCTCTTTGGGCCAGATACGTTTGCAGATCTTTGTGAGAAAACAAGTCCTTCAATCAATTCGGTGTCCTCGACAGTTCCACCTAATTGTTTGATAACTTTAATGTCCGAAAGGTTGCATGCTTGCTCGTGACCTAAAAATTACAAGCATTAAAACTAAAATAAAAAAAAAACTATATCAAATTACCTGGTTCCACAATTTTAAGAACAGCATCTACTGCTAATGGACCCAATAGACTAGATTGTTGAGATACTACTTTGGAATTGAGGGAGGTAGAAGCACTTTTAATCAGAAGTTCCCTGTTGCTAATTTCAACCGGTGTGGAAATTTCATTTAGAATCTGAAATATGATTTGATTCAAGATATGATTTAAATATTTCAAATAAACACATATTTCATAGTTGTGTTAATAATTCTGGAAGCATTAAGTTCATATTTAATTCCAATTTATTTTGATTCAATAACTTACCTCTACAGCTAAAAGTGCAGCTCTCTGAAATGAGTCTGAAATTACTGTTGGATGAATACCTCTATGTAATAATTTTTCAGCAGCATCAAGTAAAGCCCCTGCAATAACTACAACAGATGTAGTTCCATCGCCAGCCTCAACATCTTGTGCCCTAGACAGTTCAACCAGCTAGAATAATATTTGTTAATTTTTAAATTTATTGGATAGACAAAATTCATACCATTTTTGCAGCTGGATGAATAACATTAATTTGTTTCAAAATTGTGGCCCCATCGTTGGTTATAGTTACCTCACCATTTCCAGCTTGTATCTAAAAACATATTTATATTTGTAGTATTATCTTATTAATTTATTTTAATCGTGACTTAAGAAGTGATCATCTTTCAGTTAAAAGGATATACCAAATAAAATTTTTACTATATACTTAATTGAAATAAATGACAAATTCTTTTCCATCACTTCTAAAGGTCATTGAGTATATAATTACCATTTTATCCATTCCTCTTGGACCCAAACTTGTACGAATTGCATCACACACAGCTGAAAATTAAAGTACATTTTAATAGAAATGCAAGCAATTATTGTACTCGACAAATGTTTTATAGCATTTGGAAAAGCGTAAATACATTATTGGAAATGATTTAATATCCTAGCAATGATAACTTTAATATAATAAAATTGTTTACCTTTTGCGGCATTAATGTTACTAGTTCTTACATCGCTAGGTTTACTTTTGTCTTTATATGCCACCGATTTTCCTTTATTTGAATCACCAGCTGCTGTAGGAGAAGTCATGTTTGTATTTATTTTTATATTTTTTCAAAAAGAGTATTTTATTCAGCGGATGAAAACCGATAAAAAACTTTAAACATCACTTTTCTTTCAATACAAATTTATAGAACCATAGACCACCACAGAATAAGGATTTATTCCAGGTGAATCATATGACAATCATATGAACACAAGACAAAACATATTTTTTTCCCAAATAAAATGATTTGTCTTTAGAGTGGAATTGCAAATTAAATATATGTTAATACTAAGGTATTATAAAATAAACTATGTGTTGTTGTGGCTGGATAATACAATATATACTGTAATACTAAATAATCTGTTTAAGTTTGTATTTGTTACTTTTGCTGTTTTCTAGTTGATTGTTTATAAAGTGTACATAAGTATCTGAGTGTTACGTTCCATTGTTAAACCAAAAAAACCTCAAATGTAATATTTTTACTAATATATCTATGATTTCAACATATACTGTATAGAAAAATAAGATAATAAAGTAACCAGAAAATTGATTATTACTGTTACCAAGTCAATCCGTTCGTTTAAAAATAAAAATAAATAATACTAAAGGCTTCGCGCTCCCAGAAAAAAACCCGGATCAGCAGGGTAAAGAGAAATCTAAGTTTGAGCTGCTCTTGTGCATGACACCGATTTCAAAAAGAACTTCGTTCTAGTGTAAGCTGAACCAAAAAGAAAGCAGAATTTGTGAGCATCATTTCATTTTCGTTTATGTTTGACGTTTGTAATTTACCAAAGTTTACATATGACAGCTAGGTTTGACAGCCTGCTTTTGATTAAGATTAAACGTAGGTTATGTTTTAAACAGAAAATGACGTTGTTTAGACTTTTTTAAATAGGCAATAGAAAATGGAAATTCACGTTGAAACAGCTATCAGGGTTTGTCCTGTAGAATATAATGGAGAAATGGTTTGTGTCCAAAGTAACCCCATAAATAGTACAATACAACTATCAAATAATCAGGTATATCCAGTTAATTACGCATTGCCTGTAAACTGCTGCCAAAACACATTGTTTTCTACTATTATTGCGCCTTTGGTCAATTTTTTATTAGAAGGATGTGATGTTTCCATAGTTGCCATCGGTCAGGCTGGTACTGGTAAAACTTACACTTTGTTTGGCCCTGGGTTTCACTTTGCATCAAGTGAAGCAGAATATGGAATTGTTCCAAGATTTGTTAGAGAAGTCTTCACTAAAGTGCGTCAGTACCGTGATCGAAATTCTTCCATACATATAACGTGGTCTCAGATTTGCGGTGAAAATGTACAAGATTTGTTAGGAGGAGGCAGTATAGAATGTGCAGATATTTTGGATGCTTTTCAACTCATTCAGTTGGGTATGTCTAATGTGTCATCCAAGAACGCTCACACTTTATTTACTCTTACACTGGAACAGCAGTGGTCAGTAGACACTATTATTCAACATAAAGTTTCTACAGCTAGTTTTGCAGACTTGGCGGGAAGTGAGAAATTAGTAGTGTATGATAACAATGGTTTAATGCAGACTATACCAGTCGACACAGGCCTTCAGGCTTTACAAAGATGTATCATGACATTGTCAGAACCTTGTTTAAGTCATTTTAATGTCAATCAAATTCCATATTCTCAATCTGTACTGACAACATTATTGAGAGATTCATTTGGGGGACGTGCCAAAACTCTTCTAATTGGGTGCCTTTCACCATTATTAAGTGATTTTACAGAGACATTGTATACTCTTCAATTAGCTATACGTGCACAACTAGTAAAAAATACTGTAACTGTTAACTCATATACCACTTATGAGATGTCGCAAGAAAATTTTGATGTGTTTGGCCTACAATTTGCTGCAAATCAATTACTCAAATTAGTTTCCAATGCCGAAGAGTTGTTTCAAAAACTAGTGCTAAATGGTTGTTTGAATAAGACTGAAATGGAACAAATCTCTCATTGGCTAACGCTGAAGCAAGAGTGTGAGGAGTGTCTTAGTGAAAACTCTGAGCCACATCGATCTTTAGAACGAATTGAAGAAGAAATCGAAGATACTACTGAAAGCATAAGTGATAGTGAAGAAGGAATAATTGAAGAAGAAGAATCTCAAAGTTTAATTGAAAAATTAGATATTCTCATAGAATCATTTAAAAAAAGCACAGATTTGTTGGTTGCTGATGCTAATGCTGTTTTTAACAACACTAATATATTTACAAAAGACAGCTCAACAAGTTCTAATAATACATATCGTTCTAAAGGGGCTAGGGGAAGAAGAGGAAGCATACATTCAGCAGATGAACTACCTCTATCCGTCAATTCATTGAAATTTAGTGAGGAAGATGTTATTCCAGAAAATGAGCAGAACAGTACCGATGCCCCGTTAACTTATGAAATGAAGAAAAAAGCTCTAAAACAAATAGTTTCAGCTATAAAGGGATGCCAAAAACAAATTACCGATTTAGAACAGACAATCAAAGTAAAAGAAAATTTAATGCAGCAGTTTTTAAAACATAAACATACTCAGTCCAGTGCTCATGTAAAGATAGAACAAAAATGCCAAAGGCTCAAAAAAGAATATGAAACTACTCAAGGTAAAGTGATACAAGCTCAGGCACAGAAAAACCACTACCTGGAAGATAAATATAAGACTGAATTGGAAGAAGTAGAAGTTAAGTTGAAAGATGCGGAATCATTAAAAAATATTACTGAGGACGGAGATAGAAAGTTGAAAGAATTGGAAACTAGTTTAAGTACATCAAAAAAGCAGTTGGAGAAATTGAGGAGATATAAAAAAAAGGAGGAAAAGAGAAAACAAAACTATGAAAATCAGATTAAAGAAGAAATTAACAAAATCGGCGATTCTAAAGATAGTAACAGTACAGATAAAAATAAGAGTCAGGATGATTTAAAAGCTGTCGCTTTAATAACACGTAGTACAACTAGTTTACAAGAGGTAGATAAAGACTTGGCAGTGTCCAATGAAGACTTAGAGTGTCTTAGGCATGAGATTCGCAACTTACGCAAAACTCGAGATTATCTCCTTGAGCAGAAATTTAAAATCGATACTAAATCTCAAAACAAGAAAATTTTAAATGATGTTGAGGAAAGGAAGCTTCTGCAGTACGAGGAAGCTATTGAAGCAATTGACTTGGCAATTGAATACAAAAATGAAATCCTTTGCGGACACCGACCAGTAAGTGAAAGAGCAATGGAAAGAGTAGAAGAGCAAGGCGATAAAATGTTAATGGATAGATTAATGAAACTTAATGAGAATGAGATGAGAGTATTGCTACATAAATATTTTCAAAAGGTTTGTCTTTCATTTTAGAATTTGACATAAATTGTGTTAATTTAATTTATTTATTATTACTGGCTTCCGTTTTTTAAATGCCATGTATATTGTTATGATTTATTTAATATGAATAATATCCAGGCATCGTTTGCTAAATTATGTCATCTGCCTAATAGTACTTGGTTGTCGAATCAGCTGAATTTTAATATAGAATTATAATGTATTGTACTGTGTTGCTACTTCAGTGTTAGTATTTGGAAAGATAAACATCAGGTCCTAAATGACAAAATTTGATATTGACATTGTAATATACGCTATTTGAAATTTTGAAATATGCACCACTAATACAATTCCTATACTACACATAGAGTGCTTCTGTTGAGATGTTTTACATTAATAATAGACAGCTCGCTCATATTCACCATGAAAAACGCAATACTTCAATTATTTTAAGTTGTATTAATTAATAGATTTAGAAATGATAAGTAAACAGAAACTCACACCTCAATAGATATTTGTCATCACTTTTACGAAACGTCACTGTAGTGTGCTGCCACACATGGTGAGCCATTGCAACAGCGCATTGGAGCAGAGTAGATAAAGCAAAGATGCAGCGATTTAGCAGATGATGGTCCAGGTGTTATGCATAATGATTAAGCAGTTGGCAATGTGTATATTTGTAAATTCCTTGCACTAATTGAACATTGTACCCATTTTACCTTTAATTTTCTTTGATAAAGTTGATAAATATGATTTTGAATGTTCTAATTATATAAATGTGAATTAAAGTTAAGCTGAATAATGTAGATATACTGTAGATATTACATACTCTGCAAAGGGATAATTTAATTATTATACGCAATACCTAGGCAAATAATTACATTTGCATTATATTACATTACATTTAAACTAATTTTGTGTCGAGTTTAAGATGCGTAAATGATGAATTTCACATCTAAATTAACAAAGCACTAAAAATGAGTCCTAATTTATACATTTATTTTCTCACAAACAACATGTACCTATGATTAATATTTTTTTGCATTTTCTATTTATAAGTTTGTTGCCAAATAATAGCTCCAAGTAGAAATGAAGATAGATTTTTTTTTTATTATTGATGTTGTAACTTAAATTTGGAAATTTATACAAAAAACTAAATTTTAAATTTATTAGGTATTTCAATTATTAGCAGAGATGACATGAGTGAAGAAACTAATTGTTCAGAAAAAATGAAACTATAGGTACTTTGATTCAGATAGGTATTTGCTATTTTAGTTAATGGGCTCCATGAAGTGTTTCAAATTTCCAGCAAAAAAAAAAACTATGTGCACCCTTTATATGCTAGAAACTGATATTTTAATAAAACTGCGCCTCAATTGTACTTCAAAAAATAGGTTGAGTGAAAAAATATAACATTTTTAATTTTACAGTCACGATTCTGATACAATTTTCAAAATTTGTAAACCAATATCAACCACGTGTTAAGAAAAGTGCAAAAACCATTTTATTATGAAAATCGGCAACAATAATTTAGAAAAAAATATGATAAAAGTAAGTATGGTTTCGAAAACCTCAAAGATATGCAAAAATGAAACACTTCATATCTCTGTACAACTGTACATTATATGGAATTTCAACTAGTATACAAGTACCTTTTCTTGTATTAGTCTGAGATTTTTAAAACCTTTGAAAATTTAAGAAATTTTAACTTTTAACATCTGTCCAAATTATTGCCCCTAAACTGTCTGCATGCTTGTCCTTGATTTTTGTAATAAAACGATTTTTGTGCTTTCCTTTAACAACTATCTATTTTGAAATCGTGATTTTAAAATGAAAAATATTATATGACTATACCAGTATTTTTTTAAGACCAAGTCATCCCACTTTTTTTTAAGTATAATATAAGGACCTCCTATGTAGCTATATATTATTAGGATACATTTTTGTGTTGCTTGGATTTCGATCAATGTTCATTTTCTTTAATTTTCCATATTTTTGTTTACTATTTTGTTGCTTTTCTGTATATTTTTAGAAATACAATACATATGAAAAATTATCCAAAATAGCATTATATTTTAGGTAGTTGATTTACGCAGCAGTACCAAGAAATTAGAGATGCAGGTAGTAGAATACGAAAATCAGAACGAAAGTTTATTGTGTCGTATGCAGAACTTAAGCCACAACTTGCAGCAGGTCCGTTTGGAGGGTGAGAGGAGGATAATTTCACTTCAACAGCAACACGAAGATAAAATCCACCTGGTATTGCGTCACTTGGCGAATGACGGTAATGGCGATGGGGATCAGGTCATCTCCAGAGTTCTTGGCAATAAGGTACTACCTCGGCCCGTCGGCGGCACAAGTAAACAAGTTGGAAAAAGTAGCAGCTTAATAACGAGAATTACGAGCATCGCTAGGCACGAAATTGTACCGAGACAGTTGCAGTCTGTTATACCCGCTCCGCAAGCAAAGATAACGAGGCAGAAGAATAAATTGTTTATTCAGCAAACCAATAAGTGAGCCGCATTTTGGGATGTTATATAGAGCCAGCGACCAAACAAATATCAGTATTGCAAATGATCCATGACTTGATATATGAATGAAGGTAAGGTTTCATGTAAATAATTTTGAAATATTATTTATTGTTATTAAGGAAGAAGTTTAGTAGACTTTGAGACATTGTATACGTTGCTAATAATTAAATTGGATAAAGAAATTCTCGATTTTTAGAAAGTAATAAGTAGGTGATTTTAAAGATTTATACATTTTTTGAATGGATTCTCTAGATTAATACGAACTGATCTCAAGTTAGATGAAATAATACGAATGGAGGTCAATAAATGTTTTGTGTATTTGTAAAAATATGAATTTGTGCACCTACTTGTAAAGTATAAGTAGGCTGTGGATTTTTTTTTTGTTGAAAATGATATTTTAACGACTGACGTTTTTAATATAGTCACGGAATACCTAACAATCAAAATAAAAAACTTAATGTCGGCATATTCGATCTTTTTTGGAGGTCGATGCCTTGTTTTTGATATAGAACTTTAGGCCTGCACACAGGCTATTTAGTTGAAACTTGCCATATCCATATTGGCTTTTTATTGTTTCACTTAGAACTATAAGCGCCAACCAACAAATTCTAACCTCTAGAAGGAGCTTTGTGAATGTAATATATTACTTTCAGTTGTAGTCAACATCTAGATAAAGAACTACCAATATTATCAATTGGATAAGGAGAGAGTATACTCAGGTATTCCCAAAGAGACACAATGGTAGTGGCTGCAACGGGATATATTTTGACATGCATAAAAATAACACATATTATACTCTGTACATAAAAGTGATACGTTCTTATAGCTTACTCAGTATTTAATATTGAAAGCCTCACCTTTTTCAATATTTATTCAAATACAAATATTACCCAATTAATTACCACTGTAACTAAACCTGCATGTGTCACCATCTGCAAACTCTCGTCGATGACGCCTCATCACACTGAGAACTTGTGTCCATGTTTGTTTATGTGCATTCCCAAACAAAGCCTGAAAAGCCTCCTTCTAGAGGTTAGAATTCGTTGGCGTTAACTCTTCGAAATTCTATGTGGGGCTCTGACCAATATAGTGGAAATTTATTAGCAAGCCACAGGAAAATATATATGACTAATAAAACTAGACTAAACTCAAATAAAATATAATGCTTATTAACCTATTAAAAAAATCTGACAGTTTTGGCAATGCTGCGTCATAATTCCTTAAGTAACGTTCAGATAAATGTTAGTGAAAAGGCACTGCAATTGTACTGTTGCATTGTAATTGTATTGTGTTAAATATTATTTACTCTGTTTACATAAAATTACTGTAGACTTAAGAAGTTGTGGAATTTTTCCGCTGTAAGTTGGCGACATGCAAAAACTCAAGAATCTTGACCTTCAGATGAAGAGGTTATGTTTATGTTTTTGTCAACTACGTCCCTATCTACGGAAATTGTTGGTTTTTATCATTTCCCGAATAGTAATTAAAAGCCTACAATCTGCAGGAATAGATGGTCTATTTGAATGTTTGGTTAAATGAGACCCCACTAATTTCAGCAAGTCATCAAACATTGCCACTGCCATTCGGGTGTAATGAAAAAATAATCGGCATTCTCATTTCGCATTTCTTTATATAAATTATAGAAATCACCTTGCATGTATGTGCTTTCTGCGGTTAATAGGTCGCACCTACCATCTCCGAGTCCTTCCTTTAATTTTTTTTGCATGTGTAGTTTTTATATATATTGACGTCGCTGCGAATAAGACCAGCAAAAGTAACTATTTCTTAACCAAACAGTCCTCTTCATCCATTTTTTAAAAACAAATCAATTCTAAACTAAATATCTAGAATCTAATCTAAAAACTAAATCTGCAAAAATGTGAATCTTCTGTTTACTGTCAAAAAAGCTGTTTTCTGATTGGTCCTTGTATGATTGTTGCAATAGGAATGGTAAAAGCTAAAATGCTTTTAACTTCTGCCATACAACTGCAGTACAAAGGCGTAACTGTTAAGTTTATCTGAACGTTACAAAAGTCATCTGTATTTCTCGCCGTTTTACTTTAATATCTTTGAATATTTGCAGGTGGGATGAATTAACATTCCTATTATTTGTCTAAAAGTATTTGTATTTGTAGAAAAACACTCAAGAATACGGCGCCCTTTTTAATAACTTTTCTGCAGTACCAATGCAAGCGCACTAATTTTATGAGAATGAAGCTTTAGTAGACCCGGTTGGTAACATTGCACTTACTTGTGTCATGTAAGGCAGTGAAGATAGCATCGATGGCATTTGTTTAATTTGTTCTTTGTTGAATTATTTTTCAACTAAAACCCAGGACACATGAAATTGTTAATGTGCTCCAAGATTGATGTAAATGATGTTTTGTAACATTTTTCCCATTAACTTGGAGTTAGAATTTATAATTTTGATTGTTAAATATTCTGTGGTTATATGTTAGGAACATTGAACTGAATGTAATTATTTTATTTATAGTTTTACAATACTTAATTAATTATTTAAAATTAAGAATGAATGAAAATTAAAGTGCAACTTCTATTTTACAATGTCTTGTTAGATTTATTCTAAAAATTAATAATCAGTTATTATAATTGGTAAAACATACTTATTTTTATGTATCTACGTAACACCGAAAGTCTAGATGGAATATTATAGAGTTAATTGACCATCACATCTAGTACCAAAATATTCCATTAATTAGGAAATTTTATAATTTTTTTTTATGGTTGCCATGCAATAATACAAAATAAAATATATTAAATTTATTTTTTTCTTAATTTTATTATTGTAATGAACAGAGTACCTACAATAAAATAATGAAGACATTTTTGCTATTGGAATAAAAATGACAGTCAATGTAGGTGAACTCTGATTCCTATCCTTATGATGTTTGACATTTGACACTGCGGTAAACTAGTGTCAGTAAGTGTCGAAGATTATTTATGGGAGTTTTTTTTCTTAACTACAGGCATTCAGTAGTATATTAATTTATATAAAAGTATTTTTGTGGTTATTAAAACTATGTTTTAGATGGATTGTAGCATGGATTACGATTAAAACAATTATTATAATGATGGAAATTATCTAGCTGGACATGTCTAATATTTAATAAAGCAAGAAAATTCAATGGTGATTCATTTAAAACTTGTGACTTAGACATTATTAGTTGTAAAGCTAGTTCTAAATATTTTAAATGCATTCTTTATTATATTACAAATTTTTGTAATATACCCACTAAATGTGTGGAGGATTAAAAATTACGTCTTAAGCTTATTTTGGCCAAATTTGTAACTTTCGTTATACAATATATATAAAAATGTGTCGATGCATTTCCTTCTGTTTAGAGTTTTATTATTGAATATCAGATGTTTCTATATAACTACAAAGTAGTAAAATATTGGAAGTGTATTATGGTACCTACTTATTATTAATTAATTTATGTTTGCGTAGATTAGATTCACTTGTCTGTTGCGGAAAGAATAGATTAAAATCTACCTACAAAAAGTCTTTATTTTATGAGAAAAAATTGTTTATTAAATGTATATATGAGGTATTCATACATTTTAAATTTAGTTTATTAGCAACAGTAGGTAAAAATAGTTTTTTTAAACCTTTTTTACATTTACCAAATTTTAACCTTGATCTAAAAATGAATCAAATTATATTCGTACATTTATACATAAATTGTATTAAATTTGTCTTAAATTTTCTAGCTTCAGTAAATTCACCATTGTTTTTTTAGTTCAGTGTAAGTCTGTTATTTTTTGCTATGATAATTAATTTTGTTAGCAATTCGTTATAGGCAGGTGCATGTTATATATATGAATAGTATAGGAAATTTTACAGGATTTTTCAATTTGCTTGTTACAGCCAAGTAATATTGTTTGGTCGTTATAAATGTGTTCAACTATAGCACATACTCATTTTTGAAAAATTTTGCTCTAATACAGAGATGGTAATGGTAGGTCAACCAAACTCCGCAACTAATTTTCTTGTTTGCCTAAAAATGGCAATTTGACAAATATCTTTTTCTATTTCAATATACAGTGCAGACTTGATAATCCGGACTAATTAAACCAGCCTGATTCGGATTACCGAAAAAAACGGACTGATATGTAATAAAATTCTATTTTAGGACTTATTTTTATTTATGGAACACAGCTTGTATAAAACGGAATATAAATTCATCTTAATTTCATAAAATAAACACTTAAACTTCAAAAAACACAAGATAAACTCATAAATACGTCTGTTTGTACATTAACGAAGGAAGTCCGTAATTTTTGTTTGCCTGATATTTTTCTGGCTCAAGAGAAAACGCTTTATCTCGTAGATTCCTCAGCATTAGCAGTTCGTTTATAGGTACGTCATTGTTTTCTGCCCATTCAATGCAGTCTGTCCGGTCTTCACCACTAGCGCTAACGAATGGCTAGATGCTGTGTAAGGGAGGAATGGAAAGAGAGGAGGTGATGCGCGAAGTCCCGTGACGCTGTGTAAGGGAGGAATGGAAAGAGAGGAGGTGATGCGCGAAGTCCCGTGCGCCGGGTTTCTGGGTTCGGATTACCGAAACATCAAAAATCCGGATTACAGAATACACAGTGTTTGAAATAATGAGTCCGGATTACCGAAGAATCCGAATTATAGAGGATCCGGAATATCAAGTCTACACTGTATCAGTAAAATAATTAAAGCTAGAATAATATTTGAGGAGTTTCTCATATTTTTATTATTTTCAATCATATACATTTTAATCCAGAGACATTCATTTGGCCACTGTTGCCCCATCTCTGTGTCAAGCCATGATTTTTCCGAACCACCCTCTTAACAGTTGTTAGTAACAAACAATATATATCGGTCTATGGTCTTCATTCTATTATTTTGATTTTGCATAAATTTAGTTCAAAAAGTCACAATAATTTTTGAGTTATAATGTCTCAATTATCAATAAAAAAATTTCTAAATCTTTTTCATAAAATAAGAAGTTTTCTTACTAAAATTTCATATTGTGATTTTTTTTTGTAGAATTATGTTACAAAGAGAATTATTTCTCAAATGAAAAGTGTTCTGTAGATATACAGTAGGAGTAACACAAAAATTTTATGATATAATTATTCAAATAGCTACATAAAATGCCAATAATATAAATATTCTTAAGAAATTTGTGTAGTTTAACATGCTTTAAATAATATAAGCTCTTCAATTTCTAAACAATTAATTTCTGCATTTGGTCTACTCTGTAATCTAAGACTGTTTTTCACTTTACATTGTAAACATTTTGACTAAATAATTATGCAAAACAATCTTTGAATCATATAAAGCCTCTATACATATAAAATAAGGTTTAGTCATGACAATAAAACTGCAGTAACTTTTGCTTTCACACTATGCTGTTTTGTTATTGCTGTAAATTATAAATCTTCCTATTTTGTATAGTAATTACAAAAACTGATAATTTTATAATTTCCAAGTATATTTGTAGAAATCTGTGAAAGTTATAAATTGTTACTACCTTTTCAGTTCAGTTCAGATATACAGTTTATCTAAAATTCAGACATAGAGTAAAAATTGTTCCATCTATGTTCTTCATAATTATAGCTTTAGAAATATGATCTATGTTCTTCATAATTATAGCTTTAGAAATATGACAAATTGCTTAATATCGCAGAGAATATCTAATTTTGTTTAGGCAAGATTGTCAAAATTATAATCATAACAAAATTGTATAGTTTGGGGTGATTTATCATTGTAAATTATTTATAAAGTAACGAAAACAAAAATATTTGTAATAGTGTTAGGAAAATACACCTATGTACCTATTCTAAGTGAAACCTTGGGATGATTGCAAACTGACGCGATATGTCGTAGATATACGTGTTATACAAGTTTTTCCAGACACACAAATGTTGAAACTAATGATGTTTGCGACATGTCATCGCAATGTGTAACCGGTCTTATAATTATTTAATACTCTAATCAGGTGTTTTGTACTCCATAAGTAGTTTGTTTGCTGAGTTTTTGGTATGGTTGGGCATATTTGTAAAATTTCATTTTTGAAAGCTTTATGGCAAAACATTTAAAAGCTTTGAGAAAACTAAATATTTCTGGTAAACTCTCCAGGAAACTTTACAGGAATTTAAAGACCCCATCTTATGATGGGTCAACATGTTGGCCCACTATAATGGGCCATTGAATACATCGACCATTTGCTGCTGCTCGCACACTGGCCTATTATTCAATATAATCACGCTTGGTGTAGTCATTTCCTTTTGATGTGTGCTCGAAAAACATGCTTGGTCTCCTAGGCAATTGCACGCTCTCTCTACACGATGGCTCATCATGAAATTTGACATCAACGCCAAGTATCAATCAGTGAGGTATTGATCTCAAGTTACCTAATTAAAGAAAAAGAAACATTATTTGTGTTGAACTTTAAATTAAAAATGAATAAGGATATTTTAGATGAATTCAGTTTCAAGTACCTGTCTTAATATTTTCTTAATATTGTTATTTAAAAGTTAATTTCAAATTAGGTACTTTTTGACTCCACAGGTTTTCCCAAGAATTTTCTTAGAATGGAAATTTCTCATCTCTAGTATTAAATTCTTTTACATATAAAAAAAACAAAGTCAGTCGAAGTAAATTAAAGCAAAAAATAAGGACCTTTTTGTATATTTGGACTGTAGGCTATGAAAAACGCATCTATATATGCATATAAGAGAAATTTTATAAGTATAGTATCTGTATATTATTATTTAAACTATACATTTTTTTTTCATTCTCAATATATTCGATTTTTCCTAGCTTGAAAGAATAATTTAATTATTCAAAAAAAAAAAAAAAATGGGATTTAAACCACATGCAGCTCAACATGATTTCAAAGCTGAGGCATTTGAAACATAAATATATTTTATTGCAGTATATCAGGTTGTTGGAACAATAAACCCCATATTACTGTTCTACGAAGGTAGTACTTATATAATTTTTATAAGTTTCAAATGTAAACATTTGTAATTTATGGATATTTGTGATATTTTTTTGTAAATAAATAGCAATAAATTAAACAATCAGTAATGTACACTATTTTTTACTTAGTACTCCAACACACAGTGAATATGAAATCAGTTTGTTATAAATACAAAACTGTAATGCCCTGAATATTTTCATGATTTATTATGTTGAATGGAGCATTAATGTTTGGTCAATCATTTTAGTTACACCCTGTATATAGTATCCACTTAACAATACAGTGTGTATTAGATAATGTTAAATAAGTTTTGTTTCTCTAGCGTATGGATAGGGTAAAAAAAATCGAACATTTCCCCCATTTAATTTTCAGCAAAAAATTAAAAATCAAAATTGAATTGTTTTTTATATTTTTTTTCCACTTAAATTAAGAATTGATACACTGTACACTAATTTGTATGGCACTTCTAATGCAGTAAAAAACCAATCACTGAAAAATTATACATATATTTTTTTTATTTAAACTATAAAATTAAACATAAAACTTCTTCAAAGAAACAAACATTATCACAAATTAAAATAGGTATGTTATATACAATTTCTATATTTAAGATTAAATACCCTAAGTACTAAAAAATGTTTTCATTTTATGAATACAAAAAAATTTTGCAGCTATACGAGTGTCCAGAACTGAAAGGACCGTAATTTACCAGTAGTTTCCTTCAATGAAAATAAACCGATGAGATCAAGTTATCTGAGTACAATTACATTCCCTTAAAATATTATGGGCTTATGATGTTTCAATGAAATTTGGTACAACGGGCATATATTTGGAGGAGCTGAAGATGAATATAGACTTATTTCTTGTACAAAGTAGAAATGGTATATTTGATACATCGTTAAAATGCATCATTCTATTTATCCATTATGGAAAGCTGAGAATTTGGAGTATTCTAGTCCAATTAAACTTAATTTTTTCTGTATTTGCAGTTATATATATATATATATATATATAAAACGTTTTCACAATTTAAACTAGTGCAGTGTCCAAGAATTGAAAAGTCCTCGATTCTCTCACGATTTCGAGATCATTTAAACCAGTTCTTGAATTCCTGATTTTTTGCTTGCTTGAAAGCCACAATATACATACTTTTAATAAAAAAAACTCGGATTTTGGTCATAAATTGGTAATATTAATTTCACTTTTTTCAGATATGATAAATGTTAAGATACATTTTTAAAATATGAAACCGAAAGTAAACTGTTGTCTATAGCATATTAAAAGAAATTCGAAATTAGAAATCTCAATTCATCAGCAGCATAATTGATTATTATTTAAATTATAAAATAACATTGTGTCACCATTATAAGTACTATTTACATTAACTACTGCAGGTTTCCGTTCTCCAAAAAGTACATGAACTTTAAAAGTTTTCCTATTGGAAGGTTATACCAACTTACCCCTATTTATATTTTATTAATAAATGTCAACAATGTTTATAGAGATAAATCTCTAAATGTTGTCTTTTTGAACCACATTCCAAATATGAGATACAAATAGCAAACAAAAATACGTTAGAATGCCCCAAAAACTCGGTAATTGATACAGTAGGAAATAAATTTCCTTGCATTTATGATGTATTTTAATGATGTGCAACAAGTATACCTGTTTTACCCCAAATAAAAGATTTAATAAAACATCTTTGTTTTCCCCAAATCTCTACTATATGGTGAAAATCAGGAGCGGTTCCAAGTCTTCTTAGTGGCCTCTACAGTGTAGATAAGAAATAAGCCTAAGTGACAGAATTTTTTCGTTACTATTTTTTTAGAAAACAAAATTATATTAAAGTAAATTCAAATCGGTTTATTTTCATCTGAGGAAGCTATCTATCCTTGAAGGAATTCCTATATAATGGTTAATTGTTTAGATCATACATGTTTTATTTATGGCAAACTGATAATACAACTTAATACTGTTGAAAGTACAACTTCTGATTTTAATAACAGTGCACACCATATTTTTAATATTAAATTATATATTTTTTCTGACTGCTGTGGAAGACGGCAAATTTCTAATAATCAATTGACATTGTTAACCGTTTGTAAAAGTCACTTCACTTTATCTAACAAAACAATAATTTTTAGGGTTGAATTTATAATCCAAAACCCCATAATCTCTTTTGAAGCATAGTAATATTTTGATATCGACCGCGAGTTTTAATAATTTTTTATATTGTTCAATCAAATATATCCATTAGCGTGTTGTTAATATCACACTAGGTATGATTTTAGTTTTTGTTTTATTTTTAATGTTAAACTGTTAGAGTGAAATACATATTGCGTATAATAAGTATATTTTATATTTTCAATGCACTGTTATTACTTTTAAATTAACTTGCAACTCAAAAAATTTCACGGGGAACTAAGAATACCTCTAACTAATTTACAGTGTATATACAATATTTCAAGAAGCAACACAAAAAAACTTTCACAGAGATATACATTAAACATTCATGTTCCTTATAAATTTATAGGAAAAATTATATCAAGTACGATTTTCTAATGAAATAAATAACTAAACTTAATTACCTTAAGCTGTTTATAAAGTATGGCTATAAATTATATAAGGAACTTTCATTGCATCTTCGAGACTTCGAAACGAGTACTAACGAGTTCCTCGTCAGAATCTAAAATAGGTAGTGCAGGATCGCTCTTCACGTTGTCCTCTAACCATTTAAGGTCGTCATCTACAGACGTTCTTGGAGAAATAGACTGTTTTGAGTGATGCACTCTAACTTTTACACCATATGCGTCATTTACCAACTGCTCTTCCTCATCGGCGTCATCTCCCGTGTCCAAGAGAGGGACAAATGCATACCTTTGGTTGTTGTTAGTGGGTCTCCACAAGATCATAATGACTAATAACAAACACGAAAAGAGTATGTGCCAGTAGACCTCTTCTAGCCAGATGTCTTTCCAAACAGTCAAACAACCCACAAAATGATGTACTTTGATGCAATACAACATAAAAAATACCGATGCTACTACCGAGAATATTAATGTGTTTGTAAAATGTCGATATAAGTTTAATTTGGTTTCGTTACGCCTCAGTCGTAAAGTCCTCGTCGTATTGACTAGTGCAGAAAATATCCACCAACAAATCGCAGAATCGAGCACAGCCAACGGTACAGATGCTACCAGTAAATCTTTGCTAGGATCATTTTTAGCTTTAGTTATTCTTAGATACCCCTCAGACGCAGCTAGGAAGAAGTACAGTAATCCAACACCTACTACTCTGTGCAAAGTAGCTCCTAATCTCGGTTTTACTATTCCAAATCCTAAACTCACTATCACCACCAGCATACGAGCAAGGGTTCTTTTAGCGCAGGATACCCATTCGGCGAAAAGCATGGCTCCTTGTACTCGAGTACCTGTGTTATTGATGCTCTGATATTCGGCATAAAAGGTTGCTTTCTCGAGCATACCCAAGAGAATCACTCCTCCTATCCAGAACTGGACTCTCAACAAGTCTCTCCATTGAAGAAACGAGAGAATTAACCATATCAGTCCCAGTATTACATAGTATATGCACATGAATCCGTAAAACGGTAATAAAGGCCAATCTACTGCAGATAAATATCCATAATTATTTTTCATCTCAATATGAACACCGATACTGTATTCGGAAGTATTAGTGTTCACTTTTAAAGCTAACACGTACACACCATCATGTCTTATGACGTGCACTGGTTGGGCCGTGTTATGTAAATTCTTGTCCTGACCCAGTTCTGCTTCTCTAAAGAAGAAATGGTCATTGCATTCATATACTTGTGTGTCAAGATACACTTTGGAGGAATTTTTGAAGACTGGGTTTTGTGAGGATATCTCCTACAAAAAGCATTATATTAGCAATTATATTAAAAACTGATTAAACATTATCATTAAAAGCATATATTACAATTTGTAAAATGTGAATAAGGTGCGTGCGTATCTATTGAATTATGACGACACTCTACATCTTAGTTTATACAAAATACAACAGTATGATAAACAAATATATTTTATACTACGTACTTGCTTTATCTCTTCTACAGCATCTGTAATATCCCAGCAATTTGACTGCAAAATGGCCAAGTTAATATGAACGGCTGAATTTGGAATCTTCGTATCACAGTTTACTGAAAAAGAAAAACAATACTGTATACTGTTTTTCTCAAAAGTTATGTGTCGAATGGCTATTTTTAAACGTTTATGATCCAAAATTGATAAACTTACTTCTTATAAAAACTTGTGCGCCTTTATACAAACTTTTCGATAAATATATGCTTATGTAGCCCTACAACAAATAATATTTATCATAAATTTCTTTATCTTTGAATTATTTTATTACCGTTGTTAGATTATAATCCCATTTTCCTTCATCTGGTAAAGTATATGAAGCTGAAATCAACGCACATAAAACCAAAAATTGATAGTACAAATTCATTTTCAACTTGTACGGTTTCAAATTTTATTTTTGGAAATATTGAATATTTTTAAGATTTTCAATAAAAATTATCCGGCATCTGTCACGTCATATTTACTGTAGATAATTTCACTACGCAGTACGCACTGCATTAGTGCCACGTCGGGTGTTCAGTTTCAGTTCACTTTTGTTTAATGTTCAGTTCAGTTGTAACCATATATTATGTATGTAACCATATATTGTGTCTATATACTCATACCATTAAACAGTGCTCATACTTATCATGTGTCATGTGTAGTACTGGTCAACCGATACAACCATGGTCTGATAGCTAAAACATACCTTCAGATAGTTCAGCTTACAGCAGCCGACAAAGGCGACGCGAGAGCAGACGATACAACGATACAACTAGATGCAATCATCACAAATAAATCCGGTAATAAGTCTAAAATTAGGCTTGTATAGGTTCCAGTAGGAAATAGTTAAAACTATCTGAAATGTTTCTCCAACTACTTATTACGTCGAATAGTTCTGACAGTTTGAAACTGATTCCAACTGCTACACCTCACTCAGATAAATTAGCTAATTTATTTCTGCTCGAACAGAAACTATGTAGGCACAAACCTAGAAAAACTATAGACTGCGTTGGTTCATGATATAGGTCACGTGACAGGTTCCGCGTTGCCTGGGGTCTTACGATCCAGAAAATTGATATTTTATTTGCTTTATGTTGGCGGTTGTGCAAATATGATGGCTGCATTGCAATATAAAATTAACTAACTTACTGTCATTTCAAATGTCATTAAAGAATGTGACCAATCACAGTAAACAAATGAGCTTCACGCGACAATACAACCAACGTAAATTGGCATAAAAACCAAGTTTTAGCGATTCTGGATCTTTTAAGGCAGCCATAAATGCGCGGTCGCCGGCAATATGACACTGGCATAGTCTATATTTTTTCTAGGTTTGTGTATGTAGGCTTATCAAATTGTAGGTTTTTTTTTTATATTTTGTGTATGTAGAGATTATAGAAGTCATAACATATACAGAATGCCACAAGAGGTACCGAAAATAGTTAACCAGTCAACCTATGGAGAAAATGCGAGTCTGGTTGGTAATATTGCAGTAACCTAGTTTTGTGGGTTGGTTGCACTATCGAGGTAGCTTCACAATAATGGGCGGGAATTTCAAAATATATAAATTAAACGTCCAATTAGTAGAAACTACAGTGCCTGTAGAAACACATGATTTCTATGGTCCAATTACAAACACACCGTTTTAGTTTTAATTGTATGCAGGAATTAAAATGCAGTATAACCAACAGCTTGCATTAAGTTTTCCCTTGATGGCTGCTATCAAACCACTGAAATGTATGATATGGAATGCATTTAGTTCCATTGCGCATCCAAAGAAAGGTACCACACCTAGGAGCAGACAAAAGGGGCACATGAAACTCAGCAAAGAAATACTTCATTGGTTATGTATGTGGGTGCGAGAGAGACAATCATCTGCACGTACGATATGAATTGTGTTAAAGTCTCTTAAACGAGCACTAGGCAAGTCAGTATCCAGAGTCAATCTGACTTTGTTTTTAAAATAATGTCAGTCTGACACTGTTAACCGATTTCTCTAAGGCTCGTTTAAGAGATTTTGCACATATCATAGTCCCGCCATCTAGTCGACATGGTCCACAACTAAGGTCGGTTAATTAACTATACTTATATAAACACTGACTAAAGATTATAAAGCTTTTAATTTCCAGCGATGTTGTTTTATGGTTACACTAGTTGCGTTCGGCAATATGCTCTCAGATACGAGTGGATTTTTGTCACGTGATTACAGACCAAACAGACATATCTGTAATAAATGAATGGAACAGATTGTTTTTCTTAACCTCACTTTTCATATGTGTGATTTCGTTTTGTCATTTATTACTTGTCAATATATTTTTTATAGAATTTAAATATGTTAGCAGCTGTCGTATAGTGGTACCAAATTATTTTTGAGATGGTGATAACGACGCCAGTACTGCAGAAAAATAATTTAAGTTTTGTGACATCGTACCGAATTTTAGTGATAAATAATTTAAAGAACTTTATAATGTCCTCTGCTACATTTGAAGACTTTACTGATATATTATGTTTACCGGCAACACCTAACTACTTCAGCTGACCGCCATAGCCAGGACCGCCAACCGATCTCCTGCCGGTACAGGCGAAGCTACAAACACGGTGAACGACTGAAAGCGTTACGCAAGTGTGTTGTGGTTGTTGGACGAAGGTGTTAATTCGCGTGTGTGGTATGTTGTAATTGGATGCTGCGTTACGTTTCACCCGGTTCACCGGCAACACCTAACTACGGCAGCTGACCGCCATAGCCAGGACCGCTAACCGATCTCCTGCCGGTACAGGCGAAGCTACAAACACGGTAAACGACTGAAACGGTAACGCAAGTGTGTTGTGGTTGTTGGACGAAGGTGTTAATTCGCGTGTGTGGTATGTTGTGATTGGATGCTGCGTAACGTTTCACCCGGTTCACCGGCAACACCTAACTACGGCAGCTGATCGCCATAGCCAGGACCGCCAACCGATCTCCTGCCGGTACAAGCGAAGCTACAAACACGGTGAACGACTGAAATAGTTACGCGAGTGTGTTGTGGTTGTATGAAGGTATTAATTCACGTATGTGTTATGGTCAAGTCAAGGTCGATTTCGTATTGGTATGTTGTAAGTCGTGAAGTTACGAAAGTGTCTGTGGATGTTTATTGTGACTTAGATGTTAGCTCTTTAGCGTTACCCAGGGTGCACCACGAGGAGGCGAGCTAACTTTGCACCCCATTGTTTTTTTAACTGTATGTTTTGTGAATGTGAAATGCAATTAAAATTGAATGTCTTAATATTGAGGAATTAAAATATTAAATGCGCTTATGTTGCTGTACGCCATATATATAGCTGAAGTAAAATCGAATTGTATTTGGAAATAAAAACTACTATTTTAATAATAGGAAACTACAAAGGATATGAAATATATACATATATACGAATTTCATTAAAAGTATACTTTCAGAAATCCTTCATGTATGGATATCTAGGATTCCATCGATATTTTTAAATTTATCCCTTTGAAAGTTTCTAAAAATATATTTATGCTTGAAGACAAATTTATAAAAACTTTATGTTCAACCCGATTTATGAGAGTTTCAAAAATTTAAATTATTTATTAGTCGAGTTATAATAAGCAAAGTTATCCGAAAAGTTTGAAGAAACCGGAAATATAAAATATATACCTGAATTAGGAAGGCGAAGAACTGTAAGATAAAATGACCGTCGAAATGTTATGCTTGCCGGTCAGCAACTTGAAGTTGTCGAAGTCTAGTTCAAAAATGCATAACTACTTATGAAGTTTCAAAAATGGCATCCGTATAACATCTCGTAACAATTATGGGCAGATGACATAGACAGAATATAACAATTTTACGAAGAAATTAAAAATTTACAAAATGTTCAGTGACGAAGCAACTATTTACTTGAACGGAATCAAGAAGAGGCCAAATAATCAAGAAAATCTAATACTAACCATTTAAAAATGTTCTGTAAACTGCCAATTCTCCTCCTATTATATATACATAAATAACAGCTATAATTTACGTTTGATGCATAGTGATTTTCCGGATTGTTATGCCGTGACCTCGGTAACAGGTAGCTGCCAGAAACAGAATTAAAATGTAGTCCCTAGTATTAGCCGGGATTCTTTTACGTGCCCTGGTTGTTCTCGGGCTAGGCTCTGTGGAGGCATGTCCCCGGTGTCGGTGTCTCCGGGCCCGTTCATATATTGATTCGGGTTCCTATTGTTGGTATTACGACTGCTACGGTCCGAACCGTTTCTCGGATAATGGTGGTCCTCCAAGGCGTCCCGTAGCCGTCGCTGTAACTGTCGGCATCTTCAGTGATGACTCCGCAAAAGCTACGCCGCGACTGAGGCCTCAAGTCCGATAACAAGCAATGACGCACGACCCGTCACGGTTGAGCAGCCGCGAAGGCGTGGCCAAGCTATTATTAGTTATCGATCGTGTGACATGGGGAGTGGTACGAGCGCGTACGGACCTGGGTAGTGGGCGGGGCCTGAAGCTCGGATCGAAAGCCGACGCCCTCTCCGTCACAGCTCGGTAACACCCTGGGCGTGGCTACGCTGTTATTAGTCATCGACCGTGTAATGCGGGTGCTGACACAAGTGTTCGGCAGATATGTAGGCGTGGCCATGCCATTAGTTATCGATCGTGTAGTGTATAACGTGGTCTGAGCGCGTTCGGGCTGCGCAGTCGAGGAGTAGGTGGAGCCTCGAGATCGGCCTCGGTGTTTACGCCAGCCTGACCATGGTTCGGAAACCGCGTAGGCGTGGTTAAGTTATTATTACTCCCTAGTGACACAACCCCAATTTCATCTACAATGTGGGCTCTGAATGCGTCACTCGCCGAAGCTGTTGCTACAGCATTTCCCTGTTCACGTATCACGCTGGGGGTGTCCGTTAGCCCTGCAATTCCCACATTACCATAGCCATTCCGTTGTTGTTTGATCTTCAGTAAGGGCAGCCATGTTCCACTCATACGAAATCTTTATGGAATAAATATAATTTAAATGTTCTATTTAATTCAATCATTAAATAAATCGAATTATTTCCGCTTCGATTCGTCAACATCGGAAACTATAAACTATTTTATACTCATTTCCACACCACCTGGCGGTAGAGTAAGTGGCGCGTTTTTTTTATTGTGGTATCCCCAGTAGGCCTAATCCACTTTCATATTTTTGAAATTACTCTATGTTTGGTTTCACTATTTTATCAGTTATCAATTATCGTAGGAGCAGATCAGCAGTATGATCTGTTCTTTTATTTAACACTTCTCAAAATTGTTAACTGTATTAGTTATGCCTGTCTGATTTTTATCAATTATCGCAAATGCCGATCAGCAGTATGATCCGTTCTTTTATTTGACACTTCTCAAAATTGTTAACTGTATTAGTTATGCCTGTCTGTTTTTTATCAATTATCGTAGGTGCAGATCAGCAGTATGATCTGTTCTTTTATTTAACACTTCTCAAAATTGTTAACTCTATCAGTTATGCTTTTCTGTTTTTTTATCAATTATCGTAGGTGCAGATCAGCAGTATGATCTGTTCTTTTATTTAACACTCCTCAAAATTGTTAATTATATTAACTGAGCTTGTCTGTTTTTATCAATTATCGCAGATTCAGATCAGCAGTATGATCTGTTCTTTTATTTAACACTTCTCAAAATTGTTACCTGTATTAGTTATGCTTGTCTGTTTTTTATCAATAATTATGGTGGGTGCAGATCAGCAGTATGATCTGTTCTTTTATTTAACACGTCTCAAAATTGTTAACTGTATTAGTTATGCTTGTCTGTTTATCAATAATTATCGTAGGTGCAGATCAGCAGTATGATCTGTTCTTTTATTTAACACTTCTCAAAATTGTTACTTGTATTAGTTATGCTTGTCTGTTTTTTATCAATAATTATGGTAGGTGCAGATCAGCAGTGTGATCTGTTCTTTTATTTAACACTTCTCAAAATTGTTAACTCTATCACTTATGCTTTTCTGTTTTTTTATCAATTATCGTGGGTGCAGATCAGCAGTATGATCTGTTCTTTTAGTTAACACTCCTCAAAATTGTTAATTATATTAACTGAGCTTGTCTGCTTTTATCAATTATCGCAGATTCAGATCAGCAGTATGATCTGTTCTTTTATTTAACACTTCTCAAAATTGTTACCTGTATTAGTTATGCTTGTCTGTTTTTTATCAATAATTATGGTGGGTGCAGATCAGCAGTATGATCTGTTCTTTTATTTAACACTTCTCAAAATTGTTAACTATATTAATTAAGCTTGTCTGTTTTTATCAATTATCGCAGATGCAGATCAGCAGTATGATCTGTTCTTTTATTTAACGCTTCTCAAAATTTTTAACTGTAGTAGTTATGCCTGTCTGTTATTTAACAATTGTAGTAGGTACAGATCGGCAGTATGATCTGTTCTTTTAATTAACACTTCTTAAAATTGTTAACTATATTCGATATGCTTGTCTGTGTGTTATCAATTATCGTAGATGCAGATCAGCGGTATGACCTGTTCTTCTATTTAACATTTACCAAAACTGTTACCTGTATTAGTTATGCTTGTCTGTTTTTTTCAATAATTATGGTAGGTGCAGATCAGCAGTGTGATCTGTTCTTTTATTTAACACTTCTCAAAATTGTTACCTGTATTAGTTATGCTTGTCTGTTTTTTATCAATAATTATGGTGGGTGCAGATCAGCAGTATGATCTGTTCTTTTATTTAACACTTCTCAAAATTGTTAACTATATTAGTTAAGCTTGTCTGTTTTTTATCAATTATCGTAGGTACAGCTCAGCAGTATGATCTGTTCTTTTATTTAACACTTCTCAAAATTTTTAACTGTAGTAGTTATGCCTGTCTGTTATTTAACAATTGTAGTAGGTACAGATCGGCAGTATGATCTGTTCTTTTAATTAACACTTCTTAAAATTGTTAACTATATTCGATATGCTTGTCTGTGTGTTATCAATTATCGTAGATGCAGATCAGCGGTATGACCTGTTCTTCTATTTAACATTTACCAAAACTGTTACCTGTATTAGTTATGCTTGTCTGTTTTTTTCAATAATTATGGTAGGTGCAGATCAGCAGTGTGATCTGTTCTTTTATTTAACACTTCTCAAAATTGTTACCTGTATTAGTTATGCTTGTCTGTTTTTTATCAATAATTATGGTGGGTGCAGATCAGCAGTATGATCTGTTCTTTTATTTAACACTTCTCAAAATTGTTAACTATATTAGTTAAGCTTGTCTGTTTTTTATCAATTATCGTAGGTACAGCTCAGCAGTATGATCTGTTCTTTTATTTAACACTTCTCAAAATTTTTAACTGTAGTAGTTATGCCTGTCTGTTATTTAACAATTGTAGTAGGTACAGATCGGCAGTATGATCTGTTCTTTTAATTAACACTTCTTAAAATTGTTAACTATATTCGATATGCTTGTCTGTGTGTTATCAATTATCGTAGATGCAGATCAGCGGTATGACCTGTTCTTCTATTTAACATTTACCAAAACTGTTACCTGTATTAGTTATGCTTGTCTGTTTTTTTCAATAATTATGGTAGGTGCAGATCAGCAGTGTGATCTGTTCTTTTATTTAACACTTCTCAAAATTGTTACCTGTATTAGTTATGCTTGTCTGTTTTTTATCAATAATTATGGTGGGTGCAGATCAGCAGTATGATCTGTTCTTTTATTTAACACTTCTCAAAATTGTTAACTATATTAGTTAAGCTTGTCTGTTTTTTATCAATTATCGTAGGTACAGCTCAGCAGTATGATCTGTTCTTTTATTTAACACTTCTCAAAATTTTTAACTGTAGTAGTTATGCCTGTCTGTTATTTAACAATTGTAGTAGGTACAGATCGGCAGTATGATCTGTTCTTTTAATTAACACTTCTTAAAATTGTTAACTATATTCGATATGCTTGTCTGTGTGTTATCAATTATCGTAGATGCAGATCAGCAGTATGACCTGTTCTTCTATTTAACATTTACCAAAACTGTTACCTGTATTAGTTATGCTTGTCTGTTTTTTTCAATAACTATGGTAGGAGCAGATCAGCAGTGTGATCTGTTCTTTTATTTAACACTTCTCAAAATTGTTACCTGTATTAGTTATGCTTGTCTGTTTTTTATCAATAATTATGGTGGGTGCAGATCAGCAGTATGATCTGTTTTTTATTTATCACTTCTCAAAATTGTTAACTATATTAGTTAAGCTTGTCTGTTTTTTAATCAATTATCGTGGATGCAGATCAGCAGTATGATCTGTTCTTTTATTTAACACTCCTCAAAATTGTTAACTATATTAATTAAGCTTGTCTGTTTTTATCAATTATCGCAGATGCAGATCAGCAGTATGATCTGTTCTTTTATTTAACACTTCTCAAAATTGTTACTTGTATTAGTTATGGTTGTCTGTTTTTTATCAATAATTATGGTAGGTGCAGATCAGCAGTGTGATCTGTTCTTTTATTTAACACTTCTCAAACTTGTTAACTCTATCAGTTATGCTTTTCTGTTTTTTTTATCAATTATCGAGGGTGCAGATCAGCAGTATGATCTGTTCTTTTATTTAACACTCCTCAAAATTGTTAACTATATTAACTAAGCTTGTCTGTTTTTATCAATTATCGCTGATACAGATCAGCAGTATGATCTGTTCTTTTATTTAACACTTCGCAAAACTGTTAACTCTACCAGTTATGCTTTTCTGCTTTTTATCAATTATCGTAGGTGCAGATCAGCAGTATGATCTGTTCTTTTATTTAACACTTCTCAAAATTTTTAACTGTAGTAGTTATGCCTGTCTGTTATTTAACAATTGTAGTAGGTACAGATCGGCAGTATGATCTGTTCTTTTAATCAACACTTCTTAAAATTGTTAACTATATTCGATATGCTTGTCTGTGTGTTATCAATTATCGTAGATGCAGATCAGCGGTATGACCTGTTCTTCTATTTAACATTTACCAAAACTGTTACCTGTATTAGTTATGCTTGTCTGTTTTTTTCAATAATTTTGGTAGGTGCAGATCAGCAGTGTGATCTGTTCTTTTATTTAACACTTCTCAAAATTGTTACCTGTATTAGTTATGCTTGTCTGTTTTTATCAATAATTATGGTGGGTGCAGATCAGCAGTATGATCTGTTCTTTTATTTAACACTTCTCAAAATTGTTAACTATATTAGTTAAGCTTGTCTGTTTTTTATCAATTATCGTAGGTACAGCTCAGCAGTATGATCTGTTCTTTTATTGAACAATTCTCAAAATTTTTAACTGTAATAGTTATGCCTGTCTGTTTTTCATCTATTGTCGTAGGTACAGATCAGCAGTATGACCTGTTCTTTCATTTAACACTTCTCAAAGTTGTTAACTCTAATTAGTTATGCTTTTCTGTTTTTTATCAATTATCGTAGGTGCAGATCAGCAGTATGATCTGTTCTTTTATTTAACACGTCTCCAAATTGTTAACTGTATTTGTTATGCTTGTCCGTTTATCAATAATTATCGTAGGTGCAGATCAGCAGTATGATCTGCTCTTTTGTCTAACACTACTCAAAATTGTTAACTATATTAACTAAGCTTGTCTGTTTTTATCAATCATCGCAGATGCAGATCAGCAGTATGATCTGTTTTTTTATTTAACACTTCTCAAAGTTGTTAACACTATTAGTTATGCTTTTCTGTTTTTTATCAATTATCGTCGGTGCAGATCAGATGTATGATCTGTTCTTTTATTGAACACTTCTCAAAATTTTTAACTGTAGTAGTTATGCCTGTCTGTTTTTCATCTATCGTCGTAGGTACAGATCAGCAGTATGATCTGTTCTTTTATTTAACACTTCCTCAAATTGTTAACTATATTCGATATGCTCTTCTGTTTTTTATCAATTATCGTAGATGCAGATCAGCTGTATGATCTGTTCTTTTATTGAACAATTCTCAAAATTTTTAACTGGAGTAGTTATGCCTGTCTGTTTTTTATCTATTCTCGTAGGTACAGATCAGCAGTATGATCTGTTCTTGTATTTAACACCTCTTAAAATTGTTAACTATATTCGATATGCTTGTCTGTTTTTTATCAATTATCGTAGATGCAGATCAACAGTATGATCTGTTCTTTTATTTAACCTTATTAAAATTGTTAACTATATTCGATATGCTTGTCTGTTTCTTATCAATTATCGTAGATGCAGATCAGCACTATGATATGTTCTTTTATTTAACACTTCTCAAAATTGTTACCTGTATTAGTTATGCTTGTCTGTTTTTTATCAATAATTATGGTGGGTACAGTTCAGCAGTATGATCTGTTCTTTTATTTAACACTTCTCAAAATTGTTAACTATATTAGTTAAGCTTGTCTGTTTTTTTATCAATCATCGTGGATGCAGATCAGCAGTATGATCTGTTCTTTTATTTAACACTTCTCAAAATTGTTAACTATATTAGTTAAGCTTGTCTGTTTTTTTATCAATCATCGTGGATGCAGATCAGCAGTATGATCTGTTCTTTCATTTAACACTTCTTAAAATTGTTAACTGTATTAGTTATGCCTGTCTGTGTTTTATCAATTATCGTAGGTGCAGATCGGCAGTATGATCTGTTCTTTTATTTAACACTTCTTAAATATATATGGTTATAATATTATTCGCGCTTGAATATCTATCAGTTAGGCGAGTGTGTTGTGGTTGTTGAACGACGGTGTTAATTCGCGTGTGTGGTATGTCAAGTCAAGGTCGTTTTAGTAGGGGTATGTTGTGATTGGTTGCTGCGTTACGTTTCACCCGGTTCACCGGCAACACCTAACTACGGCAGCTGACCGCCATAGCCAGGACCGCCAACCGATCTCCTGCCGGTACAGGCGAAGCTACAAACACGGTGAACGACTGAAAGGGTAACGCAAGTGTGTTGTGGTTGTTGGACGAAGGTGTTAATTCGCGTATGTGGTATGTTGTGATTGGATGCTGCGTAACGTTTCACCCGGTTCACCGGCAACACCTAACTACGGCAGCTGACCGCCATAGCCAGGACCGCCAACCGATCTCCTGCCGGTACAGGCGAAGCTACAAACACGGTGAACGACTGAAACCGTTACGTAAGTGTGTTGTGGTTGTTGGACGAATGTGTTAATTCGCGTGTGTGGTATGTTGTGATTGGATGCTGCGTTACGTTTCACCCGGTTCACCGGCAACACCTAACTACGGCAGCTGACCGCCATAGTCAGGACCGCCAACCGATCTCCTGCCGGTACAGGCGAAGCTACAAACACGGTGAACGACTGAAACCGTTACGTAAGTGTGTTGTGGTTGTTGGACGAATGTGTTAATTCGCGTGTGTGGTATGTTGTGATTGGATGCTGCGTTACGTTTCACCCGGTTCACCGGCAACACCTAACTACGGCAGCTGACCGCCATAGCCAGGACCGCCAACCGATCTCCTGCCGGTACAGGCGAAGCTACAAACGCGGTGAACGACTGAAAGGGTGACGCAAGTGTGTTGTGGTTGTTGGACGAAGGTGTTAATTCGCGTATGTGGTATGTTGTGATTGGATGCTGCGTAACGTTTCACCCGGTTCACCGGCAACACCTAACTACGACAGCTGACCGCCATAGTCAGGACCGCCAACCGATCTCCTGCCGGTACAGGCGAAGCTACAAACACGGTGAACGACTGAAACAGTTACGCAAGTATGTTGTGGATGTTGGACGAATGTGTTAATTCGCGTGTGTGGTATGTTGTGATTGGATGCTGCGTTACGTTTCACCCGGTTCACCGGCAACACCTAACTACGGCAGCTGACCGCCATAGTTAGGACCGCCAACCGATCTCCTGCCGGTACAGGCGAAGCTACAAACACGGTGAACGACTGAAACAGTTACGCAAGTATGTTATGGATGTTGGACGAAGGTGTTAATTCGTGTGTGTGGTATGTTGCGATTGGATGCTGCGTTACGTTTCACCCGGTTCACCGGCAACACCTAACTACGGCAGCTGACCGCCATAGCCAGGACCGCCAACCGATCTCCTGCCGGTACAGGCGAAGCTACAAACACGGTGAACGACTGAAACGGTAACGCAAGTGTGTTGTGGTTGTTGGACGATGGTGTTAATTCGCGTATGTGGTATGTTGTGGTTTGATGCTGCGTAACGTTTCACCCGGTTCACCGGCAACACCTAACTACGGCAGCTGACCGCCATAGTCAGGACCGCCAACCGATCTCCTGCCGGTACAGGCGAAGCTACAAACACGGTGAACGACTGAAACCGTTACGTAAGTGTGTTGTGGTTGTTGGACGAATGTGTTAATTCGCGTGTGTGGTATGTTGTGATTGGATGCTGCGGTACGTTTCACCCGGTTCACCGGCAACACCTAACTACGGCAGCTGACCGCCATAGCCAGGACCGCCAACCGATCTCCTGCCGGTACAGGCGAAGCTACAAACGCGGTGAACGACTGAAAGGGTGACGCAAGTGTGTTGTGGTTGTTGGACGAAGGTGTTAATTCGCGTATGTGGTATGTTGTGATTGGATGCTGCGTAACGTTTCACCCGGTTCACCGGCAACACCTAACTACGACAGCTGACCGCCATAGTCAGGACCGTCAACCGATCTCCTGCCGGTACAGGCGAAGCTACAAACACGGTGAACGACTGAAACAGTTACGCAAGTATGTTGTGGATGTTGGACGAAGGTGTTAATTCGTGTGTGTGGTATGTTGTGATTGGATGCTGCGTTACGTTTCACCCGGTTCACCGGCAACACCTAACTACGGCAGCTGACCGCCATAGCCAGGACCGCCAACCGATCTCCTGCCGGTACAGGCGAAGCTACAAACACGGTGAACGACTGAAACGGTAACGCAAGTGTGTTGTGGTTGTTGGACGATGGTGTTAATTCGCGTATGTGGTATGTTGTGATTTGATGCTGCGTAACGTTTCACCCGGTTCACCGGCAACACCTAACTACGGCAGCTGACCGCCATAGTCAGGACCGCCAACCGATCTCCTGCCGGTACAGGCGAAGCTACAAACACGGTGAACGACTGAAACCGTTACGTAAGTGTGTTGTGGTTGTTAGACGAAGGTGTTAATTCGCGTGTGTGGTATGTTGTGATTGGATGCTGCGTTACGTTTCACCCGGTTCACCGGCAACACCTAACTACGGCAGCTGACCGCCATAGCCAGGACCGCCAACCGATCTCCTGCCGGTACAGGCGAAGCTACAAACACGGTGAATGACTGAAACGGTAATGCAAGTGTGTTGTGGTTGTTGGACGAAGGTGTTAATTCGCGTGTGTGGTATGTTGTGATTGGATGCTGCGTTACGTTTCACCCGGTTCACCGGCAACACCTAACTACGGCAGCTGACCGCCATAGCCAGGACCGCCAACCGATCTCCTGCCGGTACAGGCGAAGCTACAAACACGGTAAACGACTGAAACGGTAACGCAAGTGTGTTGTGGTTGTTGGACGAAGGTGTTAATTCGCGTGTGTGGTATGTTGTGATTGGATGCTGCGTAACGTTTCACCCGGTTCACCGGCAACACCTAACTACGGCAGCTGATCGCCATAGCCAGGACCGCCAACCGATCTCCTGCCGGTACAGGCGAAGCTACAAACACGGTGAACGACTGAAATAGTTACGCGAGTGTGTTGTGGTTGTATGAAGGTATTAATTCACGTATGTGTTATGGTCAAGTCAAGGTCGATTTCGTATTGGTATGTTATAAGTCGTGAAGTTGCGAAAGTGTCTGTGGATGTTTATTGTGACTTAGATGTTAGCTCTTTAGCGTTACCCAGGGTGCACCACGAGGAGGCGAGCTAACTTTGCACCCCATTGTTTTTTTAACTGTATGTTTTGTGAATGTGAAATGCAATTAAAATTGAATGTCTTAATATTGAGGAATTAAAATATTAAATGTGCTTATGTTGCTGTACGCCATATATATAGCTGAAGTAAAATCGGATTGTATTTGGAAATAAAAACTACTATTTTAATAATAGGAAACTACAAAGGATATGAAATATATACATATATACGAATTTCATTAAAAGTATACTTTCAGAAATCCTTCATGTATGGATATCTAGAAAAATTATGAGAAATATTACTCTTAAACATTCCATCGATATTTTTAAATTAATCCCTTTGAAAGTTTCTAAAAATATATTTATGCTTGAAGACAAATTTATAAAAACTTTATGTTCAACCCGATTTATGAGAGTTTCAAAAATTTAAATTATTTATTAGTCGAGTTATAATAAGCAAAGTTATCCGAAAAGTTTGAAGAAACCGGAAATATAAAATATATACCTGAATTAGGAAGGCGAAGAACTGTAAGATAAAATGACCGTCGAAATGTTATGCTTGCCGGTCAGCAACTTGAAGTTGTCGAAGTCTAGTTCAAAAATGCATAACTACTTATGAAGTTTCAAAAATGGCATCCGTATAACATCTCGTAACAATTATGGGCAGATGACATAGACAGAATATAACAATTTTACGAAGAAATTAAAAATTTACAAAATGTTCAGTGACGAAGCAACTATTTACTTGAACGGAATCAAGAAGAGGCCAAATAATCAAGAAAATCTAATACTAACCATTTAAAAATGTTCTGTAAACTGCCAATTCTCCTCCTATTATATATACATAAATAACAGCTATAATTTACGTTTGATGCATAGTGATTTTCCGGATTGTTATGCCGTGACCTCGGTAACAGGTAGCTGCCAGAAACAGAATTAAAATGTAGTCCCTAGTATTAGCCGGGATTCTTTTACGTGCCCTGGTTGTTCTCGGGCTAGGCTCTGTGGAGGCATGTCCCCGGTGTCGGTGTCTCCGGGCCCGTTCATATATTGATTCGGGTTCCTATTGTTGGTATTACGACTGCTACGGTCCGAACCGTTTCTCGGATAATGGTGGTCCTCCAAGGCGTCCCGTAGCCGTCGCTTAACTGTCGGCATCTTCAGTGGTGACTCCGCAAAAGCTACGCCGCGACTGAGGCCTCAAGTCCGATAACAAGCAATGACGCACGACCCGTCACGGTTGAGCAGCCGCGAAGGCGTGGCCAAGCTATTATTAGTTATCGATCGTGTGACATGGGGAGTGGTACGAGCGCGTACGGACCTGGGTAGTGGGCGGGGCCTGAAGCTCGGATCGAAAGCCGACGCCCTCTCCGTCACAGCTCGGTAACACCCTGGGCGTGGCTACGCTGTTATTAGTCATCGACCGTGTAATGCGGGTGCTGACACAAGTGTTCGGCAGATATGTAGGCGTGGCCATGCCATTAGTTATCGATCGTGTAGTGTATAACGTGGTCTGAGCGCGTTCGGGCTGCGCAGTCGAGGAGTAGGTGGAGCCTCGAGATCGGCCTCGGTGTTTACGCCAGCCTGACCATGGTTCGGAAACCGCGTAGGCGTGGTTAAGTTATTATTACTCCCTAGTGACACAACCCCAATTTCATCTACAATGTGGGCTCTGAATGCGTCACTCGCCGAAGCTGTTGCTACAGCATTTCCCTGTTCACGTATCACGCTGGGGGTGTCCGTTAGCCCTGCAATTCCCACATTACCATAGCCATTCCGTTGTTGTTTGATCTTCAGTAAGGGCAGCCATGTTCCACTCATACGAAATCTTTATGGAATAAATATAATTTAAATGTTCTATTTAATTCAATCATTAAATAAATCGAATTATTTCCGCTTCGATTCGTCAACATCGGAAACTATAAACTATTTTATACTCATTTCCACACCACCTGGCGGTAGAGTAAGTGGCGCGTTTTTTTTATTGTGGTATCCCCAGTAGGCCTAATCCACTTTCATATTTTTGAAATTACTCTATGTTTGGTTTCACTATTTTATCAGTTATCAATTATCGTAGGAGCAGATCAGCAGTATGATCTGTTCTTTTATTTAACACTTCTCAAAATTGTTAACTGTATTAGTTATGCCTGTCTGATTTTTATCAATTATCGCAAATGCCGATCAGCAGTATGATCCGTTCTTTTATTTGACACTTCTCAAAATTGTTAACTGTATTAGTTATGCCTGTCTGTTTTTTATCAATTATCGTAGGTGCAGATCAGCAGTATGATCTGTTCTTTTATTTAACACTTCTCAAAATTGTTAACTCTATCAGTTATGCTTTTCTGTTTTTTTATCAATTATCGTAGGTGCAGATCAGCAGTATGATCTGTTCTTTTATTTAACACTCCTCAAAATTGTTAATTATATTAACTGAGCTTGTCTGTTTTTATCAATTATCGCAGATTCAGATCAGCAGTATGATCTGTTCTTTTATTTAACACTTCTCAAAATTGTTACCTGTATTAGTTATGCTTGTCTGTTTTTTATCAATAATTATGGTGGGTGCAGATCAGCAGTATGATCTGTTCTTTTATTTAACACTTCTCAAAGTTGTTAACTCTAATTAGTTATGCTTTTCTGTTTTTTATCAATTATCGTAGGTGCAGATCAGCAGTATGATTTGTTCTTTTATTTAACACGTCTCAAAATTGTTAACTGTATTAGTTATGCTTGTCTGTTTATCAATAATTATCGTAGGTGCAGATCAGCAGTATGATCTGTTCTTTTATTTAACACTTCTCAAAATTGTTACTTGTATTAGTTATGCTTGTCTGTTTTTTATCAATAATTATGGTAGGTGCAGATCAGCAGTGTGATCTGTTCTTTTATTTAACACTTCTCAAAATTGTTAACTCTATCAGTTATGCTTTTCTGTTTTTTTATCAATTATCGTGGGTGCAGATCAACAGTATGATCTGTTCTTTGAGTTAACACTCCTCAAAATTGTTAATTATATTAACTGAGCTTGTCTGCTTTTATCAATTATCGCAGATTCAGATCAGCAGTATGATCTGTTCTTTTATTTAACACTTCTCAAAATTGTTACCTGTATTAGTTATGCTTGTCTGTTTTTTATCAATAATTATGGTGGGTGCAGATCAGCAGTATGATCTGTTCTTTTATTTAACACTTCTCAAAATTGTTAACTATATTAATTAAGCTTGTCTGTTTTTATCAATTATCGCAGATGCAGATCAGCAGTATGATCTGTTCTTTTATTTAACGCTTCTCAAAATTTTTAACTGTAGTAGTTATGCCTGTCTGTTATTTAACAATTGTAGTAGGTACAGATCGGCAGTATGATCTGTTCTTTTAATTAACACTTCTTAAAATTGTTAACTATATTCGATATGCTTGTCTGTGTGTTATCAATTATCGTAGATGCAGATCAGCGGTATGACCTGTTCTTCTATTTAACATTTACCAAAACTGTTACCTGTATTAGTTATGCTTGTCTGTTTTTTTCAATAATTATGGTAGGTGCAGATCAGCAGTGTGATCTGTTCTTTTATTTAACACTTCTCAAAATTGTTACCTGTATTAGTTATGCTTGTCTGTTTTTTATCAATAATTATGGTGGGTGCAGATCAGCAGTATGATCTGTTCTTTTATTTAACACTTCTCAAAATTGTTAACTATATTAGTTAAGCTTGTCTGTTTTTTATCAATTATCGTAGGTACAGCTCAGCAGTATGATCTGTTCTTTTATTTAACACTTCTCAAAATTTTTAACTGTAGTAGTTATGCCTGTCTGTTATTTAACAATTGTAGTAGGTACAGATCGGCAGTATGATCTGTTCTTTTAATTAACACTTCTTAAAATTGTTAACTATATTCGATATGCTTGTCTGTGTGTTATCAATTATCGTAGATGCAGATCAGCAGTATGACCTGTTCTTCTATTTAACATTTACCAAAACTGTTACCTGTATTAGTTATGCTTGTCTGTTTTTTTCAATAATTATGGTAGGTGCAGATCAGCAGTGTGATCTGTTCTTTTATTTAACACTTCTCAAAATTGTTACCTGTATTAGTTATGCTTGTCTGTTTTTTATCAATAATTATGGTGGGTGCAGATCAGCAGTATGATCTGTTTTTTATTTGACACTTCTCAAAATTGTTAACTATATTAGTTAAGCTTGTCTGTTTTTTTATCAATTATCGTGGATGCAGATCAGCAGTATGATCTGTTCTTTTATTTAACACTCCTCAAAATTGTTAACTATATTAATTAAGCTTGTCTGTTTTTATCAATTATCGCAGATGCAGATCAGCAGTATGATCTGTTCTTTTATTTAACACTTCTCAAAATTGTTACTTGTATTAGTTATGGTTGTCTGTTTTTTATCAATAATTATGGTAGGTGCAGATCAGCAGTGTGATCTGTTCTTTTATTTAACACTTCTCAAAATTGTTAACTCTATCAGTTATGCTTTTCTGTTTTTTTATCAATTATCGAGGGTGCAGATCAGCAGTATGATCTGTTCTTTTATTTAACACTCCTCAAAATTGTTAACTATATTAACTAAGCTTGTCTGTTTTTATCAATTATCGCTGATGCAGATCAGCAGTATGATCTGTTCTTTTATTTAACACATCGCAAAACTGTTAACTCTACCAGTTATGCTTTTCTGTTTTTTATCAATTATCGTAGGTGCAGATCAGCAGTATGATCTGTTCTTTTATTTAACACGTCTCAAATTTGTTAACTGTATTACTTATGCTTGTCTGTTTTTTATCAATAATTATCGTAGGTGCAGATCAGCGGTATGATCTGCTCTTTTATTTAACATTCCTCAAAGTTGTTAACTAAATTAATTAAGCTCGTCTGTTTATATCAATTATCGCTGATGCAGATCAGCAGTATGATCTGTTCTTTTATTTAACACTTCGCAAAACTGTTAACTCTACCAGTTATGCTTTTCTGTTTTTTATCAATTATCGTAGGTGCAGATCAGCAGTATGATCTGTTCTTTTATTTAACACGTCTCAATTTTGTTAACTGTATTACTTATGCTTGTCTGTTTTTTATCAATAATTATCGTAGGTGCAGATCAGCGGTATGATCTGCTCTTTTATTTAACATTCCTCAAAGTTGTTAACTAAATTAATTAAGCTCGTCTGTTTATATCAATTATCGCTGATGCAGATCAGCAGTATGATCTGTTCTTTTATTTAACACTTCGCAAAACTGTTAACTCTACCAGTTATGCTTTTCTGTTTTTTATCAATTATCGTAGGTGCAGATCATCAGTATGATCTGTTCTTTCATTTAACACGTCTCAAAATTTTTAACTGTAATAGTTATGCCTGTCTGTTTTTCATCTATTGTCGTAGGTACAGATCAGCAGTATGACCTGTTCTTTCATTTAACACTTCTCAAAGTTGTTAATTCTAATTAGTTATGCTTTTCTGTTTTTTATCAATTATCGTAGGTGCAGATCAGCAGTATGATCTGTTCTTTTATTTAACACGTCTCCAAATTGTTAACTGTATTTGTTATGCTTGTCCGTTTATCAATAATTATCGTAGGTGCAGATCAGCAGTATGATCTGCTCTTTTGTCTAACACTACTCAAAATTGTTAACTATATTAACTAAGCTTGTCTGTTTTTATCAATCATCGCAGATGCAGATTAGCAGTATGATCTGTTTTTTTATTTAACACTTCTCAAAGTTGTTAATTCTAATTAGTTATGCTTTTCTGTTTTTTATCAATTATCGTCGATGCAGATCAGCTGTATGATCTGTTCTTTTATTGAACACTTCTCAAAATTTTTAACTGTAGTAGTTATGCCTGTCTGTTTTTCATCTATCGTCGTAGGTACAGATCAGCAGTATGATCTGTTCTTTTATTTAACACTTCCTCAAATTGTTAACTATATTCGATATGCTCTTCTGTTTTTTATCAATTATCGTAGATGCAGATCAGCTGTATGATCTGTTCTTTTATTGAACAATTCTCAAAATTTTTAACTGGAGTAGTTATGCCTGTCTGTTTTTTATCTATTGTCGTAGGTACAGATCAGCAGTATGATCTGTTCTTGTATTTAACACCTCTTAAAATTGTTAACTATATCAACAGTATGATCTGTTCTTTTATTTAACCTTATTAAAATTGTTAACTATATTCGATATGCTTGTCTGTTTCTTATCAATTATCGTAGATGCAGATCAGCACTATGATATGTTCTTTTATTTAACACTTCTCAAAATTGTTACCTGTATTAGTTATGCTTGTCTGTTTTTTATCAATAATTATGGTGGGTACAGTTCAGCAGTATGATCTGTTCTTTTATTTAACACTTCTCAAAATTGTTAACTATATTAGTTAAGTTTGTCTGTTTTTTTATCAATCATCGTGGATGCAGATCAGCAGTATGATCTGTTCTTTTATTTAACACTTCTCAAAATTGTTAACTATATTAGTTAAGCTTGTCTGTTTTTTTATCAATCATCGTGGATGCAGATCAGCAGTATGATCTGTTCTTTCATTTAGCACTTCTTAAAATTGTTAACTGTATTAGTTATGCCTGTCTGTGTTTTATCAATTATCGTAGGTGCAGATCGGCAGTATGATCTGTTCTTTTATTTAACACTTCTTAAATATATATGGTTATATTATTCGCGCTTGAATATCTATCAGTTAGGCGAGTGTGTTGTGGTTGTTGAACGAAGGTGTTAATTCGCGTGTGTGGTATGTCAAGTCAAGGTCGTTTTAGTAGGGGTATGTTGTGATTGGTTGCTGCGTTACGTTTCACCCGGTTCACCGGCAACACCTAACTACGGCAGCTGACCGCCATAGCCAGGACCGCCAACCGATCTCCTGCCGGTACAGGCGAAGCTACAAACACGGTGAACGACTGAAAGGGTAACGCAAGTGTGTTGTGGTTGTTGGACGAAGGTGTTAATTCGCGTATGTGGTATGTTGTGATTGGATGCTGCGTAACGTTTCACCCGGTTCACCGGCAACACCTAACTACGGCAGCTGACCGCCATAGTTAGGACCGCCAACCGATCTCCTGCCGGTACAGGCGAAGCTACAAACACGGTGAACGACTGAAACAGTTACGCAAGTATGTTATGGATGTTGGACGAAGGTGTTAATTCGTGTGTGTGGTATGTTGCGATTGGATGCTGCGTTACGTTTCACCCGGTTCACCGGCAACACCTAACTACGGCAGCTGACCGCCATAGCCAGGACCGCCAACCGATCTCCTGCCGGTACAGGCGAAGCTACAAACACGGTGAACGACTGAAACGGTAACGCAAGTGTGTTGTGGTTGTTGGACGATGGTGTTAATTCGCGTATGTGGTATGTTGTAGTTTGATGCTGCGTAACGTTTCACCCGGTTCACCGGCAACACCTAACTACGGCAGCTGACCGCCATAGTCAGGACCGCCAACCGATCTCCTGCCGGTACAGGCGAAGCTACAAACACGGTGAACGACTGAAACCGTTACGTAAGTGTGTTGTGGTTGTTGGACGAATGTGTTAATTCGCGTGTGTGGTATGTTGTGATTGGATGCTGCGTTACGTTTCACCCGGTTCACCGGCAACACCTAACTACGGCAGCTGACCGCCATAGCCAGGACCGCCAACCGATCTCCTGCCGGTACAGGCGAAGCTACAAACACGGTGAACGACTGAAAGGGTAACGCAAGTGTGTTGTGGTTGTTGGACGAAGGTGTTAATTCGCGTATGTGGTATGTTGTGATTGGATGCTGCGTAACGTTTCACCCGGTTCACCGGCAACACCTAACTACGGCAGCTGACCGCCATAGTCAGGACCGCCAACCGATCTCCTGCCGGTACAGGCGAAGCTACAAACGCGGTGAACGACTGAAAGGGTGACGCAAGTGTGTTGTGGTTGTTGGACGAAGGTGTTAATTCGCGTATGTGGTATGTTGTGATTGGATGCTGCGTAACGTTTCACCCGGTTCACCGGCAACACCTAACTACGACAGCTGACCGCCATAGTCAGGACCGCCAACCGATCTCCTGCCGGTACAGGCGAAGCTACAAACACGGTGAACGACTGAAACAGTTACGCAAGTATGTTGTGGATGTTGGACGAAGGTGTTAATTCGTGTGTGTGGTATGTTGTGATTGGATGCTGCGTTACGTTTCACCCGGTTCACCGGCAACACCTAACTACGGCAGCTGACCGCCATAGCCAGGACCGCCAACCGATCTCCTGCCGGTACAGGCGAAGCTACAAACGCGGTGAACGACTGAAAGGGTGACGCAAGTGTGTTGTGGTTGTTGGACGAAGGTGTTAATTCGCGTATGTGGTATGTTGTGATTGGATGCTGCGTAACGTTTCACCCGGTTCACCGGCAACACCTAACTACGACAGCTGACCGCCATAGTCAGGACCGCCAACCGATCTCCTGCCGGTACAGGCGAAGCTACAAACACGGAGAACGACTGAAACAGTTACGCAAGTATGTTGTGGATGTTAGACGAAGGTGTTAATTCGTGTGTGTGGTATGTTGTGATTGGATGCTGCGTTACGTTTCACCCGGTTCACCGGCAACACCTAACTACGGCAGCTGACCGCCATAGCCAGGACCGCCAACCGATCTCCTGCCGGTACAGGCGAAGCTACAAACACGGTGAACGACTGAAACGGTAACGCAAGTGTGTTGTGGTTGTTGGACGATGGTGTTAATTCGCGTATGTGGTATGTTGTGATTTGATGCTGCGTAACGTTTCACCCGGTTCACCGGCAACACCTAACTACGGCAGCTGACCGCCATAGTCAGGACCGCCAACCGATCTCCTGCCGGTACAGGCGAAGCTACAAACACGGTGAACGACTGAAACCGTTACGTAAGTGTGTTGTGGTTGTTGGACGAAGGTGTTAATTCGCGTGTGTGGTATGTTGTGATTGGATGCTGCGTTACGTTTCACCCGGTTCACCGGCAACACCTAACTACGGCAGCTGACCGCCATAGCCAGGACCGCCAACCGATCTCCTGCCGGTACAGGCGAAGCTACAAACACGGTGAACGACTGAAACGGTAATGCAAGTGTGTTGTGGTTGTTGGACGAAGGTGTTAATTCGCGTATGTGGTATGTTGTGATTGGATGCTGCGTAACGTTTCACCCGGTTCACCGGCAACACCTAACTACGGCAGCTGAGCGCCATAGCCAGGACCGCCAACCGATCTCCTGCCGGTACAGGCGAAGCTACAAACACGGTGAACGACTGAAAGCGTTACGCAAGTGTGTTGTGGTTGTTGGGCGAAGGTGTTAATTCGCGTGTGTGGTATGTTGTGATTGGATGCTGCGTTACGTTTCACCCGGTTCACCGGCAACACCTAACTACGGCAGCTGACCGCCATAGCCAGGACCGCCAACCGATCTCCTGCCGGTACAGGCGAAGCTACAAACACGGTAAACGACTGAAACGGTAACGCAAGTGTGTTGTGGTTGTTGGACGAAGGTGTTAATTCGCGTGTGTGGTATGTTGTGAATGGATGCTGCGTAACGTTTCACCCGGTTCACCGGCAACACCTAACTACGGCAGCTGATCGCCATAGCCAGGACCGCCAACCGATCTCCTGCCGGTACAGGCGAAGCTACAAACACGGTGAACGACTGAAATAGTTACGCGAGTGTGTTGTGGTTGTATGAAGGTATTAATTCACGTATGTGTTATGGTCAAGTCAAGGTCGATTTCGTATTGGTATGTTATAAGTCGTGAAGTTGCGAAAGTGTCTGTGGATGTTTATTGTGACTTAGATGTTAGCTCTTTAGCGTTACCCAGGGTGCACCACGAGGAGGCGAGCTAACTTTGCACCCCATTGTTTTTTTAACTGTATGTTTTATGAATGTGAAATGCAATTAAAATTGAATGTCTTAATATTGAGGAATTAAAATATTAAATGTGCTTATGTTGCTGTACGTCATATATATAGCTGAAGTAAAATCGAATTGTATTTGGAAATAAAAACTACTATTTTAATAATAGGAAACTACAAAGGATATGAAATATATACATATATACGAATTTCATTAAAAGTATACTTTCAGAAATCCTTCATGTATGGATATCTAGAAAAATTATGAGAAATATTACTCTTAAACATTCCATCGATATTTTTAAATTAATCCCTTTGAAAGTTTCTAAAAATATATTTATGCTTGAAGACAAATTTATAAAAACTTTATGTTCAACCCGATTTATGAGAGTTTCAAAAATTTAAATTATTTATTAGTCGAGTTATAATAAGTAAAGTTATCCGAAAAGTTTGAAGAAACCGGAAATATAAAATATATACCTGAATTAGGAAGGCGAAGAACTGTAAGATAAAATGACCGTCGAAATGTTATGCTTGCCGGTCAGCAACTTGAAGTTGTCGAAGTCTAGTTCAAAAATGCATAACTACTTATGAAGTTTCAAAAATGGCATCCGTATAACATCTCGTAACAATTATGGGCAGATGACATAGACAGAATATAACAATTTTACGAAGAAATTAAAAATTTACAAAATGTTCAGTGACGAAGTAACTATTTACTTGAACGGAATCAAGAAGAGGCCAAATAATCAAGAAAATCTAATACTAACCATTTAAAAATGTTCTGTAAACTGCCAATTCTCCTCCTATTATATATACATAAATAACAGCTATAATTTACGTTTGATGCATAGTGATTTTCCGGATTGTTATGCCGTGACCTCGGTAACATGTAGCTGCCAGAAACAGAATTAAAATGTAGTCCCTAGTATTAGCCGGGATTCTTTTACGTGCCCTGGTTGTTCTCGGGCTAGGCTCTGTGGAGGCATGTCCCCGGTGTCGGTGTCTCCGGGCCCGTTCATATATTGATTCGGGTTCCTATTGTTGGTATTACGACTGCTACGGTCCGAACCGTTTCTCGGATAATGGTGGTCCTCCAAGGCGTCCCTAGCCGTCGCTGTAACTGTCGGCATCTTCAGTGGTGACTCCGCAAAAGCTACGCCGCGACTGAGGCCTCAAGTCCGATACCAGCAATGACGCACGACCCGTCACGGTTGAGCAGCCGCGAAGGCGTGGCCAAGCTATTATTAGTTATCGATCGTGTGACACGGGGAGTGGTACGAGCGCGTACGGACCTGGGTAGTGGGCGGGGCCTGAAGCTCGGATCGAGAGCCGACGCCCTCTCCGTCACAGCTCGGTAATACCCTGGGCGTGGCTATGCTGTTATTAGTCATCGACCGTGTAATGCGGGTGAACGACTGAAACCGTTACGTAAGTGTGTTGTGGTTGTTGGACGAAGGTGTTAATTCGCGTGTGTGGTATGTTGTGATTGGATGCTGCGTTACGTTTCACCCGGTTCACCGGCAACACCTAACTACGGCAGCTGATCGCCATAGCCAGGACCGCCAACCGATCTCCTGCCGGTACAGGCGAAGCTACAAACACGGTGAACGACTGAAATGGTAACGCAAGTGTGTTGTGGTTGTTGGACGAAGGTGTTAATTCGCGTATGTGGTATGTTGTGATTGGATGCTGCGTAACGTTTCACCCGGTTCACAGGGTGCAGGGTGCACCACGAGGAGGCGAGCTGACTTTGCACCCCATTGTTTTTTTAACTGTATGTTTTGTGAATGTGAAATGCAATTAAAATTGAATGTCTTAATATTGAGGAATTAAAATATTAAAAATGCTTATGTTGCTGTACGCCATATATATAGATGAAGTAAAATTGAATTGTATTTGGAAATAAAAACTACTATTTTAATAATAGGAAACTACAAAGGATATGAAATATATACATATATACGAATTTCATTAAAAGTGAAGTATACTTTCAGAAATCCTCCATGTATGGATATCTAGAAAAATTATGGGAAATATTACTCTCAAATATTCCATCGATATTTTTAAATTAATTCCTTTGAAAGTTTCTAAAAATATATTTATGCTTGAAGACAAATTTTTAAAAACTTTATGTTCAACCCGATTTATGAGAGTTTCAAAAATCGAGTTATAATAAGTAAAGTTGTCCAAAAAGTTTGAAGAAACCGGAAATATAAAATATATACCTGAATTAGGAAGGCGAAGAACTGTAAGATAAAATGACCGTCGAAATGTTATGCTTGCCGGTCAGCAACTTGAAGTTGTCGAAGTCTAGTTCAAAAATACATAACTACTTATGAAGTTTCAAAACTGGTATCCGTATAGCATCTCGTAACAATTATGGACAGAATATAACAATTTTAAGAAGAAATTAAAAATTTACAAAATGTTCAGTGACGAAGCAACTATTGCATTAACATACAGAAATTTACGGAATCTGATGTTTTTCTAGCAATTCATAAATTAAAAAACAAAATGTCATGTGGTGACGATCAGATTCCTAGTTTTCTACTAAAAGATTGTTCAAGGGTTCTAAGCACACCATTGCTTACTTTATTCAATATAGCATTATCCACAGGCGAGTTTCCTGATAGGTGGAAACTGACAAGAGTGTGTCCAATTCTAAAAAGTGGTAACCCTACAGATGTGAGTTGTTATCGTCTAATTGCAATTTTGTCTAACATCGCAAAGGTCTTTGAGATGTGTCTGTACAAACAAATATTTGATTATGTTAAGTCGTACATATCACCAAATCAGCATGGTTTTGTTCCTAACCGTTCAACATTGTCTAACTTGGCTGAATTTACTCAGTATACGGCGAACTATGTTGATGACAAAGGACAAGTTGATGTTGTTTACACAGACTTCTCAAAGGCTTTTGACAAAGTGAATCATAGTATATTGCTTTGCAAGTTGGAACGTTATGGTTTTAGTAACAGTTTACTCCGCCTGTTCAATTCTTACCTATATCAACGAAAACTGTACGTTTCTTATAACGGTTTCAAGTCGAACACCTTTATTGCGACATCAGGAGTGCCTCAGGGCTCTAATCTGGGGCCACTTCTTTTTATTCTATTTGTAAATGACTTATCTTTAACTTTAAAATCTAATCATCTTTTGTTTGCCGACGACTTGAAATTGTTTTTGAATATATCATCTACGACTGACTGTTTGATACTGCAAGACCTTGTAGATTATGTTCATACTTGGTGTACTGATAATTATTTACCTATTAATATAAATAAGTGCAAAACATGTACGTATTCTCTCAAAAATCAGCCACTAATATTTGATTATAATATAGGTATGTCACCTTTAATACGTTGCGAGGAAATTAAAGATCTTGGTGTAGTGTTTGACAGCAGATTATCTTTTTCTAGCCATATTAATTCAAATATTAAATCTGCATACAGTACCCTAGGCTTTGTTTCTCTCTTCTTTCACTGATGCAAAGTGCATTGAGGAGTCTATATTATTCGCTCGTACGTTCAAAACTAGAATACTGTAACCTTATTTGGTATCCCTACTATCAAATCTACAGTAACCATTTGGAAAGAATACAGCGACGCTTTCTCAAACTCCTATCTTTTCGCATCGACAATTATTATCCTGATAGGGAATATGATCACCAGTTACTTTTGCAAAGATTTCATATGCAGTCGTTGTATACTAGAAGAATGATTACTAGTTTAACTTTTTTATTTAAGCTGTTTCATGGTATGGTTGATTCTCAGGCTTTACTCAATTTATTCAATATACGTGTTCCGAGACCTGGCTCTCGTGAGAATTCACTGTTCTATTGTCGAGGTGCTAGAACAAATATACTTTTAAAATCTCCCATTTATTTAATGGCTAATAATTATAACAAAATAGCAGATCAGTGTGATATATTTCATTGTAATATTAATGACTTGTTAAGAATTGCATCAGATTATTTCAATAATTTTCAATATTAGTTGTAGTTTTTCTATTTATCATTTTATTTGTTTTTGTTTTCTTTTCACAATATATATTTAATTTGTAATCTTTTCGTCATTTTCTGTACTTTAGTATGCTCTATATTGTATAAATCTATTTGATTTGTCCTGTAAATGGAATATTTTCTGTTGGGCAATAAATGCATTATTATTATTATTATTATTATTATTTACTTGAACAGAATCAAGAAAAATAATCAAGAAAATCTAATACTAACCATTTAAAAATGTTCTGTAAACTGCCAATTCTCCTCCTATTATATATACATAAATAGTAACTATAATTTACGTTTGATACATAGTGATTTTCCGGGTTGTTATGCCGTGACCTCGGTAACTGGTAGCTGCCAGAAACAGAATTAAAATGTAGTCCCTAGTATTAACCGGGATTCTTTTACCTGCCCTGGTTGTTTTCGGGCTAGGCTCTGTGGGGACAGGCCCCCATCGGTGTCTCCGCGCCCGCCCATATATTGATTCGGGTTCCTATTGTTGGTATTACGACAGCTACGGTCGGAATCGTTCCTCGGATAATGGTGGTCCTCCAAGGCGTTCCGTAGACGTCGCTGTAACTGGTCGCATCCCATGCTTCTAAACGTTTCGCCGCTCTTCACTGTTGGCATCTTAAGTGGTGACTCCGCAAAAGCTTTGCCACGGCTGAGGCTGATTGGGATCTCGTCAGCGGTCTCATAATGTCGGTACTGCTGAGCGCTCCTCTGCACCATCGCACACGGGCAGTGGGCGGGGCCTCAAGCTCGATACCAGCAATGACACACGCCCCGTCACGGGTGAGCAGCTACGAAGGCGTGGCCAAGCTATTATTAGTTATCGATCGTGTGACGTTGGGAGTGGTACGAGCGCGTACGGACCTGCACAGTTTGGTAGTGGGCGGGGCCTGAAGCTCGGTTCGAGAGCCGACGCCCTTCCCGTCATTGCTCGGCAACCCTGTAGGCGTGGCCACGCTGTTATTAGTCATCGACCGTGTAATGCGGGTGCTGGCACAAGTGAGTTCGGACCTGTGCAGTCGGCCGGTGGACGGAGTCTCAGGCTCAACCCCGGCGACTACGCCCGTCCCGTCACAGTTCGGCAGACATGTAGGCGTAGCCATGCCAGTCGAGGAGTAGGTGGAGCCTCGAGATCGGCCTAGGTGTTTACGACAGTTTGACCATGGTTCGGAAACCGCGTAGGCGTGGGTTAAGTTATTAGTATCTAATGACACACCCCTAATTTCATCTACAATGTGGGTGTCCCTGAATGCGCCCCCGCCGAAGCTGTTGCTACAGCATTTTCCTGTTCACGTTATCACGCCTGTAGGTACCTATCAGTATGGGTGGGTTTCCTGTACACACTATGGGTCACCCGATCCTCGTTCCTACTTACCAAAACATGGAGAAAGCTTACCATCCTTTTCGTGAAGAATCCCGGTTAATGCTAGGGATGTGCATTTTAACTGTTTCTGGCAGCTACCAGTTACCGAGATCACGGCATAGCAATTCGGAAAATCACTATGTATCAAATGATAGCATCGGCTGTGACAGCCTAAAAACCACTATAATTTGCGTTGTTTATATGTATGTATATAATGTGTTTAAGATATATTATAAAGCAAAAGGAATGTTTTTTAAATTTAGTGATAACTGAAAAAAGTTTTTATTTATAAAAGTTTATAAGTTATATTCTAGAAAGCATACCTTCCAAGCTACAATACTTTACAGTTTCCAAAAAAAGCACAATTCCAACATTTTTTTGGTGTAAAAGTAACTAAAAATTAATAAACGAAATAAATAGAGAAATGGTAAGTTATCAGCTATAATTGTCGTAACCCAATTTAACACGTGAAATTTGAATGTTCTCTAATACAGGGTGAGTCAGTCATAATGTCATTAAATTTAAGAGGAGATAGGGAATAATGAGTATAATGCGAATACGCGATTAAAAAAAATCTAAATGCATGTTTACGCCGAAAAAAATATTTTCAAATCATTTAAACCCCCTTGTCAGAGTGTTACTGACTGCTCACAGCCTTGGTCGTTTACAGCTCACAGTTCAGCTCGATGTCGACCTGATGTAATGTTGCCAAGTTGAAATATTTTTCTAGTACCTATCAATCTAGGTTTTAGACATCACAAATAAACGGTTGTCTGACTATTTTCGAATATCATTTTTTCTTGCTCAGTTCAACTTCAGCCAATAATAATTTAAAATGTTAATATCCAACGAAATCAAATAATAATAATCAAATAATTCTATTAAAAATTGTAAGTAACGCGGTCCACTCAGGTTTTCCGGTAGAAAATACGGTCCAATCAAACGATACTCGTACACTCCTGTCCATACGTTGACAACAAATCGCCTCTGAAAGCTGTTATGACTGCAAAGAAATTAGCTTAGTTACATTGAAATCACAAAAATAATAAACCGAGTAATAAACCATTTACGTACATTACATAAAAAACCTATACCCAATGGGTAAATTAAGAGAAGCTGAAAAGTGTTTCGTGTTTAAATACTAAATAAAAAACCATTGTGTTGTCGACAGAAAACTGTCCAAGACCGAAATAGCACGCCTCTGATCTGATGCTCTTAAGTTATCGAGAGTGAATCTTGACCTACCGTATTATTAGGTTAATATTAAATATTGATTTATTCACTTCAATTCAACACTGTAACACAAGACTTATACAAAACTAACTTAATCGGCCGTTTATTTTTCTTTTATAGACCCAACGAATATTCCAGGTATATTCTAGCATCTCTAGATCTATTTTCTAGCATCTCTCGAACGACTCGAACGCTTCTCGTCGTTTCTCAAATTTTCTAGTCCCGTCTCGATCCACGGCATTTTGTTTGTTTAACAGAATCGTGTAGGGGCGATCGGGGCAATCTTAGCAATTCGCGGTACCAAAGTCGTTGATTTGGGTGTGAGTGGGGAAATTCCGTGACAATACATTTACATTGTGTACATCATTACCTGATATATTTAATGTGGCTGAAGACAGAATCAGAAACGAGAAACGGAATATTACAGTGGACCAGACACGCTATAAGCAGCAACTAAAACAATATGAAGACCGCAGGTATTTCATTATTTTGCCCGCATTTAGCGTAAACATAGTAAACCAATACAAAACAATTATATTACATAAAAATATATTACAGGGTGAAAGGGAATTTTGTCATTGTGAACGCGTTGAAAAATTAAAAAAAGCGGAATCTAGAGAAGAGTTTGATACAGTCTGATATTTTGCCAAAAAATAGTAACAAGCATTAGAAACAGTATATATTACGGAAACGAAAATATTCCGGGGTGTAAGGGGGTTGCGAGGATATTGAGGAATTATAAAATTCCGGAAATCATTAGTTAAACTCTTTCTGTTCTCAGCCACATGAAAATAATCTGTTATATACAATATTTTTCAAATAGAAAGATTTATTTTTACAATTGTCAATTTCTTACATCTGTTTTAAATATCATTCTGGCAAGTTTGATAATACTACTTACTAAATTTTAATAAAAATCTTTATTTATAGTAAAATAATTTTGACACAAAAATTTTGTGTCTTCTCTCAAATTCTGAAAGAATTTACGTTTTACAGCTGGCAAATAGGAAATAGGTTCTGGTTATATCCAACAAAATATCATGTAAAAAGTTAATTAAAAAATTATTTTGGTTACCACTGAATCATGTGCGGTAGGTCCATCTTTGTCTGCTAGCAACAAAATTGTGCCACTTTGAAGTCAGATCAAATATATCCCGGGAATTTTTCAGGGTGACCGACAGTCTCGGTGTCAAAGAGTTGAAATATATTTCTTTCTTTTCTTCTCTGTATTACAAACTTTAAATACGAATATTTCAAATACCTTCCAATATAATATTCCGCCACAAAAATTTAGAATAGAACAAAATTAAAAAAAATTATTTTTCCGAAACCTAAATAAAAAATGATCTTTTTTCCATGCTTTAAAGGTTATAAGGTTTTATTACTACCACCTCCTAAAATCCGGTATTGTTTTACACCCTGTATAAAGTTAATATACGGATAATGTAACGCGCAGCTGCTTTTTCAATAGCCAATGAAACACTTCTAATTATTAACTTAAAAAGTAACAGTAAGTACATTATTTCCATGCGATCTTATTATAATAATTCCCATTAGTCATTGTTTTCATTCCCGTTTCTAGAAAGCAAAATGAGCGAAGCACGTGCATTTAAGCTAACAGAATATGCTAACAGAATAAGCGGGAGACAACGTAAATTCACATAATTTCACAAAAATTGGTTGCTTTATTTAGATACCTAAATAGATAAATAACTGAAAAATATCAATGACAGAAATCTGGCAGAATTGTTTTATAGGCTCTATCACTTTTGAGGGTCATGAATTATTTAATTATCAGGTAAGTAATTTATTTGTATTCATAATGTAATTGTATTGATCTAGGTATATTTTAAGAGCACGGTAACCCAAAAAAAGAATTAATTCAGTAAGCGCTTATTAACTTGAGTACATATACTTATAATAGCTATTTAATACTTGTAGCTTGTTAATTTATATGTTGCACATTACATATATTCACGACAAACACTAGTGCTAGCGTTCGTTCTCTCTAACTGATGGCTGTTGACTGGCGGGATTCCGTTGCCTCTAAAGGTGGGCAAAGATTGAACGAGTCGTTCATTTGAACGACTTAATAAAGAATCGTGTGAATCGTCTCTGTATTTGGCAAGCGATTCGTTCAAATGAATCGCCATGCACTATTTCGCGACACCCGAAATGAATCGTGAATCGTAATGGCATCGGGTCAGTATTTAAGAAGCAACTCTTGTTCAAATGAATCGCTACTTGTCAGACGATTCGCGAGTTGCGAAATGAATCGTAGCGTATCGAGCCAATCTTTGAGAAGCAACTGTCGTTGAAATGAATCGCCACCTGCCATGTGAAGATTCTTGAGCCGAGAAATGAATCGTAGTATGTATCGATCCAATTTGAGAAGCAATTCATTCAAAGGAATCGCCATTTGCCACATGATATAAATTATTGCATTTTTAATTACTTTGCGCATCTCTTGTATTTATAATTTACCACAAATATTCGCTTAAAATGAATCGTAGTTAAAATATGGAATACGAGTTTGTTTATCTGATTCTTTTACACATTTCTCAATATTTTATAGTAAAATAATTATTATTAAGCAAGGATAGAATTTTGTACTTTACTTTAACATTCCATTTAAAAGTAGATATTAAGTTTTACGTACAGTTAGATATAAACTATTATACACTTACAATATGTGAAATATGAAAACCAGTAAATAAATACAGATATTGCATGCGTGAATAAGGCGCCGTCACCGATTTAAATTTCAATTATATTATAATTTATAATTATAGTATTAGAGCATTAGAACTCGGGATTAAATTTTATCGTTCAAATGAACGAATCGTAAGAGTCGATTCATTTTACCAAATTGAATCGTGTGAATCGATTCATTAAAAAGAAACGAGTTGCCCACCTCTAGTTGCCTCGCTTAACATATAAAGGTTGGGCAGGCGCGCTGGTCCCGTATGCCATAGGCGTGTGTATGGGGCTGTTACATCCTCCCCCTCTGGTTACGATGACGTCCCAGCGAGGAACCAGGATCAAGAGTGGAAGGTGGTTTCTTTCTGGGTCATCCACGTTTTCTTATGGGAACGGCGGGCTGAACCTCGTCTCCTTCGAGGTAGGGTGTTAAGAGGGACACATGGTAGACCCCTAGTGGTTCCTCATTGACAATAGAAGACACTTCAAAGGTAGTCGAGTATACCTCTCGTGTAATCACATATGGCCCGTCTCGTTTCGGATAAATTTTGGTAGTCAGTTTTTTTTATCTAAATTACTGCGTGTATGGGTGGTAATCCATACTTTGTCGCCGATTTTGTAACTTGGACTCGGCTGACGACGTAAATCAGCGTATTCCATCTGCCGATCTTGTTGCTTCTCATTTAAAGACTTGGCTTCAGCTAGTGTCAGGGCAACTTTGTCCAGGTAGGGAGTAATTTGAGGTATGAAGTTCTCTGACTGTACGATAGAACGTAAATCATTGGTAACTTCGTTTGGGGTACGCAATTCCCTAGCGAAGGTTAAAAAAGGAGGAGTATAGCTTGAAGTCTCTCCTTTAGAGGTATTCAGGGTAAATCTGTACAGTTAGTATGCTCGTTGTCTACCAGAATTGCAATTCGTGGTTTTAAATCTAGATTCTTCTATTCGACCATATTGGCATGTGGATGGTAAAGTGGAGTCAAATTTTGCTTAATGCCTAGACAGTGGCATACTTGTTGCATAATGGCAGAAACAAATTGCACTCCGTTGTCCGATATTATACGTCGTGGTAAACCATATCGTAAGAATATCTCATTAATAAAAACTCTAGCGCAATCTTCTGCACTAGCTCGAATTAGAGGAAAAAGTTCGATCCGGTATCCGAGGCGGTATCCTCCATAATAAAAATCCACTGGTGACCTGTAGTTGATTTGGGAAGAGGGCCAAATAAATCAATGGCAAGCACCTCGAACCTTTGGGCATAAACGGGTGTCTGCAACAGTACTGCGGATTTTTGATTACTGGCTTTGTATCTTTGGCACACTACACAAGTTTTAACATAATCGTTGATAAATCTGCGCATTCTAGTGAAATAATACTGTTCGCTATACGCTGTATGGTGCGTTCAGTCCCATAATGTGCGGCGGTGGGAGCGTCATGGTGTTCCTGCAATACTCTAGTACGCTCATGAGTAGGCACCACAAATTGGGCTTCTTCCTGATCTTCGGTGTCGGAATATCCATTAATCATAATATATCCACGTGCTGTCCATCTAGCTACATCACAATCTTGATAATTCTCAAAACTCTGTATAATTTTCTTGAGTTCCGGATATTTTAGTTGTTGGGAACGTATTTCCACGGGAGTTCTTCGGGGTAAGTCAATGGTGATGGAACAAATGTCACATGTGGAAGTACTTTCATGTTCACAGGGAGGTCGAGATAGCATGTCAGCTGTCACGTTGCATTTACCAGAAACATATTGAATTTTGATGTTATAACTCTGTATAACGAGAGCCCATGGAGCTAATCGCCCTGTCGGTGATTTCAAACTTAGCAACCATTTAAGCGGCTGATGGTCTGTTATGACTATAACCGAAGAATCCAGGTATCCTCTATAACGGTTTAAACTCCAAACGACTGCCAAAGCTTTCCTTTCAGTCGCGTTGTAGTTCCTTTCTGCAGCAGTAAGTAATCTTGAAGCATATTCTATTGGGTGTTCCTCTGGGCCTTCACCTTGTAGAAATACAGCACCTAGAGTAAAATCGGAAGCATCGGTACGTAATATGTAGGGTTTCGAGCCATCATTTTGCTGAAGAACTCGTGCAGTGATTAAGGCGGCTTTCAAGGTTTCAAAAGCTTCTAGCTCAGGTTGTTCCCATTTCCAGACTGCATTTTTCTTGGTCAATTCGCTTAGGAGCCGCGAAATATCGGCAAACTTATCGATGAATCGTCTGTATCATGAACATATTTGTAGGAATGACTGAACACCTTTTACGTTATACGGCAACGGAAAGTTAGCAATGGTTGCCGTTTTGTCCGGGTCCACTTGAATTCCTTTGGGAGTGATAACGTGACCAAGGTATTCCACACGCGCACTCGCAAAAGTACATTTTTGTCGATTAGCTCGTAACTTAAATTGTCTTAGCCTGTCGCATATCAACTGTAAATCACAAAGATGACTATCAAGATTTTCGGACAATACTATTAAATTGTCAAAATATGCCAAGACTAAAATATCTGGACGTCCGCTACGAAAGCGATCCATAAGTCTTTGGAAAGTTGCAGGAGCTCCACATAGTCCAAATGGCATAACTCGGAAACGGCAAGTCCCAAAAGGAGTCACAAACGCGGTTTTGTCTCGGTTTTCTTCACGCACAGGCACTTGGTGATAACCGGCACGCAAATCCATGGTAGTCTTATAAAATGTTTGTTTAGTGGAGTGAAGTAAATCATCCAATCGCAGAAGTGGATAAGACTCCGTCCTTATGATCGCATTTAGGGCTCGGTAGTCCACACATAATCGTGTTCTTCCGTCTTTCTTGGGCACAAGCACAACAGGTGCGGACCACGGCAATTCACATTCTTTGATTACACCACTCGCGAGAAATTTGTCCAATTCACGTTTTAAAATGTCTTTCTTGGCAGATGTCATTAGATACGGCGATACGGATGTAGGCGCTTGAGTTCCAGTATCGATTCGATGCTCTGCATAAGGGGTTGGCTCTTCTCCTAAAGTGAGGATATCCGAGTTTTTTTCAAAGGCGTGCCTTCTCTTCTTCGGAAAGTATGGTTCTTTCATCAGATCTTAGCACGTCTAGCGCCCTCACCTCAAATACACCATGTCCTTGGTTTTCGAACATCAACTCATATTCGGTGGTGGGGGTATCAGCAAAGTACCATATATTTTTAACCATATCTACTGTAAGACCTGCTTGAGATAGAAAATCCATTCCTAGTAATGTAGTATCAGCATCAGGTAGATATATGAAAGTGGTATTGATTCGTCTTTCACATAACATTACATCTATAGTAACGACGGGAACATCCATTTGTCTAATTACTCCATCTGCTAGTTTTAAACGGATAGTCTGAGTTACTTTTCCTCTAAAAGCTTCACTAGACTGATACTGGCAACACTCTGTTTAGCAGCAATATCCATTAAACCTGTACCATTGGAGTCGAGAATTTCAATGGTCAGAATTGATCGAGGGTTTGATGCACAAGATCGATACAGATTATCAAGACAGTAAAAATCAATAGATGAAGTAGAAACAGTTGTACAAGTAGGACAGTTGGACCTAATGTAACCTGGTTTCCCACAACCGATGACGCGGTTGATGATGCAGCGGTTACTGGATTTTGCTCTGTATTCTTAGCAGGGGTCAGTTGCAACGTGCTTTTGTCTTTTGAGGCGAGTTTGCGACAATCGTCTTTCGAGTGGCCATAATTTCTACAATAACTACATTTTTCACGTGGATGACTGTCATTAGTATGTTACAATTGTTGATTTTAAGTGGTCGTTATGTATCTTTTTTTATTAAGCAGGCAGTAGTACTACGGTTTTTAGAACAATGGAACGCATTGCATCTAGACTTTCAATCTGCAGTTTTAGAAGATAATTTGGTAGCAGCTGAGCAAATACTTCAGGAACTGCAAGTGCAAGTTTTTAAGCTATATTTAACGTTCTTAGCGTATATTTTACTATCTTAATTAACAAAATTAACTTCAGTCTCATAAACCCAAGTTATATGCAGTTTATGACCGCATTGTTAGTCTTTATAAAGCCATTTTAAAGAATTATATGAAAAAAGAGCATGTAGATAACGACAAAATAGATATTTTTGATTTGAATACGAAGAATGTATCATTCGGCTGAAGATTTGTATTTAGGAGAAGATACAGTAGTACTTCTTTTAAATACCAATCTTCATAAACACGAAATATTAACATTTAAAAACAAGTGTTTAGAATATTATATTGAGCTGTGCTTTCAAATTAAGAGCAGATTTAACAGTTTGAAAGACTATAAACATTTTCATGTGTTAAATCCAACAAATTTATTAAATGACGTAGTCTCACTGACTCCTCTCTTGAATAAATTTTCTCATTTAACTAACAATTTGCAAGAAATTGCTTCGGAGACTCGAGAGTAATTTGCCCAATGATCTTAAAGAGAAACTAAAGGAAGAACATTTTCAAGATTGTTGGTTCCATCTAATGGATCTGAAAAATTCTGAAAATGAGAGATGTTTTTAAAATGTGTGTTTGTTTTTAATATTTTCTCATTACCTCACTCATCTGTTGCTGCAGAAATAACTTTTTCTGCTTTTAATTTAATAAAGTCAAAACAAAGAAACCGATTGCTTCCAGAAACATGTGATTCATTATTGCTCGCTAAGGAGCTTCTCGATGATAGACCCTGTTATTCATGGGAACCATCCAAACGTCTAATATGGAAGAAATTGCAATATGTTAAATAAATATATACCTGTTTATACCAATAAATATATTAATTTTCCTATTTATATCGAAAAATATATGTATTCCTTACTTGTTCCTATTATTTTTAGCTTGTTTAAGAATTGTTTGTTTTAAAAAATAAACTAAAGTTTGACTTCATGTTGTTTTATTACCTACATTTTATACATTAGAAATATCGTTTGCATTGCAAGTAAAAATATATTATAGTCGAATCGGGAATTCAACTCTTGCACGTCATCTGTCAATCAAATTAGTTTCTTTTAAATTAAGGATATAATAACATATACAACTGATGCTCTAATTAACTATTTTAATGCGATAAAATATTGAAAATTATGTTGGCATGAATTACATAAAAATTATCATGTTAGTGACGTGCAAGCATTGAATTTGCGATTCGATTATATGCAACACTACATGCTATCGCTAGTTTAACTGGTTGCATAGTAGCCGCTAACATCAACTAGCAGTACTTTTTATTTTATTTTAGTACTTTTTTCCTTTGTACATCGTACTCTTTTCAATTCTGCTGGCAACACTGATCTGCGTCGCTTCATTTAGGGTATTAGACGGTAGGTAATTTAGTCAGAGTAGCACGGGTTTTACAAATAAAAACATGCAAGGGAGTTTTTAGATCTTGCTCTTTCGAAAACAACTCTCTGTAAAGTTTGTTCGACTGAGTCGAATGGGCAATTTTTTATATTATTTAAAAATTATACATAGGCAGAAAGTACTCGACGAGCAACAAAATATGGTACAAAAATCGCTTTGCTATCGTTGTTAGTTGCGGAGTAATTCGATGGGCCGCTGGCGTAATGTTACTCTAGCACCCACCATTTTTCTCGAAAACGGCACAAGGTACAAAATTGAAACTGGTGGTACAAATTACCAACAAGATAGTAACAAAATATCCACTACTTGTTTTTGGCGGCGGTACCTATTCTATTTTTCATTTTAGACGAGCGCAAACCAGCAACAAATTTTTAACTGATTTAGTCGAATGGGCAATTTTTTAATTTTTTTTTAAAATTATACATTGGCAGAAAATATTCGACGAGCAGCAAAATATGGTACAAAAATCGCTTTGCTATCGTTGTTAGTTGCGGAGTAATTCGATGGGCCGCTGGCGTAATGTTACTCTAGCACCCACCATTTTTTTCGAAAAAGGCACAAGGTACAAAATTGAAACTGGTGCTACAAATTAGCAACAAAGTAGTAACAAAATATCCAACACTTATTTTTGACGACTGTATTTTATTTTTCATTTTAGACGAGCTCAAAGCAGCAACAATTTTTTAACTGATTGTACGAGTTGAATTGACAATTTTTTTTTATTTTTGAAAAAACTATACACTGGCAGAAAGTACTCGACGAGCAACAAAATATGGTACAAAAATCGCTTTGTTATTATTGTTAGTTGCGGAGTAATTCGATGGGCCGCTAGCGTAATATTAGCAGCGGCCACCATTTTTCTCGAAAACGGCACAAGGTACAAAATTGAAATTGGTGGTACAAATTAGCAACAAAATATCCAGTACTTGTTTTTGACGGCCGCTGATGTTGGCTTGGCAGGGTAATAGACGTTTGTAAATAATAGTTAAAAAGTGTGAGGGTGATCAAAGAGAAACAAATATTTGACGACGTTACGTTTTGAAACTACATTTCCTTGGTACAATACATTAGTGACGTCACCATTGAATACGTTTTGAAACAGTCGATGAATACGGTTCGTCACAAAAAAACAGTTCAAATTATGGGTAACGGTCCGTGATAACTAAGTTTATACAATGAATAAAAGTACTTACGTGCACTGAATAACGACCAGCTGAATAGACACAATTTTATACTGTTTCCCTCCCGGAGACGTATACACTTATTCAACGTAGGCAATCATCTTCAAACGGCACTAAACACTTGGTTGTGTTGAATAGAAACAAAGTTTTATAATGTTCCACACAACAAAAGCACTGGTTAACGAGGATTAAAACGTAGGCACTACCTCACGGTGTAATTTCACAAACATTGTAAAGGCCAGTATAACAGTGGCTTGAAGTGAAATGAATATTTATTGAAAATAAACACAATACTTGCAGCTTGTTAATATATGGGTTGCACATTACATATATTCACGAAAAACACTAGTGCTAGCATCCGTTCCCTATAACTGCTGGCTGTTGACTGGTGGAATTCCGTTGCCGCGTTGCCTCGCTTACATAAAATATCAAGGTCGGGCAGGCGCGCTGATCCGCATGCCATAGGCGTGTGTATGGGGCCGTTACAATAGGAATAAATACCAGTATTATACTCGTTCTATAACATTTTCAATGATAAAATCAATAACTTCCAGTTTAGTATATTTTGCATAATATTTTTTCACAAATTTACAAACTATTTCTCAACATTTTGATATATATGTCAATATTTTCCAAAGCAAATAAATTTCAACTAATTTTTATCTAAACGTTAATATTAATTTGTGTATGACAACAATTTTTATGTACGTTTTTGTGTATAATATGTATATATATGTCTGAAAATGTTGAGGTACGCCCATGGTTGTTACGATATAATAGCTGTATTCTTTTTACCAGAAATCTTAGTTTATCTCAGTTAATCTTAGATATTCTCAATGATGATTGGTCAATTTAGTGAGATTAACTGAGATTAGCTAAGATTGCTGGTAAAAAGAATATGGCATTTATCTTTCCAGAAGAAATGCATTAGTCTCGTTTAGTGCCGATGATGGCGTCATATTACAGAGACACAGTGTTGCCAACATTTAGAAGAATATATTCCCAATGACAACTAAGAAAATACCCAAATTACCTAAACATTTTAGCGAAGTTTTTAAATGATGCTATAGAGCGCGTTTTGATTACATTTATTTTTTTAATTTTTTAGAAAAATATTTATTTTATTGAAACTTAAAACAATACACAGATTATGTTGCTGACCATGACAGTGTTGCTGACGACAGAAATTTATATACACTCTTTTATATTTTATGCATCACAACCATAGAACATAAAATGACATATCAAAAGTCATAAACCACTAAACACAGATAACAACTGACAATGCTGTACTTTGTTCAAGGATTATTGGTTGTTCTCTGCTTAATTTTATCGAATTAATAAATTCTGGGTGCAGCCGTACCGTTGCTTCGTTTTCGACACAAAAATACTCAATTTGAAGGTAAATTTGAAAATGTTACCCAAATTCCCAAAATTAAAAATTCTAGAAAGAAATACCTAAAAATTGGGGAATTACCCAGAGGTTGGCAACACTGCAGAGACATTACATAATATGACAGAGAACACGTTAAGTGAGGGGGGACGGAGACGTGTGGCGGGGTAGATATAACAAAATTATACATACGGCTAGTTGTCTTATTACAATATTTCAGTCAACGTAGCTATTGCCTCACCCTCACAGATTACTGCGCCTATAGTTCTCTGTATTCTTAGATCATTATGCCCTCTACCAAAAAATGGCAGAACTTATTAAAAATGTTTGCATCGTGACGTCTGACGTCGTAAATAAAAAAAAATTCAGAGAAAGTATAAAGAATTTATTTCTATTTATGTTGTACTTATTTTCTAAACAAATATTTTAATTTAAAGTAACTTGAGTTTAATGTGCTTTTCATTTTGTTTAAAATGTAATTGCCTTGAACTTTACTTATGTAGCAGTGACCTGGGTCATAAGATAAGGTTAAATAAAAAAGTGATTGATTTTTGGTTTATGAAAAGTTACCTACGAATAATGGGATGTTCTGTGTAATAATACTGAAAAATAGAAAAAACATGTAGGTGACCAAACTCATACAGACAGAGCTGTGAAATGGTAACGCTATTAAGCGAGATACATTTCTGGACAACCCAAGAAGATGTTATTATAAAACACACTGATTATGGTTCATTTAAGTAAATCCTTCAGTTATTTATGTTACTAAGTGTTTTCAAATACTATTTATTTTAGATACTATAATAAAAAGGATAATATTGATAGTCCTGCAGCACAAAGTAAAAAACAGTATTGTGAACAACGTGGTATGATATGGAGTCTTATTAATAAAAGGCCACAGAAGTTAAGAGATAAATTAAAGGAACTAGAAGAGTATTTGATTCATAATAGGATAGTATTTTTCACATGGGCTGAAAATAAGCTTAAACTTTTACTTTCTACAGGATTATTAGTGAATATTGTTGTAAATAGCGAAACAGCTGATATTGTCACCATTACTTTTGACAAACAGTTATCTGCAAAATTACAGGTTAATATAATATGTGATGGTAAGTACTAGTTTGGTCTGCAGGCTTCCATAGCAGTTGGTTGAATAATTTCCGAGCTGGTAGCCTAGTCGTTGGTTTAGAGTTCTCGATGTTTTTAAAGACATACTACTCTCTTCCTCAGAAGGAAGTCTGAAGCAGAAACCTAAACCAATGACTTGTAAATTACAGTGGCAAAGTGTGCATTTTTTTCATGGGCAGAGATTGAGAGTAAAAAATTCAAATTGGGCTAAAACTTAAATTATTTCTTTTTGTAAAAATATCTAGCATGTTTAATTCACAAATTTATGCATTACTTATAAATAATAATAGTTATTTATGCAACAAGTACAAAAAGTAAGTGTTTATTGCATGTGACGTAAAATTGTCCAACGAGGCCGTCAGGCCGAATAGGATAAGACTTCGAGTGCAATAAACACTTTTTGTACGAGTTGCATACAATATTTTTTCTACGTTCATGCAAAAACCAAAAAATGTTTTCTTTAGATGACACTAAGTCTAGGAAAATATGACGTCGATTTTAACGTTTATGTTTGTCATGACAAAACGCTGAAGTAGAATGACAGATGAATGCAATAAACATTTTATTGCACTAGTGCAATAAAGAACTACTTTTCCACTAAATATAGTTCAATAAAGTTTTGTTATTTGCATGAACGCAGAAAAAAATGTATTATGCACTTTTTACAAAATGGTATAAAAAGTTAAATGGAATATATCAAATAAAAAAAAAAAACAAAAATAATATCCGACATAAAACATTAAAAAATATACAAATGTGTAATGAAGTATGAGATTTTAATTTTTATTAAATAAACAATTCAAGTCGACGAGTTTTGGTCATAACAAAATGTTTATAATAAAATTAAGTCAGGCCGCTTTTAGGAATATTTTAAATTATTATTTTTTTCTAATGGTGAAAAAAAAAAACAATTCTCGTTAAAATATACAATTGGATCCTCTATATCAGAAAACAAAAATACTATAGGAAATGAAATAAATCCACTAAATTTAACTTTTTTCCGTTATATGCAAACTAATATAGATTTACAATAATGCTATCCAATAAAGCAGGCAGGATACTGTTAGAAGATGAAGATGCTAAATAAGTTGATATCAAGTGTATCTAATTTTAATGAATTTGAGCAGCATTTATTTAAAATTACTAACTGTATGACATTCCTTAATCACATCTGGCAGTTAAATTGTATCAATCGTTTATGAAATGTGCCAAATGTGGAGTTTTTTAAAATTTATATATTTAGTGCATGCAACATGCAAACTTGATCTACCTCTAGTACTTAATGTTGATCTATATCGTAATTGAACTGATTAAAATATGAAGGCAATAGTCTTTTTACAACTTTAAGGATAAATAACAGAAAAATAATATAATCTAATTTTAACTGATGCCAATTTAACAAGTTTTTGTAAATATAGAGCTAACCTTAGAAAAGAAAAATTACTTATGACTCCAATAAGTTATCAATAGAGCATTTACGTTAACTCAGTGTCATTAAATTCCGATAGGGGCGCTAGTGTCAAAGTTAGGTATTAATATTAATGTTCTATGGTGTAGTTTACGAGTCTATGGTTGGATAATTTTTGATTTGAATTCGTGTGAGATAAATAGTGATTGCAAATCTAATTTGCATACCTATTATCAAAGTTAAACTTGTACAAGTACAAAAAGTATTAAAATCTTATTTATGTTAACCTCACATAACCTTGTTTATTTGTATTTTACATTAGTAATTTGGAAAGAGAAGTAATAAAACGTTATTTAACACAGAAATTGTTAAGGTGAGAGTGCCTAAAGAATTTTCTGGTAATTCTTAATTTAAACCTCTTTGTTTTTTAAAGAATTGAAAAATGTTGCATGTAATATACCTAATAAATAAAAAAGTACATTAAATGCTCAGTTTCAGAAAAAAATACGAATAATATATAAAAAAAATCAGTGTTTAAAATAATGTACATGTGACAAATACAAATAATAAACGTATGCAGTTTTTATTTGGTGTTTTTATTACAGTACAAGTACAATACAGAAAAAGTTGAAAATCCTGTTAGGTGTTTTAAATGGTTTTCACTTAAAAATTTGAGTGATATTAGTTGTGCTCTTTTGTAACTAATAACATTTTGAATCACCATATCGTAAAATAACTTGTTACTACTAGATGCACTTGCTATACTCTCAGGATTACTGGCGTTGTTATCATTCAAGTAATTTTTGTATGATTATATTTAACTCGTGTCACATTTCTACTTTTTTTCCATCTGCAAGTTTGCCTACATTTTCATCCTGTTTTCGCCTTTTCATGTACCTTTTCATGCGTTCATTATTTTTTACAGTATCGGTATCATATTTTCGTGTACGGGTAAATATAATGTTGAAACAGATGTTTTTTGAGAATTTTCCATTGTCCTAAAAATAAGAATGAGACCTTATTAAATAATGAAAAATATACACTGAAAATAGATCATGTATGCTTGTACTTACCCATACTAGTAGCTGGACTCAATTGCTGTTAACCATTTTTTTCAGCATTACTAGGGAACTTGCGAAACATGAAATCTTTATTTTTATTAGCAACAGATAAACACTACGATACACTAGTTATATGGCATGTTTTTTTTTACACAAATTGAAACACAATAAAAATGAAATAACAAATATTTGTGAGGTTAGATTTAATACCTAACATTGATCGCAGCGCTGCCTACATGTAAATGCTCTATTATAAAACTAAGATATTTTATTTCATTGACATCATAAGCCAGCTTCAGACAACAACGTAGTGTTGCCAGCAACACTAAATCATGAGACTTTCAGCCAATGAAATTAATTGTATTCGTTGTTGAACTCGAGTTCAAAATTTCCAACTTCCAACTATCCGGAAGAGCAACATTTGTACATAACATAACCAATAAAAACAAAACCAATTTTGTAAAATCTTTATTTCAGTAAAATTAAATTAGTGGTGAAGTTAAACACTACATTGTTCTCTGCAGGAGGCTTTAATGTTAATGTCATTTAAATTTATTTGGTTATATTTATATTGTGACGTGACTATCATACATTTTGTTTTTAGTTCATTAAGGGTGGAATTCATAGATCACACTTAAGGTTAAATGTGCACTTAGCTTTGCAATTTACAAAATATAAATGCAACATATATAATAATAGTTTCGTACCACACTTTCCATTAAGTTTTAAATATGAAACAAAATATTGAAAGGCATCTTATTTAAGTATACCTTAAATGAAAAGTCACACTTAAGTGAAGTGCTGACTATGCATTCACCCTTTTTATAATTAAGAAAAGAATCAACATTTTTGAGAGTTTTGTTAATTTTTAATATGGTCGCCTCTAGTGACTCATTACAAGTGTATCATTAGCAAAGTTATTGACAAACTCATAGCAACAACAAAATTAATATCATTTAGGTAGATAATAAATAAAAGAGGCCTCAACACACTGCCCTGCGGAACTCTAATAGGTTTAATTTATTTTAAATACATACATAAATCAATAATAACTAACTTCCTTTAATTTTGTCTATGTTAAAAGAGAGGATACAGAAAATATTTCTTCATTAATAACTTTTACAGGTATAATTATAGATAATCAAGTTATATGCATTTGCAATGATGGCCATGTTTTTGGTTTTGGAGGCCAGTGGAAAGATGGATGGGTGTTGGAAGGTGGGCCGAGAAGAAAACTTTATTATCATGGAGATTGGTTAGCGGTATGGGGCAAAGCTGGAGCTGAACATCCTCAGCCTTGGAGTCCCTTAGCAAAAGACTATCAGAGAGCAAATTTGCATCTTTACTGGATAGGAGCTAGAGATCCAGAATTGTTGGCATATAAAAAGACGGATGGAGAACCGTTGCAGGTTGTCGTTAGCAAAACGTGCAGTCGTATGTTGATTGTAGTGGAGCAGAAATTGACTCAGAGAGGTTAGTAATTTGTTTCCAAAATCCTAAGTAATGGATAACAAATGAAAAATTATCATTTATTCATTATTTGAATACAAATTTATTCCAACTCTGTCGGCAATTCTGAATATATCACTGAATTTGAAAATTTTTTATTATGTAACTCTGTTAATACTGAGTTTTAGGGATTTTTAAAATTCTATGAGTAGGATATCTAAATGTTTTCATTTATTTTCAGAACACACTATACAGGGTGTCCGGAAATTAAACCAACAAACCCTTTTTTAATTGTTCAGATCGTTGTTTATCTGGATCAAAGGATGGAAAAAGGATCTTTTAATTGTAACCATAGAAATCGCATACTGATATTTTCAATTATATTTTTTTATCTTCGAATTTTTAATAGCAAAATCAAAAACTTCAGAGTATTGTAAAAGATTCTCTTGTTTTGAGTGGCTAGGATGTATTGTATACGAGAAAAATCTATTTGAAACGTTTGTGTTTTTTTTTGCACAATAATTATAAATTCTTTGCTGCTAATATTTAGTAGTTGACTTTGGAAAACAGATAAAGTAAAATAATTGGAATTTTGTATTAAATAATATCACAAACTGGTAAAAATTGTAACAAAATGATTAACAAAAACAAAAAAACTTGGTCTATATGGTAGCCATTATTTTCAATGCATAAAGTGATTCGTTTCTCTAATGTTCTAATGTACTTCCTTGGAAGGAAACATTTCTTGATAAGACGATTTTTGTCAGATCGATATAAAATTATCCATAGAATTTGCTGTCTTTGTCGGTTTAGTTTTAGGACGCCCTGTATATGTTAAAATAGGTTTATTCATTCTGTTCTCAGTAAGTCACTTAATCATGAGTGAAAATAGTATTTATAAATATATAGATCTTATTTTAGGTGCAGTTTCCGCTGAAGTGAGCAATTTTGAGTTAGTCGGAAACCATCTGAAAAGGATATCTGTTACATCAGTTCCATTACAAAACCACATAGTCTGCTCTGCTTTGAATAATGCCGAGGATAGACTCTTAATCTCATGTATAGATGGCTCTCTTGCCTTACTGGATCGGAACAGAGGTTCCACCATAACAGTTAAGGCTGCGTTTATTCCTACATTTGCCGTATGGCATTCTCAAGGCGCTGTAGTAGCCGTAGCCAATGATCGAGGCCAGGTGCAGTATTACGATACTGCTTTAAATTGTATAAAGAGTCAAATCTTAGGAGAAGATTGCACACCAGCAGCTATCGTAGATCTCTCATGTTATTTCACCGTGCAGTTTTGTGTAGCTTCTATCAACTGGGGACCTAGGGATTTAATTTTATCCCTGGAGCAGGGACCTGTAGCTGTCGTAACACACGTTGAAGGCTCCCTAACTTTTAAGGCTCTCACGCAAAACTACTTAAATTTAGGGAGGGTCGACAAAGCAATCAAGTTGCTGTTAAGTTGGGAGTTTAATGAGGAAAGCTTTTACGCTCTACAAAGAATCGTATCTTATTTAATGAGGCAGTCTTTATCTGAGGATGTGGCTCAGCACTTACAGAACGCTCTGGGTAGTTTCCACAACAGTCCTGTCCCGATAAGGCCGCAGATAAGGCATCGGTTTGGAAGCCAGGTAAGCTTTGAAGTATTTAGTAATATATGGGGTGTCCCTGAAATGCATGTACCAGTTACAAATCCTCGATTCTTAAGGTCAAAAGACGATTTATTTTGCTAATTTACTTGTAATTAATTATTTCTTTTATTAATTTATTTACTATTATTATGCAAAAATGCATCATTAGGATGATAGGGGGGCGCCAAAGTTTTATAACCTGAAGGGTTACTTAATTGTCGTTGCAATCCTACTTCTATTAAAAGAGAGCAAAAGTCTTTGTATTTAATTCGAATTTATTACCTGTGGGATCTTTAAAATGTTATCGAGATTATCTAATTGTTTTGCTTACCTATCTTTAGTACCACAGTTTCATGGTCACTTAGGATACTTATTAAATTAATTAAAAGAAAATGCCATATTTCAGAGAAAGATTGTTAATAATACCACAGTTTATTATACAGTTCGTCGAGTGAAGGTTCCAGAGGGTGTGGCTAAATCGCGGCTAAATGCGCAATGAACACAAATGAAATTCATATGTACACGACGAAGTGGGAGAAATTCTATTTCTTGACAAATCAGCGTGTCCCTTGGGCGTGCGAATGTGCGCGGTTAAATGCGCAGTCATCTTTTGGTCGTCTAAAAAAACGAAATCTGGGACCTCGACATCAAAGGAGCCGACGTGAAGACACCGGACTGTATAATAGATTGCGATAATACTAAAAGATAAATAAAGTATTAACAAACTAATGAAATCAACTGTGAACAACAAATGTGAAATTAGACACATTACTAACCTGTAATTTGTGATTTATCAATTTAACCCTAATTTTAATTACAATGTTTATTATGTTAGTAGGCAATATTTGCTAGTCTGTTAGTTCTATTACTTATTATGCATGTTGCACAAAAATGACTTGCCATATGTACTATCTGTATCTGTAATGGTGAAGTTTAAATAAAAAAAAAAGGTAAATAAAATTTACCTAACTGAGACTCCAATGTATTGCTGCGTCAGAACCCCCACTTACTTAAACTTTGTCGCACTTAATACTTCTTTATTGGTTTTGATTCTAATCTAACCATATATTTGGGCTTTTGTTGCAGTTTTTGAAAAAAATATTAATAATCGGTTATAAAACAGAGAGGCATTGAACGATTAAAATTAAATTTAGTGTATGAAAATGCATTGATGAATGTTCTTTTTAAAGCTTTTTTATCAATACATTTTCATATATACCAAATTTCATTTTAATTCTGCGCTTTTCTGTTTTATAACCGATTTTTGATATTTATCTAAAAACTTTCGTGCATTTTTGCATACTTTACATATTACCATAAATCGTTATATTTTAACCTTAATAAGTGGGTGGTTTGCTGGTTTATGCATTTCACGAACACCCTGTATTGTTCTAAAAATTTTTTTAAATCTTTAACTAAGTTGTTACGAGTTATATTTATAAATTGTTACATATCGAAATAGTTAAATAATATAGCAAACTTAATGTAAACAGAGGAATTATTGTGATTCTAGTTTCTAGAAGAATTTAAATCAATTTTAAACGATTCCTAACTTCTCATCATCAAGTGAAATCATATGAAATGAGTTAAGAAACAAATGGGTCTTATTTCAATAGCCCAGTAAAATTAGACACAAAGAGAACAAAACTTTGAAAGACCTTAATGTGGGTGACTCAAGCATATTTTGAAAAGCACTTTTAATGTGAGCCGTGGGGTTTCTCATTTTTAGAGGGTAAATTCTAGTTTGTTAGCAAGTATGTTGGCAGTTATTAATTTTTGAGGAAAATAGTTATGAGAAAAATTGTAACTCACAAAATAATACAAATAGATCTGGAGGGAAAGAATCATATAATTGAAATCATATTTTTTTCTATTGTATTTTGATGTGGACTTACCATATAAAAAAACACAGCCGAAATTTTACTTTCCCTGGTGACTAGAAATTTAAAATTCACCCACTTGCACCGTTAAGAATAAAGAGTACTCTTCATAATATGCTTAAGAAAATCAAATTAAAGACCACAAAAATCCAGGTTTGTCGGAATATTCAAAATCAGCATCCAAATAAAAAATAATTAATCCGGATAACCGAGGATTCCAGATTAATGGCATTCGGATTATCGACACATCACTGTACCTGTTTTATGTATTAAGAGACATGGATTTCCGTTTTCTACTTATGAACAGCTGAGTATTTGAAGCTTTACTTATGTTCTAATTGAAATATATACGCTTGCTGCAACTACAATCTATTGCAATTATAATGGTATATCCATGAATTTAGTAATGTATGAATATTTCTATTGCTGACTTTACTTATTACTGAGGCGTTCACAAACTATACGTCTCAGAGACGGCAACACGACTTTAACATTCTCTAACTGCCAATTAGCATAAGACTGAGTGGCTCCGTGTTGTCTAGCAACATCTTCTAATTCATGGGTAAATTACGTGGAATGAAGAGCAATATAAAGAAGCGATTCACTTAGCACAATGTTCCGATTAGGGCAGTGCCATCCGTGAGACGGCTTGTTAATACTTGAGGATTAATTATTGTTTTTTGAAGTGGTCTAATATTAAAATGGATTTACACACAAATACCATCCTAATGAAAAAATATTTACTGGTTGCAGGTATTCTCTTTAACCAGGAGATTCTTTCATCAATTAGTCAGAGCAAATATGTTTGAAACAGCATTTTTATTGGCAGTAGATGTTGGTCATCACGACTTATTCATGGACCTCCATTATATTGCCTTAAAAATTGGGGAAAGCGAAATGGCAACTGCTGCAAGAGCTCAAGCATCTACATTGTTAAGTAGGTGTTCAAGCGAAGGTAAATATATAGATACATATTTGTTTGAGAAGGTAATTAAAAATGTTGTAGTATCGAACTGCTCTCGGTCGTCTTGTTCGCAATGTAGTGATTCGGAAAGCAGTTCCAGTGAAGAATACAACAATGTTTCCAATAATCAGAAGGAACAGGCGAAACCACTTAAAAATAAGACTGAAATCGTTCCGCCCCTCCCTTTAAATTCAGATTTGACAACCACTTTCAGCCAACCCGATCTAGCTTACAGGCCTATCATAGAAAAGGAAAATGTGGCAACGGTGTCCCAGGTGCTGGAACACTCTAGATTAAGTTTTACCCCAAGGGCCACATACGTTAAGGCTCCGCAAGTTCCAAGCAGTTTCACAAAGATTAATCTGTCAAACAATTCGAACGTTTCGGCTCCTCCTTTACCGTTTACTCCGCCAATTCCAAATGTGCCTAGTAGTTCCATGGGTAACCCCTACATGCAAAATTCTGTAACTCCTAACTCCACTTTTCATAACCCCAGTGCCTTTGCTTATACTCAACCAAAATTTTTGCCGTACAACAATTTTTATAATGCTGGCATGTCACGTAGTACGTTTCTGTCTGGTAGTATGTCTAACATTAACAGTTCAAAAATGCCCCAGAACTCCACCCTTTATTCAGCATTTAGTTCGTCGAATTTGTCAGTAAACAATATAAAAAAATCATTCACATCCATCAATAAAGTTCTTCCTCCTCCATTGCCAAATTTGTCCAGTAATATTATACAGATAAACAATCATGTGGAGACGGTAGTTCTGTCATCCAATTTAAACCATAATTTTGGGAACAATACCTCCAGTGCATTATCCTCTTCATCGGATAGTAGTTCGACAAACGCCAGTGGCAAAAAACACCAGGCGAAGGTGAAGTTTTCCGATACAGTTACTGCTTTTATTGTCCCAGAAATAAAACGACCGCAAAGGCCTCCTCCCCCTCCTCACGTTACGGATCCTCAAAAGGAGCTGGCAGACAGTCTACCCCTTTGTCATCCTAACGAGGATTACTTGAAGGATTTTGCTCCTGTGAGGAAAGAAGAGGATGAGGAATCAGAAGCAGGACAATCCAAGATCAAAGTTGTCCATTTTGGAGTTGTGTAATTTTTTTTATAGAAAATACTCTTCAGTTTGTGATAAAAAGTATCCAGTATGCTGTGTTGAAATTTTTTTTGCACTATTTTTTTGCACTGCCAAGAGTTACCTATTCTTTTAATTTACAATCAACTGAGTATTGAATACAATATTTTCTGACTGAATTGTGCAAGAAATTGATCTGAAATGCTGTATACAGGGTGAGTCAGAAAAGATGGGTCAACATTAAGTTGGATATACTAGACACTAAAATATTATGTTTGAGCTCATCATGCCTTATACGAATGTCACTGATTTCAGAAATACAGGGTGTTCAAGGTTTCTCAATAATTGAGAAAGTTTTGATAGCATGACTGAAAATTTGTACTGTTGGGTTTTTTGGTGTGAGAATTACGAATTTGAAACTTATTTTGACATTGCTCCTAGAGGGCGCTAGTTTCACTATATCATTTAGGTAAATCAAAACATATATCTTTTTTATCTATTGAGCTATGCTTAAAAAAAGTGAAACATCTAAAGGAACGTTCTATTCTAAATAATAAATGTACTCTTGTTTTGGTCGCCCAACTTCACCCAGTTCCAATGTTATTTTTGGGTGATTTTCTTATAGGCGCTGATATTGCTATTTATTTTCTTAGTAACCTTGTGTCAAAATTTCACGTCATTAAATAGTAGTGTATTTTGCATGCGTGTGATTTATTATTCGTGCAATTGAGAGAAATTTCAGAATAAAATTTAAACCTTGAACACCCCAGGGACATTCGTATAAGGCATGATGAGCTCAAACATAATATTTTGGTGTTTAGTGTCTCCTGCTTAGTGTTGACCCATTCTTTCTGACTCACCCTGTATATTAAAAAATGAAAAATAAAAAATTGAAAAAAAAAGATAAATGTGATAGCCTAAAAAGATATTTTTATATTTTCATATAATGTTTATGAAATGTATAATTATAAATCGACAAATAACAGATTATTAGCTGGTTAATAATATTTGACCAAGTTAATTACAGCTAACCTTCATTAGCTTTAATTTAAAGTAATTTGACAATTTTTTTTATGCGTTTAAAAGTGTCAAAGAAAATTTTCTTATATACCCTTTTTAAACGTAGAAGTTTGGAAGTTTTTTAAAGGACCGAAGGATGGAAGCAAGTAAACGGTATACAATTTCTATGAAACAAGAGTAGGTTTCTTTAATTAATCGATAAAAAATTATTGATTTTGGGATTTCTTACCTTCTTACATAACACCAACTAGAGAATATAATAAATGAAAATAAAATTGAACAATTTATTAGTTTATATTTAATTGAATTATATTCATAGAAAAAGATGAATCTAAAATAGGTTTAAAAAATATTAACAACTAGCTAATGATGTTATTAAGAATTTAATGCATTCCATTTCATGTGTTATTAAGAGTATTTAATTTATAAGAGTTTACTTAAGTAGTAAATTGCGATCTCCAGTGTATTAGTTACATACATATTTTAAATCGTTTACTATATAGTGCATCAATAAAGTAACGTACCTATTTTAAATGTAGGTATTTTATCGTTTTGTTTTTTTTTTGAGAAAGATGTTCGATATTATAATGAAATACAGATTACACGGAGTACTGCCAGCAGAGTAAAAGCTTATTTTTTTTTCAAGAAGTAAATTTTTTATTTTCTGTCGTATGTCAAAATCTAAATTAGTCTCTAATAATGAGATTATTGTGACAGCAAAAATTTGTATAAATTTCTCAAAAAAAAAAAACACTATACAGGATGTTTTTGAAATGAATGCGTTTCATTAAAGGGGTAATAGTTGCTGCTGTAGTATGTGCCTAAATACTGGCTATGACAGATCGAGTTTTATTATTTTTAAAATCCCTTATTGCGTACAAATACGTCCTTCGAACAGACATTCTTATGCATATAAAACATATTGATAACAAAATATACAGTGTGACCTAACTATACCTAATGAGATTTTCATTTCATATTTTTTTGAAATAAGTAATTATTTCAAAAAAGTTTTACTTGTCTTGAAATGTACATAGCAACTGTGAAAATGGCGTTGAAAAATACAGTGCTAAAAACATAAAAAAATGTAAAATTGTGATAAGACTGAAGAGCCACTTTTTTAAGAAGTTAAAAATATTATAGAGAAAAGTTGTTTTTAATGCCAATATAATCTCTGACATGAACTGTGAAAATTTAGGGTTTGCACCAGGTGGCAGAAATTCACGATACGCCACTGCTGTTCTAATTTCTTGTGTAAAGAGCATGTAGCAATTTCATGGATGTTACTTTGCAATATTTTTTATCAAAACTTTTTTAGGAGTTGAGGACAATATTTGAAATAAACTACTTACCATAAATCGATATGAGGTAATTCTACAAAAATTATTTCCATAAGTTAATAAGTCATTATACCCGGGATCTGATTTCTTCAGATGCATAAAAATATGCTGCGGAAGAAAAATATTTGTTTTGAATACGGTCTTTTTAAGTAAAACAAAGTAGGTCAGTCTACAAAACATGTCCACGCTCTTAACCAGATTGAACTAATGAACCTAAGAGAATTAGTCCCGTAAACAGTTGAATAAGTAGTGCATTGTAGTATAATTAATTTTCTGGAGCACATGATGCTAAACCACAGATTGCTTGATGAAATATATTTAATTTCACTTTCTTTACTTCTTTGAAGAAATGCATTTATTTGAGAATATTTTGTATAGGGTGGTTTATATAGGAGTTGTCATTGATAATTCTTTTCAAATGAAAACCTAAATATGCGGCAAAAATCAAAAGTGACTTGATGGATGCACTATATAAGTAAAAAATGGCGTCTTAATGTACATAATTTTATTTATATTAATATCATGGTTGTATATTTGTACTTTTTTAATGTGAAGATTTTACATTGTATTAAATAATATAAATGATTATATTTTTTACTTTAATTAGAGGCAAACGTGTATAAAATAATTGTCTTTAAACGTAAGAAAATTATATTTTATTTATACAGCTCTCTAATAAAGTTAGTTGACCACTTGTTGGCATAGCACGGCGCAGCGTCTCACGCTGCGTCGCATCGATACGAAAATCCAGCAAAATGAATGTACGCACATAAATGCAATCCAGTGTGAAACATATGTATACTGTGCTGGATAAGTGTGATACTAGCTTTTGTATTAATGCCAAGTAGGTACAATATACATACATAAAAAATATTTGTGCAATAATAAAAATAATGTATAATGCAGCAAAATAATATAGATAATACATTTTAATTATACATCAGTAACCCAGATTTTTTTATTAGTTGTATAATAAATATATTTTTACATTTTATATAATTTTTTTATTACTCCCTTTGGAATTTGTGAAACGTCCAAACATACTTAAGGGCTCTGTTTTTATACGCAAATTTTCAACGAATTTCGTAGCTGTTTGTTGAGATAGTAAAAAATTTGAGTAAGTTAGAAATAATATTGCTTCACTACGTCAATTATATAATAATAATAATAATATCTCTACCCCTCATTCTAATCACAGGGATTAGTCCAGAAGTCGGAGACTTGTGCGGGAGAGGGGCGGCATATTATTATTAAGCAGGCCGCATTTGCGGCCAGGAACGACTTACGTTGGTAGGCCCTAACCACTATTCAGTGCAGGAATGAGGGAAGCCTGGAAAACCTCATTAAGTTTTCCCCAGTTGGACAACAGTTTCTAGGCTGACAAGTCATTTAGAATAAGAAAAAAAAGCATATTTTAAAAACTAATATCACTTGAATTGATGTAAATTATTAAGTATTTTCGCAGTGTAACATAGCGATAAGGTATATTTCATGATTTTTCATGTTCTCCCCCAAAAGTTAAAGGAAATGATTCAATTTCGGCATTATATTTTAGTACTACACTAATAAGAACATCTGTTGCATCTCCACTTCAGTTCATTAAAAAGTTAAGTTTTCTTTTTCAAAATATAAAATTATCTTCATCTAATTTGACATCCGAGTCAAACTAAGATAGAAAGCCTAAAGAACTTTTTTTCTTGTGTTTGCTCCTAGAACAAGTAATTCGACTCAATTGTATGAAAATATCACTGAAATAAAATTTTATATTATGATGACTGGAATGTTCATCAAGATGCGCGAGTCGATTACTCGTGGTCAGCGTCATATTTGGTTTGTGCCTCCTAGCAATGACGGAGCAATAAAAAATTGAAATGAAATTGAATTCTAGATTTGAAGAATTATTTGATGCATATATAGATAGGGTGTTATAAATAAAGGTCTAAATCTCATAAACTCCTCTTAATTTATTTATAGACTACCGGTTTCGTAGTACGGTGACTACATCTTCAGGTCTCAGTACCAAGGACTACAATATAAACAAAGAAACCTATTACATGACTTACAAATATAAATTTAAAAATCTGGTATAGATATAAATCAATATTAAATTAAAATAAATATTTACATTTTAATTTAATCACAAGAGTTGTCAAAAAAAACAAGCAAATACTAACGTACAATATGTTATAGAATATTTCATTACTTATAAACAACTCACCCAGTACGTACTTTAAAGACAAAAAAAACCCTTATCTCTGTTACCACATATTCCCAACACACTCTTACTATCATTGTATTTTTCGTACCTGCCCGGCTACGACGTGAAATACGAGAGACAAAGTGAAAAAGTGTTGTTGTGCGAAATAGGGCAAATTAAGAAATCTCGCAGGAAAACATGGTTGAAGTAGCAATATAACGTTTCTGCCACCGTTATTATATGACACACTGTGGTAAAAATAAATGGACATAAAAGTGAAAATCCGAAGAGGAAATTTAGAAAAATGCATCTCAAGTTCTTCAAGTATGTAGATTTTCCGTTTTTCTCTTTTTTTTCAGAAATAAGTCAATAGAAGGATATATTATTCTCTGGTGTTCGAGGTTCACATGAATTCTCACATAACACGAAAGAACGTTCCACATATGTGTGAACTTTAATTTGCAGTCACATGACTTGCACATACTTCCTAACGCATCAGGGATAGAATTATAGAAGAAGAATTATAGAAGGATATATATATATTCCTCTCTGGTGTTCGAGGTTCACATGAACTCTCACATAACACGAAACTACGTTCCACATAGTGTGAACTTTAATTTGCAGTCACATGACTTGCATATACTTTCTAACTCCCTGTACATATGTATCTGGGCATGCAAGTAAGTAAATAATTCAAGGGTTAATCTACTGAGAAAATGTAAAATTATATATGAGTTATAATATATCCCCAAATGTTAAATATAAGGATTCAATAATGCAATAAGTAAATAGAACTGACAGTTTTTGTCAAGTTCGAAAGTTTTTTGCTCCAACAGTTTTTAATAAATACTGTAGCGATAAAAATTCCTATTTCATAGGAGTATTCTCATAAAAGTTTTTAAAACTATTAATAAACATATAATATAGGGTGAATCAAGAAAAATAGATATGACTCATAGCTAATAATAAAAGCTAATATTGCAATTGAATAAACACAATTAGACACAACACACATAATTTTAATTAACTTTCAATATCTGTCTAATGAAATGTATAGAGTTATACATACATTTAGATACAATGTCTATTGGACTGTTGTTTATAGATGAATACATATTCATATTTTCTATACATATCGATTAGATTCAACCTCAGAGGACGACTTCCACATGGAGGAGTTCCAAAGCAGAATCTGAGGTGTAGGGATACATTTGGATTAAGTGCTGATGTAATGGTAATATTAAAGTGAGGATTCAAGTAAAGCTGAAGCAGTTAAACAATAGTGAAACTGATAGATAGAAGCTGTTAACCAATTTTTGGAGGCAGGAGGTGAATTTATTTCTTCATATTTGCCATCAAAAAGAGTGTTGGGACTTTTAGGTTTATAATCGTTAAATCCCCACACCAGATTAGAGGACTTATACAAGTGAGGTCTTAAAAATAAAATAAATACAATATTAAAAATAAATCCTAAAGCAATGATCTCAAGAACGCATAGTGTTATATAACATCTATAAAACAGAAACATTAATGTAACTGTTTGGTTAGCAATGGCATCTTGGTCTTGATTTTCCTTGATTTTGTCTTGGTCCTGCAAGACAAGACTAGACTTGGCAATAAATAAGTAAGTAAATAAGTAAACAAGGCTTTATAGAAACTTTTGTTTTGTTCTTCAAGACAAGGTTTTTCAAATTTTTGCAACATTTTTTGTCTCACATTCAACACAACTTTTCGCCTCTGTATGGCACCTTATGTGTACGGACATGCTTAATACCTTTAAGGTCTTAGGTACATATTACTTGCAAATAATATTTAGATGATATTTTAGTAGATGGAAAATATCAAAGAGAATGTTTATTTTATAACGGAAAAAAAATAATAATAATAAAAATAGTCAAGCTTCGCTCGTACCTAACCGGGATTGTAAGGTTTTAAGCTTTATTTATAATACAAATAACTTTACACTCCCCTTAACAGACAGAAAGAGAGGACATTTCAAAGAATATATAAAAAATAAAATGAATAAATAAAATAAAAAATTTTAAATCACACCTGCTGTAAAATTAGAGAATGGTTAGGTTTTGGAGGAACGTTCGTGCAGCTCGTTCTGCAGTAATGTTCTGGATGGAAGGTATACAAAGACCTTCGAAAGAGAAAAACATTTTACTTTTAAATATATAATAGAGGATATTTCGATAAATACATATATATCTCAAATATAACGAATATCTTTTTATGGAGAAAGAAAAAAAAAAAACCTATATTCAACTCTAGAAATCTATTCAGATGCCTCCCTTATAGGGGGGGGGGGGGGAGCAGGAGGTGAAGACAACATGGACTTTACATATTGTCACAAGAATTATTAACAGTTTTTCAATGCTCTAAAATCATTTTCAAAAAATGTTAGTTATTGCAGATCGATAACACAATTGCTATTTCGTGTAATAACCTGATGGGGACTGTGTAGACAGGTAAAGCTTAATAATAACGGAGGGAAAGAGATATGGGAAGTGTGTGAAATAAGACAAATAGGGATATATGCATTCTACATCAATACACTGAGGAAAATCGACCAATAAAAAAGTTTGCTAAGATAATCTTTATCATCGTTGGAATATTCTGTTAGTACTGCAATGTCATGTACCAAGAATAATTAATTTATTTACCCGATTTTATCACATTAAGTCGGAGTTTTGCTAAAACAATAGACTTTCTCAGGTTAAATAGATATGTATTTTCTATCACTACTTTTACTAAAGGTAACTAGATAACTTAATGAGTAGGTAAATGACTTTAAATGATGTCTACTTATTAACGGTTAAAAAAGGTGCGTTGAAGGATATAGATATATATGTATATGCATATATATGTATATAAATAATAATAATACCTATAGCTGAATGGCTTGAAGCTGTGAAATGTGTAACGAAGCTTTATTTGGTTAGCGCGTCGTGGCTAGTCTTTACAAATGCACGAATGCATAGCCATTTTATGCTCATTACAACAGGAAGAACGGACTGGACAAGACCTTAAAAAATATATTATTACCAATATAGGTAATATAACCAACAGTAGTTTGTGATATGTATACATTATTCATACAATATATACATGATACATGAGAGAGTGGAATAGTGCATGTGATGCCTACAGTGTTCATTAGCTATCAACGTTAACGAATTTTTGTTTGCTCTTAAAAAAGTTAAAAATGAAGAGCGAGTGGTAGTCGAGTTTGTTCAAACTGTAGGTATCTTCCATATACCATGCCATTGATTTATATATAACTTATATAACCAATGATGTAACTTCTTTACAGAATAATAATAATAATAATGTTTATTCATAATATTTGTTGCACAATAACAATAAAGAAATTAAATAAACAATCTACTCGATAAGTGAGAACACTTGCTTCGAGAGTAAAGTAAAATGAAAATTTGAAGATAAAGGATAATTGAACTAGAATTCATAATAGTACCTAGCTATACAGTTACCGACTTAAAGTTATCTAGGATGAAAGACTGTCAGCTGCAATATACATTTTTGCTAGTGTCAAAAGTTGCAAAACTATTGTAATAAAATAATGGGTCCCAGTTGAGTCTATTTAATGCAGATATTTTGTTGGGATTAACCAATGTCTATTAAAGGCTAAAACATATTTTCTTTAGTGTACCCGGAAAAAACAAATAAATATAAAGTAGTAAAATACAATAACAGTATCTCGGTGTTTAAGAATAGAAACCGAACGTTCAAACGGGTATTCGAATAGACGTGTTTGCAAATTGCAATGCACCTTAATAATAATAAAAAAAAAAAATGTAAAAAAGATATTGTAGAAATCAAATCCCCGCATTCTAATACTGTGGATGCATTTACTGTCCCACGGAATCAATTTATATTTTATGCATTAATATATAACTAAAAATGCAGGTAGATGCTAAATATAAATATATGTTTGAAATATAATACATAGGTATTATATGTATATTTGTGTATATACATATATAGCAGTATAAAAATGTTTTAATTATCAAAATAACGACAACTGGTTAATATTGTAAGATGCAGGATATAAAGTTTATGTCTGCACACTAGATCGCCTATAATTCTTTCAACATCTACAAGTAGTTAAATTTATAATTCGAGACGAAATTGCGAAATATAATTAGTAGATCAATCGACTTACCTGTAAGGAAGTTTGATCATAATTATATGAGCAATTTCGTCGAAGAATTATAAATTCCCGCCCAAAAATTCCCACCCTAGGCGATCTAGATAGAAAAATACAATAATCGAACGTTTTCTTCTGAATTACCTTTTTTTGATGTTTTCATTTTTCAGTTGTCAGCTGATTTATTTTAGTTTAGATTAGTTATAATTGCAGTAGATTTAAAATCGAAATCCCATTGAATGTTTTTTAATGATGAATTAGATATGAATATTGTTGAAAATATAAGAGTTAATCTTGCTAATCCATTTTGCAGAGACTGTTAGGTTATGTCATGGTAAACAAATCACTAATCATGATTACTAATCGGTCCCGAAGAGCGATGCAAAAAATGGCGACCGATTACCAATCGCCCGATAACTCATCGCTTCAGCTATGCGCATTCAGCCGAAAATTGGTATACTCGCGTCAAGAATTCAGACGTCTTACGTCACGGCTGACGTTTTTCTTGTCAACGTAATTTTCGATATTTGGTCGCGTTAAAAACAATCTTATTTTGCAATTTAATGCAAACTTTTAGTGTAGTATATAGTTTTATTATTATCAGTTGCAGCTTCTTAAATATTTTGATGGAAATATAATGAATTATTCATTTGTTCGTATGACGTAAGTCGTCTGAATTCTTGTCGCGAGTATAAGCGATTAGTCATCGATGAGCTCTGCTGAATGCGCCCAATGATAGTAAGAGCAGGGTTGCCAATGGTTCCCTGATGAAATACCCGTTAGAGGATTCGCCATTACCCACAAATACCCACATTACTATTTTTACAGGGCGACATATATAAAATAAATAAACAAAGGGTCTATAAGTTTTTTTATTCATTTTAAAATGACATCATTAACATTTACTAACATCAGGTATTTAGGTAAATCTTCTGTCACTCAAACCTAGTTATCCAGTATAAAAAATAAAACAGTTTTAATCACTGCACTGCATCCATTCACTGCTGCACCATATACATTCCTGGCAAACAATAAACGAAATAACCGTTTGGAATGTTTTGTTGAATTCGTCATCTGCCTGTGGAATTAATTGTAATAAACCGGATGAGGCCGACATGGAAGCGAAAGATCCCAAGATCCCAAAAGTGTAAAAAAAAATTACATGGGCTGGGCTAGTCGTAGCACATCATAACCCTAGATAAAATTGATCACAACGACACAAGAATAATGAAACGGACGACGGCTGTTCTGTGTTACAACGAGAATGTATCTGACTTCTATTATCTTATGTATAAAATATGAGACAGCAATTCGCGTAGAGCAGGCCAGTCATCTACAACACAAAACAGTGACTTCTCTAATAAAATAAATATTCCCCACAAAATTATCAGTATAAACAATTCCCCACAAAAAACCCACAGTTAATGAAATTCCCCACGTTTTGGGGAATTACCCACAGATTGGCAACCCTGAGTAAGAGCGTGTTGGGAATATGTAATAACAGAGATAAAGGTTTTTTTTGTCTTTAAAGTACCTACCGGGTGAGTTTGAAAAGTGCAAACTACAAGTAGTTAAATTTATAATTCTTCGACGAAATTGCTCATATAATTATGATCAAACTTCCTTACAGGTAAGTCGATTGATCTACTAATTTGATGTTATATGCTGATTAATTGTACAGTCCCTTATAAAATATGACATGTTCCAACTACAGTATACTAATGAAATATAGTATACTGTGGTTCCAACACTTCTAACAATTATCACCCACAAAAATACACAAAGAATAACACGAGATAAAAGAAGGTACTGGTTAACCACACTGTACGCCAATTACGTGTTTACTGTTTACAAACAAAATAATGGGAAATTAAGAACACAATTCATATCGTACGTACAGATGATTATCTCTGTCGCACCTATATACATAACCAATGAAGTATTTCTTTGCTGAGTTCACGGATTTCTTAAAGTGGCTGAGTTTCATGTGCCTCCTTTTGTCTGCTCCTAGGTTTGTGGCAGCCACAGTATACTATTGCTTAGTATACTGTTTAACCCACAGAATATGTTTAACCTCTAACCACGGGTCTAACATATACCACTGAAATGTACGATATGGAATGCGTTTAGTCCATTTGCGCATCCAAATAAAGGTACCAACCCTAGGAGCAGACAAAAGGAGGCACATGAAACTCATCACAGACATACTTCATTGGTTATGTATGTGGGTGCGAGAGAGACAACCATCTGTACGTACGATATGAATTGTGTTCTTAATTTCCCATTATTTTGTTTGTAAACACGTCATTGGCGTACAGTGTGGTTTCTTCTTTTATCTTGTATCTCGTTAGTGTTATTCTTTGTGTATTTTTGTGGGTGTTATTGTTGGAACATGAGGGACTGTCAAATTAACTAGCATATAGCACGAAATAATTCTCCATATCCAGAATTCAATTTCATTTCAATTCACAATCAGCTAAGCCCTTACTGCTCCGCCATTGCTAGAGGCGCAAAACAAAATATGGCGCTGATCATGAATAATCCATTCGCGCAGCTTTTAGCGCATTCCAGTCATCATAATATAAATTACATTTCAGTGACATATACCTATATACTTATATTTTATGCCTATATATTTAAAAAATGTAATACTACATGCATTTTCAGTGAGCGGATAATACTAGGTAAAATCGGATCTTTTTCAAAACGCATGCGGATATTTAGAACTGATATTTCCAACAACACTGCTTTATATGGATGCGCAGTGAAACTAAGAGCATTCCACATCGTACATTTCAGTGAAAAATATACGTTGTGGAGATTATAGCTCTATTTTTTTTGTTGAAAAAAAAAAAAAAAAAATAAAATAATAAAATTCCCAAACAATTTCAAATTTTGATAAATTTCAGCCAATGCCCTACAATTTTTTGCTTGCTATGTACCATCGTACTAAATTCCAAAACAGAATAATTAATAGAGCATATGAAAAATTGTTTGGGAGTTTGGGACATGTCTTTTATTAATTATTAATTTTCTTTAATCGAAATGAAAATATTAACAAAATCAGGATACGGAAAAGAGCTATTTAAGTTGCTGCTGGAGACCAAAAGAAAAATATGAAGTTTATTATTTCGTTTGAAAATAATTCATCTCCATTTCATAGCTGATGTGGGATATGGGTGCGTTCGAAGTCCTACGTATTCGAAGCGATATGTTACCGAAAGCCTATGCACGCGAATACTTGCCTGTTCGAATAGAGATGGGCGCGATCGCCGCTGATCGTATGCTGACTTAACGAAACATTTTCGGATACGCGCCAATTGCAAATCCATAATTTAATTAGGAGGCACATCTTACAATGCTTTGATAAATTAACGATAAAAATATTTAAAATAAATATGAGTTGTAATGCCCTCTATATCATCATATAATTAGCTTATGCCAAGAATCTAAGCAATTATAATTTAATAAATTCAAAAATCTATTTATCTCTAGTGGTGGGTGGGCGCTATCTCTTTTCTTGTATTTTGTGCTTAAGAGTGTAAGACATTTTATTGTTGATACCATTATTATTTAACAAATATACATTTTTGATAATTTTTTCCACCGTCTAATTTGTCTTGTGGTAATTTTTTTGGTGGTGGCTGGTGAAATTTCAGGTATATATCTTAATAACCAGACATGGGACCCAAACCAAATTTTAGTATATATATACTGTGACTGTGGCTATATAGAGAACTTCAGTAGAAGAACGATTTTGCAGTTTGCGAAAAAATTTTTTAAAAAACGTGGGCCTCACCTATAAGATTTCCAAATTGGCTTGTTTAAATTTCGAGAAACATTTTTTTTCATAAACTAGACATAATTCTATCGATAGGTTTCAGATTTTATTAAAAAAAAAATTTTTTTGTTAAAGTTGCAGCAATTTGAAAATTAGTATTGTATATATGATACATTATAAAAATTTCAAAATACTATAAATTCTACAAATACAGTTATTCTTTAATAAAACTTGAAACCTATTCGTAAAATTACATCTAGATTATGGAAAAAAATGTTTCTCGAAATTTAAAGAAGCCATTTTGAGAATTTGAGGTGAGGCCCACGTTTTTTTCAACTTTTTTTCGCAATCTGTAAAATCCTTCTTCTTCTACCAAAGTTATATATCGCCACAGTACATATACCCTAAAGTTTGAATTGGGTCCCATGTCTGGCTATTGATATATAGCATCTGAAATCTCACCAGCCGCCACTCTCAATGACCAATAGTCTGCATTAACTAAATTGCTAAGAGCTCAAGTAGTCAAGTCAAGTGTACTTTTTATCATTTTCATTATGTCAATAAAGTTAATAATTTTAGTATTTGGTATTTGTTGTTTATCTTCTACAGTACGAACGTAAGTACAGATTCTTATTATGTGTATTTTTAAAATATTTTAATGAGAAATTAGGTACTTCCATATACCCAACAAAGAGTTATCCTAGCTACATCAGTCTATTAGCCTAGCTTTAGCAGTGTTTAGTGTCTTTCAACCGTTCAGCTGCTATAACTGACATTTTTTTTTATTTTGTTAATTAATTATTATGATATAAAGTATACATATATTTTAATAAAGAATGTGATTAATACGCCTATTAAATTTTAATCATATGTTCATAGTACTAGAGAACCAGTAATACACATATTAGGTAAAGAGAATTGCGTAGGTATCTTAGAACTTAGTTTATTCACATTTTACATGGTGTCATCGTCAAAATCGAGGAAAGAGCAGTTCAGAAAAGAATGCACGGCATTTTAAAGAAATGCATTTTTAAATCCTTATTTTATTTACTCCATTTCTGGGTTTATTTATTTTTAATTTGTTAGACTAGTTCCTTCATATTTTCATCTGTTTACAATAAGATAAAAAAATACAAAAATGTTTCTCTATTAAATGTTTGTTTATTTTCAAAAACTAATCTAATAGTAATAAACCTATGCGTTTCGGATATAACTGTTTTTTATAAACGTTAGTGAGAATCATTTTTTGCCAAATGCATACCTACGTTGATTTCAAGCTTTTCATTGTTTCTTCTGAATCTGCTTCATTTCATAAACATATATTAATTGTGCAAACCATTTTCACGGAAATAAAATTAATTGGCAAAATAAAGCTGACACAATCAAGGATATCTTAAATATTCTGATTACTTGAGATGACAGAGAAATATATTTTTTATCGGTTGACATTAAGAGGTCAAGTACCACTTTTCTAAACAAATCATTACCCGTTAAGGATAAAAGTACTTGAAATTAGTAATAATTATGAACATTCAAACTAACTGCATTACTTTTATCATTTATCAAATTTAAAACCTTTGCTTATAATAAAGTATATTTTTTACATAATAGTTTCTACAGAATTAATTATTTTTAAATTAATTTAACTGTCACGTCAAAACTTCCATGTTGTAACAGTTTTCTAATCCATGTAATGTCTTCAGTTTAGGTATTTGAATAGTATACTGTGGTTTAGGTAAAGTATTTAAGTATTTTTTAATACGAATTCTAACCCCCTAGAAGGAGCTTTGAGACTATATAATTACTTTCATTTGTATTGTAGCCAACATTTAGATATGGAACCGGAACCACCAACATTACCAATTGATAAGGACAGAGTATACTCGTATACATGTGTGTTTGTAAAGTTATCACGATGATGCAACACTCTCAATTGGTGAAATAAATCTGTATGTAAATCCACCAAAGGTATACGCGATAGAAGTTATAAGTGTTTTTTAATTCATCATTTGATCAATCTGATGAGCCATCAATCTACGATAAAATAAATGTCATGTATGTGGTTAGTTAGATGGTTCGTGAATGATTATGACAGTTGACAGTAAAGAGACATTTGAAATATTTTATTTATTATGATCGGTTGACAATTGGTCATACAATTTATAGGTTTTTTATTAAAAAATAAAATGAAAAACACAATTTTACATATACAATATTTTATCGGGAAAAAGAAAGCATTATATTATTTCGCTTTAACTGAGCTATTTTTTATATATTTTTAGGTATTTACAATATTGTGTGAAACTAACTACTTTGTGGACTAAAGCCCCAACCAGCGTTGAATTACACCCACAATATCTAACCATATATACTACTAACAGTCTGTTGCTAACAGTATTAACAAAATTAACAAATTTTGTGTTTTTGGGCTGTCAGTAAATCCACCACATTGTTGTGTCACTATGTCCCACCAATCCAATCATCACATCAATCACCAAAATGATGGCACCTCACTTTAAAAATACCACTATTATATTGTTAGAAAACCAGCGCGCTAATGACTGCCGCATCCAACTTATCTCCGAACTCTCGTCAATGACGTCCGATTGTACAGATTGTACCAGTGTGCGTTTGTTGACATTTATGTGCATGCGTAAACAAAGCATGAAAAGCATCCTTATAAGGGTTAGAATTCGTTGGTTATATAAGAATATGTTGACAGTTACTTATCATCCATAATTATATCAGCTTTGCTAAAAAGTGGTTTACTATCACTACAGTGGTCAAGAAAATACATATTTTATACTGATTTTAAACCGTTTCCGAACATTAACGATCACGCACATTATGACACGGACCACTACAGCACGGATCTGCAAAGCCTGCTCATGAAGGTTCCAATGTTATTTAATGGAGCATTGCACACTAGACCAGCACCTGCATCGACCGTCACTGCAGGTCACATCGGTGGCCTGCAATTTCTATGCATGGCCACGCTAATCCAACGTAAGTTCTGTTCCCACAAAAGTCAGGGATTGGTTTGAAAAATATTCGACCAGATATGTTGTGAATGTGTCGCTGAACTGTCGAACATCGTCACTTATTAACAACCTCTATTTACTTATCTTAAATAAAGAAGGTATTCCACCGTCTCTATTTTTTTTTTTTTGTAATAATCAGAAATACTGAAAATTTTTATGTTGATCTCTCTAGTTTAAAAAATAAATGATGATATTCGTCAAACAGCTTTCTCATTTTATTGATGGGGTGAACCCAAAACTTTCATCACGTCTGCCATACACATAACCTTCACAAGAAGTTGCTGGTTCGTGCTGGACAAGTGGGCGAAGTAGTGCAGGTTTGCAGGTCCGCGCTGGGCAGGTCATGCAGGCATAATGTGCGTGATCTTTTATTCGTAATCTTAATTTATTTTCGAGATGATATTTCATTTGATTGTGCAATATCTAAAAAACTACTGAATTTTTAAAATTTATTTATAGCACATAATCTGTTTATATAACACAGAAATAAATAAATAAACAGAATTTTACAAATAGGCTAGTCAATGAATGACCGAAAAATGAGTGTAGCGTGCATTGAGGGGGGGAAAATTTTTTGATGCAGGCATATGTTGGAGGTAGTCAGGACGTAATCATATTAAAAGTCCCCGCTCCTAGCCCGTCCGCTTCAAGGAGGAGGGGGGGTAGAAAGGTCCCCTTTTTTGTTTTTCCCTTACGATTCGAAAACGGTGTCTCAAAATACCTTACATAAAATTGAGCTTATAAAATTTTCTAAAAAATTAGTTCTATCCATTTTTTCGTTATAATGTAACGTTTCCGCGATATCTACTCTCAAGAGGTGGCATTAAAGAATAAAACAATTTTTACACGTATTTGATGGACAAAGTTCCACAAGGAAATTATTTAGAGCGATAAATTAATATTACCTCCAATGTTATTACAAAGTTTATAAGTTAATATATTGTAAAAAATTTAAAACTTAAGGAGAAGGCGATTGTATAACAAATGAAAAATCTTAACTGTAACTCTTGGGGTGGGAGGGTCCTGCTTTTGATTCCACCATTGATACCAATCGCAGCACAAATTGCGAATCAACCTCGTATTCGTCATCATTGCCCGCAAGAGATATAGGAATGGGCTCCAAGTCTTCTTTATCACGTTCTTTTAAAATGGGGACGCTGTTTAAACAGTGATCTAGGCAGTTTTGGCATAATCGACAGCAACTCATCGCTGCCTTTTTGCAGCTGCACCTTCTACTGCTATAATTTTTTGTATATCTACACGATCTATGGGGTCTATGGATGCTGCTTCGTTTTTTGTCATCACAGGAATTAGGATATTGCCTTTACGTGCCTAACCCCATTAGTTTAGAGGTAGTTGCGTTCCCAATCAGAGCTGCACCTGGGGGAATGTGAGTAGTGCGTGCTCTTAAGCTGCCTCTCGCTAGGTGGAAGAAGTGCGAAATCTCGTTTTATATTCAGTGTCGATTTCAGAAATGAATCGTACCTGAATGTGTTTAGAAAGCTGATTTTTGCAGGGACATCGTACCATTTCAACATACATATATTATTCACCCAGCTTTTTCAACACTATCATGCGAGGAGAAGGGATTGTGGAACACTTCAGCTGCTTTTTGTATGTCAGGATTTTTTTGAAAAATTTTTACGAAAACAAGTTTACACTTCTGGAATGTCGCGCTAGTAGAATCACAGCTATGTGTAAGAACAAAATGTCCCAACTGTGGCATTTGATGTGTGGAGTAACAGTTGCTTGTACTTTTTCTCTGCTAGGTTTTATGAAGTGGATGTTGTGGTCAGGTGGCGCTTTCACTGTAAGTAGCACATCGATGTCAGCGTCTTCTCGTATAATCACCACGTACAGACTGTCAATAGATGTGCTTACAATCAACACGTCAGCATCATGTGATCATTGATATGTAGTGATGCTGTTTTATTGTAGTTTAGAGCTCAATAGGTAGATCAGCCCATCTTTGTTCCGGTGATTGAAGAGAAATAGTTCTTGAGTCACTGAAATTTCAGTTGCCAGATTGAAGTTGATGTCGACACATTTTTTTATCTGATAACGCCTTTCCTGTTATGCCGACTTAGTGCTATTGGGAGAGCTACTATGTCCATCAAAAACAATGGTACACCTTCTGCCTGGATAGTGGGTCTTCACGAAATTCACGTACGTATCAAAACTTGTGGAAACTGGAGATTATTTTTGCTAAATGACCTTATGTAAAAGAAAGTCTCCATCAATCAAGTAAAGGTTTAGTAGATATCCTGATTGGTTTAAACAGCTTATAAAGTACGGATTTTTTTGGTTTCCTCATACCATCCTCATTGAACAAGGCCAAGGGAAATGGAGCCAATACGTACTACAAATAATTGCTGTAACTTCTGACCCATTGGAGATAAATTAGCATATGTATATATATTCTGGAATAAAATTTATCGCTCTAAAACATTCTCCTAATGGACTTTTGTGTAAAACAAACGGTCGAGGAGTTACCAGAAGAATTATGATAAAAAATGTGTTCAAAAATTTGTTTTTGAATTAACGACTTTTGAGAGCAGATATCTCGAAAACGGTGAATCATAGCGAAAAAATGGATAGAACCAATCTTGTAAAATTTTATGTGCTCCATTTTGGAGTTAGGGAAGGGAAAAAACAAAAAAGGGGACCTTTCCACCTTCCTTCCTCCCTGAAACGGACGGGCTAGAGGTGGGGACTTTTGCTATGTTTACGTCCTAAGTACCTCAAACACATTCCCATAGAGAAATATCCCTCCCCTCAATTGACTAAAAGTCAAAAAACCACTATCTTTTATCATGTTAATAGTCTGGAAAATGATTAACAAAAATGAAATTCTGTGAAAGGTTACTTTATATTTTTAGTTACCTTTAGTACTCCAATGTTAGTATATAGATTATTATAAAGTTAAATGTTATCTTTATTAAAAAAATAACTTTTATTGCTTCCTTAACATGTAGATTCCTATAAAAATTTAATTGCATAATATTTGCCAACATTTTTATGTGGTAATTATTTACCCCACCAACGATTCAAACTGTTTCTAAAGTATTCCGATAAGATTATTATACAAACAGCATATTTAACATAGATAATAGAGTATAGAACTATAAATAGCTTTGAATAAAAAATTCTTACTCATCTACCAGTAGTATACAGAAAGAAGAATCCAAAATGGCTCTACGATGGGGAATAGCAGCAGCCGGCAAAATTTCTAATGATTTCGTTGTTGCAATAAAGGCACTTCCTTCAGACAACCATCAAGTTGTGGCCGTAGCAGCGCGTTCATCAGCCAGTGCTGAAAAATTCGCGAAAACTCATGGAATTCCCCAGGCCTATGAAGGTTACCAGAAGCTCGCAAAGGACAGGAATGTTGATGTCGTTTACGTGAGCGTGCTGAATCCTCAGCATTATGAGGTATCCAAGCTGATGTTGGAAAATGGAAAGCACGTTTTGTGCGAGAAACCGTTTACAATGAACGAAAAACAGACCAGGAAGTTGATCGAAATCGCCAGGGCTAAAAAACTGTTTATTATGGAAGCTATCTGGTCAAGGTGTTTTCCGGCGTATAGGGAACTGAGGCGTATCATTGAATCTGGAGATATTGGCGAGGTAAAGTGATTAGTATGATAAGTTATTATAGTTGTGTTCAATTTCGTTTTAGAATAGGTCACTTCTCAATAACTGTATGATTATTACATAAATTCATTCATCAACGTCTTCTAAACATATAATTGTACTTAAATGAAAATTATATTTCTTATTTCATAAAATTGAAATTTCTAACGTTACACTTTCTGATATAATTTTTTTACTGCGAGTAAATTTGATTACTAGTTATTTAATTAAATTAATTATCAGCTCAATTGATCTAAAAAGTAAACAAAAGAGATAAGAATGTAGCTGGTTTGCGGTATATCAGACCGTATACAAGCAACATGAGAATATCAGCTTAAATTTTTTAGAGAGGCAATATCTTATTATACTTTATGTTTGACACGATTAATTTCTCGAGTACATATATCAAATTATTGAAATTTTTAATATGTCTACTTAATTTTATTTAAAAAATTAACATTTCATTTGACTAAAGTAAGATATATCCTTTTTGAGGATAGTTATATAAATGGTGTATCACAAATGACGACTTACTTTAAAAATTAATGTTTTTTTTTTCTAATATTCAAGATGTTTTTACTTTTTTTCGAAAATTAAATTAGACAAAAAAAAATAAAGGACAAGAAAGTTGTAGGTTTAATTTAATGTAATACCATGACAAATTTGATACCATTCTAGATAGGCAAGACGCCAAAATAGTGACAAATTTTAAATATCTACAAAAGTAGTAATCGTAAACTTAACAATAGGGTTGAGATACAATTTCGGTTGGATACGACAAAGTGAAAAAATACAAGGTGTTTCATTTGTAATAAAAAGGCTATATAGTTTCTGCAAGAATTCAGACGACTTACGTCATGGCTGACGTTACGCAACTGTCTTTATTGTTAACATAATTTTCGATATTTGATCGCGTTAAAAACAATCATTTTTTGAAATTTAGTGCAATATATAATGCAAGCATTTAGTGTACTATATAGTTTTATTATTCTCAGTTGCACTTTCTTAAATATTTTGATGAAAATATAATGAATTATTCATTTGTACCTATGACGTAAGTGGTCTGAATTCTTGCCGCAACTATGTACTGAAGAAGTCAAAATGTAACAGGAAGAATAAAAATTGAAGTAAAATAAAAAAGAAATATAGTGTAATATTTTTAAATTTACACATATACCATAATTTAGCGTCGTTTAAGTTATTTACAAATACCAAAAACCAACTTGATATCTATTTCAAATAAAAAGTATTTTTTTTCTTAATAAATGATTTTCCATTTAAAATAAAGAAATTAGTGTCGACTCCGGTATAACCGGATGTGCTGCGGACTTATAGATATTTTAATTGTGTTCGTTCCCAAAGACTGCCATGTTACCAAATACTCAAATTTTTCGGATTAGTATTTGTTTATACCGGTGGGATTCCCTGTATAGGGAGCTTTATATTTTTATAGTATAAATGAAGACGAATTCAGCGAAAAATACCTACTTATTTTTGCCATAGTCGTGAAAAAATGAAGGCATTAAGTGATAACAAGACGTGTTCTATGTAATACTTTTTATTTCATTGCAGAAAATGTTCCAAGTGGTCCCCATTAACCAGTGCACAATGCCTAATTCGAATGTTCAAATTGCATTCTGTTTGTGTTTTTCTCCCCAACTTCTACGTCGCTGGAAAAAGTACGGCTTTGAGACGCCCATGTTTTATACACAAAAAATGTACTCTTGTTCATAAGCTCTAAAGTTGACCGTTTTCGAGAAAAATCTACTTTTATGTTGAAAAACATGGTCAATTTTTTTTACGAATTAAACAAAATTTATTTAATCGTTAGAACAAGTAACAAAACCAAACGTTAACTTCATAATTGCAAAATTTAAAAAAAAATCGTACACTGTAAAATTAAATGTTGGAAATGTCCTCCGTTAGCTTCAATGCACGCAGCAATTCTTCGACGCATTGACTGTTTAACACGCAAGAAAATTTCCGGAGTGTTATGTCGCAAGATGCAACAATGCGTTCTCTTAATTGCTCAACATTTTCAACTGGATAAAGTACATGTTTTGTCTTATTTGAAGCGGTACATCTTCCAGTAAATCCGGCAGTACTTCTTCTAGAAATTGTCGATAATCTGCACCGTTTAATCTGTTCGGTAAAAAATGTGGGCCTATTAAATGATCACCGACGATGCCAGCCCAAACATTCATGGAAAATTGTTGCTGATGACTACCTTCTGCAATTTCATGTGGATTTTCTTCAGCCCATATGTGGTTATTGTGAAAATTGAAGATACCATCTCTCGAGAAAGATGCTTCGTCGGTAAACATAACTTCGGCTCCAAACTGAGGATTTTAAGCTAGTTTGTCTTGCATCCATCTACAAAAAGCCAATCTTGGTGGAAAATCTCTTGGCAATAAGGCTTGTACTCTTTAGATATGGTAGGGATACAAAAGTTGTCTTTTCAAAATTCTCCAAACCGTCGAGTGAGGTATGTTTAAGTTGTGAACAATTTTTCTGGTACTTGTGATCGGATTTTCTTCAATTTCGTTGAGGACAGCCTCTTCTACTTGGGCATTTGCAGCTTCCATAGGCCGCCCATTATCAGCAGTATTCTTTTTAAAACTTCCATTTTCCCATAGTCGTTGGTGAATGCGTTGAAACAAGTTATGATGTGGTACTTGGCGATCACGATGTATTTCTTGATATAACCGCCTTGCTTCTGCCGAATTACCGCTCGCCATTCCGTAAAGATAATGCATTTCGCACATTTTAGCGTTTGTGTAATTCATTTTTACTTTTGTAATACAAATTGACTTTTCGCAGGTACAAACTAATTGTTATTTTGACAGGAGGTAGCTTTTGTTTTAAAATTTAAAGCCTACTTCATAAAAAAAATTATAATACATTTAGTAAAATAAAAATTTTATTTAAAAAAATTGACCATGTTTTTCAACATAATAGTAGATTTTTCTCGAAAACGGTCAACTTTAGAGCTTATGACCAAGAGTACATTTTTGTGTAGAAAATATTGTCGGTTCAAATGGGCGTCTCAAAACCGTACTTTTTCCAGTGGCGTAGAAGTTGGGGAGAAAAACACCCACTTCCCCTTTAAAATCTTCACCAATTATGACTTTGAAAAAACATTTTTCTCGCACAGAACATAACTTATTATGAGTAGTAAATGCTTACAAAACCTGTTTTCTGTACGATAAACGGTTCTGGAGATATTCGCAAAAACAAAATTTTGTTTACAATTTCAACACCGAAAATTGTGCATTTTAGAGGGTAAGTTAATATAAACTTTTTTTCCAATTTTTAGACGAGCTATCACATCCTCAAGTCCTGCGCGTATATTATGAAACACCCTGTATAACTTGCCGCATCTACATGTACATACACAAAAGGCCTAAAAAAATATGGCTCTTATAACTCATTATAGGAAAAATTATTGAGGTGTTGTAGAAGGTATTACCATTGTTTCTTTTAAAAGCTAAGTCTGTTACCTTATCGATACATTCTTGTATGTAGAGCAGATATATTAGTAACATATATTCTTCCATCTTTTTTATTTTAACTATCCTATTGACGGCTTGTTCAATATTCCCACGTATTACTATATAAAGTTTGTTCTCACAAGAGTCAGAAATTGATTTCAAACTGTTAGAAAGAAATATTCGATGATGAGATTCACGTATCAGATACAAAAAAATATTATAAATGATAATTTTAGGTTTTCGTACATTGTACTAATACTCTTACTTTAACCTTAATAGATAACGGTCGCGATTATACAAATACTAACAATTTTATTGCCTGTGTGAACCTAAGAGAATAATTGTTTAATTGTGTAAAAATAATCTGATTAAACAGTACTTCCATTGAAAAATGTTCTGATAAGTCTCGCCATACTTACACGATTCCAGTAATATCTAGACACAGGAATTCTTTATGTTAAGATGTTACTAGTAAAGTCAGATTTATAGGCAACTAAGGGCAATACTTCTCCAGGGTGTCGAAAAAGATTAATTTTTCCTTACATAAACATGGGTTCAAAAATTCTTCCTAATAAAGTTATAGCCACTTAAAGGGGCCGCTCTGGTGATAATTTTTAAATAACTTCGAAACCGATTTAGATAAATTTATAAAATTTGGCAAGTACTTAACTCTTCCGTGCTCATTTCGCCACTAAACAAAATTTACAAATGTTTATCGCATACGTTTCAACCTGGGGAGGAAAGACGGGAAAAATTTACCATAACGTTTTTGTGTTTTGACTTTTTCGACTTTTGACTGCAAATATGAATTTTCACAATATTTTATTAACAACCGGTATTCTTGGTTCATATAGATAGAATGCTCCATTTTTGAGTAAAATCCGTTTAAAAATAATGTTACATGCTTTAGTAACGCGTAATCGAAATTGTAAATATTTTTTGTCTTAGCAGATTGTGAAAAACAAAAGTTGAGTTATTGACTTTTTGCGAATTGTTATCTCGACCAATGTAGAACTAGTGGATATTTACTAAATTTATGGTATGTGCAATGGAAATGCGTTTGATGTGAAAGTATTTACAATATACACAAAAATTTGAGAAATCATGGAAATTTTCAACGTGCTCGAGAGCAAGGAATATCTCGATGTCCAGACTTAAATCCTATAGATTACTTTCTGTGGGTATAATTTATTTTCGAAGAGTTGCAACAGAGGATTCATTTGGCAGCGAACCAAATGAGACAATGTAATTTTGAAGTTGTTAGATATTTTTGAGCAATTCGACGTTTGGAAATTAGGGGGGAGGGGAGAGCGCAAACGTTGATGACGTAGAAAGTCCCTATGTTACGTTACCTTATTGATGTAGCTATTGAATAAAACTCCATTTCACATCTATTATTACGTCAAGCAATCTTTAGCGTCCGCCAAAAGTAAGTGATGGATTTTTTGTTGCTATTTGGTTGCTAATTTGTACCATCAATTTCAATGTTGTAGCCCATGCCGTTTTCGAGAAAAATGGTGGTTGCTAGTTCGGCAACCAAGAACGATAGCAAATTAATTTTTGAACCATATTTTGTTGCTCAACGAATACCTTCACAAGGTGTATAGTTTGTTAAAACAAATGGCCGTTCAACTTGTTGGGTTTTTTAGCATTTGGTGTGCCTACCCTGCAGTAGTAAATGGGTCCCTATTTTTGGTAATTTTTAGAATTAGTATGATTATGTATCTGGAGAGGCATACTCCATAGTCCCGCCAACAATTACTATCTAGTAAATTGTAAAGAAAAAATATTAAATTAATATTGTCAGCACTAGTAAACAGTGAAGTGAATTTAGTTATTAAATAGTTAAGGTAAAACAGTTGTTTTTCTACATATTGGATGGGTTATAAGAGAAAAATTAAGGGTTGTATAAACCAGCAGTAGTTAAAGTACAACCCCACCGCAACACAACTCATCAATTAAAAATTTTATATTGCCTTCCGTTTTTTAAAAATGAAAAATCAAATAGTCATTAGTTAAATTCGAATAATATTCCAATATCCCAATAATAATTTTAGTCAGTTTCTGCGTTATTCAAATTAATTTGGACACGGTTCTTGACAAGAAATCCAGAAATTCAGTTTTTTCCATCTTATAGAGTAATTCGATATGCTAACGTAATATTTCGCTAGCAGTCACCATTTTCATTAGCTACATACTTGTTATTCATACTTGTATTTTTTAGTCTTTTTCATGTGCTCTTTAATCTTTATGTTTGGTAATGCATTGATAAAATTTTTGAGAATTTCGGTAAAAATTACGTTTTCTAGGGCATGAATTTGACCAGGTTTACTGTTAACATTTTCATGTTATACCATGCTTTACAGTTATTAAATGTAAACCGGAAATGTTGTCTTTGATGCGTGATTATTACAAATAATTAGATTTTACCTACTTTTAGGTGATTCAAGTAACCTTGGATTTTGGCTTTCCAATTTCGGACATTGACCGTATAAACTCAAAGGAATTGGGAGGAGGAGCAATACTAGATCTGGGAGTTTATGTTCTACAGTTTCAGCAGTACGTATTTCGTGGCCTGACTCCATCCAAGGTGGTAGCCAACGGACATTTAAACAAAGAGGGCGTCGACAATTCAGTTGCTGCAATCCTCACTTATTCAGGAAATAAAACCGCTGTGGTTTCCATATCCAGTCTCGTAAAACTGTCCAGCCAAGGTACGTAGAGAAAATTAACAGAAACTTCTTGTCTATCTTTTGAAGTCTATCAATGAAGTTTTAATATCATGTTCTCTTGCATTGTTGATGCAGTTGTCGAGAGTATGTCTGATTTTTAATAATGGTAAAAACTCCGAGCTATCGACCGATTTCAATTCTAAGTAGTTTCTCAAATCTACCCTGCTACAAAAGCCTTAATATCATGGGATCATCATGGTTTCATGCAGGGCCGATATATGGTATCTAACTTCTGCCTGCTTATTTCCAATGAACTTGATATGCAAGGCCAGGTAAATGTGATTTACACAGACATGACATTGCTAAGGCGTTCGATAGTGCCTATCATAAAATGCTTTTACAAAAATTTACGACATTCGGTTTAAGTTCCAATTTATGTAATTTGTTTTAATCAATCAGCTTAACAGAAAACAATACGTTACATAGTTTGGCTGCTTCCGGGCTGTTGGTGCTCTCTTCTTCAGAAGATCAGATCTTCTGAAGAAGAGGGCGACATGTCTCTCGAAACGTCAAGACTCTTTAACCGACGACGTGGCCAACAGCCCGGAAGCAGCCAAACCATTAACGGAATTTTTCAAATTTGTTTCACTTAAAACAAACATCTTTTATGCAGAAAAAGGTTAAGACCATGCCACTTTTCTTAATAGATTTGATTTTCCTTCTTAAAGTTTCACAGACAAGTATAAAAATTTTTTATTAACAGACATTATTATGAAATAATTATGCCAAAATTGTACACTCATTTGTACTAGAACAAGGTTTCGCACTCTTAAAATGTCTCCAGTCCATATTATGCGTTAAAATTTCAATAAAATTTCAGATGTATGTGATATTAATTTTAGCACCCTTAATCAGATAGTTGAAGCTGTTGGTCTGAGATTTAATAGCAATAATATTTAGGTTTATTTATATTAGGGTTTCCAAATCTTCTCTGTACCATATTGTTAAGAGCCTTGTGTGCATCAAATATTATATATTTTAAGCAATTTGCTTTTGTTTTGTAAATAATTTGTCCTATAAATGGATTTTATGTGTTGGGCTATAAAGATTATTATTATTATATTGTTTCCGTTAAAGGTACTATATATGGAACTAAGGGCACCATAAAGGTCGACGAAATGTGGAGCCCTACTAAGCTGGATGTGGATGGAAAAGTCCAACAGTTTCCTTTGATACAAAACAATGGTACTTTTAATTACTTCAATAGCGCAGGTTTAGCTTATGAGGCAGAAGAAGTTAGGAACTGCATAAAGAGTGGTGTCATCGAAAGCGAGCAAGTAACTCACGAAGAAACGATTCAGTTGGCTCACCTGATGGATAAGTTGAGACGGGAAGTAGGAGTGGTGTATCCAGCTGATTCTCAGAGTTACTGAATAAAGGGAATTAAGTTTTGAGCACCAAACATATTATTCTTTTGCAAGAAGTTTAACACTTGGCAGAATTAATTTGATAACACTGTTTCAATAAAATGTAATATAATAATTATAATTGTAATTGTTTGCTTAATATAATTAAAATTATTTTTTATTTATTTACCTATTTGTAAAATAATGTAAGAGGAATTTTTTTAAAGAACTAGATGTATGTATTTCTGTATAACAGAGGAAAGGAAAGAGATAGAGAGGTCAGGTCAGAGAGAAAGAGAGACAAAGAGAAAAGAGAGAGAAAGAGATAAAAGGAGAGAGGTTGGGACAGAGAGAAAGGTGGAAAACGGAAGATAGGGTGTAAGATCTTATACACTAACCCGTCTAAAATTTTAATAATTTTGTTATGCTTTTAATTTGAAATAATTTAGTTTGGCATAATTTTTTAGTATGTTGGTAGGTATAAAATATAAAATTTGCAGCTTACGTAAAGTACCAGTGGAGGGGTTATGGGTACTATCATGACCTTTTTCAAAAGAAAAAGTATATTACCCTGCTGCTCTAAGTAAAAATAAAAGAAAAAAAAGGCATTCGCTTTGGACTAAGAAATGCTTGTTGAAAAGAAAAATATTTTCGCTTGTTAATTTATTGACGGAATTATAGGCCAAATCTGTTAGTAACTCCTTTAATAAAAAAGTGAATACTTATTTAAGGGAAGCAATATCTTCATATAAAAGGCTGACGTCACATTACATGGTTATGTAGAGGTTGCTAGCTGCGAGATGATTTGGGTGGTTGTATTCTGAGAATGCTTCGGACATACAATGCAATAAACAATGTTTTCTCCAAAAATACTGCTTAAATAAGCAGTATAGAAATAGGGGCACTTTATGAAAGACTTCTCGACTAAAGAACAGTACCGACCATTACGATAAAACAGGTGAAGCAGTGTCTCAGTAAAAAATTGAAAGTAATAAGTAACAAATAAGAATCACTAACTGCTTACTTTAATAATCTAATCAATTTACTACATCCAGTAACATTAGAATATATTGGCTATGGCTATGTCATTCCTATGTATATCTATGAATTACTGTAACCACACAAACGTTACAGGTTGAGATACATTTGAATTTGTCTATGTGAATCATAGTAAAGATAATAACTAATATGCAATGCATATCCGTAATTTTCAATATGTTCATAAGCACAATAAGATCAATAAGAATACATATGAGGCATGCCTCTTACCAATAACATATAGGGAAGAAAGCGATAGAGAGCATGGAATTCGTTGGAAGCCAGTTGCGGGAGAGAGTTCCTTCAGAGCCATGTCTCGTCTCTATGAGAGTGTAATAGAGACAGTCTAATATACAGGGTGTTAAAAAAAGAGTGTAAAATATTTCAGGAGGAAATAGTATGAACCAAAATAAGCAGAAAAATCTTAATAAACATGGGTCCGCAAAGTAACGGTTGCGGAAATATGGACCACTATTCGTTTTTCAAACATTTTATTTTATTAGGAATAAACCGACAAAGGAAGCTTTTAACAAACAAAAAATAAAGTTACAAAAGATGTTCAAAGTGCCCTCCGTCCATTTCCAAGCAGGCACGACATCTTCGTCTCAATGATATTCGAACTCTTTCGAAAACACCCTCCTTGGTTTGGATTTCTTGACACTTTTAATTAATCCGTAGCTGCAGCTCTTCCAGGCTATTTACAGGAGTACCATACACTAATGTCTTCAAATATCCCCAAACAAAGAAATCTAGAGGGTTTAAATCAGGCGATCTTGGAGACCATAAAATAGGTCCGGCCCTTCCTACCCATCTGGTGGAAAAGTTTGGTGTAAATGCTCTCTAACGGCCATGGAAAAATGAGCTGGGGCACCATCATGCTGGAACCACATTTTTGCCTCTGATTCAAAAGAATGTCTTCCAAAAACTCATACAGTGTGTTCTGCAGAAATTTGAGGTAAGCAGAGCCTGTTAATCGGTTTGGTAACAGGACCTAGAAACCTGTCACCTACAATACTCATCCAAATGTTTAATGAAAAACGTGTCTGATGTCCAGATTACATTAGAGCATGAGGATTTTCGTCGGCCCAAATATGAGTATTGTGAAATTTAAACACTCCATTTCTTGTGATCCCGGCCTCATCAGTAAAAAGAATGTTTGCAAAAAAACGAGGGTTTTCAGCATCATGACGTAGAAACCAGCGGCAAAAAAACCAAACGTGCTTGATGATCATTTATTGGATTTAAGGCCTGTACTCGTTGCACATGGTATGTATAAAGCAGTTGCTCGTGAAGGATTCTCCAAACAAGAGGACCACTAATTCCTACCTCCGCTGATATTCTCCGCACACTCGTACCTGGTTCTGCTCCACCAGTGCTAGAATTTCTTTTTCTGCTCTAGGAGTGGATACCGACCTTGGTCTTCCGGATAAATGGCACTGTTTGCTCAAGGAACCGGTATCACGCAATCTTTGGTGAATTCTTCCAAACATGCGTTGTGAAGGAATCTGGCGATTTGGATAAGCGTCAACATACATGATCATACATGAAATGCATGTTTTTTATTCTGCGTAAGAGTAACCAGCTATAGCGAAAGAAAACTTTCACTGCACTGAGAACAACTGTTTATTTCACTAAACATCAACCAGGTATTATAAGAAAATACACACACGTTTTTGCAAAATGAAAAAGGGGCTAAAAAACATAAAACATTCCATATCTCCGCAACCGTTACTTTGCGGACCCATGTTTATTGAGACTTTTCTGCTTATTTTGGTTCATACTATTACTTCCTTAAATATTTTACACTCTTTTTTTAACACCCTGTAGTTTGCTATATTGTACGGTTGTGGTGCCCTTTTAGTTATTAATATATTATATTTAAAATATCAGTGCTCTGTAATTAAAATTGTATTTTCTGATTCGTTTTAGTTAAGTTTCAGATATGTATACTGTAACTGCATACTGTGGAATGGCAATGCCCAGCGCCTCAAGTACCACCGAATAAAATAAAACGTGATAAATATGCTAATGATATTAATTATTCAATAAATAAGCGTGCTTTCTCAGCACTGGCAAAAATGGACATTCCGATTTAAAAAGTTGTCGCGAGATTTATTAGCATTTCATAAGAAAATTACTCATTGAATTTTTTCAAACTGCAAATTAAATAAAATATTACAACGGCATTGGACGACGCGCGTAAAATACAAATAAAAAAATAATTCATTTGAAAGTTCAGGAAAATTGTTAAAAAATTCTTACTTAAATGAATTTATTCGTTTAACAAAATAGAGCAATTTCATATCATCCTGTATTTTCTGATTTACCTATAAATAAAGATTAAGAAAAAGATTCCAAAGATGATATGTTAATTCTGTATTTCGTATTTGGAACAGTCTTATATCAAAAAATCCTATATTTTTCTTTTGCCAAAAATTTTTTACAATTTTATAATGAAAAAATAAAAATATAATAAAATTGCTCATAAATAGAGTAGATATTATAATTTACTAAGATTTATTATTAAAAATAATGTCAAATGTCATTGAACAATCACGAATCGAACTCTATACTAAATCTCGACACATTGAAACAAGTAGCGTGATATGGACTATTTATCAACCGAATAAAAATATATAGTGTACTCTACAAATCAGGGCCAGGTTCAGAATCTTTTATATTAAAATAATAACAAGGTTATACGTATATCTAATAGTAAGTGAGTTAATGTGGCCATATTTGTGGCCCAAAATAGTGGAATTGCGATGTAATTTTAAAGTTAGCGATTTTAAACCATGTTAAAGTTACTAAAAAGAATTATATATTATTGAATACTAGAAAGTTCAACTTAGGTAGTGTTAGTATTTATATTACCAAAATGTAGTGATGTTATACTTAAAATATTTATTGATGACATTTTTAAATAAACATCAACAATTAAATTATAACATTTAATAGCAACAGTAAGAGAAATGAACATAAACCTTCCCTACGTTCATCCTTTATGTGTATTTTGCTACTATTAAAGAGAATGTTAACTGTTTTGTAGAAGAGAAAGGTACACTTAAATGAGAAGATGAAAGATGAGTGAGATCACGTAATACAGGATGTTTTTAAATGAAGTAGTAAAAATGAGACCACAGATTGCTTAGGTAAAAATAAATCGATTTAACCTAGCATACCTGGGCATAATAAAAAAGATACAGGGTGTCAAAGTTAAAATTTTATTTTCGATATTATACAGTTATCGGTATTTTTTGAGCCATAAAAAGTTTAACTATTACTAGATAGCAGCAGCTGTCAAGGGCTTAAAATCTTACTGTCTTGTAGGCTACTCTACTTCTACAGGGTGTCCAGAAACTCTCTTGACAAACGAAGACCGGAGATTCCTCAGATAATTTTAAGACAATTTAACTCAATTCACCTAGTCCGAAAATGCTTCCTAAGGGAACTAGAGCTCTTTGAAGATGGCGCCTTGTAAATAGTTTTGTTTAAATACCTCCAGAAAGCTTCTACTTAGAAAAACAAAAACTGGTACGCTTGTTTAGCCTTCAGAGATGAATCGATTCCATCAATTGCGAATTTCTAGTACCGGCCATAGGCGTCCGTTTTGGGTAGGTCAACGGTTATTTTAACGCATAACTTCTTTGTATTTAACTTTAAAGCATTTGTGACACTAGATTATTAAATTTTCAGTTATACTAGTACTAAAAGGTACTCTTACTTTAAGTCATTAGGATACACCGTTTTCTAGAAAAATGGATTTGAAAATTTTTCGTTTTTTCGTCATTAAAGTTCAATTTATATTTTTTGCACTAGTTGACTCTGAACTGCCAACAAAAGTAAAACATACGTTTTTCATTGTCAAATTGTTGTCAGTTCGCGAAGTTTATCTCTTAATTTTTTACTTTGTGGAATTCAAACACAACTATTTAAATTTTTTTAAAAATGATTTTTACTAATGAGGAATACGCCGATATGCATTTAGTTTATGGCGAAATGAGGTGTAACGCTCGAGCAGCGCAACGTAGATACGCTGATAAATTTCCCAATCGTGAGCATCCCACTCACTCAACATTTACAGCTCTTCATCAACGAATAAGAGAAACAGGTTCAGTGGTCCCAAAAAATAATGAAACAGGGAGACATAATGATGTAACAGCAGAACATGAAGATGTTATTTTAATGGAAGTTGATGAAAATCCAGAAATTAGCGTTCGAAGACTATTTGCCATGTACCCCACAATTTCAAAATCTTCCGTAGGAAATATCTTACACAAAAAAAATGTATATCCTTTGCATTTTTCAAAGGTGCAAGCACTGCTAGAAGGAGATTTTCCTGCTCGTGTAGAATTCACTAGATGGTTACAAAACCAGAAAAATCAAGATGAAGATTTTTTCAGATACATTTTGTTTGGTGACGAAGCTACATTCACAAAAAATGGAATTTTTAATGTACATAATGCACATTATTATTCGTACGTTGGTGACAATCCCCACGTTGTTCAACAATTTAAGCATCAGCATAGGTTTAAGATAAACGTCTGGATAGGAATAGTTGACGATTATCTACTTGGACCTATGGAATTACCTGCTCGTTTAAATGGTGCTGATTATTATTTACATTTCCTGCAAAATATTTTACCTGATTTGTTAGATGAGGTGCGTTTAAATATTCGGCAAAACTTATGGTTTCTACACGACGGCTGTCCGGCCCACTTTAGCAGAAATGTACGAGACTAGATAATAACTACGAAGACCATTGGATTGGAAGAGGAGGTCCAGTTGCTTGGTCAGCAAGGTCACCGGATTTGAATCCTTGCGATTATTGTGTTTGGGGATACATAAAAGCATTTGTTTATTCCGTTCCGATACAAAATCGTGCACAACTCTGGCGAAGGATACAAGATGCTTGCAACGAATTTAGAAATAACTTTGGAATTTGTGCAAGAATTCGGCGTTCTCTAAGCAAAAGGGTAAATTTATGCATAGAGACTAATGGTCATCACATCGAGCATCTTCTGTAACTATCTACCTTTGATACTTTTTTTTGTTACTTTCGTTGCATTGTAATAAATACTCTGTTTTTAAAAATCTTTAACTAAAATTTTTAAACTTTAATGACAAAAAAACGAAAAATTTTTAAATCCATTTTTCTAGAAAACGGTGTATCCTAATGACTTAAAGTAAGAGTACCTTTTAGTACTAGAATACCTGAAAATTTAATAATCTAGTGTCACAAATGCTTAAAAGTTAAAGACAAAAAAGTTATGCGTTAAAATAACCGTTGACCTACCCAAAACGGACGCCTATGACCGGTACTAAAAATTCGCAATTGATGGAATCGATTCATCTCTGAAGGCTAAACAAGCATACCAGTTTTTGTTTTTCTAAGTAGAAGCGTTCTGGAGGTATTTAAACAAAACTATTTACAAGGCGCCATCTTCAAAGAGCTCTAGTTTCCTTAAGAAGCATTTTTGGACTAGGTGAATTGGGTTAAATTGTTTTAAAATTATCTGAGGAATCTCCGGTCTTCGTTTGTCAGGAGAGTTTCTGGACACCCTGTATACGGTAACGGCGCCCTTAAGAGCCTGGATGTTAAAAAGAGATTAATAGTGTTTAGCTACGTGTTTTCCTATTTTAGTTATATGTTTTTTCTTAATGAAGAGATGCCTCTCAAATTTATGTCCTTGTTATCATGAAATAACAAATATGTAAAATAGCATAGTATATTCTATTTAAACAAATACAAATTTGAGAGGCACCTCCAAATTGTAAAACATCCACCTAGTTAAGCATTATTTTGAAATAGCAAGAAAACATTTTACTGATACATTCATCATTTTTCTCATTATTGCAAAGGCTTTTACCAGTCATGATTTTAGAATATAATCCTTCTGAAACTTTTAGAGAATAGAAAATTATTAAGAAGAACAGCTGAACATTATAATAATTTTGGATACACAGCCCTACAAAAAAAAAAGTTCATACACAAGAGAGTGACATATGTATTCCCATGTATTTTTCGACGCTGAATCCGATCCCGAGCTCAGAATTGGGTCTACACGTCTGGAATTGGCTCCAGGGGCCGAAAATGGCCTGAAATGCGGTTCCCGGGATAAGGCGAAGTCGACGCTGAATTTTGAAGCTAAAGCCGGACTTGTGCTCGAAAAGTTTATGGACAACTGAAATTCCGGGTTTGGGCCGGGAAAATGACCCCTTGGGGCGGGAAAATCCTGTTTTGGACGTCCCGGTCGCGGAGACTGGGTGTGAAAAGTTTTTGGTCAGCTGAAATTCCCAGTTTGAGTCCGGAAAAATGGCCCATTGGGGCCGGAAAATCATATATCGGACGTACCAGTCGCAAAAGTGGGATTTTTATGTACTAATTCCTGTAGCTTAGACTGTGCTTGACAAGTTTATGGCCATGTGTAATGTTCAATTTTCATATTGCTTTTTGTGTTGATCTCTGTTCACAAAGTGAAAATAGTTCGTGTATTTGTTTTATTTTTCTTTCCATAGAGTGCTTCTGGTTGGTACACTTAAAGGAACCATACTTAACACTATTTTATTTTAATGCTGCTGACGTAGGTAATAAAGACGTGCAATTAGCAATTGAAATGATTACAATAGCAGACAAGGCTAGGTCACTCATCAAGATTTATTAATAGGATATTCTCGTCTCTTATTCTAAGGTTATCAAGTAGAATGGACAATTATGGCTTACCTTACCTTCAGGCACTAGTTAACTGTGATTTCTTGGCGTATCATCGTTACTATATTGATAATTTTTCAATAAAAAATGCACGTATGCAAACGTAAATGTTGTGGATAAATCAAAATAAACTGACGATGAGATACCTATCAACCAAAAACGTGTCCTCTTTCTTTCGTTTTAGCTTTGTTCGGAAAATTTCATCTTATAAATTTGTGCGAATACCAAGAACTATTTAAAGGCAATCGATAGAATTTCGATAATAACCAGTTAAAATATGTTGGAATAGAGTTTATAATGAATTCATAATAATTTCAGATCGCAAATAAGTAAAATTCTGTAACCTAAACTGTTCTAGTCTTTCTCTAGATTCTTCAAGTTTTCTATATTCTATCATATCGGTGTATAAACATTGCAGAAGTGGTCAAATTTTTTAATTATTACTGAAAATTATTTATTATTAAACAATTATTGGAATCTGATTTTTATGTGACTTTTGGGTCAAGAAAAAAGTACATACTAGGTAACTAAAATAAAGATTTGATAGTTGGAGTATTGTAATCTCTAAAATAGATGATTAAATTGAGGTGGTTGCATGCAAAACCGGATAAATCCAATTTTTATCAAATTCATGTTTTTCATTTTGCATAACGTTCTCAACTTGTTTATATTTCTGTCGTCAGTTTGCAAAACTGTATACAGGGTGTCTGTGAAAGGTTGGAAAATCGCAGAGCTGGAGATACTGGTAACCAAAAAAAGTTGATTGAGGCAAATATGCCTTATCCGAATGTTGCTGGTTTCAAAAATACAGGGCGTTCAATGCTAGAATTTTATTTTGAAATATCTCAATAACTTTTAAACCTGTCGGAATATAAAAAAGAAAATTGGCACAATTATGTTTTTTGGTACGGCAAATAACAATTTTTAACTAATTTTGACGTCACTAGTAGAGGGCGCCACTTATGGCACATCACATTTTTTAAATGGCAGAACTTTTTTGCAGCTTAGTGTATCAATCTGACTATGGAAACAATCGATTCTCCTACCTGTTGTACCTGAAAAAGGTATACCCTGTTGAAGGCGTCAGGAGTAACAGTTTTCGAAATAATCTTATTTGAAATATTCAGTGCACCGATTGAAAACTGTTATCGTTTCAGGTAAAGTGCCTTTTCTACTGAAAATACAGCAAAATATTACTTGAAATAGTTGTTCATAACGGTAAATTATGGGGATGCGCAAAATTTCAAGAAGATCGGCAAGGTTTGATTTCGAAACCATTTTTCAACAAAGCACAAAGATTTTGTCAAAGCAGGACGATCTTTTTGAAATTTTGCACGTCTCCATAATTTACCGTTCTGAACAACTTTTTCAAGTAACCTGTATAACCTCGTTAAAATGCCATTTAAAAGTTGAGATTATGCACCAAAACTGGTTATATCTATGTAATATGTGTCTTTGCATATGTAAGAAATATATTTTTAAAACATAATAATTAAGACATAATTAATTTTTAAAACATGTACATTTTTTTTCAATAAAATAATTCTTTAGGCTTATACAAGATAACACTGGTTTTCGAGCAAAAGCAGTTAAAAAAATAGAATTTTTAGTTCACAAGGTGAACTGAACAGGGACAATTTTGTTCGATTTTCAAAATTTAATAGCCAAAAATGAGAGTTTGTTACTTTTACTGAAAAAGGCTACAAAACACAACACCCATAACCACTAAAATGGCGAAGCTTAAAATAAAATAAAAACTTACCATTCTTACACAAAATGTTGAAATTACAGAGGCAAGGCATCAAGCTACCTAATTCTGGCGAACATTTTTCCGAAATTCAGGATTTCCTTCTGTGTCAGGAATTGTGTCAGCAATGGGCGCATTGTAAATCAGTAATTTAATGAGACCCCAAAAATAAAAGTTAATTGGGGCCAAATCGGGAGATTGCGGTGACCATGGCACAGGACCAAAGGATTTAATCCATCGCTGTGAAAATATTTCTTATAAAATCGTCTTCACTGCTCGAGTACTGCACATCATCTAATAATTCAGACAATCGGTTCACTAAAAAATCAGTATACGCGTTAGGAATTGTGGTAGTTAATTTACATGAAAACTACGTATGGGTAGAACTTTTGGAGATATAAGACTTTTTTATTCCAAATAATGTCAATAAGCTGTTCTATAATTTTTATATATTATAAACACCACACACTGTATAAATAGATAACAAGCGAGTTCAAATGATTTCATTTTTCGTCATATAAAAAAGCTTGATTCCTGCATAGCATAGAACAATAAGTATATTCATGAAAGCGTAATACCGTTTAAATAATGATAATTATCGTTTGTGAAATGGAAAGTTGCCGACTGTAAAAATTAATTTTAACATGCTGTTAAATTTCAACGTTAATTTATGAAGAGTAAATAATTTAAAACAACTTTCACAATTATATTATATTAGATTGGTGCATAATTTTTCTTTGATTGATTTTTCATCCAATTTTCAATTAATCTTTCAAGATAATAAAGCTCAATATTGTTTCAAGGCTCACAAATTGATCACTTGAGCCTTGTCTGACATATCAGCTCTCTCATTCTCCGTCACCTTAATAAAATTTTCCCTTTCCAAAAGGAAAAGAGCCTGAACACATTCCAGGACCACATCAGAGGCGAGGCCACCGAGAGTAAACCCACCTGACTTTGTGAATATTTAAAAATGCTGGCTTATGTATATCCTTACAAGATTCTCTTGGACGTAGGCAGTTGTAGCAAAAATACTTCAGTCTGAAAGATGCGGTGTGTTCGTCAGAGAAGTAAATTCACTCTTGGCCACTACAACCCATAGATCCCCGCTCCTAAGCCAGGTGAGCAATTTGGAGACCTGGGCATCAGGATAAACAAGCCAGGCTTCCCTAGTCGATATCTCTGTATTAAAATCTATTTAAAATAAGTAAGTAGACATTACATTGTCGTTGCCTGCTCCAAGATCTTTTTCTCACTTACTAGTTCCTTAAGGATCACAGTGTGACTTTTGTCGTAATCTTTACCCTGTCATATCCGCAACTGATAAGAAGGATCCTCTCTGCACCATGAAGTTTGGGGAGAGAAAGGAGATTCTTTAAACATCCGTGGCAGCTGTGCACAATGCTGATTGATAGTGACCATCCGAATCAAAGCCCACTAACTGCGTCTTACGTCTCATTCGCCAAAAGTATATTAACAACTGAACTGACTGAATAATTCTGGATGGTTCGGAATCGATTCTTGCTATTGTTGGAACAAACCCATTATATTCAGCTGTCAACTTCTTTCATAATACTTTTTTCTATTGGGATTTTCTGCTCGTATTAAACAATCCGTATGGTACGGATACACATTTTGTGATGTTATGTTTAAGGTTTATTATCAAACAATTGTATGCACGTAGTTTTTTATTGCCTTGTTTATAGTGACATATTTTGTTTACTTTTAAAATCGTTGTTATTTTCCTCACATATAACATACTTGTGCTCTATTGTTTGTGTGGAATATGTTCAAAATTTATTACAAGGAAGCTTTAATTTTGATATTGTATAATATTTCCTAAATGCTCTTAATAAAAAGTGTATTAAAATTTACAAGTTCATTGGTTGAATAGTTCTTGAAATAAGTACGTTCTTTTAAGTTAACAGCTTTACATTTTTAATAAAATAAAAATTTAATGATTAACTTTAGTTAATGTAGTATAAGAAATAGGTAAATGTATTAAATGTAACAGGAACGAATATTTTATTATTAAATTGCTTTAATATTTTTTATTATGTTAATTATAAAATAAAAATGTAATAGGAATAAGAATAAATGCAAATGAAAATACAATTAGTCAATTTCTACATAATCATTAATACCACAGTTTTTTTTGTAAAGTAATAAGTAGTTAAATTAAACATTAAAATTCGAAAATGTGTTACCTACATATAAAATTAATGGCTTGATCTTGGCTGTACAGTTAAGTGACCTCTATGGATCCATTTTGCATCTTTAGTGAGAATGGGTCATAATGATTATTTTTTATATTTTTAAAAAAGTAATTTAAGAATTTACTTATTTGGTATTTTATTGAGTATTACGTTCGATTTGTGAGAATATTTATTAACTGTTCTATTTACTTAAATTATTAAGTAAGTTTCAAGGTAACTTCAAAATATTGTGATAACAGACCAGATATAAGAAGATAAATATAAATTTTAAATTAGGGAAATATTTGAATAGTTAGCATTGGTTTCTATGGAATTTGATTATTAAACAAAGTCATCACTTTGGGTTGTAATTGTGCGGTCGTTGTGATGTCAACATTTATTTCTTCTTTGGTGCCGTTTTATGTGGTTGTTGGAGGCAGAAATATCTGAAAACGAGATAAAAGGGGAAATATTATAATCCGATATTTGGGATGAGGCGTCAGAGGCCATATCCAAGTTATTACCTTCAAAATCTCGATTGACTTCTGTGAAAAGGAATATAAAAAATGGAAGAACACAAAGAATATCAAGGATCTAAATGGGAATGTACCGTTAGCATATTTCATGGGACCCATTGACATATCGAAATCTACAAATCGAAATGTTTATATACATTTGGTACTCAACATGATAAGAATTTTATATTATGATGTAATGAGCACAAGCAAAGTATATAATAATTTTTCTATCATTTGTTATTGTGTTTTCAGAATATTTAGCAGTACACGATCTTCCTTAAATAGATAAAGGGATAGTTAATATGCTAACATGAGAACAAATTATAGAAATATGATATTTTGTTTATGCTCAATACGTCACAAAATAGAATCATATCATGTTCAGTAGCAACTGCATAGAAACATTTCGATTGGTAGAATTCTATAGGTCACAGAATCCCACTACAGCCTTCAAGATTATGGTCGTATTATTCAATGCTTAAAGGTATCATATTGGTTAATGAAAATATTAATATTTCAAGGCAAGGATGAACTTGAGAGCAGCTTAAAATCACGTAGTATCAATTGAACTTTTATTTATAGATACAACAAGCTCATAACTTTCTTAAAACAATCAACTAAGTAGAGGTTACAAACAAAAAACGGAAAAAATTTTTAACCCGGAAGAAGTAATAAAATTGCTACAAACTGCTGCAGATTATTTTTATTGTGACTAATGCAAATATTTTACTGGGAATAATCAATACCTACTAATCGCTCAAATATACAGGGTGTTAAAAAAAGAGTGTAAAATATTTAAGGAGGTAATAGTATGAACCAAAATAAGCAGAAAAGTCTCAATAAACATGGGTCGGCAAAGTAACGGTTACGGAGATATGGAATATATGGTTTTATGTTTTTTAGCCCCTTTTTTTATTTTGCAAAAACGTTGTGTATTTTCTTATAATAGTTGGTTGATGTTTAGTGAAATAAGCAGTACGTATTTGACAGTTGTTCTCAGTGCACAAGTTTTCTTTCGCTTCCTTTGAATAAGAGGCAACGAATGTGGTTCCAGCATGATGGTGCTTCAGCTCATTTTCCATGACCGTTAGAGAGCATTTACATCAAACTTTTCCACACAGATCCGGCAGGAAGGGCCGGACCTGTTTTATGGCCTTCAAGATCGCCTGATCTGAATCATCTAGATTTCTTTGTTTGGGGATATTTGAAGACATTAGTGTATGGTACTCCTGTAACTAGCCTGGAAGAGCTGCAGCTACGGATTAATCAAAAGTGTCAAGAAATCCAAACCAAGGAGGGTGTTTTCGAAAAAGTTCGAATATCTTTGAGACGAAGATGTCGTGCCTGCTTGGAAATGGACGGAGGGCACTTTGAACATTTTCTGTAACCTTGTTTTTGTTTGTTAAAAGCTTCCTTTGTCGGTTTATTCCTAATAAAAGAAAATGTTTGAAAAACGAATAGTGGTCCATATCTCCGCAACCGTTACTTTGCGGACCCATGTTTATTAACACTTTTCTGCTTATTTTGGTTCATACTATTACCTCCTGAAATATGTTATACTCTTTTTTTTACACCCTGTATACTCAGTATATCCTTAACAGAGTGCAAATCACATATTCATATTGAGGCATATTAGTTTTGAGAACACTCTTTCAAGATAATGTAGTTGCCGTAGGAGTATTTTCTTTCAGAATATTTCTATAAATAATAATAATACTAAATTTATTGCAAAAAAAGTAGGTATACGAAAGCTTTTTTTTTACAAAAAGGCAGTTTATCAACAAAGTTGATTTACAGCCACGTCTGAGGCAAAAAGAGTATAATAAAACAAATAAATACAGTAAACAGAACAATAAATAAGATAAAATGTAAACAGAATTGTTATGTTTTGTCTTTAGTGGAGTAACTAAAACAATATAATGTTTAAATAAAACTCTGGATAATTTGATCCACACCATTTAATTGTTAGAAATCCACTGTACATGAAAAATACGCTAAGCAATGTGCGATAGCGCTCGTATAAAAACTTACTACTTTTTTACTACTTACAATCCTACTATTTCCAAAATAAACATTTATATATATTGATTTATATATACATATATAATACCTCCCCCCTTAATATTAATAATGACTAATTATTCCTATTATATTTATATAATTATAATGCTAGTCTATCTGGTGGTTTTATTTGACTACGACGTCTTAAACACCTTGAAGCGGAATTTACTTGGTTTTCGTTTGCACTAAACTCACTATTTTGCACCACACTATTTACATCAATTTCCTTACATATATTTACAGTTTCAAGTAATTCGGATCGTGGAATGATTGTCACCGGACTCTCGACTTTCGAATCTGTAAAATTTTGTTTTAATTGATCTGTATGTCGACGCCACTGCATTCCACAGTCCGTTTTAACTAAAAAAGTTCGTTTTCCAAGAACCTTGAGAATATTACCAGCTGTCCATATTGGCTTATTAGTTCTAAAATCACGAGCCCAAACACGATCGTTTACTTTATAATAAATATTTTTCTTTGCTTTGTAATATTCTTTTTGGTAATCTTGTTTATTTTTTACAATAGCTGCCGTTGATGGCAATAAGAGATCAAATTTGGTTTTTACATTTCGTCCTAATAATAATTTAGATGGTTTTTCACCAGTGGTAGTATGAGGCGTGTTTCTGTGGTGAAACAAAAATCGGTTTATTATCAAATGAATATCGCAATTAGGATTTTCGTGTCTAGCTTTTAAAATAGCATTTTTCATTATTTTTACAGCACTTTCAGCTAAACCATTTGTGGAAGGATGATAAGGTGCTCCTGATTAATGTTTTATACCACTAGAAGTTAAAAAATTTTGAAATTCATCCGATTTGAAAGTTTTAGCATTATCAGTGCATAACTCTACCGGTAATCCATAACGTGCAAAAAGTTCTCTAAAAATTTGTATAGTAGAAAATGCTGTTAAATTGTTAACCTCAAAACATTCCAACCATTTAGAAGTTGCATCTTGGATTACTAAAAAATGTTTGTTATATAGAGGCCCAAAAAAATCTGCATGTAATCTTGTCCAAACCTCTTTAGGCCAGTCCCACAGGACTAAAGAAGCTTTTGTAGGACTCGCTCCATATATTGAACAAGATTCACAATTTTTACAAATTTTTCAATTTGATTTTTTTTTGGTACTATTAATCGATATCCCCATAAAAGACAACCTTGTTCAATACTTATCTCATTTTTTCTGAGGAAAAAAGGTTTAAATTCTTCTGCCGGACACTTATCAGGCCAGCCGTTTTTAACAAAAAATATTATCTTACTTAAAATTGAATCGACAGCTGTTTCTCGTTTTATTTGTTTAAAATTTAGAGGTAAATTTGATTCAATCAAAAAATTTATATTTGAAACGCTAGAATTTATATTTTTTAAATATAGAAACTGTTCGTCTGTTTCTTGTGAATTTTTTAAAGGTAATCGTGATAAAAAATCTGCCGTGTTTTTATTTGAACTAACATATTTCATTTCATAGTTAAAGGCAGATAAAATATGAGCCCACCTTTGAAGTCTATTAGCTACAAATACTGGTAAACCCTTGTGACTTCCAAAAATTGTTAACAAAGGCTTATGATCACTATAAAGCAAAAAATGTTGGTTATAGAGATACTGATAAAATTTTTTTACTCCGAAAATTATGGCAAGTCCTCCACAAATGCGAATTTTACCATTTGGTTTCAACACAGGAACAATCGGAGTGGTCCATTCCGAAAATTCTACTGGTACTAAAACTTTATTTTTTTCTAAACGTAGCAGTTCCTCTTCAATTTTAGATTTTAAAGCAAATGGAACTGGTCTAGGTTTAAAAAATTTCGGAATGGTTCCCTCTTTTACTCTTAAGGTTATTTTAAATTTATTAAACGTGCCCATCTGACCATCAAAAATTTGTTTATACTTTTCCAACAATTGAGATATTTGTGTACTAGAATCTTCTTTACAGCTAGATACATATTTAATTTTACAAATTCCCAAATTTAACATATTTAACCCGTTTCTACCTAAAAGAGGAGGTCCTCCATTTTTTATTACATAAGTTTTTAAAATATAAGGAACTTTTTCAAAAATAATATTTAAATTTAAGTATCCTAATGGCTCAAAACTTATACCTACATAATCTCTTAAAGATAAATCATTTTTAGACAAAGGTTTATTTTTAAAATGCTTAAGATACAATTTTTCCGAAATTGCTGAATGAGCAAACCCCGAATCAGCTTCAAAACTTAGACAAATATTTTCCACAGACAAATTTATAAAAGTGGGTTTAACATTTTCATTATTGTAAAAAATATCATCATTTAGAGAAATATCACGAATATTAAAAATTGAATCTTCTGAATTTTCATTGTCTACGTGAGTTTCCTCTAAAAAATGTTGATTTATTCGTTTACATTGGGGTGCTAAGTGTCCTTTGACACCACATTTATGGCAGATACAATTTTTATATGCGTACTCTGCTGCCAAATGATTTCCACGACCACACACAGTACATTTCCTTTTATTGTTGCGTGAAAAATTATTTTTATCGTAGCTTACCGACTGCTGACTTTTTCCCTGCTTCTTACCACTCCTGTAGGAATTTGATGTTCCAGGTTTCGTCCACTCGGTATGTTTTAGGGGAGACGTTCGGTGTTGGCTATGAAAATTTACTGGTTCACTCTTAATTTGGACCACACCCAAGCTTTCTCTCACTCTATGCTCCTTCAAAGCTGATTCCTTGGACACTGCGATTTTAACCATTTTGTTAAAAGTTGTGTCTGCTTTTGAGGCATCTTCCTCAAAAAGCCTGTCCATAATTTTTTCGTCGTTAATTCCGACCACAAAAATGTCTCGTAACACTAAATTTAATTCCGTTCCAAAACCGCATGTAGAAGCTAAACTTTTAACTCTTGCTTCCCATTCAGAGACACTTTCATTTATTTCACGTCTACTATTATATAATTTAAGTCTTTCGGAAAAATACGATTTTACCGGCGAAAAATAATTAGTTAATAACGTCGTAATTTCATCGAACGTTTTATTGTCCGGTAGATTTGGAACACATAAGTTTCTAAGCAAAATGTAACAATCTTCCGAAAGTGTATTCAACAATATTGCTTTTTTTCGGTCGTTATCCGAAATTTTATTTGCAATAAAAAACTGTTTTAGTCTTTCACTAAATATTGTGAAATTTGAATGTTTTGGATCAAATGTATTTAAAGATCCAAGTAGTCCAGCAACATCAGCCATTTTGTACAATTTAGCACACGTTTTAACTGAACCAAAATTTATTTTGCACAGTACACTATAGAAACTTTCTATGTAGCACACGTGGATACTGAAACACTATACCTCGACGCCAGTGTTATGTTTTGTCTTTAGTGGAGTAACTAAAACAATATAATGTTTAAATAAAACTCTGGATAATTTGATCCACACCATTTAATTGTTAGAAATCCACTGTACATGAAAAATACGCTAAGCAATGTGCGATAGCGCTCGTATAAAAACTTACTACTTTTTTACTACTTACAATCCTACTATTTCCAAAATAAACATTTATATATATTGATTTATATATACATATATAATAAATAAAAAAACAATGAAAACCTACATACATCAAACAATACCAAATCAGAGGAAAGTATATCATTTTTTAACAAATGTTGCCACTGGCACATAGAAATACTGGAGTGGTAAATTTATTAATAACATAAGAAGCCAAATATGGAAAAGAACTTTTAAATTGTTCAGTTTTATGAAAAGGAATACATGCTTAGCTACTCAGTAATATCAAATTTTTAGAGTGTGTTTCAAATCTCCAGTGTTAAGTCTTCTCTCAGATAAACTCAACAAATTGAAGGAACGCAAATATGGAGTTATGTGACTAAATTGAGGAACAAGTGTAATAAAACAAACACAACAATTCTATATTTATTAATTGATAAGTAAAAATTATCCAGACCTTGCAATTGATTTGATGTTCCAAACAATACTTTTATTAGAATTAAATTATAAATAAATTTGTTTTAAATAATTATTAATAAATTATGTGGCAATATTTAAAGAAGGCTTAAAACTATAATGAAGTTGTAGATTGTCAGTGTAGATATTTAGTTTACATTTCAAGGGAATTATCGATAAGTCTGCTGTGAAAATGTTAAATAAAAGTGTTCCCAATATAGATCCCTGAGGAACACCAGAACCACCTGATCTATAAGGTGAAGGCAGTTTGAGGAAACTGTATTTAACTGTATGTTGTTCTTTGCCATGTTAATAATTGCAAAACCAGCGCAATATGTTATTATAAATATCGTAATAATGAAGTTTAGCAATAAGGCATTTGATGTCAATGGAATCAAATGCCTTAGTAAAAAATGTCATCAGTTACGCGCTAGCCAATAATGTTGAAGAACTAACCCTTTTCTGAGAGCCTGATTGATTTATAGAAATTTTTAACACAATACTCAAACAATTTTTCAGAAAAAGCAGATTCAGCAATCTTAAAAGGTACAGATAGCATACTGATTGGACGGAGATCTTTAAATTGTTTAAGATTTTTCTTTTTTGCTAATATAGTTTGATACAAACAGCTTTCCATTGTTCCGGCAACCTGAATGTGGAAAGTCGAAGAGCCTTAGAAATGCAAAGTATAAACTGAAAGGCCCATTGATGATTCTAATGACTTTTTCCCTATTGTGTTTTGTTTGGTAGTCCACTCTAAATTTATTGATGATGTTCTATGGCCGTTGTATACTGAAGAAATGAAATATCAATTATTTCAACCCCAGTGACAATGCCGACTGCATTTTATCGAGTTTGCGCAAAAGTGCGTACCTGAAAGCTTCGAGTTCAACAACATACTTCCACTTCCGTGCCTTCATCTCTTGCTTTGTATTGACCCAGTCTCCACTGGCGCAAGGCGGCGAGGCAATAAAATATAAAATAATATAACGAACCAAATAAAGTACTGTCAAATGACTGGGAGGTGGAGGGGCTGGGTATTAGGTTCGTTTATACATGTGCAGCGGTGAAGTTAAAATTCGATTCGGGAGCGCGGAGCTCCCACTGCCAGAACAGTTTGTCTAGGAGCTCGTAGCCGTGTAGCGTTCGTCGTTTTTTTACATGACTACCGCGTGAATGATATAACCGATGTTTCTTTGTTTTTCCGGGGCTGACTCTCCGTGACTGCCGCATTTACCTAAACTGAAAGTGCCAAAATGGATAGCTTTAATATTATAAGTAAGCAGAACCTCAGCTACTTGCCAAAGAGGCCGCCCATAAATATCGAATTTCAAGACTTGACCTACACCGTTCCACATGGTAGAAAAGGTTAGCGAATACATTCATAATTCATGTATCCCTTGCCCTTGTTGTATAACTTTATGAAACTCATTGTCTACGCATATACATGGTGAGTCATTACTAATGGTACATAGCATTCTGTTAATGTCAAAATAAAGCGATTAAGTCAAACATGCCTTATTCAATTGTTGCTCCTTTTCATTCTACAGAATGTTAAAGTTGAAAAAATGTTTTCGATTTTTTGCTATATTTTAAGAACGTATGGACCGATAGTTTTGAAAATTTGTAGTTTTATGTTTTTTGAGGTGACAATTACGAATATGTGTTGAGGTCACAACTAGGGAGCGTGTTTACACTTTTTAATTTTTTAATAAGAAACTATTGAACTACCTTCAACTCTATTACAAATCAATAAACTCAATCAAGTTTTCGAGAAACAGACGATTTAAGTTTTTGAGTTTCGGCGAGAATTCAGTTAAGAATTAAAACTAGAAAATTAAACGAACACTACAGCAACTAAAAATTTTATTAGCATATCTTAACAAATTATTAATCATAAAAGATTCTCGAAGTGACCACCAGCGACTTCAATGCACTTTCTTAGCCTCTTATTAAAATTTTGTCTGACGTTGAATAATGTTCTTTGTTGCTTGATAATATTAATCGATTCTTGATCTTTTCTCACAGATGTAATAATGTCTTTGCAAACTAAAGATTTAATATAGTTCCAAAAGTAAAAATCCAGCGGATTTAAATCGGTCAGGTGTCACCTCTTTGCTAATTTGTCGTACAATCTCTTAAATAGTCTATGATCGGATTGTCTGTTATATCGATATAATTCCAAGAACATCGCTGCTGCACAGCGACCACAAAAATGGGCATATACATGTTTTTCGAAAACGGTTGAGTTTATCGATTTGTAACAGGTATACCTTTTCTATTTAGAACTGAAGGTAGTTCAATAGTTTCCTATTAAAAAATTCAAAAGTGTAAAATCCAAAGAGTTACGACATATTTTAACATCGACAGTACAGTATAACTAGCGCCTCCTAGTCGTGACCTCAACATTGTTTGCATATTCGTAATTGCAACCTCAAAAAACATAAGACTACAAAATTTCAAAATAATCGGTCTATCTTAATATATAAAATTCTCGTGTCACAGTTTTAGACGCCATACTCCTCGGAAACAGCTTGACCGATTTTTATGAAATTTTATGTGTATATTCGGTAGGTCTGAGAATCGGTCGTAATCTATTTTTCATACCCCTAAGTGATAGGGGTGGTCCACCCCAAACAATTTTTTTTATTTTATGGACAAAATTTTTTATTTTTTTATGATATGGCATTAAAAAATACATACAACCCTTAATTTGCATCCTTCTATCACAAGCCCCTATTCTTTAATAACCATTTTAGTAATTTAATCATTTTTAACCCTGGTCGATAACTGATCGATTATCACTAGATCAGTTATCTCCGCCAGGCATTTACCGGTGTCACTTCTCACCCAGTAAACAGCACGGAGTAGGGATGAGAACGAAGCCGGTCTCCTGTTTCTCTCACAATAAGCCTTCTCTTACTCCCTACACAGTCGACCATTATTATTGTGTATGAATCGAGCGTAATAGTGACGTTTACAATTATCATTTTACCTTCTAAGTGTAATTCTCAAGAACATTTATTATTAATTTGCTGGGCCATAATTATTTATTTCCTATTTTATCAATAATTAATAAAATTATTAATTTTAAGTGTAGTTCTTATTATTAGTTAATTAAGTGATTTACATAACCTCAAAAGTACGCAACACGTGTCACGAGCTCCCGCCAACAACGGTTATTATTTTACTATATGGCTATTTTTTTGTACAGTGAACAAAGCCAACAAGACGTAAAGGGACTAATTTGGGCCGTCAAACAAGTCTTATAGGCCGTCATCGTTCACCGTTGCCCATTCCTCTTTTAGTCATATACCACATCTCCACACACTTACAATAAGTTAGTTATTTTTTATTTAACTGACAAAGTATTCACTAGAAATAATTCATATGGCAAAACAACGTTTGCCGGGTCACCTAGTACGTTCATAAAATATAGCAAAAAACCGAAAGCATTTTTTCAATATTAACACCCTGTAGAAAGAAAAGAAGCAAATGAATAAGGCATGATGGGCCAAATCGCTTTATTCTGACGTGAACAATCTGCCCTTAAGCTATGTACCATTATTAATGACCCACCCTGTATACAACCGTACACAATGGGTGGTGATGATAACTTAAAAATATTATTGAAATATTATTGACTGTTAACTTAAAATATGAATGTTTAATCGTATAAATACACCAATGCATGTATCTGCTTTATTACCTATATGAAAACAATTATATGTGCACACATATTTTAAAATAAGTGACACGTGACACATATTATGTTACAAACGTAAATTTGATTTAATTTTGTGTGATGATAAAAAAAGTTAGCAAAAGGGTGTCGGAATTTGAAAATGCGATGAAGATACTTCCTTAAATCAGATTTGACATGATATTTTGTACTACGTATGGAACTAAACAATTTTTAATCAAGGAAAATTGTGTAAAATGCACAATTCTCATGTAGTAAATTGTATCTCCACTTCGCAAACCTTATATTTGCGTAGGATAATAAGGTCATAACGTAATATGGAAATTGACAATGTTAAGTATTAAATTACCTACTAAACAGATAAAATTTATTACTAGTTTTATTTATTAACAATTTTAAGAACTCTAAAACTACACTGAGGAAAATACCTTTTACACATTAGTTGAAATTGGTTATTCTCAGCAAAATATTCGGATTAGACTCCAAAAAGGTTATGTTGTCATAACAAAAACAATTTTGCTAAAGGAACCTACTAGAGATTAAAAAGTTGTTTAACTTTTGATTTGCTGCAATCTCACCTCCTTATTACAATAGCTTTTGCAATTTTCCACTCTAATAAATATTTGTATCGAGACTAAAATTTCATCCTAGTAGGATGACTGTTCTATTCTAATGTCAGCAAATATATTTTTTTTATTTCAAGTAAAATGATTTTCTTGCCATCCTAGATTGATTCCATTATCAACTTTGTGTGCATTCATTCATTTGACATTAAAGAAGTTGGAAGTAAAATGGAATGTACCTACAATTTGGACAGACAATCATTTCTCATTTGTTACTTGTTAACTTTTTTAGTATAATACAAACAAATTAAGTTAACGTTGATAACTAACGAACGCTATAGCGACTGGCACTACACACAAGCGTAAGTATACAGGGGGGCCAATAGCGTGTGAACGGAAGATTGTGGTTATACTGATATATATTTTTAAAAACTGCTGTTGGTGGGGGGTGGGGGGTAGTAGAGTTACATACTAAAAATATTTTTACTGGAATTCCTACACATATACAGGGTGATTCATATTAAAGTTACATTTTTTCAAATGTACCCCTGTATATTATTGCATATTTGGATTCCTCGGTCAATTCTAGTGTGACTTAATGTACCATACTTGGTGCCTAAAATGAACCGTTTGGACGTTATTCGATATTTTGTCAAAAAGTTGATGTCTAGAAACAGTTGAATATCAGAGGTGGGCGGCAACATAGGAGGCTGTTATTGGGGGAAATTATTGACGACTCTCCATACTACCAAGAGCTAGAAAGTCAATTATGAACTCTGTTATGGCTGATGTCGTCGTTCTAATTTTGAAAACTTCAATCATGGATAACTAAATGGAACCCACATGTTTTCATCACGTCACTATACAACACATTTCATTACCTTTCACTCGATATAAAGTTATCTGTATTTATCTTTAATATTTTTCTTCTAATCCACAATTATTTTTTACTAGGATGGATTTATGCAAACCAATTAATTTAAACTAAATTGATAAATAAATAAATAAATAAATAAATAAATATGATGGCAAATTTTATTCATACGAATTAATAACTAATGTGATTTTTTATTAAAAATGAGTTTGTTTACTTAGTTTAATTCAATTGGTCTCCATAATTTCACATTTAGTTTTTTCAAACACTTGTTTTGTATTCTCGACTTGCCAAAAACGGATTTTTGAAGCATTCTCCAAGGATAAAAACCATATCGATCATTTCATTTTGACTAAAATTTGCCATTGTTAGTAACTTAACTTTAACAACAAGAACCAAAATATATCATATAAAAGTAATAATTACTGTCAAAGTGAAGTTAAGGTGACAGAACTTTACTGTTTGTTTTCCATAGCCAACTTTACTCCCGAGTGTTTGAAAAAACTAAATGTGAAATTATGGAGACCAAATGAATTAAACAAAATAAACAAAGTAATTTTTAATAAAAAATCACTTTAATTATTAATTCGTATGAATAAATGTTGCCATCATATTTATTTATTTATTTTTCAATTACTTAGTCATAGTTAACCCCGTATTCTACAATATTAGCGGATAGGTACTTTATAAAGTAACCCATTCTTTTGGTAAATTTACTTGAAATAATCAGAGATACTAAAATAGTAAATATTTTTTTATTATTAGGTTATATTTTTACAGAAATATTTATTAAGTAGGTACAAATAATCGGAAAAAGTAAAATACAAATAAATACTTTTTGGAGATCTAAGCTTTTTAATTATATAAATTTCGTATTGCTTCATACACTTTTTGTCTACGATCCATTTTTTACTGTAGTGTAAAGAATAACACAAGTGTACTGTTACTTTTATATGTTACTTTTTTTTTTAATTATCTGTGTTTAATAAAAATGTTTCTTCCAAATCATGTTTATGAAATGAACTAGGGAAAACAGAGAAATAGTTGGCTCTTTTATATACTATCGAAAGAATTTGTGTCACCAGAATGATTATTTTCATTCCAGCTAGTTCAAATTGAATAGTTTATAAACTAGCCAAAGAATTTTACTGTCTTTGATTATATGAAGTAAATTTGCCAAGTAATAATAATAAAGTATACGATAATTAATGTGGGATATGCGTGTTCTATCAAAATAACCAACAGTTCAGTTAGTTTGTATAATAATCAGTTAATTTACGAATCAACTAAGTTTAAACTATAGCCATAACAAATACAGATACTCTTCATTTTTTAAATATTCCCACAAAAGAATTAAAAAGGATTTAAAGTCAGTCGTGGCGGCCATAGTACCGGTTCTCTTCGTTCAACCCTTGGACACACTGTACATGTTACGGATATAATTGAACCTCGCATATGATACGCCACACTGCTGTAATTTGCACATAATGTACGAGTTAGCAGTATGTCTAACTACTGCTATAAAATTTTTACTTGGCTTGAGTTTCAAGCTTCTAACCATAGGTAAATTTTTGTTAACCGTTTCAGGCTTACGGCATAGTAAAATCTTGTTAATAAAATAGGTTTTATTATGCTTGGTCTATATTATTGTACTAACAAGAAAAAGTCCCACGATGATAGAGCTTATCTTAGCAAAACTATTTTATTGGTCGAATTACGTCGATATATCCGATGTGTTAACACATGTAGAGCAAATTCTCGTAAAATTCCAACTCTTGGTTTATCATATGGATTTGTCGTTATTTTATAGAAACAGTCCATTATTCATACATTTTCTACAAAATAAATTATTTATTTAAAGACAAAATATGGTGTTAATATACTATAAAATTTTAACTATTTTTTACATTTAACATTAAAATACAATTTTTCATATATTATTCTATTCCATAGACTATTCCATAATTAATTAAAATTTCATTTTTTTTTGTGATAGTCTGAAAGGTCAAATACAAGAGTACTTTGTAAGTGAGATTTATTGTGATGTATATACTTACCCAGTAAACAAAAGAACACGTAATACTTGTTTATGCAAAATTATGCTTTTGCTAACGACTAGAAAGTGCTTAATAATAGATATGTAAAGTCTATTTCCGCGGTGAACATATTCCCTGTGCTTCTTTGATTACATTAATTAAAGTGAATTACCAAAAATATTACGAGTTCTCAATAACTAATAATTATGTGAGCAACACAACGGAAAATAGACACCAATTGTTTCAAATCACTTGCTATTAGTTTATTTTTCATAATACCAGTTAGAAAGTTATTAGTGAATGTAGACAGAGATAGTAGGAGTAATCTTAATATCTTCTGCTGTACTTTCATCGAAAAATAGAAAGCTTTCGAATAATCTTTGGGAGAAAGTGATGATGGTTATAGTACCATACATTCATGATCATTTGAAAATACTAATACTTAATTCCCATTATCCGGACATTTCATTTTATAGAATTTCAAGTCGATGCTATTGATACTTGTTGGTTAACTAAGCTGATAATTAATTTATTAAATAAAATATGCAAAATCAGGACGTAACTGTACCAAGTGATCTAAATACAGGAGGATAAGGACTACGTGAAGTTAACGACAGTGGACAATTAAATACGAATAGCAGTAGCAGCATTGAATTCTCTAAATACTCAATGATTGGGCAGTATTGAAACACAATAGTCTGCTACTTTTAATTACAAATATTTCAAGTCATTAAAAAATTATCACCGTCATTTAAAATTATAGTTGTCATATAAATAGCTATTATGGTAATTAGGATAAAATGGATATTTTTATTGCCCCAAGAAAATTATATATAAGCGCATATTAGATACATTAATAGTTATATATTTGGTTATAAGTGAATAATCAAATATGTTTTACATTCTATTTTTGTTAGAGATAATTGCTCTTTGAAAAAAAGAATTAGATAGCGAAATTATTACTAAAAATATAAGAAAACGAATATCTGAGAACTAAAAAGCTGTAACATAAATACCTGGTAATATTATTTTATTTTTCTTATGGGATGCTTGATACATATCGATTTTTCTCAATTAGTAGGTATGCTTTTTATATATTTTTAGGTATTAAAATATTGTGTGAAACTAACTACTCTGCGGACTAAAGCCCCGACCAGCGTTGAATTACACTTTACACCCACAATATTTACCCATATATACTTTATTATTAGCTTTTGTAACATATTCTACTGTTTTAAAAAGGTATTTTAAGCTAATATAAATCAAATCTCCTACAATTCCTATCAATGAAGTCATATGTATGCTCTCTGACATCAAACATCTAGGTATGCTAATGCACAATTCCACAGACAAAGTTCTATTCAATAATTATTCAAAAAAATTGATCTACTTAAATTTACTAACCTGGTTTAATGAAAACACTCTATAAATATCTAACTTTCACTTTTGACAGTGGGAACTCGAAAATTCAACCACAATAGATGAGATCTGACCTATTTCTGCATTTTTAGGATTGCTTTTTCAGGTGGCCTACTTTAAGTTGAGTCAAATATCTAACTATAAAAATTATTATACCAATAAATCAAAATTATTTGAAATTAAATAGACAATGTCACTTTAGTGTGTGACTTTAACCTGTCAATGAAGTAGTTTAGTTAGTTGCTAAGTAACCATCAGCGAACAGTACGTGAAAACTCATTTTCCCGTACCGTTTTTCTGCCTATATTTTACACAGTAAATACTTACATAAAAAACGCATTGTTTGGTAAATGGAATATTAATTAAACGTTTTCCACATATTAAACGTTTATTACAACTATTTGTTAATATTTATAGTTATGTTGCAGTTTGTACAACTATTAAACATTGACTGAATTTTACTAGAAAAGTCGGCGACATCATTGCTGTTAATTATTTTTCCTCGACGATGTTATTACTATTAACAAATTTCTTTGTCTCTCCCTCCTCTAAATATTTTAAAAGTTTACTCTATATATCCTTTGGGCAACGTTTGAAGATTTTCATCTCTCATCTCTCTTTAATGTAATTAAATCTACCTCAGCATTAACCAAAATTGTTGGAGATAATCGATGGAAACAATGTCCTGTGTACTTTCTATGGATTTAGCAAGTTAAAATATATTGCCACAATTTGAAGCATTTTGCCAAACTGATGTATTCCCATTACTTATCCGCAACCGTTCACATTTGAATATTTAAAGAAAAAATGGCAATTTTCCAAATTTTCTGATGGACATACAACATATTATATCTACAGTTCTGTATTAGATTCGTTTATCACAAATAATCTCGGTTTTTCGTTTCATTGCTCAGTATTTTTATCAAAAGCTTTGGTTCCAAATCATGTGTAGATATATCATTCAAATTTAGCTGATACAGTTTTATTTTTTCAGTAGTAAGTAGTAAGTTTTTATATATTTTTAGGTATTAATAATATTGTGTGAAACTAACTACTTTGTGGACAAAAGTCCCAACCAGCGTTGAATTACACCCACAATATCTACCCATATATTCCTTATTATTAGCTTTTGTAACATTAGAAAGATATTGTAAGCTAATATAAATCAAATCTCCTACAATTCCTATCAATGAAGTCATATGTATGCTCTCTGATACCAAACATCTAGGTATGCTAATGAACAATTCCACAGACAAAGCTCTATTCAATAATTATCTAAAGAATATCACTTGCAGATATTAAGACGAATTTGACTTCACAACGATAAATAAAAAGTGATTGTCAAGGAAACGATTTCATAAGCACTACATTACATTGTAATGAAGTAATGTTAGGTATGCATTAATCAAAATTTCTTAATTCATATTAATTAATTAATTTATATTGTTTGCGATTTGTTTCCGGATTCATGCAGTGCTTTGCATTTACATTGTTTTCCGGGAATGTATTACTTTTACTACAAGGTACACAATATACTACCTATTTCTATACAACTGCCCTACTATACATTTATCCTCCATAAATGCAAATTATAATATTTCAGATCCTTGTCGACAGTATTCAGTGCTGCCAAATCATAAAAGAAAATTCTATTCTGAGTAACGAGACATAGGTTATTCCTGCATTGCTTTTATATCTCGATCTTCGCATTCTGTTTGTTCTTCACATGAATATAAATCATACAGAATAGGAAACATACAGTTATGGAGTGTAGATAAGTCTAATAAGCCGCTCTCCTCTCCATTTCGCACGTAAAGTTTCCTTCCTGCCAACGTATTCTTCGTAACTACTAATCTAATATCGATGGCTTACCGGTGACTCATTGAGATCACAATGGGCGCAAAAAATTGATTTTATCGAGTATTAATTTGGGGTGTTCCCATTACCAATTGACTGCATTATTTAGATCTTGAACGGTCGCGGATATAACCGTCTGTAGTACAGATATCTATTGATTTATTTTGCTGCTCTTACTTAAAGGCAATAGGAATACAATTTCTAGTATTGTATATTAAACATACTTCTCAGGTTTCATTTCAATGTAGATACAAGGTAAACCTTTGCATCTGCATTGAAATAGTTCGTGTAGTAGTTCAAACATATGTATTTGTTAAATAAAAGTGTAATATATTGTGTTTGTCAGGCGTCAGAATTTACAGTTTTGTTATTTTATCTGCCTGTAGTTTCGCCTACAGTTATATACAATTTTAGAGATGACAGTTTTATCAATACAGCAATTGTAATAATGGATTTCTTTCTTGAAGTTGTTTCGTAATAGTACATTATACTATAAGGGAGAGAAATGCGTTATTTTGGCAGAGGTGCAATTTGAAGCCCGAGGGCTACAATGCACGAGGACAAAGTAGCATCTCTCCCGAATGGTATATACTATTTTTTCCACGGTCTCATTAACTTAAAAACACATATTTTGTCATTATGAAGTAAGTAGCACCCGAATTATTGTATTCGGATTTGAGCATTTATTTAGTAGTCGTTGAGTTATTGTCATAACAAAATAAACAAACAAAATTGTCAAATTAAGGTGCCAGTTTGGTTTAGTTTGAAGTTTGTTTAGTGCACAATGAATAATTGTGAGTCGGAAGAGATTGTGGAGGCTGCAAATATTGCAATAAGCAATTTGCTGCCTACGAAGTCAAGATCTTTATACGATATAGCCTACAATCGGTTCAAAAAGTGGTGTGCCGAGAAAAATGTTCAAGTATACAGCGAGAATGTTTTGTTGGTATACTTCAGTGAAAATTCAAAGAATTACAAGCCTTCCACATTATGGGCGCAATATTCTATGGTTAAGTCATGCTTGATAATTTACGACAGCATAGATATAAGCAAATTCTCCAAGCTGATCGCATTTTTGAAAAGAACCGGTGACGGATATCAAGCGAAAAAATCGAAAATATTGGCAAAGGGTGAAATCGACCGTTTTCTATCAAGTGCAGATGACAAAGAATTCTTAATGATTAAGGTAAGATTACTTTTGTTGTTAGGTATTTCAATTATTAAGTATTTTGATCTTTTATAGGTTGGATTAATTCTGGGGATTGCCGGAGCTTGTTGAACTGATGAACTAGTCAATTTAACTGTAAATGATATTGAGGATGTAGGCTCTTCCTTGATTGTAAAAATTTCAAACACTAAGACAAAGATTCCACGAACCTTTCTGGTTACCGATGTGGGAAATATGCTTGAATTGTTTCGAAAATACCTGTCCCTTCGTCCTCCCCACGTCAAGCATAAGCGCCTTTTTTTGTACTACAAAGCAGGAAAATGTAGTTCGCAGCCAGTTGGCAAGAATACCATGGGAAAAATTCCGAGTGTAGTAGCTTCGTATTTAAAATTACCTGATGCTGCATGTTATACTGGTCACTGCTTAGGAAGATCTTCAGCGACATTACTGGCAGATGCTGGTGTGGATATCGTGACAATAAAGCGTCATGCTGGTTGGAAATCAACGACAGTCGCTGAGGGTTATGTCGAGAATTCCATTGAAAATAAGACCAAAATTGCTAATCAGGTTTTAGTAGGTACCACTACTAGCGCAATCACAAAAACTGTAAATGTAAGCGAAAGTAATATTCTTTCTAATATTAATTTTGAAAATTGTACAAATATAACATTTAATTTAAATGTCAATAAATAATTTCAATGTTATCTTTTTTTTGCATGAAAACGTTCTCCATAATGTAAACTCCCTTGGGAGCATTATACTCCCTTGGGAATAATCGACTACTTCTGTTTTAATTTTGATGTCATAGAAACTGATTTCTACTCCCAACCGTGGAAAAACACATTTTATTACTGTTCTATTTAGTGTAAATCAGAAAACAATTAATAAATCTTTTAATTTCATAGAAATTTTTAAAAATTTCTGTAAATATAGACGTTAATGCGAACATCGAAAACACAACGAAACGGGTGCTTCAGCGAACAACGCAAGCCGTGTTTACCATTTTACCTGCAGATATTCTCACCGAAGCGACCGAATTTAGTCATGTTGTTTATTTTTCTATACAATGTAAATATTTACATTCTTGTTTTATCTTTTTATCTTTTCTTTAAAAGTCAATGTTCTACTTGCTCACCGTACTTGTTTGAATATTGTATAAGATACTAACTGTAAATATTTATGTGACATTATTTAATAATTTCTTTTGTCCACGACTATCCTATAAAATGTTTATTATACATGTGTTTCCTAAATAATAATATCCATTGTTCACTATTGAAGAATTCAATCATTATTCACTGGTTTCAAAGAATCGGGAATGAACTAACCAAATAATAATCCTCCGGTGTCAGTAACTGAACATGAACCCCTTGTGTGAAAACCAAACGCTACCAAAGTTTACAGGATATATATTTTTTTATTAGTACCATATTTTGCTTCTTTAAAGCAAGCCTCAGCGTTTTTAAATCCAACTTTTAAAAATAATGCTCGTGTTTTAAAGTCACCATCGCAAAATAAACAACCAAGAAACGTGAGGTCTAAATGTCACCTTTTTAATTATTGATCTGATAAGAGTAGCCTCAAATAAAATATTGCTAACAACCCAGGCAACACAACATAATCTAATAGACGTTGTATTTCCGTATATTTCGTCTATTTTCCATCCTGGTCTAAAATTATATGTAATATAGACGGCATTTTATAGACACTTTTTGTACCATTAATAAAATAATCGTTTAATAGATGTCTAAATTCATCTTCTCTACTTTTCATTTACCGAGAGACGTCTATTACAAATATAACATCGACGTTGTAAACACGTGATACTGAATAAGAGCAACTGTTGTACTTTAGAGATGATACCTTTATTTTACGACAATCCGTATATGTAGTGTGAATTACATCGATCAAGTATTAGTAAGATCTCAGAAAATTTAATATAGACGGCACTTTTTGTACCACTAATAAAATAATCATTTAATAGATGTTTAAATTAATCTTTTCTAATTTTCTTTATTAGTAAGTATTGTTTTATTTCAGAATCAGTATATTTCACAGATCCAATACATGAAAAGATGGATATGGTTGAAACTGGTCAATTAGCATTATAATAACAAGAAATCGTCAGAAAAATCCTATTGCAAATAAACCTTAAAATGGATGAATGGGCTTTAATAAAATCATAAATCAGTCTAAAATGTAGTAGTCAATATTACCTACTACCCCTGGTTAAAGTATTTGTAGTTCATACTTATATGTCAAAAATATTTGATTTATAAATTTAATTTATGTAAAATTTGTAGGTACATACTGAGTGATTATATTATCAACCGCAATTTAAACATTTTATCCTTTAATATTTTGCAACAACATGGGGCAACTTGTAACAGTGTTAAGATGTTAACACAAGATGTCTTTTCGGTTTGTAGTCTTCAGTAGTCAAGTGGAACAATTTTCGAGTTGGTTGCTATATTGTTAGTTTATTTAAGCTTCTTGACATTTTGAGAGAGATCTATCACTTTAGAAATAACTGAAAGTTACTTGGAAGGTGAAGAAAATGGCAATATGTCTCTCTAAATGTTAAGATACCTAAATCGACAACACAGCAACCAGTCCAAAAAGTGTTCAATTAAAGACGTCTATTTCAAGCTTAGACCAGAACTAGGCTACTGCAAAAGCCATTAGAAAGTGGTCCGTTGAGGACGTGTATACTTAATCTAACATAGATATAATCTATACATACATAATTGTTATCAAAAAGATGTCGATTTAAGACATATATAGTTAACCTGTCAGAAACACAATATATACGTACATAAATATTACCGTAAAGATTGTCGATTAATGACAACTATATTTAATCTAATAAGGACATCTATTTATCTTCTATTTTATATGAAATATATTAGTTTATCTCGGGGAAATTTAGTGGTTGATACACAGCCTACAAAAGACCATCCACAGACCTTTTGTCTAGCCGTAATATTAACGTTAATTAGATGAAACTGTGTTGCCTGGGAAATGTTTCAAAAGCGTTATTTTATAAATATTCAACAATTTTAATTTTTTAAATGAATGTTAAAATACAGTTGGTATTGTTTGAAATATTAATACTTCGGTTTTTTAAATCGGGAGAAATGTTGTTCAAGTTAATAGGTACTGCTAACATTCTCGGAAGTCAATGGGGTTGCACTTTCATGAATAGCACTCCCAATAATGTTTGAAACATTCTTCTTATTGCTAATACTTTCTTCAACGCAACCAGTCTCCACAGCTGCCGCTGTCCATCCCTTCTGTCCTTGGATTTGATCTATTGTCATGCCACTATTCGTCCTAATGGCGAACATACGTCGAAACGCTGCATGTATTTCTCAGGATTGCCCAATTTAAGATAACGTGCAGTTTGCAAGGGACATGATCTAAAAGTAAGTGTATCAATTAATTGATTGGTGTACTTCAGCCATTCGGTCTGTACTTACATTTTGGGGGCGCAATGATAAATACTGGTTCACCAAATGCATATAACTAATTTCATCATTGTCGGCACCAGTAAAACGTGAGTCTTCACTGTCTTAGATGGTCCGATAGTAATAAGCAATACGCTTCCTTCTTCCTTAATAGCATGTAAGCGTAAATCGCACAATTCACATTTTCTACAAGAACCAACGACAAATAGCAAATGGCTACAACCATCAAAAATAAATATGTCCGATGCATTTGTGAAAAAAACCGCAAATTGTCTTCATTGAATACATATGCCTTCTTGGCTACATTATTCTTGCTAATTACCTTCATAAATGCATGCAATTTCACAAATGATTTTAAATCAACCCCTTTGTTTATCATCAGCATACTTTGCAATTTCGAATGGAAAACCCACATAGTCGACGCTTTGTACTGCTCCGTGAAGATAAGCAAGCACAACCCGTTCATCTGTATCTGTTACCTTCTGCTCTTCCATTCATTTGATAAACTTTCCGTTTTCCGTTTTTTTGCGGTATTAATAGCTATTCTGCTTTACTATTTAAGTAATCAATATTAGAACTCATTTTTAAACAATATACAACTAGTAACAACTGTCGTGACAAGAAGTAATCTTATGTGACAGATTACACATTAATTTTTGTTTTTCTCATTTTCATGATAACAAAAGGTATACTGATGTCACATCACGAATTCAACCATTTTACATTATTAGATCTTATTTCTATTTTGTAGTATTAATACCAGTATTTATGATTTCAAAGTGTACCAATAAAAAAAATAGCGTAAAGCATTCGTGGATAACTGGTCTTTAAAACAGTTGCTCTATTGGTGTGGTTGCTGGTATTTTTAATATCCACTTATACTTTAATTAAAGTGAACGACAAATGTTAAATTTGAATGTAGTGTTTTTACAGTTTTGAATTATATGTTATGTATGTGTAATGTTTTCAGTAAAATGTTGTTAATAGTCGTGGACAAAGTATAGTATTTTACTTGAATTTAATGGCTCTAATTCACTCGTGTGAATTCTTCACTCACGTCAATTGCAGCCACCATTATATGCTCGTTGAATAATGTACTATTGTCCAAGACTATATTATAATGTTTACATTTCATATTCCGAGTTGTTACGCCGTGACCTGGTCGTTGCCAGTAACAGAATTAAAGTGCATATTGGGATTCTTTGACTTGCCCTTGTTTTTCCCGGATTAGGCTCTGTGGGGACAGACCGACGCTCATATATTTCCAGCTAAAGTTAGGGATGTGCACTTTAATTATGTTACTGACAGCGACCAATTACCGAGGTCACGACTTAACAACCCGGAAAATCACTATATATCAAATAATAGCACCGGCCGTGAAAGCTGGAAAAGCCACTATAATGACACAAGTATAATGATATAGGTACATAATACACCATAGCAGTGTATAGTCATTATTAACTTGTGATTAATGATTTTTGACGAACGTCAAACCTAAAAGTAAGATGTTTTGACAATTTTGAATTCTATGTTGTGTCATGTTGATGTTACAAATGTCAAGATATTTTATAATTATTTTAGTAAAACCCTTGCTGAAATATTGTTAACAGTCGTGGATAAAGTAGACTATTCTATTTGCATATAATGGCTGTAATTCATGTGAATTCATCCATCATTCATCATTATATGCTCGTTGAATAATATACATATAATTATTGAGCTAGATTATTTCAGATTTAAATAAAAATAGTTTAAAATAAGTTGTCATTTGACTATAAAATATAAATTAGTGTTTTAAGGATTTTTATAACATTTATTTACTTTCTCGAAAATAAATGCGTATTTAAAAACAACTTTTTGAATAGTACATTGGACGGAAACAACATTTTTTGCTTGCTGTTAACTAGATGCAAATTTATATTGATTCTAATGACCTTATACGACAAATGTATCGTCTGGCCGTGAGAAAATATTAGATTAATTTATTATTGTGCGTAGACAACTATTAACTTTTTTAAAAAAAAAAGAAATATATGGGACACGTGTTTATGTATATTAAATTTTGGGAATTATAGTTTTAGATTAATGTACTATTATACACAGATAATTAGAGATTTTTGTTATGTTTAGAAATTTATTTTACTTCACCTATTTCTTTTACAGTCTAGTTATAGATCAATTAATTAGTATATAGAAATTATCATTTTTTTCAATATTTTATATCTTCGTTGAGCCACGTTGCACAGGCCACACTTCACACATTTAGTTTGTTTTTCAGTTCTGTTAGTATGAAAAAACGGATCATCTTGTATATTACTTGATTTGTTTTCGCAATTTTATAATCTCAATTAGAAAAAAAAAGTTTCATCCTATTGCATATTTTTTATTAACAACATTCTGTAAATAGCGTATGTTATACTATCTCGCAGTTTGCTCAATTATGGCCAGGCATTTAAATTAAGCAATAATTAGAATGTGAGTAAATATGTATGACACATAAATTTTCAATGTGTATTTATGGTCTAATCATCTTATTTATATGTAAATGATGTTAATGCTATACGTGCTAGCTACATTCTCTATATACATTAAAAATAACCAACATTACGACCATTTAGGGCACTATGCTATGCTTTAAACCAATTTGGGTGAACAATTTCCGGACTGATTAGCGAGTCGTCAGATTAGGCTTCTTGACGTTTCGAGAGATATCGCTCTCTTCTTCACAAGTAATTCTGAAGCTGGAATTATAAACTATTGAGCTACCTTCAATTCTAAGTAGAAAAGGTATACCTGTTACAAATCGATAAATTCAACCGTTCTCGAGAAACAGTTTTTGAGATTCGGCGGGAATTAAATTAGAAAATTAGCAGTCTTAAGATATCAAAACTGAATTAACAATAAGATGAACACTACAACAATTCAAAATTTTATTATGCATATATTAACAAATTAATAATAATCATAGAAGATTCTCGAAGTGACTACTAGTGACTTCAATGCACTTTTATAGCCTTTCTCTCGAATAATATTTTATTATAAAATGTTGGGTCATCTTTTTGTTGTTGGCGAAGAAACTGTGCAAACCGTAACCTAGCTAGAGGGTCTTGGGGCGTTAAATGTTGAACTGGAGTAAAATTATAAGGATACAATTTTTCTTTGTGAAGTATTCTGCAAACGGAAGACTGACTGATGCCGGTAGCTGCCGAAATTTGACGTGTACTTGTTTGTTTTCGGCAATTCGCACTAAAACATCATCAATAAAATTTTTGATATTGACAGAGGACCAGTTAATATCAAAAATTTTATTTTTGATATTTTGAGAGATTTCTGTACCTAAAAGCAACACAAATTTGATCATTTTGCATCGAGAAATACGGAGATTTCTAGCTAGTTGTAGTCAAATTATCTATTGTCTGAGTGTAAGATATATTTACCATACATTTGACATACTGAATTCGAACTGAATGCAGAAATAAGCTAGATAACCAATTTATTGTGACCAAATTACCATACTACGATATTTTCTCTACGGTTATATTTGAAATCATTATTAATAACTAATTTATGTAAGGAGATAATTTTCAGCATGCCTACCAAAAGGTATATTGACTTTGTGTAATGAAGAGTAAAAAAATCTTTTTAGAATTATGTTAGTTTGATATCTTTAAAGTAAAGCAGATATTATCTTTATTATTAATTAAGTTGTTTTTATAATGATTAATAATAACTATCGAAACAAATAACCAACTTAAAAACAACAAATGGAACATTTAACCTTATTTAAATTTACGCGAAAAGCTGTTTAATTTTTCAAAACAGTTATGGTACATATTGGTAATATTTATTTAGTACATAACTCCTTGACTAGTTTAAGTTAAGTAAATATTATTGTAATGTCTGGTATTAAGTACGAGCTAATAATAAAACATTGGTCACTTCAAATCTTAGCCGAAGCCAAGCATATTCTTATAGCCATGAGGACGTATTGTATTGAACTGACCTTTTCTAACACGAGAGAGACGTAGAGCTCTGCTGACCCAGATAGTAACAGTTACCAGACAGAACAGTTAACCTCATTGAGAGAAATTCCTTGTTTTGAAATGTAATCTCGCTCAATAGTCGTGATTGGTATACGATGTGTATATTTCTTTGGGCGTTAGGAACATTAAACATGTTATGTATTTTTGATAAACATAAAATAGGAATAATATAGACTACAAAATAAATCATACAATGTAGGTATGAAAAATAAAAAACTCAAAAATTCTAACATGCTTGAGAAAACGGTCATTTGATTCAATGGGGTTCGGAAAAAATTTTAGAGAAGGAGGATAATGCAACAAAAAGAAAATTAAAAGAGACTGCGATTATTTGTTGAACGGAGAGTGTGTGTCAAATAGTTCAGTAAATATTGATCATTTTTGGTTACAGTTGATAAAGAACATTTAACATCTCTATGAAAGCAGATAAACACATTTTAAACTGTAAAACTATGTTTAATATATTTGTAATTTTTGAGAACGAAAACAGAGAGTTTTTCGAAACGTCAAAGAATACGGAAGTGCGCGATACTGATGTGATTTTTGTTATTTTTTACCAAACTGCTTTTTCAGTGTGAGATTTTTTGGTTAGACAAACTTAGTTTTAAAATAACCCTTGACTAATCCTTTTGGCGCAAGGGTTTATTCAATTGATCTTTATTTCTTCAGTGTGGCAAAATATTCAATTATACTAAAGAAAAAATAAATTTCTATACATTCAAAGTAATAATTTAATTAATTAGTTACTGAAAAATGTATAAGAAAACCTGTACAAAATCATGAAAAAATTATACTTTCCTTCACTGATCCTCTTATGCTCATGATATTTTTTTCCGTAATTTTACTGCAGATCAAAGACTCTCTAAACAGTGGAAAATAACACTGAGAATTGGAAAGTTTGTAACTAAATACGCATGTATTTATGCATAGCTTGATTTCAGTTTTTATTTCAATCTTCCTCAGTTGGCGTGATATATCTTTACGGAATCTAATAATATACTTTTACGTCTAGAAAATGCTTTAATATATTCAGTATATTTTTGTGTATAATTCATTTATCTTACTAGAAATTTGCGTCGTAGCAAATGATCGGATTTTGCGAATTATTTTGTAATCCTGTAAGTCATAATGCTGTCAAGATTAACAAAAGTACATATATGAAATAATTATAAATGCATTCCTCAGAGATATGTAGAGGAAAATATTTAAAAACACAGTAAGAAAAATATTTTAAAAGATAAAATTATGTTTATTATATACAAAAGACTCTTTCTGCAATTTGGCAGTCTCTTGCTCTCTGAACAGCAGCGTATTGCAAAAGCCGTCATATCTGACTTGCACTTTCAAAATATAGGTCTTGCTCGATTTCTACTGCAGCTGTTCTTGCAATTCTGGGGAATAATTTAGGGACTTGTATGGTTACCACCATATGCAAATTCCTGGACTGCACATTTCAAAATTCAAATTGCCTTCTTTTGATTCTACTTGATTATTATTTGATTTCTTAGCTTGCAAAATATATTCATTGAAACCTTTATTTTATATGTTATGCTGTTTGTTATTGTCACTTATCAAATTTTAATAAACAGTTTAGTTTTCAGTGTGTATTTTGGTTGAAGTGTTGATATCACTTCTATTACAATTGCGAATTGACAACTGCAAAACAAACTGCAATTCAGAACTTTAGGATTGGTATTACATGCAAGGGCTTCCTTCAATGCACAGCAAAAGGAATTGCGGACTGTAAAGCGGCTTTTAAACACATAATGTCAACTTGGAGACTGTTCGTTTGCGTATAAAGATCTTGCTTCTAAATTCTGTCAACTGCTAAAATAATCCGATTGATAAACTACTGCGCAATTATGCTCTTATTCTGGTAATGCTAATGAACAAATGAACAGCTCTAATTCCATACCATATCTGACACTATGAGTTATTCTGGTATTGCTTAAAAGCACTTTAAGAAATGAGCGGCATGAATCATATCATATCATCCCCCCTCATTCTAATCACGAGGATCAGCCCAGAAGTCGAAGACTTGTGCGAGAGAAGGGGCGGCTTATTATTATTAAGCAGACCGCATTTGCGCCCAGGAACGACTTACGTTGGTAGCCTTAACCACCATTCACTGCAGGAATGAGGGAAACCAGGAAAACCTCATTAATAAGGGGGGTGATCAAACGTCGATCAATATCAGTCTCTTACATTGACCTAAGCCAACATTCTTCCACTCTACCATATCCGCAGAGAGATCTTCTCCACGAATATAGCTGATCTACCGGTCACGAGATTCGATCCCACAGCGGTCTGGCCACATTGGTACTGATGCCTTAAACCGCCCGACCACTGATGATTTATTATAGATTTCATTTATCTCCATCTGGATTTATACGAATTTTTTGTTTAATTAAAATTTATTTATGTTTAATTGTTATATGACATACATTCGTAATAAACTATTTATCCATCTATTTCAGTAGTTAATCGGACGAAAAACCTCAAGAGATTCAAAAACTATGTCAGATTTCTCTTAGTAAATTAAGTTGAAAACAAATATATTTCTTAAACATTGTTAATTGTAAATTAGTTTGGAGTTTGGATTTGTTTACACTGAAAACTATTATTAAGCTTGGTAGTGGGATGCTATATATAAATAAGTTTAATTGTATTCAAACACGCTATGATAATAACATTACATTACATTACATATATATTTTTAGTAGAAGTAATGTTTTATATTTGTCAAATTCCAAACCATACCGCAGAAGCGTTATAGTAGAGTTATTATTAGATGCCTGACGCCTCGTAAGGTTAAGCATTTTTTTAACTTAGCTTTATTTTGAGATCTAATAATGCGCATATATGTTGTACCATTAAGGGAACAGTCATGAAATTTTAACCCCTAGAAGGAGCTTTGTGAATGTGATATATTACCACAGCCTACATAGTTCGGCGTCTTAACGTCGGCTCCTTGGATATTGAGATTACAGATTTCCTTTTTTCAGACGACTGCGCATTTGACCGTGCGCATTGCGGCGCTCAAGGGGCACGTTGATTACCAATTGATAAGGACTATATATACTCACTTATACCCAAAGAGACACAACGGCAGTAGCGGCAACGGGATATATCTTAACATGCATAAAAATGACATATATTTTACTCTGTACATAAAAGTTATACTTTACTGATAGTTTACTCAATATTTAATGTTGATAATCACACCTTTTTCAACATTTATGTAATTACAAATATTGTGGAATGTTACCCAACGTATTGTCTTTCAATGCAAACTTTAAAAATACTACTATTATATTGATAGAAGACGCGCGCGCTAATGACCGCCGCATACAGTTGTATCGCCAAACTCTCGCCGATGACGCCTGATTGTATGGAAAACTTGAGTCTTTTGTTTATATTTGCCTTATTTATGTGGATTCGCAAATAACGTCTGAAAAGCCTTCTTCTAGGGGTTACAATTCGTTGGGAATAATAATAGGTTAGTAACCTTATTTATGCATGTTTACGATCGAACTGTCCCTTATTTGATAATTTAGGTCGTTTGACAAAAGGATAACATCTAACAAATTACGAATAAATAAGATTCTTCAGTAGATTTTAGATACAGGGTGTCCGGAAAAGACGTATACAACGGAAGACCACAGACTCCTGGGTTCAAAATAAGCTAATTTAGTCCAATTTACTTATTTCCAAAATTGCTTCGTTTAACCGCTAGAGGGCGCCAAAGTTAGCGAAAAATTTTTGTTTGTAAATAGGCTGAAGGATCCACTGTTCCATTTTCCTCAAGTTTTTTCGTCTATGTGCTATTTAATTAAAATGCAATTTTAATAAGTGATCATTTAGCTATCTTTGCCCAAAATTGTTCTTTTTTAGTTTTACTTAGTTTAGTTAAGGGTCCATAGTTAGACCACCATTAGGTGAATTTATGGTTCCTTTTTACCAATTATTGTAAATACTCACATTATTATATGTATGTACCTACTACAATATGATTTTATAATTTTTTGGTAAATAAATGTGTATTATTATTATTATTATTATTATTATTATTATTATTATTATTATTATTATTATTTTTAATTAAAATTTTATCAATTATTTTTTTTGAACAATTTCGTCACACTTATTCTTCAGAAAAATTATGTGAATTATGTAATTATTATATGTGAACTTAAAGAGCGTTTAACAGAGAATGAGTGTTACGTTGTTATCTGATGGAGCTTTAAGGTTAAGGTTATAAAGAAAGCATGACATTCAACAAAGACTGCGCACGCAAGTATCACATATACCAATGACGTAACGCGAAGTAGAGTTCTTTTCAAAATCACCCTGTATATTTTAACGGTAGGCCCATTATAAAGCTTCTTTTTGCTGCCACACTGGAAAACAAAATAAATGTGATACAAATATCCGCTTCCGTTAAGATCAGAGCAGATAAGGGGTTGGTTGATTTAATAAATTAATTTTACTTTAACCAATTCTTTGCCCAAGGAGTTCTTTATTTAAAATTGCGTATATTTTTCAGTGTGGTCAAAACAACCGAATAAATACCAAAAATAAAACTGGATCTCTAAAAATAAGAATGCACATGTACTATGCATGTAAAATTCTAATGCCTATATTATATAGCGTAACGCTTGAAATGTTGCAAACTGTCCTAAATATCCATCGAATTGATGAAAAGCAAAGATAATTGCTCATGCTGACTCAATAGCCTTGCATCACAATGGTTGGAATGTTTGCTAAAACGAGGAAGAATTAAATGTACTAGAGTTGGGAAAATAATTTTATAAAGGAAAGGAACAAGTTAGCAAATAATTTAAATACCAAACTATTAATTTATTTGATACCTTATATAGTTATAATATATAGAATATGGTTTACTGGTTACTGGTGCGTCAGTAAAATAAAATTGCATATGTAAATCTCTACTGGCGTGCCATTTTTATCATTACTAGCACGAATCAAACAAGTTAGAGCATTCCAACTTTTCCATGCGTTAGTAGCGACTCATCAGCTTGTGCAAATATAAATCTATGCACGCCAGCATTTACGTACTAGTTTACCAAGCCAGGTTTTGTTAAGTATTTGATTTTGCGTTCATTTATAACATTATACGAAATGAGTAAGAAGTGGAATTCGGAAAATATCGTTGAATGTTTAGAGTACTACGAACAATGTAAGGACATTGTCCCATTCTGAGACCCAATTCGTATAAAAATAGAAATGTAAAAGAATATGTTTATGAACAGATCGCAAGAAACGTAAATAGTGATTACTTTAATAGTTCTGAGATCAAAGCTAAAATATATTCTATAAGGAATGCATATACCTTAGAATTAAATAAAATTTAGAAAGCAAGAAGGTTTCTTGGCTTGACTGGTTGATAGATTTTTGCATTCAGTAGTACAAATCACTATAGCTAGCAATTAACAAATAATGAAACTTGCGTAATAAAATCATAATGTATGTGTAAACCTCCACTGACATGAAAATTCAACTGGCGTAAATACTGGCGCCATCAAATCATTGCATATGTAAACGCGCCTTAAGTATAATCAATTTAAAGCTGAATTGGTTTAAGTTCTTTAAAAGTAAATAAAAAGGCTTTTTGATTTTGTTAACAGGCAACAACCATCAATTACTATTCTCTACATAAATAACTATAATACGACGTATAATTATTTGTATGTGTATGTCCGGAATATATTTATTTTGCTGTATGATAAATTGCACCAAATAAAATATATTTTACTTAACAATTGCTTTTCTCTGACCAACTGTAACAGAATTTTGACAGCAAACGGGTCTTGAATATGTGAAACGTCGATCACATACCATGTCAGAATTGTCAAGTGTTTACACATAATAATTAGAAATAGATACACCCAAACATAGGTAGATACTGTAAATGGTTTTCTTAGAGCTCTTTTCGTAACACAGAATAAAATGTGAAATGGTTATAAGTATTCAGAATGACTTATGGCAATACTGACATTGCTTGCGAAGAACATTTACTTCACAAAAGTTTCATAGCCAGAGTTTTGCCCAGATTCGCCACAAATTATCAGCTGCATGTCATGCAGCTGGTGATGGTTACTATAAACTGTTCCATTTTTGTTTATGTATAGGTACTAAAAAATATCAAGCAAGCACAGAAAAACGAAACGCACTAGCCACAATACTACTGTGCATTACAGTATGGCTCAGGATGGATATCTAAGAAAATATAATTGTTTGCTTCATACAATAATAATACTGATACAAAAAATAAATTACAAACAAGTCACAGCAGCTTTTACTTAATCTTACTTTGTAATTTCTTAATACAGTTTTACATTACATTGCAGGTGTATTATTATTTTTGAAATGTATTTGTAGAAAAATATTCTACTATTCGTTTCAGATATTTGTTCATAAGTTTTTTTTGTTGCTTTTGGTCAGATATATAAACCTTTAAAATAAGGCACTCATATTCCAGACACCCTGTATATTGGCTATTATCTTGAAAAATTGTACAAATTAGGGTTCATTTCAAGTATCGCAAGTGAAAGGGAAACAGGAGAAAATATGTTTTGTACGGTATCTGACTTGGATAGTATAGTGATGTTCAAGAGGTCAAAAACTTTTATTTTTAGAATATGTATGTCAGTTTGCAAACAACTAACTTTTGATTAAAAGAAATAAATTTCAGTTAAATATACATAAATGTATATAGATACGAGATATACAGGGTGATCCAGTCATAATGTCATTGATTTTAAAGGAAGATAGGGAAAAATGAGAATAATACGAATACGCGATTAAAAAAATGCATATTTATGCTGAAAAAAAAAATCATTTTTTAAACATAATTTTTTCTTAACATTTGAGTATGGTTGAAACCTTTCTGTTAATATGTTAACTTGTTTTAATTTATTAATTTATTATTCTTTACTTTGTATACTGTTTCTGTATTCGAATAACACGTTATGTCTGTTTGGGATTTTTGGTAGGCGTAATTTTGCATAAGGCCAATCCTGATTGATCATTTTAACAGAAATATTTATTTAATTATATACTAATCATTTTTAGATGGTGCAAAAATACCCAAATATAGAAAATAGTTATTTATGATAGAAGTGCTAAAAGTGACATTTTATTTTGTGAGAATGGAAGTTGCGAACAAAATAAAATCACTTTTAGCACGCCATCATACACTATGTTTTCTAAAAACACCATTACAAGTACAAATGATCGCATTTCTTGCGTTACTAAATTTATAAAATATCATTTTGAAATTCAATTGTCCATGAAGTTTATTGATCTAAAGTTCGATCGTTTGTTGATAAGTAACTTCAAATATTGTGGCATGGAAAGAAAATCGAAGAAGGTATTAATAAAGCCACTTTTAAGTGATTGCCTAGTAAGTTAAGCGTTTGAAATGGTGTGAGTCCAAAATATGGAAATTCTCAAAGCTTCAGCCAAATTACTTCATGTTTAAGCCGATGATGACCATCAAGAATCAGAACATAAGCAAATATAAGTTTGTTGCTTTGTTGAAGCCAAAGAGCGATTCATATTGATAAAAAATGGAAAGCATTGACCAAGAAACAAACTAACAGATTTCTCGCAGAAGCGCAGGATGAAACCTATCTCATGTAGAAGGTTGTCGTCATTTTTGATGTATCCTGTTTTCTCGAAGAACTGTGCAACTTGACATTCGATAATATCGAAAACTTGGGAACTTCACTAGTTGCATATACTATTCACAAAAACTAACTCTCATTATTACTGGTACATTATCTGAAATATTATAAAAAGTAACTGAATTTTCATAGAGTACATCAAGAATAAATGATCAACATATTTGGTAAGACGACTGCCAATCTTGCTGAATTTATGAGACACGGTGGATGGAATTCTAGTATAATAGCAGAGGGTAATACAGGGTTAACTATGACTAAGTACAAAAATTTTAACCACGTGATCAGGGAGGTCTAAAAGACAATACAAAATTTAAGTTTAAATCAATCATCGTCCGAGATGGCTAGATATGTCAACTACCATGCGGTCGTTTTTCGCAGCGTTGTCAAGTGTAGAACCGACGAAAATAAACATTTTTATTAATAATAATCGCTAAATACCTGATAGATAACAATTAATCAGATTAACTGCAGTATTTTGTATTCGTTCTTCGTTATTTCGTTGCATACTGCCAAAACGTTTAAAATTAGTTACTAAATGTACTAAAATAACATAACTTAGAATACTGCATTGCTAGTTGCATACTCTCCAAACCTCAAAGAACATGCGAAGCTTAGTTAGTCTAAGGGTCTAAGAAACATTTTTACAGAATACTGTAAACATCTTGAGATGTTATAGTTTAACATATTACTAATTATTTTATGCAAACATCGTCGATTACTGTTAATATTGTCGCTATTATTATTTTTAACAGAATTTAATTCTCCAACAACACAAGAAGTTTAAAAATGTATCTCCGTGAAGTGCACCTTGCATTAGTAGCCTACAGATGGCGTCTGCAGATTTCAAAAAATATTGCATACACCTACGGTACTCTGATTAGTTTGAAACAATTTTTCAGTACTTGGTTTTCGTAAATTTAATTGTTCGCGTATCTTTTAGTGTATTTACAAACATGTCGTATTTAAATGCGTAGTTGACGGATGAGGTGCTGATTTATGGGAGTGTGACAAGTGCATATTTTTTCCGAGTACACAAAATATTATGCTGAATACTTCTTGAACCACATTGAACAACTGTTATAATGCCTAGTATTTTTATGTATTTCTGTACTTTTGCGTGTATTTTTATGTTATCTTTTGTGGTTTTTCCCGACGTAAGTAATCGATCTGGTCATGACCACCGGACCAAGTAGGTACTTCGCTTTAAACAAAAAGAACGGTCGAGGGAAGGAGAGGTCCACAGAAGGTACAAAAACCTTTGCAATGGCAGGTTTTAATTTAAATAAGTATGAAAACAGAAAACGATACAACATTCTCAAAATCTCTCCAAATATCAATCCTGGAAATAATTATTAGTAAGATAGGTGCTGCCTCCCTGTGCTACCATATCATGTTTTTCATTAAATCGTTAAATAATAATCTGCATTTTGTATTTTTTTTTTCAAAGCGGCGTAAACTGATACACGTGTCAACGCGGTGACCTGTCACTACCACAAATTATGTGGTCACTACGTTTGACACCTTTGGCTTTGGCAGAATATACCTAACCTCGCAGCTGACAGAAGGCCAGTGATGGCGATAAATAAGGATTTAATATAGTTTTTGAAAAAAAAAAAAAATTTTCGCTTTATAAATAAGTGGAAATTTTTTGATAGATAATTCCGTTAATTCTTATTTTTCCCTATCCCTTCTTACAATATTTGTACTAAGTCATAGTTAACCCTGAGAAGGCAAAACAAGAAGAGCATCGCGGGCCAAATTTTGTCCAAAACTTTGACCGATAACATTGCTCCCTAGCTTGGTACACATTTCACAGAAATAATTACTAGGTACTGCAGCTACTGATGGCCATGGAATTTATTCTAATTATAGTTTCCCTAACTGTACATTTAATTAAGTAAATAAATATTTCTTTGATTTAAAATTTCTTAATTGTTTTCTATTTTCGCACCAGTGTGAAAATTATATAAATCACGTCATTTACTTTTAGCACTTGTGCTAAAAGCTTAATTACTTTTAACACCAGTGCCTTAAAATGACATTTTAGACACTGACAGTATGCGTTAACAATTATACTTTTACTGACGTTTGTAGAAAAAGATATTTTCAGGTTTCCACAGGACGATTATTTTTTATTTAGTTAACAAATAGAAACCTAATAAGATCCTTAAAAAATATTCGCAAACATTGTTATTAATTGCTATTCTAAGTTCCCGTTCTGTTATTATAAATATTTTTTTTTCTATATTTTTTGTTTATCTTTCTTATTTTAGTTTTATGTTCTTAATATTTGATTTGCCTCTTTTGTCTCCATTATTTTTTGGCAGTAGTAAAGGGTGGTAGGCCAATATGTGGTTCTAGATGAGACAATTTAATTATTGCAGTAGAGCAATAGAAGAATTATTTTGAGACATTTTACTTTACAAAATTTGATAAGTACTACACTTACAGTGGCATATGAAATACTTATTATTTGTTTTCTACAAATCTTATAACCATGTATGAGAAATACACAATTGGCGTCACCACATCACCAACATATGACAAATTTTCTTTGGTAATGGTTGGTTGATTGTTGAGTAAGGAACGGAAACGTTACATTAATAAAACAACAAAAAGCTTAAAATTTTACAGTCATCTTATCAAAATTCTCCATCTTACCCACAATGTCCCTATGTTGCTTATTTTACGCATTCCAATATTTATTAAAGTTGCATCATTTTTTCAGTTTGACAGACACTATTAATTTTATTTTGATTTTAGTAAAAACTGGAATGTTACCTTCTCATAGCTTGATAAACAGAAAACTAAAATTAATTAAAGAAAGTGGTAATGTATTGGTCATTCTCATTTCACCGATTTAGTGTTAGCTGTTTGGTTTCTTACCGTATACCGCCACAGCTTACTGCCTGTTTTGGCAGGTGTTCACTTAAATTAGATCAATTTTAGGGATCAGTGATACAAATAAAAATGTTTTCATAAAATTATTATCCATTGCAGTTACGCTGTCTGACATTACATTGATTTAGAAAGAAAAAGCGCGTTACAAGCTCGTCTACTTGCTCAATGACGGTGTAGATAAAAAAGAGTCAGTTTAAGAGTTTATTACTGACTGTTTGATAAAAAAATATTTCAGATTAGTATTTTGGGGAACACGTAGGACTGTTACTCCTAAAAACTGACCACCAATTCATATATTGTATGCACCTGTTAAATACAACCGTTTCAAAGTAGAAGAAAAATATGTAGTACAATATAAAAAGGCATGTTTTGTATGTCAATTAATTTTGTATCTATTAATAAATAGTTTGACGGCTCTGTAAGCAAATTCCCATCCATTTGTACTGCTTGACACCGGACTGATGAGAATAATTACGATATCAGACGTAGATTACATATATTAATTTTCAGTTAACATTTGATAAAAAATAATAACAGTTTATTAACGACAATGTTATGGAAATGACCTTCAGTTCCACTAAATAATTACCTAAGTACCTACATGTACACACTCATGGCAAACTGCGTGTAGGTATTTAATAATTATAGTTAAATATCATTTTTCTATTTTAGTAAAAAAATATATTTTTCTCACCAAAATAAATGAGGAAATGGTTTATATTTCACACTAGTGAGAAAAATAAATTTTACAATCAATAACAGGAATAGTTATTTATGATACAATTGTTAAAAGTCATACTTTATTTTGTGATAAAGGAAGTTGTTCCTTCGAACAAATTAAAATCGGTTTTAGCACATATATCACACCATTAAAAGTACAAATCAACGAGTGTCTTATGTTATTAAGCTTATAAAATATTATTTTGAAATTCAATTGTCCAAGTTTATTGTTGCTAGGGTAGGGAAAGTCCGAACGCTTGTTGACAAGTAACTCGAAGTTTCATGGCATGAAAAGTGATCAAGAAAATTAATTTCTCCCAGCGGAAATCGAAGAAGCTGCTAATAAAACCACTTTCGAGTTATAGCCTAGTAAGTCAAAGCAACAGTACAAGTTTTCGTACAATTGTTTCTGTTATAAAATTTCTTTGTGTTCTATTTTAAGACCAGTGTTCAAAGAAAATTACGTCATTTACTTTTAACATTAGTGTCTTAAAATTACATTTTATACCTACACCGATACATGCGTAAAAATATACGCTTAATGACGTTTGTAGAAAAAAAAAAGTAATTTTTGAAAATATCAATTATTGTACAATAGTTGTGCAACTTATTTTAAGCCCTGATACTGATTGCTGCGATTTCAATACAGGGGGTGATTCAGAACTTATATAAAAAAATTCTGAGTGTACAGGGGACTCCTACAAATACAATTTTGTAAGGAAAAACTCAAAAAGGAGAAAATGATTTAAAAATACACTTTTGCACGGCACTGAAAACTGGTTCACTGTAAACCTGATAAGACGGCAATCTGCGCCTGGACAAAAATGGAAAGAAATACTCAAGGGAAAAAATAAATAACATTTTATAACGCCGATTTAGCAAATTTTACTGCTTTAGTCGCCATTGTTATTAATTACTAAGTATTAATTACTAAAGTAGCTGTATTTGGCACATGTTTACCAAGAAATCCTTCTGCTAAAGCAGTTTCACAGTGTAATAAATTAAAACGCTATCCATTAAAACGCAGACATAAGCTTTGTTCGCGCAGTATACAAATTAGGAGCGCGCGCATTCCAATTAAAACAATGCTTTTTCAACCTTATAGAGGCATTATAAATAAACTGCACATGCGTCGGATGATTTAAAACGGTTTCCAACTGCTATGCGGACAGGACTGATGTTTTTCTTATCTGAAACAACGGCCACTATATAAATAAGAGTTGGGAAATTTTCAAAAAAGTTGCAATGTTACTCAAAAGATAAAAAGATATAGTATTTAATCCAACTGGTTTTACCTTACACTTTCGGTTTTTGTACTTACGCGACAAAAAGTCTTGTACGACTAACGGTGATCACATACAGTAGTTTATGCCATATGTTTATGTTTATGTAACAGTCAACGCAGTTATTGGTATACAATGGTACCAATTCGGCTGCCGAGGCGGCACAAATCGCTGTGTATGCCATTACCCCAACATTCTTTGGAGGTTTGGCACACTTTTTCATAATGTCGATCATATTTATTTCCACAATCTCTTCATAAAAACTCTAGATTTACCTTATTTTTTGTCGTCACTTTAAAGAGGAAGCAGCTACCTTTATTATTCACATTTTCAGTAGAAAGATTGGTGAATTTTTTTGACGTAGAGCACGAAGCAACTATAACAGCTACGTTAGGTGTTTATTATCAGCTTTCTCAAAATATGTTAAAATACCTTGTTTTTTAAAAACTTTTAATATTTTTGCTTGATAGTCTCTCCCATTTTCTCTTCAAAATGCTATGAAATTTGCAAACTTACCGATTAACGAAATGACAGTTCGCAACATACGGAATTATTACTTCAAAGATAAGAAGTGTTTTGAGCTTTACTCAATCTTAAAAATAAGCTAATAATACCTCTTCATTTGTTGTTTTCAGTTTTTTTCTTGGCACCAACTTTCATGTCGATGATAAGCAAATTCGAATTTTGTAAGAGATTTTTCGGGTAACAAACAGATTTTTATTACTTTAGCTGCACGTCCGATATCAACATGCAAATTCTCGGATTCACTTGTCTCAAGTATGTTTTATTAAAAATTTTTCTATATTTTACTTGCATCTCGAAATTGATGGCAAAATAATATTTCTAAAATTAATAGCGTGGTTTGTAATTGTTAGAAAGTCGACAGCAGCTCTAAAATTAGGCTTTGCTGAAAAACAAATCTATAGGAATATTTTGTTAGAAACACAATTTGTAATAGGGTGTGATCATAAATCACAAATTCTCGGATTCACTTGTCTCAAGTATGTTTTATTAAAATTTTTCTATATTTTACTTGCATCTCGAAATTGATGGCAAAATAATATTTCTAAAATTAACAACGTGGTTTGTAATTGTTAGAAAGTCGACAGCAGCTCTAAAATTAGGCTTTGCTGAAAAACAAATCTATAGAGTGTGATCATAAATCGAAAAAATATATCATCTAAATATTGATATTGATACAACAATTTAGAATTTTCTAATCCATGTGTTATATCTAAGTTTATTTTAGACTAATATAAATGTTAACTTTAATGATTTTATTTTAGAATAAAATTACAGGAATTTTTCTTTTTAAGTACAGACGAACTAACCTATTTTCTAAAACAGTCTATGACGTCGAAGAAGTATTCTTCGATAGTTATTTTTGGAATATATTCCATTAATGTGATTTACAAATTATTGCATGTATGTTATATCTACGAGGCCATATGACGAATGTCTTGTAAACAAACACTTTGATCTTAGGACTACTGACTTGACTTCAAGGCTTGATTACCGAAGGTTTCCATATAGATATTAGCCTAGAATGAGGATACTTTTGTTAAATCTACAATATTCTTATCCTTGCCTTCTGCGATGAATCTTCGATGAAGATCTATGAAAGCTTTTTTGATGGTACATTAGGAATGGAATGGAATGTTCTTCAATTACTTAGAATTAGATCTAGTTCTTTAGAAATATTCAATATACAGTATGCGCCAAAAGTATGGAATAAATTCAATAAAAACGAAACAATTATTTTTTGGGAAAAATCGTCGAACAGGTCGATATTTAATTTAAAAAATACATATTTTAGTGTAAAATGCGATTTTCAAATGTCATTTGTTTTCGAGTAATGACGTCATCGAATTTTTTTAAATGGCAACACCATATTTTTTTCCTTGATTCTAAAAGATCGTTTAATTCTCTATCAGACAGTACTAAAATTTTGCCTTCTTACATAGGAAAGTTTTCGAGTAAATGACGATTGAATGTTAGAAAACGTAAATCAATTAAAATAAAGCAAAAACGTTATCAAGTTTAGTGTTTCGAATTCCATAGTTCTTTTACTCAAATAATTGAAATTTTAATTCTTATCGGATGCGGGAATATGACTAGAACTCAGCAGGAAGTTTGCGATTTATTTAATGAAAAATATCCAGATCGCCCCATCAGCCAATCAACAGTCAGTAAGGTAGAGTCTAAATTTAGAGAAACTGGCAATGTTGTAAATATTCCAAAACCTGGACGTCCAAGCATTAATGAAAATCAGAAACAGAACATTTTGATAAGTATGGTGGATAATCCTCATAATTCTTCACGATTGGTTGCATTAAACAATGACACTAGTCAGAGCACAGTGCTACGTATCTTGAGGAAGGAAAAATATCATCCCTACAAAATTCAACTTGTGCAGGAACTCAATGAAGATGATCCCGATCGCCGCTTACACTTTTGCGAAATTCTAATGGATTTATGTCAAGGAAATAAAAATTTACACCGGCAAATACTTTTTTCAGATGAGGTCACATTTTGTCTGAATGGTACAGTAAACCGTCAAACTTGCAGATATTGGAGTCGGGAAAATCCGCATTGGATGGCAGAGGCACATACCCAACACCCTCAGAAATTAAATGTGTGGGCTGGAATAGTTGACGACAGAATAGTAGGGCCTTTCTTCTTTGAAGGAACCCTTACAGGACAAAGATATTTAGAGTTTCTAGAAAATGATCTTGTTCCAGCCCTTGCAGTAATTTTTCCTAACGATAATGACCCTGACATTCCTGACGATACCATATGGTTTCAGCAAGACGGTGCACCTCCGCACTATGCGCGCCCTGTACGAGATTTTTTGGACAACTGTTTTCCTGGGAGATGGATCGGCAGACGCGGACCGATAGAATGGCCTGCAAGATCGCCAGATCTTATACCTCTTAACTATATTTTATGGGGATACTTGAAGTCAAAAGTATACATTAATAAACCACGTAATTTAGGAGAACTTTAAAATCGCATTCAAGAAGTTGGTGGATGGCAATTCGAACATTTAATTTAAGTATGAAATTTAATTAATTGCATTTTATTTTACATACCTCAGAACTGTTACTTTTTTATGGATAAAATTTACGTTTTCTAACATTCAATCGTCATTTGCTCGAAAACTTTCCGATGTAAGAAGGCAAAATTTTAGTACTGTCTGATAGAGAATTAAACGATCTTACAGAATCAAGGAAAAAAATATGGTGTTGCCACTTAAAAAAAAATCGATGACGTCATTACTCGAAAACAAATGACATTTGAAAATCGCATTTTACGCTAAAATATGTATTTTTTAAATTAAAAATCGACCTGTTCGAAGATTTTTTCCAAAAAATAATTGTTTCGTTTTTATTGAATTTATTCCATACTTTTGGCGCATACTGTATCTACTTCGTACAGATATACCTATATTTATCTTATTAGTGTTTGTAAATTAAGTTTTTATAGCAGAGAAGGCATACTAAAACTAGTTAGTAAGGAATAAGCTTATGTCCTGTCTAGATGTATGGTTAGCAATAAAGAAATACCACCGTATTATGTGTATTAAATTATATAAATACGTTACAATTACAAATGAAACTTATTTTACTTGAGTCTATTTTTTTAAACAAATGCTCATAAATTTAAATAAAACAATAAATTAAAAAACAACATATTTTCCATACAAAGCAGCAAACATAAGCTTTATATATGGTTTTAAAAGGTTTTATTTATTTTCTTTTCATAGAGAACAAAGCATCTACAAATTTGACTGTAGAAGTTTGTTCTGAAATTCTATTTTCAATACAGCTTTTATAATACCATTACCTCTAATTTATGACATTACTGGTTAGAAGCATTCTGAGAATATTTACAATTAAATACTTAGTGAAATCTTAAAAAATTATTTAAAAAACATTTAATAGGCAAGAAAGAACCTTGATAATATCCGGTTTATTGGATTAGCTTATTTTATTTTACATATATTAAAATGACTTGCAAATTTGGGAAAAATTTCAAAGGCATCTGATAGATGTTTCTTTGTTATAGGTTTTAAATCGTTTTTACTTGCGGTTAGATGATTCACTGTTATATTTTGTCATTGACCTAGACTGACAATGCACACAATAAAAAGTAAGTACTGTGATAGCTGGCACATATTGATAAATTCTTTGTATGGTAGAATAAGCGATAAGACCACTTCCTGCATAATTCCATTTCAATTATCTCCGAGGGAATTTTCCTGGAATAGATTCAATGTATTATTTGCCACTGGAAGAAGGATAGCGCACTACGCGGTCGAGGTCTAAGCTCATCGCAAACCATGCTACTAGTCTTGTTCTCGTTTAGTGAAGCATGAACAATTCCACAGACAAAGTTCTATTCAATAATTATCTAAAATAAAAATTAATCTAGCTAAATTAAAATTTAGCATTTGTGCATAGCATAAATAACTACAAATTACTGTGCGAACTAATTTACCCTTTATGTAATCGTTATTTTAGTAAATTTAGCTAAATTAATTTTTATTTTAGATAATTATTGGAATTACCTTTGTTAGCAATCCTAAATATGCAGAAATAAGTCAGATTTCATCTATTGTGGTTGAATTTTCAAGTTCCCACAGTTTCAAAAGCGAACTTAGATATTTATAGAATGTTTTCATTAAACCAGGTTAGTAAATTTAGCTAGATCAATTTTTTTAGATAATTATTGAATAAAGCTTTGTCTGTGGAATTGTTCATTAGCATACCTAGATGTTTGGTATCAGAGAGCATACATATGACATCATTGATAGGAATTGTAGGAGATTTGATTTATATTAGCTTATAATACCTTTCTAATACAGTAAAAAACTCATTACCTTACTTAAAATAATAACAAAATAATTAATTAACAATGGAATTACTTTACTATGAAACAAATGTTGAAAATGGCCACTTTCAGTCAAAATACGTACTTTAGATATTGCAGCTCGAACACGTGAAAAAATTCCAGGGCTTATAGCATTAAATCACAATCATAAAATTATAAATTTATTGACGCAAGTGCTCCTCAGATTCAATGTGAACCTTGTAAACTAATGTCCCCAAACAAAAAAGTCAATAGAATTAATATCAGGTGGCCAAGGTTGACCTGGTTCTTGAGTGCATCGTCAAGTTACTGCCGAATCTTTCATTTAGAAATTCACGAGCATTCAAACTAAAATTTGGGTGAGCTCCGTCGTGCATAAAGCACTTTCTTTGTCTTACCTCTTAGGGAACATCATCGTCAAGAAGTTCAAGTAAAACCTTTTTAAGAAAATATCTGTAGGAAGCACCGGTTAAAATTCTTGGTAAAACGTACGACCCAACAACAAAATTCCCAATAATACCCACCCATACATTCAGAGAAAACTGATGTTGACATCGAAATTCCATTATGGCATTAGGTTTTTCATCAGACTAAACGTGTTTATTGTGGAAGTTCATTATAGCATCTCTTAGCTTCGTCGGTAAACAATGCGGTAAAGACAATAGTTTGTTCATTTTTTTGGAAAATCCAGTGAGAAAATTGTAGGTAAGCCCTTTGTATGTGACACAACTATAACTTACATTAAGATTTGCAGCGATCTTCCTAGTACTAATATTTGGGTCTTCTTCAATTTTGAGTAGATATCTGACTCTGAAAGACATTGAAAAGCATTTCTCAACATTCTTCGAATAGGATAAATTCGCCTAGCCTCAGTAAATCTGCAAGGCCATAAATGTAAACCATATTGGCCATTTCACAATTTGAATATGCATAAGCTGTTATTAAAACTTAATATTTAAAAAAAATGAACTTAATTAGCTTAGACCGCGGCCTCATCGTGCGTTCTCTCCTTTATTTGATACAACGTATTGGGGCACATTTCTGACGTTAAAAAGTTAAGTTGAGTAAGGTTAGGATTACAAGAAAATTATATAAAATGTATTTATTATAAATAAAATGCGCTTCCTTTAACGGAGCATCGTCTGCTAAATTGCAGCAGCCGTTCAAGGCGACGTGATTTATCAGACGATGAACAGAGTAATGTGTTATTCGTCTTCATATAGTAAAAATAAATTAAATCATTCAATTTTATTAAAAATAAATTTTTGTTATTTAAACCATATGACATTTACTTAAAAATATCTCTAAATGTATTACAGTTTCAAGAGAGTGTGTGTGTGTACTAAAAAAAATATAGTACTGCAGTTCAATTGTTATTAATAACTGCCTTCAGGGTTTAAGATAGGTATGCTACTTTTTCTTGTAATGGCAAATAATTTCACATTACAAGAAAAAGTAGAAATTGTTCTAAGGAGTGGTAATTACATAAATATTCCGGTATTTTATTAAATTTTTGTTTTTGTTACTTCAGTTACCTATTTTTGATTTCATAGCAAACTAGACGCGCACCACAAATTCTATCTTGTTTAGTTCTATATGGTCTTACTATTTTTAATAATTTAAAGAATATATTTTCATTCATCTTTAAAATTTTCTGTTTTAACCACTCTTTTACCCAAATTCTTTTTTCTGTGTCACTACTTTTCTATCATTTTCTATAACTAAAACTGGTGATAATATTGAAACTAATTGTTGGCTGCCGTTGCTCGAAAATGCATGAGTGAGAGTTCAAAATTCATTCGACCTACCATGTTGTCCGATCGTATCCCTAGTAACTGGACTTTAGTCCTGACAAACTTCTCTCCTCCTCACTATGCCTATCGTTAAAACTGTAAACTTTGTAAAAAGTATTACCAACAGTTTGTAGATCTTTGCAAATAATGTTCTATGAAAGTTTGACATAAATTGTAGTTGTCCATATTTATACTACAACAATAATCAGGTACGTGAGTTTTTTTGACTATGTTTTTTTGTATGATTCTTTATGGGGTTACTTTTGATGACATATTTATGAAGATATTTGTGCGAATATTTAAACATCATTTGACGTATAGAACAGCTGTGCGTGACTATCGTCTCTTAAAGCTTTAACATTTTTTTCAATCTCATAATATTCTATGTTTTGTTTTTATTTCAAACCAGATAACCTTTCTCCTGCTAAATTTATATAATAATAATAATATCTCTACCCCTCATTCTAATCACAGGGATTAGCCCAGAAGTCGGAGACTTGTGCGGGAGAGGGGGCGGCATATTATTGTTAAGCAGGCCGCATTTGCGCCCAGAAACGACTTACGTTGATAGGCCCTAACCACTATTCAGTGCAGGAATGAGGGAAACCTGGAAAACCTCATTAATTAGGGGGGTAGTCAAATATCAACCGGTATCAATCTCTCACATTGACGCAAGCTAACATTATTCCACCCTACCATACCCGCAGAGAGGGCGCCAATCCTTTCTACGAATATAGCTTATATACGGTCTACCGGCAGCTGGACGCGAACCAACTCCGTTCTAGTCACCTCGATTCAAGTAATGACGCCTTAAACCGCGCGACCACTGACCGATAAATATAAATTAATATTTTTGTTCTATAAGCTGCATGATCTGAGAATAACTGTACAGATTTAAATTGACACTTTAAAATGCATTTTAAGTAAAACTCATTCAAGAGTGCTGTTTGCTGTGGTGTTTCTTATTATTATTTTTTTTAATTTCACTCAGTGTAATGTACAGGGCGATTCAGAAATTGTAAGATTGGGTGCATAATCATAACGTGTACAAGCACCTTGGTGAATGTGGCACGAAACTTAAATAAATAAAAATAAACTTGTCTCTTGAATTCGAGCCGATTTTAATGGAATTTGGTATGGGGTTATGTCTGTCTGGCTGTAATAAAGTAGTTTTGTCAAGTATTACAGAGGGTGTTAGTTACGGATAACGCCATTTATTTTTTTTGTTCCATTTTTATTTCTAAATATCTATTCAATGCATTCAAAGCAAAGTTTCATTCTGCACAACAAATATACATGACTTTTTTCATTTGAAGCTTAATTTTCGAGAAAAAATACCTGAAGTTGTGATGCACCACTGAATATAATTGAAAAATTCGTAAACAAAATGTAGCGCCCAATTGGTAAGAATGCCCAAAACGAATATTTTTCTAAATGCACGAACAAATGTTTTCTTCAGTTTAGGTTTTGTATTCTACAAAAAATTTCCATAATTTATTAAATTGCTTGAGAAACATCACTCATTCTGTTTGAATTTTCTTCCCAACCATTTCTTTCATTTTATGATTTTTTAAGTTTGACAGCTACAACTTTATCAAACTTTTTTTGGAAAATTAAGCTTGAAATGAAAAAAGCAACGTATACATTTTTGTGTAGAATAAGACTATGCTTCAAATAAAAAAATTAATATTTGACAACATGATTTTATTTATAATGTTCAGGTAGACTATCTATTACTAAATTCCATGAATTAGACTTGAGGTCCAGGAGATATTTCTTTCCTAGATCATGTACTCAATTTTTTCCTGAATTATCCTGTATATTTATATAAATAAATATATTTTAAATGACTGCTAACTATCAGATATTTGATGTCGGCACAGCTTACTAGATGTGGTATAACTGCAAATGTAATCTGAAGATTTGGGCATTATTCGAATACGTTTTTATATATTTCCACAATGACTTATTCACTAGGTATATTATAAGTGAATGTATCCAAGTAATATATCTTTTTTTTATTAAATGTTCCAAAAATAATTAATGTCCTATGTAATTTAAACCTTCCCTTTAATTTAAAATTCAGACATACTATTAAAGAAATCTTTCCACTAGTGTGTGGTAAAACCTTGTTTTTTGTTTAAAGACGTCAATGCTGACAATTAAAAGTAAGTCAACATTCCGTGTTTCATTCAGCTAATTGCCTTATAAGTGTTGGCCAAATTAATTTATTCCTAACCATAAATTAACTATACCTTTTACTTAACTTACATAAATAACAAAAGTGTAAACAAATTATTAGTTAGACAATTTTACTTAATGTTAACTCTATCCTCTAGCCTACAACAAGAAAGAAAGAAATTAACTCTTGTGTTAAAGCAATTAGGCAGATAAATAAACACTTCTAAAATTATCAGACTGGAAATATCTGTTTATTTCATATTATTTTGCTTGCTGTTATATATCCGTTATTCACATCAAATCAAACGAAATAGGATAGTTATAGCTCTGAAATACAAGTGAGAGTGTATACGACCATTTTCAATGATATTCTAGTAAGTCGAAACTCTCTCCACTACCACCTAAAGTTTCCCTTCTACCGACGCTTCTCTTCTTGACTATGCACTTAATATCAATGACCAGTTTGGCGGTGATACGTTGCGTCAGTTTGTGTGTGTTCCATAACAGAAGTGGAAGATTTGATTCTGTGGAGAAAAGATCTGTATCTTTCTAACATCTATACATGCTTGAGCAAATGTGTCAACATACCTGTGTACAAGGTGAAGTTTCATTAAAAATTATATTATTATTTTTTCAGTAACATAGTTTGATTTTCAATTTCTATTTTATTTTTAGAGATACGACGTCATCGGCAGTTTTATTAAATGAATAGCCTTGTATACTTGTGGCTTAAAGAGTTTTAAATAATTATTTAATGAAAATGAAACTTGTTCTTATAAAATTTGATTAATAAATGTTCAAATTGGAGACCTTTAGCAGTCTGACAATATCCTAATCGATAAACAAAGATTCTTAAGGAGTTTTGAATGGCATACTGTGTTTTTTTTGAACACTCATCCTAATTTGATCTACCAACTTTTCTATCGAGGGTCTTGTAGACAAAGGATTTTAAATAAGACCTAGGATTTAAATTTGGTGGTCGCGTTGGCCATTCAATATGCCCCTTCAACCTATCTCTGTGGAAATATATTATTAATTACTGACGCATACCAATTTCATAATGAGGTAATTTTGCACGCCTCCAAAATTTACCATTCTGAATAACTTTTTCAAGTAACATTTTGGTGCATTTTCAACGGACCTAATGACTTCAACACGACTTCACCTTTTCCAGATAACATCGAGTGTATCAGTAATCAGATGGATACACCAAGCCGTAAAAGAGACTGCAATTTAAAAGAATTATGATGTGTCACAAGTGGCGCTCTATACTAGTCAAAATTAGAAACAAATTTGAATTGGCCTCCCAAAACACCCCAAACTCCAAAATGTAAGCAAATATTCGGATTTTTTAAAAAGTTATTTACAAACACTGAAAATAAAATTTTAAATTTGATACCCTATGGATCGAAAAAAGCAACATTCGGATAAGGCATATTTGGCTTGATCGCTCTATTTTGAAATCAGCAACCTGTCATTAAACTCTGTACCATTATTTATGAATCACACTGTATATTAAGTAGTCATTAGTAATACACTACATTACATCATCAGATGTACATTAGTTGTAGTGTTACGTTTACCTACTTAGTTTTTGAAAATCCTAGTTGAATACATTTGTCAAATTACTGAAACAATTCCCAATTAGTGTCAATGATCAGTAATAGCTGAACAAATTATTGAGAGAACCCTTGTTTCAACTTAATCCACCTTTTAGTGGATCAGTAGAAGTTTAATCAATTTCAATTTTATAGTTATGTGTGTTCGGATCATAATATACAGTATGCGCCAAAAGTATGGAATAAATTCAATAAAAACGAAACAATTATTTTTTGGGAAAAATCCTCGAACAGGTCGATTTTTAATTTAAAAAATACATATTTTAGCGTAAAATGTGATTTTCAAATGTCATTTGTTTTCGAGTAATTGCGATTTATTTAATGAAAAATATCCAGATCGCCCTATCAATGGCAATGTTGTAAATATTCCAAAACCTGGACGTCCAAGCATTAATGAAAATCAGAAACAGAACATTTTGATAAGTATGGTGGATAATCCTCATAATTCTTCACGATTGGTTGCATTAAACAGTGCCACTAGTCAGAGCACAGTGCTACGTATCTTGAGGAAGGAAAAATATCATCCCTACAAAATTCAACTTGTGCAGGAACTCAATGAAGATGATCCCGATCGCCGCTTACACTTTTGCGAAATTCTAATGGATTTATGTCAAGGAAATATAAATTTACACCGGCAAATACTTTTTTCAGATGAGGCCACATTTTGTCTGAATGGTACAGTAAACCGTCAAACTTGCAGATATTGGAGTCGGGAAAATCCTCATTGGATGGCAGAGGTACATACCCAACACCCTCAGAAATTAAATGTGTGGGCTGGAATAATTGACGACAGAATAGTAGGGCCTTTCTTCTTTGAAGGAACCCTTGCAGGACAGAGATATTTTTTCTATTTCTAGAAAATGACCTTGTTCCAGCCCTTGCAGTAATTTTTCCTAACGATAATGACCCTGATATTCCTGACGATACCATATGGTTTCAGCAAGACGGTGCACCTCCGCACTATGCGCGATGCGCGCCCTGTACGAGATTTTTTGGACAACTGTTTTCCTGGAAGGTGGATCGGCAGACGCGGACTGATAGAATGGCTTGCAAGATCGCCAGATTGTACACCTCTTGACTATTTTTTATGGAGATACTTGAAGTCAAAAGTGTACATTAATAAACCACGTAATTTAGAAGAACTTCAAAATCGCATTCGGGACGAAATACGCAGAGTTACCCCAGAAATCATTCATAATGTGCAAGAAGAATTTCTTCACAGACTTGCGCATTGTCAAGAAGTTGGTGGATGGCAATTCGAACATTTAATTTAAGTATAAAATTTAATCAATTGTATTTTATTTTACATACCTCAGAATTGTTACTTTTTTACGGATAAAATTTACGTTTTCTAACATTCAATCGTCATTTACTCGAAAACTTTCCTATGTAAGAGGGCAAAATTTTAGTACTGTCTGATAGAGAATTAAACGATATTTCAGAATCAAGGAAAAAAATATGATGTTGTCATTTAAAAAGAAAATCGATGACGTCATTATTCGAAAACAAATGACATTTTAAAATCGCATTTTACGCTAAAATATGTATTTTTTAAATTAAAAATCGACCTGTTCGAGGATTTTTCCCAAAAAATAATTGTTTCGTTTTTATTGAATTTATTCCATACTTTTGGCGCATACTGTATGATTTTTTTTATATATATTTTTAGGTATTTCTGCGAACTAAAGCCCCGACCAGCGTTGAATTACACCCATAATATCTATATGTCATATGTATGCTCTCTGATACCAAACGTCTAGGTATGCTAATGAACAATTCCACAGACAGAGCTCTATTCAATAATTATCTAAAAAAAATAATCTAGCTAAATTTACTAACCTGGTTTAACAAAAACATTCTATAAATATCTAAGTTCACTTTTGAAACTGTGGGAACTCGAAAATTCAACCACAATAGATGAGATCTGACCTATTTCTGCATATTTAGGATATACACGTTATGATTATGCAAAATTCAGAAATAGGTCAGATCTCATCTATTGTGGTTGAATTTTCGAGTTCCCACAGTTTCAAAAGTGAACTTAGATATTTATAGAATGTTTTCATTAAACCAGGTTAGTAAATTTAGCTAGATTATTTTTTTTTATATAATTATTGAATAGAGCTTTGTCTGTGGAATTGTTCATTAGCATACCTAGATGTTTGGTATCAGAGAGCATACATATGACTTCATTAATAAAAATTGTAGGAGATTTGATATATATATATTAGCTTAAAATACCTTTATAATACAGTAAAAAATAATGTATGATCTTGAAACAAATTGAACAAAGTGAAGTCAATGACTTTTATTTTTATTTGCCAGATTAAAATGAATTTGAGTAGGTTCAAGGTTAAATAGCTTATTATTATTATTCTTAACACACAACATAGTTGAATCATTCATATCTAAATGTGAAAATTAATTGGTATGGAAATTTTTATATAAAAAACCTACTATATACAGTAGGTATATAAACATTTAAAAGAAATGTTTATATTTAAAAAATCGTAATTAAAACATTTCCTGAGAATTTTTGTTTTATTTATCTACCTTGTATAAAGAGATATATACAAGGAGTATATTGTCTGTATGCACATTATTTATTTGCCTTATTTGAAATTTTCAAAAAGAAAATAGAAAGAAAAGAATAATAAAAAATATATAAAACAATAATCAGCTATACCAAGACTTTTTAATTTTTATTGTACGACCACTATATTAAGAAGGTTTAATACGTCTGTTTTCCGAGGATTGAAGGCCTTTTAACACACTAGTGGATTAGAATTCATAATACCACGCTTCGATTTTATAGCATTTTACTTAGAATTATTATTATTAACATTAACATTTATCTCAAGAACGATCTTGTCATTTTGACCGGGATTATTTTAATACACTCGGTAAGGAGTTTCTGAAGGACTGAAGGGGCCTACAACTTCGCCAGGTAGGACCTGGATATTTTCAGCAATTGCCATCTTGCCGGACAGCGAATCTTCAATATAACTTTCCGCTACAGTAGTCGTTTTCCAACCACAATGGTAATATCACCCCTAGCATTGCCCAGTAATGTTGCCGAAGAACGACTCATCATCCGGTAAGACTTTCTAGATCAGGGAGCCCAAAAATTGCAGCCACTTTTGAAAATGTTTTCGAAATTGTGTGCCTACATGTTGTGTGAAAAATCTCCCACAGGCATTTTTAAGTCGCAGATTGATGTATTTTCGACACATTTTATAATTTTTTAAATTTTAAATTGAAATATTAAAATTATGTATTTTCATCCTTAACTCGTATATATTTCTCATCTGGTGCTTTTTCAAAAATTCTTTGATTTGGCGTCTTTGGTTTATAATATCTTGATTCTACTCTCAAATATGAAGTAAGTTTACCATACTTCGAAATATCAATATCTCTCTGCACTTTCAGCATTGATTTTAGCATGGAATATTTTGTCCACATCCAAGAGGCAGCAAACCGTTTCTGCACATTGAAAAAGTAGGATAGTAGCACCTCTTCTGTAATTGCACCTTCTCTATGCCAGTTATCGAATTCCTTCTCGTATACACTTTTGCTTTTCGCTGGTAACAGATGCAATGTTGGTTCTTGGGCTTCTTGCTGGATTTCAGCCGGAATGAAGAAATTCTCAGCATTCTCACTCATAGAAACGATTCCAAGACTTTCTGGTATTCAGCTGACAATGAACATTCTCTTTTTACTCTATTAGAAAGGTATTTTAAGCTAATATAAATCAAATCTCCTACAATTCCTATCAATGAAGTCATATGTATGTTCTCTGATACCAAACATGTAGGTATGCTAATGCCAATTCCACAGACAAGGCTCTATTCAATAATTATCTAAAGAAATTAATCTATCTAAATTTACTAACCTGCTTTAATGAAAACACTCTATAAATATCTAACTTCACTTTTGACAGTGGGAACACGAAATTCAACCACAATAGATGAGATCTGACCTATTTCTGCATTTTTTAGGATTGCATCAGGTGGCCTCCTTTAAGTTGAGTCAAATATTTAATTTTAAAAATTATTATATAAATTAAATTTATTTGAAATTAAATATCGACAATAACAAAAGTGACAGTTTGTCAATGAATTAAATATGACAATACCTACTTGAATAATGTAAAAGTTTTTATATATTATTAATACCTAAAAATATATAAAAATGAATATTTTCGATTAAAATAAATTTTTCAAAATCATAATTTTTCACCTGCTCTCACACGGCTTTCACTCTCTTAATTGACCGGTTTTGGCCGTGGTCGGCTAAAAGATTGAATTACATTCGGGAAATTAACCAGCTTTTAATGCTCTCGAAAAAACGTAACTCTCAACTGCACCTCGAGTGTCCATATTAACTCATGGATTAAAGGCTTGTTAATTTCCTTATACAGGGTGTCCGGTAAGTACCTCCTAATCTCTCGGGAGTGTATAGAGGAGGTCAAAATAAAACTAGTCCTTCCTATAATTTTTTTTCCTAATGTACCCCCTAACGGAGTTATGGGGGATCAAAGGGGTACCTAGAAATTAACGTTTAGGGTTATAACTTTGAAACCACCGTGTATATTTTAATAAAATTTTCGTACGTTGTATTACACATGAAGCTCTACGATTTGATGCTAAAATCAACTTTTTGCTATTATCAGGTGTCCAGAGACGGACTGGCCCTATCACAATTTTTCTCAAAATTTTGACAGAAGTAATTTTATCAAACTGAAAATATTATTATTAGATACTCTGAAGGTTTTTCTTTAAAAATGGTACTCTTTATTTATTTCGAGAAAATGAACGGTTTGCGAGATAAATCGGTTTTGAAAAAAATTGGTAACAAATACAACAACAATTAAAATTTATTTTTTTTACATATTATTTCATGCATTTAATTTCTTTAACTTTATCAAGTCCAGAAATTTTTGAACGGGTTGGTTATACTTTATGAGCAAGTAGTAACCAATTAAAAATAACATTTGAAAAATAACTTACTTACAAGACATGCAACAAAGAACATTCAACAATGAACAAAGGTACCTAAATGTTACTTCGGTAGATGTTAAAAATGAGCACCCCGTACTTCAATGCACTTTCTAATCCTACGAATGTTTTCCCGGTGCACTTGAAATAATATTCCGTGATTATTGCGGAGATGGTCACAGTTCTGTGTTATCCTCAGCAGAAGTTCCTCTCTACCATTTACGGGTGTTGAATAAACGTTATTTTTTAAATGACCCCACAGAAAAAAGTCTAATGGGTTTATATCGGGCGACCTAGGTGGCCATAATACAGGTCCGCCTCGACCTATCCATCGATCACCAAAAACATTTGTCAGATGTTGACGTACTAAACGATCAAAGTGGGGTGATGCACCGTCATGCATGTACCACATTTCAGTTCTTATTTGAAATAAAGAGCATTTGCAAATAAAGAGCATCATTAAGTCTTTGCTCCAGAATAAATGGACCAATCAAATGATTCCCGATAATTCCAGCCCACACATTCACCATAAACCTTTGTTGGTAGCGAGTTTGAACTAAAGCGTGAGGGTTTTCTTCATCCCAGACATGTAGATTATGCGAATTAATTATGCCGTCTCTTGTAAAACCTGCTTCATCGGTGAACAAAATAGATGTACCAAAATTATGATTCCGAATATGATGCTGTAAAAACCAATTGGCGTATTGAAGTCTTTTTGGATAATCATCGGGAGACATAGCATGTACTTTTTGGATGTGGTACGGGTAAAGCAATTGTTCTTTCAGAGTTTCATGTACAGCCCGTTTTGTAACATTGTTTTGTGCCGCAAGCTTCCTTATGCTATTTGAAGGATTATTAGCAACGTCTTCCAATATTTGTTCCTCTACATGAGGGTCTCGTACTCTCCTCGGGGCTCCTGCTCCACCACGGCGTGGCAAAAAGCTTCCTAAATAAAGGATTCGGAAGAAATTAGTTTCACTAACGTTTTTCACTATTTTTTTGTTACCTGTATCTCTTAAACTACGATCAACTCTTTCAAAAGTTTTTGGACTCAGCAAATGTCGACCCGGAAACACAGGTCATAAAGTCTTCTTGCCTCCACGGAGTTGCATAATGCTTCCCCATAAATTAGGTGCATATCAGCAAATTCTGCACAGGAATATTCTTCCATTTTTAAATTTCTAACGGCTTAAAACGAATACCACAATAAAATTCAATTTTTATTCTGTCACGCGCCTTTGACAAGTACTTTAAAATCAACAGGGTCTAACAACGAAAACAATAGAAAAGAACTCCATGGAGACAAGAGCAATAATAATTTGTAGATGTATTTTGGTCATAGATGTTGATTTTACAAGAAACGGCATTATTCATTCCCTTAATTCACCACCAGTAAATGTTTATGGTGAATCTGTAGGCTGGCAATAACAGGAATGATTTTATTGTAAAAAAAATAAATTTTAATTGTTGTATTTGTTACCAATTTTTTTCAAAACCGATTTATCTCGCAAACCGTTCATTTTTTCGAAATAAATAAAGAGTACTATTTTTAAAGAAAAACCTTCAGAGTATCTAATAATAATATTTTCAGTTTAATAAAATTACTTCTGTCAAAATTTTGAGAAAAATTGTGATAGGGCCAGTCCGTTTCTGGACACCTGATAATAGCAAAAAGTTGATTTTAGCATCAAATCGTAGAGCTCCATGTGCAATACGACGTACGAAAATTTTATTAAAATATACAGGGTGGTTTCAAAGTTATAATCCTAAACGTTAATTTCTAGGTACCCCTTTGACCCCCCATAACTCCGTTAGGGGGCACATTAGGAAAAAAATTATAGGAAGGACTAGTTTTATTTTGACCTCCCCTATACACTCCCGAGAAATTAGGAGGTACTTACCGGACACCCTGTATGTATAATTAATAACTCACACCAATTTTGACAGACAGCAAAACACCGAAGAGGATTTGACAAAATCCATATCGCTGAGTTATCCAGAGGAATGAAAACATGCTGGCAATCCAAAATATTAGAAAGTCAGTTGTGATAAAGATTTACTCAAATACATGAAAAATTAGAATAATTTCTAAAATAAATTTAGTGTTATTGAAAGAACATATTAAATGAACGACAAATTTTAAAATTATTAAAGAAAACTGATAAATGCAGTGATTAGTTTAAAAATTACAAAGACAGTAAAAAATGTTTCAATAAAATACGATTTGCTATTAGATTAAGTAGTTTCATGGACAACCAACTATTTAAATTTGGTAAACAGTATAACTCACTGTCTTTAAATGAGTAGTCACGTTTTCTAACATTTTCCTCCAAAAATTAAAGGAAATGATTCAGTTTTAGCAAATTCAATATTGTTATAGCGTGTCTTTATTCTAGTAGAAATCTTTGGTGGATTTTCTTTTTTCAGTTACACGTCAGCCTTAATAACTCTCAATGCATGAAAATTTTATTATGCGCATATTGAAATTTGTCTTTTCAGATAGAGCTATTTTAATGACAATCTTAAGAATTCAAATTTCAATTGTTTTTTAATGCAGTCGTGCTTTGAAGAAGAAACGGATCAATACTTCTTCCGTGCATATCACTTAAAAGCAACCCCAATGCACCACGCCAGATCTTCCATAAGTGCATAGGTCGCAACGGTCGCGAGTCTATTTTCAGCTTTGCCCTAATTTTGCTATTCGTGACGCGCGTGCTGTTAAAAAATATAATTATTTAAAATGCCGGTGAAACGGTCGTTTCAGTGACGGCATTTGTTATTAACAACCATGTTTTTATATTCCGATATTGTATTCCGATCAGTATGACCGAATTTAAATAATATCTTCCTAGAACATTACTTGCATAAGATATTATAAAATGGTATCGAAACATTATGGAAGTTAAAGTGATAGTTTTCTTTACTGCATCAACAGTTGTTTTATACAGAGTATCACTTAGTTCATATGACAAATTTTGTTAATAAAGTTATGTAGAAGAACCATTTGATCCACCATATTTATTGCTTACTTAAAATTAATTTTATTAAAGTGTCTATTTATTTGTTTGCAGGATCAAAGATGATTTTGAGGAGCGTAAGTGGTGAATTCAAGTCTGGTCAACTTAATGCCATCTTGGGGCCGTCTGGTGCTGGAAAAAGTACCTTACTTAATATTCTAGCCGGATACAAGTAAGTGAAAACATTGAATTGTGTTCCAACGATGAATCGTCGCGTAAATACCAAGGAAAATTCATTGAACCTGTTTGCATAGAAATGGTTAAAATTGCACATATTATACAGGGTGAGTCAGTTTTTTGCAGACAGGAGATAGAACACATGTTTTTAAGAAGAAAAGTTCCTATAAACATATGTCGTAGAAGGCTTCGTTTCCGAGATACAGGGTGTTGAATATAATTATTTGTTCTTGAATTTTCATTATAACTTATAAAGGACTGCTTAGATTTTTTTCATATTTTGGGGATAGTGCCTATAAATTAAGGTGCATAAATAAGCAATAAGAATGTTCAAATACTTGCACAGGGGCGGAGTGGAGGGGGTGCTCAACCCCTCTCTTAAACGGAACTTCTGCGCCAATGACTATTTAAAAAAAAACTATTATTTTCATTATCTATATGCAGTTTACCAAAAATAATGTCCCTTCTTCTGTTTCGAATTTCCTGTGCATTTCCGAGTTATTTTGATTTTTAATGTTTGATGTAATTAATTTATTATCAATTATTGGGTAAATGTTTAATTCATTCAACGAAACCTACCTAAATATGGTTTATCAAGGATTCTAAAAAACCGAAATCTCTTATTCTTTATCTCTTTCCAATGCAATTAAAATAAATATTTATTATATCAAGCCATCCTCAAATACAAGACTTTTATAAGATGAAATCAGTTTAGTACACAAATTGTAACAACCTTTATTTATTTTGTGCTGCGTAAATACTAATGCACTGCACATAAATTACAAAAAAAAAAAATAACATTGAATGAACATTGATGGTAATGTTTATGGAGAAAATGAATGAATTTATAACAATATTTAATTAACAATTGTGGAATTAATAACAATTGTTTGCAATAACACATCAAACACTAAAAATCAAAATAACTCGGAAACGCACTGGAATTTCGAAACAGAAGTAGGGACATTATTTTTAGTGTATGTAGATAATGAAAATAACAGTTTCTTTTTAAATAGTCATTGGCGTAGAAGTTCTGTTTAAGAAAGAGGTTGAGCACCCCCTTCAATCCGCCACTGTGCAAGTTTTTGAACATTCTTGTTTATGCATTTTAATTAATAGGTATTTTGCTTCTCAAGGCATAGGCAACTTTAATTTTTCATGTGTGTGATTGTCAGGGCTCTCTTCTCTTTCCTTGGGATGTATTAGTTTCCATCTGCACCTATCATACAAGCTACCACACAGAACAATATTTACATGAAACACATTACAATGAATGCCAGAATAGCAATTTGATAATTCATTTGATTAACGAGAATACACATCATGGCCTAAATATAATACAGTAAGAAAGTATAGAATAAATTCAATAAAAACGAAACAATTATTTTTTGGGAAAAATTCTCGAACAGGTCGATTTTTAATTTAAAAAATACATATTTTACGCTAAAATGCGATTTTCAAATGTCATTTGTTTTCGAGTAATGACGTCATAGTTTTTTTTAAATGGCAACACCATATTTTTTTCCTTGATTCTGAAAGATCGTTTAATTCTCTATCAGACAGTACTAACATTTTGCCCTCTTACATAGGAAAGTTTTCGAGTAAATGACGATTGAATGTTAGAAAACGTAAATTTTATCCATAAAAAAGTAACAATTCTGAGGTATGTAAAATAAAATACAATTGATTAAATTTTATACATAAATTAAATGTTCGAATTGACATCCACCAACTACTTGACAATGCGCAAGTCTGTGAGAAAATTCTTCTTGCACATTATGAATGATTTCTGGGGTAACTCTGCGTATTTCGTCCCGAATGCGATTTTGAAGTTCTTCTAAATTACGTGGTTTATCTCCATAAAAAATAGTCAAGAGGTGTAAGATCTGGCGATCTTGCAGGCCATTCTATCAGTCCGCGTCTGCCGATCCACCTCCCAGGAAAACAGGTTATACCAACTCAAATATATTTATTGATTTCAAATAGATAATTGCCTGAATTCTGTTGTTTGCATACATAAGCGTATGATATATAAAAATTACGTTCATTAATAAACGATCTGCAAAAAATGAAGTTTACAATATTTGTAACAAGTGTACGAGAGCATTCCTTTCATGACTAATCATAATTTTTAAGGACGGTCTGCCTTCATTCATTGACGTGATCGAAAAGGTCAACAGGCAATTAGAAGATTGTCTCGATAGTAATTACAATTTATTAGTAGGTAGTTAGAAGGCATTTATACTTGATTATTTATAATTCAATGTACTAGACAAAGGTTATTAATGTACGAGTAGGTTAGTAAAAACAAGTTAGTAGAGTAATGCTTGTTTAAATTTATAATTATTTTGCCTTGCGTTTTGAAATGTCATTTTCTTTTTAATTTTTTTTAACGTTGACGTTCAAATATAAATTTTATATTTTAATCTGTTTGCTTTGTATTTTGCCAAAATTAAAAAATAGTTAAGATAATGGTTTTTGCCAAAACAGCAATGAAGAAAAACAATTATCCACTAGATAAGCCTACACTAATAAATAATCTATCTGTTGTCATTCTCAAAAATACAACAATTGTTTCTTAACAAAAAATGAAGTTTTATATTTTGCTTATTCTTTTCGTAGCTACTCATTGAGATTATGACTACTTTTTAATATTGGGTTTCCACAGAGAAGTGTGGAAAGGAATCATAAATAAAGGAATAAATATAATCAATAAAACGGAAGAATACATTGAAAAAACATCTCATTTTATTTCAAGGGCTTGAAAGTAGTCCCTGTTTAGTTTTCGTTGGTTTTCCTGCATAATACTGTAGAGATTGAAGCAGATAAGTAAACACTATTTTAAATGTCAAAATTATTTAAGAAAGAAATATCAGTTGTGACTGCTTTTTCACTGTGAAGTTCTTTGTAAAGAAAAAATAGTGCCATAAAAATATCTTTTTGGCCAGTTAGTATTATTTTCAGAGGCGGCAAACTGTCCAAATAAACAAGCGGAAACCTAAAATTATGTCACAAATAAATAATTTTATACATTATTTAAAATATAATCTATTAATAATAACAAATTAAGGAAACGGTCTACTTGAGTTATTGAATTGAAGATAAACTTTTTCCTCACTTACTATGGAGCACTTTAGTTGATAATAGTAAATTTGACGTTTATAGTCTATTTCTTGGTTTCTTTCCATAAACAAATTGACTGTATAGTATTTCAAAGATTTCAGTTTTATGTTTCTTTTCCGAAACATATTTCCTATTGGCAGGACCACCTAGATGTCAAATAATAATGGAGACAACACCATTTGTTTGAGTGTATCAGGCGATTAGAAGAATTTGAATGAATACCATTTTGATATTTATTGATAATACCTTTTATAATTAACATTATGTAACACTAAATTGCATTCGGTTAATTTTTAAACTAAAAAATACGTACCTAATTATGTAATTAGGCAGAAATCATATATTCCTGACAGACACACTCTCCTTTAATATAGCGAGATATTAATACTTAAAATCTGCAAGTAGAAGTAAATTCGAGGTCCCTTTAGAGGCTTGGTACGGCATTAAGAACAATTAAACTATAATTTTTTTTCGTAATTACATATAAATGGTATTTACATTTACCACTCCTTCAGGGAAGAATTAAAAATCTTATTACTGAGTTGGTGTATTAAAATACTTAAGACCAGAAATCCAGAGCTACTAGAAAAAGAGAATAAGCAGACCGAGCGAGACAGTTTTTCATTTGGATATTTCGGTGAGATCAATTGGACAGCGATTTGGATAGTGATTGATTAGATAATAATTAGTTTAGTTGTATTTAGCATTCAGTGGCATACAGAGTATTTAATAGAGATCAGTGAATAATTAACTGATTATTTGTTTTTTAGTATTTGGCTCTATGGATAAATCTGCTGGAAGGCGAAGCTCTCTCCCAAAGATGATCCGTGCATTAGTCTCCCCAGTAGTTTCATGGACAACTAAGCGGTAAGCTAACAGTTAAGGGCTTCGCCTTCCAGCAGATTTGGTATTCTCTCATAACTCATAACAATATTTATCTCAAATGAACTGATTGACTATATTGGACCATCCTAGAACACAGCTGCAACCCAAATAGGACTGTCAACACGTAAAACATAAACAAGAATTAATTAATGCCATTTGAATTAGGTATTTAAAGTGTTTCACTAAAAAAAATAATTTAAAGTCTAAAATAATCTCTCAAATTTAGATATACCATTTCCATCTAGGCTCCGGTATTAATAATGCCGTTAACATTGTCATAGTTTCCAGATTTCTACGCCATTGAAAATTTGTTTTCCCGGTCGGATATTTTCTTTAACAGACTATATAAAGAATTTTTATACCATCGAATAAATCATGAAAAAATAATTAATTTGATATACGAGTTTTATAGATTTGTCGAATCATGTTTGGCTTTCAAAGTGCAATGGCAGTATCGGGACATATTTATGACTTTGAATCTTCTGTTTATAGTTAAAAAATATATTGTTATATGGAAATTATTAGTTTTATTTAAAAAATACAAAAACAGCATGAAATATAACTTATTTTTATTAAATCAAATCATACGTTCTCTTCAAAGTTTTTATCACTCTGAGTAATGCAAAGGTTATATTAATTCGCTGTTTTGAATATTCACTTTGTTTCTTGTAGCCTCTAAGATCCTCAACCTTATTACTGTTTACGAGGTTACCTAAAAAATGATGTATTCTTCCAGTCAACGCCAAGAAATACTAAATATTTGAAGATTGAAATAAGAGCAGGATGTGTTGCTTATAAATTTTGCATTGATTATAATGCAGAAAACTTCGAAGAGAAGTTACTATTAAAAAAAATAGTTTGTTTCATGCTGTCTATATTCATTTTTAAAATTGTGGTATATTTTCAATATACATGCATATTTAATGGTAGAATTGTATTATACAAGGTGATTTTAACAGTGTTACCATAAATTTAACTGCGTTTTCTAGACTTCAGAAAAGTCTATATAAATATGTATCGTAAAATCCTTTGTTTTTGACATGCAGGGTGTGAAACTTTAGTTCTGGAAAACGGTTCTTAATCAGTATTTCTCAAATACGTAGAGATAAATTACTGAAATTTGGCACAATTCCATAACTTTTTATGTTATTTTTGAAAATATAAAAGACATTAATACAGTTTGTTTAGAGGCGGGTAATACAAGGGGGGTAGTGCTTAAAAAAATACCCAAACCTTTTTGTGTATATTTTTGTGATAATTTCATAGCAAAAATGAAGGATTTTTATATAAAAAAGATACTCTTGTTGAAATTCGATTTCGACAACAGTTTTAGAGAAAAATGGAATGAAAAATTTTAATATCTGGGCGCATGCTAAATAACATACAAAATCTGTGGTATTTGAAACATAGGGGGTTCTTAAATGAAAGAAAAGAAACAATTTTGACAATAAACAATTCTTATGGAAATGTCAAGAAAATATACACAAAAAAGTTTAGGTATTTTGAACCACTGAACAGACTCTATTATTTATTTTTAGCGTTTTACGATACATGTTTACAAAGATTTTGTGTCTTATTTTGGGGTTTAGAAATCGCAGTTAAATTTGTGGCACTATTTTTAGAATCAACTTGTATATCTCAATATATCCCAAGATATCACAAAAATAAAATTGATAGTTTCCATCTAACAATATATTCTTTAATTTCAACCTTTTTTTGTTTAATTTGATATTCCTGTCACTGAAATATAAAAATATTAACGAACAATAATAACAGTTGTAGGAATACCCAATTAAACAATAGTCATAAATTGTCCCAGCAGTGTTTTGTTTTTATGCCATTACACTTTGAAAGTCCAGGTGATTTGACAATTTTGTACGAAATTACATTAACAAAAGCCATTGCCCCCTATATTAAATTAAAGCTCTTTTTGTAAGCCTATTCGATGATAATAATTTTCTATACAGTGTAAGTAAAGGTTATCATTTAGTAAAAATATATATTTTAAAACTAAACATTGGCTTAGAAGGCGTTAAACAGACACAAAATGAGACCTTGATCGCTAAGGGACCTTAAAAAATAACGGATATGTAGAACTGGAGAATTTTAGTTGGCGGACTCTGATATATAATTGTTAATTACACGATTAATATTCACATTAGATATGGATTTATTTACCCGATTAGTAGGAGCATTGACCTTATCGCTCGAAAAGAAAACCTATTGAAAAAAATGTATACTACATAAATGTGGCGACATGGAATTTCTGACAAATCGGAAATTGCATTGCTGCAGCCAAAAATGCATTCAAAAAATGCATTATTTGAGAGGCCTCTTGGAAGATGTCAAAACTTGGTAAATAAGTGTCAGAACTGGCCCAGATCAGGTACTCGGGGGTTTTCAAGGTCGCTGATCACGAATATGATGGCGAACACCCCACGAGCACCTGGTGCCTCCGAACCCGGACGTGCACGTCATCTCCGAAAATTTGCCACGAGGATCGCTAAAAACGACCCAAAAAATCATTACAGGCGCGTTTTTGGGCCGCTTAATTCAGACACCTGGTGTACCGCGGGACCTGGACCTGAACGTCGGCGTCGTCTCGGAGGGTTTTTACAGACACGACCACAACAAACTCACCAAAAACCGTCTCATAATTTAACACATTTATTAATGTGTAACTCTCGCTTAGGGCCTTCAAAAAAGTTGTTCCAGTCCTGTAAGAACGACGAGAATAATCTCCCGCCAGATCTCCGAACATTGCCGAGCGGCCTTTCTCTTTTCTCAGATACCCCCATAATAATTTTCGGTCCGTCTTTTTCGATTGTGTCTGGAAAAGCCACGGAGAAGATGTTCAGGGCGAGGTTCCGGCGCACCAGGGGTTCAGGGGCCGTTATCGACGTGAATTTCGAATTCAGCGCCCCAAAAAACCCCCCATAACGATTTTCGGTTCGCCTTTTTTTAATGTGTCAGGAAAAGCCACGGAGATGACGTTTAGGGTCAGGTTCTGGTGCACTAGGTGTTCGGGTGGTCATTTCTGACGTGAAATTCGGATTCAACGCCCCACAAAATGCTCCTATTATGGTTTTCGGGTGGTTTTTGGCACTCTTCTTAGGAAAACTCTCGGAGATGACGTCCGCGTCCAGGTTCCGGCACACCAGGTGCCCGTGGGGTGTTCGCCGATGCCAGATTTGGATTCAGCGACCCAAAAAAACCCCGGGCGCCGAGTTTCTCTTCTTTCCCGCGTGATTTGTGGGAGAGTCCCACAGAAATGACGTTCATCGGCAGTCCTAAGCTCCAGATGTTCGGGGCGTCAATTTGAACATCATATTCGTGATCAATATTAACGAACAAGCGACCTCGAAAACCCCCGAGTACGCGATCTGGACCAGTTCAGACACTTATTTACTAAGTTTTGACATCTTCCAAGAGGCCTCTCAAATAATGCATTTTTTAAATGCATTTTTGGCTGCAGCAATTCAATTTCTGATTTGTCAGAAATTCCATGTCGCCACATTTTTTTCAAATAATTTTTGGAAGAGAATGCAATCCGATCCGTCCACCACTAGTTTTAGAACTTTTTTAGTTCATTGCCTCGACTAATAAAGTTGATCTGATATCAGATTAAGAATTATTACTTCATAGGATAGCATCAATTTGCAATGATTTGTTGCCTTGGCAACTAAATGAAATTTATTTAATTAATAATAATAATAATAATAGTAATAATAATAACAATTCATTTATTTATCCAACAGAAAAACTTCCACTTATAGGACAAACAAGTTACAAAAAATAATGTACTAAATGAAAACAAAAATCAGTAGGTAGTAACAACATATTTAAATTATTACTTATAAGCAAATAGGTACTTGAATCTGAAATTCTTACAAAAAACAAAAAGAAATGGTTATTATAAAGCAAAAACACATTACGAAAAAGAGACAATGCAAAAAATAAATTATAATTGAAAGCTATTCTTACGTACAATTGATTTTAATGAATGAATACCACTGTGGTTAATATCATATTGACCAGATATCATAGTAAAATTAAGTGACGTAGTATATACTGGCGATTTTTTAAGAATATTGGTTACCGGTGTTGGCAAATAAAACGAGTCTGTCTAGAACCAAAATTTGCTATTCTGATATTAAAACGTTCCACAAGTAAAGAACAATCAATGTTGTTATTAAACAGTTTAAATAATATAATACTACACATTATACGTCTAGTCTTTGGTGAAGGAATATCAAAGGTCGATAACAGCAACTCGCGATCATAACCCTGTCCAGGATTTACACTAGTAATTTTAAAAGAAATATATTTTAAAAATTTGTGCTGAATTGACTTCAAACTAGAAGATTGATTCTCATAAATAGGATACCAAATCAATGACCCATACTCCAATTAATACGCGTCAATAAAAAATACAATGTTTTTAACGCTGCCTTGTTTGTAAAACACTTACAGTTTCTAATAATGAAGTCAAGTACTTTACTAGCCGATTTTGTAATATTGTTTATGTGTTTCGAAAAATTTAACTCACAGTCAAAGTCTTTAATTCCAATACACTTTTTCAGGATAACATTACTCAGGGCATAATCAAATATAATCGAACTTTTCTTTCTGGAGAAACTAATTACCTTACACTTAATAATATTTAATTTACAATCTATCTGCAGGTACAAACAATCCGCAGTACTATTTATATTACAATAAATTTTAAGGTCATCTGCCTAAAGAAGTTATGGAAGTCAATAGAATTCATGAGTCCATTAATAAATAACAAAAACAGAAAAGGCCCAAGATTTGATCCCTGCGAAACTCCCGATACAGCTAAGAAAGGCCGAGACCTAAACATAATAAGATCTATCTACTAAATAAGTTCTAAAAATTGTACTAAATGAGTGGAAAATCCAAATTCCTTCAGTTTCTTTAACAATATATTGTGGCTAAACACTATCAAAAACCCTGGAGAAATCTGTGTATACCTTATAATTGATATTTCTTGTAATAGTCCAAGATCCCACTGCAAAATACCTTCACCCAAACGTTAATAGATCAAATTGCATTTAAACATGTGTTTCATGCACATCCTAATACGAATTGGCTAGGTTGGGTAATCAAAGCCGGGTCCTAAAGGCATTAATTGTGTATTAAAAATATTAATTATGGAGGTGAACTACAAATTAGTTTTAATGAAATAAACAATGTACCATTTGGAAAGTGACAAACTGATAAGTAAAAATGCATAGGTTGTTTAAACATTAATGTTTATATTGTTGGCGTACAACTTTACCGGCTGTTTAATGAAACAAAATATATACCAATCGAAAGCTCCTAGTCTGCGTTTTAAGAATATATAGGGTTGTCTGTATATTTTCGGGTCTAAAATGATACAACCCTCCGCGAAAAGTTTAAATTTTGGGCGCACAAATAAAACAAAATGCCGCTATGCGCTCAAGGGCAAATTCAGTTCCAGACTGTCCGTTGTTTTTTTATAATTATTATGTAATGTGTTTCTTTGAATGAAAAAGTTATTTTATTCCCAATATACATATTTCAAGATTAATATATTAATTGTAACAGAATATTATAGCATACAATTTATAGTTAATTATATGTTTATGTATAATTTCTAATGGCCTTATATAATTATTTGTAGCACCTCCCCAAGATAATAAACCGTATGTTATATGACATTGTATTAATCCATAATACAAAATATATAATTGTTTCATATTGCATATTTTCTTCATGTACTTAAATACCTGTAAGAGATACCTCAACTTTTTTGTAACATAATCAATATGAATATTCCATCTCAGATGGCAATCAATATAAACCCCTAAATATTTAATATAATCTACAGATGTTATTTCTAAAATATTATCATCTAATTCAATAGAAAGTACATTATATTCAGGTAAATTTTGTTTATAGCTAGTAAATGGTATAAAGTGTGTTTTCATAACATTAATGGTAAGTAGTTTACTTTGGAAAAAGTTCATAATTATTTTAAAGTCTTTTTCAACTTTTTGTTTTAGAGAATACCATGAAGAGTTGAGTGAGAATGTTGAATATTTTAAAATTTTCCAGTCCAAAGGTACTGAAAACTATTTTAACTGAGGCCAAAGAAGCAGTTATATAAAGAAAAGAGTGCTAATAATTCACTAGTACGAAATACACAAAATTTAATATTTTAGAAAAGTCAACATTAAAAATTTATACCTAACGTGCACCAAGAGAAGAATTAAAAAACATGTTTTTATTTAAATCAATTATTTTTTTTTTTTAATAAAAATTTCGATTTGTTCAACTCTGGGAACCACATTATACATTTTTGAATAGTATTTCATGAGTGCACTCATATACAATGTCTCCTGGCGGTTCTCTCGCCTTCTCTTGTCTTTCTGTCTCTCTGCGCACTTTACCTATACTCTATGTCTATATTTGACCCCTAAAATACCCTAATGGTTATTTAGAGTAATAAAAAATTGCTGTTAATGTTAATTTGTAAATAATTGTTTTCAATTTTTTTGTGATAGAAATGTGATCTGTAAAAGTGTAATTTTTAATTAACACATTAATAGGTACACATCGATTAAGCATTTTCAATCATATCATGACATTTTATTTTCATTTTCATTATACGGATCACGTAATATATAAACAATATAAAACCAAATATAAAAACAAACATAAAACCGATCTGAGTCTGTCCTTGAGCGCATAGCGGCATTTCTTTTTATTTGTGCGCCCAAAATTTAAACTTTTCGCGGAGGGTTGTATTACTTTAGACCCGAAAATATACAGACAACTGGCGTAGACACGACAAGACCACCATTTATTAATTACACTAGAAAATTTCCTAAATGGTTCTCAAAAGATTTAATCTGCCAATGGAAATCAAAAAACAAGGCTTATAAGAAATACAAATCTACGAAATCTCCCTGTGACTATGATGAATTCAAAAAACGTAGGTCCGCTTTTAAAACTCAAGTGAATAATGCTTATTCTAGTTTTCTTTTAGACACTGAGACTTCTGTCAAGAGTAATCCTAATAATTTCTGGTCCTACATAAATTCTAAGCGTGGTACAACATCTATTCCATCTACCATGGTGCATAACAACGTTAGCATAGATGATCCCCAACATATCGTAAATATTTTTGCAACTTTTTTTTCTGCCTCGAATAATTCTGGAAGACAATCTGATTGCGTAAATATAAATGTTCTGGGCAAATTGCATATTTCTGAGTCAGATATACTTACGGCAATACAAAAAATTAAGGCCAATATGTGCATGGGTCCTGACTTAATTCCGGCTTTTCTTATTAAAGACTGTGCAGTTGTATTTTGTAAACCATTGATTGTTTTATTTAATCTTATATTGACCTCTGGGTATTTTCCTACTCCTTGGAAGTTGTCAAGAGTTACCCCTATTCATAAAAAAGGAGCAAAAAACGATTTTGCGAATTACAGACCGATTTCAATTCTGAGTAACTTCTGTAAGATTCTAGAAATAATCTTTCATTCCTATATTTTGCATCATGTTTCTCCTATGATTATTTCTGAGCAACATGGTTTCGTACCGGGACGTTCAACAACTACGAATCTTGTATGCAAGACGCAATTTATTTCTAATGTCCTTGACCAGGGGGGTCAGGTAGATGTTATCTACACTGACTTCTCTAAGGCATTCGATAGAATTGACCATATAATACTACTACAGAAACTTAATAACTTTGGATTATGCGATGGCTTGCTCAAACTGTTCCAGTCTTATCTAAAAAATCGCTACCAGTTCGTTCAGTATAGGGGTTTCAAATCTAACACTTTCCCCCAGACATCTGGTGTTCCCCAAGGATCTATTTTGGGCCCACTACTATTTATAATATTTATTAATGACATTGTGACCTTAATGTTCATTACCTCCTGCATGCTGACGATATAAAATTGTACTGTGAAATTGCCTGTCTAATTGATTGTGAAAATCTACAAAGCAATTTTGTTACATTTAACAATTGGTGTATTGATAATAATTTGCCTTTAAATGCTTCCAAGTGTATAGTTATGTCCTTTTGCCGCACAGCACAACCTCTAATATTCAATTACACACTTAGCTGTAATGTCCTTGAGAGGCCTGAATTTATTAAAGATCTGGGTATTCTATTTGATCCCCAACTTAGATTTTCGCGTCACATGGAGGTCTGCATATCTGAGGCATATAGAAACTTGGGGTTTATTATACGGAACTCCAAAGGATTTAAAGATGTTACTACGCTTTGCTTGTTATATAATACCTTTGTTAGATCCAAACTCGAATATGGCTCTGTAATATGGAACCCCATATATGAGACTCAGATTTCTATGTTTGAAAAGGTTCAAAGGAGATTTTTTAAATCTGCAACGTTTATCTTAAATGGTTTTTATCCTGTTAGGGGTACACCACAAGACATATTTTATAATCGTTATAAATTACAAATCTTATCTTATTTGAATTTTCGAGTGCCTACCTTTAATAGCCGACTTAATAGTTTATTTTTGATACCACAAGCCCGTACTAATATCTTGGTTAAATCGCCATTATTCCAAATGCAAAGCAACTATCATAATATTGAACAAACTCTAGATATATTATCGTGCACACTTCGTGATATAAAGCAGCATTTTATGTAATCTATTATTGTTCTGTTCTTTTTCTGTCTTATAGGTATATGTATTTTTCTATTTTTCTCAAATTTGATTATATATTGTTTTTTTTTAATTGTTCCGTTTTTATTACTTTCAATTGTGAATTCTGACTGTAACTTATCCTGTAATTGGGTTTTACCCGTTGGATATTTTATTGTAATAAATAAATAAATAAATAAATTTAAGATATATACAAAGCAAGTTCTTGGACCCATCAATAGTGGTTTATTTATCTTTCTGTATACCTACTTGCATCAATAATGAAGCTTCTGATCAATCCTTTTGTCTGTTTTTAATTATTTTAATAAGAGAGTTGGACCATTTTTTATAAAAAGTCAAGTCATTATGTTAATTGTAGTACAACGTTTACTCCGAACGTGTTTATCAGCCCATTCGATTTTTAAGTTTATTATCGATGCAAGCATGTTTCACGATTCTGTCTATTAGTCGCGTCAAATTAGAATGAAAAATGTGAAAATAGACAACTTTTTGCGGAGAAGTCCGATTGAGATGCGGTTTTCTGCAAAATGTTCAGGGAATTTTTTATAACAAAAGGTACGTCTAACCTCTGTACGCTCGCAAATTTTTAATTGTTTATTTAATAAATGACTCATTTTTGTTGAACATATGGCAAATGTCACACACGATTCAACGAAAATGTCTGAAAAATGTTCTTTCGGGGGTTTTCGAGGTCCCTCTTTATCACTTTGGTGTTAGCTTTATTATTTATTGCTAAATTGTTGTAACTGGGCTAATGAACAAATTAAAAACTCCACCCCCAAAATCACTAGAGAACCGGATTTTTTCCAGGATTACTGGCTTATTAAGGAAAACCATCGGCACAAGATTTTTGCAAATATAACTGCTTATTGTTCGATTGTTGCAACCTCCCTAATTAACAAATTAATAACTCTTCTCCCGGAATCGTTAGAAAATCGGATTTTTTTTGCAATAATTCTGGGATCAATTGAACAGTAAACAATTATATTTGCAAAAATCTTGTGCCGATGGTTCGCCTTAAAAAGACAGAAGTCCCGGAAAAAATTTCGGGTCTCTAGTGATTCCGGGAGTAGAGTTATTAATTTGTTAATTGGCCAGGTTGCTAAAATAGAAAAATAAACAATTTCGTGCAACAACCTTGTGCCGATGGTTCTCCCCATAATCCCAGAGTTATTGCAAAAAAATCTGGTTCTCTAACGATTCCGAGAGTAGAGATATTAATTTGTTAATTAGCGAGGTTGCAACAATCGAACAATAAACAATTATATTTGCAAAAATCTTGTGCCGATGGTTTGCCAGAAATCCTGGAAAAAATTCCGGTTCTCTAGTGATTTCGGGGGTGGAGTTTTTAATTTGTTAATTAGCCCAGTTACAACAATTTAGCAATAAATAATAAAGCTAACACCAAAGTGATAAAGAGGGACATCGAAAACCCCCGAGAGAACATTTTTCAGACATTTTCGTTGAATCGTGTGTGACATTTGCCATATGTTCAACAAAAATGGGTCATTTGTTAAATAAATAATTAAAAATTTGCGAGCGTACAGAGGTTAGATGTACCTTTTGTTATAAAAAAAATTCGCTGAACATTTTGCAGAAAACCGCATCTCAATCGGACCTCTCTGCAAAAAGTTACAAGTGAAATGCTAATTTGACGCGACTATATTGAAAGGGAGCAAAATTAATCTTACGTTGAATTTGAAATGATCATACGTCGGATCTTCAAAAATGTTATAAAGATCATTTTGTTCTTCTCATTGTTCCTTAACTTTGTATATTTAAAAGAAAATTAAACATTTTTAAGGAAAGGGTTTTTAATAGAAAATCATAAATGAAAATTTATGAAAATAATGAAACAATTAATTGTGGACAACGAAGCTCCTATACAAATATTAATAGTATATTATTCAACGAGCATATAATAATGGCTGTATTTCACGAAGGTAAACCTCCCGAGTGAATTTCAGGCATTATATACAAGTATAATATTATACTTTGTCCACGACTATTAACAATATTTTAGCAAACTTTTACTGAAATCATTACACAATATTTTAAACACTCATTAAGATGAACATGACATAACATACAATTCAAAACAACTTTCAAGTTTGACGTTTGCTGTCCACTTGAAAAATTTAAAAACAAATTAAAATTTAATTAGTACTTCTACCATCATTCGGAAAAATGTTAATATTGCCGTATCTAGTATAGTGAGTGGTATTCACACAGGAGGTTCAGGTTTAATTGCTGACAGCGGAGAATTTTTGTTTTTGTGTTAATTCATTTCCGATTTCTTGAAACCAGTGAATAATGATTTCACTATTCACTAATGAATAATTGATATTATTACCATTCGGGAAATACATAATGATAAACATTTTATAGGATAGTGTGTCCACACTTAATAATCCTTAATTTTGTATTGAATTTATAAACTAACTTTAATAATAAACAATAACATTTTATTTAATCGAGAATTCTGAAGTACCTTAAATCGAATTGTCTTGCAGCTTGGAGCAAATTCCTAATTTTTTATCTTCTATTGGTTATTGGTTATCCACTCTGCCTTGCTTGATGCGCGCTGTACTCGACTTTAGGTAATTTTAAATACTTGATAATAACTTGGTTTCTGTCTCTTGAATTTCCACATCTGTGTCGATCATTGCTGGTAGTATAGAAATATTAATTATTCCCTCTCTTTACTGATGCCGAAGAGGTTGACTAGATAATTCTATGGGTTTTTAAAGTTACTTGTTCTTCGATTTTTTATTTTTCAAATGATTCACGATTTAGTAAAATTATTGATGAGATTCCTAACATGATCGAGAGGAAGCAATGAATTCATCGTTTGAATAGTTCTACTGGTATACTCGCGACAAGAATTCAGACGACTTACGTCATACGAACAAATGAATAATTCATTGTATTTTCATCAAAATATTTAAGAAACTGCAACTGATAGTAATAAAACTATATACTACACTATAAGTTTGCATTATATATTGCACTAAATTGCAAAAAATGATTGTTTTTAATGCGACCAACTATCGAAAATTACGTTAACAATAAAAACAAATGTGTAACGTCAGCCGTGACGTAAGACGTCTGAATTCTTGACGCGAGTATAACATAACATTTATTTAATTCGATATAGAGAAATATAAATAACACAAAATAGAGAAAAATAATAATATTATATTGTATGCAGTTGCGAACAGCACGGCATATTGCTGCTTACTTTATATCGACCGTAATTGGATCCACCATACTTACGCCAATGGCTTGCCCCGCAACGATTAACTCTAATAATTATTCTGACTAACATGTTACAATTTCTTCTAAGAATAATAATTGACATAAGCCTGTATTGTTATGACTTATGACTAAACATATTATCTGTGAGAAAGAAAGGAGAAACCGTCAGTTGTTGTTGTTATTGCTCATTCTATTAACGTATGTTTTATGATTCATTATAAAATTAATTAAAGCTGATAGTATTATGTGTCATAAAAGAAAAAAGTTTGCATAATAAACTATTCTATATTTTACCAGTGGCACACGGAAAGGGAGATTTGAGGATGTGATTTCCCCAAACGAAGTAAGCATTTTTTTAATTGTACAAGTAGGGATAATAATATTTACGTCCACAGTATACTGTTATATAATATTTACACACATTTGTTTATGAATGTTGAGTAAATATTTTTTAATGTTTATAAACATTTAAAGAATGATTTTTCGTAAGCATTTATTTAATTGGAATTGCAATGTCCTCTCGACATTTACTGATAAGTAAATGAAATTTCTAAACTATGTATAGTTGTAGACAATAAAAAGTTCCAACGTGTACCACCTACGGTATTAAAATAGGTTTATATTGACATCGAAAACCGCTTCCTTTGACCCTACCATGGCATTTAAGATGACGATCCAAGACCTGCTATGACTTTTTTATACCGCGAAATTCAATAAAAACGTTTAGCGATTTTTTTAATTTAAAATCTGATAAGATGGTGTTACTCAGGTCATCTCAGAACCCGTATGTGTTAAATTTGAACAAAAACTATACAGAATGTTTTCTTCTACAGAGCGCATAGCGCAACAAATATTTTTATGTTTTAAATGACATCGAAAACCTTTTGACATAATTCCATATCTCAACACTTGATTCATCTAGTGTCTTTCAAATTTAGTGCATTGTTTTGAGGGGGGTTGTGATAAACCCCACCTTATCAGATTGTAAATTAAAAATTCGCCAAACATTTATATTAAATTTCGGGGGTATAAGAAATTATAACAGGCCTTGGATCGCCATAGTAGGATCAGAACAAGCGGTTTTCGATGCCATTTAAAACAAGAAAAAAATGTTGGATTATCTTGAAAAATAAAGTTTTACGAATTTGTAGACACATAAAACTTTGAGAACGTGAAGAGCAAGGCACTGTGTAGCTTTTATTCAAATTTCACACATAGGGGTACTGAGTAATACCACCTTATCAGACTAAATAAAAAAATCGCTAAATATATATTTTTTAATTCCGGGGGTATAAAAATAATCATAGCAAGCCTTGGATCGCTATTTTAAACGCCGTGATAGGATTAGAAGGAGCGGTTTTCGATGTCATTTAAAACATAACAATATTTGTTGCGTTATTTTGGAAAATGAAGTTGTTATAAAAATGAAACATTGAGGACATGCAGAAGAAAACACTCCTCTGTATAGTTTTTGTTCAAATTTCACACATACGGGTTCTGAGATGACCTGAGTAACACTTTTCAGATTTTAAATAAAATATCGCTAAACGTTTTTATTGAATTCGGGGGGTATAAAAATAATCATAGCAGGCCTTGCACCGCCATCTTAAACGCCGTGATAGGATTAGAAGTAACGGTTTTCGATGATATTTAAATAAAAAAAACTATTTGTTGCGTCATTTTGAACACATAGTGTAATTGAGGGGTCCTGATTAATACCACCTTATCAGATTTTAAATAAAAAAATCTCTAAATGAATGAATTTCGGGGCTATAAAAAATCATAGCAGGTCTTGGATCGCCTTAAATGCCGTGGTAAGGCCAGATAAAGCGGTTTTCGATGTCATTTAAAATATATATATTTTTAATTATCTTGAAGAATAAAAATTGTATGGATTTGTACACAAATAAAAGTAGACAACCTGTATATACCGTGTGTACAATTAAGTCGGCACCATAGGGGGAACTTTTTTATTATTGATTTTATGAAGAAAAGTTATTCTTGATAAAAAGTTCTGCATGGCTTTAAACCGAAAATGAAGTAATCAGACTTCAATTTTTTGCAGCCGTATGTCGAGGTATGTCGAAAAATGTAAATTTTGCTCAAGAGTAAAGTATTCTTTTTTATCAAGAATAATTTTTTTTCATAAAATCAATAATAAAAAAGTTCTCCATTTGGTGCCGACTTAATTAGACACACTGTATATAAAGTATTACTACTCACTCATTATGCTACAAATACTTATCTAGAATATAAAAATAGATAACCTAAATATTCGTTCTGAAAACCGGCTACAATATTAAAAAATGTTTGCATCTTATTCGATTAGACGTTTCTAAGGCAACAAGGCCATTTGCTCAGTGACATGTTGATGTCCGTATTAATTTCTCCCTCCATCTTTCTTTTAAGAAAACTCAATAATTTTTCTAAAGAATAAACAAATATCAAAACACTAGTACACAAAACACATGTACATATTAAATAAAAGTTCTTAATGAATACGTCGAGTTGTCGTGGTTACCGTTATTAAATTTATTTTTTTCTATCCCATTACTATATTGCCCATTTTGAAAAAAAAAACGCTGTTAAAGCTCAAAAAGGTTGACTTTTTAAAAGGAGCAATACAAGTTGCCTTAATTAAATTTGTCAATTGGCCGTTAATTGAGTTGATGAATTATATATAGAAATTTAGTTGTTGTAGTTTAAAAGTACTTATCCGAGTTATATCGAATTTTTTGTTAGCAATAACAAAATAATTTTCTAATTTAATTCGTGTGCTATATAAAATTCTCCAATTTTGAACTTGAATACATTTACTTACTATTTATAAGAGACAGGTGGATTTTAACGACTTGATGGATCCAGAGAAAAAAGATGGAGGGAACAACGAAGCAACTGCGGACAATGTTGTTTCTAGGTTTTGCCCTTCATCAGCGCAGTGCAGCTTAAAAACAGGATGGAATCAGAAGGAAGCGCAAAGGACACGAACACAAGAGAATGACAAGTAGCCTGCCTATCTCTATTTGCGGCTTCGTGTCCCCAGTTGCTTCGTTGTTCCCTCCATCTTTTTTCCCTGGATCCATCAAGCCGTTCAAATCCACCTGTCTCTTATAAGATTATGATCCATTAAGCTCCTTTCTTTCTTGTATATTTTCTGGCTGAGACCTTGTCAGTGGTTGCTGGACTCTATTCCGCGGCGACTGTTGCTCTTGGCCTCAATACCGAGGCTGTGTGACACGAAGCCGCAAATAGAGATAGGCAGGCTACTTGTCATTCTCTTGTGTTCGTGTCCTTTGCGCTTCCTTCTGATTCCATCCTGTTTTAAGCTGCACTGCGCTGATGAAGGGCCAAACCCAGAAACAACGTTGTCCGCAGTTGCTTCGTTGTTCCCTCCATCTTTTTTCTCTGGATCCATCAAGCCGTTAAAATCCACCTGTCTCTTATAAGATTATGATCCATTAAGCTCCTTTCTTTCTTACTATTTATATTACTGAAATAAAACTTGATTAGATTAATTAAAGATAATAGAATTAGATAATTATTGTTAAGAAAAAAGTAAGAATTTTTACATTTTCTAAAACTAATATGACTGTTGAGATAATGTCGGAAGGAATATCAATTTGTATAAAAAGAAAATACCTAAAGCTAATATAAAAATAGTAGGCAAATATCAATTTACAGAAAAAATCTCTAGAAATGTCAATCTTGTATCAGTTTTGTTCCTGTGACATTTATAAACACATATCATAAGTTTGTTTTCTTAAATTCTGTCACAAAATTATTTTTTTTATTACCTTCTTTTCGTAATTTTCACAGTACGAAACTGGACAGGTTTGCGCTGAGCATATAGAGTCGCAGCGTTCCCAGCAGAAGTTCTATTAGAATGCAAATGTCCAAGCCACCCGTGAGGCACTGCTCTTTGACACATTTTTTTTTAGTGGATGTTCGTCAGAAGCTCTACTATCCCATATAAACAAAACATGTATTATTTTACTTATATTATACTATAAAACAGCAACAAGTCAACTAACAGAAACCTCGATAATAAATAAAAATAAATATATAATTCTTCTTACTTACGTGACTAGAGTCCTTTATAAGGTGTTTAAAATATGATGCAATATTCTCACTTTCTGAATTTGTTCTCGTTCAACATTAGTGTTGTAATTTTGTTATACGGTACGTCCTCCTTAAGCGACAAAAGAGAAACTAATTCTGAATCAAAATCAAAATGAAGCTGACATATTCAGCTCACTGGCCGTTTGTTATTTTGCGATTTTGCCTCTTTGGCACTACGTTGACGGTTATCATTCTATCAGGTGCGTCTTAAGGCTACCATAGACGGGACACACTCACGTATAGGAACATTTCAAGTTATATTTCTTTTGGTTAGCTTCCTAGCGAATTTTATCAAGAGCAGTTTTTTCATAAAATTAAAATAAGTTGTTAATATTTGTATATTAGTTTTCACCACTGGCGTTGAAGTTTAGGGGGTTCAAAACAGAACAAAATCCCATATCTACGCCACTGGCCATAGCCGGAAAAAGTTACTCACGAAGAATATTAACCTTTTATTATGATTACTGCATATCAAGTTTCAACAAAAAATATTTATTTGTTTAGAAGATAATAAAGAAAATAACATATTTTCTTGAGAGCCCTGTATCACGAAAATGGGGCGCTATAGGGAAAAATGTTATAGGAAAGATTCCTATTATTTCTTCAGGCTTTATTATTTCCTAAAGTTAAGAACGAAAAAACGGAGACACCCGGTATATTAAAATAGAAATAATAATTCTCTTTTCTAGTCACGTTGAAGTGAATAAATATGTTACAATTTCGATATATAATTCACGTATGTCTGGGCCTAAAAGGCCTGTAGACAGCTTTATACTCAACGCAAAATTATTGCGAGGTAGGTCTTGAAAATAAATGAAAAACATGACAGTTGTCAATTTATTTAAAAGGTTTGTAGTTTTTTATAAAGTGTTGGTGATTATTTTCCATTCAAAATTATTCAATTTACTAATAGTGAAATAGCAGCCATTCATTTATGTTATCGAATGGCTCATGGTAATGTTCAAGCTGCAAGGCGCATATATCATGACAGATTTCTACAACGTATACTGCCTAACGTAAGAACTTTTATAAATCTCCACTCACGACTTTCTGAAACAGGCAGTTTTAAGAGGTACATACGGTAGTCATAGGAAGACCTGTAAGTAACTGTAAGAACAGTTCAAATTGAGGAAGCTGTCTTGAATGAAATTGAGAGAAACTCTGCAACTAGTACACGGAAAATAGCGCAGTAACAGTATGCAAAATTTTAAGAGACCAGCAGCTATATCGGTATCACATGCAACGTGTGCAAGCTTTATTGCTTAGAGATTTGCCTTTTGCTATTGCTTATAAATAAAGTCAAGTATTGTTTACGGATGAAGCTTGCTTTTCTCGAAATTCAATTATGATTTTTCATAATAATCACGTATGGAATCCACATGCCATGAAAATAATTTCCAAGAACAGTTTCCTGTCAATACTTGGGTTAGAATTGTTGGTGATAACCTCATTGGGCCTTATTTTCTTCCACCTAGACTTAATGGTGAACAATATCAATGGTTTTTAGAGAAGATTCTCCCTGAACTTTTAGAGGAAGTTCCACTTAGGGAAAGATATCATATGTGGTACATGCACGACGGTGCTCCAGCGCACTTTAGTCTAGTTGCGCGTCAATATTTGAACGATAATTACCCTAATCGTGGGATAGGGAAAGCAGGTCTACAACCGTGGCCTCCTCGGTCGCCCGATTTAAATCCTTTGGATTACTTTTTATGGGGATACTTTAAACAATTAGTATAAACTGCTCTTCAAAATGAAGAAGACCTAAGAAATAAAATAGTGGATTCATATGTAATAATCCAAAATACACCAGGTATTTTCGATAGAGCCCGTAATTCAATGATAAGGCGAATAGACGGTTGTATTGAGGCTGAAGGAGGTCATTTCCAGCACGTAATCTAGCAAAATGTTACTGTTTAGTTTCTAGCAATTGTTACTACTAATTTTAAATTACGTTTTAGTTTTTACTTGTTAAAATTGCCATCATTATTATTAATTACAAAAATAAATATCTTTTATTATTTCAATACCCGCCCTGCACCTCAGAGATTAAACAGTTCCTGATACATGTTTTCCATTTTATTTTCATGAAAGACCTACTTACTTCGCAATAATTTTGAGTTGAGTTCTGACCACTTGTAACTCTAACTTAAATTGCATGCATAAGAATGAAATTAAGAAATTTTCTTGAAAACGGTTCATCGTATCAAACATTACCAAGAGACATTATTTATGAAATTTTAATTGGTTCAATCGACAGAGCTTTCAAAATGGGAAAACATCGTTGCAGTGCCATTTTTTTCTTAAAAAACTCTAGGTTAGCCATATCTGCGCTCATGGCTAAATTAAAAATAATTTAATACTCTTATTACTCAGAAAATAGATAAAAAAATTTGATTTTTTTTTTCAAACTTTAACACCCTGTATCTGTAAAACAAAGCCGTTGCGTACCCATGTTTATATTGTCTTAAAATCAATCATAGATTAACCCATTAAAGTTTGTGCGCATACTTAATTAACACCTTGTATAAAGCTGTTTACAGGCCTTTTAGGTCTAAACATACGTAAATTATATATCGAAATTGTATAATATTTATTTACTTCAACGTGACTTGAATCCTCTATTTAGACCTTGGACTTGCAGTAAGAGAATTATTATTAAAATAAACACGTACTAATTTGAATAGAATCAATGTAGATGCGACATAAGGTCAGGATCTCGGATTTTTTTTAAGGAGTAATACACGATTTCCAGAATACACGATTTCCATGTGACATTTTTATTATCTACACTATTTCTTTATAATTGTTATAACATAGCAATGCTGCGCAATTTTCATGTATGTAATGTTTGCGACGTTCAACTTCTCAAGATGTTTACTGAAAACAAATTCATAACTTTGCTTGTCGAATATTTCTGATAGTTGATGGTAGTCCCTAAATACCTATTAGGGTGTACGAAGTTTCAACTAAGTAGCTCTTACTATTCAGAAAAGAGATCAAAAAATTTGATTTTAGTCAAACTTTAACACCCTGTATCCGTAAAACAATGCCATTGCAGACCCATGTTTATATGAACTTTTTGCTTTAAAATCAATCATAGTATGACTTTTTAAGGTTTGTGCACATACTTAATTAACACTCTGTATATAATTTACGCATTAGGGCAACAATTTGCGTGTGAACAAATTACTTATATAAGTTTTCTACACACTGATTTTAAAACATGTAGCCAAACTTATTAGGGCGAAACTGAAGATAAAAATGCACTGACCAGTAAAAAACCGGCCCACCAAAAGTTTATTGCTTTATATACTTTTTATTTCTTCATAGATTTAGACGACTGATTCGTCATGTTGTAGACATTCTCGTTGAGTTTACAATAGACTTGGTAATTTTAGAAAAATACAATACACTTGGTAACAATAGACTTGGTAATTTTAGAAAAATATTGAAGTCTGCTGAAATATACATAGTAGCGCAAAGCAATGTTTCCCCCATTAAATGTAAAACGCTCTGTAGAATTAGCAAGAGGGCTGACTTTAAGATCGTTGTTGCTGTTTGTGATGTTTTATGTTTTAGTTAGTTTTCGCTGCAGTTTGAATCATTCATTTTTTGTAATTAAAAATCTAGTGACATGGTCTCTTTTAAATACAATTTTCTGGAGAAGTATGACAGATATTGAGCTGATTCAAAAATATTTCATATGCAAGAAAATGAGTTTTAGTTTTTCAGACAATTTACAGTTATGTGTCTTCTTGATAATTCTACAGGGCGTTTTAAATTAAATGTAGAAAATATTGCTTTGCGTTACCATATATATCTCAGACGGCAAATGTTTTTCTAAAGTTACCAAGCCTACTGTAAACAGTATTGTGTGAATTATATCGTAAACGAAAATACCTATTACAAAGGAACCGTCTAAGTCGATGAAAAAATAAAAAAATATATAGAGTATAAATTTCAGCGCGCGCGGATAAATGACCTCTGATGAGCGGGATCGAGAGAGACTATCTCTCTTTACCCACTTTATCGCTGTAGGCCTGGACGCCTCGTAGAGGTGGGTTCTCTTCTCCGGTCAGCCTCGACCGCGTCGTGTCCTGGCAAGCCCCGCCGGCATGGGCTTATCTTCTGGCGCTCTTCTGTCTTCTCTTCTTTCGGCAAAATTTTGAGTGGCCCGGTTTTTTGCTAGTCAATGCAGATTGTTTAGGTCTAATGCTTTAAGAGGGTCGTATTATTGAAATAGTGTTTTCTACAAATATAAGTAATTTTAGACATTTAAGAACTGAATACTATAGAGTTAATCAAAGACCATGAATGTTATTTTGTCTCTTGCAAAGACATCGAAGTAAAACGAATATATAACATTCTTAAATTCAACTGTAGATGTACCTAAATATTGTTATAACATAAACTTACATAGTCCTGTATAAGCTTGTTCACGTTTATTTATTAGTATGTGAAAATAATTGTTAAAATGTGAGATTATAATAGTAAATTAATGTGTGTCATACAAATGCATTTTAAAAGTTATCATATTATTTCAGCAAAATTTAAATAGTAATAGTGGATAAACAAAACATCAATATTTTCATTCTCAATATTACTTTTGCTCCACATTACAAATTTGATCATTTTACGGCGAGAAATATGGCGACCTTAAAGTAAATACCAATAAAATTCATTATCGGTATGCGGATAATATGGGAGTAGCCAGTTTTATTTCACTCTATATTTTTTTATATTCTATGTCTATGATTTGCAAAACATCAGGGAGTAAATAATTTACTTCTAAAAGTTTGTTTCGATATACTTAATTAACATTATGCGAGAAAATTAAAAGTACAGTTTGAAATCTAAGTAAATTAGATCCAAATGATCTACTTTGATCTTTAGGTTCTGTCGCATAAGTCATACTACATATTTTAGTATCACCTTATATAAAACAGTTATGTTAATATATAAAAAATAATAGTTGGACAATTGCCATTGTTATTTAAATGTACTGTTCACCTTCATGCAAATTGATATCCATTATGTTAAGAGATTTTTAAAATTTTATTTACATGACCTTTAATGCATATCTTTTTGTACATAACACTAAAGTAAAAAAGTACCAAGAATAATACTTTTGTGAACCATTTCCAAAAAAATATATAGTGCTTTTGAGCTTTTTGTCAGTATGTATAGACGATCTATCATGTGTAGACGATGATATCAAAAAAGTTGGAATTCATGGGGCATCTGAGCTGACATGTGTGTAGAAAAGAAGGTCTAGCCGGTATACCTGGAATAACTACGCTAGAAATTTAAACATCTTTAGTTTCTAGAGACATAAAATATCTAGAGGTAATTCTAAATGCCAAACTTATCTAAAATGCTCACATACTTCAAATGCTTAAAAATCCTTAATTGAAAAATGTCTTCAAAGGCGACCAAACGAGCAATATAGAAAACTTGAAGGAAAAAAACACACTGAAAGTATGATTACTTAAGAATTTAAAATCTAGTGGCCAAATGCAAATCGAGGTATGGATAAATTGTCATTGAAGCACCAAAGCTTTTCTTTGTTTAACGACTGATAGAATAGTGATTATATACCTCCAAAATTCAGCTTTGGACTATTAAATTGGAGCAGTTAGATGGATAGAAATAGTATGTCAGTAGATATTCTAGTCAACAAACCAGCACAACACTATAACTCCACGGATCAGCTTACAATATCAGATTTATTGGAATCTCATACTGATGAGGAGGCAAATGGTAAAAAATCATCAAAAAAATACTGCAATTATGTGACAGTTAAATTAACTAGATGCGGGATTACTGACTTACTTATTTAAATGGTTTATAAAATGAAGTTTTAGAGGAATAAAACAGATTCGAATGTGAAGCGATGACACGTTGAAGACATACCTACATTTTGTAGGAATAACCAACCAGGAGGCTTTTTACAGTAGTTTAATGAATTTATACCGAATAAAGGCATTAATGATATTTAGTATACAGTATGCGCCAAAAGTATGGAATAAATTCAATAAAAACGAAACAATTATTTTTTGGGAAAAATCCTCGGACAGGTCGATTTTTAATTTAAAAGATACATATTTTAGCGTAAAATGCGATTTTCAAATGTCATTTGTTTTCGAGTAATGACGTCATCGATTTTTTTTAAATGGCAACACCATATTTTTTTCCCTGATTCTGAAAGATCGTTTAATTCTCTATCAGACAGTACTAAAATTTTGCCCTCTTACATAGGAAAGTTTTCGAGTAAATGACGATTGAATGTTAGAAAACGTAAATTTTATCCATAAAAAAAGTAACAATTCTGAGGTATGTAAAATAAAATATAATTGATTAAATTTTATACTTAAATTAAATGTTCGAATTGCCATCCACCAACTTGTTGACAATGCGCAAGTCTGTGAAGAAATTCTTCTTGCACATTATGAATGATTTCTGGGGTAACTCTGCGTATATCGTCCCGAATGCTATTTTGAAGTTCTTCTAAATTACGTGGTTTATTAATGTACACTTTCCAGCCCACACATTTAATTTCTGGGTATGTGCCTTTGCCATCCAATGAGGATTTTCCCGACTCCAATATCTGCAAGTTTAACGGTTTACTGTACCATTCAGACAAAATGTGGCCTCATCTGAAAAAAGTATTTGCCAGTGTAAATTTCTATTTCCTTGACATAAATCCATTAGAATTTCGCAAAAGTGTAAGCGGCGATCGGGATCATCTTCATTGAGTTCCTGCGCAAGTTTAATTTTGTAGGGATGATATTTTTCCTTCCTCAAGATACGTAGCACTGTGCTCTGACTAGTGTCATTGTTTAATGCAACCAATCGTGAAGAATTATGAGGATTATCCACCATACTTATCAAAATGTTCTGTTTCTGATTTTCATTAATGCTTGGACGTCCAGGTTTTGGAATATTTACAACATTGCCAGTTTCTCTAAATTTAGACTCTACCTTACTGACTGTTGATTGGCTGATAGGACGATCTGGATATTTTTCATTAAATAACGTTTTTGCTTTATTTTAATTGATTTACGTTTTCTAACATTCAATCGTCATTTACTCGAAAACTTTCCTATGTAAGAGGGCAAAATTTTAGTACTGTCTGATAGAGAATTAAACGATCTTTCAGAATCGAGGAAAAAATATGGTGTTGCCATTAAAAAAAAAATCGATCATTACTCGAAAGCAAATGACATTTGAAAATCGCATTTTACGCTAAAATATGTATTTTTTAAATTAAAAATCGACCTGTTTGAGGATTTTTCCCAAAAAATAATTGTTTTTATTGAATTTATTCCATAGTTTTGGCGCATACTGTATGTATATCTTCAGTAGTCCTTGGATGTGTCTCGATTATGTATTTGAAGGGTCATAAAACCCGTTGGTTTTTACTGTACTGCACCAAACAAACAATTTATAACATTGGTTGTAGTAGATACGTTAGAGTCAGTTTCCAACCGTCAGACTCATGTGCATTGTATCGAAAACAATGCATTTTCAACTTTAAGCCGGATCCAGACCAAATCCGCTGCTCCATGTCCCGTCGGCGCGTTAGGTTTGGACAACAAACCACGCGAGATTGCGTCTTAGCGCGCCGTTTTGCGTAAGAACGAACATGATGCCGCAAAGTGTCGGCACATCAATGGAAAACGTGTGTTTGTGCGTATTTAATTTGGATAGCGTATTCTGCAGAATCGTGAGATACCCTGAGTAATTTTAAAAATACGTTTAAAACTTAGTGATGTGAAAATTGAGTTCATCTAGTATTGAGCGGTTCCATACTCGTACCTTTATTTTGTTATTTATAAATGACATTGTTGGAGGCTTGCAGTTGCGCTATATGATTAACACCATTGCTGATATTGACAGGTTACAGAGTGCACTTGACATTGTTTGCAAATGTTCTCAATGGTTGAAACGCATCTCAATATAATATCGTTACGTTCACTAGAAAAAATAGCAATTAAATTTCGTTATAAACTGAATAATATCATATTTCATAGAACAACCTGCATCACATATCTTGAATTAACATGCGAGATAACTTTAACCCTCCCGAAACCCAATGGCATTTTGACACACTACACTACGCTTATTCGTTTTAAACTGGAATATGCATCAATAGTTTGAAACCCAATTTATAGGTATCAATCATATTGCGACTTTAGAAAGAATTTTGATTTATGAAATCAGTCTTGTACTTACTGGACGGTACGTATCCTACACATAACTTATTTGATCGTTTTCACATTCATACTTTATCTAAAAGAAGATCAGTCTCGCAAGTAATGTTTTTGAATAAAATATTTCATTTTATTTCGAAATGTGCAAGTCTGCTGAATAATATCGAATTTAAAATACCACAATTTTCAGTAAGAAGCAATAATGCTTTCAACTTTCCCGCTGCACGCTCCAATATTCAATATAGGCACAATGAAGCAGAATCTAGTGTAGATATTTTTATTTGTTCAATGCAAGCTATAAAAAATGCAATAATTAAATAAAAATAGATTGAATCCCATTTTTTTGCTAATACCTCTGTGTCTTGTACACATTTGTTTGTATTATTTTGACTACATATGTTTTACTATACCCTATAATTAGGCATTTACCTATTAGGTACGTGCTTAGAATAAAATAAAAATAATTACCACATAAAAAAACAAAAAACACGTTGCTTGGATTCCGGTATTACAGGTTTGTTAAAATATTAAAAAATAACTGAATATTTTACTGTAACATTATCGCTTAATTTTAAAGATGATGAATTCAATGGTTCACCCTTGACCAAGTCTCATCTTTAACCTCGACCAGTGTATAACTTTTTAAGTGGATCTCCTTGTCGTTTATATGTTTTTAACCCAAGATCAATGTCTATTATTTTTTATGGTGGATGGATCTGTTCTATGAAGTAATATTTGTCTCCCATGGTACCGGCATATTAAATACGAAGAGTATTTTAATTATATTACATAATGAAAACAATTTTCTTAATTTATTATCGCGAAGTGTGACATTATACTTTAAATGTAATTTTAAAATTGATGTTATCAATATTAATTATATTAACTGTGATTGAAATTTTTAAACATTTTTAAGTCATATCTAACATAGTTTTAAGTGCTAATTATTTTTATTGCAAACCTACGGATATATTTATTTATTTATTTAACACGTATCCAAACAGGCACATGCCAATTACAGTATACGGTAAATGTATCTTACATGTAAAGCAAGTTGGACATACATTATTATGAAAAAAAAAAACAGAAAAGACATAAATAGCAAAACAGAAAACAAAATATAAACATAAACAAAAAGGATATATTATTTATAAATAGCATTTTTTAACTGCTGAATGCTACAAAAAATATATCAACCGTGGTCTCTACGTTGTTGTACTGCGAAATCATTTGATACAACGGCGATGATATCAGAACATTAGTGCGTAGTGTGGGTAGACATACAACGTTAAGCGGGCCATTCACTAGGCGAACTCAGACCCGACTTACGACTGCGACCAGACCCGGACCGATCCTTTCTGCTCCATACACTAAACGGGCAGTTGTGGTATTATTAGTATTTCTCAGTTGACGACGAACCACTGCGATGCGTAGATATCATGCCGCCGTTATCATGAAAAATCGAAATTGCCGTAATTGTCGGAGCAGTAATAATTTTTGCATAGGAAAAAAAAAGAAACGAGTGTGGACAAAGAAATAATTACGCAAAAGGAATCAGTATACTCATTTACGTTTGCTACAAGATATCCAATCATGTGAACCTTCCGATTTCGTAAACTATTTTCGAATGGACAACTATTTTCTCTATAAATACTAATAAATTCCTCCCAAAACTCACGATTATCTTAGAAAGACATTTTTAGAAAACAGTAGAGACTCCAGTCGCAGTCGTTGTTGCAAACTGCCCACACATAATGAATCAGTACGGACCAGTCCGAGTCGTGTCGTGAGTCCGTTCGTTGATTCTGATGTCGGTGCTATTACATTCACGATAGGATGGGTCGGCCGACTGGGTCCAACGGACTCGTCCGGCGGACCGGTCCGCCCGTGAATGGCAGGCCTTACTGCTGCGAGCGGACAGGCGCGGAACCCGCAAGTTGATATTACTTAATTCCTGACAATTTAATAAGTTATTCAGAACTTTATATAAAAATATAACCTGATGCATGGAACTCCTAATTGCAAGTTCATGTACATCAAATCTTGACAGCAATAAGCTATGTGAGAAGCCCACTGGAGGATATATATGATTCAATATGTACGATGCCGACTTCAAGAACCGCCTTTGTACTTTCTCTAATGCAGCAATGTGAGTGCTCTAAATCGGGCTCCAGACTACAGATGCGTATTCTAATTTAGAACGTATTAAGAATATATAGAGCAATCGAAGAGTAGAAACATTAACAAACCCGTTTGAGTTCCTGATAATAAAACCAAGGCACTTAAATGCTGAAGAAGCAACAGTTTCTATATGTTTTGTAAATGATAGTCACCTAATTTATATATGAAAGTGAGAAGGTTTGTTTTCCTAGTAAATGTTATGACATTACGCTTTGTTGCATTTAAGGGTAAATTATTGCAAGAACACCAACTATCTATACCTTCTAACGCGCTTTGTAATTTTTGACGGTCACTTACGATATCTATTTTACATAGCAGCTTGAGGTCATCCGCATATATCAAATAGTTCACACGTAATTCAGACGCAATATCATTCAGAAACATAACAAATAGAGGGACGCTACAGTTGTAGGAATTTATCAGAACAATATCAATGATATCTATTTTGCAGATAGGATTGGAACAAATGTAATAACGAATTAGAAAAGCCAAACATATCCAGTTTGTGTAACAGAATATCCTGATCAAGTCTATCAAATGCCTTGGTAAAATCAGTACATACTACGTCAACTTGACCACATTGGTCCAAGGACTCACTAATAATTGAGTCTTACACACAAGGGTCGTCGCGGTGGACCTCCCCTTTATGAAGTCATGCTGTCGAGGCGATAGAATTTCAGACACGGAGCTATATGATGAATTGTGTAGTAGTATTTCCAAGATTTTAAAGAAATTAGAGATAATGGCGATAGTTCGATATTTCGGCTTTACTATTTTTGTTATGCACAGGACATATCCTTGAAATTTTCCACAAATCAGGGAAGCTATCTGTTTGAAGTACCAGGTTAAAAATGGTTGCTAGCGGACTCGCAAGAGCAGGAGCTCAATCTCTAACTATAAGTGCCGGTATGAAATCTGGTCCCATTGTCAAATTAGACTTAATTTGCTTTATCGCAGATTCACCTTCTAGTTGCCTTAAATTAATGATACTGATCAAATTGCTATAAGAATTAGGATGAACATGTAATCGACCGTTTGGACGAGTGATGGATTCTGCAAAAAAACTGGCAAAATTGTCAACAATTTCTTGCGGATTGTCTAAATCTTTATTATTGTACGTAAGCATCGATGGTATAGTCGAAATATTCATTTTCGCATTTAAAAAAGACCAGAATTTCTTAGGGTTGTTCTTCAGATCATATTCAAGAGATCGGAGATATAGTTTGTACGATACGTCTATGTCCTGTTTAATTTCAGACCGCAAGATTTTGTATGTATTTATGAACTAGTTTTCCACAAGGGTCAGTTCCGGTACTGTTTGCCGTTTTTATTTATGTTCGTGTAACTGCTGTATGCTGGTGACGTGAAATTATTTGCTGGATTTACAAAGGCAATATATTCTATAGACTATGCCTATACGTACTATAAATGATAACGAATTGAAACGGAGATTAAAAGCCTTGGAACTATGTTGGTTGGAATCTTATCATTTATTTGGCATTTGCTCCTATTTTACAAATATATGTATGTTTGACATTTTAATACACTGGCGTCAGCGTAGGTTATTTACAGACGTTCGGTACTGTATTAATTTATATAAAACAAGTGCTTCTGTGGTTGTTCAATGTGAATTACATAATAAATTAATACTATTGGAACTGCTTAATGCTTACAATAAATTTTCATTCATTTATTTACATAAACTAATTATTTGTAACTGTCGAATATAGATATACGAATATTTTCGTATTCTATTGAAGATATACAACCTTGTATTTTGAATTCATTCTCATATAACATATATTTTGCATGTATATTAAGTGCAAACTGCAGGTCATGTTTGTTAATATTTTTTTTGTGACATATTTTAGTACCTCTATGTGTATTTATTTATACAGTATAAATTATTGTTCTTGTAACGAATTATATCTGTCTGGGCCGTGTGTGTTTTAAAAACAAAAATTAAATTGAATGTTATTTTCATAATTATGCTATTACTTTTAATCTAATTTATGACTGATTGATCTACATTCCACAATTAATTGCATTTAGTCTTCAGTAAAGAATTGTTTCTGCATATAAAAAATTCTAGTTTTTTTCACTTAGCTGTTATTTACAGATAACGGAAATTTTGGACTTGCTGAGGTTGTCACAGACAAGAAACACCCCAACCAATATGTTGTCAGGTGGTGAAAGAAAGCGTCTGTCCATAGCTCTGGAATTACTGAACAACCCACCAGTACTTTTTCTAGATGAACCAACAACGTAAGTGCTTCAAACAAATATTTTAATAGAAAATACATAATTTTTAGCAGGTTACTGTCTGTGTAGGAGTATAAAAACGTTTATGCAATTATTAATATTAATTACTGACTTTCACAAATGCCTTAAACTGGATACCTCAATTTAAAATCATCATATTTTTTGCATATTATCTGATTGTCGCAGTGTTTCTCCTAGTAAAAGCTAACACTTTTTTATGTAAATTCTCTTATAAAATTTTGATACCTTGTGTAGTTTGCCCGTAAAAAAATATCTAGCCTAACATTTATTGTAAAATGAAGAGAAGCACCATCGTGCATGAACTACATTCCCCTTCTTATAAGTTGGAGTGCATTTTCTAATTCAGCGTTTCAAGAAATTTAGATACATTTATCCGTTTAAAGTGTTTACTGAGGTAATCAAATTCCAGTAAGATTACCAACCACTTTAAACAGAAAATATTTGAATTTCTTAGAAATGATTTTACACGTTGAACTAGAAAATATACCCCTACTTATAAGAAGCTGTAGCTCATGCATGATGGTCTTCTTCTCATTTTACAATAAATGTTAGGTTAGGTAGTCCATCTGCACGAAAATAATTTTTTGCGACTTAACGGTACAAAATTTTGTATATAGAGTTTCCAAAGTTAATAAAAAACTTCCAACCCCTTCAGATATTTCTGGCAAATCTGGCATAATTTTTTAGTATCTATGTTGGTAACTATAAATTATAAAATTTGCAGCTTACGTAAAGTACCAGTGGCGAGGTTATGTGTACTATCATGACTTTTCACAAGAAAATTTATAGGTATCAAATAAAACTTATTTTGAAGAAAGTTCTAATAAACATATATTTTTATACTGCATTATACTAGTATAAACTTTCGTCAGCGTGTTTTGAGAGTTTTTGTCATTATAATAAATATTATATCCAAACATTTCCTTATAACATCATAATAATCAAAAGTACTTATTCAATTAATATTTTTCGACATTTTCCTTGAATTGTTTTGTACGAGTATTTACATTGGTAATGACGCTATATCGATATTTTGTTGACGCTTAGCTGTCTTTTTTCAAGGTTAGATGTTTTTTAAGTCAAAGTGTGTTACAGGAAATAATCTTTTAACTAATCTCTTTTTTATTCACACAATATTTCAAATACACATTTTAAAATTATTTGAATATGTACATAAAACTTAGATAATGATACAGCTGATACTTATTCTTAGTGTTACCAACATTCTCGTATTTAAAACAAGTGAACGACAATTTAAAATTTGTTTTTTTGCTGTAGGTACCATAATTTTTCAATTTGAATGGGTGATATATCAACAATCGAAACGTTTCTATGTATGTTATGCATATTAACGGGTTATAATTTGGTGTCGAAAATGAGTGATATATATGTATCACGGGAAAGACGATTTAGCAATTGTAAATTTGTAAGGTCAAAATAGCAACTGCTATAGAATATTTTGTTCATACGTGAATAAGGTGGATAATAGAAAATAATAAAGTTAATATTATTCAGTGTAAAATAAACTCATCTACGGAAATGGAAAAAAATCGTTAATGGAAATGATGAAGGAAGACTTGAAGAAAGAAATGAAGAACAACCAAGATCAAATGAAGAGTGGCCAAGATGAAATGATGGAATATTTGAAAAAGAAAATGAAAAACAGTCAAGAAAGAATCAAGACCAGTCTAGAAGAAAATATGACTGTTGAAAAGTGAAGTGTCAAATTTGAAATCTCGTTGTCCCCAAAGGAACGTATTAGAAATGATAACAGTTTTATTCCGTCGTCAAGGATTAAACCACCAAAATTTGATGGAAAGGTGTCATGGAGTACTTACCTTACACAATTTGAAGCAGCTGCTTTGGCAAGTGACTAGTCAGAACAAGAAAAACCACATCACTTATGCTCTCACTAGTTGAGCATGAACAAAATGACTATCAACCGTTGAAGAGTGCTTTAAAATGAGGTATGGTGAAACACGTTTACCAAGCGCAACTAAAAGACCGAAAAATTTTCAGCAATTTGAGCCAGATATAGCACGTATCTTGAAGTTGGCCTACCACACTGCACCGACAGAGTTCCAATAACAGCAGTAAGCAGCTTTATCGATGACGTGCGACATTTCGAGATTAATCAGGCATTAAGGTTAGCCATAAGAATATATCCGAAGTCCTAGTCCTGAAAATCGAAGCTGCTCAACAAGCATCTGGAAGTGATTAAAGTAGGGCAAGGCGAATTAGACTAGAGGAGTCCAAATGTAGAAGAGTTTGTGAAGATTTGTGCAAGATTTACTGGATAACTTTTATAAAGAACGGGACCGTAATGATTTTACCATTTAGAAGAAGCAAAGACTCATCCTTTGTTGGAACTGTGAGACAAAGGGACATTTCAGGAATCAATGCCCTAGGAATATATTCAATTGAAATCAATTATTAAAACTGAGACGGAAACTAGAAAAGGAGAAGAAATCATGAATTCATTTGGACAACCAGAATAAAACTTTGGTTACCAATATCCAACTCTTCAACCAGATAAAATTAATTCAGGATCAACTAAAACGAAAAGAAGCTCAGTGGGTTAACGACAAAGAGGAATAGTAGATAAACGTAAAACACAAATATTAGTTGATGCGGAAGTTAACTACCAATAAAAACAAGTAAAAAATCCGCTTGAAAGAAATAGAGGAGAGAGAGAGAGATAGTAACTTTAACAAACGAACTGAATGGAATGAGAGAAAAAGACAAATGTTTATGCTAAAGAACTAAGTTGCAAAAATTCTAAATAAAATGTTATACTAATAAAATTAATATGCAAAACATATTCTGTTATTGTTTGTGTGTAAATAGTCATTAGTCACTACGTTTACACTTTTGATACATGTGAATAAATAATAGCACTGGGACCACACATAGCGCTATATCAGCTAAAATTGTCACCACGTTTCCGATGTAAAGGGTGTAGTGTTCACGATTTCTCTCTATTTCTCTGCAATTATTTACGTAGTAATGGAGTGTCTAAGCATGATGAAACATATACACATACACATATTTTGTTCGAATGCTAAAACGTATTATAGAAGCAATTCGTTATAATTCATCATTATTTCTTTATTTAATTTAATTTCCTGAGGTTCTATAAATTTTGAACAAGATTTTTGTTGATTAGGATTGAAATTCTCAAGAAAAATATTCGAATAAATCTATTCTTGCATTACATCTATTTTTTATAAAACATTTGAAACTAATTAAACAAAACATTTTCACTTTATGTTTTTAAATGCATTTATATTAATAGTACGGACCTGAACAAGTGCAAAGTTTCCGATACTTAATGAATATGAAAAACAGTTTTATTCGATTTTGGGACTAAAAATAGAACTGTTTCTTTGAAAATATCTCACTATGCTATATTTTTCTTTTATCAGTTTCAAGGGCAATACACAATGTGTCTCGTTTGTACTTTAGATAAACTGCGGGTAAGTTTCACTTGGAAAAATTGTGGTGGTAGTTTATATAACAATTTTCTCATTAACATTGTATTTTCGACATACTAGGTGTTGTTACACGAACATGATTTTTCAAAATTATCTTTAAATCGACTTAGGATATCAAATTTTATATATAAATTCATACCAACTGCGTTCCGAGAAAAAACGTGCAAATGGTTTTATTCTCAATATTGTGGCGTAGATGTGGGAGTTAAAGAAAAATATGGTAAAAATAAACTTTTTTTTTAATATGTTACTGGGTTTGTAAACTCCAAGAGACACCTTCACTACTACTACTTTAAACCCATATTTATACTTTATTAATTTGACAGATAATACTTGCAGCTTATGCAATGACCGTTTAATAAAAGATATACGAGCATGAGAATTACTATAAAGTTAGTTACGGACGGTGAGATATAATATATATCTGATATTTTTATGTATTAGAAAGGTATTTTAAGTTAATATAAATCAAATCTCCTACAGTTCCTATGAATGAAGTCATATGTATGTTATCTGATACCAAACATCTAGGTATGCTAATGACCAATTCCACAGTCAAAGCTCTATTCAATAATTATCTAAAATAAAAATGAATCTAGCTCGACTCGAAATTCAACCACAATAGATGAGATCTGACCTATTTTTGCATTTTTAAATTGAGCCAAATATCTAACTATAAAAATTGTTATACCAATAAATTAATATTATTTGAAATTAAATATCGACTATGTCAAAAGTAACTTTAACCTGCCAATCAATTTTAAATTAAACATGACAATTACCTACTTAATTAATAAAAAAATTGTTACCTTTTATGTAATTGTTTTTTTATATAGGGAATAACAATATTGTGTGAAACTAACTACTCTGCGGACTAAAATCCCGACCAGCGTTGAATTACACCCACAATATCTACCCATATATTCTTTATTATTAGCTTTTCTAATATTCTTTACTGTATTAGACAGGTATTTTAAGCTAATATAAATTATTAAATCATCTACAATTCCTATCGATGAAGTCTCTGATACCAAACATACATAGATATGCTAATGAACAATTCCACAGACAAAGCTCTATTCAATAATTATCTAAAATAACAATTAATCTAGCTAAATTTACTAACCTGGTTTAATGAAAATATTTTATAAATATCTGAGTTCACTTTTGAAACTGTGGGAACTCGAAAATTCAACCACAATAAATGAGATCTGACCTATTTCTGCATTTTAATTTAAAATTGATTGGCAGGATAAAGTCACTTTTGACATTGTGGATATTTATTTTCAAATAATTTTAATTTGTATAATAATTTTTATTGTTAGATATTTAACCTAAAGGAGGCCACTTGAAGCAGCAATCCTAAAAATGCAGAAATAGGTCAGATGTCATCTATTGTGGTTGAATTTTCGAGTTCCCATGGTTTCAAAAGTGAACTTATATTTTGAATACAGTTCTAATAGAGTAAGAAATGTTACAAAAGCTGATAATAAAGAATATATGGGTAAATATTGAGGGTGTAATTCAACTCTGGTAGGGGCTTTAGTCAGTAGAGTAGTTAGTTTCACACAATATTATTAATATCTAAAAATATGTAAAAAATATACCTGATATATTACAAAAATTTCGCTTGTGATTAAAATGCATAGAACGTTACGCACTGGCGCTATAATATATATTTATATCTATGCGGTTTACTTGTCTGTAGGAGTATATCTCATATATATATATTATATTATCGCTCACCGTTTGTAACTAATTTAAAATTCATAGATGAATATAGTGATGAATACGAATAAAGTAATAAAATGAGACATATATAGATAGGTAATTAAATATATTAGTTCATAATTTAGTAGATATTTTAATTTATATTTGACGTTTCAGAGTTAATTATAATATTTTTGCCTGAACGATATAAGGCGACACAACGCAGATACTTAGAAGGCGTCAGAAATCTTACGCAGATTAGGTATATTTAAAAATAATTTTTATACTTGTTGTATATGCATACACGAGATTAATCCTTTAAAGCGAAAACATATACGTTAACTTAATAATTATGTTTGGCACTTAATTGGTATGTTACCACAGTTTTCTATTTTCTAATTATTTTAAAAAAAATAATTTCGTAAGAAATTATAAAAGGAGAACCGATGGGCAAGAATGTTGTGAGAAAAAAGTAAACTATAAAGTGTTCTTATTCTCAAATTAGGTTTAAAAAGTGCTGAATTAGCGTATAACCATACACAGATTGTTGAACAATAATCTAGATTATTTAAAATAGATATAAATACAAATTGATATATTACCATAATTTCGTATTTGACTAGACATTGTACTAATAATGATTTTTATATAAATTGATACTAGAACTATTACAAATAATATGCAGTTGTTTCGTGCAATTTATTATTTTCTTTTTTTGCATAAAGTAACAATCATTATAATTTTCTATAAATGATACTGCAGGAAACAACTATTCCGCGGACTAATGCCCCGACCGGCATTGAATTCCACCTGCAGTATCTGTGGGAACAGCCAAGAACCCTTGTCGGCCACCCCACCAGACATATATTTGTTAGCCCTCATCAGTATGCCACAGGTGAAATGACCGACAATTGAACTGGGTGTTCCTTCGTATGTAGGTTCACATATAAATCGAGTGCAGGTGAGATATAAGTAGTCTGCTACCTACATTGCAGCAGGCACTTAACCACAGACCCCTCATCCTGACCGACGAGCCATTAAATCTATAAATGATACTGCAGGAAACAACTACTCCACGGACTAAAGCCCGACCGGCATTGAATTCAATTCAATTCAATGCCGATCGGGTCAAAATTTTATTTCATTAAAAATGAAAACGAGTTAGTAGAATGATTGGCATTTGTCAGGCAATTTCTAAAAAAATCATATACAGACAGCAACGACAGCGATATTGGATGTTCAGGATGTTCTAATATCTAATACAAATAATGAGCTCCTATCCAAGTCTACTATGCATTCTATTACAATTTTAAGGATCAACAAATACAATTTTTAGGCATAGGTCAAACCATAAACAAAACAACATCATTGAATTAATAAAATTGATACCAAATATAATTATTATTATCTAAATAACAAACAAGATCATCCAAAGGCCGCGGTATTAATAAATTGTTTGTCTTCCCAAAAATATTTATGATGCAAAAAATTACACCATTTCCAGTCTTATAACTATATTGATTTAATAACTATTTTAAGAGCGCCGTATTCTTGAAACAGTGTTTTCTACAGATACAAATAATTATTTGTGTCTGTAGAAAATTATAATTTTAGACATTTAAGAACTGACTAATACAGAGCTTAGCAGCAATTAACAGGACCTGCTGCATGCAAGTAAAACAAATATTGAAGGACAGAAAGTGGTTTAACCAATGCCTTTTTAAGTACAGAAATCTTTAAATACGTATTTTTTTTTAATGTAACTGTAGATGTAAATATTATTATAACAAAAGCTCACATAGTTCTGCATATAAGATTGTTCATTTTTGTTTATAAGTATGTGAAAATAATTGTTAGAATGTGGGGGTAAGAATAGCAAAACGCCTGTCTTACAAATGCTTTTTAAAAGTTATTATATTATTTGAGAATAATTTAAATAGTAAAAGTGTATAAATAATACATCAAGAATTTTATTTCTGACATTGGTTTTGTTCAACGCGCTTTATTTTTCTAGATTTCTGTACCTAAAAATACCACAAATTTGATCATTCTACGACGAGAAATACTGATTGTTAGTTAAAAAAGAATGAAAAAAAACTCATTATAGGTGTATATAAGTGTTTTTAATTTTAGGAACTATATTTTATTTCTATTTCAGAATTATATTTTACGTATTGACCCCAATAATCAGTATACATATAATATACGCAGACACATAAAAAGAGATAAACAAAAAACAATATTTATAAATATGAAAAAAATAGACTATAACTGAGTAATATACTATGAATGTAACAATCATGAACATAGACATCCAATTTTCTTAAAATAACCTCTGCAAGATTTTCTATAAGGTAAGTCACATAAGATTCTGATTGCTTTTTTTTGTATCAAGAATACATCTTTAGATTCACTAGATCCTCCCCAAAGTTCTATCCCATATTGCAATAAACTCTGAAAATATGCAGAATAGACCAACTTTGCTGTGGAAAAATCAATATATTTTTTTGATGGTTAAAAATGCATATATAGCTTTTCCTAACTCCGTTTTTAAATTTGTTATGTGATCAGTTCAGTTCAGTTGAGAGTCAATATGAATGCCAAGAAATTTCGTAGAGTCTACCGGGTGTATTTCATCACCGCTTACTTTTAAAATAATATCTGTTACCCCACGTAATTGAAATGTAATATTATTGGTTTTGCTACAATTAAGTACCAGCTCATTAGCAAGGAACCAATCAGAAACACCTTCTACGATATTTTGTGCTTTGGTTATTAAATTATTTCTATTAGCCTCCCTTATCAATAAGCTGGTGTCGTCAGCAAATAACGAAAATGTGGCTTCTGGAAAATTTGGTACGACATCATTAATGTACAACAAAAATAATAGTGGCCCCAAAATAGATCCTTGTGGAACTCCACATTCAACCACGGCATATTTCGAATGAATCTTTTTCGTTATACAATTTTTAATTTCAATTATTTGAGTGCACATCTGTCTTTTCAGTAAAAATGTTTTAAACCAATTATTTTTAGTATCAATTATGCCATAATATTCCAATTTGTGTAGCAACAGTCGATGATTAATACAGTCAAAAGTCTTAGACAGGTCACAAAATATTCCCCTGTTTTCTAAACTAATGTTTATGCTTACTAATAATTTAAAAGCAGCGTCTGTGGTATTAAGATTTTCCCTGAACCCAAACTGAGAATTATCTAAAATATTGTAGTTATTTGAATATAACAACAATTGTTGTTTAACATGTATTTAAGGATTTTTGAAAAAGACGGCAACAGTGATATACCTCGGTAATTTGTGGGAAGCAATTTATCACCTTATTTGTGAAGTGGTTTTGTTATTGATTTTTTAAAAGATTCTGGAAATTCACCATTTACTAAAAACAGATTAATTAAGTACTTTAAAGGTTCCACTAAAGCGTCCACATTACTTTTTATTATAGTAATAGGGATATCATCATAGCCTGCAGACATCTTGGGTTTTAAAGAGGCTTTTTTACATCTGGACAAGTGACCTGTCTAAACCGAAATTGGTTTGTGTGGTTAACTATGACTTATTAATATAACTTGCACTTGACTGTTTTGATTTCTTATTTGGCAAAATATTCTTTGTCAAATGCACTAATAAAAAAGCAGTTTAGACAAAACTATGCATAAGTAACCTAAAGAGGCTTTTTCGGATTCCAATTATTTTTATAACAAGAGATAAGTATATGTAACATATGTATGCAATAACTTCAAAATACTTAGTGGTGACTTTTCTATCTTTTTGGGAAGTATATAGTATTTTTTGGCAATACTTTAGGTATAATTTTGGTAATTGGTTAAATACCCTACTAGTCATTTTCAAGGGCCAAGGGTAAATAGTGGGTCTATACATAGTGTCTGCGGTGAAACATTTTCTCAAACTTTAATTAATATTATTTTTCTCATTTACGTATATAAACACAGTTACTGGTCATGTAACCCGGAAGTCAGTGAAGAGGTTACATAATATGTTACATAACTTCATAAAAATATATATCTACAAATTCCAGTAATACCAGTGTTGGTCTTTAACCATGTTAATTAATTGTCTTCTGAATTATAACTGGATAAAACTATCTAAAGTTTTAGTATAATTTGTATAACTTTGTGATGATTCTAATCACAATATAAAAACACCCGATACATAATAATAGTAATTAATTTAGAACGATATATTATGATTCCTACACGAGATGATTAATTTGATTTTTTCCACTCTGAGGCCAGTCGGTCATTAGATATTATGTAATTAAGACAGTAGGATTAAATCTATGTATTAGTTCATATAAATAAGTATAAAAAGTGTAACAAAAAAGCAGGTCATCCTATTAACCGCATATTTTTGGCGAAAAGTATAACGATTTAATCGTACCTACCTATATTTAAAAATACCTCCCTTAATATATACTGGATGTTGAAGTGGTTGAACTTTTAAAATTGTTTTTGTTTGCAATATATTTTTCAATTTCTCACACATAAGTTTCAAATTTATTAGAGATGCTTCAGTGGTTAACTAAAGGGTATTATTGGTAAATAATAATATATGTTCCTTTATTTTTCACAATACATATTACAAATTACAAAATATTTTTATAATAAGGAGGCGGAGTTCAACCAAGCTGCTCTTCCACGCAACCTCCTTTCCCATACTAAATAATTCACTAGACATAAATCGAATAAGATGGGGAGATTCCATTCTGTCTCAAACAGTATTTAAGGCCCAAAAGAAGATTTTAGGAATTTTAGCTGATCTCTCAAGCACTCATACTTGTAGGGGTCTTTTTGTTGAGGTCAATATTTTAACTGTAACATCATTTTATATTTTAAAGTTATATGTATATATTTATAAAAATAAAAATAAATTCATGCTTAATCGAGATATTCATTCTATAAATACTAGAACTAAACATGAGTTTCGTTCACCATTTGTAAAATTATCAGTTGTTTCCAAGTCACCTGGCCATATTGGCTAGAAAATTTTTGTACTCCCTAGTGATATAAAGTCAAGTGAAAACTTGCATGTCTTTAAATCTATTCTTAAAAGTTCTTGATACGTAAGTATTTCTATGCTCTCCGAGAATTTTTCTCTGACATGTAGTATTTTATATACTTCTACATAACTGTTTTTATCTAGTATTTGTTTTGTTTTATATTCATGTATGTATTTTTTTATACAGTATGCTCCAAAAGTATGGAATAAATTCAATAAAAACTAAACAATTATTTTTTGGGAAAAATCCTCGAACAGGTCGATTTTTAATTTAAAAAATACATATTTTAGCGTAAAATGCAATTTTCAAATGTCATTTGTTTTCGAGTAATGACGTCATCGATTTTTTTTAAATGGCAACACCACATTTTTTTCCTTGATTCTGAAAGATCGTTTAATTCTCCATCAGACAGTACTAAAATTTTGCCCTCTTACATAGGAAAGTTTTCGAGTAAATGACGATTGAATGTTAGAAAACGTAAATTTTATCCATAAAAAAGTAATAATTCTGAGGTATGTAAAATAAAATACAATTGATTAAATTTTATACTTAAATTAAATGTTCGAATTGCCTTCCACCAACTTCTTGACAATGCGTAAGTCTGTGAAGAAATTCTTCTTGCACATTATGAATGATTTCTGGGGTAACTCTGCGTATTTCGTCCCGAATGCGATTTTGAAGTTCTTCTAAATTACGTGGTTTATTAATGTACACTTTTGACTTCAAGTATCCCCATAAAAAATAGTCAAGAGGTGTAAGATCTGGCGATCTTGCAGGCCATTCTATCGGTCCGCGTCTGCCGATCCATCTCCCAGGAAAACAGTTGTCCAAAAAATCTCGTACAGGGTGCGCATAGTGCGGAGGTGCACCGTCTTGCTGAAACCATATGGTATCGTCAGGAATGTTAGGGTCAGTATCGTTAGGAAAAATTACTGCAAGGCTGCAACAAGGTAATTTTCTAGAAACTCTAAATATCTTTGTCCTGTAAGGGTTCCTTCAAAGAAGAAAGGCCCTACTATTCTGTCGTCAACTATTACTAGCCCACACATTTAATTTCTGAGGGTGTTGGGTATGTGGCTCTGCCATCCAATCAGGATTTTCCCGACTCCAATATCTGCAAGTTTGACGGTTTATTGTACCATTCAGATAAAATGTGGCCTCATCTGAAAAAAGTATTTGCCGGTGTAAATTTCTATTTCCTTGACATAAATCCATTAGAATTTCGCAAAAGTGTAAGCGGCGATCGGGATCATCTTCATTGAGTTCCTGCACAAGTTGAATTTTGTAGGGATGATATTTTTCCTTCCTCAAGATACGTATCACTGTGCTCTGACTAGTGTCATTGTTTAATACAACCAATCGTGAAGAATTATGAGGATTATCCACCATACTTATCAAAATGTTCTGTTTCTGATTTTCATTATTGCTTGGACGTCCAGGTTTTGGAATATTTACAACATTGCCAGTTTCTCTAAATTTAGACTCTACCTTACTGACTGTTGATTGGCTGATAGGGCGATCTGGATATTTTTCATTAAATAAATCGCAAACTTCCTGCTGAGTTCTAGTCATATTCCCGCATCCGATAAGAATTAAAATTTCAATTCTTTGAGTAACAGTTAAATGTGCCATAATACTTTAAATTGAATAACAATTTCTATGTCGCTTACAATACTTATTAGAAAGTCGGTGTGATAATGACACTTTGCAAAGATTTTCACCTACGTGATCCATAAAAGAACTATGGAATTCGAAAAACTAAACTTGATAACGTTTTTGCTTTATTTTAATTGATTTACGTTTTCTAACATTCAATCGTCATTTACTCGAAAACTTTCCTATGTAAGGGGGCAAAATTTTAGTACTGTCTGATAGAGAATTAAACGATCTTTCAGAATCAAGGAAAAAATATGGTGTTGCCATTTAAAAAAAAAATCGATGACGTCATTACTCTAAAACAAATGACATTTGAAAATCGCATTTTACGCTAAAATATGTATTTTTTAAATTAAAAATCGACCTGTTCGAGGATTTTTCCCAAAAAATAATTGTTTCGTTTTTATTTAATTTATTCCATTCTTTTAGCGCATACTGTATATGTAATATTCACTTTGATTTTGTACTCTATTGACTATTGCTATACATTATTATTATTATTATTATTATTATTATTATTATTATTATTATTATTATTATTATTAGTAATAATAATAATTATACAATTTACTCAAACCAATTATATATTTCTACGTGTGTACAGAAATTTTTTGATATGCTTCTTTAAATCCTACAAACTAGTACTGGTTTGTTTATAGTCTGGGTTGTTACAAATTATAGTTGCATTATACGAAAAAGATTTCTTAAATTTAGGAGTATAATGTTTAGGACTACAGAATATATTACGACAATGTGTATATCTACTCGTTTAATAAGTTTCTCAAATAAGTAAGCCAGTCATTTTCTTCGCAGATTTTAAATAACTGACAGGCCATACGCAAATCAAATCCCTTGTCCAATGATAGTTATTTACTTTGATATAATGAATCGGTAATATGATCATATTTACGTATTGTCTGCTGGTCTCTTCTTAACAAGGCAGGCCAATAGACTTCAATACAGTATGTTAAACTGGACAGTATCAGTGAATCACATAATTTAAGCTTAACAGAAGTAGAAAGATAATCTTTATGCATATACAGGGTGTCCAGAAAGTAATGGGACCCAGCTGGAACATAACTTCCTGTGATCAAATAGAACCGATTTAGACAAATTTAGCTTAGTCTAAAAGTGCTTCATTTAGAAGTTACAGGGCTTAAAAAAATTGTTTTCTTGTTATGGGCATAATTAATAAACGAAACGTCCAATTTTGATACAGTTATGTTTTATATAAGTAAAAGCATTGCGAAGGAGTCAGTAGTGCTGCATATCGCTCTAGGCAGTTTTCTTGTAACTCATTTTTATCGTATCTTTTTTGTTAGTCCTATTCTGATACGCTTGACGGAAAATCATGATGAAGAAATTAATTTTGCGTAGAAAAGCTATCCATGTAACTGTACCTTCTTTCTGCAGTTCCTCCATTAAATTGATTTTGACAGTAAACAGTAATCATATCTACCGTTCTGCTGGAAAACTGTTTATGTTGAGGTATGTTTTCAAAATTTGACAAAATAATACTAATAATTTGAAATTATTTACACATTACATTTACACTTTACACAATTACACAACGATAATTACTAACTCAGTACAATAATTCATATTAATCTGACAGGCTTTTGATCAAATTTTATTTAATTTAAGCGTATCAACGTCAGTTTGACAAGTGGTAGCTTGATCGAATTAGAAAATTTATTTCTATTTTAATGTGCGGGACTTTTCAAACGCGTTTTTACTGAAAACTGTGCATATTATCAACACGGAATAAGTATAGCTATTCTACGAAAAATTAATTTCTCCATCATAATTTTCAATCAACCGTACCAGATTAGGACCAACAAAAAAGATACGATAAAAATTAATTGTAAAAAACTGCCAAGAGCGCCCTCTACGATATGCGGCACTACGTACTACTTCACAATCCTTGTACTTATCTAAAACATAATTGTACCAAATTTGAACATGATTGGATGTTTGGTTTATTAATTATGCTCATAACAAGAAAACAATTTTTTTTCTTTGAAGCCCTGTAACTTCTAAACGAGGCACTTTTGAACTAAGCTAAGTTTGTCTAAATCAGTTCTATTTGATCGCAGGAAGCTATGTTTAAGCTGGGTCCCATTACCCTGTATAACAATTTTAACTTATGAGTTTTTAACCGAAGAACTGAGATGCTCTCTATATTTCAATTCATCATCCAATAATAAACCAAGATTCGATAACAGCTAAAACTTTTTTATTTAAAATTAGTTTAAAATGAGGATTATTAAGAAAATTATTTTTGTTATTGCCAAATAACAACATTTGAGTTTTACTTTTGTTTAGAACTAACTTAAGTGCCCTAGATACCATTACAATTTATTTTTAATTCTCATTAATAAGTTTACTCGTGTCTTTAACATCCATTTGTGAAAAAAAATTGGTGTGTCATCTGCGTATTGATGTATAAAACCAGTTATTAGATAATTATAAAAAAAAGAATGGATCAAGAACACTTCCTTGCGGGACACCAACTGTATTAACGGTATAATTTGATACAGAACTATTAACGATTACCTTTTGTCTTCTATTCAATAAATAACTTTTAATAAACAATGACACTGAATCATGAAAACCAATATATTGAAGTTTTTTAAATAGGATATCACGTCGAAGAGTATCAAATGCTTTGGAGTAATCTAGTAATATCAAAAAAGTATTTTTATGTTTATCAGTTGCCTTGAATATGTCATCAGTAACTTAAAGTAAAGCTGCTGTTGTACTATTACGAAAACCAGATTGTGTAATTGGTAAAATTGAATATTTGGACAGAAATTGGTTAATTTGTTCAACTACTATTTTTTCAAATATTTTTGAGACTGTTGGTAATATGCTTATTGGTCTATAATGTGATAATTTGAACTTAAATATTTAGGGATAGGTTATTTCTACTGCCTCGGGTAAGTATTTAGAGTTGCTAATAATAAATGTTAAATATTCACTTAAAGCAGGAAAGACTAGAGTTAACATTTTTATATCTATTCCATCTGTCCCTTTTGCGTTGGACTTAATACTACGTATAATCTTTTCAACTTTTTCAATACTAATACTAACAAATTTCATTTGGCTGTCAATAACGGAATATTTGCCATTATATTTCTAAAGTAAAATATTATCTTTATCTTCATCCGTCACACAAAGTAGATTATTTATAAAATAATACTTGAAATCATTGCATCAGTCCTATGTTTTATATTTAATATATGCTTTATCTCTGATTGTCATCATAAATTTGATATTTGGGGTAAACCAAGGAGCAGATGGTTTAGAAATTTGGCAGTTTTTTGGGTGCATGAATATCGAAAATTTCATTAATTATTAGTTCAAAATTCTACCCTAGCATCTATCGAACCAATATAATAAATATTCGACCAGTATACGCAGAACTATATAAGCTTATTTTATAATAATATTTACATCTACAGTTGAATATAAAAAATTACGTACTTTAAAAGTTTCCTGTACCTGTATTCTGTTATTATACAGTGTGGAAGAAAAGTATGGAATAAATTCATTATTTCTAAAATAACGAAGTTTCATGAAATTTCCTCGGACACGTCGATTTTGCTTCTTAAAAAGACTCTTTTTTCTATACCAACGTATTTCCGACGTTCATTTGTTTTTGCGTGATGACGTCATCGGATATTTTTTTAAATAGAACCCCTATATTTTTTCATCGGATTCTTGTAGAGTTTAACTTGCTGAATTCAAAAATGTATAACTTCAATACTTTATTCCTTCAATTCAAGAATACGGCGCTCTTAAGTCATTACTCTGCCGCTATCTGTAACTTTGTATGACTTTTAAAAATCGAATTTATTTTGAAAAAACAAGAATTTTAGGAAAACTTAACAAGAATAATAAACTATTTTAAATAAAATTCTACACTACAATATTGGAAAACCTTGTCCATGTCTGCACGTTTTAAAAAATGATGGAAACAAAATACCCCTTTGCTCCAGTTTTTACGTTTGTTCTTTTAGGCGTTGTTTTCAATAATACCGTAAGAATTTGGTCAACCACATGAAATCTCTCTATTCAATTTCAAAATGATACGTGAAAAATTCACAAAGTTATTGCGGAAAAAACAGTTTCAAAAGTTCAATATCCTGCATCTTTTATGGAAGGCATTTTTGTATATAGGTGAGTGGCATTAAATCGCCATTTTTGTCATCAAAATTACTCACTCAATGAAGTGATCTGTGGCCTATAACACAAGCCATACAAGTGTAACAAGTGTAGCACTTGCAAGAAATTCACTTGTAGTTACAAGTCCTTAGATATTCTATAACACAAATTTCACCGCGACACTTGTAGGAAACAGGAAAAAGTCGTACAAATGTAGCTAATAATCTACAAGACTTGTAGAATATGTAGAAGTCTGTAAAGTGAGGTTAATTTATTTTCTTTTTCGTTTTGTTTTCACGAGGTTATAATGTCGTCCAAAATAATAAGCAGAGAACGAAAAATGCAGTTCTTAATGAAAGTAAAAGAAAATAAAAGCATTCTTTTCGGTGCTTTTGCCTTTTAGCGATACGTTACAGTAGAAAAGTGGAAAGAGCTGGCAAATCTTGTCAAAAGTATCTGTCTAATGTCGGTAGATAAAGATTGGACCTATGCCAGGGACACACTATGGAAAAACTTGAAAAAAGGTGCTATGGTAAGTACTGCTATTTTCGTTCAACAGTTTATAAATATATACGGGGTGATGCAGAACTTATTCGGTGGAGTTACAAAAAATGTTAGGAATTTACAGACCTTAAAAAATAAAAATTGATATGTCGCTGCACAAAATTTTGACCGTCTCGTGACCTCGTGTTGAAATGATATGTTTAGACCAAATATTTTAAGCAACTCATACCAAAAATAAAATTACTTCAGACTTGGTTTACTTGGTTTTTTGAGAATCCACTCTTTGTTAACCCTTTAAAAAATCAAGGACATTTTGGTGTAAATGTGTGGTGTGGTGTCATTGAATATCATCTCATATGGTCGTACATTTATGAAGGTGTGTTGAATAGTATAGAATACTTGCGTTTCTTGCAAGAAGAACTCCCAGAACTTCTCAAAAACATCCCTTTGCAGTTGCGAAGGGGTTTGTGGTTCCAGCATGATGGAGCCCCACCCCATAAAGCTTTTATTGTGCAGGACTATTTAAATACTGTGTTCGGGGACCAATAGATTGGAATAAATGAACACATAAAATGGGCAGGAAAATCTCCCGAAATAACTCCTTTGGATTTTTTTGTGGAGTTTCCTTAAGAATAAAGTCTATAAAAGTATGTCACATAATGTAGAACATTTAAAAGACAAAATTTGAAATGCCTGTGAAAAGCTTATTCCTAACATGCTGAGGAACGCAACTATAAAAGAAGTTAGGTCGGTTCGATTTATGTTTAGCTACAGGGGGTGGACATATAGAAAATATGTTATAATAATAATTGTAGTTATATATCCAAAAATATTTGTTGTTTTTTATTCCACTTTTATTGTTTTTCTTTTCTTTGTGATTGATTAAAGACATGTTTAGTATTTAAATATGTATTTGGCATTACCATTTTAAGGACTTCTGGTAACTTGCATCATTAACAGTGTTATAGCAAGCCTTGTATGAATGTCTTCAACGGCCTTCTATTTTTAACGAAGCAATGAATCCTAAAATAATAATTGTTAATCGTTTGTAATTTTAATTTTACTTCTGATCAACTTTTTAATGAAAATAGATATAGAATATTTTTTAAATAAAATTTTATCGAAAAAATATGTTTTTTTTTAAATATGAAAAATACAGGTATGTTCCTGGAAAAAAATATTCATGACGTCATAAACACAATTTTCGAAATATCTAAAACTTTAAATTTTGGTACAAAATACACCTCAATCCATGCCGTTTGAACTCCATTCTTTAAATTTTTAGTAACATTTTTTATTACCCCGTAATATCATTTGGGCGTCGAGTTTAGGACACCCTGTACGAAATACCTGAGACACTACATTATTACCGCACTTATGTTGTTATACAAACTTCAGATGCGTACACTAATAATATCTATATGCCACTTATTGCGTAAATAACAGTTATGTTGTTTTATAAAAAAATGCCGATCTCATATTTTTGCAACCAATGAAACTAGACATTACGCGTGAGAAATTTTTACCTCCGCTTTAAACCATAGTTATTTATAAAATTTCCTATCACATTTGATGTTATTGTTTCTCATAAAGAAACTGTTAAAAAAGTGTTACAGGCCTTGAATCCGAATTGCTTGTTATATAAGCAGATTTAATTGCGTATGTCGACCAGATTTGGAACAGTGATCTATATTAAAAAAACATTATCGTTCATTTCAACGTGGTTCATTAATATTGCATTAAAACACATAAAATATACAATGTGAGCTATCGAAAATTTGCCACCCTGGTTTTATTCGTTATGATACACTAAAGAACAAGAAGGTGCAGAATGTAAAAATAACTAAGCCTATGTTACAGAAATATAATAATGAAACAAAAAAAAAATAATCTAAAAAAAAACTGTTTATATTATTTAAAATATAATCATAAAGGCTACAATAAAAAATATCTATCTTCTTGTAGTTGTTATTATAAGTTCTACACATAAATTTTATAAGACAATTTTGCAATTTGTTCCCGCTACTTCTAGGTGCAATATTTTAGTTCATCTCGAACTTTCACGGGGAATAGGGCATCTTTTGCTACAGCTGGGCAAATACATTGCAATTCTGTTCTAACCGGAAAAATTCAATGTATGGACTGCAGTTTTCGGTGATCGGCTGGTGGCTCCTTTTTTTCTACCTGGTAATTTGATTGGCCAAATGTATTTGCAATTACTGGAAGATGCTATTGACCCTGCCTTGAGTGATATTATTGAACATGTTCCAGGGTAAGATGAAGGTCATTTGATTTTTCAACTGGATGGTGCTCCTCCGCATTATGCGTTAATTCTTCGTCAGTATTTGGACCAAAGTTTTCCGCGTAATTGGATTGGGAGAAAAGGCAGCTTTGAGTGGCCTCCGCGATCACCGGATTTATTGCCCCTTGTTTTTTTTGTAGCGACACCTAAAAAGTAAAATCTATAAAACATAGCCAGCATCGCTGCAAGATTTGAGTCAAAGAATCGTCGACGAATGCCATCGAATCACTTCGGAAATGCTTGAAAATGTGCGCGAACGTTTCGAACAAAATCTTTATTCTTGTATGGAAGCGGGCGGTCATCAGTTTGAACATTTAATCAACTAAGTAGTAAGTAAGCAACTAAACATAATTTAAATTTTAAACTGTAAATTTTTTGCAATTGGCGGAATTATAAAATTTAAAGTTTGTTGTAAAGAGAATTGTAAGAGCTTTCAAAATAAATATTACTCAACCTCCAATGCCTTTTAAATATTTTGGGGTGAAAGTGGCGGAGTCAGAAATACCAGCAAAGACTAAAATCGACGGGTCTGACCGTTTTTCTACAATCTTGACGCAGTTCCTGAAAGTGGCTCTGTTTCGTTTTCATTTGGCCGCCCTGTATATGCAAGCGAAATCAATTTAAATCTGCAGCAGTGTGAAATTATTCGGCAAATTTCTATACTTTACATGGACCATGGCACATATTAATGAGCCATGAGTCATTAAGAACGTTGCAGTGTGCAATCACTAAATTGAGGCTTTTATTACTCTTGGTCAACTTTTAGGGATACCATAAATATGTTATTACTTTATTGTTGTATTTAGTATTGATGATTATTCTATGTCTAAATGATTTCCTGTTTGTTTCATTTGTATACAGAAAAAAATCATTACCATCGCTGTTGAAATAACTTCATTGAGGTCACTCATAATTATACACATTTTTTTGTAAATGGTATTGAGTAATTTAAAATTAAATTTCTTAATATATTGAGATGAGGTGTAAGTTTAGGTGGGTATTTGGTTTCCATGGTAAGAGCACCTTGGAAATCAATTATTACACACAGTATATTCAGTGAACACACATTCACAACACAACAGTTTGAAACTAATCCCTGACTCTACAATAAAGTTGCAACTCTAGTATCTATAATAAAAATTTCAGCTCTCCAGGTGGTTGGGTAGTAAATAATTTTTTTATGATCATTTGAGGACATCTCATTTAATAGAATGATAAATTCTTATATAAGGTAATAACAGATTAACTGATAATAATGATTTACCTTTTTGGTCAGTGGTCGCGTGGTTTAAGGCGTCAGTACTTGAATCGAGATGACCAGATCGCTGTGGGTTCGACCCCCGTAGCCGGTAGACCGTATATAAGCTATATTCGTGGAGAGGATTGGCATCCTCCCTGCGGGTATGGTAGGGTGGAAAAATGTTGGCTTGGGTCAATGTGAGAGATTGATACCGGTCTATGTTTGACTACCCCCCTAATTAATGAGGTTTTCCAGGTTTCCCTCATTCTTGTACTGAATGGTGGTTAGGGCCTACCAACGTAAGTCGTTCCTGGGCGCAGATGCAGCCTGCTGCCGTCCCCTCTCCCGCACAAGTTTTCGACTTCTGGGCTAATACTCGTGATTAGAATGAGGTGGAAATGGTAGAGATATTATTATTATTATTACCTGAAAGCACCACGTAGGGTACGAAACAATTTGTAGAAAATTTATAGCCAAATAGAGTCAGGAGAGTTCCTTTTGAAATTAGACATTATTATAAATGTAATAATAAAATAATAGAATGCAATGGTTTGTTATTTAAAGGGAAACAGTTAACTATTTAAAACATAATAAGACTTGATATAAATAAAATACATTATTGTCATCTTGGCATTCAGAAATCTAAAAAACGAACAATTAGTTGTTTTTATTGGCCTGGAATGAGTAAACAATTATCTCAACAAAAAGAAACTTTAATACCACATGATGTACCATATATACCGTAGTATAAAATGAGATGCTATATTTTATATTTAGGAAAGATAATGCATTTATTAGTTATAGATTATTATACTAAATGGGTCGAATTAATATAAATTAATCTTCACAGAGCACAAGATGTGGCAGATTAGTTATGAAACCAGATAGACTGATTTATTCTTATTCAGATAATTGTTAATTTAGTTAGATTTCAGTTATAGATAATACTGTACATTATTTTATTAAAAGGAAGATGTTGTAAATATAGCCAATTTACTATACTACAAAATAAAAAACATGTACTACTTTTTACATACACAAAATACCATCTGTAGGATAGTTCCAATAAATAAATAGAATCTCTCTGTTTCAATCATAACAATAATTATTAAATAAATAAATAAAAATTTACGTGTTATGAGACACTACATTCAATAGAAATACCACAGATTCCTTAGGTGAAAATAAATTGATTTAACGTAACATATCTATATCCCAAGTCGAATAATAAAAAAGATACAGGGTGTCAAAGTTAAAATTTTATTTTCGATATTTGTAGATAACTTCTTAAAAAATCCAAATATTTACATAAAATTGGTAAATCAGGGGTTCTTGCGGGCGAGAAATTCAATTTTGTTCGACAATCGATTCTCCTACCTGTTTTATTTGCTGAAGTCGGTAGGAGTAACCATTTTTAAAATATTCCTATTTGAAATGCTCAGTGCACGGAGTAAAAACTGTTTTGATTTCAGGTAAAGTGAATTATGGAGACGCGCAAAATTTCAAAAAGATCGGCCTGCTTTGATAAAATCTTTGTGCTTTGTTGAAAAATCGTTTCATCAAATATCTCCGATTTTCTTGAAAATTTGCACATCTCCATAATTTACCGTTCTGAAAACTTTTTCAAGTAACAATTTGCTGTATTTTCAGTAGAAAAGGTACTTTACCTGAAACAATAACAGTTTCCAATCGGTGCACTTAATATTTCAAATAGGATTATTTCGAAAACTGTTACTCCTAACGACTTCAACAAGGTATACATTTTTTAGTTATAACAGGTAGGAGAATCTATTGTTTCAATAGTCAGATGGATACACTAAGCAGCAAAGAAGTTCTGCCATTTAAAAAACATGATGTCATAAGTGGCGCCCTCTACTAGTGACGTCAAAATTAAAAACAAATTTGAATTTCTGGCCCGCAAAAACCTCTGACTTACAAATTTTATGTAAATATTAGGATTTTTTAAGAAGTTATCTACAAATATCGAAAATAAAATATTTTCTTTGACACCCTGTATCTTTTTTATAATGCGTCTTGGGATATAGGCACAGTTTATACAGTTCGTCGAGTGAAGGTTCCAGAGGGTGTGGCTAAATCGCGGCTAAATGCGCAATGAACACCAATGAAATTCATTCGTACACGATGAAGTGGGAGAAAATCTATTTCTTGACAAATCACCGTGCCCCTTGAGCGCCCGAATGTGCGCGGCTAAATGTGCAGTCGTCTTTTGGCCGTCTAAAAAAACGAAATCTGGGACCTCGACATCAAAGGAGCTGACGTGAAGACGACGGACTGTACAATAGACTGTGATATAGGTATGTTAGGTTAAATCGATTTATTTTCTTGCTACTTCATTTAAAAACACCCTGTACGTGCAGTGCAAATATTAGTTAAGGCGCATTTACACATGCATAGATTTAGTGGCGCCAATAGTTACTGGAGCGTTAGTAAAATAAAATTTCTTATGTAAACCTCTACTGGCGTACCATTTTTATTAGTGCAATGATAAAAATGGCATGCCAGTAGTGGTTTACAGATGAAATTTTATTTTACTGGCGCCACTAAGTCCATGTATGTGTAAACCGGCTATTACACACTCAAGAAACATGCGACCACTGACAATTTTAGTTGATTGAGTAAATACAATCTTCAATGTGTTTACGTATGTTGTCCAAAGTTTCTACTTATTATAAACAAAGAAAACATTGAAACACTAAAAAGTTCTACGGTGTTCTTGGAAGCTTTTAGATAGATAATTTCAAAGTAAAAACGTGTTATTATTGTTTTGCTTTCATAGATTGTATTGTTATGAAGTAAATAAATTCTGCTACATTGTAAAAATATATGAAACCGAATTTGTGAACACACTTATGACTATGTTAGGGTAGAAACACAGTAGAAGAAGGTTTCCTGCTGGCTAGTAACCGCGCTGATACGCGCACAACAAGCTGAGCTATTAAATTTGCTGTTACTTATTATACGAGTACATTACATATTTTGTACAAAAACTTCTATCTTATTGACTTCTTGTGGGTTCATATTTAGGATAAATTAATAAATTTGTATTGTAATCATTAAGAAGAATTGGTAAACAAATTTAAGACGTCTGCAATTTTTTTGATCTTTTTGAAATATACGGTTACCTGTTCTACAACATTAACCTTAACAGTAGATTTAGTAAATATAATTCCGTAATTTGAAATTTATTATAATTACGTAATCAAATTTAATTTACAGTTTATTTTGACTTTAAATATTATTTAACACTATTTTTCTTTTTCAGTGGTTTGGATGATATGTCCTGTTCGCAATGCATATCCTTGTTGAAACAAATTGCGGATGGAGGAAGGACTGTTATATGTTCAATACACACGCCTAGTGCTAAGTTATTTTCTGTGTTTGACAATGTCTACATTATTGCAGCGGGACAGTGTGTCTACCAAGGTTATGGTCCAGAAGTGGTACCGTTCTTGTCCAGCTTAGGAATCGAATGTCCAAAACATTACAATCCTGCAGACTTTAGTAAGCCTGTTATTTAGTTATTTGACAAGTCTTAATTTAATCATTTTTCAAAGAACAGGCGAAAAGATTATGTAACTGCATGTCCACAAATATTTCCTTACTGAGTTATAATACCATAAATATTGGGAAAAAAATACTCGAAATTAGTTTTGAATGAATTATTAAACTAAAGGACATTGAAATAACACATATACAAATAAATGAATACATTGTGATACGATGACTATCATTATTTAATCTATGTTGTTTTCATTGTTGTTATGCCGTATTCTAGGTAACTGTTCTTTGTCAGTAACAGAATTAGCATGCACATCCCTAAATTTAAAGTTCTTTCACGTGCGCTTGTTAGATCTACTTAGGCTCTGTGGAGCCATACAAATAAAAAATTGTAGACAATATCAACGATTAGACAAACTCTGTTGTTTATATACAGAGTTAACTCAGACTATGTATAAACATTTTTACCACGTGTTCAGGGAGACCTAAAAGACAACAAAAAATGTATTCGAAATTCTAGCTCGATATATTTTGAAAATTGGACAAAACCCTCTTTCCCCGGAAAATCAGCGGCTATGACAATCTTCGTCCGAGATGGCTTAGATATATCAATTACAATGCGGTTAATACGCTGCGGTATTTTTCATGAATTCTTCATTTCTTCGTTGCACACTCCCAAAGCTACATTTTCACTCATTACAGGTCCATCAGAATTATTTACTAGCATAATACACAGTCAGTGATTTCATATGAGGTATACCTACTAATAGACAACTCGCAATGTACCCGCGGCAGTCTTTAATTATAAAATTTTGTACCGTTGCCGTAGCTCCATTGGATTTTCTATCGACTTTAGAAAAATGAACAGTACATAGCATAGGACAGACCATGTTGTAGGGAAATATCTGTACCCGACGTCAATTTCTTTATTTAATTACTATAAAGTGTTTGAAACTAAAAATTATGACACCAAATTTTTTCTTTTTGTCAAAGAACACTGGTTAAAGAAAGGATTTTTACAGAACACTATAAACGTCTCGGGATGTTACAGTTTAAAATAGTATTAATTTGTTAATTGTTAATATTGTTGTTGTTATTAGTATTAATAGAATTTAAGTCTCCAACAATATAAGTTTAAAAATTTATGAAGTACACCTTGTACTAGTGCCTATAGATAGAAAATGATTTAACATTCTTGGAATATCAATCCTGAAAATAAATATCAGTAAGTTAGGTGCTACCATATCGGGTTTCTCATTAAATCATTATCTAAATTTTGTAAATACAATTTTTTCTCTAAAAGCACTACTTTTGACTCATGCAGAATATAACCTCGCGACTGACGGGTGGCCAGAGTCGTCTAGAAATAGTTAACCTTGTATATTTAATGTTTATATCACCAATGGTTTTGCCAAAGTCAAGCCAAACATTAAAACAAGATTAAAACCGAATGTGATTTCAAAAACCAAATGAAATACTGACTGAATTACCAACAGTAACCTCTTTTTTGTGATTGTTGTTGTACCTAAACCGAATCCGTATAATTTCGTCTTTGTCACGATCCGACGATTACCTTTGTAGGTCATGTGGATGGCTATTAATTTGCTTTGGAGACAATATCTGAATATTAGATTATTTGCTTTTTCAATGTTACAAATTAATTTATAGAAGTTTCAAAGCATTAAATAATGACTTTTTTCTACAGTAATTTAATACTTATAATGTTATATAATTTCAGTTATCGAAGTTTGTTGCATGGAGTATGGCGACTACCATGACCGCATGGTTACAGCTGTTGACAACGGTCGAATTAACTGTAATAATTTATGCAGGCTAGCTAGCATGGAAGAAGTTTCGTTGGACAATAGTATATCTTCGATTAAAGAGGATCCAATTTTATCCGAACAAAATTTTGACCACGGGTCTGGATGGTTAAGGCAATTTTACGTTTTAATTATGAGGATGTGGTTACAGATGTGGAGAGACAAGGTAATTTTAACGTAAACAACTATTTCTCCCGCCTTAATTTTATTTCATTTTCAATAATGTTGGTATTATTGATACCAAACCGTTCTAAATTCTTTTTATATATTTTTAGGTATTAATAATATTGTGCGAAACTAACTACTCTGTGTGCCCCAACCAGCGCTGAATTACACCCACAATATCTATCCATATATTCTTTATTATTAGCTTTTGTAACATTTTTTACTGTATTATATTAGCTTAAAATACCTTTCTAATACAGTAAAAACTGTTCTAAATTATTGTGATGTTTGAATTTTTGGTGTTTTGGAAAATTAACCGATCTTTCTTTGTTTCAGTGTTATTTACTTCTCAGGGTGTTTCTATATATAGCAATAGGAATTCTAATAGGCAACTTGTACATAGGGATGGGTCAGGATGGTTCCAAAACGATATTCAATTTTGGATTCTACTTCACCTGTCTTATATTCTTCATGTATATTCCAATGATGCCAATTTTGTCACAATGTGAGTTACTTTTTTATAATAAACAAATTCGAGTTGATTTAGTGTTGTTTTAATAATACTGTTGGTATGTAGAAAAATATTGAGTGATATTTATCCACACTGATGAGTGTAAAAAACATTTTCAAAATTGGTAAATTATTTTTATACATATTTCTTTATCAGTGTTAAAAAGATATTTACTTGATACGTAATTTTCACACATATTTTTTGCATGTTTATTGTTAATAACGAATTTAAAACATCATCATCTAGAAATGTTCAGCATATGTTAGATACAACATAAAATATAATTATAATACAATGTACTACACAATATGTTTTATGCATTCTAGGTTCGTATTGTATGCAAAAGCATGTTAAGTTCAAGAGAACTTGTATCAAGTCAAACAAACTTGATTTTTGATGGTCTTACTACTACAGGCCTTAGAATGCCTTTCGGTTTGAAAAACGCCAAAAATACATTTCATACAATTATGGACAATGTTTTATTTATTATTTACAAAATTTGTTTAGTTCATATTATATGGGAGATGCAATAATGTAAGAACATATTCTAAATCTCCATAATGTATTCATAGTTTTTGGAACACATAACCTCAAAATTCACTTTGATAAATCTGATTTTAAGTTAAAATATGTCGAATTTCTTGAACATATATATATGTTTATGTGTTTCATTAAAAACTTTTCCAAAATTACCAAATCCTTTACTAAATGTCTCAAGAAAGGAGAACAAGTAGTTCACACTCCTTAATTCAGTAACACATTTGAATATTATATAACATTTATGTGCAATGAGTAATGACCTAATATAAGTATTTTCCTACTTAAAAAAACGATTTACTATTACAACTAATGCTTCAAATTACGTTATAAGTGCGGTGCTTATTCAAGACGATCATCTAATCAGTTATGCATCAGGAACGTTGAACTCAGCACACATAAATTATTGAAAAAAAATTGCTGGCGGTTGTATGAATACATTTTTGGTAGAACATTTATTATACATACTGATGATAAACCATTACAATAGTTATTTAATTTGAAGAATCAAACGTTCTTTAGATATATGGTTCAGCTACGTGACTTTTGGTTACCATCACACTGAGTGCTAATAAGATACCCAGTGTAGAACAGATATTTTATAACTGGTACCACATTAAAATATTATTGTTTTTATTACACATGATTTGCACTGTAGTTCTATTGCGTTCAGAAAACCAGAATAAGCATTTAAAATTTTGTTTGCAGTTCCTAGAGAAGTTCAACTGGTGAAGAGAGAGCACTTCAATAAATGGTACAGACTGAGCGCCTATTTTGCTGCATTAACTTTTTCTACAATCCCTGTTCAGATTGTATTAGGAACAATATATGTGGTCTTAGTGTGTGTACTATCAGACCAACCTATGGAATTGGATAGGTTGCTTATGTTCTATTTAGTTTGTATGTTAACTGGAGTCATTTCTGAAAGTTTAGGACTACTCATCGGTTCTCAACTGACTATAGTCGTAAGTAGTTTCTATGGTACTAGTAATATTTTTACTATTAAATGATGAATATTTGATATAGACCAGTGCTGAAGCCTTTGAAAATGGTAAAAAGTGAAAAAAAATTATAGTAGGATAAAACCTATTGGAAAAGAAAGAGAATACAACAAAAATAAGAGGAAAAATAATTTACGGGCGATCTGAGGTCGGGAAGTGGAAGGGGGTGAGTTTTTAAGGGTAAAAAACGGTTTTTCTTGATTTCCGGCAAAACTACAAGTCCTATGGAAAAAAGTTAAATAGTAAAGTTGTAGGTAATAAAAAGATTTACAACTTTTATATTTACACTTTTGTCACATAACCTCAAAATTTATGTGAAAAATTCAAATAACCAAGTTTTTGGTTTTTTATTATCTTTTATTAAAAATAATTTTTTTTCACGATATTTGGTGAAAACTTACCTTTTTATGTCCCAAATGCACTGTAATTTTTTTTATTTAAAATATATATTTTTTCACCTTATTTTGACTTAATATCGAAAAAGCACCCTAATTTTCAATGGAAAATTCTCACGTCAAAATATCTGCTTTTTTTAAAAAGTCGGTTGGCTTTTTATTCGTTGGAATCTCTACTATCTTATGGTGTAAAAAAATATACATTATTATGGTAAATGTTCTCAGAAAATGCAAAGAAATAATGCGACAAACACGAATCCGAAATTTTTTTTTAATCATTATGTACAATTTTTAGCTATTTATTAAAATTTATACTTTAATTACTCGAAAAAACGTAAGATTCCATATTGCATTGATAAACAAATAAATTGCAAGTCGAAATATACTACTATAATTAACAACTAAATAAGTTAATAAAGTTAATTTAATAAAACATCTACAATATTTTTTCGTTTTTTTTGCATTTTCTGAGAACGTTTACCAAAATAATGTATATTTTTTACATCATCAGAAAGTAGAGATTTCAACGAACAAAAAGCCCACCGACTTTTTAAAAAAAGCAGATATTTTGACGTGAGAATTTTCGATTGAAAATTAGGGTGCTTTTTCGATTATAGTCAAAATAAGGTGAAAAAAAAATATTTTAAATCAAAAAAATTACAGTGTATTTGGGACATAAAAATGTAAGTTTTAACCAAATATCGTGAAAAAAATTTATTTTTTGTAAAAGATAAAAATAAAAACCAAAAACTTGGTTATTTGAATTTTTCACATAAATTTTGAGGTTAAGTGAAAAAAGTGTTAATATAAAAGTAGTAGATCTTTTTATTACCTACAACTTTGCTATTTAACTTTTTCCCATAAGACTTGTAGTTTTGCCAGAAATCGAGGTAAACCGTTTTTTACCCTTAAAAACTCGCCCCCTTCCACTTCCCGACTTCAGATCGCCCGTAAATTATTTTTCCTTTCATTTTTGTTGTATTCTCTTCCTTTTCCAATAGGTTTCATCCTACTATTATTTTTTTTGGTTTCAAAAATTATCGACCCTGGTCTAATATGGAAATGTTACTGTTCAAGTTAATACTTTTAGACCACTATTTTTGAAAATATTCGATGTTGTGTTTTTCGGATTCTCTTTTGCACTTAATATATTTACATTTTATTTAATAAAAGCTTAAAATAAATAGATGAATGTAATGCGAGATAAACTGGAAAATTCTGATCCACCTATTTAGAGTATTATGATTGTATTTGATATAAGATCCAAGTAATAATAATTCAGTCGAATAGTTTGTTTTGAGAAAGCAAAAGTGAGAGATAGAATGCATCAAACGCAAAAGACTAACCTCAAAGTAATTGAAAATTACCGTTCAAATGATAATTATCAAAGATAACTTCTTTAACGTGGAGAATGGCTCATGACAAATTGGCTCTCTCTGAAATGAGAAACCCATTTTCATGCTATACTTTCCTCGATAGCGTTTTCTCCGTAAATTTCACAAATGGTTCTAGTCGTATCTAATATCTTAACTACTTCATTAAAATCAAAGGTAATAATTTTGTACTTGAGACTCGAATTTATTGTATAATACATTTTTGTTGTCTTAATATTTTTGTACAAAACTTTCGGTTACATAACTGAATGTTACTAAACACATATAAGATTGTGATAATAAAACACATACATTAAGCCCGTAATGAGGAGAAAACAGTAGCACTATGTTGGGAACTGCCTTGATAAAAGTACGTAAGAAAAGGTACAATGTTGTAATAAAATACGTATGCATCTTTTGAATGAATTACAAAATACTGTTATTTGAGAATGCATTAGCAATTTATATATTTTATTGAGCCATAATAAAAATTAATTAAAATGCCAAAAGTGTGGTTCGTAAATACAGTATGCGCCAAAAGTATGGAATAAATTCAATAAAAACGAAACAATTATTTTTTGGGAAAAATCCTCAAACAAGTCGATTTTTAATTTAAAAAATACATATTTTAACGTAAAATGCGATTTTCAAATGTCATTTGTTTTCGAGTAATGACGTCATCGACTTGTTTTTAAATGGCAACACCATATTTTTTTGCTTGATTCTGAAAGATCGTTTAATTTTCTATCAGACAGTACTAAAATTTTGCCCTCTTACATAGGAAAGTTTTCGAGTAAATGACGATTGAATGTTAGAAAACGTAAATTTTATCCATAAAAAAGTAACAATTCTGAGGTATGTAAAATAAAATACAATTGATTAAATTTTATACTTAAATTAAATGTTCGAATTGCCATCCACCAACTTCTTGACAATGCGCAAGTCTGTGAAGAAATTCTTCTTGCATATTATGAATGATTCCTAACATTCAATCGTCATTTACTCGAAAACTTTCCTATGTAAGAGGGCAAAATTTTAGTACTGTCTGATAGAGAATTAAACGATCTTTCAGAATCAAGGAAAAAAATAAGGTTGCCATTTAAAGAAAAAATCGATGACGTCATTACTCGGAAACAAATGACGTTTGAAAATTGCATTTTACGCTAAAATATGTATTTTTTAAATTAAAAATCGACCTGTTCGAGGATTTTTCCCAAAAAATAATTGTTTCGTTTTTATTGAATTTATTCCATACTTTTGGCGCATACTGTATTACTTGAAATCAGAAATTTGTTTCCGTTTGTGAAGAATTTGCACAAGTAGGGATGTCTCTTCTTGTAAGGAATATATTTTCCTTGGATTTTCTTTGCAATATCAAGTTTATGTTTAATTGAGTGCAAAGAAATATCAAATCGTGAGAATATTTTTTTATTAAATTCTAATAATTCTGAATCCACAAATATGATTATGATGTGATTATGGATAAAACGTTATATTGCATTCGTGTTTTAATTGCTTTTTATCCTCTTAAGAAATATTAAATATTCTTGCGTGGATAAAATCCTACAGTTATGCAATAAATAACTATTTTCTATGCACATACAAACAGTTTCGGTTTTCAAATTCTGAAAAATTTGTTTTGACAAGAGCATTAGCCCGCAAGTTTGTAACAACTTCTGGTACATAAATATTAAAAATTAACAGTTCTTTTTCGTTAATTTAAATGAATTGTAACAAACAAATTCATTTAAACTATCAACAAATTATAAATTATTTAATGCATCTTTAAAACACTAGTGTGGCGTAGGTAAAAACCGGTATTTTGTAGTAATAGATATGATATGTTCCTGTTGCAATCACGTATCTGTTTCAAATACCTATTTCGCATCGAGGTATCATGTAATACAATATACGCTGAGTATCCTGCGAAACTTTATCTTACACATTTATTTGTTCTTAATGATATATGTCCTTGTTCTTAAAGTTTTACATATTATGGTGATGCTGTATAAGTAGTAAACAACGCAAGTGCAAAAACTTAAATACTAGGTTTGGAAACTGGAACAAGTATTTCTAAAACTAGATGCATGTAACGGGCTGTTCCACGTTCATTGCTCTTTCTCAGCACGTCTTACGATTTTGTACCTACCATCCGATCCTAATGTATGGTGATTAAAATTAACATGCGTCTTATTTGAGTTACTTACCTTAGAACCTAAATTTCGCAAACATATAAGATTATTGTATTTTCTAGAATGCCATGTTTGTTGGTCCTGTCATCACAGTTCCTATAATGCTTTTGGCAGTCTACGGATTTGGATCTGGATACGATACCATACCCACCTTAATCAAGATTGCCATGTACTTCAGCTACCTCCGTTACTCCCTCGATGGTCTCATTCATTCTATGCTGCAGGGTAGAAAGAAACTAGATTGTCCCGAATCGGAAGACTACTGCATCTACACGGACCTGCAGTTCTTCATCAAAGAGATGGGCATGGAAAACACTATTTATTGGTTGGACATCGCGGCTCTAGTCTTTATTTTTATTCTCTTCAGAGGAGGCAGTTATTATTTGTTAAGGCAAAGGCTTTCTCCTAATAAAACGTTCTTGGCTTTACAGTATATCGGAAGATTCGTTAAGTCGCATTTTGGAATGTCTCGGTGATATTAGAATAAGGATATTTATTTTAGTACTTACAGGCATGTAGGTTCTCATTTGAAATCTAATATTTGTTGCAAGTCATTGCATGGAGGAAGTATGCCTGTTGCTGTTTATGGGGCTGTGTGCAGATTAATCGTATTACTAATGAAATTTTGTATTTCCGTTGGTGTGTGAATCATATATTGTAAATTACAATAAAACGTATATATATTTTACTTTTCGTTTTTATTCATTTAAAGCAATCATTTACAACAAATAAAATATGTCACTTAGAACTGTTTTATAACCGTGCAAAATTGTGAAAAATGTCCAGTAGGCAACCAAATATATTTTTGCAGCTGTATGTGCAAGATGACTCACAGTACTACATCATCCAGTGGTGGCTCGTGACTCTTAAACCGATGAAGCAGGTTGACAGGCTGTTTACAGCTACAAATACTTATAATATTTAATATTTTTTAGAGACTTCTTAAATCATTGTTATAAAACTTTTGGTTATAATTGCAAGTTTTAAAATATTATTCAGTTGCTGCTAAAGATACGAGAACCACTGAAGGTGCCATCTGTTAAATATGGCGAAACGTCTGCAATTAAGCATCGACCACGACAAAACAGCCCAGAAAGTGTACATCATTCAAACAACGATAAGTTACACTCTGACATAAGAGAATACATTTTTTAATTAAATTATTAAATGTTCCTTAAAACTATGTGGAACCCTTGGAGGGAAATAGCAGACCCCAGGGTTCCGCGGACTACAAGTTAAGAACCACTACATTTCTCAACTGTTTTTTCATTTACCTAAGGCATATCTTATTGCTATAGCTTCAAGAACCTAGTTTTCTAACTACCCTTAACAGAAATTTTCGATTTTTTTTATTTCTTTAATTTAATTATTAAAAAAATAATATTAACAAAGAACACATTTATTTACTTTTTTCCAAATTCTGCGTAGTGTAGTCGGATATAATTATTTTTAAATTATATTTATTTTTTTACATTTACTCATAATAGGCATCTGTCACGATGACAGTTTCATTGTCACTTTCGCGTGCTATCATTTAAATTCTTACGTTTTTTATTTTCTCAGTTGTGATCTTGGTGGTTGACTTTGCATTTCATTTTTTACAACCATGAACCATTATGGTTTCTGTAATGGAAATAGTCTCGCGACTCAAGAGAATATCGGCAACGTTTCCCTGATATAAGGCAACCTTTTGCAAGGTTGTTTAGGGAAATTCATGAAAGAGCGATGGAATTAGAAGCCCTAACTCAATGGTGGCCGTTCAAGGAGGCGTAGGCATGATTTAGACGAAGTAATTTTAAAATTTTTTTAAAGTGATCCTACTGCGAATGTAAGAAGCATCTGCTCCCTTTAGAACAAATAATACTTATGTATGGCAGTTGTTCAAGGAACATGAATTATCCTTTACTATTTTCAAAGAATTCATGGTATGCTTCAAGAAGAGCATGACGCCCGCCTTTGTTTTTGTCGCACAATAATTGCGCATACCAACAATTATTGTTGGTCGCCAACAAGATAATTACACATTCGTTTCAAATATTTTATTTACTGTGCTTGTATTTTGGTCCAGGGGGGATTTTTTAGGTCTGGTTCAACGAATATTCTTTAAAGCTTCGGCATTTACATTAGACAATTTCATCCTGTTAGAGGAACTTACCAAAATATAGTTTGCAACCGATTCCAGTTACATAGTCCTATTTCCAGATGCCAGTACTATTTCTCTTCAAAATAATCAATTATATTACTCAGTCAGATTATTTATTAACTTGCTTCATTTAAGAGTGCCAAGATTTAACATTAGATTGCATTTGGTGTAACAGTGATTTAGTTACGATGTTAGTACTAACATCTTAACTAAATCACTATTACACTAAATGTATGTGTAAAAGTACCTAATTATGGTAAAGTAGAAAATAACTTAGGCATTTTATCATGTACTCTTCGCGATGTAAAACAGTGTTTCCAGTAACCTGTTATGCGTTCTATTCTTTTAATTTTTGTGTTCTATTTTTACGTTAATTGTTGTATTTTACCTCATTGTTGTCAATCAATGTTTATTTTTAATGCGTTTTTATTGTTACTTGTCATTTACTTTCTCATTTTTATATTGTAACTTTAATGTGTAACTTATCCTGTAATTGGGCATTCATTCTCATTGGGGTATTTTATTTCAATAAATAAATAAAAATATTTTAATAGCGTTAAGAATTTTAATTGGCCTACCAGTTTCGGTAGCTTTCCGGCATCAAAGCTATTGAAAATTATATGCGCTCGAGTATGTCTCAAGAACGCCCTACTGGTTTGGCACTAATTTCAATCGAGAATGAAGTTGCCAGTAAGCGATCATAGTTGGTCCAGGGCAGACGAAATCTTAGAGACGGCTCTCCTTAAATCATTTTTAAAATTTACATTCACTTTTGGATATACCTACATTAATACACATTACAAAATTAACTACAATATACAGAGTGGTTCAACGAATAGTATGCTTTTTGTGAAATTCGAAGTAAAAATGTTCGGACACGTCGATTTTGGTTATTAGGAGTGTCTTACATAATTGCATATATGCATCTGCAAAAACAGTTATATCAACCTATCAACATGGATTTATGAATTCGCGATCAACTACGAGTAACCTAGTTGTATTCAGTCAGTTTCTATGAGAAACACTAGTTGGTAAAACCAAAGGGCAAGTTGATGCTATCTACACAGATTTTTGTAAAGCGTTCGATAAAATATGTCACAATGTACTACTTAAGAAATTCTTAGATTTAGGCTTTCATAACAAATATTTGATACTTTTGAAATTTTATTTGAGTAATCGCAAACAATTTGTTTGTTACAATGGTTTTGCTCTGATACCTACAGGGTGTTCAGTAAAGAATGGGCCAAACTTCAGATATAAATAGTTTGAATAAAAATAAGCTAAATTAACTTAACTTACCTTAATCCAAAAGTTGATACTAACGGAGCAACAGGGTGTCAAAATTGAAAAAATAAATCACATTTTTTAAATTATTTTTCGATCGCATCGACCGTATTTTATGAAATTTGGTATAGAGGGGTTTCTAGAAATTTGAATATGTCGACGATTTTGGTGTATCTACTAGAGGGCGCCACCAACGATGGTTTGGATTCGTTTAAATCGCTACGACTTTTTTGTTTTATACTGTATCTCATTTTGGACTACAAAAATTTTCTAGTTAAGAAAGGTACACCTTGTTGATGTCGCTAGAAGAAATGGTTTCTGAGAAAAACGCATCTAAATATCATGATGCATGCAATTTATCTAAAAGAAAAGTCCAACTGTTGCGTAAGTAATTGGTCATACTGTAACAGAACTGCGACCAAAATAAGTCGATTCACTTTGATCATCAATTGACATTCAATCAACATATAAGTAATATTATAAAGTCAGCGTATAATCACAGTCTATTATACAGTCCGGCGTCTTCACGTCGGCTCCTTTGATATCGAGGTGCCAGATTTCGTTTTTTAGACGACCAAAAGACGACTACGCATTTAGCCGCGCACATTCGCGCGCTCAAGGGACACGGTGATTTGTCAAGAAATAGAATTTCTCCCACTTCGTCGTGTACATATGAATTTCATTGGTGTTCATTGCGCATTTAGCCGCGATTTAGCCACACCCTCTGGAACCTTCACTCGACGAACTGTATAATAAACTGTGGTAGAACTAAATTGGAATATGCCTCTTTAATATAGAATCCTATATATCTGCAGTATTCTTCTACTATTGAAAAAGTCCAAAAGAATTTTTTAAAATATTTAAGTTTTAGAACTAGTAGGGTATATCCCCAAAGAGGGTCCGATTATAATGATTTATTGAGTAGTTTTAATTTTATGTCCTTGGAGCGGCGTAGAAAACTAGCATCTGTTTTATTTTTATGTAAGTTATTACAGGGTAAAATTGACTGTCCTGCTTTGTTATCACAAATTGATATATTAGTTCCTAGACTTGCAACCAGTCAAAATAATATATTTTACTGTAAAATAGCTCAAACAAATTTATTGTTAAAAGCACCAATAATTGTAATGTGCGCTAATGCAAATGTAATTGCTTCCGTTTGTGATTTTTTCTGTTGCAGTTTTGTTGAGTTAAAACATAAAAAATGTAAAGCATACCTATAATTATCTTTCTAATTCTGTTAAACTTAATATGTGTCTGTCATAATTGTATTTGGTACACTTCGTATATAATCACTTAACTGAAAATATTATTTTTTTGTATAATTGCTCTGTAAATGATTAACTGTTGGGTAATAAATGCATTTATTATTATCACACTCCTAAAATTTCAAATGAAAAGTGAGGTTGAGTGATACATCACTTCAAAGGGCACATAATTATTTTACCAATGTATTCATCTATTTGTTGAATTCTACATGAACAGTTACTGCGAAAAACTGTAGAAACCTAAACCTTATAGTTTTGGTATTCGTGAAAAAAATATACCTACGTATTAGTTGTTAGGAGTCAATACAGCTACAATCAATGATTTGCAAATTGCCTTAACAAAAAACATTTTGATTTAAATACCAATACAGTTGGGTAGATGCTCTGGGAGGAAAGGAGGAAGAATATACATAAAATTTCAAGATGGCTGACTGAACTATTGCCGAGAGTTTATTGCCGTGTTATCCATGTGTACTCGATTAGCTATCTGTTTCACGACAGTGTCTGACAATAGGTTTTTTTACGCATGTTTGTCACTATTTAAGAACCAGCAGTCAAACTAAATCAACTTTTTTTAATAAAAAATAGTGCCCATTTTCAAAGTATGCGTTTTTTTTAAGCAATATAAAATACCCATCGAGGAAGAGAATAGGTACCGTCAGTGAGTCTGTTTCGTGCTTTTGAAGTGATTTCAAGTGACATGGTATATTCCATCATAGAACGAATTGAATTGTCAAACTCTATTTTCAAAATAATAGTTGCGCTAGACTTACTGCTCGTTTGCTTAATAATCTTCACCCCAATCAAAGTGTGAATGATTCGTATGTTTCCAATTTAATTAAACAGTTTGAAAAAAGATAAAGAAAGAAGTAATATATGTGAGGGATGAAAGTGGCAATCTAATTGAAGAGGAAACAGAAGTGAGAGAAAGATTGAGGCAATATTTTGCAGATATATTGAATGAAGAGAGTGTAAGGAAAGGAGAGGAGCACGAGGAGATGATACCGGGAAGGGAAGAGGAAGTGGAAGTAAAAGAACCTACAAGAAAGGAAATATACATAATTATAGAAGTTTTAAAGAATAACAAAAGTCCAGGGAAAAACGAAATAACAGTAGAGAACATAAGTACACACGAGAGGATTTAAGACAAAGAATATATGAAATGATCCGAATGATCTGGAGAAAAAAATGTATGCCTGAAGATTGGAGAGATGCTATGATTATACCAATCTTAAAAAAGGAGATGCAACAGACTGCAGAAACTATAAGGGTATATCATTGTTAGATATAGAGTATAAAATTATGGCAACGTTAATAAACCACATAAATACTAAATCCAAAGTACGAATAAAAGGTGAATGTTTGTGAAGGCTTTACTATTGACACAGGACTGAGACAAGGAGACCCACTCTCATCGCTTCTTTTTAATTTAGTATTAGATAGGGTCATAGGAGATAGTCAGTTGAACAGAGAAGGACATATATTGTTTAAAAGTCACCAAATAGTAAGTTATGCAGATGACGTGCTCATTATTGCTAGAGATAGTAGGGAATTAGAAGAGGTATTTAGAAAACTTGTGGAGGAAGTACGTAAAGTAGGATTGCAGCTTTTGAGAATAGGAGAACAAAAAAAGGATACCAATTTTAAATTGAGAACAGAGCATGGAGAGATGGAGTTTGAAGAAGTTCAAGAATATGTGTATTTAGGGGCGCTAATAACAGCTAACTGTGATGAGGAACAAGAAATTAATAGGAGAATAATAAAAGCAAACAGAAGTTCGGCAGCAGTCAACCACTTATTGAAATCAAAAAATTTGTCCAGAGGAGTAAAATTTAGAAATTTACTTATGAAGGCTTTTTATTTAGGAGGGCTATGTAAGCAGAAATAATGAGGAAATATAGGCAATGTACTAGGCACCAATAATAGATGAATTTGTAAAAGCCAGAAGAGTGCAGTGGCTAGGGCATCTATAACGTATGGAAGATGAAAGGGCAGTTAAAGTAGGGAGTAAACGTAACTACAAGAAAAAAAGAGGCAGACCAAGGAAGCGATGGAGAGAGGCAGTGGCAATAGATCTAAGGGAGAAAAATGAACAAATTGGAAAAGAAAGGCGAAGGACAGAATGAAGTGGAGGAGAATAACTCAGCTCTGGGCTTAAAAGGCCTGTAGACAGCTATATATATATATATATATATATATATATATATATATACAAGTGATTGATTGTGGTTGTATTGACTGCATACTACTAATACGTAGGTGTGTTTCTACAGCCGTTCTCGCAGTATCTGTTCAAGTAGAATCAAAACTTCTGTCTGTCTTCTGTCTGATTGTCCCCAGCTAGATGAAGAGACGGGTTGAAAAATGTTCTTAAAATGTGTCCCCCCAAAACTACATACTTTTCGTTGGACCACTATATATAAATCCTGAAGTGAATTTGAATGTTGAAAAATCATATAATAATTTTATTATGCCAGGCACGTTGGTTTCGTTACTAATATTAATAGGTACCTAATAAAATAACGTACAAAAACTCCTATGCTTTTTCTAAACATACCAATACTGATCCAGGATTGCAGTTGCTTGTACAAAAAAATATCAGCACTCGATGAGAGTTTGTCTCGTAAGATTCAATAGTCTCATGAATGAAATTTAAAATACGCTGACGCAAAATTTATATTTACATTGTAAGACATAATAACACAAATTTACAACGTAGCAAACACGATTCTGATCTCCATATGTTAGAAGTTGCATAATTACAATATCGCAACGTAGTTATTTGATATTTCGCGTGATATAGAGACCATTTTTCTGTAACGTATTATGTCAAGTTGATTAAGTCAACGATCCTAGAGAGAGAGGCACGCGGACTTCATTCCAACTTCAGTTGATACTTCAAAGCAAAATAAGCAAGATAAACCAAATTATGAGCTGTCCCGTGAGATCAAAGTAAGTAGCATTTATTTATTTTCATAAATATTTATTAAAAAATTATGTGCGGTCTGTATGACGTATATTTTTCGCATCTAAAAAATTTGTGCCAGCGGATTTACTTTGGCCAATTCAAAGGTGTTTGACCGTTCAAGTTCGAAAAGATTTGGGGAATTCGGGTTTGGGGAGCATTGGAAATAGCCCTCTTTCATACTTACTACTGAAAATGTAAATTTTAAAATAACAAATATATTTCAACAGTAAAATAATAATGGTGATTTTAGGTATGATTTTATTTACCCAATTGCTATATAGTGTGTCCCGTTTTTCAGGATAACACCTCTGGAAATGTAAGAAGGCTGTGGAATTTCGGCAAGATTTTTTTTTAATAATTATTAGCCTCAAGGGTAATTATATTCTACTAACCATTTTATTGATGTGACAAAAGCCTAGTTTTCTACGATTTTTTAAAAGGGTCGTTTTTCCAGAAAGTGGTATTCAGCATTTTTTTCAGAAAGATAATATTGCCTAGCTATTTAGCACCCATCAAAATACCCATGTACTAAATTGGATTGACAAATATATATTGAGTATTTTTTATGGAGTGTCAAACTTGGAAAAAATCAGACAACTAAAATTATTACAAGTACCAATCGGACAAAGAACACACACACTACAAGTTTAGCACTTTAAATTGAGGCCACAATAAAAATTATTAACGTAAAAAAATATAATGAATTATGAATAATAAATTGTTAACAAATATACAAAAGGTTACTAAATTGAATATTGATATTATTAGCTTTTGTAACATTTTTTACTGTATTAGAAAGGTATTTTAAGCTAATATATATCAAATCTCCTACAATTCCTATCAATGAAGTCATATGTATGTTCTCTGATACCAAACATCTAGGTATACTAATGAACAATTTCACAGACAAAGCTCTATTCAATAATTATCTAAAATAAAAATGAATCTAGCTAAATTTACTAACATTCTATAAATATCTAAGTTCACTTTTGAAACTGTGGGAACTCGAAAATTCAACCACAATAGAAGAGATCTGACCTATTTCTGCATTTTTAGGATTGCTTCACCAGGTAGCCTTCCTTAAGTTGAGTCAAATACCTAACTATAAAAATTATTATATGAATAAATTAAAATTATTTGAAATTAAATGTCGACAATGTCAAAATTGATTAATCTGTCAATGAATTTAAATATCATAACGACCTACTAAAGCTTAAAATAACTTTCTAATACAGTAAAAAATGTTACAAAATCTAATAATAAAGAATATATGGGTAGATATTGTGGGTGTATTCAACGCTGGTTGGGGCTTTAGTCCACAGAATAGTTAGTTTCACACAATATTGTTAATACCTAAAAACATATAAAAAAAAACGATTATAAAGAGTAAAATTTTGTTATTAATTTAGTAGGTCATTATGATGTTTAAATTCATTGACAGATTAATCTATTTTGACATTGTCGACAGTTAATTTCAAATAATTTTAATTTATTGGTATAATAATTTCTATAGTTAGATAATTGACCCAACTTAAAGGAGCCCACCTAATGGACTTAGATATTTTTATAGAGTGTTTTTATTAAACCAGGTTAGTAAATTTAGCTAAATTAATTTATTTAGATAATTATTTAATAGAGTTTTGTCTGTGGAATTGTTCATTAGCATGCCTAGATGTATCAGAGAACATACATATGACTTCATTGATAGGAATTGTAGGAGATTTGATATATATTAGCTTAAAATACCTTTCTAATACAGTAAAATTATATTTGATGTAAAAATTATATATATTTTAGATATAGGTACTATTAATAAATTACATAGGCGTAGGACTAGATATTTTAGCCTATATTTGCACATGAACTGAATGAAAAACATTTTTGAAACAAAAAACGTAGTGGTATAGGTACAAAAACTTATATTATTTCAAATTATGTTTGGTTATGTTATGCTTTATGTGTTTTATGTTAAGGAAGCCAGATTGGCCAATTTTTAGCCGGACCAAACTGCAAAAAGTCAAACATGTCTTGCTAAAGCCGGACGTCTGGCAACGCTACATAGAAGTCATGTTTCTTTTGTCGTTAGAATATTAAATTTTATTGAAATATTTTCGAATGATATTAATAATCAAAAGATGCAAGGTCAGTTGGTATAAATTCTATAGTATTTCTATAAATAGGTAATAGTTGCATATATGTATAATATTTTCCAATTATTTATGAATGAACAGGTTTAACGTAACATGGTGTAAATTTCTCAGTATTACTATCAAGGTTGCGTCATGGTAGTGTTGTTTAAACCTCGTGATTTTTTAATAGTAACATTTCATATTAACGTTCTTGATATTACTGTTTTTAAAATACTTCGATTATATTTATTGAATTTTTCAAAATGTCTTCATTTAATTTATTACGGGCAGTAGTTTTGAGGCTTTTACGGCCGGTGCTGTTATTTTATTTACTATTAAATTCTAAAAGTAGTACCATAAATTTTATTGCATTTTCTAGACTCCATAATAAGATTAAAAATCTATACAGGGTGTTAAAAAAAGAGTGTAAAATATTTCAGGTAATAGTATGAACCAAAATAAGCAGGAAAGTCTTAATAAACATGGGTCCGCAAAGTAACGGTTGCGGAGATATGGACCACTATTCGTTTTTCAAACATTTTATTTTGTTAGGAATAAACCAACAAAAGGAAGCTTTTAACAAACAAAAAACAAAGTTACAGAAGATGTTCAAAGTGCCCTCCGCCCATTTCCAAGCAGGTACGACATCTTCGTCTCAACGATATTCGAACTCTTTCGAACACCCTCCTTGGTTTGGATTTCTTGACACTTTTGATTAATCCGTAGCTGCAGCTCTTCCAGGCTATTTACAGGAGTACCAATACAACTAATGTCTTCAAATATCCCCAAACAAAGAAATCTAGAGGGTTCAGATCAGGTGATCTTGGAGGCCATAAAACAGGTCCGGCCCTTCCTACCCATCTATGTGGAAAAGTTTGGTGTAAATGCTCTCTAACGGCCATGGATGAGCTGGAGCACCATCATGCTGGAACCACATTTGTTGCCTTTGATTCAAAGGAATGTCTTCCAAAAACTCATATAGTGTGCTCTGCAGAAAGTTGAGGTAAGCAGCGCCTGTTAATCGGTTTAGTAAAACAATAGGACCTGTCACCTGTCACCAACAATACCCATCCAAATGTTCAATGAAAAACGTGCCTGATGTCCAGATTCTATTAGAGCATGAGGATCGTCGGCCCAAATATGCATATTGTGAAAATTAAACACTCAATTTCTTGTGAACCCGGCCTCATCAGTAAAAAGAATGTTTGCTAGAAAACGAGGGTCTTCAAAAACCAAACGTGCTTGATGATCCTTTATTGGATTTAAGGCCTGTACTCGTTGCGCATGGTATGGATAAAGCAGTTGCTTGTGAAGGATTCTCCAAACAAGAGGACCACTAATTCCTACCTCGGCTGATATTCTCCGCACACTCGTACCTGGATTCTGCTCTACCAGTGCTAGAATTTCTTATTCTGCTCTAGGAGTGGATACCGACCTTGGTCTTCTGGATAAATGGCACTGTTTGCTCAAGGAACCAGTATCACGCAATATTTGGTGAATTCTTCCAAACATGCGTTGTGAAGAAATCTGGCGATTTGGATAAGCGTCAACATAAAGACGTCGCGCTTCGGTGGCGTCCCCATTAGCAAGACCATACATGAAATGCATGTTTGTTAATTCTGCGTTAGAGTAACCAGCCATAGCGAAAGAAAACTTGTGCACTGAGAACAATTGTCAAATACGTACTCTTTATTTCACTAAACATCAACCAACTATTATAAGAAAATACACAACGGTTTTGCAAAATAAAAAAGGGGCTAAAAACATAAAACATTCCATATCTCCGCAACCGTTACTTTGCGGACCCATGTTTATTGAGACTTTTCTGTTTATTTTGATTCATACTATTACCTCTTTAAATATTTTATTCTTTTTTTAACATCCTGTACAAATGTGTATCCTATCCTTCATTTTTGATACACAGGATTTAGAATGTTATTTCTTGACGACGGATTTTTACTTAGTATTTCCCACAAGCGTAGAGATAAATTAATGAAATTTAGGACAAACCCATAATGCTCTTTCTGAAAACCTAAAAATAAATCAATACAGTTTATCCAGGGGCGGATAAAATAAGGAGGGCAGTGCTTAAAAAATGTTTTTGATAACTTCAAAACATAACGAGAACTCTAAAGGGCTTCGAAGACAATCGATAAAATTGACAATATTACTGACAATGATACTCACTGATCGTGTAAACAATATTTTTTATACAACTGTCCAAAGTATTTGTCACTGTAGGTTTATTATTTTTCAATATGTCGATATTTTCAACTAACGTTAATGTCAATGTCAAAACTGACATGATCGTGAAAAGTCTCCGAACTGTGGAAATTTTTTTTTTTTCACGATCGTGTGTTTATATTTCAATTTTTTCATGATAACGTTTTAACGCCGTTAAAAAATGGCTAATTTTTTTATGGCGTTTTAGACAAAAACGAATTCTAATATCTGGGCGCTTGAAATCTAAACTGCTTCCTTTTTATACATATTTTTAGATATTAACAATATTGTGTGAAACTAATTACTCTGCGAACTAAAGCCCCGACCAGCGTTGAATTACACCCACAATATATACACATATATTCTTTATTATTAGCTTTTGTACCATTTTTTACTGTATTAGAAAGGTATTTTAAGTTAATATATATCAAATCTCCTACAATTTCTATCAATAAAGTCATATGCATGCTCTATATATATATATATATATATATATATATATATATATATATCAAACATCTAGGTATGCTAATGAACAATTGCACAGACAAAGCTCTATTTAATAATTATCTAAAAAAAATAATCTAGCTAAATTTACTAACCTGGTTTGATAAAAACATTCTTTATATATCTAAGTTCATTTTTGAAACTGTGGGAACTCGAAAATTCAACCACAATAGATGAGATCTGACATATTTCTGCATGTTTAGGATTACTTCTTATTATTAACTATAAGTAGGTAGTTACCATATTTAATTTACATTCATTGACAGGTTAACGTCACTTTTGACATTGTCTATATTTAATTTCTAATTTATTGGTAGAATAATTTTTATAGTTAGATATTTGACTCAACTTAAATGAGGCCGCCTGATCTAATTAAAATCATTATCTTGTCATGCATGTTTTAATAAAATGCATATAATATATTTATATTTTTATAATCATCTATCATAAAACTGCATTATAAAATTAAACAATATTATAACATATATTACAAGTATAGGCTCATAATAGTGTGCGTTTTAATTTTTAATTCAATTTATTCCAAATTATTTATATTTTAAATATACATACTAATAGTTCTCTTGTCTATGTTTACATTTTACTCATATGATCGCTCTTTTTACAAGATAAATTATAACTGAAAGAAATGATGTGAGTATACTCACATCACATGTAATTCGTACTCAGTTGGCTGCAAAAGATAAGCAGCTATAGTTGGCTTTTACATGTGATAAAAAAAAAACAAACAATTTTGACACCAATCTATGCTTATATGTATGGAAATGTCAAAATTCATTTTTCTCGAAACTATTGCCTACATCAAATTTCAAGAAAATTATATTTTTATGTAAATTTCTTTAGACTTTTTATATTTGATATGAAATTATTAAAAAATATACAAAAGATATTTTTGAAGTACTACCCCTCTTCTCTTACCCGTCCCTGGACAAACTGTGTTTATTTTTTATCAGATTTTCAAAAAAGCATAAAAAGTTATGGGATTGTTCCAAATTTCATTAATTTATCTTTACGCATTTGGGAAATACTACTAAATAAAAACCGTCATCAAGGACTAATCTTTCACACCTTGTATGTCAAAAACGAAACGTTTTAAGAAACATGTTTATCTAGACTTTCAGAATCTAGAAAATGCAGTCGAATTTATGGTACTTCTTCTAGAATACAAGTGATTTATGAGTCAAAATTTTCCATGCAATTTTATTTTTTCTAATTGCATTTTCATATTGATTTTGCTAAAAGATGTTATCTTTCTGTTAGAATAGTATGATGAAATATAAGCTGATGTGAATATTAGCTATAATTTTATTTTGATTAGTTCCTAGTATTTTTATGATGAAACTGAATCATATCTTTGCACTGTGGTTTTAACAACAAATAGATATTCATTGTAATTATTTTTTTAATTTTATGTAATGTAGATGTAGGTATGTGTATTTAACAAGATTTTTAAACCTGAAACATATAGTGAATTTATTTAAGGGCGCCGTATTCTTGAAATAGTGTTTTCTACAAATACAAGTATATAATTTTAGACATTACAGTAGACAGTAAAATCAGTATATTATAACGTCAGAAAGCGATCTATCCAGCAAATTTTTACGTACTGAAATCTTTGAAAAATACGTATTTTTTTAAATTCAACTACTACTAGATGTAAACATTGTTATAACATAAACTTACATAGTTCTTCATAAGATTGCTCACTTTTGTTTATAAGTATGTGAAAATAATTATTAAAATGTGGGGTTAGAATAGCGAAATAATGTGTGTTACATATAAATGCATTATAAAAGTTATTATATTATTTGAGGAGAGTTTAAATAGTAAAAGTGGATAAACAAAACATCAGTAATTTTATTTTTGATATTACTTTTGCTCTACGTGTTTTATTTTTCAAGATTTCAGTACCTAAAAAAACACCACAAATTTGGTCATTTTACGGCGAGAAATACGGCGACCTTAAAGTTTCATCTTTTCTCTCTAAGATTTTTTTATATATTGAAATATTATCTGCATTGGCTGTGATAGATATTAAACTTGTTTATTTTATTAATTGACCTTTTTTATATTACTATATCAGAGAGGATTGAGAGTTACTAATGGCAAACTAGATAATACTGGAATTAATAACCTTATATATAAAAAAAACGTTGTTTGATACAAATTCTAATCAGCATCAGCTGGAAATATAAAATCTTTTTATAAATGATAAATTGCATTGTGTCTAGATGTAATTAAATATACATATATTTATTCGGAGAGAAAAAAAAACAGTTCGAGTTTAAAAGGTTGACTTTTCAAGAGTAGTTGTTGATGACTGTCCTGGTTCTTACTTGAATTTCCCAATTTCTTGGCATTAATTGGTTTTATGTAGGAAGGCATAATTTTTTATTGTAAAATCTCATCATTTTAGTGATTTATTGTATTATTATTGTATTTTTATTAATATAAAAAAGGGGCACAGGTGTGCCATGTTTCTACCAACCAATGTATTAATATTATTCCATATGTACTACATAAATTACTCCATTACCATTTAAACCTGACAAGAGTGACAGGATAAACATTGACAACTCGTGTCAGAGTTGTAATAAACAATTCAGTAATATAGCAAGTGATAACTGATTAGAATCATCAGTAATACAGAGTTTAATGGCAGGTTGCTAAATTCAAAATAGAGCGATTAAGTCAAATATGTATTATCCAAATGTTGCTCTCCCTTTCAAGCTACAGGATGTCAAAGTTAAAATTTTATTTTCGATATTTGTAAATAACTTTTTTAAAAAATCATATATTTGCATACATTTTGGAGATCGTTTTTTTTGGACGAGAAATTCAAATTTCTAACATTGACGTCACTAGTTGAGGGCGTCAGTTATGGCACACCATGCTTTTTTAAATGGCAAAACTTTTTTACCACTTGGTGTATTCATCCTGTTATTGAAACAATCGATTTTCCTATCTTTTTTTATCTGGAAAAGGTATACCTTACTGAAGCTGTTAGAAGTAACCGATTTCGAAATAATCTTATTTGAAATATTCAGTGCCCCGAGTAAAAACAGATTTGATATCATTATTTACCATTTTGAATAACTTTTTCAAGTAACATTTTGTTGTATTTTATATCTAGTACCTACTAAGTAAGTTTATGTTATAAGAATCAACAATTAATATTTTATACTGATGGAATATACAGGGTGTTTTTAAATGAAGGAGCAAAATTAAGACCACAGATTCCTTAGGTTAAAATAAATCGATTTAATCTAACATGCCTACCTATATGCAAAGTCGAATAATAAAAAAGATACACGGTGTCAAAGTTAAAATTTTATTTTCGATATTAGTAAATAACCTTAACAAATCTAAATATTTATATAAAATTTGTAAATCGGGTTTTCTTGCAGGCGAGAAATTCAAATTTGTCTCTAATTTTGACGCCACTTGTGGCATACCATGTCTCTTTTAACTAACTTTTAACTCTAACTTTTTTGCAGCTTAGTGTATCCATTTGACTATTGTAGAAACTGTTTTGGTTTCAAGTATAGTGCCTTTTCTGCTGACAATACAGTAAAATGTTACTTGAAAAAGCTGTTCAGAATAGTAAATTATGGAGACGTGCATTTCAAGAAGATCGGCGAGGTTTGATGAAACTATTTTTCAACAAAGCACAAAGATTTTAATCAAAGCGGACCGATCTTTTTGAAATTTTGTACTTCTTCATAATTTATCGTTACTTTTTCAAGTAACATTTTGCTGTATTTTCAGTAGAAAAGGTACTTTACGTGAAACGATAACAGTTTATAATCGGTGCATTGAATATTTCAAATAGGATTATTTCGAAAACTGTTACTCTTAACAAGTTCAACAAGGTAACAAATTTGAATTTCTCGCCCGCAAAAAACCCTGATTTACAAATTTTATGTAAATATTTAGATTTTTTAAGAAGTCATCTACAAATACCGAAAATAAAATGCTAACTTTGACTTTATCTTGTTGTTATCAGTTAAAGAGAGTTGAGGAAATTTTTTCCTATCAATGAAAAATATTACGTAAGACGAAATATTTGCTATGCCGCATGACACTGTAAAAATTATCTACAGAATTTTTGAAATAATTCTATTCTACGCTAGTTTTTTAGTTGGATACAGAAAATAAATCGAATAATTTTGGAAAGACTTTTGTCGATAAAAATTTATCAGAAACTGCAGTATACAAATTGGATTAATTACTATACTTGTGATAGTTATTCTGTGCTGTGCTATGGAAACTTATATTTACGTTATAATAACGATATTTTGATATAATTATCATTGATATTTTGCTATAATTGTGATTTGATAATAATTACTATAGGTCCCTTCCCTTCAATACTTCACAAAATATGGTGCCATATAAACCCAGTTTTATAATTTTATAATTTTTATTCATAATAGCATTCATAAATTAAATAAAATTTACATTTTTCTAACGAAAATTACCAACAAAATTTTACACGTAATTTTACTGAAAATTTCACAATAGTATTTTTCAGCCAATTAAAAGCCTGTATTTTGTAGCGTTGCTATAGCAACTAAGAAAATTTCCGGAAATTTTTCTCTTCCTTGGGGTAAGGAGCATGAAATTACACTGGAAATTTTTTGACATTTATATTTAACTTCAAATTTATTCTATCATAATTTAATAAGTACAAATCATTTATAAATAATTATTTACCAAGTATGTACTTTTAGTAGTTTTAATTAAAGCGTCCAAATGTTGCTGAAATTCCTCAGCCACGTCTTGTTTTCTTAATGGGGAATAAACAAGCACACATTCACTAAAATTTATAAAATGTCTATGTTTCAAAAAATAAATGTAGTACTTTGAAACAATCTTATTCTGCTGTGATCCACGAAGAGCTCCATATTTCTTACACACCAGAAGCAAATGATTTTTAATAATCCCAAACAAGTTTGGCGAATAAATTTCTGGCCCGCATTCTTGTAATAAATACATTAAAAATTTTAGGTTCCGATGATACATTTTAATTTCACTAACTTTTTTGCAAAACTTGCATAAAACGTATTTCTCAAACCGCTCCATTTTTCAATTGTACAACACAACGATTTTAAAGAAAATGGTCAAATAACGTCAAAAGTCACGATTACCTTGTTTGACATGGATTGCATGGCCTTCTTAATAATATATACATATGAATTTTATTGATATTACATAGTGCTTAAGGTTCTTTGTAAGAAAATATATTTCTACCAACTTTAGTAAAATGAGTATGTGGAAAACTGAGAGATTGATCTACTATTGACTTATTTTTTATTATTTTGCTTAACTAAAGTCGGTTATTTGTATTTTATTTAACCTAATGTTATATGTATGTAAGTTACTTTGATTATATATACTGCTTCAAGTTTTTTTTGCAATAAAATATATTTTTACCAACTTTAGTACACTAAATTTTTAGAAAACTGAAAGATTGAACTACTATCAACTTATTTTTTATTATTTCTGTCTCTTCAAAACAATCAAAAAATTTTAATATCTTTATATTTTTGTCGATATTTTTTAACACTTCATTGTGAAATTTTCTTACCGAATACCACTCTAGCTTCAATTAAAAACTGGAATTTTTTTCTTGCACACGAATATTTTTTAGAAAATTCTCAAAATATTCGTGTGCTCGAAAAAATTTCTAGTAATAATTGAAGCTCTAGTGGTATTATAAGTGAAAATTATTTGAGGATTTGAATACGTAAAAACAGTTAAAAAATAAGCTTATTAATTAAAAACTCCTTGTATAGCAAATTTCATTAAAATCTTTTTAAAGAAGCAAAATTTTAATTCTGTTTATTAGACATTAGGTTGATTGCTGACATTCTATATGTACTCAATAAAAGTTCTATAAATTGCGAATAGTTCATATATATTTCATAATGCGGATTTTTCTACTTGACAGGTACTCAGTAATTCTACTTATGCATCGTATTGGACTTCTATAAGGCAGGAAAATTGATAGATATAATTCTAGTAAGGAAATGTAAATTCAGAAGGTTTGTTTTTATATTTACTAGTCTGAATAAGATATTAGTAAACGCCCTGTTAGTCAGCTCTAATCTAATTCCACCATTGAAGCCCTACCAAATGAGAGTATAAGCCGTTAAAACTTTTCTCTCTCGGTACACCGAACTTTAGGCGAAGCATTCATTCGTTCATTGCTACGTGACTTCCATGCCACAGAAGAGTTCAATGTAGTTCTGCTATTAAGACGTGACGATCAGAAAATACAATTTTTCACTTATATAGGATATTATTTTTAACTACCTTCAATTGAACGTGCACTGTTTTACTGGCGACTCCTGCCTTTTTTTGTGTAAAGAAACTTTCTTATTTTTCTTACTAGATGAAATTTACCACTGACAAATTCTCTGTTTATTAATTTTTAGTAATTCTTATAAGAATTTCAAATTTGTTTGAACAAGTGAAGAATTTTTTTTTACTGTTTTAGAAAGGTATTTTAAGCTAATATAAATCAAATCTCTTACAATTCCTATCAATGAAGTCATATGTATGTTTTCTGATACCAAACATCTAGGTATGCTAATGAATAATTGCACAGACAAAGCTCTATCGAATTGTAGGAGATTTGATTTATATTAGCTTAAAATACCTTTCTAAAACAGTAAAAAATGTTTCAAAAGCTAATAATAAGGAATATATGGGTAAATATTGTGGGTGTAATTCAACGCAGGTTGGGGCTTTTATCCACTGAGTAGTTAGTTTCACACAATATTATTAATACCTAAAAATATATAAAAACAAGTGAAAAAGTTGTACTATTTACTTAATAATTAAATAAACGGTAAACATAAAAAATGTTTGGTTTTAATTACATACAAAATGTATTATTGTTCAGTAGAAGAAATGTGATTGTGTAATTTTACATTAACACAATTACACTGAAACTAAAAATAACCTTAAGCAAACTTTCACTTCATTTATATGTTAACACACATATGAAGGAACAGCCAGTTCAATTGTCGGTCATCTCATCTATGGCATACTGATGGGGGCTAACAAACCCGAAACCGGTCTATATCTGGTGGTGTAGTCGACAAGGGTTTTTGGTTGATCACACAGATACTGCAGGTGTAATTCAATGCCGGTCAGGGCATTAGTCCGCGGAGTAGTTGTTACCTGCAGTATCATTTATAAATCGATATTGTAGATTCTTGTAAGTGCATCAATCCTCTTCCATCACAACCAACTATATATCTATTGTGCACCTCCATGAGTTTGAAGAATATTTCTAGTTTTAGTCTTCTAATTAGGCTCCACAGATTTGACAGCAATTCCTTCACATAGTTCAGATGTTTTCATTATAAACAATATATATTGCACCCTTTCTAAGCCTTTACAGTTTCTTCCTTTTCCTGGAGTAACTTAATAGGAAGTCCTCTACCAGATCAATGTTACTTAAACATTTCCTGAGTTTGCAATGTCCTGTTAGCAGTAATACTTTTAATTTTACTATTCGAAGACGTTGATTTAGTAGATTACTTTAATAACTTAGATTGTTTAGGGTTTGTTTGTTAACGTCATTTTTGGATCTTATATTTAACTCATTTTCCTGTAGGCTAATTCGTTAACTTTCTCGCTGCTTCAATGTTACTCATGCGTTAGCACCTAAACTGCCACAGCATTCTGACTTTCTAATCAACCAAATTAAATTAAACCTGGTATGAGCTCATTACTTTCAGAACTGCCAAATTCAAAATAGGAATTTTTTGGTTTGTATTCTTCTCTTTATTCATTGCATGGTATTCAGAGGCCATCAGGTAAACTATTGCATGTAGTTCTATTCCAACAGGGACTTTGGGAATTTTTTCCTTAGTTCCATTATGTTACAGCTCCGACCCGTATGTATGTGTGTCGGATACCTGATTGGAGTGGCTTTAACAGGGGACTCTTTCTTTTAGTCTTATCTTTTCGGTATAACATATTTTCTATTTATTTTTCGAAATCTGTAGCTTGAGATCACGTTGTCAGTTGGTATTGTTAAATTCGGATGTGCCTTTAACTCATTGTATAGTTCTTGGTATTATGTTTAATTTGCCTCACACCAGGCAAATATGCAACAGCTTCGTATCTGGAGGATCGGCGACCAGGAAAAGATTTAATTAACAAACTCGAAGGACCGTATGGTTGATTTATTGTAATAATTTACAATATAAAGTATTAAAATTTGATTGACATTACATATAGCTACAAAACTAAATTAATTAACAGTATATCAATATGCACCCTTAGATCTGTTGCTCCAACAGTATATCAGAAAACAAAGTGATTTTGTAAAATAGGTGGGTGTCCTTGCTTTTCCCTGAATGAAAATATTTAATTCAGTAAGCATTTGGTTAAAAATTTTGAAGATATTTCACCTTTTCAGTAAATTGTTCTTTTTCCTTTTCAGTAAAAGCAGATTGTTTTGTAAGGATTAACGGGATGTAGTTCTTTGTAAGAACTAGGAGCAACATGAGATATTTGATTTTAAATTAGTAGTAGTAAATGTAATCTAAAGGGTTCTTTAAAATTAATAAAGACGTAATAATTTCTGCAGATAGTGCTTGAGATTGGGAATAATTTTGAGACACATGTTTATATTTTAGAGATGCCGCACAAGATGGGGAACAGCTTGGAGAGGAAGCAGGTATGCTCTATGGTGAGTACTTGATGTTGGATAAAGTTTTGGGCGCCCAAAGACTATTGAGCCAGCAGAATAATCAACCGGTGCACGATGAGCATTTATTTATTGTTACACATCAAGGTAAGCGTATTTTAAGAAACAATTTTTCAGTAAGTTTGCGAAAAGTATATTTATTTCTGTGCTGTTAAAATTATGAGTACTTACTATTTTGTTCATAATTCAGAAAGACCAAAAAAACATACAGGTGTGCCAGAAACATCGGGAAATCGCCCAACCGTGTACATCTGGATCACAGTACATCATCATTTAGGTGACTGAGACATGACTCACTAAATGTTATATATACCACAGAATAACATTTTTAAATCTATCTGTTTCATCTTTATATTTGAACCTAATATATTTCTTCAATAAGTACGAAAATCACATATAACATTCGCCATGGCAAATTGGACAAAAATTGAAATGTTATTTGAACAACCCTTAATTTTTATTTTGAAATATGGGTGCCGCTAAGGACACCATACCTAGATCTTTGGTATCAGAGAGTATACATGTGATTTCATTGATAGGAATTGTAGGAGATATGATATATATTAGCTTAAAATATCTTTCTAATACAGTAAAAAATGTTACAAAAGCTAATAATAAAGAATATATGAGAGATATTGTGGGCGTAATTCAACGCTGGTCGGGGCTTTAGTCCGTAGAGTAGTTAGTTTCACACAATATTGTCAATACCTAAAAATATATAAAAAACGATTACATAAAGAGTAACAATTTTTTAATTAATTATAAGTAGGTAGTTATCATGTTTAATTTACATTCATTGACAGGTTAGCGTCACTTTTGACATTGTCTATATTTGATTTCAAATAATTTTAATTTATTGGTATAATAATTTTTATAGTTAAATATTTGACGCAACTTAAAGGAGGTCACCTGAAGAAGCATTCCTAAAAATGCTGAAATAGGTCAGATCTCATCTATTGTGGTGAATTTTCGAGTTCCCACAGTTTCAAAAGTGAACTTAGATATTTATAGAATGCGTTCACTAAACCAGGTTAGCAAATTTAGCTACATTAATTTTTTTAGATAATTATTGAATAGAGCTTTGTCTGTAGAATTGTTCATTAGCATACCTAGATGTTTGGTATCAGAGAGCATACATACTTCATTGATAGGAATTGTAGAAGATTTGATGTATAATAACTTAAAATACCTTTCTAATACAATAAAAAAATAATATATGGGTAGATATTGTAGGTGTAATTTAACACTGGACGGGGCTTTAGTCCACAGAGTAGTTAGTTTTACACAATATACGTAAAAATATATAAAAAAATAAAAGGTTGGTCTAACTTGTCGTATAGCGTTTTGTACTCTATCCCAAATTGCTTCTCCCATATCAACTGTTACAGAGTTCTAAACAATTCCTTTCAAATGACACCTGAAGCAAAAGTCTAATGGATTAAAATCCTGGCAGCGAGAGGGTTAACAAAAATTATTTACTACCTCGAGCAATCCAATGGTTTGGAAATGCTTGATTTAAATTAACTCTCACCAAATGGCTGTAATGAGCAGATGCGCTATCGACATTTCCTGTATTGTCTTCATAACCGAGCATAATTTTGATTTTTGATAGGCATCTATTTTTTGTGCAGAATAAAATTCTCTTCCTATTTCTGATAGTCGCATGTACAAATTTAAAGGTACAAAAAAGTTACAGAAGAATATTCACAAATGGTTGTAGTAAAATGAACGCGCTGTATAATTTAATCTAATAAAAACATAATCACTGTATACCTCATGAAGAGAAACTAAGCAACAAAAATTTTGCCCAAATCGAGTGAGTGAAGGAGAAAACAAGAAACTAAATAGGAATCTTTAACATCTTGTAATTTTTTTGCGACAATATTCGTTTAAACAAGTTTGATTAAATCGACACAATTTCGGTTCTAGATAAAAACCTTAAGTATGATGTAATCCCTTTGTAAATACATAATTTCTACATTTTATTTAGATGTAATTGTCGTTGTATTAGTGTTGCAATAAATTCTAAATAATATAAAAAGCTGCCGATAATTTGCATATAATATTTTCGAAGATTTCTCAAACCAATACAATCTGTGACCTTAGAACAAAAATTATAAACAACGATTAATCCATATTATTACTGTTCAATATTTTTATGTGTAACGTGTATTTCGCAACAGTTATTATTACCAACGTAATACTTTTATTTGAAGCTAAGAATTCATCACGTGCAAAATTCATGAGAAAAATCTATAGAAATATTATATTCTATTAGGTATTACAAAATAGTTTTTGTATACAGGGTAGTCCAATTTATAAGTGTAGGGATTATCAACATATGTAAAAAAATTAAATTTAAATATTTTAAGTATACTCTAAGATTGCACGTATTTAGAAATTAACATATTTTTTAAATTGCCGCAATTATTGTAAGTGCAAATTAAAAAAAATAATAAGATTTTATGTTCATTTGAAATCCTTTACCATGAGATTATGTTATGTTATATAATAATAACAATAATAATAACATATTTATTTCCAATAGGTAAAATACCCAATTACAGAAAACATAAAAAAATAATACTAAAAAGAGTGAAAATTATTCAAATGACTAGATGTAACAAAAATGCGAATACGTTACTTTCCCACATTTTGAATATATAAACTAATGATATTTTTCAGCGAGTCATAATTAATATCACATATATTTGAAACAGTATTAAATACATTACAAATATTAAATACTGGTGACCTACGCATAATATTCGTACGACAAATAGGAGTGTAAAACCAATCATTACTAGGATCATTTTGTCGAGGAACCAAAAAGCACAACCTACTAATAAGAAACATGCACTCAACAATATGATGTACTAAGTTATACAAAAATTATATGGCATTAGAATTTCTCCTGAAGTCATATTAAATATATTCAGCAAAAAATTTCAAAAGCTTTCGTTGAATTGTATCAATTAACATAATGTTATTTTGGTAAATGCGAAACCTATTAAAGATGCGTATTCTACCTTACATCTAATCTATGAAAAATATAATGTTTTAAAACTTTTAGTATTTGAAAAACTATTTCAGTTACGCATAAAAAAGTAAGTAAAGTAGTTTCTTCGCTGATTTACTAATTTGATGAACATGACTAGAAAAACAAAGTTTAGAATCAAATCCGACAACAAAGTCCTTAAACTCAGAACATCGTTCAAGAGTATAACTGTTGATATTATAATCAAACTGAATATAATTCTGTTTTCTAGTAAATGTTTCAACTTTACATTTTGCCATATTTAATTTTAGAAAGTGATTATCACACCACTAGAGGACTGCATTGATCTGATCTTGTAAGAATAGGCAATCATTGATGTTGTTTACGGTATTATAAATTTTTAAATCTTCTGTAAATAAAAGATGATGACACTTAATTACAGACGTGATATCATTAATAAACATCAAGATCAGTAACGGGCCTAAATTGAATCCCTGCGGGACACCTGAAGTTGCTATATAACTTTTGGATTTGTAGCCTCCATACTAAACAAATTGTTGTCTTGAATATAGGTAGGACGTGAATAGCAATTAAACAATAATTGTCCAATAGTCCAATAAATGAAAATAACATTTTTTTTTATAAATATTTGAACTTTTAATGAACTCTAATGATGTTAGTATGCAGTTTATATAGGTAATGGAAAATATAATCAGCAGTTGCATTTGCTAGTATATCTCAACAGGTGCAGAAAAAGTGTAAATCTTATTTGCCGTCTATTGTAATGAAGGAAATATTTCTTTTGAGACTTTTATGCATTGATATTTATAGAACTTAGTGTATTTTAAACCCATTATTCAGTGAGACTCTTTATTACTCTTTTCATTATTCTACTAGTAAAATAAAGTTACTTTAGTATAGTAGCACTTTAGATGGTTCATATGTGTGGATGAAAGTCCCATTACAAGGTGATTGTGGATAAAAGACTTTAACTTATTTTATTGTACAAACTCCTTAGAAATTTGTAACCATACTGTAGAAACATAATGCCGCACAGTAGTGCTTTCGAACACTCGGAATAGTTAGGATAAATAAGTATAGGTATAGAATTGTCGGCTTTGTTTCATTTTTACTAAAATAATTTGATGTTTGACTTTTAATCCATTCGACTCTATTCAGTATTCACAGACATTTGTAAATTAGTTTTCATATTTGCAGTTTAATAATAAAAGTTTAACTTGGTTGTTAGTCAATATTAAAGTGAACTCTTAGATTTGACTGAATCCCTTCATCGGCTTCAGTTGTCTCTAAATAAAAATCAACATAGAATATAAATGAACAAACTTCAGAAACAATAAAAAGTTCTATGGGTTCTCTCTAGGGTAAACGATGGAATATATGAGATACAATTTGCCAAATAAATTTAGAAACTGTCTACTTTGGATATTATTTTTGGACAGAAGCAGATTGACGCAAAGAAATACTGGTGTCCTGTAAAATTCTAATAAAATGCAAATCAGAAAAAAAACGACAAATATTGAACTGGCTATACCTGAGGGAGATTCAAGAAAAATGCACTTGTTTCCAATAATAATTTTATTAAATATTGTGAAATATTTACAATTCCTTATTCACAAAATCCCTACATGAAACTTGATAACCCCCTAGCAAATCTCAAATAGACCATAAACAAAACCTATTAAATTGTAATGCTAAATATGTCATTATGACATATTTAGCATCCTCGTTTATGGTCTTCATAATAATACTCCATTATGAAAAACAAAATTACCACTTTTACTTACTATTGACTATAAAAAATTCAACAACATTTATTTATTGTAAACATTAATTACAACTTTGTAAATTAATTCCTACGTTACCTAAAGTATTAGAGACCACTTCATATATATTTTTTTAGAATCTTCTATAAAACAATGTCCAATATATTATTGAGGATTTGGAAGACCCTGAAACAATGCTATATTACATGGCATTTTTCTTATTCTTTCATTGTTTCCATTAGTGATAAAAAATCTCATGATATCTTTGTTTTCGTAAAAGGAATAATAATATGAATGTATTGTCCTTTATGCTTAACATTTTGTAGGTGCACATTTGTTAATTCAGTACGCCTGCAAGTACTTGCAAGCCCCACTATCAATGTAACTTTTACCATAACATTTCTATCATTGGCTACTAGCAAAAATTTAGTTATGTTTTCTTTTGTTAAAATCTTTTTAACAGAATCCTTTTCAATCCTAATTTTCAGAATCCTAATCCTTTTAACAGAAATCTTCTCGAATTTCTTAGAAACGCAACTAAAAGAACGTACTTATTATCAGCTATCCGTATTTTTCTTCATTGATGTAGTATAGAATAATATACCCAAAGCGACGAAGGCTTGTTATACTTAGAAAAATATTTGAAATATTCCAGAAGAAACTTTTTATTGCTGCTATTCTTGATTCCTTTCTTATTACACCAATCTTCAAGTTTTACATCACTTTGCTCGTAAGTACGTCTGTTTTATTTTTTCAGGAAGTAGGGAATCGACAACGCTTTGCCCAATGTCTTCGATATCCGAAGGGACACTCTCCGAATCAGAATCACCCATATTATTATTCGTTTTCACTAAAACTGAACGTATGATACAAAATTTGATGCCAATAATGAAGTCACTAAAGTCAAATTTAAGTCAAGTTTAAGTTATCATCCATGCCATATCATGCCATCATCAAATAAGAACACCTAATAATTTTAAATTTCAATTTATGAAAACGTTTTTGATATTTTAAGATAAATCAATCTATTTGGACCGTTACAGAATAAATTGAATGATTTGACTTTCGATTTGAACTTTGTTGATAAAACTTATACAGGGTGAACTATGACTAAGTACAAACATTTTAACCACGTGCTCAGGAATGTCTATAAGACAATAAAAAAAATATTCCATAATTTTAGCTCGATATTTAAAAAATGAGGCAAAATCCTCTTTTCCTACGGAAAGTTGGTACAATAAGTTCAAACAGTTGCATAATAAGCACGACTGAGGTGGCTTAGATCTATAGATAAAGCTTACATCTGTCAACCGTATCTACTACCATGCGGTCGTTTTTTTGCAGCATTTCTAAATGCAGAAACGACAAAAATTTAATATTTTTATTAGTAATAATACCTGATAGTTAGGTACGTAACAGTTAGTCCAGTTAGCTCCACTATTTTGCATTCGTTTTTCATTATTTAGTTAGAAACTGGAAAACCTACAACAATTTCATTCATTATAACCACTCACTACCGATAAAACACACTTCCTGTAGGTACAGCTAAATAAAATACCTATTTATTATAACAAATTCGAATGAAAGGAATAGACAATAGAAAACGTTTAATGTACCCGCGCCAGTCTTGTCCCATAACCTAGAAAACCAAACCGGCGAACTATATTGTGGGAAAGTATTTGCACCTAACACAAATTTCTTTATTTAATAACTATAAAACGTTTAAAAATTAAAAAAGGCACTAAAAACTGATAAACACAGAAATTAAATTATGACTTGACTGGAAATTTACGGTCGTGTTGCTACTTGCCTACGTTAACTACTCTGATTCTGTAAACGTGTGGCGGACAAGTCGCATAGGCTGCGTTAAATAGGAATTTAATATAATTTCGAAAAAAAAAATTGTATTCGTTTTATAAATGAGTTTGGATTTTTTTTGATTCTGTTAATTCTAAATTTTTTCTGTCCTCTCTTAAAATATTTGTACTTGTATACTGTATAACTAAATAAACGTTACACGTATTTCATTATAGTGTTGTCGAACTAGTATCATTAATAACTATTTCGCCATCTATGACGATCAACTTCAGTAGGGGAAAGGCGGGCAAAATGAACATAGCAGGCAAGAGGAATCATCTAAATAATATTTATAATACTTTTTGTTTGTTGTTGGCAACAGCGTTGGATCAGTGCTGAGAACACGCGCATCCAATTCAAGCGGTTTTTTAATGTTTGCGGCGCGAATTGAAGTCAGTATCAGGTCAAAACTGTTTAGTGCTACCTAGAATACTATAAATTGTAGTGCTTTGACTTGTGTCACCATACTGTATATCATTAGATCTTGAAATTTTTGGTTTCCCTAGGATAAATAAATATTAAGGTAACACATAACCTCATTTATTTTTACTGTAGGAGCCGCAGCTTTCATCAACGTTGCCAAATATATTAAGTTGCATTGTGGGCAAAAAGGGTCGGGCAAGAAGGGTCATGATTCTTCTTGCCCTATATGACTCTTTTTGCCCTGTATGTACGCTGTACACTATCTTTATAGCGACAAAAATGTTTTTAGATGGTGTATAATTACCAAAGAAAAACCACACGCGGAGAAGGCTGGTCAGAAGAAGTTATGGCCAGAGCTATAGAAAGCGTAAGAAATAAGGAATTTTCGATTAGGCAAGCAATCATTCAGTTTAATATAAAATATTCTACTCTGCAAAAACATGTACAGAAAAATAGCGCAACAAAAAGTCTCGGGCGCTATAAGTCAGTTTTTTCCAAAAATGAAGAAGACGAATTTTATGAACATATTAAAGAGTTGGATGGGCGCTTTTATGGATTAACGCGAAAAGATCTATGCGAATTGGCTTACCAGTATGCGGAAAAAAATAAAATAAAACATCCGTTTAAAAACGGGCAGGCAGGATCTCAGTGGTACACAAATTTCATGAAAAGGCATCCTACACTAAGCCTGCGTCAACCAGAGCCAACTAGCATTGCTAGGGCTCGTGGTTTTAATAAAACTCAAGTACAGTTATTTTTCGATAATTTAAAATCCGTTATTGAAAGACATAAAATAACATTAGATAATATATATAATGTCGATGAGACAGGAGTGCAAACGTCAGCTGAAAGACCTCCAAAAGTTATTTCATTAGCTGGAAAAAAACAAGTTGGGAGCATTTCATCCGCAGAAAGGGGCACACTTATAACATCCTTATTTTGCTGCTCGGCTACTGGTAAATTTATTCCGCCAGCTTTAGTATTCCCGCGAAAGAAAAAAAATCCTAGATATCTTAATGGAACCCCACCAGGAACAATATGCCTTGTTTCAGATAATGGATGGATAAACATAGAAACTTTTTTAGAATGGATGCAGTTCTTCATCTCCAGCGTGCGTCCAACTGCCGAGCATAAATGCCTACTAATTATGGATAATCATTCAGCTCATAGGTCAATCCAAGTCTTAGATCTTGCATCAGCAAACAATATAATACTGCTAACAGTTCCACCGCACACCACACACAAGCTGCAGCCGTTGGACGTAGCTGTTTATGGACCTTTTGGGAAATACTTTCAAAACTCTATTGATAAGTGGCAAAAATCTCATGCGTCACAGCACGTAACGTTTTTTGATATTGGAGAGATATTTTGCGATGCATACTTACGAGCAGCAGTCCCAAATAACGCGATTAAAGGATTTCAAAAAACTGGAATTACTGACTGTAACATAGATGTCTTCTCGGATGTAGATTTCTTGCCTGCGGACGTGACAGAATGCGATATGGAAATATCGGGTTTAAATACAACCGATAAAAACTCAGCTCAAGGTGTCACATGTACTCAAATGAATGAGAACATAAGCCCCAATATTAATAACTGTCCTTCAGTAGCTGGGTGCAATCTCCAATCTGGAGATCATAAGAAGCTCTCGTGCTCAAGAAGTGATTTCAGTGAATCTCATAATTTAAAACCTGAAACCATTTTAACAACTGATAGCAGTAATTCTAAAAAAAATAAAATTATCGACATTCATATCATACCCAAGTGCACGAGACGTTCATCGACTGCAGTACCCAAACGAAAAACGCAGAAATCGGAAGTCTTAACATCCACACCCGTAAAAGAAGAAATAAGAAATAAGAGCAAAGCAAAAACAGAAACTGTAAAAAGGAAAATAGGAGCAACGTTAAACGAACCAAAAAAACTAAAAATGCCAAAGCCCCCTGTGGAAGTATTTAAACCAGAAGAAAATGCAGTGCCATGTCTTTTATGCGAGGATACCTTTGGAAATTCAGCTCCTGGTGAAAAATGGGTACAGTGCAACATATGCAGTAACTGGGCTCATAATCTTTGCGCTGATTACCAAAGTGGAGTCTATATTTGTGACAACTGTAGACAGTCTGTCATATCTTCAAGGAAGTAAAAATAGTTCTCTATTTCGAAAATTGTACCTATGTGTTCTTGTTTTTTTTTAAATACCTACCTAAGGTAGGTTGTTTTGTACTTGTGATTAAGCATATCTTGTATTGGCTCTCTTTTACTTACATTAAGTTTTATTTTTATATACATATGCAATGTTTTGTCTTCTTACATAGAAGTATGTTTTTGTAGAAATACCAAAGTTTTTTTATTTTACTTGATTTTAAGTTACTTATGTTTTAAATAAGGTATTTTACAGTATATTGGAGTGTCGCTAATGTTTTACTAGCCCATTACTTTGAAAATATTTCAACAACTGTACAAATTTTGTATAAATAAAAGAAAACGTTTAACATTTCTACGTGCGATTCCTCTTGCCCTATATGATTCCTTTTACCCAAATTAGTGATTCCTTTTGCCCAATCCAATTGGGCAAAAAGAGTCAATTGCAATATTTTATTTTTATCTCAGTAACATTTTAATATCAAAAAATAAAACTACTTTTAACTTACAGACATATTCCTTCTTTATCAACCTTTCCATTTTATCTATTATTTCTTTCAATATTAGAAAAATTTATTTTTAATAATTTTTCAAAACTAAGTGACCCCGGCTGTCCGCCTTTCCCCTACCTATACCAATTTTTTATATATTCCTTTGAGATCTCAATAAAATTTCTTAAACGTTGGTCTTCACCTGAAATTATGTAAATAGAAAAACAAAAAGGATATGGTATGACTCTATACGAGAACATACAATTATTTTCTATTAATAATGGTTGTTTGCCATTTGTGTAAATAATATTATCTTTCAGCGTACGAATTGTGGTTCAAACAAATTATTTATGAGTTGGATTCGATTAGAGACGTTTTCAGTGAAGTACTGGAGGAATCTCAAACACTTGAAATTTTAAAGAGGCTGAACAGAATCGTTCTCATTCTGAAGGTAAACGTCCTTTGCATTTTACATAGGCTAGTAATTTTATATAAGTATAAAATATATATTGTATGAAATTCTTAAAATAAAAAAAAACACTTTCTCTGAAATAAAATATTTTTTTCGCACAATCGTTCTGAAATATGCACTTACTGTCATTGTTGACACATTCTGTAAGTTGAATATACAACACTGTGGTTTGTTTCCATAGAAATCAAAAAAATAATAGTGTTGTTTGAGTTCATAACAGCATTAATGCGGTAAGTAAAAATCAGTAATTCCTTTCACCAACAAATGCTGGGCTCATTTATTGTAAAAATTAAAGGTACGATTTGTAAAATTCTTAAACGTAATAGTTTTTCTCTCGTTTGTATCTATTGTTTTTACAGAAATTGAATTTTCTGTATTACTTATTGAGTTAGATATGTTAGGATTAAAATAAACTTCAATAGTTGTCTTCAAATACTGAAATGGAGTCAAATTCATTGTCACTGCCGCTGTTGATATGTAAAATCTTATCAGCAAACTATATTCTCTTTGTTAAAGACTCTGCAACATATCCTTCAGCGACACCAAAAGACCTAAAATTACATTTCTTGTTAGTCAAATAATACATTAATGTTATTACTAAAACCTCCAGCCCCCATGATGTTTGAGTGCCATAACATCAACTCCAGTATTCGCTAACGAAGTCGCCGACGACCTTCTAAAAGCATGTCCAGTATAGGATTTTGGATCTTGCAGTTTTAAATACTCGACATTTTTTTGTGATATTTGTCCCAATGTATTGTAATTGAGTAAAATCGACGAGTTAGTCTCCTTTGGTCTTGCCTGTATATTTTCTCAAAATCGTCAAAAAGGGACTTTTTCATTGGTCTTGTCAGTGATTGTGAAAATTCGACTAATATGTGTTTTGGTATCAGGCACTTTAACAATGACAACTGAACCTTCATCTGTAATGTCATCAACTGTCATCTTCGTAAGTTCATCAGCCTAACAGCCCCAGCGACTCCCATTATCATCACTGTTTTCATCATAATATAGGTTTCCAGCAGGAATTTGTTCATCTCTTCTCTGGTTCTTTGATTTTTTCGCATGATGTCCAATATTTTTCTTCTTTAGAAATGCTGCTAATTTCTTAAATTGCGATATATCGACACCATTATTTAAGTCGATCGTACTTTTAAGCATAGAGAGAGAACACAATAAGCCAGCAAAGTTTTTTCAGATATCGCCGCTTTCTTCTCATTCAACCATTTCCTGAAGGCATCATAGACCTTTTCATACCTCACCTTTGATTTTGTGGGAATTAACGGCCCACAACCTATGATACGATTCTTCAGTGTCCGATTCTCTCTGAATCGTCTTTATCAGCCATTATAAGCACAGTTTTGACAACAAAACACAAAATTGATCAAACTTCAAATTGTTTTTTTGGTTTCCAACAAAATAAATTTTAAACACGCTAGATAGGCCAGCCATTTCAGCAATCAAAATATTTTTTTTTTATTATTTTATTTGATAATTGCGTTTGTGCGAAAAACGTTATACACTATTAGGTTGGTAAGTAGGGTATAAAATCGAGACGAACTCGAGATGTTTCATTTTCCGAGATTCTGCTAGCCACTTAACAACCGTATAGTGTAATATACTATTATTTAGTTTACTTGGATATTTTGTCACACTTCTGAAAAAATAAAGATTCATTGTATAAATCTTTGCGTAAAAGGGTTATTTTTGAAATTATATTACATCACATGGCTATTGCGCACTTTAGTATTTATTGACGTTTCGAAAAACTCTCTGCTTTCGTTCTCAAAAATTGTAAATGGATTACACGTAAGTAAAGTTTGTCAGTTTAAATTTATTTATCTGCTACCATAATAATGTTATATGATATTGTTACTTACTTCTTCTTGATACAACTGTAGCCAACAATTTACTGAACAGTTTGATACACACTTATCTCCGTTCAACAAAATAATGGCGGTTTTCTTTTTGTTGCATTATCCTCCTTTGCTAAAATTTTTCCCGAACCCCTTTGAATCACAAAATACGGAAGCGCGCTATAGTGATGTGATTTTTGTTATTTTTACTTTTCTGTTTTTTCAATGCGAGATTTATTCGTTAGGCCAATTTACTTTCAGAAATAACCCTTGACTGATCCTTTTGGAGCAAGGGCTTATTCAATTCCTCTTTATTTTTTCTGAAGTGTGGCAAAATACCCTATTAAACTAAAGAAAAATTAGAATTATGCCACAAATAAATAAATTTCTTCAAAGAATATCTTAAATTCTTTTTATTGGTATTCTTTTATTGGTATAAGAATTACTTTAATGGGAATTTATATCAGAAAAATGTATGTACTTACTGTTCATTGAGACCGTTTAGCATTAAATCGTTTCACAAATCAAGTTGATGCGTTTGTATAAATAAATTTTATGACTTAATGTTTACAATAGATATTGCAATAAAGGTAATAAAAGTATAAGGAGCTATGTTCAATCTAAATGTTATTTAGAGTGAAATAAATTTATTATTATAATAATTTTTTAAATGATCTCCATATACCTCAATATATCTATACCTATTATTTTTTTTTATTATTTTATTTATTTTATTTATTATTTTATTGTAATCTAAAATTCGACAACTTGTAAAAAGTATTATTAAAAATTTAATCTCTTAATGCACAAGAGTAATATTTGTATTTACCCCCTTGACTCTTCATGATATGTCTAGTAACAGAAACAAATATTTGAAAACAAAGTGTCCTCTAGCGGCATTGCAGTGCACTAATTAAGGATTATAATTAGAGAACCCGATATGCATAAAATCAACCTCACATATCTTTGATATCAGATAGGTTATACAGGGTGTTACAGAATGATGTTAAGAAAATCTAGGAGCAGGTTTTATGTTTAAAAATAATAAAAAAAGTTTATACAAATCTGAGTCCAGAAATGCCTCATTCGAGAGACGGGTTGTTTAAAATTTTCTGTCTTAAATACTATAGCCTTCATTTCGATCGATTTCGACACTTTTTAAGGAGAATTAACTTGGCTTTAAGAGAACGATATCAATTTGTCCAAAAATCAGTGGCGTACAATTTTGTTTGCTAAAAATTAATATTTAACGACACGAACGCCACTGATGCTAGTATATTACAAGAGACATTTATACGCGTAAAAGTAGCCCTTTATTATACACTGTTTTGTATCTAAGATTCTTACCATAATTCTGTAACACCCATATATAAACTATTTCAGATAAAATTAAGTAGTAGTCTAGTAGTTCTTTTGACCTATCCATTTTTTTGACCTAATTTCCAATCACCCTATATACTTGCGAAATTGTTAAACTGAAAGCCTTATTGAATATCATAAACCTGAACTGCTAAAGAGAAAAAAAAATATATTACAGAATTCAAAGAAACGACTCGTACGCTATCATATGTACTTTAAAAATTTCGTTATGTTTTCTAGGTTCTGGTAGATCAAGTGATGATTTTAGAAACCATGACACCATTAGACTTTATGGAGTTTAGAAACTATCTACGACCGGCCTCTGGATTCCAAAGTCTTCAATTCAGACTTCTTGAGAACAAACTTGGCGTCCGACAAGAAAATAGAGTGAAGTACAATAAGAATTATACAAAAGTCTTTGGAAATAATGAGGTATCACCTGAGGCTTGTTTATTTCTTTACTTTTTAATAGCTAGATACAATTCACTCTAATTATTTTTCACAACTAAATTGATGATATTCCAATAAATTGATCCTAATAAAATTGCATTTCTATAAAACATTTTCCAGAGAACGGTATGAAAATGCTGGTAAATAAAATTACATATTTTTCATATTTGATAACTTACTGTCTTCCGATCGGTAAGTGACTGTTCTTACCGTTATGACATTTGTAAGCACAACTTACTATTTTTAATCCAACCAGTAAATACGTTAAATTGACGGATCGTGCAAAAAAGTACTTTAACTACTTATTTCTAATGCCACTTAATGAGCTGCTTCTAAAAAATATAATATTTAAATTATTATTTAATTTTGTAGTTCCTCATAAATTTTATGCTACATATTATCTTATATAGGTACTTTTATTTCAATATTCGTTTACAATTTTATTCTGCCGGTCTACCAACATAATTTTAATATATTATTGTTATTAAATCCACTTCACAACAGTGTATAGAAACGGAAGTTATTTTTAATACTCACAGTGATACAAACACAGTATTAGCATTATACGTTTTGTTGTAATGTTTTAATGTTTTATCGTGTAAAACGAATAGCCCTTACTGATATTTTGTAGGATGCCACCAAACAAATAGAGGAATCCGAGGCGGAACCTTCTCTAGCAGACTTAGTTCAGCGATGGTTGGAGAGGACACCAGGATTGGAACTAGAAGGGTTCAATTTTTGGGGGAAATACCAACGAGCAGTTGAAGTTTTATTAGAAGAACAAAGAATTCTAGCTGACGTGAGTAATATGATCCATATTTCTTTAATTCGTGTAACTAAATTTATGACATACCTAATATTAGTGCAAAGTCATCTGTGCATGGCTATGTTTGCAGAAGGCGCCGTTTGACATACTCGTAGGTAATTATAATATAATGTTTTATTGGAACTTTTAAAACAAAGAAGTGTTTTGCAATTTCATTTAATAATGATGATCTTAGGACGAAAAGACGGAGAGCATTAGGCAGTATCGGCTTACCGATATTGAGAAGAGAAGAGAAGTCTATGAGTCCATATTCAACCCCGAAATACATCGAGCTTTAATAACAAGAGGAGAGAGGAGATTTTCCCATAAGGCTTTACAAGGTGCCATCATGATTACTTTCTACAGGGATGAACCACGATTTAGCCAACCTCATCAAATCCTTACTCTTCTGATGGACATAGACTCTCTTATAACAAAATGGAGATGTAAGTGAACAAATTGGTTTATATTTGGTTATTTTCGAAATCTAATTTTTACAAGATTTGTTTTCCCTCTATATTTAAGCTGTAATGCGTTAGATTTAGAATTGTTTGCTGTTATAATTAGTTGCTGATCAACCAGTTATTAAAATTGTCATTTCTACAGCTATGAATACAGTTCCTCATATTTGTTGCTAACAGTGATAAATAACAATTAAAAATTGATTAATTCATGTAGAGAGTGTTTTTATTACATCAGTGTTCACAAATTTCACAGAAAACATTTGACTGTATATTCATGACGATAAATAAATACGATCTAAGAAAAGGAACTAAATATTTTTTTTTAGTTTTTGTGTTACAGGCTTTAAAAGGTGTCTAAAATAAAACTAATTTAATTAACTTCGTAACTCCTTTATCGGTTGCGTAAAAATGTGGAACATTTATTTGAACTTCTGTGGTATATTATTTCTCAAAACTACAGCTAAATCTATATATTGGGTGGTAGTTTCCTTCGGTTACCGGTTTTAGCGGTTTAGATAACTTTTATAGCGGTTGTATTTTTTAAACGGCAACGACACTGAAAAAGTCGCAAAAAGTTTATGTAATTCCTTACTTTTATTTTAATATTAATTAATTTTGTGAGTTTTTTAAGTCAAGTTTTATTGGGTTTTTTAGAGAGAAGTTTAAAATATTGAAAAATTCAATCATGTCGATTTCACTAAAGTTTTAAGAGATACGCCATAATGAATAAATGTTCCAAATTTCAACCATTTCAGCAGAGACCATTGCTCCCAATGGTTTACAACAAGAGCACCTTTTTGTATAGAAGTACACAGTTCTTGTAAATTATTTTCTCGGTTGAAAAAAGTATCTCCAAAGCAATTATTGAAAAAGCAACCCCTTTACTCTCTCCGAATATTCATTTTTTGAAATCACCAGCAGATTTAGGTGCAAAATTTGTATTTGTATCAAAATAAATACATTTTGTTTTCTTTTAATGGAATACCATACCAATTCGTTCAATATATTTTTTACTATTATACAGAGTGTTCAGAAAATAGTTGAGGAAAACGAAACAGTGGATTCCTCAGCTGGTTTTAGAGGGGGCGTTTCATGTAAAACAAATAATTTTAGCAAAAAGTTACGCGTAAAAAATTTAGCGTTAAAAGTTACAGCCCTTTAAGTGCCTATTGGAAACAAGTTTCCATGGAATATTTTAAAACCTGCTGAAATTAAACACTGCAATTTTTGCATGAATGCAGTTGTGTTGAAATATCATTTTTTTACCTATTGTATATTGTATTGTTGTTGTTACCTCATAGTAAGGGGTTGAAATAATACATACCTTGTACGTTTATTGTCAGAATTTTTTCATGCTTGACAATTTTAAAGAAAAAAGAATAGTCTACACAAATTACGAAATATATTCTAGTTTTCGTACAAAAAAAAAATAATAATAAAAACCAGCATCTCAACTCTATGATTCCTGTCATTTTAGTTGTCAGCTGTTATTACCATTTTATTTAATTGCTTCTTATCATCCGTAACATAAGTTTGGCTGTTATTTTAACACTTAAAAACATAAACACTTGATTTCAGCACTTACCTAGGAGATGCTAAAATTAATTTTTATTTTACATAAAACACCCTCTCTAAAATCGGCTAAACCATTCGCTGTTCCATTTTCCTCAACTATTTTCGAAACACCAGGTTTGACAGATTTATTTATGTCTAATAACAAGGTATCATATGCTATAAATTAAAATAAGCTCCTCTAAGAGCCAGTGTCAAATTAGTATATCTTTCGAATTTCTCAGGTAAAAAACGTCCGGTTTGTTAATTCTCATTGAATTAATTTTTTTTATGGAAGTTATTAAAAACCAAAAAAATAATTTAACTTTTAACACCCTATGTCTTGGTTATTTATGGAAGATAACAAATCTAGCCCAATTACATTATTTTTATAGGTATATTATTTAAGGTTCACCCTGTATATGAAGCAATTAAAGAAAACTGTATTTTTTCCAGACAATCATGTTCTTATGGTACAAAGGATGATAGGGTCATCACAACTGGGAACAGGAGGATCTTCAGGATATCAATATTTAAGGTCAACTTTGAGGTGCGTTTAACCATGATTTTTATTCATTTATTATTTTTCATTAACAATGCATGATAAGAAAAAATATATACCTACTTTTGTGCTTAATGTACTTGTATCTTGTATCGAGTTTGAAATATTGAAAATATAAAACCTGCAATGTATAAATAAAAATGCACTGTCATATCAATAATAACTTGCTAATTACTTTAAATACTCGATCTCAACATTTTTAAAGAAGTAAGCGCGTTACTACGTACGATTTTTATTATTAGTTTTTGGCAATATCTACATATAATATTACCCAATATTATTGATAAACGAACTTTTCAAGGTGACGATTAGTTAAACATAAAGTTTTCTCAAGAGAGATTAACAAATTCATATGTGCTGCAATAAACAATAAGCAAAAATATAATCTTTATACACTATGTTTTGATATGATAAAATTTTGACATTGCTGACAATTTTAATTTGTAATATAATTTAAGATATAGGGTGATTCTTAACCTATACGCATAAACTTATAGCTGAGGACGAATAATAATGATAATATTGGAAATATAAATAACAATACCGCAGAAAGGTTAACTGGCATATTGCTCAGTAGCAAATCTAATAAGATATTTTAATGGAATAAAAAATATCACATGGCTGATATAAATGATCAAAATTATCACACATAACATATACAGGTGATCTCAGTAAAACATTCTTATCAATATCACATCGAAACGTTACATTGCTTCTAGAATCTAACCTATAGTATGTTTAGAAATGAGAGAGAGTAACAAAAGGTTATTATGTATGCAAATCGTAAATAAATGTAGTACTAGTGCTTATATTTAATATTTTTTTATTATGTATTATCGGTATAGATCGGTGTACTTTTAAAAAAACTTTGTGTGATCGGACCGGACTAAATTGTAGTAGGTAGCTAAAATTTAATCCCCGACAATCCGAAAATTCAAATTATGGTGAGTAAATGTAGTGTTGTATAAATGTACAATAAAGAAAATAAAAAAGTAGGTATATTAAAATTCATCCTCTGAATATTCTGATAAATTATCTTCGTGTCCTAGATTAATAACGATAGGTTCCACAGTAAAGTCAATTAAATTATCGAGTTCCCACGTTTTCTCTTCTTCTTTTTGTATATGATATCTTTGCTAGTTTTTTGGAGTTACTCGTTCCAAGGAATTTTTTAACAAAATTTTCTCGTCACTTAATTTAAACGTATTATTTCGCGCTACATTTCCTGTTACCTGCGTCTAGACTAATTCGATTGGGTTAAGTTCACAGTGATAAGGTGGTAACCGTAGTACCAGGGACCCGGACCTAAATGTAATAACGGTACCGGTCCGGTTACGGTTCAGTAAGAAAAGTACCATTTCGGTTTCGGTTTGGTTACGGTCCACTAGTTGATATTTCGGTCCAGTTCTGACCAGCTTTTTCGGTCCAAAAGGTTCTTATCGGTTTTCCCTTGTGACGTAGTGAAATTCCTCTGATCGCTTTTGATTTTCTTTTCATTTAATTATGCATATGTAAAATTCTACTAGCAAACTTAAGTACAATAATTTATTAAGTTACTCACGAGTATGGCAATGAAATATTTTAGATGATCATAAAAAAGTGCAAATGAGATGAAAATATTAAAAATGACGACAGATAACTGCAATATGAGATGATTTAAACTGATAAAATTGGCGGCATATATAACCACGCCCACTTTTCTGATTGGAGGGCATGGTGCGTCTTTTAATGTATGCTAGAACACGGCCTTTAGTCTTTACCACTTACCAACCACCACCAACCACTTCAAATCCACGGATTTATAAAAAATAAAGACTCTCTAAGCACTTGTCAGTAGATAAATCCATAGAAACACAACAACAACGGAAGCTTAAGAAATACTGAAATTAACCCAAAAAACCGTTTTAATTTTTTCCGGTTCGGGTTCGACACTTGGAGTAAACTAGAACATGACATATGTGTTCAGTTTCGGTTCCGGTCCACAAAAAAATTACGGTTCTGGTCCGGTTTTCTGTCCAAAAACGGTACGGTCCGGGTCCCTGCGTAGTACCGCTATTTGGCGATTTGTTGCCCTTTCATCGATAACATATTTTTTCTGATCTTTATTAAGATTGACAACTGTCAAAAGTTTTTCACCATATTTGTTTCAAAAGAAATGTTTTTTCCGGATAACCATTGAATTATATCGGCTTTCCTCCAAGCAGTCGTAGGCGTCCGCTCGGTATGCCGTGAATGGTAACTGGAATTATCCATGACAATTACAGACCCCGGAGGAATAAGATCCTACATCTGTGTAAAATACTCTTGGAAAACATCTGCGTTCATGTCTTCGTGATAGTTATCTGTATTTTTAGATTCAAATAAAAGTAGCCATCTACAAAACCACTGGCACTACCTATATACGTCACTAATAATCTTCGCCCTTTACCTGAAGGTGCCTTGAACCCTGTTGAAAGTCCATTCAAAATGGCAATAGAGTCATAAAAATTATCAAATTGTAATAGATTTAGTACAATTGTAATAGGGTTGGCAACACTGATAGGTATACCGTTTTCGAGCTCACTAGTTTCGTATCTACTGCAATGTAGAACGCCTCGGTGTCCGTGGCTTTTCAGTCCGGTATGGAACAGTGGCGTATTAAGGAATAACGGCAAGGGGGGGCCTGGGATTTATGTTTTTAATTTTAGTAAGTATATATTACTTTGCCTGTAGTAAAAAAATGTCAACAATATTCTAAACGTCTATTTTTCTCTGTCGCTCTAAGTTATCTAATACTGCACAGGCATGGAGTACCGAATGGCCGTTAGATGTAACTTGTCTACACCGTGTACTTATGTATATATGTTAAGAATTACCCTGTATAAGATGTTTAGACTTATATCATTAGAAATAAATAAATTAATACAATTTATTTACCTATAGGTTATTGAGAAGTTATTTAGTTACATAAAATAATTGATTAAATATTTAGAATAATTCGAAAGATATTAGTTGAAATTATATATTCATTCTGTTAGTTGTTAAAATGGTTTACATATAAGCTTAACTAAATCCATCTAATTAGACACTAAAAGTTTTCAGTAATAATAATAATAACAACAACAACCATTAGAATACATTATATAATCAGAATAATAGAACAAAGTCACTTATAATAATAATGTCTGTATAAGAACAAAATATCTTATAACCTTGAAAATTTAAAAAATATAATTAACAACAAATTTATCTTCTAACACGGGAAGATTTGTTAAACTGTAATTAGTGAATAATTTAGATAACCACTTTGTGTTAAGCGTAGATATATTATTTCTCAATTACATGATTAATTTAAAATTTATATTATATCATGTTGCTTCAACAAATTTCAATGTAAACATATTTTCTGGAGGATTAATATTTCACATAAACACATGCTTGAATTAATCATTTATTACGAGAAGACTAGTAAAATAGATTTCATAATGTGGGTCAAAAAAATCTTCCTAAGGAAGCTATAGGCCACTCTAGTGATTTTTTCTGAATAACTACGAACCAGTTGAGTTAAATTTTTGAAATTTGGTAACCAACTTAATTCTTACGGGCTTAGCCCGACACTAAGCAGAATTGTTTCTCATATGCCTTCCAACCGGGGTGAGGGAGGGGTAAAATATACCATAACTTTTTTGTGCTTTAACTTCTTTGACTGAAAATATGAAATATCATATTTTTTAGTAAATAAGGGTACTCTTGGTTCTTATTGATATAGTAAAATCCGTTTAAAAATAATATTCCATGTGTTAATAGCGCGGAAATGAAATTGTAAATATTTTCTATCATAGCAGGTTGTGAAATACAAAAATGTATTTGGGTTCACTTACTTTGACAGTTCAGTTATCGACTTTTTGCAAATTGTCGAAAATCCAGTCGACAAAAATGCAACATTTGACCAATGTAGAACTAGCAGATATACAAGAAAGTTGTAGACAACTTCCTTAGCGTAGGCTAAGTATTTGAAAATGTAAACATAAATTTGAAAGTTCATGAAAGTTTCCGTCGTACTCGTGGGCAAGGGAGACCTCTGTTTCCAGACCTAAATCCTATAGATTATTTTCTGTGTGGTAGGATCCAGGCTGCAGTTTATGATACAGAAATAAATTATTTCCTTTTCTTTCCCTATTGTAATACTGTTTTGAAGAATTGCAATAAAGGTTTAATTTGGCAGTGAAATAAATCTAACAAAATCATTTTGACGTTTTTAGGTCTTTTCAGCCTTGCGATAGAAAATGTATTTAGCAAAATGGAAATCTTTTTGGAGATCATTTGCTATAAAAATCACTAATCATAAAATGACATGTTTTATTAATATTTAGTGATTTTCTATTATTTTTATTATATTATTATATTGATTTGTTTTACTTTGTCAAATAATAGTTTACTAACAATAACAATTGTAAATAACTGAACTATCAATGCAAAAAACACCAGATGCATTTTTGTTTTTCACAAGCTGCTATGATAAAAAAAATTAAAACTTTGATTTCCCGTTTTTAACGAATAAACATAAATTTTAAACGGCTTCTCCTCAGAAATTAAACATTTTATCAGTGTGAAGCAAGAGTACCTTTATTTATTAAAAAACTTTGAAATTTCATATTATAAAAAAAGTCGAAAAAGTCAAAGCACAAGCAAATTAGTAGTAGTTATGGTAAATTTTACCCCCTTTCTCTCCCGGTTGGCTATAACTTCCTTAAGAAAAAATTTAGGACCCACGTTTATATGAAGAATAAGTAATTTTGTTCAACGTAAGAGAGAAATATTGCCCCCTAATTTCAGGACGCCCTGTATTCCTAATATACTATTTTCAGTGATCGGTACAAGGTATTCGTAGACCTTTTCAACTTATCCACTTTCTTAATACCACGGGCTTACATACCTCCGCTCACCTCCGCCATGAGAAGCCATCTGTGCCTTTGGGGAAACGAAAAAAATCTACATTCAAAAACAGCAAACGGTGAAAATGGAAAAGTGGTGGAAAATGGACAAGTAGTAGAAAACGGAATAGTGCTAGAAAATGGTAAACATGAATATGTGGATTTATTGTAATGAAAACTTTATTGTATTGAACAATTGTATATACGATAGGAAAATAAAAGTTATTTGTTACATTAGCTTTTATTGTTAGCTGTACTTATTAAGAGATAATAGTTTGGATGTGAATATAAAAGTTCAATACTTGTCAGTCAAGTAACTGATTCTGACTTCAAATCTCCAGTTTACCTGGTCAATGTTCTCGTAGTCTATGTGACAATTTTACCAATCAATTTGGTCGGTCAGTGGTCGCGCGGTTTAAGGCGTCAGTACTTGAATCGAGGTGACTAGATCGGAGTTGGTTCAAGCACAGCTGCCGGTAGACCGTATATAAGCTATATTTGTGGAGAGGATTGGCACCCTTTCTGCGGGTATGGTAGGGTGGAATAATGTTAGCTTGGGTCAATGTGAGAGATTGATACCGGTTGATATTTGACTACCCCCCTAATTAATGAGGTTTCCCTCATTCCTGCATTGAATAGTGGTTAGAGTCTACCAACTTAAGTCGTTCCTGGGCGCAAATGCGGCCTGCTTAATAATAATATGCCGCCCCCTCTCCTGCACAAGTCTCCGACTTCTGGGCTAATCCCTGTGATTAGAATGAGGGGTAGAGATATTATTATTATTATTATTATTATTATATAATCAATACCACAGAGAAGATGTTTATGTGTTCCCAATTGCATATGTCAGTTCTATATGGAATTCGACATACTCTATTACGAATACCTTGCAAGGAAGAACAATAGCCTTTGTACACGTGATAATTATCGTAATCGCATCAAAAGACAATTTTGCTAATAAAGCAGCTGCATATAACTTGACTAGTGATATGTGATAAATTTTTACAAAGACTGTGAACAAAGTAAATTGACCGAACTGCATTTATATTAAATGATCATTTCCCTAAATGTATTTGCATATTTTTTTTTACTTAAATTCTTGTATGTAAGTAATTTATTTTTATCTATTTTAATTTTTACAAAATGAAAGGTCTTTCAAATACACATTCATTCAATATTATAGTAGGTATTTTGCTACTAATATTTTACCGATTCCTTTTTTTTTGTCAAAAAGCAACGATATTCAAAATAATTGTGTGTATAGCATAATTTGTGAAAACAGGAAATTAAAGACATGTCAGTCTGAACAAAAAACAAAATATAGAGTAACAATACCTGGTCAATGTTTCGCTTTTCCTTCAAAAATTTTGACAGCAATTTTTGTATATATGTAATCAAAAAGTATATCAGAAAATTTCGTTGAAAACTTCCTAAACCTAAGTTTTGGAATTTAAAACATTCCAGTATTATACAATATAATAGGATATGGTAGGATAGAATACGATATGATAGGACATGATAAGATAAGATAGGATATGTTTGGATTGTAACAAAAATGTGACACTTTCTACAAGACTGTGAGACAACTATGAGATTTTCAGCATGCCTGGCAAGTTTTTGTGTACCAGAAGTAAGGATTTGAGAAATATATGGAAGTGGTAAAATCCTTTAGTTCTTAAATAAATCATTGCTGGTAGTGGTTTTTGAAACATCAGTAATAAGGCAAACTGCAGCCTTCTATAGTATGAACGTGTTAAGAGCAGTATGGACTAGTAGTATGCTACTTTGAATACATTATTATTTATTTATTTACTCTTAAAATATCCAACGGGTATATCCCACTTAAAGAATAAGTAGTTAAACTAAACAAATTGCAATAAGAGAGAAAAAAATACTTAAAAAAGATACCTACATATTAAAAATCGATTATATAAAATAAAATATAAGTAGTATAAAAGTCTAAACATATAAAAACAGTTTAAAATCTAGTAAAAATAAAAAAAATAATAAACCTGAAAGTTAAATTGTCAGATAATATAAAAACACAAAAGAATTAAAAAACAAATAAAAGTTACTAAACAAAATAAAAATAAATAAAAAGAAACAAGAATATACACATGCACCTATCGAAAATATTTTTTTATATCACGTACACCACAAAAGTTAATATCGTTTGACACAAAGACGACTTTAACAACATATTTGTACGGGCAAAGGGTAACATAGACAAATCACAATTCTTAGAGTTCAATCTGGGAACTCTAAATAATAAATCTTTGGTAATAGATTCACATCTAATTTTAAAATGAATAATTTCATATAATAAAATAATACTATGCATTGTACTGGCAAGACTTTGTAGATTACAACGGGCACAAAACAATTCTTGTGGAGTACCTTGAATAGGATAAACTCCATCTAACAGATATGCGGCAAACTTAAAAAATCTTCGTTGGACTCTTTCCAGTAATGACGTATATGTAATATAAATTGGATTCCATATGAACTGAACCGTATTTAAGTAGACTGATTCCTGAAATATTTAGAGTTTCGTAAAATAAATCCTAAACTCCTATATGCATTGGATAAGGAACTGTGGATGTGCTGTAAGAAACTCAACTGAGAATCAAAAATAACACCTAAGTCTTTAATGCTATCAGGCCTCTTGAGAATGCTGTCTTGCAATATATAATCAAACATGATAGGTACTTTTTTCGATGAAACGACATAACATTACACCAGTCATTTTGAGTGAAATAAGGTTATTCTGAAGATTTTCACAGCTCAAAACAGAATTAATTTGACAAAATAATTTTACGTCATCAGCGTATAGTAGGTATTAAGATCCTCCGCAATATCGTTAATAAATATATCAAATAAAAGAGGTCCAAGTATGAACCCTTGAGGAACACCTGATGTTTGGAGAAACGTGTCAGATTTGAATCCACGATATTGCACATATTGGGATCGATTACTTTGGTATGACTGAAATAATTTTACTAAACCAGTACAGAGGCCTACGTTTATTTAACAACTTAGAGTGGTCGAGCCTGTCAAACGCTTTAGAGAAATCTGTGTATATAACATTGACTTGACTCCCAACATCAACTGAAGGCAGTTACCTCATGAGTATTATTTGTTTCCAGATCTTCGAACTTAGGCTATCCACATGAATTTAAACTATTAATTAAATTATCTGCTAGCTCTTGACGACAAAGTTGTATCATCAGCTAATATGATACATGTTATACTATCATAGCATGAGAAATATTTTGAATCAAGTGACCATTTGGTCTGTTGGTCGATTAAAATTTTCTGGGCGGATTTTGAATGAAATTGGGTGCACGGTTGCCAAATGAAATAAAAGTAGAAATAATTTCATTAATACAGGACGATTTAGGTATAAGCGGAGCAATGTTGACATTTTTAAATTTAAACTGAACTGAAATTTTTAGTAACTTTTATAGACTATTCATCATTCATCATACGTTATCAAGTAATTTGCATTTTTTTAAATTTTGGCTGATTCATTATAAAAATTTGAGCACTGAAACAAAAATCAGTCGAGTAGGGTAACAGTGAGACGCATTTGTCGTGTGTTGGACATTGATGCTTAAGCAATCTAAAGTTTTTGCAACTTCTTAATCTCAGAGGGTCCCGCAATATTTTCTTTCTATACTTTTTTCTCGATTCTCCCGGATTATAGGACGGATCTGACGAGTGGAGTGACTATAATACGGTTATTGATCCGAAGCTAATGACATTTATTTATTTTTTGTTTAGGTAATTGTATAGAAAGAACGTAAAAACGTAAAAGACGTCTCGAAAACAACATAATGCCTAAATATCTCGTTTAAAGTTTTGAAAAACAGAAATAAAATAAAGGATTTCTTTGTTCAGAGCACTTCTGTAAAGTTATCTACGGAGAATAACATAAAAAGCATGGAAAATCGTATACAGATATGAACTAACCACACTGCTGTATTTAGGTATACACAGTGGAACGGCGTCTGACGTCACAGATCTACCCCGTGGTGACGACCGTTTCGAGGGGGCGTCTCGTCTTTTCATAATTAATATCAATAATAATTGTCTGTTACCTACTAAGGAGTATATATATATTAAAAAAAATAATGTCAGGCAGCTTAAGTTACACTACGAATTTGCTGATTTTATCTTCATCGAAGTTACATTTTTATTTAATGTTCTTTCAGTGCTACTATATTAAAAATACTCTTTTTAAAAAAACCGTAGCTAAAATACACTGTATAGCAATTTTCAAATCTATATCTCATTTGGTTTTCTATACACATATCTTTATCTTTAGTCTAAGGTCATCGTGACTGATAGTATTTTTAATTCTAAATTATCTATGCAATATAATTAGAATTAAATTATCCTATTGTTACGTCTAACAAAATTAAAATTATTTTACGTTTTGCCTAACACTAATTTAATGTAATAAAATCACAGATAGAAATCGAAATAGCGAGAAGCTTTTAGTGCCCTATGGGAACTGTCTATTTTGCATATTGAATAATTTAATCCCATGCGGTCGTGATATATGGTAGATCTATAACTTGTTAGTCAAATTATTACAGCAACTGTGAAAAAATCTGATACAGAGGAAGAGAAAAAATTAGGAACAGAATTTTGCTTTTCAAACTTGTGTATTTGTAACTGACAACTTATTAAAAACATACTTTGTTTCTGTTATTAATACTTTCTGTTCATGAACTTCAACTACGACAATAATTGAGGAAACAATTCAGACGACTTATGTTATGTAATTGTTTTTATTTTCAACATAATTTTTGATAGTATGTCGCGTTAAAAACAATCATTTTTTTGAATGTACGGGGGACTTACAGATACAATTTTGTACAAACAAAATCAAAAAGAGCAGTTTAAAAATGATTTAAAAATACACTTCCGCACGGCACTGGAAACTGGTCCACTGGAAAACCTGATAAGGCGTATAATTGGCGACCGGACAAAAAATTGAAAGAAATTCCCAATTAAAGAAATAAATTACATTTTACATCTATTTTTACAGCAAATTCAACTGTTTTTGCCAGTATTGTTATTAATTATTAGAATTAATTTATGGATTTAATTAGAAAAATAGTTTGACAGGTTCTACAAACTAATACACATGTTTCTGCTTCTTGTCCGTTTTGAATTTGTAAGCTATCGGCAGCAGCTATGATACGTTGGTGTAAATCATCAATAGTATCCACTTTGGTACAATATACTTCATTTTTTAAATATCCCCACAAAAATAAGTCCAAATGATTTAAAGTCAGGAGATCATGGCAGCCATAGTACCGGTCCAATCCCTTGGTATTAATGCTTGGACACGCTGTACATGGTACGGGTATAATTGAGCCGTATGATACACTGCCGCAATACACTGTGGACGCCCTGGACCTCCATCTCTTCCACGATTCGGTTGCAAATTTTCTGTGACACGCTAGCGTTTGAACTACACTTGCACTTACTGCACACCATTGTAAAAGTAGCTGCATTTGGATATTTGAAAACCTAAATGTAAATATTTGCATTACAAAAAAGTTAATACCATAAGTAATCGGTTATTTGAAATCGCCTGGCTGCAGACTACAGTAGCCCAGCGATGTGAAAGATGAAATTACTAGAACAATATTTTTTTTGTCGGAAACTATAAGGATTTTACATACAAACATTTTTCTTACGATATTGAGTCCATTTTTCATGACGCATCTATTCCCAAATTCTTTTAGATAAGTTCTAAAAGACCCTGTATAGTGCCAACATTTAATGTAGTGTATAGTTTTATTCTTTTCAATGCAGTTTCTTAAATATTTTGACAAAAACATAATGAATTATTCATTTGTTTATATGACGTAAGTCGTTTGAATTCTAGCCGCAATTATATACAGAATCTGAAAGGTCAAATTGTCGATCTCGTCTACACTAAGAAAGACAGGAAATGTTATGTTATACAGAGTGTCCCAAAATAGAAGGCCATACCATTAACCACATATTCTTTGGACAAAAATAATTCGACTTTCCTTATGTCATTTTTTATTTGGACGTCTCTGTTTCAATATACAGAGTGTTAAAGTTACATTTTAAAAAACTATTTTTGTTAATAATCCCATTGTTTTCTAAGATACACACTTGAAATTTTGCACGTACTTTACTTTACTTTAACAATGGGATTATCAACAAAAATAGTATTTTAAAATGTAACTTTAACACCCTGTATATTGAAACAGGGACGCCCAAATAAAAAATGGCATAAGGAAAGTCGCATTATTTTTGTCCAATGAATATGTGGTTAATGGTATGGCCTTCTATTTTGGGACACCCTGAATATTGTTGTTTCTTTGATTTTACACTAGTTCACTTCGTTTCGGTTATTCGCATCAACAGAAATCAAACAACATTAGACAGTCTTCAGTTCCAGCATACAAGATGCGCGATTGGAAATCCTCTTCCGATTACTACTACACAGATATTCTAATAGTATTTGTATCAACAGTTGGATACGCAGTTATCCCCAGTGAAAATAGAAAACTTGATTTGATCAAGTAAGAATTTGAGATGCCCCCACTCCTTTGGACCGTAACTAGTATTTAAATAGTAAAGCATTGTTATATCTAATCATTGTTGTCTATCGTACAGATGACTTACTTAGTATTTATTTCGCAAAAACACAGGAAAAACATGAACTTTACCATATTGCATTTCTTTGCATTCATAACAACTGAAATTAATGCTATAAAATCTAGACATCAAATGTATATAATTGTTACTTTATGTTGGCAACTGTTGCATTAGTAAAGATACATTCGTTTTTGTTAGAGGGAATAAATTTAATTCCTAGGGAACTAAAAGTGATATACAACTCACTAAAATTGGGAATTGAAACAATATATACTTTAAATTTATGTCACGCAAAAATAAATTTTTTTTCCTGTACTTACCTATGAAACTTAAATATTATTTTTTTATAACGAGTATGATGAGGCATATTTAGAATATTCCATTTTTTATTTGAACCATTTTAAAAACAAATTACCATAGAAATGAAATTATTTAGTTAAATTCAAATAATTGGAATACAATTTAAAACAGTGGTATTCCTCTTTTCAGTTTTAGATTGCAATTAAAATGAAAAGAATTTTATTAAATTAATGCAACTATGCAACCAAATAAAATTAGTGAATAGGTATGTGAACATAAATGTGGAGGCGATTGTCATGTTCCCGTACCATATTTTATAATAACTCCCAGTGGGCGCGTGCCTTTCTATATTATAAGTATATTCCTGGAAATGTAGCGTTATTTTTAAAAATCGTAACAGGACAGAAATATAATATAAATATGCAGGGTGCATTTAAATAAGTACTAAAGAATAGACGTACTATAAGGCTGACTTCCTTGGACGAAAATAATGTGATTTCAATCAACTTACCTTAGTACCATCTTGATTCCTAAAAAAGTTATAGGTCCGTGAAAGTAGTTTTTTTATTTCATTTTTTACGCTAATTTATTTATTTCTTGGGTAATCGTATTCACATCTTGTACAAAAAGGTTTTTTATATGATACACATGAATATCTGATTGATTTTTGTGTTAAATGTACAAGGCGTTCTAAGCGCCTATGCCACTGTATTTCTTCTTTCAGACAAATTTAAATAAAACACATGAGAATAATCATGTGTGAAGGCTTTCATGACCTTTCATGCTGTTAAATAGGCTATTCAGTTTTTATATATTTTTAGGTATTAATAATATTGTGTGAAACTAACTACTCAGTGGACAAAAGCCCCAATCTGCGTTGAATTACACCCACAATATCTACCCATATATTCCTTATTATTAGCTTTTATAAAAATTTTTTACTGTTTTAGAAAGGTATTTTAAGCTAATATAAATCAAATCTCCTACAATTCCTATCAATGAAGTCATATGTATGTTCTCTGATACCAAACATCTAGGTATGCTAATGAACAATTCCACAGACAAAGCTCTATTCAATAATTATCTAAAGATCAATAAAATGTTCAACACACTTGCAAATCATTTAATAAAAACAAAACAATGTTTATTGGTTTCGCACGTTTTTTATGATATAGTATACCTAAGTGTACCATCATGACTACTTACGTGTAGAAGTAAATACAAGAACGTACCAAAATTAATCTCAGAATTTGGCGTATTACATTTTGTCATATTGCGAGGGACCATGTAATTTTGTATTACGTCGCTGCCTTGGCCGTACAGCGGCAAGTTTCGTTTTATTTCGTGCACCTAAAACTTTTCCGGGAGGGTTGTCTCACTTTAGACCTGGAAATATGCAGCCAACTCTATATATTCTTAAAACATAGACTAAGAACTTTATATTGGTATATATTTTGTTGCATTAAAGTAATTTGTAGTTCACCTCCATAAATAATGCATAATTAATGCTTCTACGACCCGGCTTTGATTAGCCAACCTAACCAATTCGTGTTAAGATGTACATGAAACATATGTTTAAATGCAATTCTTTTTATTAACATTTGCGTGAAGGTACTTTGTAGTGGGATCTTGGACTATAAAATCATATTTGTTTATCTGTTTATAGGCGTTTTGTAGTAGTATTTGAAAAAATCGGAAAGTTTAACAATTTCTATCCCGCAAACTTAACATTTCTTGATCGATATCTATCAAAACGGATTTTCTAATTTTGAGAAGTTCATCACATTTTGATCTTTGCAATTCGGCTATTCAAGGTTAAACAACACATGCTGATTTGACAATTGATATATCGTTTTCTTCCTCAGAAGTAATTTTGAAACTTTACATATGTCATACGTCTTTGTCCCAAAATTGCTCCACCAAGGTGACAATAAATTAGTCAAATGTCTATTTTTGCGTTTCTGCTTTTATTTTGTATGAAAGAAGCATATAAGGTTTGAAATTACCGTCAAAGCAATATGACAGCTATTATTCAATTATTTTCAAAGTATAAGTACTTTGCTTAATAGTAAAAGAAATGAGATTCATTAGAATTACCGAAAATTTTAAATGTCAATTTTCTAGTAAACGGTTTTTTTTCGTTTTGTTAATTCGAACAAGAGAATCATATTTTTAGATAAACTTTCATTATTTAAAGGAACGAATAAAATCAAAGACAAAAAAGTTATGATCAATTCTGCATTAGCACGTGCCCTTTCTGCCCTTTAGGACCTTGCAATTTTTTAGAAATATTTTACCTGACACTGCATCTGTGTAAAAGTAACAAGTGTGCCAAAGAGTAACCGCAAAAAAACCCATTTTTTTCCCGTTTTTGTGTAGTGTGTAGCAAGAACGGGGAAGGTCGTCCAGAGGTCTCCGTGGGCTTAAATTGATCGTCATAAAAAATCTAGGTGAGCATAATTCGATTTTTCCAATATTTGTCCGACTTACCCCTACTTAAGGAGTGGAAAATGGTCGATCAATTCTTGGTAAAAATTGGCGGGAACGTGAATGGCAAGGAACAGATCAGGGATGTTCTTCCAAAAATTCTCAAGGTGAAAAACACCCCCGCGTGGGGGTAAAACCACTCTTATTGTCGAAAACCGGCGGCAAATGATGTTCCCTTCATGAATTGCCTTTTTTGTGCCACTCTTCGTTCTTCTGTCGAATTCTGATCAGTTACCCCTACTGAAGGGGTACCCTTAAGTAAATTTGGTTCATACATAATTTGTTTAATGATTAGTAAATAATAAATAAAGAAACAAGCGACATCTGCCAAATCCAAAATTGGTTGTTCAGTAATTCATTCAAGCACAACTCAATGCCAAGTACAGGGCTAACAAATTACTAATTTTGGATGTGACGTTGAACGTCGCCATTCAATCATTTCGATAAAATGGCGAATGCGCTGGTGAAAACTATGGGAGAGTTCCGTACTTAAAAATACGCCCTATTTATGTATAAGATTTTATTTTTTAAATAAAACCGTTTATACAGGGTGTTTCCTAACTCAACAGCCAAAATGAAATGTCATATGTAATATCGAATTTTAAACATAAAACAAAGAGTAACTTTTTTTCAAATTGGGCTTCGTTTAGGAGATTTTTAAAAAATGTAAAACAAGGCAGCTATGAAAATAAAAGTTTGTTTATTATTTGACAGCTTGTCTTCAAGTAATTATTTTTGTATAACGTTGAGTGACTTTTATGACTTTTATGTTAGTGTTTCTTTTAAAATGCACTTTAGTAACGAGGAACTTGCTGACATTATTTACGTTTATGGGTACTGTCCACACAGTTACAATTGCCGCAAGTTTGTTTGGAGAACTCTTAATAAAGAAATGTTATATCCATATCACTATCAAAAAGTCCATCACTTACATCCAGGCGACGAAATACAGCGGTTAGCATTTTATCATTGGCTACTTGAACATTCTAACTTTATTAGAGAAACACTTTGGACAGATGAATCAATGTTTACGAGGAATGGAAGTAACTCATAACGAGCATACGTGGTCTTTATAAAATCCACACGCAGTTAGAATTAGAGGTTTCCAACAAAGATTTTCTATAAACACCTGGTGTGGTATTTTCAATGGACAATTACTACCTAGGTATTCAAATTTTGCCTAATCGGTTAACTGGTGACGCATACATGGCACTTTTAGAAAATGAGTTGCAAGATTTATTAGATGATATTTCTATTGGACTGCAAAACAGAATGTTGTATCAGCATGACGTGTCACCGCCACATGCTGGAAGAAATGTGGTGGAGTGGCTCAATAATAATTTCAATGCGAGATGGATCGAAAGGGGCGGTCCCGTTCATTGACCTGCAAGGTCACCGGACCTTAATCCACTTGACTTTTACCTATGGAGTCACCTAAAACAATTAGTTTATGCAGAACCTATCAACACTATTGAACAATTGCAAGATGGAATTTTAAATGCAGTGCATAATATACAACATACTGTAAATTTTGAAGCAGTTTATGATTCACTTGTTTTACGTTGCCAGGCATGTGTCAATGTAAATGGTGGCATTTTTGAACATCTATTGTAGTTCTTAACTTTGTAATAATGTTTGTTGTTTGTTTTATTATTTACTTTAATAAAATATTTTTATAACTCGTAGTCAAAAATAATCACATTTAAATAAAGGATTGTGGAAAATTAAGACTTTTTTTTAACAAATTCTAACAATGAATCCACATTTATCAATTACTCAATTATTTTTATAACTGAATATCTCTTTATTTATTGTTTAAAATTCGATTTTACATATGACATTTCATTTTGGCAGTCCAGTTAGGAAACACCCTGTATATACAATAAACAATTGTGTCACATGTACAACAAACGCTGCCATCAAATCCTTAACAGTTATTTCCATTTTGAACAGCTAGTAAGCACTACAACAACAATTACGCTTGTTCGGACAGTCTATTTGTCCATTTCGTCTCCATATTCATCTCACTGCCGGTCAAGCCGAACTTTCTCGACTCCCTGAGGTCCTTGAAACATTCAAACAGGTTTAAAAACGACTTCCTGAAGCCACAATTCATAAAACAGTAGGTGATCGGATTACAACAACTAGAGGTGAAAGCTAGAAGCTGAAAAAAACTTATTCCTGTGTAACCGATGTTGTTGTAGATGATCGAGGCGTCAAAGAGGGCTATGGTGTTGATGATGTACAGAGGAGTCCAGCAAATGAAGAACTCTAGAACCACAGCGAAGAGCATTTTGATTACCCGTTTTTTGTTTAGCAGGCTTCGTTCTGCGTTCGTCCTGCGCAGGCCTGTGGGTTGTCTTCTAGATCCATTGACGGGGCTGTTGGAGTCTTCTGAGAAGTTCTGTTGAAGCTGGTGCCTGCTGGAGTACTGGCGGGAAGAGTTTTTGTAGCTTAGACGCGTGGAGCTCCTGCCTTGGAGGTTTATATAGACACTGACCGCGTTGTGAACTGAAAAATAAAACAAGAAGTCTAGCTTATAAAGAATATTCAGCGTGTGTGACAAATGTATTTGTAGCAAGTCAACATTCAAAATATGTAAAATACGTTAGATACGGTACACAAAGAAAACTAGTTGATCAAGTCAAAGAAATTTTGAATCCATTAACCAAATCTTTTGTCATATATGCACAACAAAGTATATATTTCAGACAAATGATTTTTTGGTGATTTCTAAGTACATCTTTGGCTAGGACGAGTATACATGGTTCTTTGAACTATTTATGCAATAATGCATAATACGTTAAAATTATACATATTTTGTTTGAATCAAGATTATTCGGTACTCACAGCAAGGCAATATCTTGTTATTTTAACAAATTATTTTGTTGAACTAATTAATTTTAACATTCACTTGATTACTCGTATAAATTAAATTAACAATTTATACCTTTCCATTTAAGAACAAGAAAAATTAAAAATTACAAAATTTGTTGTTGTTTAGCATAGCGAAAATTACGTTTTGCCAAAACTAAACGTAATTTATGTACTATGCAAATACTGGAATGTTTCCTACGTCCTAAAAAATCTATAGCAAACAGACACAGTTAGTTGTCAGCAACGGTGCCACAGACATTTAATTTTTCTCGTATTTTTTGTGTATTTACAAACATGTCGTATTCAAATGCCTAGATGACAGATAAGCTGCTGATTTATGGGAGTGTGGCAAGTGCGTCAAAGACGTTTCCCGAGTATACAAAATATTATGCTGAATACTTTTTGAACCACATCGAACAGCTGTTTTATGCCGTGGCGGTAAACGTGTGGCAGTGTTTTTATGTATTTGTGTACATCTACGTGTATTTTTTTGTTGTTCTTTGTGCTTTTCCCGACGTAAGTAATCGACCTGAGCAAGACCGCCAAACCAAGTAGGTACCTCGAGTCCACACCAAGTACAAAAATCTTTGCAGGTTTTAATTTAAACAAGTAAGAAAATAGAAGATGATTCAACATTCCTAAAATCTCTCAAGTATCAATTCTGGAAATAAATATTAGTAAGGTAGTGCTGTCTCTGTGCTACCATACCGTATTTCTCATTAAATCATTAAATAATAATCTACATTTTGTATAGATTTTGTTTTCTTTCAAAGCGGCTTAAGCTGATACCCGTGTGAATGCGGTGACCTGTCACTATGTTTGACACCTTTGCCTTTGGCAGAATATATCTAACCTCGTGGCTGACAGAAGGTCAGTGACGGCGATAAATAAGGATTTAATATAATTTTGAAAATTTTTTTTTTGCTTTATAAATAAGTTTGGAATTTTTTTTGAAGGGTGATTCCGTTAATTCTTATTTTTCCCTATCCCCTCTCAAAATAATTGTACTAAGTCATAGTTAACCCTGTATAATAAAATAACAATGTTTTTAAGCATTTAAAAATTTCATGCAAATTGCTTATTAAAAATGGTCGTATTAAATAGCATTACATAATTGTGCCAATTTTATACACAAAAATGAATTCATAACGTATGTTGAAAATGTGTATGACAATTCTTTTTCTGTGATAATAGTTTATATTATAGTGAGTATAAGACAGGCAGCAACATTATATTCTCAAAGAAACAACAAGAAACTTCCATCGAAGTTGCACCAATGCAATACAATTAATTTGTTAATTTAATAAACATGTTTTTGATTAAGTTATTATTTTTACTTATTTAAACAATATATTTGTTTTACTCGATAACAATTAAAACTCAAATTAAGTATTTCAACATATTTTTAATTCAATATATATTTATAATAATAATTTGGATCTGCCATGTTCAATATTGATTTCCATTCAATAAATATTATGTTGAAAAGCAACAAAAATATTGTAACCTCTAAATTGACTATGCGTGGGAACACGTCACGTAGACAAACAACTTTATAGGGAAATCCAACGAACTGTCAAATCACACACATCATTCACAAATCATATGACAAGCAGAAATTTGTGCTTTTGTGTAGAACTTTTAGTTATTGGTCTGTGTGTAGAACTGTGTGTTTTGCTCATTATATTTTATACCTATTTCGGAATACCAATTATAATTCCGACTCTCATAATGGTTTTGTTATGTTTTGAATTGTTGGAGTAAAGAACAGCGAGAAAATCAAGTTAGATTTTTTAGGATTCCTGCTGCATTGAATTATAGACAGAACTGATCTCAATGAACTCTCATATAAGACGGCAAACCTGGCTTAGTGCAATAAAACAGCAAGACCTAACTCAAGAAAAAATAAAATACAGTGTACAAGTTTTAAATATGTTATTTATAAATAGGTACCTAAGTTCTTTTTTCTCTCCAACTAGTAGCATAATTACACCCCCGCCAGCCCTAGCAATTCAGGGTCCTGGAGAATACTATATATAATATTAATAAAAAAATATATTTATAACAATATTAGCAGTTATATATAATTAATTAGCAAATTATTGATTAATAATTTGATTTTAACAATTATTTTTGCGTAGATACATGGCAGAATTTATTTTCAGTTAAAGAAAAATTCTGCGGGGGCTTGAAATTCTTAATAATGCCACTGTTTCCAATTCACATATATTTGACAAAAATTATAAATAATAAATAAAAGTCCATTTGATAGAAAAAATCTAAAATATATTTAATAAAAAATATTAAAAATAAGTTATATATATACAATTCTAAAAAAAATTGGGTACATAGATAAATAGTACAAAATGTTTAGTAATCAATTGGTTTTGATATTTTAAATAATTGCGACATTGCAATAATAATTTAAAGTTTGTTACAGCACAATAAAAAACATTAGTAGCAGGGAAAATCAAAATTTAATGCAAGTTCATTTTTGATTAGTCAACTATTTCTTACCTCGGCCCATTTGAAAGAAAACATTTGTAGATATAATGAAGTGCAGTGAATACTGAGAATAATAATAATTTTACGAATATTCAGCAACTAGAACGTTTTACCTAAAATATAAACCCACTTTTTCTTATTATAATGAAAATATATGAGAAATAGACTCATATTACACTTCCTAATATGAGATATGAAAGAGGCTGATCTGGCAGGAACTAGGGGGCCCCACTAATCGCAGGGTCTTGTCCAGTGCCCAATGGAAAATAGGGGCCTGCATAGATAGGTATATATTACTTTAACATATAAATATTGTTTTTGTTGGAGACATAGATATAGAAAAAGATTAATTTTTAAATGAATTTGCCCCGTACAAATCTAACGACTTCATTAGTTCAGTTTGGGTTCATTATACAACATACCTTGTAGTCATGCTTGATTCGAAACTATCATGGAATCTTCATTTGGAGAAAACACATTAAAACAGCATACATATTCTATGAGCAGTGCCGCAGGACCGTTGATAAAACTTGGGAACTGAAACCAAAGGTGGTCATGTGGATATACACTGCCATTGTGAGACCAATGTTAGCCTATGACTGTTGTCTGGTGGCCGAAAATCCAACAGATGACAACTAAACAAAAGCTCAGCCAGGTACAAAGGATTGCCAGGTGGGTGTCGTACGCATAACTGGAGCTATGTACGACACCCACCATAGCAATGGAGGTGATGCTATGTCTGCCACTTTTGGATATTTATCTAAAAGAAGTGACTGCGACCACTATGTTTCGCCTCAAAAATACTGGTATTATACCTGATGTAGGATGTGGAGAAGTTAGGAGTCACGTGTGGAATGGGGTCGTCAGATAGATGACCCTTTTGCAGGCAGACACTGACAGTATTTCTCCCAAGTTTGTATTTGACAAACCCTACACGGTACTTATCAGAAACGAGGAAACCGCCAGCGAAGATGTAATCAACATCTTCACAGACGAATCAAAAAAGGAGGAAGGTGCAGGATTTGAGATTTATTCCAGATCCTTACATATTCGATACCAGTGGGCAATAGAAACACAGTACAGTAGTACAAACGGAATTAACAGGTATAACCATAACCGCCACATACAACGGGAAAAACCATTAGAATCAACACAGATAGTAGACAATCATAAGATAACAACTAGATCAGCATGGGAATGCCATCAGACACTGGTAATGGCCTCAACCAATAACAGAGTACCTGTATACTGGGTAAAGGGACACGACCGGTGCAATGGCAATAGGTAGCTGGCTAGGAGTGCATCTAGTCTCAATATTTTTGGACCTGGTCCTTCCAGTATGCTTCCATTGTCAGCATTTGTTGAAATTATCAAAGAGGACACCCACAAAGAGTTTAGGAAACGTTGGGATGAAACAAATGGCTGCCAGTTTGATAAGGACTTCCTAGTTCCTGCAAGGATATAGCCAAAAAGTACCTGGCTATGTCTAGGACAAATCTTCGTCTGGTGACAGGTATTCAAACTGGACATTGTTGGCTAAGGAAGCACCTCTATTGCATGAGGAAGTCCGAACCACTTTATAGGTGTTGCGAACAGGAAGACGAGGTAATACTTCATACACTCTGTGAGTGCACTGCCATCTCGTCAATAAGAGAATCCGTGTTGGGAGAGCGATGGCCTTCTATGACCTACATTAGAGAGATCCCCCTGAGCAACATCACCATCTTTTTCTCCTTATTAGGTTGGTTGGCGGCTCAGGTGGATTGATCTCCTTATGGTAGGAGGTACAAGGGGCCTAAGTGCTGTAGCCTTTTTGCTACCCTCCCCTCAAATTCAGAATTCCAGAACAGATGAAGTAAAATTGTATAGAAGAAGTTGAAATTTGTTATTAAATAATATCACAAATTCTCAAAAATTATAACAAAATTACGATTTACAAAACAACATTAATTTAGTAAGAAATGTTCTACATTAGGCGGCCATTAGTTTCAAAGCATAAAGTAATTCGTTTCTCTAATATTCTAATCTAATACCTTCTTTAGAAAGCAAAATTTATGGTAAATCGGTATGGAATTATCCCTGGAATTTGCTGTCTTCTCATGTCGGTTTATTCCTGATACTATGTATATAACGTTGATATAACCTCAAGTGGATTGTCATAGATGGCGAAAATGAATTTAATTGGTTTTCGGATATAGGGCTTTTTGGTTATTGAGGGGATTGTCAATTTTGAGAGATTGTATTCAAGAAATATTCATATCAAACTGCAATATTTAACAACATAACTCTTATTGGCAGTAGAACAAGAGAGTTCGGTTCAAACCGATTTAACTACTTAGTTCAATTTAACCCCTTTGGCCTGAATTTAGAAAATACTTTATATATTTTTTTGTTTTTAACTTGTCACCTGATTCACATTTCAGAAACTTAAAAAACATATTAATTACAATGTGAATCATAAAAGAAGACGTACACAAAAATGCAATTAATCTTATCCTTCTTATAAAAAGCGGAATTAAAACCTAGAAGCTCACAAGATGTTTGCCTTTGTAAGCCATAAACTAATTGTTACAACCGACGAGTAAGAACAGTTTTCTTTCACTCCCACTGATTAATGACACACGGTTTTATAATATAGTAATTGGTCCACAAATCTTCAAAGCTACTAGTTGAGAGAAATGCTGTAAAATATTGGATGTAATACTTTTGCAACTAGCTTGTACCGGTTTTACAGGATTTATTAAAAGAAACATATTTGGATAAAGACTTCGTAAATCCGTAAAATGAAAAAATTTTCGATATTTTATTGGAAAATGCAAAAAGAAAAAAATAACATTAAGGAACTTGAAAGTAGCAATATTTGTTGATGGAAATGTCGAGTATCTATTAAGAAAGTCAAATGTTATTAAAAATGATTCTTATAAAAGGTGTTAGAGGTTTGATTGTCACAATCTCTCTGTAATTGTATGCAGTGTTTACTATTCTTATGAATCTGTTTAGTTTTAGTAGAATAATTTTATTGATTAACAGAAAAATAAGTAAATTCGTAAAAATAGTAAATGTTTGATATTCTATGCAGAAAATTGCAGACAGATTCTTAAATTATTTAATATTTTGCACATCAAATCGAATATTATGATTCGAAACCTGTTTACTCTCATATACCATTGGTGGAAGAAAATTGTTAAATATGTTTTGTTTGGTACAATTAATTTATCATACTAATCTCTCTCCAATATTTACCTACTATATATCGGTTGCTATGAATTTTGTCTTATTGGGCCATCGAAAAACTGAAGACTAGTTCTTTATCCATTTTTCTACACGCGACCGGCGCGTACAAATAAATTAAATTTTAGTTCTGATAAAAGTAGGCTAGCAGGTTTTCGACTTCAACCTAATTTCATAGTGTACGTGTCCATTTAAAAGTATGTAATTTTTAAGGCATATAAGCGCGAATCGCTGCACGGGGTACCAGTAAGCAGGAAACTGCTTCCACTGTGGTCGCTTTAGCCTGCTTTAAACTGCTGTTTTTATATAAATTTAAATATACAATTATAAATTTCATAGCTTATAAGTATGTGTTCGGCGCTGGTTACCAGTAAGCGGAAAACCTGCTTTCACTCTGTTTGTACCCTAATACTAACACCAGTTAGTCGTCAGCGGCACCACCAGAAACATATACCGGTTTCGAGCTTGATAGCCTTCATCAGAATGCCACAGCCGACAATCGCACGTTCTATCGTAACCGACAGAAGGACATGAGTACGCGAGATGGAAAATGAAAAAAATTTAAATCTAGTGGTTTTATGACTAGTGTATCTGTATTTATCTTAGGGTACGTTTACATCTGACATTAATTGCTCGATATTTATGTCGGATGGAAATTGTACCTAATGTAAACAGTGCAGAATTTCTGTCAGAGAGATATGCTTCAAGCGTCCGCGATATGTATGGACACGTCTATACGATTAGATGTAAACACCTATCCGGAATCGCCTGACAGAAATTACTGTAGCTGACTAATCGTCTACTTTTGTGGTAGTGCCGGCAGCATATTATTAATATTGAGTGATAAAAATAATGGATAAAAGGCGAAATTGATGAATAGATTAATTTATATCACAGTAAACCTTAACTATATGACTATTTTACAAATAAGCCTTTCAAACTAAGCTGATTACATCTCCAAAATTTTTTTAAATTACACTGGATCTTCCACACTGAGTTGGCATATTAATATTGACTATAAGCAAGTCATTTTTTTCGTCTCAAAATCAACTCTCAAATCCATACTGAACGATTTTTCGTTCTCTGTCGGACAGAAATCGCATTTAATTTAAACAGCGCGAATATTTCTGTCAGAGTTATATGTATCAAACGTCTACGATATGTATCGACACACCTATGCGATTAGATGTAAAAACATATTATTTTCATATTTGCACTCGCCTGACAGAAATTGCTCTAGTTGACTAGTCGTCTACTTTTGTGATAGTGCCGGCAGCAATTCAAAAACAATGATAAAAAAAGAGCCGGTAAAACGCGATATTGATGAACCGATTAATTTATACCACGAACCTGAACTCTGGGATTTTACAAGAAATTCAAATAAAGATAAAGTGAAGTCCAAAGAATAATTCTTAATTTAGGAAATTTTTAAGTATAAGAACGTTTGGAGAATAAACATGGAAGGGGTGGTTTATTACAACAAACAAACAAATAACAAACTAGGAACATGGGAAATATTTCAGTAAATATATATTTTTTAAGTAAATGTTCCTAACAAAATTCATTTGTTTATATTCAACAGTTTGTGGAAAATGATTCTGGGGATAAAAAATGATAGCAGACCTTGCATCGCCATCTTAAAAACCATGGTAGGATCAGAAGAAGCGGATTTTGAAGACATTTCAAACAAAAATATATATATTTGTTAGATAATCTTGAGGAATAAAGTTTCTAAAGATTTGTACATAAATAAAACTAGACATGTATATACAGGATGTATCACAACAAGTAGTTAAATTTCTTTTTTAGAGGATTTTGTTTTCCTTTCAACACTGCTGAATTGATAAAAAATATTTACATAATACGCCAACTCCCTTATTTTGAATGGAACAGGTATTTTTTATTTAATTTTCAGATTCTACATGTAATTTTAAGTCATTTCACTCACAAAATTATTACTTTCTAAGTCGTTAATTATCTGGGAGACTGAATAATTCAGTCATGATGAAGAAACGAAATAATTTAAAAACTATTGAGCTTGGACATATGGTATATTTAATAAAGTTGATTTAAAATTGCATGTAGAATCTGAAAATGAAATAAAAATACTATTTTTCATTTAAAGTTAACGAATTGACGTCTACTTCCAGTCCTACCGCCACGTTACTGTAAATATTATATTTCAACTTAGCAGTATTGAAAACTCCTAGAAACGAAAATTCAGATTTCTATCGTTTTCTAAATACGTCTAACGCACGTTTATTGTGAGATACCCTTTATATATCTATATTATCAGTGTTTTTAACTGGGTATAGGTAGATACAGCTAATATTTTTCTGCTACGTTAATAGTTTTTCTGAATTTGGTATATTCCTTATTTATTTTACAAACAAGCTTTTCAAATTGAGTTGGTGTCATCCTCAAATAATTTGAGAATTGTTGCGGATTCTCGCCACTTAGTTCTGAGATTAACTAATTTATAGACACCTAATTTATCACGTTTCAAAATTCATTCCCAAAACTACACTGAACGTTTTTTTTTCTTAAGTAACATATCCAGGGCAATCACACGGGTAACAATGTTTTGTTTCGATACTCATCGTGACACGACTGAACTTTGTCTTTCTACTATGAATTGATGTGTATGACACTTAATGTGTCATACACATCTTCATGATATAAATATATAGTAATTTCTGTCTGTAATGTAAACAGTCACTAGCGATATATATCTTATGCTTGACACATATATCGGGACACAAGTGTCAGATGTAAACGTACCCTTACAAAGTGTCAGATGTAAACGTATACTTACAAAGAACAAACTATTGTCAATATTAGTAACACACTAGGCCTTGAGATTAGAGTACAATAAAAATGTTGGATAATGGTGTGAATTTTATCAAGTATCAAGTAAAAAACGATAATTAGTCCATGTCTCCATGTTAAATAATTTTGTGTGAACGAATGCACATAAAATGATAAACAAACATTTTTAATTTACTAGGCACTTACTGTATAAATCTGTTAAGAATTTAGTTAGGAGATGAAGTGATATTAATCCATCATCTCAAGGAGGAAGAACAATAAAAGTTTAATAAAACACAAACAGTGTTGTCTTCGAAGCGCTAGTGATACGGTACTTATAAGTAGTTATTGTTGTCTTTCAATCACTTTTTTAAGTTTCAAGAATAAGTTAGGGATACGGATCGTATCGAAAGGATGTACGCATACTTATTTTAAAAGCATTTTAAACTGTTGTTTAAAATGGTATTAAACTAAAAAGGGTTTAAACAAAATTTACTCTTTTATTTCAACCAAGACCATGAAATAAATCGTTGTAAATTTACTGCTTAAAATAAAAGGACATTTTTATAACATCGTTTATGGATTAATAATTATCTTGTTCAGAATGTATGATGCCATATAAGAAAAAGAAGATGAAATTTTTCGCTCTTAGAAGGAATGCACATTTTATTTTCGACTTGTTTTAAATGTCTTTAGTGAACTTCTCATCTCCATTTTATTTTACAAAATAAATCTTCGAGTTTAATTGTTGCTTAAAACATTTAAAACAAAACCAACTTTATCTAAGCAGATGAGGAGAAATAGTAGTAAAATATCTAAAACAAGAATTTTGAACCATCTATAATCGCCTTTTGTCAGCCTGACAGAGGAAAGAACCATAATACAAATAAGAGAGAACCATGATTTCAATTAGCAAAATCTTAGTTTGCGAATCCAAATACTTTATAAAGAAATATAATAGTTTTAGTGCGGAATATGTTTACCTGCAAATATTACATGATTAGAAAAGTTCAGAGTAGAATCAAAGAACACACCAAGATTTTTTTACTACGTCACAAGAGATGTTATTTCTATTCATTTTAATGCTTATTTATATTTGTGTTTCTTAATAATTGGTAGGGAGTCCAAAAGCAATATATTGACCTTCAATTAATGTAGTACTTTTCTGAGATTAAAATATGTTTTAGGTTATCGTTTATAAAATGTGTTGTAACATAAAATTTTAACGGCCGAAAACTATAAAGAAGCTGGATATCATTAGCATATATACTTAGTTTAGAATTCAAACATAGTTTAGACAAATCAGTTGTAAATACATTAAACAAGAGAAATCCCAAAACAGAACCCTGGACAATACATGATAGCACTAATCTACATTTAGATGTTGATATAGAAGAACATGTATTTATCATGGTATATTGTTCTCTACCCTGCAAGTAATTACAAAACCAACAAAGAACCATAATAATGCAATTTAGCAATTAAACAGTTAATGTCAATCGAATCAAAAGCTTTATATTTAATAAAGTAAGACATCAAACTTGAGTTAACCATTGCTTTCAAAATGTCATCAGTAATATTAGTCAACAATGTTGATGTACTAAACCCTTTCTGAAATCCTAACTGATTTTAAGGAGTTATTGAATTTTCTACGCTGAATAAACGAAAATTATTCATATAATACAGATTCCATGAAGGAACAGCAAGCATACTTATCGGACGAAGATTTTTATACTATTTTCTTTTTTAGAATTAACGCAAGAAATTTTCCATTGATCTATTTCTAAGGATTTATTAATAATATGCGTCAACGGTGCTGACATCCATTTTAGGGACAATTGAATCATCTTGCCAGAAATTCCGTTAGGTCGCATCGTATAAGATTTATGTTTAAGAATTAATTTCTCTATTGTCTTAATATTCACCGGATGATATGTAAACTGTAACCTATCTTTAAAATTAGAATTAAAAAATCAGTTATTAGAATTGAAAAATGGATTAAATTTATTACCAGCACACAAAATTGGTATATTGGTGCAGAATCAATAAAATAATTGTTATATAAGTAGCACTACAAACTTCATCTGAAAGTATAAGGTTTGTTTTATTATTTACAATGCTCTACGACTAAGTTTAGCCCATAACTCTTTAAAATTATTTCTAATATTATGAGAATAAAAACCAATTTAAGTTTAATTTTTCTTATCTCTATTAACGTATTGGTAAACCAGGGATCTTTATTTTATTAAATTTAGAGTAATATTTCGTTATAGGAGCATGTTTGTTGAACATACTAATTACATAATCATTAAAAAACTCTACTTTTCCTATTATAAAATAAATCTTGTAAATATAATTCCAATTAGTATTAGCAGCATCCAAGTTGAAATTCTTATAAGAGCGAAATTCTTTTAAAATTATTTAAGATTCATTGTGAATAAAAACAAAATAACAGGATGTTATGATCTAAAAAAGAACTATCTAAAATTCTACATTCTTAATATCAAAATCATAATTAGTTAAAATTAATTCCAGTAAGAACTCAGTATAACTAATAACTCTAGTAGGATCGAGGCTATGCTCTTTACAATCAAATGTGAGCAACAAATTATTCAAAATAATAGTAACAGGTGCATTTTCTAACAAATTAACATTAAAATCACACATTAAAATAAAATTTCAAATGTTGTTATCAAGAAAATAATCAAATACATCAGCTAGAATACTTAAATTTGAATAAGGAGAAGTAGGGGTTCTATAAAAGATATCTATACCGTAATTTAAATTACCCAGTTTAAAGACAATTAGATATTCTATCTCATCAGTTTCTATAGCTACCACTGAACATGGCTTGTAAAGAGACGACTTTATGTAGAAGGCAACTCCGCCACCTCTCGTATAACGATCACTTCTTATTATATTGTAATCCTATACTAAAGCTAACAGCCCCAAACATTAACTGAGAATCTTATCGAATATGAGTCTTTATAACTGATTAGAATAAAATAAATTTGAAATAGTAACTCAGTGTTCTACGTGTGCGATCACCCACATTTGTACATTGGTATGCCATTCTACTTACCACTATTGTCTCTAAGATTTTTCTCTGTCTTCATTCCCTTGCATAGAGTTCTTGTGATCAAAGAATAAGTCACCGCTAGCACCAGAAGTGGTATGACGAGTAAGATGACATCCAAAAATATATTGTATGCTCTCTCGTAGTCCAAGGACGTCCAGTTTTCTCTGCATTTATGATTACCTGCGAAAACTATACATTTTAGTATACAATCTAATGAAAAATAAGTCAGAATGAGACACGGTTTACAGGGAAATACCTAAGGTGAAAGGATTATTGGACCAAACATGATATTTTGCTACATAAACGTCTTAATAGATAACTATCTATCTAATAAGAGTATATTTGGTAATGTCTTAAAAAAATCTAAATAGTATGTAACCAAAAGTTAATGAATAAAAGGAAGGGATTTATTTCTTCATTAGAAAATAAATTATGGGGAGGCATATTTCACGCGATATTATTAATTGTAAACAAAAACTTAAAGCAATACACTATTTAACATAAGTTACTTGTCAATCAGCTAATTGTCAATAGTACAATTTGTTTTCAAATAACCAAAGCTTACTATGAAAGTTTTACGTAAGTAACTACAAACTTTTATTTTATTGTATTGCATATAATAGCAAAACAAGAAATAAATCGAAAACGGTTAAAATAGATAGGAGAACAATATTTTTCTATTAAAACTTTTTTACACACATTGATAAAAAAGTTATAGCCAGTTTTTATCAGCCAAGAGTACATTTCGTAGCGCCCTCTAGCGTCTACATCAACATTAAGTACGGATTAATTTTTCTTGTTTCAGAAAACCCCCTAATCCAAATTTTCAAAAGAATCCTTTGAAACATTTCTAAGAATTTTAAGAATTTCGAATTCAAAATTTGAACTTTAACGCCCTGTAACTTTTTTGTTAGCCATAAATGGGCCAAGGTACGTTTGGCTTAATCGCATTATTTTGATGTAAGGAATCTACTCTTGCTCTGTGTCCCATTAACTTCGGGACACCCTATATATGTAGTAAACTGAGGAAAATATGACAAAATTATTTACTACAAGAGAAAATATTTTATCATTTTTGTTAGTGCGGTGAAGGGGCATTTCCTGGTGAACGCCATCGTACACAATTTCCATATGAAACGGCGTATATTGCAAATAAGCCACTTTTGCAGTAGACTTAGAATAGGAGCCATTTTATGCATCATAAACTATTCAGTTTAAAGCTATTCTAAGGTAAAACGTGTATATAAAATGTATTTCCTTGCAAAGCATATCTGCCAGACTACGGAGTTTATAGGTTAAAGAAAAACCTGAAATTCAAATATGTTCAGTTCAGTGATTATATTGTGCCAAGTTTGAAGCAAATATGACGGATTTTTATTAAATATTATTAAATTCTGAAAGGACATTTTGTTGCTTAATGGGAAATTATTGAAGCAAAAATTCAATGACGTTAATCAAGTGACATACATCGCGTTTAAATTTTCATCTCTCGGTTAATGAGAATTGAAACGCTTTGACATTTTAGTACAAATTAACAATGATTATATCTAATGTAAATTAATTACCAACATAGTAACTAAACTGATAAAATTAAAAATATGATTTTAATCTAAGGCCCCTTGTTTTAAATTTAACAGAATGGTGGGCTTTTTACGAAAAATGTTTTTATACAAAATTAATTTTGTTCCAAAAATTAGCATCCCAAGGAACTTTCCCAAAATGTTCTTTATCAAGTCGATTAAAGAAGTTTATCATAAGAATCTGTTACTGAAAATATTCACAAGAATAAAAAATTAAACAAATTAATACAGAGTGCAACAACGAAATTCGGGAAACAACTACTCTGCGCGCCCCTGCGGGTATGTCGAAAAATAAATAACGCGAGGTACAATATTTTTCATATTTAATTCATAGTTTTTTCTTTTATTTTTTTTTCAAATTTAATTGCCCTGCATCTTAAAGAGAATATTTTTTGACAGTTCTAACAAATCACCCAATCATTTAAACCTTTAACTGATATCAGTAGTCTGGAATGTCTTCAATCACTTTAACACCAAGATTGTTTAAGTTTGACAGCTTCATATTTCCAAAAAATTTCAAAATGTCACATATTAGCAATGCAAATTTTCAATCTATTAACGCGCTAATTAAATAATCAATCCCATGGTTTTGTATCTGGAAAGTCAACAACCACTAATCTTCTATGTATATCACAATTTTTAAGCGAGGTACTTGATGGAGACAGTCAGACCGATGCAATATACATCGAATTTAGTAAAGCATTTGATACTTTGGATCATGGCATATTGTTGGGAATATTGGAAAGTTTCGAATTACTTCCATTTCACGTAATATATTTTTCCGGACATATTTACATAGCAGATCACAATTTGTTTATTACCAAGGTTTTATATCGTATTCATTTACACCTGCATTTGGTGTTTCACAAGGTTCAGATCTGGGACCACTTCTTTTTATTTTATTTATAAATAATCCGGTTATCGATTTCCAATGCCATAGCTTGTTATACGCCGATGATTTGAAATTATACAACAGAATTGATTCTATTAGCGATTGTCAAGGATTGCAGTCAGATTTGAACAAAGTCTCTACGTGGTGTTATAACAACGGCTTATCCATAAATGTTGCAAAATTTAACATTATTACTTATACACGTAAGCATGTGCAGGAATATTGCGGAGATATACTGAGCAACAATATATTGGAACGGTTTCAAAGACCTAGGAGTTCAATTTGACAGTGAATTAAGTTGTATGCCACATATCAACAGCATTACTGCTTCTGCTTTTAAGTCACTGCGCACATCATTATGGGACACCCTGTATAAATTATTAAATAATAAAGTGAACTGTCCTAATATCTTCTTTAAATAATGATTAACTTTCGAATTCCCTTCATATCAACACGTTTCCATGTTACATTTGAGGTTAAAAAGGCTCGTACAAATGTATACTCACCCATTAATAATATGATCAATAATTTTAACTTAGTTTTTCTTTAGTTTTATTGGGTTTTTGCCACACTTCTGAAAAAAAAATAAATATTAATTAAATAAGCCCTTGCGCCAAACGGATCAGTCAAGGGTTATTTTTGAAACTAATTTTGCCTAACCAAAAAATGTCACACTGAAAAAAGCAGAGTAGTACAAAAATCTCTCTGAGAGATTTTCGAAACGTCAAAAATATGAAAGTGCGCGATAGTGATGTGATTTTTGTTATTTTTTACTTATCTGCTTTTTTCAGTGTGAGATTTTTTGGTTAGGCAAACTTAGTTTCAAAAATAACCCTTGACTAATCCGTTTGGCGCAAGTGCTTATTTAATTAATATTTATTTATTTCAGAAGTGTGGCAAAAACCCAATAAAAATAAAGAAAAACTAAAATTATGCCACAAATAAATAGCTTCAGACAATATAATTATAACTTAATCTAGGATAAATTTTATATTTTTCATTGTACAACTGGAGTTGTTAAACATGGTTTTATTTGTTAGGTCAATTTGTCTCGTGTTTGATTTTTTTGTAGTTGTTTTTCCGACTCTGTAATTGGGATTCTGTCCCGTTGAGTTTGTTTAAATAAATAAATAATAATATCCCTTCAGAATGGATAAATTTAAACACATATTTTAGTAAAATTTAATAATCGAAATAATAGGGAAGTTAAAATAATGATTCTAATTTAACAGACACTTTTATACCACGTTGTAGTAGAAGTAGTGGGAGTTACAAAATGATAGTAAACTTTTGTAGTCTTTGTATCAATAAACGCATACAACTTTCAGTAAACGGACAACAATGTATGTAGTATTTGGAAATATTTATATTGTACATTCTGTTGTATATTACTATGTAATATAAAATTTGTAAGCATAATGTATGTGAAATAATACTATAAATTTTATAAGCAATAACTATTCTTTTTGTCAGTGTGGATTATAGTAAATCAACCTGAAAATCATAGCACTGAATAAATCATATTATTTCATTAATTTTTGCGTCTGTATTTCAAAAATGAAACGCTTCTGTTTTAAAACTTACATCATCATCATCATCTGTTAATATGTCGGATTTTTAAGTATTATTTAATATCTTATTCATAAACAAAGTAAGGTAACTGTTTGTCTTATTTTAAATAATGAACTTCTACACTAGCAATGGAACACATTTTGTGAAACACCCTGAACATCCTCAGATTATCAGTTTCTTGTGTACCAATGTTATTTTGAAAGTAGCTATTACCTTGTTTGGTCGGCTGTAGTTGGCTCAAAACAGCAATTGGCGTCATGCATATTAGACTTCCGATCCATATAGCTATGATGAGCCTGTAGGCATGGCTCAGAGTCTGCCATTGCAGGGATCTCAAGGGATGGCAGATAGCGTAATAGCGCTCGACGGATATTGCCACCAGAGTCCACACGCCTACGGCTACCGAGGAAGCTGAAACAAAATTGGCGATATTTCTAAAATATAACCAGAATTTAAATAAAATTGTTGTTTGCGTTCTCTTTAGGCTTTCGTTAAGTGAATGATGACTGTGAAACTTCAAATTTATTTATTTAAATGAAATATCAAACGCAATGCAATTTGCGTCTGAAGATATACCTATTTGTATAGCAAAGGAGCAAAGTGCATAATTTCCTCCCGCGAATAGTTCATCAATATCCATGGAAGAAATGGTACTTAGCTCCTGTGTAATACATTTTTTCTACGACCATTCACAGTGTTTTGTTAAAAATCAAAGTACATGGAACGTTGCTAAGATTGCTTCTTGTTTAAAAAATAAATAAACTTCCCAAAAGTTTATAATAATGTATTTCGAATGTGAAGATGAAGTTTCTCAAGATATTCTGGAAGAAGCAAACGTGGTTTCGTTAAATCTATTACCGTTAAAGTCTCGTGAAAAATATGAAAAACAATAGCAGCTATTTAAATGTTGGATCGAGACTAGGCAAATAAGAAAAATATGTGGTCCTATTTTACTTTCCCAAAAATTGCGCCGATTTGAAGCTCTCAACATTATGGAGCAAATATAGCATGTTGCGATCTACACATCTGCTGGATATAAAGCCAAGAAAGCCAGTACTTTTTCAAGGGAGGATATCAAGTTTATTGCAGAAGCTCCAGATTAAACTTACTTACATATGAAGGTAAGATTGATCGTTATTGCTGAATAATAAATAAAAACGTAACGCAGCATTTTTTATTAGAAAGTATATAATAATGACAATTAAGTGACATTTTAGGCTAATGTCATAAGTGCATTTTTTCTTTTTCAGGTCATGCTTATATCAGTGATAAAGGCGATATTTTGGTGGTGTAAATACCTAACTCTAAAACTAATATCAAAAAAACATTTACAATAACAAATTAGATTGTGCAGTAGCAGAAGGGTACTTATATGATTGTATTCCTAAAAAATGTGAGGTAGCCACCCAAATAATTACGGGAGAAATTACTACTTCAAGTACTAAGAAACCTTGTCTTATTTTTGAAAATTTTGTTTTTACCACAAGTAATTCATCAATAACCACGAATTTGGAAAACAACAAACAGGAACTCATCTCCGCCAGCAGAGCCAATATTTCTTCAGGGGAAATTTCCATTAGTAATTTAACTAATTGTACCATAAATTTTAACAATATTTAGCTGTTGATGTTAATTTAAAACTCAATTTAAACTGTTTTCAGTTTTTATAAATAAAAATAAGCATTATTATACATTTTTAGGAAGTTTGTGTATCAATAAGTCGATACATTACTCTTACAGCTATTTGAAGTTCCTGCTTGTTTGCCTCCCGAGGGAGTCAAAGTATTTTCCTTCCTGAAATGAGATAGTAAAATAGTATTTTTCATGTAGGGAATAGAAAAAGACTATTTAAATGGAAACGATTATAAAATATATTTTTTCTAATTTTGACATAACGTAACATTGTTATCAAAATATGTGTCAACACGTTCTACTTTATGTAACTAGTTCCATAATGAAAACCATTATGCAACTGGTTAGGAAAAGTTTGTTGCAAAAAAGAAGTATTGAAGTCAGTAATTTTATAAATAACACTTTAATAATTATTTATTACTCGGTTCTCCAAGAATATCACCGAAAACTGTTTTTTTATTTTTTATACAATTTTCTGCAATAGAATTTGACTTCCAGCCGCCGTGTTGTTTTATTTTTAAAATATTGGCCCCAGAATCTGCAAGTAAAGTGGCCGAAGATCTTCTGAAACAGTGCCCCGTGAATAATGCACAATTCGGCAAACCAATCATTTGAGCAATCATCTTTGGTAACTGAACAATAGTATAAATTCTGCTGGTCGTACACCACATTTACCAATTTTATATATCTAACAAAGAATCTATTGTGTTTAATATTTTCCGGGCGTAGGTTTCTATACTTCCTGATAATGTCAACGAAGTTTAGTCCTTCTATATCTCCCGGGATGATTACAAATTCACGAATTAGTCTAGTTTTTGTATTTGGAATATTTACTCGAAAATACGTCTCCTCATCTGTAACATCTTCAACACGTAAAAATGCCAATTTTGACTTCCGACATGCACCGGCTACTCCCACAACCAACACAACTTACAGCAAAAAATGCGAATTAGTAAACTGACAACTAAATGAAGCAATTATGTTACCTTAGCCATTAAAAAATGATTGTCATCCACCTCCGTCAAAAACTTCCTAATATTTACTTTTGGAAAAACGTTTGAATAGAAGAGGACTTAGTATTGAATCTTGGGTAATGCCAGAAGTCTTTAAAATCTCAATATTGAACAAACTGATAGTAATCAATTAGATATGACTGAAATAGTCTAATACTATTATTTTGTATCTACTCCTACAAATAGTTCATATTTTAAGACAATTCACTACCTAAATAAATAAAAATGACCCTTTTGTTTAAATCTAAAGATCGAACTTGTTGATATAAGACTTTTTCATTCCAAATATTGTCAAGAAGCTGCCCTATAATTTTTATACATTATAAACGCCATATCCTGTGCTATTTATTTATCTTTTGCTGCTTTTCGCTTTGTTGTAAAGGTATTAAGCTAATTGTAATACTAATGAACCAGCTCTATATAGACAATGTTTGATTCAATAAATATCTAAAATTAAATTTAATCTAGATTAACTGCATCTATTGTGGTCGATTGAAGGTCCTGTAAACAGTGACGTATCACAAGGTTCCGTGTAAGGTTGTGTACTTCTGTATTTTTAATTTATAGTGCAGATATGATCAGTCCAGTGGAGACAAATCTGGTAAACGTGTGGGTTTTCCAGTCTACACATGAAACATTTTTTTAACATTGTTGGCTGGCATCGCACAATATGGAAGAGCTCCTTCTTATTGAAAAATTTAATTTTTGGCATGGTAACAATCGTCTTACTCAAGTATATCAGTTCAAACATTTTCCAACAGGCCCAAATACATTTCTTCGGTTAAATAATCAGGAAAAAAATAGGGCATCAAAAATTCCAGTTTAACTGTCGAGCTTTTCCAAGTGTTTTCCAATATGTACCTCACGATTGGATTGTTGCTCGACCAAACCTAAGAGTATACATACTGTATATAAGGTACACCTAAAATGAAAACAAGAATTGTGTTGATAAGTGTAGTAGTGGTATAGTATTGCATTTTGTTTGATTTCAAAATTCAATGGGCTTTATATATGATATTAAAGTTGTCAACATACTATCACGAGATCTTTCCGGTCGCATATTATAGTCAGTCGGATGCAACTAGATAAATCGAGTATACACACTAGAATCATCTAGAAAATATGTATCCAATGTTTCGATTTTAAATGTTTAAGAATTATTGGTTGTTAAAAGCAGTCAGATTGGTTAAGCTTTCGGTGGCGTCTAAGATGAGAGATTTTAAAGAGATACATATGGTGATTCTGATTACTACCTAATTATAATTAATAATTTTTATAGAGTGAATAACAAAATATGTTGAAGTAGAAGTAGTTAAAATCTATTCTCTTAGATTGACATAATTTCACCTGTTCGTGTACCACTCAATTGTGTTTTTTTTTGTTTTGTTAATTTAATTTTAATTGTATCTATTCTGATCCTCCAGCACTGCAATGGATAGCGCGGGCAATGATTTTAATTTTCAAATCTATAATATTAGGTAGTTGGCAACCTTTGCCCATACCTTTCTCGCTCATCCCGTTTTTCCCATAAAAAGAAAAGGAGACATTGTATTGGTATCGTGCGAAAAGCAAGCAACAGGTTTGACGTTAGAACGCAGCCGCTGTAAACGCAAGAAATTGTTGTTTTACCCAAAATTACGACAGTGAAATTTGTTAATGCTTGCGCTAAAATTTGATGTGTAAACAGCCGTACTTTTACAAGACAGTTTTGCTAGTTGAAGTCAAGAAAACTTGTTGCAACCAATAATCCCGTCTGCCCCTCGCTACCAGCTCGATCTTGGTAAGTTAACTGCCCAAAGGACCCCGCAGGGTCCTTATGGAAATTGGGTTTCGGTCAAATTTGATGAAACTCTGGACTCTGTTAGTTCTCGACGAGTAGAACAAAAGTTCTCATGGTCACTGAAGTTCGACTTTGGGTGCATTTTGCAGTATTACTAGTTTCATACTTACAATAGTATATACTTGTTTGTTCAAGCACGTTTGCATGTACACGTGTATTCAAACACATATAAACTTCAAACACGTATAAACATACAGCTACACACACACACACATACACACACATACAGGGTGTTAGGTAAACATGCGGCAAAAATTCAAGGGGTTATTCCTTGGCCTATTCTAAGAATATTTTGTATGATGTATATACTATTGCAAGTGTAAAACTAGTAATACTGCAAAATGCACCCAAAGTCGAACTTCAGAGAGCTATATCTCAAAACCATGAGACTTTTGGACTCAGTGGCCATGAGAACTTTTGTTCTACTCGTCGAGAACTAACAAAGTCCAGAGTTTCATCAAATTTGACCGAAACCCAATTTCCATAAGGACCCTGCGGGGTTCTTTAGGTACATATCCGGAAAGAGGGATTGAGAATAGTCTTCTTTTGGAGAGGCATAATTTAGACAGTTTAGGATTTGGAAGAATATGTGCATATCTTATTTTTTATGTAAATTATTGAAAATGGTTTTGCATATTGTTGCAGTTGTATTATTATTTTTGACATGTACTTGTAGAGAAACTATTCGTTTCAAACATTTTTTCCGTAAGAGTTTTTTTGTTGCTTTTGGTCAGTTAAATCCCTTAAAATTACAGCACTCATATTCAGGACGCCCTGTATACAGTATTAAGTTAATTTTGTTTTAAAATCATGTCTTTGTTATTTGAAAAACTAAAGTTTGATTAGATAATGTTTTACTAGGTGTAAATCATAATAGAGTTTATCTGTAATCATATATCATAATAATATGCTTTTCGAATGAATTTATTCGTATAAAGTAAGTATAATACTTAGGCTAATAGGAAAATAATAACAAAGTTTGCTTGTAATTATATGTCATATGCTTTTCGAGTGCATTTATTCGTATAAGGCTGATAGGATAATATAATATGTACCTACTCTCAGTATCATTAATAATTCACCATTTTAAAGTGGCTATTATATTTTTACTTTTCTGCTGACGTTAACATTTAGGTTTACGAATTAAGTCATTGTCAAATAAGGAAGTTTTAAATTTTAAACTAGGACAAAGTGTTAGCAGTAAATGCGTCTTTCATGTCAGTTAGCTGCAACAAAGTTTTATTTCAAACTTTCTTATAAAATGCCAACACTTTTTAAGTTGCAAAAATTTTGTTAAGTTTTACTTACAACTTATGATGGGAATCAATTGTATTTATTTCAGTGTTGTAATAATTTAGTTATGATCAATGCAAAATTTTAATCGATATAAAGTATATAGGATTCAAATCTAATTCTAATTAGTATAATTAAAGTTATCAAAATAAAGAATAACAAGATTTAAACCCAACTAAGAATAAAGTTATTTTAATTACCATAAAAATAATGAAAATAATTTCTTTTACTTTAGCAATTGCGTCTTACTAAGTTCCAAATTTAAATCGTAAATAATCAAAACCAGCTTAAAAATTTTGCGGAGTAGGTTTAAATAATATGCCATCTTGCCAACTGTTAAAATAATGTTGATTAAATACGATCTATAAGAAAAGGTGGATTGATCGAGATGGTTCAGTTGCTTGGCCAAGTCAAAATCACCGGATCACAATTCACTAGATTTATTTCTTTGAGACTTTTTAAAGAAAAACGTGTATGCAGTTCCGCCGTACAATAGAAAAAATCTATTACCAACATCGTATTAGAAGATTTTGAGGTAAAATAAATAATGACATGCTAATTCGAATAAGACGTTCCTAAGAAACCGAAACCGTTGTATTTTCGAATGGATATCACTTTGAGCAACATTTAAATTATTTTTTTGTTTACAAACCGGTTAGAAAAATTAAAAATATCTGAAACACAAAGCTGCTAAGTGAATTTCCTTAAGAGCACTTTTGTCAGAAAATTTTAATGTTTGTACTGAAAAAATACGTAGAAATTTAGGGGTGAAGAAGAGCCATACCTACGTCACTGGCTTTAGTTGAAAAAAGTCATTCAAGTCAAAATATTAATATTTTATTATGATTATTGTTTACCAAATTTGAAGAAAGATATTTATTTGTTTAATAGATTAAAATAACTAATCAATGCACATGTTGATAATACCGTTTCCAAATCCAATCGTATGTATGGATTTATAGCGTGTTGCAGGATTTTTATAATACTGAAACTTTAAAAAGTTTATACTACGCTTACGTGAGGTCAAAGCTAGAGTATGCCTTAGTAGTTTGGAATCCTCACTATCAGACCCAATCTATTAAATTGGAAACTGATATAATAATAATAATAAATAGCCAGCTTGATCGATTTAACACAACTATTGTCCGTATTAAAAAAGCGTTCTTAGGTTAGTTTACTGTTGTCTTTATTGTTAATTGCAGTAATTTAGTATATTTGCATCGTTCACTTCATCCTGTAATTAGTGTAAGATGTTGTAATTCTAAAAATAAAGTAAAATAATTTTTAAGTTGAACGCCCTCTATCAGGAAGACGAAGTGTCATAGAAATGTTATAGGAAAGATAACTATTATTTTCTCATGTTCTATCTTTTCCCGAAAATAAAGAATAAATAATCTGGGGATACCCTGTATAGTTTAGTTTGATTAAATAACTATAATTGAATAAAAAATGTACGTCCTTTGTAATATATCCCTTCTCTATTCTCTTGTTTTAGTTTCTGGCTATATGCCAAGAGAATAAAGTTACAAAATCGAATTTAAAATTGTTTTTACTCAAATTCTCCACAGCTCTAGCTTAATGGAACTGGGCACGTAAATTTGAAATTTGAAAAAAGCGAAGCTTGCGACTTACCGAATTTCCAATGGTGATGGTTTCCGAGGGCCCTCAGTCTTCGTCAGAGCTATGCAATACAGGAGAGCACAGGCTAGCACAGGAACGGGAATCAAGCGGCACACACACAAGGCAATTTTTAAAAATTGCAAAGTTAAGCGAGCGTTAGCATAGCGCGTTAGGTAGCGTCTCTAACATGAGTATATATATATATCTAGTATGGTAGTCGCAAGCCGAGATCGCGCAAAAAAGTACTATACAAAAAGAAAACAAAAAATATAAAGAAATAGTGGGTTCTATTTGAATGCAACCAACAATTTACCTACTTAATTATAATATATATTAAACTTAAACATAAAAAAAATGAATACGAAACAATAATTATCATGTGATCACTAAAACTTTAAATAACTGAACAATTAGTATGAATAACAATAATGATATATTTTATAAGCTTATTAGCTTAATTGTTTCTTAAGAGATTATTGTGTTTCGTGTTTTTTCAAAGCTTTTTCGAAGAAAAAGAAATAAATGACGTTAATAATTTCTCAGATACTCTCCAACAACGAATTTTATTTACAAATAAAATGTTACAATATGAACCCATATCTATAAAATTGAAGTAGAATAGTCATAAAAATCCTGCTAACGAGTGAGAAACTGCAGTTTGCAGATAAGGTGCCTATAATAGCAGACAATTTGCTCTAGTTAGTAAACAAAGCAAAGTCGCGGATAATCGGTTCTCTTCTAGGAATTGTATGCTTTCAACAACACTGTTTATTCATTTCATTCAAGTTGTATAACTTTTTAGTATTCGTTAAGGGATTCTGAAAACTATAAGTATTAAAATTATCGAAGAAAACTTTCAGTTTAAACTAAGCTTGAAAATTCCAATGATTCCTCTGTTTTACGACAACTAATTCACTCCATTTTCGTTATTCATATAAACAATATATACAGTATGCGCCAAAAATATGGAATAAATTCAATAAAAACGAAACAATTAATTTTTGGGAAAAATCCTCGAACAGGTCGATTTCTAATTTAAAAAATACATATTTTAGCGTAAAATGCGATTTTCAAATGCCATTTGTTTTCGAGTAATGACGTCATCGATTTTCTTTTAAATGGCAACATCATATTTTTTTCCTTGATTCTGAAAGATCGTTTAATTCTCTATCAGACAGTACTAAAATTTTGCCCTCTTCCATAGGAGAGTTTTCGAGTAAATGACGATTGAATGTTAGAAAACGTAAATCAATTAAAATAAAGCAAAAACGTTATCAAGTTTAGTTTTTCGAATTCCATAGTTCTTTTATGGATCACGTAGGTGAAAATCTTTGCAAAGTGTCATTGTCACACCGACTCTCTAATAAGTATCGTAAGCGACATAGAAATTATTATTCAATTTAAAGTATTATGGCACATTTAACTGTTACTCAAAGAATTGAAATTTTAATTCTTATCGGATGCGAGAATATGACTAGAACTCAGCAGGAAGTTTGCGATTTATTTAATGCAAAATATCCAGATCGCCCTATCAGCCAATCAGCAGTCAGTAAGTTAGAGTCTAAATTTAGAGAAACTGGCAATGTTGTAAATATTCCAAAACCTGGACGTCCAAGCATTAATGAAAATCAGAAACAGAACATTTTGATAAGTATGGTGGATAATTCTCATAATTCTTTACGATTGGTTGCATTAAACAATGACACTAGTCAGAGCACAGTACTACGTATCTTCAGGAAGGAAAAATATCATCCCTACAAAATTCAACTTGTGCAGGAACTCAATGAAGATGATCCCGATCGCCGCTTACACTTTTGCGAAATTCTAATGGATTTATGTCAAGGAAATAGAAATTTACACCGGCAAATACTTTTTCCAGATGAGGCCACATTTTGTCTAAATGGTACAGTAAACCGTCAAACTTGCAGATATTGGAGTCGGGAAAATCCGATTTGATGGCAGAGGCACATACCCAACACCCTCAGAAATTAAATGTGTGGGCTGGAATAGTTGACGACAGAATAGTAGGGCCTTTCTTCTTTGAAGGAACCCTTACAGGACAAAAATATTTTCTAGAAAATGACCTTGTTCCAGCCCTTGCAGTAAGTTTTCCTAACGATAATGACCCTGACATTCCTGACGATACCATATTGTTTCAGCAAGACGGTGCACCTCCGCACTATACGCGCCCTGTACGAGATTTGTTGGACAACTATTTTCCTGGGAGGTGGATCGGCAGACGCGGACCGATAGAATGGTCTGCAAGATCGCCAGATCTTACACCTCTTGACTATTTTTTATGGGGATACTTGAACTCAAAAGTGTACAGTAATAAACCACGTAATTTAGAAAAACTTCATTCGGGACGAAATACGCAGAGTTACCCCAGAAATCATTCATTATGTGCAGGAAGAATTTCTTTACAGCCTTGCGCGTTGTCAAGAAGTTGGTGGATGGCAATTCGAACATTTAATTTAAGGATAAAATTTAATCAATTGTATTTTATTTTACATACCTCAGAATTGTTACTTTTTTATGGATAAAATTTACGTTTTCTAACATTCAATCGTCATTTACTCGAAAACTTTCCTATGTAATAGGGCAAAATGTTAATACTGTCTGATAGAGAATTAAACGATCTTTCAGAATCAAGGAAAAAATATGGTGTTGCCATTTAAAAAAAAATCGATGACGTCATTACTCGAAAACAAATGCCATTTGAAAATCGCATTTTACGCTAAAATATGTATTTTTTAAATTAAAAATCGACCTGTTCGAGGATTTTTCCCAAAAAATAATTGTTTCGTACTTACTGAATTTATTCCATACTTTTGGCGCATACTGTATAAACAAGTCAAATAAAATAAGACAGATAGCTTCGGGATTCGCACATCGTGCGCATGCTAATCTCTCTTCCAACTACAGTCACTTGCAAAAAGAATGATTTCATTTATCGTTTGAATTAATATCCTTTAGGTGATATACAGGGTGAATCATTAATAATGGTACATAGTTTAAGAGCAGATTGTTAACGTCAAAATAAAAAATTGAACCCAACATGCCTTATTCTATTATTGCTCCTTTTCATTCATTCATTGTTAAGGGGTTATAACTAGTTGTAAAGCCAAAAAAACGCGTTTTTCCATTATTTTTTTATGAGGAGACATTTTATTTAATGAATATATGATAAATATGTACAGTTTGTGTATTTCTTATAATTTTAACATCCGTAGTCCGTTTTTAAAAATATTAAATTGTACGCCTCCTGCAGACGATCTCCTGCAATTTTCAAAGAAATTTCCAATTTCAAGTGCTCAAAAAAATCGAAATAATTGTTAAAAAGTTTATTCCTTCGATTAATACCTGAGGAATATATCTAAGAATATGGTGTAAAAATTTGAAAGCGATCGGTCAAGCCGTTTTGGAAAAATCGTGCTCACCGTCTTTGAAAACACTATTTTGAGAAAAACGCGTTTATAGTTTTAAAAGACGTTGACACTTAGTTAATAATTTTTTTTTATTACTTACATCGAGTCATCTATTCCAGGGCCATAAGATGAACCTTCAGCGAGGGAGGGTTTTTGTAATTACAAGCACAATACGAGGGTCCTCAAACGTATTATAGCAGGTCAGAAGAACAGTCTACTACTTCTGTATATTCTCAGCCTACTTTCAAAATGTTTAGAGAATATACTCAAATACATATACATTCTAAAAATGCAAAAAAAACAAACGATTTTTTCAAAATTTCAACTAGGTATAACCCCTTAAAGTTGAAAAAAATATTTTTAGCTATATTTTAATACCGTATGGTCCCGCTTGTTTTGAAAATATGTAGTCTTATGTTTTTTGAGGTGACAATTACGAATATGTAAACAGTGTTGAGGTCACGACTAGGAGGCGCTAGTTATACTGTACTGTCGATGTAAAAATATATCTAACTTTTTGTATTTTACACTTTTTATTTTTTTAATAAGAAACTATTGAACTACCTTCAATTTTAAATAGAAAAGACCTGTTACAAATCGATAAACTCACCTGTTTTCGAGAAACAGACGATTTAAGTTTTTGAGATTCGGCGGAAATTAAATTAGACAATTATTTTTTCCAAAGTAGTAGGCGTAGAAATAATAAGTAGACAACTGCCACTACAATACTATATTGTTTCTGTGAATGCCACTCAATTCATAGATTAGGCAGCAGTGTTTTTTATTTTTTATATTTAAAATGCCCCGTCATAATAATTTTTTGAACATTGAAATGAAAAACATGGTATGTGTATATGCGCAAGGAAATTTTTGTGGCCACCGTGCAGCAGCGAGGTACTTCGAATTATATCGATATAACAGACAACCCGATCATAAACTATTTAAGAGATTGCACGACATTTTAAGTAAAACAGAGTTATCTGTTACATAGATATTGAGCTGATCCTGTGTTAGCTGACCTATACCATAAGTGATAAAGTGCGGTAGAAGTGCTGACAAAGATTCCTGCCGAAGTTTATCTTTTATACCGTATATTATCACTAACCTTATGTTAATTCCAGAAATTTCAGTTTCAGTTCAGTTCAGTCTTAATCAAGTCAAAACACTGTTAAAGATTTGAGCTAACTCTGTTTTGTTCTTAGTAAAATACCTGCTGTTAGTTAAATAAAACACAATTAGAAAGAACGAATATCTTTTTTTGGGTAATTATTTTAATTAATAAGAGTAAAAGCTGAGTTGAAAACCAACCAAAGAAGCGGAGGGGCTTCTTCTAACCAAGAACTGCAAGAAGCTCAACGACACTACAGGATCATTTCGCCCGAAAAGAGACGTTGGAAGGCCGAATATATTAACAGCGGACCAAGAACATGATGTTTCAGTGCGAATTACTGAAAACGCACGTACAAGTACACGTCAAACTTCGGCAGCTACTGGCATCAGTCAGTTTTCCGTTAGCAGAATACTGCACTAAGAAAAATTGTATCCTTATCATTTTACTCCAGTTCAACATTTAACGCCACAAGACCCTATAGCTAGGTTACAGTTTGCACGGTTTCTTCGCCAACAACAAAATGATGACCCAACATTTTATAATAAAATATTACTTACGGACGAAGCCACATTTACCCAACAAGGTATTTTTAATTGGAAAAATAGTCATTCTTGTTAACTAGAAAATCCTCATCTGCCAACGGCGGTGCATTTTCTGCAAGAAATCTCTATCAATATTTGACGTCGCATTCTCTTCGATAATATTGTGGAGCCGTTCGTACTACCACGTCCACTTAACGGAGACAATTATTTAAGTTTTCTAATCTAGACCCAAAATTGCAATGGGACGGGCATGCCCACTATCTTTGCAACAAAATGTCCAAAGGCATTTACATGCTCCGCTGTTTGTACGGCAGAGTGTCTCAGCAGACATTGATTACTGCCTATCATAGTCTAATTCACTCCAGATTATCTTATGCCATTCTGGTTTGGGGTCACACACCTTCATCCGGTTCTGTTTTTTCAACGCTGAGGAAAGCCATTCGTGTAATTTCAGGCTTAAAATTTAGAGATGACTGTAGAGTACAATTTAAGACACTTGGTATATTAACCGTACCATGTACTTATACAGGGTTAACTATGATTTAGTACAAATATTTTAGGAGGGGATAGGGAAAAATAAGAATTAACGGAATAACCCTTCAAAAGAATTCCAAACTTATTTATAAGGCCAAAAAATTTTTTTTCGATATTATTTTAAATTCTTATTTAACGCCGCCAATGTTAACTTGCTTGTTGGTTGCATACTCTACAAGCATGCAACAGTCGGTCATCAGTCAGTATCGCTGTCATGTCATAATTGAATTCCTGTGTTTACGTTGTAATTTTGTGTTCTTCTTCAGTTTTTAGTGCCTTATTTTAATTTTTTAACGTTTTATAGTTATTAAATGAAGACATTCGTGTTGGGTGCAGATACTTTCCCACAATATAGTTCGCCGGTTTGGTTTTCTAGGTTATGGGACAAGACTGTCGCGGTTACATTAAAACGTCTTTAGGTACTTATTCCTTTCGATTTTGTTATGATAAATAGGCATTTTATCTAATTGTACCTACGGGAATATCTTTTATCTGTAGTGAGTGGCTGTAATGAGCGAATATGTAGTTCTATCAGTTTATAACGAAATAATGGGAAACTAATGCAAAATACTGGAGCTAAGTGGATTAACTGTTACCTATCTATCAGGTATTATTAGTAATAAGAATGTTAATTGTCGTTTCTACATTTAGAAATGCTGCAAAAAACGACGATGGTAGTAGATATTGTTGACAGATGTAAGTTTTATCTATGGATCTAAGCCATCTCAGTCGTTTCTTATCATAGACACCGAGTTTCCGTAGGAAAAAAGGGTTTTGTCCCATTTTTTAAATATCGAGCTAAAATTCTGGAATATTTTTTTTATTGTCTTTTAGGCTTCCCTGAGCACGTGGTTAAATTTTTTGTACTTAGCCATAGTTAACCCTGTATACTTCAGTGCCTTTTGTATGTTAAAGATCACGAAAATATGTACACTCCCCGCAGCGAAATTCACAGTCACAATACCAGAAGAAAATATAATTTAAATATAAACTTTCACCGCCTAAGTAAAACACGAAATGACACCTCGTATCTTGGCATCCAGTTTTTTAATGTGTGCTGTTTGTTTGGTTTTGACTTTTACATATATGTTTTAAAAATTACAATTATTTGCTTTTATTACTCACACTATTTTGTTAATTCTTAAACCATTGTGTTATTTTACTACATGTCAACACTTATCTGTGTATGTTTCTATTATGTACTGTATGTTAGATATATATTTTTCATTTTTTTTTCTTGAAGATTTTATAATATGACTGTAAACTTCTTTTCTGACGTGTGTAACACTAATAAATATCTACCTATCTATCTATTTATCTATCTAATTAATGACTTGCCACTGTTTCTTGAAGATATTCCCTTAAATTTACGGCAGGACTTCTCGTTTTTGCATGATGGTGCACCTGCAATTACCCCCGGTGAGTAAGAGAATATCTTAATATAAATTTTCCGCACCGTTGGATTGGACGCGGCAGCAAAGTTCCTTAGCCTGCAAATAGCTCTGATTTAAATCCGCTGGATTTTTACTTTTGGGGCTATATTAAATCTTTAGTTTACAAAGACATTATTAATAGTCAAGAACAGCTGTGGGAAAATATTCAAGAATCGGTTAATATTATCAGGCAACATAGAACTTTTTTCAACGTCAGACAAAATTTATGTAAGAGGCTAAGAAAGTGCATTGAAGTCACTGGTGGTCACTTCGAGAATCTTTCATTATTAATAATTTGTTAAGATATAAATAATAAACTTTTCAGTTGTGTGTTCGTCTTATTGTTAAGTCATTTTTGATATTTTAAGACTCCAATTTTCTAATTTAATATCCATCTCACCTCAAAAACTTATCTCGTCTGTTTCTCGAAAAAGGTTGATTTTATCGACTTTTGTAACAGGTATACCTTTTCTATTTAGAATTGAAGGTAGTTCAATAGTTTCTTGTTAAGAAATTCAAAATTGTAAAATACAAAATGTCAGACATATTTTTACATCGCCCCTAGTCATGACCTCAACACTGTTTACATATTGGTAATTGCCACCTTAAAAAAACATAAGACTATAAATTGTCAAAGTAATTGGTCCATACATTCTTAAAATAAGTATAGCAAAAATATTTTTTTCAATTTTAACACCCTGTAAAATGAAAAAGAACAACAATTGAATAAGGCATGTTGGGCTCCGTCGCTTTATTTTGACGTTAAAAATCTTGATTTAAGCTATGTATCATTATTAATGACTCACCTTGAATACAAAGGAAGAAAAGGTGGTAATAATTACAACGCTGAAGAGTTGTTGGAGGGAAAAATCTTTATCTCTCGTATGTATACACAAAAATTTAGTAACAGACCAAATTGTAATAATTTAATATAATACAGTTTTAAATCTGTTTAATAAAAATAGATTTTCAGGCCACCCCTTTCAGGCTACAGTAGCTCCCTTAGAAGGAGTTTGGGAAAAATAACTATACTAATGTTTTTGTTAACTATGTTCTACATACACTCAAATACTCATTTTAGAAATACTTTGTACACATTCCTGTGTGTCATACTTCTTGTAACTGAATGTAACTTTATGCACATTACGGCATGTTGAAGAACAATTAATTGAAATATCTCCGAACAATAGTTTAATAATATTGAAATTTTTATAGCATTTCTTTGGATTTAAAAGTTCGTACCAAGTTTCTGCAAAATGGATAGGTACTTATTTTAAATTGATGTAGATAAATAGTTCATTGACTTTACAACAACATGTAGATTATGAATAATTACATAATGAAAATCATGCAACCTTCCCATTATTCTTCTTTCAGTATCGTACGTTATTTTAATATTAATGAGTTTACTATGTTAATGAGAAAACTTAAAAAACTTATATTCTTGACACTTTACTGTATTTTACTATTTAAAAAAAAATAGAAAGAATTAAGTAGGCTGAACGTTATGAAAGCAGTCGTATCCCGTTCAATGAATATTTTTTCATTATTTAGTGTATATCTAATAATAAGTAGAACATTGTTATTTGTTGCCTGTTATACAGGGTGTTTATTAATTGAATGCCGATACTTAAGAGTGTGAATCCTTCAGTCATTTTAAGAAGAAAACTTAATATCAACATATGTCCTAAACTTCTTAATTTTTGAGCTACAGGGTGTTACAGTTTTAAGAAAAAAATTACTTTTTTATTATAATTTTCTTATTACTCCAGATATTTTTATGAAATTTTGTACACACCTATTAATCATTAACGAGCATTGTTTGATGTAAAAAATGTTTTAAAATCTTTGCCAATGACGTCCGTATTAGGTTTGAACTAAACATTTTTGAAGAAAAAATGGTATGCCACTGGCATTTCTAAAAATTAAAATTATTTTTAAGTTATTTTACAGCAAAGGACAATGTTAAAAATAGCCGATTTTTGGCTTATCCTGGGGAACGCATAAATCATAAAAAAATCAATTGATTACTGTTAATTAACATTAGAAATGGCCCAGAAATACGTCAGATAGCTGGGGAAATGTCGCTACTACCTCTAAACCTATATAAACTACCCTTAAATAGCTTCAAATGGATAATCATTAATTATTGTTATAAAATTCGTGTAAAATGAAAAAAATGCTTGAAAATGATTTGAACAGACAGTATGTCAATATAAAAAGTGATAAATAACTTTAATTCCACCCCTAAAAATTAAAAAAACGACTTTGAAAAGCTAATGGTGAGCTTACTTCGACATCAAAAATGGATAATGCTTAAATGTTCAAGGGAACGCCTATTGCTAGAAAAAAATTATAGATTACTGTCAAAAAATGCAAAAACTGATACTAGAGTACATTAAGTAAGTGTCAATATAAAAAGTGATAAATAACTGTAATTCCACCCCTAAAAATTAAAAGAACGACTTTGAAAAGCTAATGGTGAGCTTACTTCGACATCAAAAATGGATAATGCTTAAATGTTCAAGGGGTTTAAGGGTAGTTTATATAGGTTTAGGGGTAGTAGCGACATTTCCCCAGCTATCTGACGTATTTCTGGGCCGTATCGGCATTCAATTAATAAACACCCTGTATAATTTAAGCTGCTTGATATATTTTGTAATAATTAAGTTAACAAAAGCGAGCAGTTAATTTGAAATAGTGTGTATCTATATAGGGTGTAACGTCTTTAATGCAGAATAATAAAATCCTAGATTCCTGACAGCAAAACTACTAAATTACTTCACTAAAACGTGAAAAATTTTATGGTTTGCTTAGTTTCAAAGTTTTCTGTTTTCTATATTGTTCTTCTACATGTTCTCTATTCGTTTTATATATAGTCGGATTTATAATAATTGCTCTTTGCTTGGGTGTCATAGTAAAATGGTATTAAACTATTTAGTGTAGAGTGAGTAGACAGCCGATTCCTGAATGGCATTTAAAATTATTTTGAACAATAGGCCTTTGTAAACTATACTATCCAATAAATTTATATCAAAGCTATGTTTAATAAGCATTCCAATCGTTTTTGCTTTTCCATTGAGGTTTTCGTATTGTGAAAAAATGTTCAAATTGTCACATTAAATTCTGCGAAAAAGATCGATGTTATTGTATTTATGAATTTGCATTGTGTTGTGCTTGTTTTGCTGTCTTGATTTGAGTAACAGAAGAATGTAAAGTGCCATTGTAAATTTCATTAAATAAAAAATAAGACACATCAAGTGTTATTTGTTCAGATAAATTGGATTCTATTAAACTACGAAAAATTATTAATTACTGTCCACATTTATACTGAGTTTTAAACTCTACCGAACTTTCGCAATTCATTTTTATTGATTCTAGTCTAGCCCTGAAGAAAACAATAAAAATAATTATGAAATGTCGGAAAGGTTATACAGAATTTTAATAACAAATAGTCTAAATTTAAATTTTAACCATTTTTATTTCATAAGACTACCGATAATTCCGTTTCCATATTTTATGAAATTTTAAATAATATTATCGAGAAGTATATCCCTTCAGTTAATCACGCAAATATAAAATTCCAGTCTGGTTTTCTATTGCCACAAAGAAACTTTTAAGAGAAAGAAATGAATTCCATTATAGATGGAAGAAATACAATGGAGTTGCTGATTACAATTTATTTGCAAATTACAGAAGCCAGGCTAAGAAACAAATAAATATTAATTAAAAAAAAAATTATTGCTAACACGGAGAATAATATTATTGGTAATTCCAAAAGATTTTGGTCATATGTTTCACATGTTAGAAATACTTGCAACATGAATTATAATAGCAATATTATAAATAATTATCAAGACGTAGCTAAAGCTTTTGGTAAATTTTCTGCTTCTATGTATGACCCATATAATTAACCTGTACCTGCTAATGATTCTATATGTTTTAATAATGCTATTAATATTACTTCTACTGAGATGAATGACATGTTAGATAAAATTAATTGCTTGGATATTAATAAGGGTGATGGATGTGATAATATTCCTCCAATTTTTATAAAATCGTGTTTCCATCATATTAAGGAGCCCCTGTTTTCAATATTTAATAAATCTATTACTGAATGTTGGTTTCCAGTTAAGTGGAAGATTGCTAAGGTTGCACCTATTTTCAAATCAAGTAGTAAATATAAAGTAACTAATTACAGATCAGTTTCTATTTTATGCGCTTTTAGCAAACTCTTTTAATCAATTATTACAGATAAATTATTTATTCAAATGAAATATTTATTAAATGAAAACCAGTACGAATTTTTTAGTGGTAGATCTACTGTGTCTAACCTTGCCCCTTTTGTACTGTTCATCTCTGATAGTATGGACAGAAATGTTCAGATGGATGCTACATACATCAACTTTTTGAAAGCGTTTAATAAGGTCTGCCATGATACTCTTTTTAATAAGCTTCGAAGTGTTGGTGTATACTCCTATGGCAATCTTCTGGAATGGATTAAATCGTATTCATTGAACCGTGCTCAGTACTTTGTGATTATGTATTGCAGCTCTGATATAACTAAACTTACGTCGAGTGTTCCTCAGGGAAGCCATATAGGCCCATTACTTTTTTCAATATATATAAATAATATATCTAACTGCTTTAAGCATTGTCATTTTACGATGTATGCAGATGACCTTACGATGTTGAAACAAATCTCAAGCGATAGTGATGTTATTGACTTTCAGGAAGATATTAATAGATTTGATAGTTTTTCTAACTACTTTATTGTTAATCCTAAGTGCAGTCACATTTCTTGTACTAGAAATAGGCATACTTTTCAGCTTATTATAGGTTCCAGTGTTGTTGAAAGGGTTTATAGTGTTAAGAATCTCTAGAGTCATCTTAGATGATAAGTTGGTTTTTGATGTTCATATAGATAACATAGACGCCCTTTTCGAATGTTAGAATTCATTTTGAGAATTACTAAAGATTTTTAAGAATATTAGACGTATGTTTTGTCTTCTTGTTTCTCTAGCTAGGTCTCAATTAGAATAAAATACTGTAATTTGATCACCTCTGTATTTTAAATATATTGACAGAATCGAGCTTGTTCAAATTAAATTTGTTAATAATATTAATTATAGATTTAATCGCGAATTGTTACATGTTTCGTACAAGACATCTCTCTTAACGCACATAAACTTAGAAAAGCCTAGGAAATTTTTTGACTATACTGTGTTACATAAAATTTTTCATGCATGTTTTGATACTGATATTATGTCGGTTATAATTTCTTTAGTTCCGGTATATGTTAACCGTCAGCTTTCATTGTTCTATATTCAATTTTAACATAGTAATTATAATTTAAATTCACTTTTTCATAGAATATCAAATATATTTTAATAACAATCTATACCAACTCGGTTATATTTTTAATATTTCTTTGGATAGATATACTCGCGACAAGAATTCAGACGACTTACGTCATACGAACAAATGAATAATTCATTATATTTTCGTCAAAATATTTAAGAAACGGCAACTGATACTAATAAAACTATATACTACACTAAAAGTTTGCATTGTATATTGCACTAAATTGTATTTTCGTCAAAATATTTAAGAAACGGCAACTGATACTAATAAAACTATATACTACACTAAAAGTTTGCATTGTATATTGCACTAAATTGCAAAAAATGATTGTTTTTAACGCGACAAAATATCGAAAATTACGTTGACAATAAAAACAAATGTGTGATGTAAGACGTCTGAATTCTTGACGCGAGTATATAAAGACTCTGTGAGGAAATTGCTAATATCTAATATGTAAAAGTTTTGTACCATTTTATAGCCTTATATATATATATATATATATATATATATATATATATATATATATATATATATATATACAGTGTGTCCACGGATGAAGTTGACAGAAGGAGAAACTCTTGTTTTTGACTTTATCGAAAAATGTCACTCTTCATACAAAAAGTTCTGCTTCTCGAAAAAATGAGACTGCTATAGAAATGTCTTAGATCAGATATACAGGGTGCTCATAAATTAAGAAAACAAGAAAATACTCAAGAGAAAAGTACCATTATTTATTATTATATACAACATTTTTATAAAACAAATCTGTTTATAATTTAAAATCAAGTCCTAATACAAATTTTAAAATCAAAATTTAATTTTTAACATTTACTCTGCTTCTACCTCCCACCTCAACACATTTTTCCACTGATTTAATACATTTTTCGAATAGTTAGCGGCTCATTTAGTTCATGTATTCCTTGGCGTATGTGCTCGTTTAATACACCCCTATCATGTGGCAAACCATTTGAATAAATGTTTTGTTTTAGGGCACCTCGAAGAAAAAGGGCAAGGGGTGTAAGGTTAGCATTGGCCGAAATCTTCCTCTGAGCAGGAAACATTTGGTTTACCATTTTTAAATATTTGAGAGCCAGAAGTACGCAATAACCTGTTTTGGCAACAGGACTGCTGTCCTGCAGTGAAAGGTGGATAGGAAGATTTGGCTCATTATCGTGCTAGACCACCTGACCTTACGCCCCTTGAATTTTTTTGCTAAAAAAGGTTTATTCAACTGATCTGCCACATGACATAAAAAAAGAACATACGAGAAGAAATAACAGACTATTTGTAGAGTGTAGAGTAAAAGTCAAAATTGAAATTTTGATTTTAAAATTTGTATTAGGACTCTATTTCAGGTTATAAACAGATATGTTTATAAAAATGTTGTGTAAAATAATAAATAATGGTATTTCTCAAGAAAGGAATACCTTTATTTAAGAGAGTATTTTCATGTTTTTTTAATTTATGAGCACCCTGTATATTTAATCTAAGACGTTTCTATGACAGTCTCATTTTTTTGAAAAGCAGAACTTTTTATAAAGATTGACATTTTTCGATAAAGTCAAAAACAAAAAACTTTCTCCTCCTGTCAACTCCATCCGTGGACACACTGTATATATATGTTTTGAAAAACCCTAATTACTTCGTCGTTATTCTGAATTGTTTACCCAGAATGTGAGTGCGAGTCTTTAATAAAAGTAGGTTTGCTTACCAATCGCCGTTAAGCTGTTTTTAATGCTTTCGTTATTGGCAATATTCACCTATATACTTATTGATTACTCGCCAAATATTTATGATGTGACCATTATAAGGCTTTCCTATAATATCTGCACAACAAATCACATTCAACTAGGTCAAATAAGCTGGAAAATTTTGTGTAGGGTTTATTAGTATCGGCTGACGTAGATTAAAAAACCGCTCTATAAAAAATTGTAAGCCATTAGACTGCATTAGAATTGATGTTACCCAACGACCTTGTCAAGAATATACAGTGTGGGCCACTAAAAATGTGCCATCTAAGAGACGTCTTGGAAAACACAAAGTCTTGGAAAACTCTCGGATCTGCTAACTGTTGTTTTGACGGGCATATTTTGTAGATGCACTCATTCCCAAAATTTTTCCCTTTAAGTGGGATGACCTTTACCCTTAAAATCTTAAATGTAAATTATTGTGTGATATATCATTTGAATTATTTCTTCAACGTCGACGAAGTACAGGTGAAAAATTGAAATCAGCAAATTCACTTACCACTAATTTTACTTCATTAGATGTTGAAAAGAATAATAATAATTAATACTAATAATAATAATAATAATAATAATAATAATTATTATTATTATTATAATTGTAATAATAATAATTTCGCGCCACCCTGTATATCAGGCGGTGGTTGCGTCTACTACGCAAGTGCGAAAATTTGCCGCGAGTTGAGAGACTATCCACTCGACAGAGAGTCACGCAATTGATGTTCGAGAATATTGACGTTCAATTTTGTATTCTCTTATAAATTCAGTATTTTGTTATTTAAATTTAAAAATAAAGCTGTCGAAATATATACAGTCCATTCAGCTAAACCATTAATATTAATCTAAAAGACTATACAAATAGCATAGAATACATCAGCAAAATACGTCATACAATACATATAAATATACCATGCAAAACAATAATGTTGAAACACAATTACATTCTAAAAATATAAATATTCAGTTATACACTATAACAGTGTTGCGTAAGATAATCCTTAACCTATCTTCTATAAGAATATTTGTTATCTGTCTGATCTGAAGCGGCAGATTATTATATATTATACAGTATATTTTCTCCCCTCGTATCATATGTATGAAATAAATTAACTGTTATAAAGGGCGGTTAATGTCGTTTTTCAGCAGATGAAGTACATTTCTTTAAATAAATTGCCATGTAAAAAATGGCGCAAAAATGCGGTTCTGCAAAAATTCCTACTCAAAAGTTGAATATTACCTATTAGTGTATCTCACTAAATGTTCTTGGATCCGATCAATAACATTAGTTCCGACGGTTAACAGTTTAACTTTAATTTCTTTAAAACTAATCGTCCAAAAATAAAAAAAATCAAGGTTGAAAAGATAATTATGTCCTTTAAAATGATGGATCACGCAAACCACTTTCCATTCAAGATTTGAAGGGTGAAAGTTGCGCCTGCTTATGTGGAAAATTTGAGGAATAAATACATCCATAAAATACATATATACCCAGCAAAATAAAAGTTGAAGGGCCCCAGCCCTCTTTTAGTTTTTACATCAAAATGAAGATAAGGCAAGTTTTTGGTTTTCCATATTCTATTTTATTATTAGATATTATACAGTATTATGTCTATTTACGACACCTAAATAGGGTATGTAATTTGTAACTGAAATGCGTTAAAATACCTTAATCGGAAAACGTAATGAAATATTATGTAGGTATAGATATTAGCTTCCAAGAAAAATACTATTAGAAAACTATTACTATTACTATTTTTTCCCTCATTTGTTTTTATTTAAAGAATCTGATGGTCTTTAAACATATTTTTTTTCTTATTGACAAATAAAATAACAATTTTAAATTTCATTACGGTGTTTATTGTCTGTTATATAAACATAAATGTAAAATATTTTGAGACAAATAACATAGGGCAACTGTATTTCTAGCGTTAAAATTATCAAATTTGGTTTTGGTGTACTTAATTTGTGTAATAAACAGATTTCAACTTAAGTTTTGTATTTGAGTAGGGCTTGATATAAAAAATATTTAATTTGACTATATTGGAAAGAGATAACGAATAAGAGATTTCGGCTTTTTACAATCCTTAGCAAACCATAGTTAGGTAGGCTTCGTTGAAAACATTAATATATTTAGCTAATAATTGATAATAAATAATTAGTTAATTTAGTACCACATTAAACACTAAAAATGAAAATAACTCGGAAACACAAAGAAATTTCGAAACAGAAAAAGGGACGTTATTTTTGGTAAACTGTATACAGATAATGAAAATAATAATTAAAAAAAAATAGTCATTGGCGTAGAAGTTCTGTTTAAGAAAGGGGTTAAGCACCCCTCCACTCCGCCACTGTACAAATTTTTGAACATTCTTATCGCACATAATTAATTTTGTAACTATTATTCTGTTTTGTGAAAAGAGCTCTAAGGGAACCATTCACTGTAAGTACCTATGTTTAGGTGTACCTATTGCAATTATTATATATAAATACACAACAAAGTATGTGAGCGACGTTGTCACATATTGAAGACTAGTTTGCTGTCATAATTCTATTACCGTTGGTCAGTCGATTGTTAAGTCAAATATGTTCTGTTTAGTACAACTTATCATGTGATAAAATTAAGGCACTCATATTCCGGACACTCTGTATAATCAAGTAAAGTAACTGTGTTTTGTGTAATTCTAATAGGTTACGCTTTTAGCTATTAATTGTGTTAATGATAAACCTTCAAAAACATTATTAATAAAATAGTCCCAGAACCGTCAGTATTCAAATGATCAACGTTAAAATAACCCATAATCAAAATATCATTAACAGTTGGTGTTACACAATATATCCTGATTAACTGTCACTGGTTGTATTTGAAAACACATTGAAATTGGTCAATGCGAAATTAATTTAATATTTTGTATGAAATAAAGCACTCAATATTCAGATATCAGGAAATGGGTATCTGTTTTGGTCCTTGACCCGTTCCACGAGGCAATAACACCCTTTTTCTGCGACGACATCCTTTTAAACGCATAAAAGAAAAAATGCCTTGCAGACATTTAAGGAGAAAAGCTCAAAACGCATTTATGAATAACCCGAATGAAAGTAAATGTTATAAACGTGCTCTGAACTTTAAGTATATTTTTAGTCATTTTTATATATTTTTAGGTATTAATAATATTGTGTGAAACTAACTACTCAGTGGACAAAAGCCCCAACCTGCGTTGAATTACACCCACAATATCTACCCATATATTCCTTATTATTAGCTTTTGTAACATTTTTTTACTGTTTTAGAAAGGTATTTTAAGCTAATATAAATCAAATCTTCTACAATTCCTATCAATGAAGTCATATGTATGTTCTCTGATACCAAACATCTAGGTATGCTAATGAACAATTCCACAGACAAAGCTCTATTCAATAATTATCTAAAGAAAATAATCTAATTTACTCACTCTATAAAAATCTAACTTCACTTTTTTGGCAGTGGGAACACGACAAATTCAACCACAATAGATGAGATCTGACCTATTTCTGCATTTTTAGGATTGCTTCTTCAGGTGGTCTCCTTTAAGTTGAATCAAATATCTAACTATAAAAATTATTATAAAAATTAAAATTATTAGAAGTTAAATATCGACAATGACAAAAAAGTGACATCCTGTCAATGAATTAAATATGACAATACCTACTTGAAAAATGTTCACCTTTTATCTAAAAGTTTTTATATATTTTTAGGTATTAATAATATTGTGTGAAACTAACTACTCAGTGGACAAAAGCCCCAACCTGCGTTGAATTACACCCAATATCTACCCATTGTGGTTGAATTTGTCGTGTTCCCACTGCCAAAAAAGTGAAGTTAGATTTTTATAGAGTGAGTAAATTAGATTATTTTCTTTAGATAATTATTGAATAGAGCTTTGTCTGTGGAATTGTTCATTAGCATACCTAGATGTTTGGTATCAGAGAACATACATATGACTTCATTGATAGGAATTGTAGAAGATTTGATTTATATTAGCTTAAAATACCTTTCTAAAACAGTAAAAAAATGTTACAAAAGCTAATAATAAGGAATATATGGGTAGATATTGTGGGTGTAATTCAACGCAGGTTGGGGCTTTTGTCCACTGAGTAGTTAGTTTCACACAATATTATTAATACCTAAAAATATATAAAAACTTTTAGATAAAAGGTGAACATTTTTCAAGTAGGTATTGTCATATTTAATTCATTGACAGGATGTCACTTTTTTGTCATTGTCGATATTTAACTTCTAATAATTTTAATTTTTATAATAATTTTTATAGTTAGATATTTGATTCAACTTAAAGGAGACCACCTGAAGAAGCAATCCTAAAAATGCAGAAATAGGTCAGATCTCATCTATTGTGGTTGAATTTGTCGTGTTCCCACTGCCAAAAAAGTGAAGTTAGATTTTTATAGAGTGAGTAAATTAGATTATTTTCTTTAGATAATTATTGAATAGAGCTTTGTCTGTGGAATTGTTCATTAGCATACCTAGATGTTTGGTATCAGAGAACATACATATGACTTCATTGATAGGAATTGTAGAAGATTTGATTTATATTAGCTTAAAATACCTTTCTAAAACAGTAAAAAAATGTTACAAAAGCTAATAATAAGGAATATATGGGTAGATATTGTGGGTGTAATTCAACGCAGGTTGGGGCTTTTGTCCACTGAGTAGTTAGTTTCACACAATATTATTAATACCTAAAAATATATAAAAACTTTTAGATAAAAGGTGAACATTTTTCAAGTAGGTATTGTCATATTTAATTCATTGACAGGATGTCACTTTTTTGTCATTGTCGATATTTAACTTCTAATAATTTTAATTTTTATAATAATTTTTATAGTTAGATATTTGATTCAACTTAAAGGAGACCACCTGAAGAAGCAATCCTAAAAATGCAGAAATAGGTCAGATCTCATCTATTGTGGTTGAATTTGTCGTGTTCCCACTGCCAAAAAAGTGAAGTTAGATTTTTATAGAGTGAGTAAATTAGATTATTTTCTTTAGATAATTATTGAATAGAGCTTTGTCTGTGGAATTGTTCATTAGCATACCTAGATGTTTGGTATCAGAGAACATACATATGACTTCATTGATAGGAATTGTAGAAGATTTGATTTATATTAGCTTAAAATACCTTTCTAAAACAGTAAAAAAATTTTTAGTCATGTCAAATGATTCAAAGCGACGCGTCGGCAAAAACGACAAACGCCGATTTAAGATGTCTAAATATCGGTAAAATGAAGTCAATTACTTTGACAAATAATAATTGATTTCGACGTTGTACACTCTTGTAAAAAAATATGATTGAACTGGGCGATTTTAGTGATTTTGCGTAAAAGGTTCAGCTTATCAAATGAAGTAAAAACGGGATTATATTAAATCCCTCAGTATAACATCCAATCAAATATCTCAACCAAACCGGCCATTACATGTACAGGGTGATCACATGTAAACGTTAAATTCACCTGTAACTTTATCATTTTATGAGATATCGGAAAATTGAAACCTGCATTCATTGACTAAATTTTGATTTCAATTTATCTTTAATTAAAAAAAACAATTGAGTATCGCACTACAAAACACACGCACTACATAATTCTTGGACTATTTATTTATTGTCAACTTAAATAATTTCTTATTATAAATTTTAACTGTAACTTTTTTACAATTGCGCATGTGTTTGATGAAGTATAGAGGTCGAGTTTGTATTGATTTATCTTTGATCCAATATTTTTTAGACTATTTGAAGTTATTGTTGAACGCAATCCTCTATGTATTCTTCTGGCACGTTTGTTGCTTTCCATCTACCTTCCCTTTTAAGAGTGGTGATGTCTGCTCTTGCATCAGCCAGTATCGTAGGAGACGTTCTCCGGAAACAGTAACCTATGTATAATTTCCAGCATTCGGCGATATCAAAAAGTTTTAGTCAATTTTTTAAGGAAAACTCCCTATAGCAAAGCACTGTCTTGTACCATTTTGAATTTCTATATTCTAGGAAAAATCTTGAATGCTCAATTGGTATCGGACGAAGAGAGGAGTATTTTCGAAACATTTCGATAAGATTGGCTCCTTCAATATTCTCGTTAGAAAGAGTAAATTCTCTTCTCACGTTCGTCTTTGTGTTGGAAATCTCTATCAATATACAGGGTGTCCGGGAATAATAATAATAATAATCTTTATTTACCAGGCGATTTCACATAGAAAATATTGGTACGTCAAAAAAAAAAAAGAAAGGGAACATGTCACCTACAAATAAGTAAAATATATAGAAATGTAACATAAATATGTATGTATAACATAAATGATAAAATACGAAATAGATACAAACATACGTCAAGATATACAAAAACACATACAAATAATTTTGTTAATGAAATCATGTTTCATTTAAATAATCATCTATGCTATACAAGGGCCGACTGAGAAAATATTTCTTTATGCGATTTTTGAAGATGCCCCTAATATTTATTTTTTTATATTCGAGTGGTAGCTGGTTATAGAGCTTGATACCCATGTAGTACGGACCTTTCTCATACAGTGTAGATGAATGTTGAGGTTTGCATGACGGGTGTGTACGTGTGAGGTATTTAGTGAGCCATTTGTGGAAAATTTGTTTAGATTGTCATAGACATATAATATTGTGTTATAGATATACAGAGAAAAAACCGTCATAATACCTGATTTTTTAAAAAGGGGTACACAGTGATCATTGTAATCGGCATGATTCATTATGCGAATTATTTTTTTCTGAATTATGAATAATCTATCAGCTTCGCTGTCGGTGCCCCAAAACAATATTCCATAAGAGAGGTGGCTCTGAACGTATGCAAAATAGAAGGTTCTACATGAGGAGAAGCTGATATTTACTAGGGCAAATCTAGCACTGGAGAGTTTTGATGCGATTTAGTCAATGTGTGTTTTCCATTTACAACAGTCGCTGAGCTGAACACCTAAAAATTTTACATTCGACGCTTGTTTTATGGAAATACCATTATGTTTAATGAGTAGGCTATAATTATTTTTATTAGGACCATTTTTAAAATTAATTAGATTTGTTTTGGTGGTGTTTAGTATTTGACCATTATCGCTGCACCAATTAGACATTGTTTGTACGGCAGTATTTGCTAACAGAACTGTTCTATGTTCTGTCCACGTATATTTATCGACACGTCGTCTGCGTATTGACAAAGATCGATGTTCGGAGAGAAGTTAAAAGATTCTTTTAAATCATTACAGTATATCAAAAAAAGCAGTGGAGCTAATATTGCCCCCTGGGGGGCGCCCTGGTTATTGCTTTACTGTCTGATAAATAAGAGAAGTTTTCAATATGTCCATTAATACCTTTTATTTCAACGACCTGTGACTTGTCGGACAAAAAAGATCTTATCCAAGATCTTGCCAGGCCAGTTATACCATACGATTCCAGTTTTCCAAGTAGGATTGAGTGGTCCAGCAGGTCAAAAAACTTCGAAAAGTCAAAGAAAATGCCTGCGGTGAGAAGACTTCTATCTAGGGAGTTTAAGATACTACAGAGAAAATGGTGGACTGCTGTTGTAGTCGACCTATTTTCCCTAAAACCGTGTTGTGATTCACTGAATAGTTTTAGGTGTAATATGATACGACTCTGACATACATGGCCTTCTCAAAAACTTTGGAGAATATTGAGAGTAAAGAGATAGGCCTGTAATTGTCTGCTTCACTTACCCTACCTTTTTTATATATTGGCACAACTTTAGCAGTTTTGAGATGCGAAGGAAACGTTCCTTGTGCAAATGATTGGTTTATAAGATAAGCTATTGGGGTGGCAATATGTTTGGCAATATCTTTAATGATGTGACACGGTATGTTATCTAAACCTGATGATTTTTTTAATGGAAACTGATAATATTATGTCGATGACTTCTTTTTCACTGACATCTGTTAAGTAAAACGAGTTTAACGTTTTCCTATTTATATTTTTAGATTTGCTAGGGGTCACATTTGAGGAAGATAAGTGCTGAGTAAAGTTACTATTGAATATGTTGCTTATTTCTTGAGGGTCTGATATTTCTTTACCCTGGTGTTCAAGTATTATTTGTTTTGGTATACTTGGGTTAGACATTTCGTTTTTTATTATGTTCCACACTGCTTTTGAGGGGTTTGGTAACTCACTAATGAGATTGTCATAATATTTTCGTTTCTCCGAAGCTATTATATTTGTTGATAATGTTTATGTTTTCAGTAATTCGTTTTAGCCAGTGTAGTCTTTTTAGTTCCTCAGAGTTATTTTTAATTTCATCGGTGATCCACTTACACGACATTTTTTTATTTGTTTTAGTTTTGATTTTTTGTAAAGGAAATGCTAGGTCAAAATAATACGTTATTGTGTTAGTAAAAGCTTCGAAATTTGTGTCCAAATTGTGATGAGCAAAAAATTCAGGGGATAAATCTAGACCGAAAATAAATGCTACCTCGTTCGACAATATGTTTTCCAAAACTTATTTTCATTGAGTAAAGACTCCACAGCGTAGAACTCTGATATTCTCTGGATTTTTGTTCAAAATTGGTTAGTAGGACTGCCTCAGTGATAACAGTTACTTCCTTTTGATGACTCCAATTTTCAAATAAGTAATACGCTTTTTCATATTTATCTTTGGATTTTGTCGGCAGTAAAGATTGAATCGCGAATTTTGATGATTCTTCTATATCATCGGGTCGGTCAGTGGTCGCGGGGTTAAGGTATCTTTGGATTTTGTCGGCAGTAAAGATTGAATCGCGAATTTTGATGATTCTTCTATATCATCGGGTCGGTCAGTGGTCGCGGGGTTTAAGGCGTCAGTACTGCAATCCGTGTGGCTATACCGGTGTGGGTTCGAGTACCGCAACCGGTACACCGTATATAAGCTATATTTGTGGAAAGTATTGGCAACCTCTCTATGGATATGGTAGGGTGGAATAATGCTAAATTGGATTAATGTGAGAGATTGATACCGGTCGACATTTGACTACCTCCCTAATTAATGAGGTTTTCCAGATTTCCCTCATTCCTGCATTGAAAGGTGGTTAGGGCCTACCAACGTACGTCGTTCCTGGGCGTAAATGTGCTCTTCTTAATAATAATATGTCGTTCCTCGTGATTGCAATGAGGGGTAAAGACATTATTATTATTATCTTCTGACATTTTTTATAAATCTGACACAATAATATTAATGAAAACCTAATAAAATCGTTTTTATGTCAATATTCCTTCAGAATTCTTGATTCACATTATCAATAAAAAAATATGAAAACTATAGTTATTTGAGCAATTTCCAAAACACTATTTAAAAAAAATCATCATCATCAAAAATTGTTCATACACATTTCCTTACTTTTCTATACAAAACTTATACCGTTTTAACCGAATTATTTAAATAATTATGAATCATTCATCTTGGTGTTGGTTCATGTAATCTATACCCCGTAAAAATGTTGAGTAATATTTTACACAAAATCAATACACTTGGTTGTTAAAACTAGTCCACACCAGATTATGTTAAAATAATAACACAATTGGTTGAGTAATATTCACTCAGTTATTTGTTAGCTAAATAAATCTCAGTAACATTCTATAACTTTTAAGTTAGCTTACGTAACTTACTACAAACACAAAACTGAGTTATATCATCAATATATTTCGTTGTTTTTTCACAAACCATATCTTTGACCAAAAATTGTATTGATAAGCTCATTTCTATGTAAAAATGTTTAACTACTCAAAACTCAACACCAAAATAATGTTGCTCATAAATGAGTTTGGGGTTACACAGTGACTTTTTTAATGTGTTCTATCTTGAATTTCTAAAATAGCCTATTTTTATAAACACTATTCTTTAAATAGTTCCACAAAAATGTATCAGGTGGTGTCAAGTCTGGACTATGCGCCAGCTACCACCTAGTTATACTTGCCATAAGCAGGTATAAGTTGAAATGAAATAATACATTGTATAGATTTCGTCTCACCAATGTTTTGCCCACTTAGCCTTCCGAAAACGATTAACTATTCCTTTTTCTAGTTTGTAATGAACCTATTTTATTTTGCTCACACTGTACTTTAATTCTTTGGCGCACGCGGTACTTTAAATTGTCTAGTGCACCGGCAATTTTTGCACACGACACTACCCACCGTTCTGTATAAAAGCTGGCGAAATTGCCTTCACCAGCAGTGCTTAGCAGGCTCTCTCCGCGGCACTCAACCTTCCTCTACCCCAGAGTGCTTAGCAGGCTCTTTCCGCGGCACTCAAACTTCCTCTACCCCAGGGTGCTTAGCAGGTTCCTTCCGCGGCGCTCTACCTTCCTCTGGGTGTCCTGAGCGTTTAGCAGGTAATCTCCGCGGCGCTCCAGGTCTTGCCCGTATTCCGTCGACTCCGAGCGTTTAGTAGGCCCTCTCCGCGGCGCTCGAGGTCTTGCCCCTATTCCGTCGACTCCGAGTATTTAGCAGGTGTTACTCCGCGGTACTCGACGTCGTCCCCGTGGTCTTCGACACTGGGTGTTTAGCAGGCTCTTTCCGCGACACTCAGCGTCTGCACCGTATATTCCTTACCGCCCTATTTGTTAATTTATTATTTTGTATTATTATTTCAGGTTTTAATTTATTTATGTTGAGGAATTATTATTAGTATTATTTGTTTACAGGGTGACATTTTATTTTATGAAATAAATATTTTATTTTGAATACCGAGTCTTATAATATTCCTGAACCTTGGACATAACTTCTCCACCGAGTGAACCCGGACTGATTAAAGTGGCTGTACTAGTTCGGCATCTGCGACCAAACCTCGAAAGTACGTCACAAGTTATTTGAGTACCTACTTATAAAATTAAATATAATTCTACCATTATTTTTCAGGCACTTTGACGGTATATAATAACCATAAAGGGTGATTATTTTTGCAATTCGTAAACTTTAATAACCGTTAGATTTTACAGATATCATGTTTTATTTAATAACGGCTAATAAATTTTAATAAATGGTATTTTTGGTATTTGGCTTTGTAAAGGCAGTTAAGGGAATACTCGTCTTCGGAGGTGTCTCCTATGACGAATTTATCGAGCTCAGAACTTAAATAATAAATTCACGCTCTACGAAATGCGTTGCTTTGGATTTGCCTCGTTTTCAATAAGTTAATACAAAAATTAGGGCATGTGTAAGTGATATATTCGTATCTAGAACCAATCCATTAAAAATGTCAAAGGTGCGAGTATTTATCTTACACAGAAAAAAGGTTATATTGAATCAAGAATACATACAAGGTGTTGATTAATTGAATGCAGATACTTAAGGGCGTGAGTCCTTCGGTCATTTTAAGAAAAAAACTTAATATCAACATATGTCCTAAACCTCTTAATTTTTGAGCTACAGGGTGTTACAGTTTTAAGAAATAAATTTCTTTTTTATTATAATTTTCTTATTACTTCAGATATTTTTATAAAATTTTGTACACACCAATTAATTATTAAGGAGCATTGTTTGATGTAAAAAATGTTTTAAAATCTTTGCCAATGACGTCCGTACGAGGTTTGAACTAAACTGTTTTTGATATTTTATAGACACCCACCATGCGTGGAAACACTTTTTTTAGGACAAAAATTAATTTTCTACTTTAACCAGTGACCTCCACGTAGACATAATATTAAATGTTTGGATAGAAAAAACGGTACGCCTCTGATTTTTTTAAATTTTATTTAAAAAATCGCGATTTATTTAGTAAAACGATACATTCAAAATCTTAAACCTAAAAGGAAACGACAAGACAAGAAAATACAAACAAAATAAAGAACCCAAATTATGTATTTACAGTAGTTGCTGAAAGTGTCCTCCACCCACACGTATGCAAGCATCTACTCTTCTTCGCATAGACTGACGTACATTTTCAAAAATTCCTAAAGTGTTTTTATGGTTTGGCAGCATACTATTATACGATTTCGTAATTCTTCTTCGGCTTGAATCGGCACTGCGTACACTAAGCTTTTCAGATGACCCCAGAAAAGTAGTCTAAACTATTAAGGTCGGGAAATTTGGGCGGCCATGACTGCGTTCCTCCACGGCCTATCCACCGATCGCGATAGTTGTGATTTAAAAATTCACACACCCGTAAGCTAAAATGTGGAGGCCCACCATCGTGCATTAGCCACATATGGTTTCTTAATAAAAGAGGAAGGTCTTCAAGCTTTGGCGGCAGATCTTTAAGAAAGTGTAAATACGATTGTCCATCTTATCTTCTTGGGAGAAAAAAAAAATCGTCAATAATACCAGCCCAAACATTTAATGAAAACTGTTCTTAATGATTTGATTCAACAATTGCAAAAGGGTTTTCATCCGTCCACAAATGGTTATTATGGAAATTTCGTATTGAGTTTCGAGACAAACTAGCTTCATCGGTAAAAATAATGTTCTTGTCAAATAACGGATTTTCCAGCAGCTTTTGAAGAAACCACTCACAGAAATTAATGCGCAACGGGAAATCTCTAGGGACTAATGCCTGGACTCTTTGAATGTGATATGGATATAACAAATTTTCGATAAGAATTTTCCGAATAAGTACGTGTGAAACATTAAATGTTGCTGCGATTTTCCTCGTGCTAATTTCGGAGTTCTTCTCAATTTCATGTAAAATTCCTTCTTTAAGTTCCGGTGTTCTTACTGATTCAGGGACTTCTTTAGCACTGTGGTCTACTTTTAAATTTACGGTTTCCTGAAGACGTCTATGAATCCCAGAAAATGTTCTCGGATCGGGTAGTACGCAATTTGGATACCGCTCTTGGTATATCCTTCTGGCTTTGTATGCATTTCCGTCGGCAACCCCATAAGTAAAATGCATGTCAGCTAATTCAACGATTGTAAAATTTACCATTTTTTATGAAATTTTACCTCCTACTCTAATAATAATTTTTCAATAATGAAAAATCAATGCCAACTTTATTGCGGAAAGATACGTCAAAAATTATGACACTTTACCCAGCATACTAATTTTTATTTCATTTGCTTTAAGGGGGCATTTAATGAGCTTCCCGTTTTTTCTATTCAAATATTCAATATCATGCTTACGTGAACGTCACTTGTGAAAGTAGAAAATTAATTTTTGCCCCACAAAAGTGGTTCCACGGATGGTGGGGGTCTACAAAATGACAACAAAATATCAAAAGCAGTCTCAATAAACTTTGGAAAAAAACTTTTTTTGGTTTTAATTTTTTACATGAAAATGGTGCGTCGTACGAGAGTAAGTCTAGGGACCGAATTTGCTATAAAATAAATGGAGATTTTAAAAATAATTTTAGTTTTTAGAAAAGGCAGTGGCGTACCATTTTTTTCTTCAAAAATGTTTAGTTCAAACCTCGTACGGACGACATTGGAAAATATTTTAAAACATTTTTTACATCAAACAATGCTCCTTAATGATTAATAGGTGCGTCCAAAATTTCATAAAAATATCTGCAGTGATAAGAAAATTATAATAAAAAAGTGAATTTTTTCTTAAAACTGTAACACACTGTAGCTCAAAAATTAAGAGGTTTAGGACATATGTTGATATTAAGTTTCCTTCTTAAAATGACCGAAGGATTCACACCCTTAAGTATCGGCATTCAATTAATAAACACCCTGTATAATCACTATATTTGAATATTCTTGTTTATATGCAAAATTTGTTTCAATAAATAACTGTTTCGTTTTATGCATTTAATGACAAAAATATTACATATCTATTGTTTCGTTTTTGTTATACAAGGTGTTCCGCATAAGAACCGGCACAGAGCAGTTGCATGTAGAGGGTCCTAAAATATTGCATTTTTAAGTGGCGTCAAATATTTGAAGAAAAATCTCTCTTGTTTTAACTTATAATAACCAAATTTGGTACATGATTTAAGTTTATTATTGGCCTTCTTTGACCATGAGTTCAAGTAAATTGAAACACTACAAGAAGTTCATTGAGGGCGAGTCACTCTTAAAATTATATCAAACTTCTTTTTCCATTGATCTAATTTAAAAAGATTGATAATATTCTTCGTAGAATTTAATTTAAAACACTTTTTTACTCCAGTTAAATTTTAAAAAACTAAGGATTTCAAGAAAAAATGCAATTAATTAATTAAAACAAGATTATAATAGTATTTATTAAAGAAATGAAAAAGTCAGTAGTAGGCTGTCTTTAAAATTTTACAGTTAATAATAAAACTATTTTATTTCTGTTACTATTTGTCGTTGAAAATGGCTGAAAAAGTTACATTCAGCGAACAAGTTGACGTGTTACTTGTGCTAGATTTCCATGAAGAAAACTGCAGAAAAATTGTGGAGGAATATCTTAGGAGATTTTTAAATCAAATGATTTCCCATAGAGAAACATATTCAAATGTGGAAAGATAGGTTCGAGGGACAAGAATATTTTTCAATAATATCTGCAAACAGTTAAAGATGAACCGCAAATAAGTATTAAACGTTTATCACGAACTTATGCACATCGAATGCTTAAACGTAATATACTACATCCATATCATATTCAAAAAGTGCAAGAGCTATAGCCTCAAGATTTGGATCGACGAGTGACCTTTTGCGAGTTTACCTTGCATCAGGATATTAATTTTCACAAGAAAATTCATTGCACTGATGAGGCTTGTTTCACCCGTAGAGGAATTACAAATGTTCACAACTTTCATAAATATTCCGATGTAAACTATATGCTATAACTCCTAGACAATTTCAATGCGAGTTTAAGATAAATGTTTGGGAGGGTATTATTGATCGGCATTTGATTAGATCAGTTATTTTGCCAAATCGATTAAATGGCGAAAGCTATTTTGAATTTCTGAAAAATATTGTCAATAAAGAGGATCTTAGAGAGATGGTGTACAGCTGGACACATATTGTAATTATTTTAAATTAAAAACCTTTTTGGCGTACATACGAATATCAAATTATTTTATTGAACCAAAATTATAAACATGCTTACAATCGATAGTGTGTCAATGTTACACAAGTGAAATTCAAAACAATTAAAAGTGTCCAGTTGCAAAGGTTACTATCAAACCAAACTATGTCTAGCCAGAGCCAGAGCCAGAGCCAGAGCCAGAGCCAGAGCCAGAGCCAGAGCCAGAGCCAGAGCCAGAGCCAGAGCCAGAGCCAGAGCCAGAGCCAGAGCCAGTCCATGGCCAAAGGTTGTCGGCGGTCAGCCGTTGGCTGGCTCTGATCTCTAGAGAGATACTCCCCAGCACAAAGTTCTCATTATTGTAAGTATGGTTATTATGTTTGAATAATCTGTATTTTTCTTAAAAGAGAGATATAAGAGAGGTATTATTTTTATAGGTTTAAAGGTGGTGCAGGACAGTCACACTCATTACGTGACATTTGGTGGAGTCTCAGGCTTTCCTACTATAGGTCACACACATTACGTGACAATATTCTCCCTGATTTAATCGGAAATTTACCGTTGCAACTGAGACTAGAGTTTTGGTTAATGCATAATGGGGCACCACCTGCGCGGGATACTATAATTCATTTCCAATTTTGATCAATGGGGACAAGTTTGATATAATTTTAGAGGTCTCACCCTCAATGAACACCTTGTAGTGTTTCAATTTACTTGAACTCATGGTCAAAGAAGACCAATAATAAATCTAAATCATGCACCAAACTTGATTACCAAGTTAAAGTAATTCAGAGATATTATTTTTTCTCGAAATATTTGGCGTCAGTTTGTGTGCAACAATTTTTTATGTTGTATCTAGTGACCAATTAATTACTGATGTTATTTTAGTCTGGTAATAGGTTGTAGTAGAAAAACTAAATTTTTTCAAAATGCCAACGTTTCAGCTTATATTTAAGCCATCTTCAGGGCTCTAGAAACGTAATTATGTTACATAACCAATATAAAATTACAATAAATTAAAATGTAAGAAAGAAAAAAAGACAAAAAACATAGAAAATTGCAATGCTTCGTCAATAAGAATCGAGAACTTTTATTGAAATAATGTATCAACTAGAGACGGTGAATGGGGCCTTGTACTTTTTCCCTTTAAATAAAAATGGAAAAAGAAAACACAAAACATTGCTATGTTTTGTATATGCGTATGTTCTGCAAGGGCCGTTTTTTTATTGTTGGTCAATAAAGACATTGGTTTGATGCTTTGTACATGTTCCGAAATTCGTGTTTTTAGGTACCTTCCTGTTTAACCTATATAAACTAATTTTAATGTGTAATTTTCAATGCTTTTGTCTTGTTTCTTTCTTACGTTTTAATTTATTGTAATTTTATATTGGTTATGTAACATAATTAAATTTCTAGAGTCCTGAAGATGGCTTAAATATAAGCCGAAGGGTTGGCATTGTGTAAAAATTTATGTTTTGTTAAATTGCAAAATTATGGAACCCCCTACATGCACCTGCTCTATGTCGGTTTTTATGGGGAACACCCTAATATTCAAGTATTATGAAAGTAATAATGGTAATAGCAGTTTTTGTATCATCCCTACGAAATAAACGACGTCGAAACGAAGACATAAATTCGAGAGTAGAAGCCTCGACCCAATTTTAGAAGTTCTCAGGTAACACATTGACAAAACGACTTTAATTTAAGAAACACAAATATCTGTGCGGCGGGGCTTATCTAAATGAGCACTTCTGGGGAAATGTATCACGGAGTTACAGGGGCACATTCAAGGGAGGTTGGTAAAGGGGGTAGTTATCTCCCAGAATCAGAATAATTTTGTGACAACAACGTGTAATGAATTTGTATTTATTAATATTTATTAACAAATGGAGAAATACACATTTTATTATCAAATAAATATTGTTGCTTTTTGTCTATATGGGAATACTTTTGTTTTTTTTAAATAGATATTACCTACAACTGTTATTATTTTTCTTCATGTATGGGTTTATTAAATGTGAGAGATCTCTGAAATATTTTAGAGATTATCTACTGGTTTGCTTACCTTTATTTACTTTTTTAATTCACGGTCTCGTGATAATTTAACTGGGATACTTATTGAACTTAATTTAAAAAAAAGAAATGTCACTATTCCAAAGAAAGGTTTTTAATAATACATTAAAAGATAAATGAAGTGTTAACAAAAAAATAAAGTAAACAACTGTAACAGCTTAATACTTATTTATTGGGGTCGATCCAAACTATGTATTTGGCCTCCAGTGATTTATCGTTCATAAGTAACATCAACTCTCTTTTATGTGCATAATAGTTAAGTTGTATTTGGAATCTGGAATTGTGGGGAGGGTAGCAGAAAGACTACAGCACTTGACTACACCATTGGGTCCCTTGTACCTCCTCCCATTAGGAGATCAATCCACTTTAGCCGCCAACCAACCTAATAAGGAGAAAAATGTGGTAACGTTGTTCAGGAGGATATCACTAATGTAGACTATGGAAGACCATTCTCCCAACACGGATTCTCTTATTGACGAGATGGTAGTGCACTCAGACTGCATGGAGTCTGTCTTCCTGTTTGAAACCCCTGCAAAGAGGTGTTTTACACTTCTTCATGTAATAGAGGTGCTTAGTTAGCCAACAGTGTCCAGTTTGAATACCTGTCACAAGGCGAAGATTTATCCTAGACATAGTCAGGTACTTTTTGGCTGTATCCTTCCAAGGATACTCTAGAAACTTCTTAGCAAATTGACAGTTTGTTTCATCCCAACGCTTCCTAAACTCTTTGTTGTGGTAGTTAAATTGCATATAGAATTGTAAGGTGTAGCTAATTATTATTTATTAATTAACCATTGAAAATCAATGTGGCAAACATAATCTAACATTAGGCACAGGTTGTGTTCAAAACATTTCCGAAAAATAAGCAGACAATTCTACCTAATAACAGCCATTTTTGTATATAGAATAAAACATCGAATATTGTATTTTAATTGTAAATATTTATTTAACACATTGTAAGAGTTGTTACACCTAAAATATAATTTTCAGCTATTAGAAATGTTATTAATTTTTCCTTCTGTACCAGGATTATGAATTGATAGAACTTGTCTTTCCCTTTGAATTTTATATTTTTCTTTTTTTTATCGCACGTTGCAGAAGGCATTCAATTCAGTGAATTCATAATTTAACGTTTTGAGTATTTCAACTAAAACAGTAATATATAAACATTATTTAATAACGTATATGCCGTAGTATTGTGTATAGTTTTAGATTTTGGCTTAATGACATGAAGGCTGATCTTCCGGCAAGCCGACTCGTATATGGCCACCTTAAAAATGTCCGATTGTGACTTCATACTTCCTATTGTTTTTATAAGTGAAACATTAAATAACTACCTACTTATTGCAGAATATTTTATTTTTAAATATCGGCCTACAGCAAGAAAAAATAATTTAGTTATGAAATGATAACATGTACATACCACCAAGAAACATTATTTCAGCTTCTCTCTCATCCTACATTATTTCTTCACCTTCATTTAAGCTATTAAGAATCGCCAAATGATTAATGGATTAATAATATAAGACGTAATAGAACATGACTTCTTATTAAAAATGTACAGTTACTGGCGGTAGACAAGATCCAGCTTCTTATCTCTTTTTCTTGTTTTTTTTTTACCCATTCGTTGCTATTTTTCTATATTAACTTGATAAGTTGGACACTTCTTCGCTGATATATTGTAACAAAATTAAGTGCTTCTATAAAATTATAGACATGTTTTACAGCATATTTCATCGGCTAATAAAAGTGCTGATATAATCTTCAAAAGTATTTCCTTTTTCATATAACTTTCAATAACTTAAATTAGAAAAATATATATTCAACAGTTATATTTAACAAACATATTTTATGTAGGTAGGTACAAGTGTGTATCCACATTCTTTCATTTTGGTTTCAGAATAAAATATTATATATTTGGTCTCGATTAAGAAATATATGAAAATGGATATTTCATAAAGTATAAGAACTAGATCCAAAAATATTATAATGAAGTTAAAAAAAATGAGCAATGCTTTCCAAACTCATATGTCCTGAAATTGTGAAACAACATTTTTGTGACCAAGCAAAATATTGTTATAAAAATATGTGCAATTATTATAACAAAACCACAAGGCTCATTTCAGAAACAAAACAAATGAGAAAATCAAAGCTACAAGAGGTAACGAATTGCAATGTTGTCATACGTTACAATACTTTACATTTCTATCGTTCGTTATATTACTATTTATAAAAACAATAATTTACATACAAATTATTATGTTATGTAAGGGCTTGTTGCTTTTAGTCAGATATAGAAGCACTTTCTGTATTAGCACTTATATTAGGAACACCCTTTATACATAGATAGTCACTATTTTGTCTCAACCACCATTCCTTGAATGCAAAGGTGGTAGTCACTGGATAAGATTATTTGGTTGACAATCATAATTATGCCACTCAAACTGTTGATTGTAAGGGCAACTATGCTGAAGCGAGTTATCGTTAGGTTGAACAATTGTCGATTTCAACAAATACCATCGTTGATTTTGAATAGCACAGCACACTCACGTACCCATCATTTCTTCCTTCACATCAATAACTATTTTAATTTATTAGAGGAAACTATTGAATACTTCAATGCAAAACTGGCTGAAATTTCTACATTGGAATTACATAAGGAGAGTCAGAAAAAGATTGTTCCACGATGTCTATTAAAAGTACGGTCACTATGAAGAAAAATAAAATAACGTAACTATTCGTTATCGAATACAGTTAGATAATATTATTGTCAGTGAGAAAAAATGCTTCCATTTGTTGATATGATTTTTACTGGCAAGTCAAATTTTGCCGATATTGCCCAATAAAATTCATAAGGTCAGTGTGAATCCGAGGTAGGTATACAACGAAAGGTAATTGTCAAGATTAGTCATGTCCTGAATTTTATAGTTCAATGGTTCTTAAAACGGTTTCATTGAGTAGTTCAATTGGCGAAGCATATATATGAAAAGAGCTAACACGTAAAAATGCTTTTCAAGAGTTCACTTATGCGTGGCAGAAATAAGTCTTGTAACAGGTTATGGTCTCAGAACGAACAGTATTTATGTACAGGTTAAAAACCTATTAAAGCCGGCATAAAAATAATGGTGGACACAGTAGAAATGGGCAACATACGTAAATTTGATGGAATAAACTATAGGTAATGAAGGTTCCAGATAAAAAAAGTTTTGAAAGCACAATATGTATTTGGAATAACATGTATATAAAATCAGAGCTAAATAGTAATAGTAGTAGTAATAGTAACGTTTCCATAAGCACACAATGGGACTAAATGATATAAACCAGATTAAAGACTCAGGGGAGAGGATCAGTGAAGCTGCAATAATTATAATTAAAAGGTGTTATTATTGGTAGTAAAAATAAGTCTATAGTGAAACAAAACAATTTAACAGAAGTTTTTAATATGCTCAAGCAGTGAAAAATCAATATAATCTTTTCTTTTTCGCATAATGATTTTTTCAGTGAATGCAGTACGTAGTGCAAATTTGAAATTATGGCATAAAAAACTAAGACATAATAATAATAATAATACTTTGTTGGCCAAGAAAAAGATATAAAATTTGTACATATGGCAAGTCAAGTATGAAAAAAAAAGAACAAATAGAAATAAGGTAAAATCACTAACAACAACTTATAAATAACAAATAAAAAATAGTATAAAATAACATACATAGTCAAATATATATAAATATATATAAAAGAACAGATGATACGGCAGAACCATCAACAACAACTTATAATTTACAAATATAATTATACATGCATATATAAACATATGCAAGCATGAGTGAAAAATGAGGTGAACATCGATAGCAAGCCAGTTAGCATCACTTACCACTTACAAAATCATCCACGCTATAAAACCCTCTAACTGATAAAAAGTGTTTCGTCTTACTTTTACATTTCTGGCAATCAGATATACATCAGATTTCCTTAGGAAGAGCATTATACAAAATTATGCAATTATAATAGGCGATATTTTAAAAGCGCTTGTATGGTGAGTAGGAACTGAACTGAGCAGTTCCCCGTGTCCTGTAGTACAGTTGTGAAAATTTGTCCATTTTTTAAAGTGACTTATGTTATTCTTGGTGAAAAGTAAGCATTTTAAAATATAGATTGACGGTGTTGTGATAATTAATTAAGCCCGCTTGATCAAGAGTATGCTTTAGCTGCAATAGTGCAAAGAATACTTTATTTAATTGACTACACACATGATCAACATGCTTACACCAGGAGAGCTTAGGATCAAGGATGGTGCCAAGAAGTTTCGCTGAATCTGACATCATATCTTCATAATATATAAAGTTTGTGGGTAGAGGTCTTTGAAGATGAGAATTAATGTAAATAGTCTTTTTGTTGTATAGAATCAGTTTATTCCTCTGGCACCATATACTCACTGATTCCACTACGTTACATATAATTTTTCTGAGCTCATCTGGTGTATTCGCTGACACAGTAATCGTTGTGTCATCAACAAACATTGTTACATGACCCTGCTCAATGTATCTTCGCAGTTCATTGACATAGAGCATAAACAGTAATGGGCTCAGTACAGAGCCCTGAGGTACCCCAAGAGCAACACTATGTAAATTATATTTTTTCTCATTTATACTAACTACTAGAGACCTATTTTCCATGTATGAAGTCAGCCAAGCAAGAATGTTACCTCTTACACCTTCATTTAAATGTTAACTCAATAAAAGATAGTGTCAGAAGGCAGGTATTGACTGGGTAAGTTCTTTTCTTCTTTTCAACACAAAATGCCATTCAAGAAATCCAATCATGAAAAAGCTGAACTTGATGAACGCCTCTTCAGTGACATTTATGGACCAATGTCAACTTCATCAGTGCAGAATTCCACGTATTTCAGGATTCTGCATTGCTATTTCATAAAAAATAAATCAGATGTTTTCGAACGCTTTAAAGAGTTTACCAATAAGGTAAAGCATATTTGAATCGCAAATGAAACTTCTTCACGTAGACAATGGGTTAGAGTATTGTAACACGAATTTCAAGAAATTTTTCGATAAAAAGAGAATAGAATTGGAAACTTCATCATCCTATATTCCACAGCAGAATGCAAGGAGAAAATCGCACAGCAATGGAGATTATTTGTAGCATGCTATATGGGCCAGGAGTACCGAAGCGGGAGATGCTGATATTAGTTTCATGTTCTGAAATATCTTAATTTATTGTTGTTAGTTTGTAGTTCTATGATTTCTAAAACGGTTTAGTCGGTTAAGTAGCTCAATAGGCGAAACCGGTAAGAAGAACTAATGAGCATTTCTTATTGGAAATAAAAAAGGTTTAACAAGGTTTTTCAAGAGTTCTTGTAACAGTATTTTTTCTTTCCTAACTGGATCTCATCTTCACCTGCTATTTATGATTTTTTCTTTCCAAACTTTAATCAGCTTGCCTTATAAATTGTAAAACATTGCTAACAACTACTGAATATTTGTAATATCAGATTGCTCCGGTCTCGCCTAGCCAAAGAAATACTCGAATTTATACTAAGCTTCAGTTTTTGCACTCATAATTGCTCAACTTGAATAATGGGTTATCATTTATATGCAACGGGGTGCGGCTCAATGAAATATCGTTATTTATGGGAGGGTTGTGTTTTTATACGTGAACGTTTGCAGTACCGCATAGCAGTTGGCATAGAGGAGAGGTAATGTATGCGTCAATATTTATTGGGAGAAGGAGGATAATTTATTTAACGAACATTTTCCTAGGGATAATCGTAAATAGAGGGTGATCCAGAACTTATTTGAAAAAAGAATTTTGAATATACAGGGGTCTCTTACAAATACAATTTTGTAAAAAAAATCAAAAAGGGCAGTTCGAAAATGATTTAAAAATACACTTCTGCACGGCACTGGAAACTGAGCTATTGTAAAACCTGATAAGCAAAGCATGTAATCGAATAAAAAATGGAAATAAATTCTAAAGGAGATAAATAACATTTTATAGCACCTACTTTATGTAGTTTCTACAAACTAACACAAATGTTTCTGCTTCTTTTCCGTTTTGAACTCGTAAGTTATTGGCAGCATCTATGATACGTTTGCATAAATGATCAATAGTAGGTATCCACTTCGGTGCGATACACTTCATTTTTTAAATATCCCCACAAAAAGAAGTCCACAAAAAGCAGTCAGAATATCGTGGTGGACATATAATAGTACCGGTCCTCCTCGTCCAATCCCTTGGTATTAATGCTTGGACATGCTGTACATGGTACACGGATGTAATTGAGTCCCATGTAAGATACGTCACACTGCTACAATATGCCGTGGATGTCCTGGACCTCCATCTCTTCCACCATTCGGTTTCAGAATTCCCTCGCGTTGCACTACACTTGCACTTACTGCACATCGCGGTGAAAGTAGCTGCATTTGGCACATGTTTACCGGGAAATTGTTCTGCTAAATCATTTTCACAACGCCATAAATTAAAACTATATGCATTAACTTCGAGTTGTCGTACACGTAAGCCATTTTTGACACTTGAAAAACTACGTAAACGCATCAAAAAAAAGGTTAATACCTACAAAAAGTAATCAGATGTCAATAATCGGCATCGCCTGGCTACAGCAGCTCAGTGATGTAAAGGTTGAAAATGCTACACCTTCAATAATTTTTTACTCGGAAACTATAATGATTTTAGAAAAATTTTACTTACGGTATTGACTCATCTATTCCCAAATTTTTTTAGATAAGTGGTGAATCACCCTATGTATCAGGCGTAGAAATAAGTGCAGTTATAAGCCAACATATTAGGTGTGTAAATAAAATGGTTCTTATATAATTAAAAATTTAAGGACATAAATATCTGACCTTTTTAATGATTTAGTTACTTTTTAATAATTATTTTCTAATTAAAGCCTACATTTATACTCGCGACAAGAATTAAGAAGACTTACGTCATACGAACAAATTAATAATTCATTATATTTTCATCAAAATATTTAAGAAACTGCAACTGATAGTAATAAAACTATATACTACACTAAAAGTTTGCATTATATATTGCACTAAATTGCAAAAAATGATTATTTTTAACGCGACCAAATATCGAAAATTACGTTGACAATAAAAACAAATGTAACGTCAGCCGTGACGTAAGACGTCTGAATTCTTGACGCGAGTATATTTAAAACGATTGGTGGCCTAGCGGTTTGAGGCGTCAATCTTTGATTAACTATTGGTCAAAGCTGGGTGGAATACTTTTAAAAAATATATTTAAAATACAAAATACTTGTACAAAAGTATCTTAGAATACTTAAAAGTAAAATATTTCTTTGACAAAATATTCTAAATACAGGGAGTCCCAAAAGTAAACCGTCATACGTTAATAATGAATTTTACATAGAAAAATAACCCGCGTTTTCTATAGAAATTAAAGTCCAAAAAGGCTTCGTTATTGATATACAGTGTGATAAAGTTTAAATGAAAAAAAACACAAAAACTTAAATTTCGTCAAAACCGTTTGAGATATTATAATGAAATATTAGAGGTGCCGATTACTATGGAAGGCGAGTACTTTGCAATACAAAATAATTATTTGAAAAATAAAATTGTACGACGCTGGTTTCTCTTAAATTATTATTTTTTTTCTAATTTTATCGTACAACGCACGCAACTACTTGTTACTGTCAACGCGATACAAAATATTTATACGGCTTAACACCTATTAAAATTACATACATTATTTAACATTTGAAAACAACGAATACGTTGACTTCCATTTTATTTACGGGGTTTTCATTGGAAATTCAATACGAGCTGTAATAGAATATCGACGCTGCTATCCAAATAGACAAATTCGATAACTCTGTTTTTATTAGAATTCACCAATATTTACGTGAAAACGTGCAATGTCAACAACATACAACGATTAGAAGACGCCAAGCAAGAGTGAACGATGAAGAAGTAGCCCTTGTTTAAATTGAAAGTAATCCTAATGTGAGTATTCGAGAAATTTGAAGAAATGTGGCGGTTGCTAAAACTCGAATCGGGCACATTTTAAGAGAACAAAGACTTCATACTTTTCACTGTCCAAAATTTAAAGGAGGAAGATTTTGCCCCTCGTGTTATTTTTTGTAATAGGATGTTAGAAAATCAGGCTACGTTAAAAAACGTTATGGAATTTTCATAACTGGCATTATTGGAACGACGAAAATCTTCATGTAATACCAAGGCATGAATTTTAAACCAGATTTTTGGTGGATGTATGAACCGGTACTGTTAACAACCAGATAATTGGGTCTTTCATTTATTAGCGACCGTCTAAATGCTGCTAAATGACATTTAATTTAGTCGATTTTTTACATAATCATTATCATTTTCAGTATTGTGGAAATTAAATTTTAAAATCCTCAAACATTATTTTCTTGAAATTTTTGTTATGTAACACCATAACCTTTCATGATGTATGTATGTATGTAGAATGACACGCTCTTTCAAATGGCATGGACAAAATTGGGTGTTGCTATTTAAAAAAATTGTCGATGACGTCATATTTCGAACAACGATGACGTTACAAATATGGGTCGATGTGAAAAAATATCTTTTTTAGAAACAAAATCGACGTATCAGGGGATTTTTTCGAAAATTTATCTTTTTAAAAAATAATGAATTTATTCGTTACTTTTCGAAAGCATTGTATATTATTATGATTAATGATACGAATATAGTTGCGGCAAGAATTCGACTACTTACGTTATGGCTGACGTTTGCAATTGTTTTTATTCTTAACATATTCGATAGTTTGTCGCGTTAAAAACAATATTTTTTTGCGATATAGTTTTATTGTTAGTTGCAGTTTCTTAAATATTTTGATGAAAATATAATGAATTATTAATTTGTTCGTATGACATAAGTCGTCTGAATTCTTGCCGCAACTATACCTATTTAGTGTATTAAAATACTTTTGTACTCGAACACGAGCAAAAACAAAGCAAAGCCATTTGTTACGTTATTTTATTATCTAGAATAAAATTAGCCAGCGCTTTTAAGTGTAGTTAACTTAAAGTTTGGTTACTAATTATACAGGGTGTGTAAACATCTTGGTAACGTTTGGTTTTGTTACTTGTTCTAACTTGTTTAATTAGTAAAAAAAAATTTATTTAAAAAAATTGACCATATTTTCAACGTAAAAGTAGATTTTTCTCGTAAACGGTCAACTTTGGAGCTTATGGCCAAGAGTACATTTTTTGTGTAGAAAATATTGGTGGTTCAAATGACCGTCTCAAAACCGTACTTTTTCTAGTGGCGTAGAAGTTGGGGAGAAAAACACCCACTTCCCCTTCAAAATCTTCACCAATTATGACTTTGAAAAACATTTTTTCTCCCACAGAACATAGCTTATTATGAGTAGTAAATGCTTACAAAAACTGTTTTCTATACGATAAACGGTTCCGGAGATATTCCCAAAAAACTAATTTTTTTTTTACAATTTCAACACCCTGTATCTCGACAATTGTGCTTTTAGAGGGTAAGTTAATACAAACGTAGCTATCACATCCTGAAGTCCTGCACATATATTATGAAACACCCTGTATATGCAAAAAATTCTATACGTCTATTTACAGTGGAAAACCGGACCGGCGCAACGGCATACAAATCGGATAGTGTGCGAAACTGGATAATGTGAAAGATCCCTTACGATATCTACATTATTCGAAATAAGCTCCATTAAAATCAAATTTATCCGTTTTACATTTCATTAACTTCAAAATACCACATAAGCATTGCATTCAAATTATTATGTTATCCATCAAAATCGGAAAGTGTTTTACTAAGTGGTTATTAATTACCTCTGGCAGAATTTTAATTGAAACAGTGTGAATAATTAAATAAATAGAATTGTATAAGCACTGGAGATGTATCTGCACAATATGTAATTTACGTGAAGAGTTCTCAACGTAAATTCATGATGATCTAATGGTATTTTGACAGGTTTTTCATTCTATAAGTTCCAGTTTTTACTAAATAATTTATGTTGTCAAAGGCAATACCAACCGCTGAAATGTACGAAATATGCCATTATTTAAATTTTTTTTTCTACACCCGTATTATAACAATGCACTTATATGCCCATAATCCGTTTCATAAGATACCCATTACGATACAGATTTTATAATCCGTTTCATAATGATACCCATTACGATACAGATTTTTAATCAATAGAAACCCATAACTTTTCAATCAAGCATGCTGTGCATTTGACGTTTATCCTAGGTTCCTATGTAATTATTTTAGATGTCAAAATCAGTACGTATTAAATTTTCGTAGATACCTAGCTAAACTTCGATAATTTATCAAAATGTCTGATATCAGCGATATAGAAGAATTACCATCGACTCCTCCACACATATCGGAGAAAGCAGAAAATGCAGTTCATACGAATAATTACTGTTACCTATTGTGTTCAATAAAAATATAAAATTTATGGTTTTTGATTATTTATCGGGTGTAGAAAAAATAGCGTATGCAATTCTCATGTAATGGTTATTAATACATTATTATATTAATACATATCATTACATGATCGTTGCATAATATACTAATTTTAATTAAATATAATAAAATATGATTGGTGCATTCTGCAGATAAATGTAGAATTCCGATCAAACCTATTCATCGATTTGAAGCCTCGTCATAGAAAATTTGTTATAACTAAGCTATTTTTTTAAATCTTATCAAGCTGTAAAAATTCGAGCTTATCAGTTTTATGAAATCGTTGAATAGGATGAAACTTATAGGTCTGTTTGAATGATTAATTTATGATAATGCTTATAAATAATAAAAACACACGTGCACTTTTCTGATCTTCTCCACAAATAATGCCATCATGATTTCTTTACTCAATTTTCCTATAAATATATTTTTCAGCAATTTTAACTTTTTACAATTTTTTTTCTCCAGAGTCAAATAAGAAAAGATCTTTTAGAGTAATCAAATTCTCTTAATTTTTTTTTTCAAAAATTTGTTTTCGGCTAAAGTTTGAGCGAAAAAGATACATGGTTATAATTTTTTCTTAATATTCTTCTTGATCAATAGATTTTGCCACAAAGCGCTTTTATATTAAAAAATCCAAAAATACTAATTGGACAAACGTTGACGCAAATTTTGTCGAAAAATGCTATGCTTCAGATATATATGTATATACAGGCTGTACCACATAAGAGGGTCACTCCCATGTATCTCGCTTAATATGAGAGACACGTCAAAAATCTTTAATTGTTTTTTGTTGCATTTTTGGAGGCCTTTATGCTCGTAAAAACAAATTTGAGATCCATGGCCAACTTTATGAGTAATAACAAAAAACCTGTTAAGTGCCCAAACTTTAAGGCTGTCTAACTTTTTTATTTTAAGAGATAGATAAAACTTATTGGTAATAAATTTTTATTGCAAAATTGATACCTTCCACCTGATATAAACAGATTTTTGAAATATCGTATGTGGTTCGCTGCGCCCTCTAGGCGGATAAAAAATTTTTTTATTGAAGCAGGCTATGGCCACAAAAAATTGTCTGTTTTTTCGTCTTTCATGCAATATACTACATGTTGCTCTTATCTTTTATATTTATTACATTTTATTCAATTTTAGTTAAAAAAATGAAACTAAATATTTTCTTGTTGCTCAAGATAATGTAGAACCTGTTTTAAAGACGCCAATTATTATTTTATTGCTTTTCACATTAGAAGCAATTGGGTCTTTAAAATTATTATGACACAGACAATGTAATAAAATAATATAATAAGAAAATCTGTATTTTGCATAAGAAAGTACATTCTGTTTATTATTTTTTTGCAGTTGACGTCTTTAAAACAGGTACATTTTTTTTAACTAAAATTGAAAAAATGCACAAAAGATAAGGGCAACATGCAGTATATTGCATGAAAGGCGAAAAAACAGGCAATGTTTTGTGGCCATAGCCTGCTTCAATAAAAAAATTTTTTATCCGCCTAGAGAGCGCAGCGAACCACATACGATATTTCAAAAATCTGTTTATATTAGGTGGAAGGTATCAATTTTGCAATAAAAATTTATTACCAATAAGTTTTCTCTATCTCTTAAAATAAAAAAATTAGACAGCCTTAAAGTTTGGGCACTTTATAGGTTTTTTTTGTTATTACTCATAAAGTTGGCCATGGATCTCAAATTTGTTTTTACGAGCATAAAGACCTCCAAAAATGCAACAAAAAAACAATTAAAGATTTTTGACGTATCTCGCATATTAAGCGAGATGCATGGGAGTGGCCCTCTTATGTGATCCAGCCTGTATAGAGTGATTCGCGACTTATCTGAAAAAAAAAAAAATGAGAATAGATGCGTTATGAAAAATGGAGTCAATATCGTAACGAATATGTTTGAAACTTCCTTCCTTTTCGAGAAAAAAAATATTGAATTTGTAGTATTTGCAACCTTCACATTACTGTACTACTGTAGTATCCCAGCTAGCAAAGTAGTTCTATAAATTAATAGTAATAGGAGTTTTATATTCTGTTAATATTTTATAGTTGTATTTAGAATACTACATTGTTGCATTAATGTGTCACATGAGCCTTCTTACAGCATAATTTATAGAGCATTTATAACATAACTGCTAATGTAGCCCTATAAGTATGTACAATAACACAATTTTACAGTAACGGTGCTTATAGAATCAAATTACTGTAAAACCGATGCAAAATACTGCTTTATAGAATTATACCATCTTCCGTGACACTCTTATAAAATTATTCCGTAATGTCGCTTACAGTTTAATTATAGATATACTATTGTATAAGGCATTGTTAAGTTACAATTCTGCTGCGGAAAAGAAATTACAAATATGGAAGCTGCTATCGAACTTAAGAGAAAAAGCTCTTTAAAGCAGTTATAGAGAATAATAATACCGTTGTTATAAAATCATTATAAAGTAAATAAGTAACAAAAGCCTTTTTGTTTCATAAAGAAACGCTATAGAACTATCATTTATATATGTAGGTTTTTTGATCAAAGTATAATGGGGAAATTTATATAACATAGTCGTGACTTGTAAAAATTATTATCTGCCTGCAGAAAGAAAATTTCATTACGATAGATAAGATTTATTTGATTGCTAATAGAAACTGATTTTCTTATAGAAATTTAGGCCATTTCAAACCTTACCCATTTCCACTTCTAGATGTTGAAGTTAAAGAATTTTATTAGATTTATTAAATAAGATTGAAATACCACAATAAAATATGACAACAATGTGGATATTAAGTGGCATAGATCTGTTATAGTAGTTGCTTACCAAACATATTTGCTCCATAATCAATGCAATCGACACAAAAATGTCATATTAGTGAGAATCCATTGGAAGTACAATATAATGCCTTTCTTTCTGTCGCCATATTGTGAAGAAAGAAAAAAAATCTTAATTAAAAATGTATACAATATAAATAGGTGAAATGATAAGAATAATATGGATATACTTACTTTCTGACAATTTTATATACAGTTGGTTGTTACATTCATCAATATAGAAAACATTTTTTTTTATTAAATTTCCAGCAGCATAGGAACTATAAGGTTAACTGAGGGCGCGTCAAAAAATTACCATTATGTACTACATATTTCAAACTTTTTCCGCATTAAAATGTACTGCTCCTTGATGGACAAACCAACTAAGCAATTCGTAATGTGAGTACTCCTATGCAGGCTGATTAGGTCCATCTTATTGGTTCTTATTGGCCCATCCATATTATTTCCAACATGTGCGATACAGAAACATTTTGCTTTTAGAAGATACAATTAAATGATTTTAAAGATCCCTAACTAGAACAACATGCAACAAAAAAATTGTATAACGAAGTGCTATAGAATTTTTATGAGATTGCTTTGTAACTGTGTTATAAAAATTCTTTAAGACCTGTGAAAACGTGTATTCGACAATTCTATAAGTATTTCCTGCAAACCTTACAGAACCACTTAAAGAACTAAAACGTTCTATAGAACAGTGCCCATTTCTATGGTATAAGTGTTGTACGAACGTTTTGAAAATGTTCTTAGGACAAACATTCCTCTATAAAATTTGCTCTGGAAACGTTCTTACGATTTTTATAGAACAGGAAATTGTTAGCTGGGTATCTAGCCAGGCGATTCTTTATCCGATTACTTATAGTACTAACGTTTTTGTAATGCGAGTATTTACATTAGTTTCAACTGTCAAAAATAACTTACGGGCATAGCAACTCGAAGTTGATGGATATCGTTTTATGGTGAAGTGAAAATGCTTTAACAGAACAATTTGCCGGTAAACATGTGCCAAATATAGCTACTTTTACAACGGTGTGCAGTGAGTGCAAGTGTATGCAGCGCAGGAGCGACACGGAAAATTTGCAACAGAAGAGATGGAGGTCCAGAGCGCTCCCGGCACATTGCAGCTGTGTGGCGTATCATACAGGAGGCTCAATTATATCCGTACCATGTACAGTGTGTCCAACCATTAATACCAAGAGATTGAACGAGGAGGACCGCTACCATGGCCGCCACGATTTCCTGACTTTAAATCGTTTGGGATTCTTTTTGTGGGGATATTCAAAAGATGAAGTATATCGCACTGAAGTGGACACGAGTTCAAAACAGACAGCCACATTTGTGTTTTGTGAAAACTGGGTAAGACGGGCCCAAAATTTATTTAGGAATGTCAAACTATTCTATAATTAAAACCACAAATTAATTATATTAGTATACATTAACAATAGCGGCTAAAGCAGTTGAATCTGCTGTATAAAATAGGTGTTATAAAATGTTATTTATATCTTCCTTTGGGAATTTTCTTAATTTTTTTGTTTGTTCGCCGATTGCATGCTTTGCCTTATTAGATTTTATAGTGGACTAGTTTCCAGTGTAGTGCAGAAGAGTTTTAAAATCATTTTCTGCCCTTTTTGATTTTTTCTTTACAAAATTGTATTTGTGAGACTTTAGGATAAGTTCTAAATCACCCGGTATAAGTTAAATCCATGTCTTTGAGCATTTGTTGTAGCAACTATAATTATGTTTGGGCACGCTGTACAATCTATTGCATTAATAATGGCACTTCTTCAAAATAGTTATTCAACTGCAGGAAGTTCTGAGTAGATATTTCATTAGATTGGTGAATGATACAACTAGGAACTAATTTTAATAGTAGTTTACATTATGAATACGTCCGCAATTCAAAACAAGTCGTCAAATTGATTTTAAAGAATGTCATTATTATTTCATAGATTATACATGGTAGGATATAATTCAGCCCCATGTATGATACACCACACTGTTAATCGGGACATTCCTTGTACTTGATGAGTGATTTGCTAGGTACATATTCGGGGATTCTCTTTAACAATCTCTAAAATGTGTTCCCCAACTGCTGCAATACGGCGTGGATGCCCTGGACCTCTTCTACGATTAGGATGTAAATTTCCCGTGTAATGCCCGCGTGGTGCTACCGCGGTAAAAGTAGTTGCATTTGGCATACCTACCGGTATATCATTCTGCTAAAGTATTTTCCCTTCACCATAAATTAAAACGATATCTATCAACTCCGTATACACATAAACCATTTTTGTCACTGAAAAACTAATGTAAATATTTACAAAAACGTTAATACTATAAGTAATCGGATTTCAGTATTCGGAATCACCTGATCTCCGATGACGCTAGAGACTACAGTAGCCCAGTGATGCAAAGGTTAAAAATACTACAACTTTAATAAATAAAAAAGTCCCGAAAAATGTAAGGGTTTTACAAATTTATTTTCATGATATATTTTTTAATAAGTCGTGCATCTCCCTGTATAATTCAAACTCATATTTAACATAAGGATTAAGTTTGCCTATAATAGAATATTTCATAAACCGGTTTGACTGCAATCGAACATATTATTCCTGTTTTACACTATGGCGTAACATTATTTTTTATAGTTAACAGTTTTTTAGTAACAGTTAATACTCTTCATCTCAAATTTTCAAACATATTTTCGTAATCTACCTGAAAATAATTTAAATTAGTAACTTAATCGTTAATATACTATTGTTCATGTTAGTTTTGCAATTTTAAATAAATATTTTATACGTAACCTCTTTCGAGAATATTGACTCTAGCGCTAGCAACTAGCCAGATTTGCATTAAAAAATAAAACAGAAGTTTTTACCCAAAGGTAATTAAATTGTATTTATTCCACATAAAACTTAAAATCTTTTAAAGAAAATCCGACGTTAATCGAGTAATAAATAACCTCGTAAAGAATTCTCAACAAGTAGATCACACTGTATTTGCTACGTTGAAAGGTCTGACTTTCTTGCACACTTTTTTATAGCTTCAACTTTTTTGAATGCATTGGCAGCCTCGTCGTCTGTGCTAGTTGAACATTACTTCGCTGTTTAAACCACGCTATTAATTGCTTGTATAATAAATTGTACTATTATTAATTATGTATTGTGTTAAATACGAGTGCATAATATGTAGTATATATGTGATTCTAAGTATTACATGTGTGTTTTTTTTTGTGTATGTACTGTATGTGGATTTTCGTTAAGTGTGTGAATATGTACGGAAACTGAAGTCAAGCAGTTGCAGTTTTTCCCGGTATTCGGTAAGTTTCCGTCACATTATTATTTTTATTACACCTTTGGAAATATTACTGTATAAACTTGTTTCTTGTGGCTCAAAATAATGGAATTTCGATGTAATTTTAAAATTAGGAATTTTAAACCCTGTTAAAGTTACCAAAAAGAATTATGTAGGTATCATTGCATAATAGAAACTTAGGTAGTAATATACTGCAAAAATATAGCGATTTCAGACTTAAAATATTTATTGAATGTGATTCTTTTTATGGCATTTTTACATAAACTTCAACAATTAATTTTTCACATTTAAAAGCCAAAGTAATAAAAATGAACAAAAACCTTTCCTAAGTTCATCCTTTATGTGTATTTTGCTGCAGTAAAAAAGTGAACTTTTTTATACAAGAGAAAGGTAAACTTAAAATTATCTCTGTCGATATGCATATTGTTTTGATTATCGCCACATTTAACCATATTAATATCACGTAATATAGAGTTATCAATATTTTTTTAACCATAAATAGTTTGCTATTACTAGATAGAAGTATTTGCCAAGAGTTTAAAAATCTTACTGTCCTATAGACTATGCTAATACACAGTGGTCTTAATATATGGAGTTTTTTTTAAATATATTTTTATGTTGAATGTAGCATACATTTTGGACTATTATGATGTTTTTATGAAACTTATCTACAAGGGCAATTCAGAAGTTATGATATTACATCTAGCTATGTATACAATATTAAGTATAATATTAATATTTAACTGTTGATATATTGAAGTACCTATAAAAACGTACAGGGTATTAAAGTTGAAATTAAATTTTGTGTTTTCCTTTGTACTTTTTGAGTGAGTTTTTAGATAATTTGTAAAAATTGGAAATAAAAAATCAGGATAGGTACAGAACGTTAATGATTAGTCCATTGAAATGTTACATTATTTTGGCCTTAGCGTGCATTTTTTAGAGAACGCAATTTTATTGTTTAGATGTGAGGAGGGGGGGTCAAAAAAAGCTTAACTTGAAGTGTGTGGGGTCGCAACCCTTCAACTTCGGCCGCCATCTTGGAAAAAGGGGGTTAATTGTTTTTAGCATTTATCAGGTAAACTATTGGTCATATAAAAAAATTTTAAAAACATTTTTTATTGCAAATTGAATCCTCTACAATAGTCTAGTAACTTTTTGTTGTAAAATAAAAAATAACAAAGATATTAAAGAAAAACAATCAAAATTTATTTATTTTTTTATTTAAAAAAATGACATCAGAGCATACCAATATTGAAATGTCTATAGTAAAAAATATTATTATAAAAATAATTAAAAACTTAAATTTATACTTATCAGTAGGGAAAATTAGTGTTCACTTCATAGCGCTGTAACCCAAACTAATGAATATAATAAAAAAAGTATTAAGTAAAAATTCTTCGTTGAAAACCATGCTCTGATATTATTTTTTTATAAATAAAAAATAAACAAATTATGGCGTCTAAAAGAAAATTTGTCCAAAAATTTTGATTGTTTTTCTTTAATATCTTTGTTATTTTTGATTTTACAACAAAAAGTTACTGGAATTGTAGAGGATTCAATTTGCAATAAAAATTGTTTTCTAAAAAATTTTGTATGACCAATAGGTAAACTATAAATGCTAAAAACAATTTAACCCCCTTTTTCCAAGATGGCGGCTAAAGTTGCGAAGTGTTGCGACCCCACAAACTTCAAGTTAAGCTTTTTTTGATCCCCTCCCCTCACATCTAAATAATAAAATTGCGTCCTCAAAAAAATACAACCCCAAATGTAACTTTTCAATGGCTATAGGGAAAATTAGTGTTCAGTTCACAGCGCTGTAAAACCCAAACTAATGAATATAATAAAAAAAATATATAATAAAAATTCTTCATTGAAAACCACTCTACAAAAATGCTCTAATTCATTTTTTTCTAAATAAAAAAATTCATAAATTATGGCGTCCAAAAGAAAATTTGTCCAAAAATTTTTATGGTTTTTCTTTAATATCTTTGTTATTTTTGATTTTACAACAAAAAGTTACTGGACTAAAATTGTAGAGGATCAATTTGCAATAAAAAATGTTTTTACAAAATTTTTGTATGACCAATAGTTTACCTGATAAATGCTAAAAACAATTTAACCCCCTTTTCCAAGATGGCGGCCAAACCTCGAGGGTTACCCCACAAACTTCAAGTTAAGCTTTTTTTTCCTCACATCTAAACAATAAAATTGCGTCCTCAAAAAAATACAACCCCAAATGTAACTTGGCAGAACTTCAGCGATGTATTTTATCGATGAAAATATTGGAATTTTTATATAATAATTTTTTATTCAGAGCTTAAGAAAGGAGGGTAAACATTCATTAAGTTATGTGTGTAATCCTTGCTCAGGGACCTTTCTGATCATTTATGTATTATTTTAATATTAGTGGTATTATAAAAGTTGATGAATTAATATTATATTCTAGGACCTACATTCTAATACCTATATTCTATTAAATTTATTTTTTTCCCAATATCAAAGTTTTTTTTATTTTTGTGAATTATGTTTGTGCAGAGGCAATATATTTTATTTTAATATTCGTATAACTATTGTGAAAATTGCAAGTATATTTGTTATAGTGTGTTCTATTATACATATTCCATTTGTTTTAACATTAGAAAAAAAATTCCATTTATTTATTATCCACAAAATGTATCTACTTATACTACAACTGTAATGATTATACAGTGCTTTCGAAAAGAAACGAATAAATTCATTATTTTTGAAATTGACAAGTTTTCGAAAAAATCCCCTGGACGTCGATTTTGTTTTCAAAAAGGCACTTTTTGACATACGACTCACATTTGTGATGTTATAGTTGTTCGATATATAGCGTCATCGACAATTTTTTTAAATAGCAACCCCCAATTTTGAAGAGCCTGCCATTTTACATACATACATACAATAATATTTGAAGATTTTAAAATTTAATTTTCACAATACTGAAAATGATAATGATTATGTAAAAAATCGACTAAATTAAATGTTCAAATTGTGCACCGTTGGCTGCCTGACAGTAGCCAAGACGATTAATAAATTATTTTTGGACATTATCAATAACTTCAGGAGGTATACGATGTAACTCGTGACGAATTCTTGCTTATAAATCTTCTAAATTAACCGGTCTAGTAACGTATACTTTGCTTTTTAAGTATCCCCACAAGAAATAATCTAGGGGTGTCAAATCAGGCGATCTGGCTGGCCACTCAATCGACCCCCTTCTCCTTATCCAACGATTCGGGAACAGCTCATCTAAATAAGCACGAACAGGTGTTGCATAATAGAGAGGTGCACAGTACTGTGAAAATTAAATTTTAAAATTTTCAAACATTATTTTCTTGAAATTTTTGTTACGTAACACCATAATTTTTCATGATGTGTGTATGTATGTAGAATGACACGTCCTTTCAAATGGCATGGTCAAAATTGGGGGTTGCTATTTAAAAAAATTGTCGAGGACGTCATATTTCGAACAACGATGACGTCACAAATATGGGTCGATGTCAAAAAATGTCTTATTTAAAAATAAAATCGACGTGTCAGGCGATTTTTTCGAAAACTTCTCAATTTAAAAAATCATGACTTTATTCTTTACTTTTCGAAAGCACTGTATAGTATTAACATGACCTCTACGCAAGAATATATCAAAGTTTTATTGCAATGTTTCTTTTCCTTTATAATTTATATAATTTGACTGGAGTAGTCTACCTAAGCCCCGAATTTTATTTTTTATTATAATTTACATAATATTTCCATAATTTTTTGGTAAATTAATACAAATATGGTGTTGCGCCTCACTATTCTTTATTGTTAATGTATTTTTTTAGTAACTTTTGAAATTTCCGTGTCCTAAATAATACCGAAAAAAGTTACAGAGTGTTACAATTTCTTGTTTTAACAATTTAAGTCATAAAATGTAATTGGTTTCTAGTTTTATTGATGTAATTAGGGTGTTTGTTTAACAGCACTAAAATCTCAAGATCTGCCAATGTTACGAACACTTTACTGGAATACTTTTTTGGCAAAAATTGATTGGGAATTCTGAAAATTGTTTGCAATTTTAGAAATGGCAGTGGCGTATTCCTTTTTTTTTAAAAAAATATACACTGCCTACTTAGTAGTTGGCAGTTTAAAATTTTGGAGTACTATCTATTTAGTATAATTTAATTATTTACTATGAGTCGGATCTGGGCCTGCTAAGTTTATTTTTGATCAAGTATACTTAATACATTTGATATTTTTATAGATTATAAAAATATAAATAATAATTAATTGTAAAATCCTTTTCTCAAAATAGTTTTACTCTTTTTTGAAAGTCACAGAAGCTACTGTTCTGTTAGAACATACTAACTGGATCTCAATATGTTGATTAGTTTTGGAAATACCAGTGAAAATATAACTAGAAAACCAGAACCGATAGAATAGTTTATAGGAAACAATCTTATTTTTAAAAACGCTGGTGCACGTAGAATTTATGAATATGAATAGAATATGTTGTATATGTTTCACGTACCTTGGTTATTTTTTATTAATTTGATATTTTTGAAGTACGAATTAGTTATTTATATGTTTGTTATTTGATCTACAAATCTATCGTGAGCTTTGTTATTTTCATAAAGGACTAATACTGTCTATAATAGTTAAAAGGTTTTTACATGCAGTATGAAAATAATCTTGATAAAATGGGGCATAAGTTTGAAACAGTAACAAACACATCGTGTTAGTGGCTGTATTAAGGTTGATTTGGTATCTGAGATTAGGAGTTTTGCACATTTAGGAAGTAGGACATTTGGGATAAAATCTGAAAGTGTGTTGTCAGAGATGGTTTTAGGGAGATACCTAGTTTACTAAACCCTGAACTTTGTTTTGCTTTGTTCATAACTATTTTATAAAGATTAGAGAGAAATTAACACTACGAAAGGAGATGAAGCGGATGTGATTTATATATAAAAACAAAATTATACTTTGATTAAATTTTGCATGTAATTAAGGCAGTAGATATGTTTTATTTGGTACTGATTTCTTATATTATAATCTGTTTAGATTATTTTTTATGAAGAGCTCAATTATTATCTAATGGTTGATAATATAGTGATTAATTTTATGTTATTTGATGAGTGATGACAAATAAACAATGCGATTTTCAATATTTTCCTTGTAAAGTAAGGGTAAAAAAGATTTCTTAACATTTTTTGTTTACTTGAATATTAATTGTAATTGGGCGATACACTTATTCAAGGTGATTCAGAAGTTATCTAAATAAATTTGGGAATAGATGCGTCATGAAAAATGGACTCAATATCGCAAAAGTTTTTGTAAAATGCTTATAGTTTGCGAGAAAAAAAAATTGTCAATTCAAGTGTCGAAAATGGCTTATGTGTATAGCAACTCGGATATCGTTGTAATTTATGGTGAGGTGAAAATGATTTAGCAGAAATATTTCCACTACTTTTACCGCGGTGAGCAGTGAGTGCAAGTGTAGCACAACACGGGCGTAACACGAGAAAGGACAATGTTAAAAATAGCCGATTTTTGGCTTATCCGGGGGAACGCATAAATCATAAAAAAATCAATTGATTATTGTTAATTAGCATTGGAAATGGCCCAGAAATACGTCAGATAGCTGGGGAAATGTCGCTACTACCCCTAAACCTATATAAACTAGTCTTAAATAGCTTTAAATGGATAATCATTAATTATTGTTATAAAATTCGTGTAAAATGAAAAAAATGCTTGAAAATGGTTTGAACAGACAGTATGTCAATATAAAAAGTGATAAATGACTATAAAAGTGCCCATTCAATGGCGAAATAGCGTCAATTGTTTTCACTTTGCGAGCGCGTACTGAAAAAATGGCAATTTATCCTTGCGCCCATTTTTCAGTTCGCAATAGTATAAATGAACCTTAAAAGTGATTTAAGCATTTTTTAAATTCTAAACGAATTTTACAACAATAGATAATGATTATCTATTTTAAGCTATTTAAAGGCAGTTTATATAGATTTAGGGGTGCAATTAGTATTTCCCCACTTACTTAATGTACTCTAGTATCAGTTTTTGCATTTTTTGACAGTAATCTATAATTTTTTTCTAGCAATAGGCGTTCCCTTGAACATTTAAGCATTATCTATTTTTAATCGAACTAAGCTCACCATTAGCTTTTGAAAGTCGTTTTTTTAATTTTTAGGGGTGGAATGGACATTTTTACAGTTATTTATCACTTTTTATATTGACATACTGTCTGTTCAAATCATTTTCAAGCATTTTTTTCATTTTACACGAATTTTATAACAATAATTAATGATTATCCATTTAAAGCTAATTAAGGGAAGTTTACATAGGTTTTGGGGAAGTAGCGACATTTTCCCAGCTATCTGACGTATTTCTGGGCCATTTCTAATGTTAATTAACAATAATCAATTGATTATTTTTATGATAAGCCAAAAATCGACTATTTTTAATATTGTCCTTTACAACCGACTGGTGGAAAAGATGTAGGTCCAGGGCGTTCACGGTGTATTGCAGCAGTGTGGCGTATCATACACGAGGCTCCAGTATATTCGTATCATATTCAATGTGTCCAAGGATTAATACCAAGGGATTGGACGAGGAGGACCGGTACCATGGCCGCCAAGATCTTCTTACTTCTTTCTGTGAGGATATTTAAAAAACTCAGTGTATCGCATCGAACTGGACACTATTGATGATATACGCAAACGTATCATAGCTGCTGCTAATAACTTACGAGTTCAAAACAGACAAGAAGCAGAAACATTTGTGTTGGTTTGTAGAAACGGGGCAAGATAGGCCGAAAATTTTGTTGTATCATCAGATATGGCAAACAATTTTATCAATTAAAACCACAAATTAATTCTATTAATAATTAATAACAATAGCGACAAAATCAGTTGAATTTGCTGTATAAAATAGAAGTTATAAAATGTTATTTATTTCTTTCCATTTTTTGCCCGATCGCCGATTACATGCTTTGTCGCCTTATCAGGTTTTACAATGGACTAGTTTCAGTTCCGTGCAGAAGTGTATTTTTAAATCATTTTCGAACTGCCCTTTTTCATTTTTTTTAATAAAATTGTATTTGTAAGAGTCCCCTGTATATTCAAATGTTTTCTTAGGTAACGTCTAAATCACCCTCTATATAGAATATTTTAAAGGATGAGAACTTACATAATTAAAAATTTAATAAATAAATAGTGTCAGAGATAAAAATACATTTATATAATCATAACATAACATAGAATATTATACTGTATCTTGCAAGTCCTAAGAATTTGTATATTGTTGTGAAATAGTTTAGAGTTTTCAAGTGGCGTCGGTAAAGCTAAGTAATTTTCCATTTGGAAGCGTTAGAAATATGCGAGTTTAAATTCCCGAACATGGAAGTTTACGTAGAGTTTGTGATGTCAGTTCTTGTGGGAAGTTTTCTCAGGTTAGGAGAAAGTTGTAATTATATGTAGATGTTTATAATTTCACGGATCCTGAACAACTTTTCAGTGCTTGTGTAGTGTAGGCACATAGACAGAAATACAGTATGCGCCAAAAGTATGGAATAAATTCAATAAAAACGAAACAATTATTTTTTGGGAAAATCCTCGAACAGGTCGATTTTTAATTAAAAAAATACATATTTTAGATTAAAATGCGATTTTTAAATGTCATTTGTTTGCGAGTAATGACGTCATCGATTGTTTTTTAAATGGCAACACCATATTTTTTTCCTTGATTCTGAAAGATCGTTTAATTCTCTATCAGACAGTACTACTCTTACATAGGAAAGTTTTCGAGTAAATGACGATTGAATGTTAGAAAACGTAAATTTTATCCATAAAAAAGCAACAATTAGGTATGTAAAATAAAATACAATTGATTAAATTTTATACTTAAATTAAATGTTCGAATTGCCATCCACCAACTTCTTGACAATGCGCAAGTCTGTGAAGAAATTCTTCTTGCACATTATGAATGATTTCTGGGGTAGCTCTGCGTATTTCGTCCCGAATGCGATTATGAAGTTCTTCTAAATTACGTGGTTTATTAATGTACACTTTTGACTTCAAGTATCCCCATAAAAAATAGTCAAGAGGTGTAAGATCTGGCGATCTTGCAGGCCATTCTATCGGTCCGCGTCTGCCGATGCACCTCCCAGGAAAACAGTTTTCCAAAAAATCTCGTACAGGGCGCGCATAGTGCGGAGGTGCACCGTCTTGCTGAAACCATATGGTATCATCAGGAATGTCAGGGTCATTATCGTTAGGAAAAATTACTGCAAGGGCTGGAACAAGGTCATTTTCCAGCCCACACATTTAATTTCTGAGGGTGTTGGGTATGTGCCTCTGCCATCCAATGAGGATTTTCCCGACTCCAATATCTGTAAGTTTGACGGTTTACTGTACCATTCAGACAAAATGTGGCCTCATCTGAAAAAAGTATTTGCCGGTGTAAATTTCTATTTCCTTGACATAAATCCATTAGAATTTCGCAAAAGTGTAAGCGGCGATCGGGATCATCTTCATTGAGTTCCTGCACAAGTTGAATTTTGTAGGGATGATATTTTTCCTTCCTCAAGATACGTAGCACTGTGCTCTGACTAGTGTCATTGTTTAATGCAACCAATCGTGAAGAATTATGAGGATTATCCACCATACTTATCAAAATGTTCTGTTTCTGATTTTCATTAATGCTTGGACGTCCAGGTTTTGGAATATTTACAACATTGCCAGTTTATCTAAATTTAGACTCTGCCTTACTGACTGTTGATTGGCTGATAGGGCGATCTGGATATTTTTCATTAAATAATTCGCAAACTTCCTGCTGAGTTCTAGTCATATTTCCGCATCCGTCGGTGTGACAATGACACTTTGCAAAGATTTTTACCTACGTGATCCATAAAAGAAATATGGAATTCGAAAAACTAAACTTGATAACGTTTTTGCTTTATTTTAATTGATTTACGTTTTCTAACATTCAATCGTCATTTACTCGAAAACTTTCCTATGTAAGAGGGCAAAATTTTAGAACTGTCTGATAGAGAATTAAACGATCTTTCAGAATTAAGGAAAAAAATATGGTGTTGCCATTTAAAAAAAAATCGATGACATCATTACTCGAAAACAAATGCCATTTTAAAATCGCATTTTACGCTAAAATATGTATTTTTTAAATGAAAAATCGACCTGTTCGAGGATTTTTCCCAAAAAATAATTGTTTCGTTTTTATTGAATTTATTCCATACTTTTGGCGCATACTGTATAGTTAACTTATAAATAAAAAGAAATAAATAATTTTGACATCGATCAATACTTATATGTATGCAGAAGAATCTGAAATATTTTACTACATTTTTTTCAGTATTTGTCATTATTTGTCCGCAACTATAATTTACCAAGTTTATGGGTATAGGTTATATCAGTATATCAGTTATATCAGTATATATTTCGAGCAAACTTCTTTTATTCTATTAAAAATACTGTACGACTAAACAATGTACTCACCTTATCTGAAGTACTAAGGGTAACATAAAAACACAATTGCCATTGCATAACTGACATTCCGCAATTATTATAACTTGGTGGGATTTGGCGGAAATATATAATGTATAATACCAACCTAACACCCAAAAATGGACTAGAAATGATAAGTTATACAATGTTACCAATTCCGTAAGACAATACGTTAATATTTACTTACAATTCACAGTACATTTTTTAGGTTATTTATTTTTATATTCAAATAAATTTAATTAAAATTAGTTTCCCTCTATATAAAAAATTAAAGAATATTTTAGTTTATTCTAAGTTACCTAAAACATTTAAAAAGAAATTATGATTTTGTTTTTTTTTGTTTTTTTTTAACATTTTAATACAATAAGTTAATTTTAATGGATTTGTCACCTCTACCATGTCCTATGTTAGAAACATCCTATTCCATATAGGTACTTATTCCATATTTGGTATATGTAATTTTTTAAATTTTTACTCATTTTAATATAAGGAGTCGATAGAGAAAGCAACTAGTTTTTTAAATTGTCAAAAACTATATTATTATACGAAAAAAATAAAATACTGTTCTACATTTGGCACTTCTCGACGAATACATTACATTCGTAATTCTGGTAAATTATAATCGTGTGTACTACAATTAGATACAACTTTCACCTCAAAACCAAGGTAACCTCAAGTGAAGCGTAATTCGACAAATGTTAGACAACTCAGACTACTTAATGGCTTTCTTTAATAAACCTCCAGAAAGTTTCGGTACTGGAGAAATTATTTTTGATTTCTTACAAACAATGAAACTAACTTAATAAAAGCGCAACGTGCCAGACTACAAGCTACTATTCTCTCGGGTCGTATTTGAAATTTAACTTGTGTGGTAGCTATTTGTAATATTTATTTCTAAGAATGTACATACTGATCTCATTATGCACAATCTGGAAGAAATTTCAAGATAAGTATAAATAATAATATCTCTTCTGCTCACTCTAATTACGAGCATTAATGCAGAAGTCTGAGACTTATGCGGGAAAGGGAGCGGCATATTATTATTAAGCAGGTGACATTTGCGTACAGGAACAATTTATGTTCGTATGGGGTGGTTAACCTTTCAGTGCAGGAATTAGGGAAGCCTGGAAAATCTCATTAATTAGGAGGATGATCAAATGTCGACCGGTATCAATCTCTCACGTTGACCCAAGTCAACCATTCTTCCACCCTGCTATACCCGCAGAGAGGATGCCAATCCTCTCCGCAAATTTAGCTGATGTACGGTCGCGCGATAAATGAAACTAAATAATGAATGAAATAGAACTTTTGAATCTGATGTTTACTTATAAATATTATGTGGTAGATTTTCTACAGGATGACTCAGAAAGAATGGGTCAACACTAAGCTGGAGATATTAGACACCAAAATATTATGTTTGAGCTCATCGTGTCTTATACGAATGTGGCTGGTTTCAGAAATACAGGGTGTTCAAGATTTAAATTTTATTCTGAAATTTCTCAATAATTGAGAAAATTTTGATAGCATAACTCTGAAAACTGGTAGTGTTGTATTTTTTGGTGTGAGAATTACGCATTTGAAGCTTATTTTGACGTTGCTCCTAGAGGGCGCTAGTTTCACCGTATTATTTAGGTAAATCACTATTGGAAAAATTATGTCGTGGCATTTTTTGATCACAAGCTAATAATTGCACGAATACTAAATTACACGCACGCAAAAGACGCTAATATTTATTGACATAAAATTTTGACACAAGCATACTTAGAAAAGAAATAGCCAATGTCAGCGCCTGAAAGAAAATCACCACAAAATACGTTGAAATTTTTAAATGCAGATAACTCAGAAACCGATAGGCGACGATACAAGAGTACATTTTTTATGTAGAATTCTTTTAGATTATTAACTTTTCTCATAACTCAACAGATAAAAACATTGTTTTGATTTACCTAAATAATACCGTGAAACTTGATTATTCCGGAGCAGCATAGTTTTTTAAACTTTTTAGTTTTTTAGTTTTTTGACTATTGTCAAGTGGACCCTATTTACATTGATTTCAGTAAGGGATTTGGTAAGATAGATCATGATATTCTCTCACTTAGACTTGCTGATGTCGGTGCGAATGGAACACTTTTGCGATGGATTGAATCCTATATAAAAATAGATCTCAGTTTGTGGTAGTAAATAATTGCAGGTCTACATTATTTAATACGTCCACAGGTGTCCCGCAGGGATCCTATTTGGGGCCATTACTATTTATAACTTACATAAATAATATAAAAAATTGTTTTAGACATTGCAAATTTCTGCTGTACACTGATTATCTTAAGGTTTACTCAAGAATAGAATCTATACACGATTGCCTGATTTTACAATCCGACATAAACAACCTTTACAGCTACTGTGAGGAGCATTTCCTGTTTTTGAATTTTTCTAAATATTACACTATTTCGTTTAGCCGTAATATTATAATATGATTATAATATTTTTGATTCAAATTTGAAGAGTCAATACGATAAGAGATCTCTATGGCCTGTTTGAGCCCAAGTTAATTTTTAGTGATCATATTAATTAAAATTTTTCTAGTGCATCAAAAATACATAATCATCTATATAATAATATTAATATATTAATCCATCGTGGCATGCTTTGATAATATTTACAACCATAGACAATAACAACTTGTTGAAGTTCTGTGATTAATAGTTTAAACTCTGTGTTTGATTATTTAATTAAAAACTAATTAATACAGGGTATCCGGAATATGATTGGAAATATTCAAAGGGCTTCTATATGTGTCCAAATGCAATGCTATACCTTCGTTTTGAAAACATTGCACTACTAAGTCGCGCGTTTTAAAATGCGCAAAATGGACAAGTCTTTAAGTCAAAGTGTGTGTTTTTTAAACGCCATCACTAGAGGCACCGTACGTTTATACTTTAAATTATCAAATATCTAAAAAATTAAACATGAAATAAAAAGAATGAACAAGCACCTTAAATGAATCTATTATTGACTCGATAGCTTATAAATTTAAATATGACAAGTGATTATCGATCTTAATGCATTCTTGTAATAATTCGCTCCATTTTTATTTAAAAATTACATAATTTATTCATACAAAGTAAGTTTTTACTGGAGGTGGACGCTTCCCACAAGCTGCAGCTGTAATTTTGAACAGTTATTGTAATAATATTAAGCGTTGTTCTATGTTATGAGAAAAGCTCTAAGAAAACCGTTTCCAGTATGTATGTTTAGGGGCACTTATCATTATTATGTAGAAATAACTGACATGGTAGGTTTGGCATGCGACGTTGTCACATATTCAAACATGTTTGCTGTCTCTAAAACCGTTCGTAAGAGAAAAAAAAATGTTGATTCAATTATACAGTGCGTCCCTAAAGTCACGCACAAATTCATTATTAGGTAAATAAAATACATTATTGAAAATTCCCGAAACAGATTTATTTTTTATTTTTTTATTTTAATTTACTTTTTTCTCAAATAATCATTTAGTATACAGGGTGACCTACCTTTGAGTAATGACGTCATCACATTTTTTTAAATAGAACACCACATTTTTTCCAATTTCCGGATTACCCTAGCTGAACTGTTTCCAAAAATTTATCACAAGTTGCTCAGGGTGGCAACAATACCCAAATTAATTACAAATACCAATGTTATTTACAAATGAATAAACGTACTCAATTTATAAAAACATTGGTGTTACATATAGTACATTTAAAACAGCGGTAAAAGGTCGGGAAACGCCGGACTTGACGAGACCACTTGTCTCTTACGTATTTTGGGGCGCTGATTACGAAAATGAGGGTTAAAGCTACCTGCAATTCTTGGAACACCCCTAAAATTGCAAAAAACACCCCTAAATAGGGGTGTTTTTCGACTGTACTTGTTGTTTTGCAAATTTAGCCATTTTATATGTTTTTGGGACGTTTATTACAAAAATGGAGGTTAAAACTTGCAGCAATGGCTCCAACCACCCCCAAAATTGCATGAAAACACCCCTAAATAGGGGTGTTTTTTGACTGTACTTGTTGTTTTGCAAACTAACCCATCTCATATGTTTTTTGGGGCGTTGATTACGAAAATGGGGGTTAAAACTTGTAGCAATGGTTGAACCACCTCCAAAATTGCACAAAACACCCTTAAATAGGGATGTTTTTCGACTGTACTTGTTGTTTTGCAAACTAACTCATCTCATATGTTTTTTGGGGCGCTGATCTCTTGTTCACTCCTCACACGACCGTAGAAGTCGAACTCAGAATCGTTATGAGGGTTTTTTTTTGAGACGCTGCATCATAATTTCCCGTGCGTTGGGAGAAAAGTGAAAGGCCTCTCGTCAAAATTTGGAGATCTAGCTGGAGATTATTTTTACAAGACTGGATCAACTTTTTCAAGGGCCCCAGGCGAGAGTTACACATCAATGAATGTGTAAAATTATGAGACGATTTTCGGTTAGTCTTTAGCGATCGTGTCTGGAAAACCCTCGGGGTCGGCAATTTTAGGGGTGGTTCAACCATTGCTACAAGTTTTAACCTCCATTTTCGTAATCAGCGCCCCAAAAAACATATAAGATAGCTAAATTTGCAAAACAACAAGTACAGTCAAAAAACACCCCCACTTAGGGGTGTTTTGTACAATTTTGGGGGTGGTTTAACCCCCATTTTCGTTATCAGCGCCCCAAAAAACATATGAGATGAGTTAGTTTGCAAAACAACAAGTACGGTCGAAAAACACCCCTACTTAGGGGTGTTTTTTGCAATTTTAGGGGTGTTCCAAGAATTGCAGGTAGCTTTAACCCTCATTTTCGTAGTCAGCGCCCCAAAATACGTAGGGACAAGTGGTCTCGTCAAGTCCGGCGTTTCCCGACCTTTTACCGCTGTTTTAAATGTACTAATAGAAAAACATAGAGAAACGTGATGGATGGTAGGAAATTTTATTGTTCGCTAATAAAGCCTTTGGGCACAGAAACCTAAACTAAATTTTCAAATTGTTGACTATTTACTGCCAAATAATGGGCCAGACGAGAAACAAATTCTTGTTGTATATGTCTAATAACTTCTTGTCGAATTCGTTACTTGAGATCGTCAAGATTATTTGGCTTAGTGTCTCCTAGTTCTCTTCTGCTAATCCACCTATGAGGAAACACGTCATCTAAGTAGTGATGGCATAGTGCGGCGGTGCACCGTCTTGCTGTAACCAAATAGTGTCATTAGGCAAATCTGGTTCTACTCCATTGGGGAACAGTACAACCAAGGAAGAAACTAAATCAAACTGAAAATAATCTATATGTCTTGCGCCATCTAAATCTCCTTCAATAAAATACGGCCCCAAAATTCGATTATCAACAATTCCGGCCCAACATAAACCTTCTGGGGATGCTGAGTGTGTGTTTTCATCGTCCAGTGTAGATTGTGATCTGACCAGTACCGACAATTCTGTTTATTAAGGCCACTCAGATAAAAAGACGCCTCGTCCGAGAAAATTATGCGTTTGACAAAATCCGTATGTGACTGACATTCTTCCATCATCATTTCGCAAAACTGTTCGTCGTCGGACAATTTTTGCACTAAGTGAACTTTGTAGGGATGGTACTTGCTTTTGTGAAGAAATCTACCCAATGTGCTTTTACCCACACCTAAATCACCCACATCCTCATTTAGTATACTTGGTCGACCAGATTTGGGCTTTAACGTGATCATGGTTTCGAAACTTTGCTTCAGTTCGGCTTACAGTGGATCGGTTTATTGGTGGACAATTCGGATGTGTTTCATTAAACAAAACTTCCAACAACACTTCCTCATGAGTTCGAATTCTATCAACTTACCCGATCATCATGAAAATTTCAATCCGTTCCGTTTCACTTAGATTCATGTTTGTACAAAACGAAAACGAGTTAATTAATTAAAAAAATACTTTAAGAAAGAACCAGTTAAAATGAATTTACTTGTACAATCTTAGCAAACTGTTTAAAATCGATTGCCTATAATAAATGCACGAGCACGTTCTATCAGTCAGATAAAACTAAAGAAGCATCAAAGAAATTATGACAAAAACTTTGGTAGTTGTTAATAATTTGGGTATTGTTGTCCGCCCTGTAATAATTAAGAAATGTGGTTCCATTTAAAAAAAATCATTACTCGAAGGTAGGTCACTCAGTATATTAAATTATTATTTGAACAAAAGTAAATTAAAATCAAAAATCGACCTGTTTCGTGAATTTTCAATAATGTCTTTTATTTACCTAATATTGAATTTGTGCGTGACTTTAGGGACGCACTGTATTTTTTTTGCCATTTATCATATGGCAAAATATGTATATTGTTCTTTTGTAGGATTTATGAAATAATGGATTAAAATTATGCTTACATAAGTGCACATTAGAAGTAGGCAATTAAGGAAAAGGGAAAACCATAACTAACCATTTAGTTCTAAATTAAAACCGTTTATTATCTAAACTGGCGCAAGGCATATTTGTGGTTGCAGACTCGAACAATATGCTACACTGCAGGAATTCAAGTGATTTAAACAGATTTAATATTAAGGGCGCCGTATTCTTCAAATAGTGTTTTCTACAAATACAAGTAATTTTAGACATTTAAGAATTGAATATAGAGTTTAGCAAATAACAGGAATGTTATCTCATGCCACCTACGAATATTCAAAGGTACCGAAACAAAATCAATATATAACGTCAGAAAGCGATCTATTCAGCAAATTTTTAGGTACTGAAATATTTCAAAATACGTATTTTTTTTTAATCCAACTATACATATAAACAGTGTTATTACATAAACTTACATAGTTCTGTATATAAGATTGTTCTCTTTTGTTTATAAGTATGTGAAAATAATTGTTAAAATGTGGGGTTAGAATAGCGAAATAATGTCTCTCATCATGTGTTTCAAGTTATTATATTATTTGACGAGAGTAGTAAAAGTGGATAAATAAAACATCAGTAATTTTATTTTTGATATTAGTTTTGCTCAACGTGTTTTATTTTTCGAAATTTCAGTACCAAAAAACACCACAAATTTGATCATCTTACGGCGAGAAATACGGCGATCTTAAAGAAAAACTGTTATTCATTCACCTTTAAGAGCGCCAAATGTTTTGTTGCCCCGATGTAGGGGTTCTTAAAATGTTTGTCCGTTTGAGAGAAATTACCTTATATCTACATTTTTTAATATTTAGTGGAGGATATATTATTATCAATTGGACCTCGATTCTCGAATGCAGAATGGGGAATAGATTATTAATTCCATATTAAATTCCTACTGAGAATATTATTGTATGTAAATTTTTAAAAACTTTAAGGATAATGTTCTTACACATGAAAATAATTTCTTACGGAAAATGATAGCAGCTAACACCACAAATCATAACGTTTCAAATGTTTGCGCTAAAAATTATTCCTTATGAGAGAAATTTGAACTCGTTTAAGTAGCATATTGGTTTATTAGAATCTAAATTAGATATTCGTTTTTTACTTACACTAGACGTAATTAATAATACTTTAATTCCAATATGTATATATATTTAATTTCACTAAATCCAAGAATGTAACAATACAAAACATGATGGGCATGCTATGATCTGTCATTAAACTTTATAAATACTAATTTGAAGACAAGAATAAAACACCGATTTTCTACTTATATTTACAAAAATATTGAACTCGGCTAGCAAAATATTTCACAAATGTTACTGCTGCCATGTCAATTGGAATTCAAATGTTAATTTAAATAGCGAAGCTTCTAAAAATATGACAAAAGAAAGAAAATTGTAAGTTAGAATCCTCAAAGGAATTGTATTTCTTTAGTACGGCTTTCCTAATTAAAGATTGCGCTTCTGTATTTACTGGCCCGTTAACTCTAATCTTCAATTTAATACTTAAAACTTCCTGCTTTCCCAGTGTATGGAAATGGTAAAAGATTACACCTGTATTTAAAAAAGGTGACAGGAATAAAGTCACTAATTTAATTTCTTTAATTGCTAATTTTGGTAAAATTTTTGAAATTGTGATGTAAGCTTCTATCTCCAGACATGTATTGAATTCAATTACTACCGATCAACATGGTTTTATGTCTGACTGACTAATCTGCAAGACTCAGTTCATAAATGAAGTTCTCGATCGCCAAAGCCAAATTGATATAATTTATACTGACTTCTCCAAAACATTCGATCAGCTAGACCATAATATCTTACTGAAGAAGTTAATTTTGGACTATCCGCTTGATTAATATTATTATTTCGATCTTATTTACAGAATAGATATCAATTTGTTAATATTCAAGGTTATAGGTCTGGTGAGTTTTTGCAGAAGTCAGGTGTTTCACAGGGCTCAGGTTTGGGGCCACTTTTCTTTAATTTATGTATAAATGACATTGGCTTGGACATACATGTCAATATTCTTATGTATGCGGATGATGTAAAATTGATCATGGAAATAAAATCTATTACGGATTATCAGTACCTTCAAATGGCCTTCCAATTAATAATTACTTAGTATATAAATAACAGCCTGCATTTAAATCCACATAAATGCAATATTCTATCCTTTCAAAGAAAGTTAAAGCCGGTTTTGTATGCTTATAAAATTGGAGATCCAACTTTGCACCGTCCTGACACTATTAAAGATCTTGGTGTTATTTTTGATCACAAACTAAGTTTTAATAAACATATTGAGACGATTACTTCTTTGTCATATAAAATGTTAGGGTTTATAATACGCAACTCAAAAAGTTTTCATAATATTGCCACATTGTGTCTGCTGTTTATAACTTTTGTAAGATATCGGTTGCAATATGCCTCTGCAGTTTGGAATCCTATTTATAATATACATATATCTGCAATTGAAAAGGTTCAAAGGAGTTTTTTTATTGGCTTTTCACCTATCCTTTGTCCTATAACAATTTTTCGAAAACTCAATACTAACGGATATACAGGGTCTTAAAGTAAAAATTTTATTTTCGATATTTGTAAATAACTTCTTAAGAAATTCAAATATTTACATGTAATTTGTAAATCAGGAGTTTTTGCGGACGAGAAATTCAAATATGTTCCTAATTTTGACGTCACTAGTAGAGGGCGCCACCTGTGGCACATCATGTTTCTTTTAAATGACAGATCTATTTTGCATCTTAGATGGGTACATATCTGACTATCAAAACAATCGATTCTCCTAGCTGTTTTATTTGAAAAAGGTATACTTTGCTGAAGTCGGTAGGCGTAACCATTTTTTAAATAATCCTATTTGAAATGCTCAGTGCACCGAGTAAAAACTGTTTTGGTTTCAGGTCGATTTTTTAAAAATTTTGCACATCTCCATAATTTACCGTTCTGAACAACGTTTTCAAGGAACATTTTGCTGTATTTTCAGTAAAAAAGGCACTTTAACTGAAACCAAAACAGTTTTTACTCGGAGCACTGAATATTTCAAATAAGATTATTTCGAAAACTGTTATTCCTAACGACTTCAATAAAGCATACCTTTTTCAGATATAACATGTAGGAGAATCGATTGTTTCAATACTCAGATGGATACACTAAGCAGCAAAAAAGTTCTGTCATTTGAAATAAACATGATGTGCCATAAGTGGCGCCCTCTACCAGTGACGTCAAAACTAGAAACATATTTGAATTTCTCCTCCGCAAAAACCCCCGATTTACAACTTTTATGTAAATATTTGAATTTCTTAAGAAGTTTTTTTACAAATATCGAAAATAAAATTATAACTTTAACACCCTGTATCTCCGTTAATATTGAGTTTTCGAAAAATTGTTATAGGACTTCGTGACACTAATTTCTTGTGAGGAATCACCTCCTGAAGTCTTGACGCATAATTTCCGGACACTCTGTATAACGTTACATAATAAATTGTACCAAACAAAACATAGTTGACTTAACAATTTTTTCTACTCTGACTCAAATCCTCTTTTGTAAATCTCATCTGTTGTGGTTAGATTTGCGTGTTCGTATTTGTCTAAAAGTAAATTTGAGTTTTGAAAATGAATGAGTGATTTCATTAAGTTAGGTATGATACAACTTTCCACACTTGTCCAGCACGAACCAACATCTTTTGCTGAATATTCTGTGTGTCGAAATGTGTAGTTTGGAGGAAGAAACTTTTTTTTACCGATGTTGTGTGAAGAGGAGGGAGAGGGAAGCTAGAAGAAGGGAATGTTTTGGGTTCACCCCATAATGAAAAGAGAAAACAGTATGATGAATTTCATTATCTATTTCTTGACCTGCAGAGATATTATTGAAAATTTTTTCAGTACTCGAATGTCACAAAACAAATTTTATGAGCTCTTGAATATCAAACGTCACCTGAACCACTAAAATATAACAACGTCATGTGACGAAAGATTTGCAGTTTGTTTAAAATAAGTAAATAGGGGTTGTTGATAAGCAAGGGAGTTCGAGAAATTGCATGAACAATACAAGTTGCGGATCTACACAGGTGCTTGTCAGCACATTAGATAGGACTAGCGCGGCCAGGCATAGAAATTGCAGGTTATAATTGTATCCCGGCCGGTATGATCTGCTCTGCCGGTCATTGCAGGTTACGGTACGTGTTGTTTTAGTGTACGTTGCTCTATTAAGTAACATGGGTAACTTCATAAGCAGACTTTTATGGTATAATGTGCTTGATCTTTTAGTCTTAGTTGTACCTTATGTATTTGCCATTTCGTACCCCAGTTTTGCATTTTATAGTAGTTGTATTTTTATTCTTTAAATGCATTTGTACAAACACTGTTAGTCTCAGATATTGTTTTAATGAGTTTCATGACAAGACTTTCTTTGTTAACTTTGGTTAGGTATAGAAATATTTTCATTAGCACTTATATTCGGGATATCCTGTATGTATCTTCAAAATGTTATAGTACAGTATTTTGTATGAAATTTGTAGTATAAAATTATGTTTATTTGAAGGCAATACATAGTTTGAATTTCAGAATTTCAGAAAGTCTTAATTGTAGCATTTCTAAACTCGGATTATTGGAGATAAGAGATGGAATAACAAAAAAGATAAAAATACAGATTTCAATAAAATATGTTTAATCTGGGTGAGTGCAGCAGCTGGTGCATTGTTTGGAAAATCCTGCATTGTGCGATTACTTTCGTACATGTACTGCATACTTGGTTCTAGTTCTGCGTCGAAATATAAAATCTCCATATTAATTTCAGCACTGCTTTCGTAAATGTTGTTTGAAATGCAATCCGCCAAAGAAAGAAAAAAGTCCTAAACTTTTTATATCCGATGCAAAGAGGCATGTAAAATGTAGTAAAAATATGTTACTTTTTATAAAATTATTATTTATTTTAAATTTTTCTGTTTATTTTACATTGTTACCCGTAAGCGAAATTAAAAAATCAGTTAAACCAATCTTTCCGCGAAGAGTAACAGGCAAGGGTTGTTTTATGTATAGAGCGGTTACGGAGAGGCTTTTGAGCCACTGAAGGTTGGTGCAGCATGAGATACAACCAGTTGCAGAGACGGCTATGGAACGTCTCGGAAAACCGTTATCTGAGGAGCGGTTCCGACCGTTTCAGCTGTAATACCAACAATAGGAACCGAAATCAATATATAAGCGGGTCCAGGGATATTGATAGCAGATCTCCCCCATATATCCTAGTCTGAGAACAATAAGAGTAAATCAAAAAATCTCAGATAAGACTAACGGCGTAAGTGTACATTAACTTTATGACTGGTCACGGCATAGCAGCCCGGAAAACCATTATAGATCGACTGTGTCTCGAAACCACTATCCCCAGTAAACACACATACGTTATTTAAACGTATTGTCAACGTACCATTGGTTGATAATTCGTGTTACGTTACAAAATCAACCATTATTTTATGGTTAGAAAAGTAACGGTCTAACATAACCTTTAAAATACGTACTTTTTTAACAAAAAATGTTAGCAAGCCTATTGTAACGTTAAATGAACGTTATTTAAAATATTTAAATAAAACTTATTTATTAAAACCTTTATAAAACATCTGTGTCAACTGATTAATATATTGACATTGAACAAAAACGTGTTTGTAACGCTTTAGAGTAACAGGCATTAGTAATGCTTACAAAACGTATCATAAACGTTTTGCACGTAATAAATATTTCGGAACGATACCAATCCAAAGTAAATTTTATACAATATAATTTAATAAAATGATATTGCATTAAGAATATATACAAATAACTAGATAGTAATTATTTTTTAATAAACTTCACAAGTGTTAAAAAACAGTACAATTTAAACGTGTATTATACGTTATAATCATTCATTGAAATAAGGAAGCGAATTGCCGTTTTTTACACGTGTCACTTATAATGCCGTTAAACGTTCTACACAAATTTAATGATCTTATTGGTAGATAAAGATCACGTGTTACACATATACCATTTCGAGTTCTTTTTTGTAAAAGTTTGTCAGTTGCATATTCATCACTGTACGTACCTACTGTGATCCGTGAAATATTTCCTTATTTTATTTTGGAAAGTATACCTACTTCTATAAGTATTTAATTTAATTTTATTTTATTAATATAGGAGTATTAGGTTTTTTTTACATTACATGTTACAAATAATTATATAATGGAATCTAAATTTATTCCACTATAACTTTTCCTACTTATGTTTCAAAATACTTACAAAGGCGATGACAAAATTAATAAAAGTAGGCGCGTGAATTTTGTACTCGTACATGCCTACGTTAAATTACTCTGTAAAGTGAAGTTAATAATATGAAACTTGTTCAGACCAAATTTCATTGATTTTAGGTTCCAATCAGTAGCATAAATAAGATATATTATTTTGGTATTTTTATATTTTGTTTGTATTATGTACGTATTATTATTTATTTAATAAACTATTACTGATATTAAAACCAATTATTTATTATTACCTACGTAAATTTGAAATTAAACAATAGATATTGATATTTTTTAATACTCTTATTTATAGGCATATAGTGAGTTCAACATTCGAGCCACACTATTGAAGTATCGATAATAATTATTAATAGGAACAAGATTAAATGATAGAAGATTTTGTAACTATTTTATTAATTCCCTGATAATTATGTATTTAATACAGGGTGGTCCAGAATGTACCGTAAATACTAGAGCATATGGCACGTTAAAAAATAAGGATACTATTTTACATACATTTTTGTTCAAAACTCAGTAATAAGTGAGATACAACTCTCTGAGGGATGAAATAAAAATCATTTTTTTTAAATGTCTTTCAGATACTCTTAAATAATGTGTTCATGGGGTGAGTATATGATATTAGGATAATTAATTTTTTGTTACCACTTATTCAATCACTTATGATTAAGGGGTAGTTTTGGATAGTATTTTTTTTAATTTGAAATTATGTATTTCAAAAAAATACTTACCACTCAAAACAACGCTTTAATCTTAAGGGATGAAATAAGTGGTAACATAAAATTAATTGTACTAAAACCTAAAAAAAGTAAATTCATTATAAAAATATTATAGTTAGTGTTATAGATATTTAAAGAAGTGGTTTTTATTTAGCGGTTTTACAGGATTAAATGTACCTGATTATTTAGTTTTGAAATATATATATATATATATATATATATATATATATATATATATATATATATATATATATATATATATATATATTTCAAAACTAAAAATGATCGTTCCACATTTACTAATATTAAACGTTTGTACTTTGGTTACCAGAAACGTGTAAAACCGCGACATTTTTAAGTTGATTGTACGTAAAAAAGACACGCCTTTTTCACTTATTAATCATAACCGACTTAGAGTAAATTCAATTTTTAAGCAGATGCTTGCTACGATGTACCTCAATCCATTTCCTACATCTTTTAATAAAATTTCTCCTTACTGAAACTGCAAGAAAACCTAGTTGTTATTTCGGATTACATTTGAGGTTTCGGTAGTTCTTTGAACAAGTTGCTCTCTTATATTAATGGGTCCAGGCGAATAAATTAGATAATAAATTAGATCTCTCATATGGCCCCTTTAGTGAAAGTCATTTACATTTAAATTTGGGCTACGGGCAGGTCATGGATGTTCACTGGCTCGTTCTATCAATTTACGGGGAAATGTATTTTCTAAGAAATTCCTCATTTCCATACTAAAATGGGGAGGAGCGTCCATATATTGCCCGACAAATGATGGATTTTGCATTTACATTCTTAACATCATCTCAAAAATTCGTGCTACCTATTTAATATACCACGAATACTAAGGGTGGGATCATTTTCAATCAAATTTAGAATTGTTTTTTTTCCTGCTCAACATTAAGGTTAACTGAACGACCGTGGTGATTTTTAGGACGAAAGCTACCAATTTTCCTCAATATTGCAAACAGTCTAGTCTATCTGGTTGTATATGATTTAGTAAGAAAATAGCGTACCTTCCCAGCTAACAAAGTAGTTCTATAAATTTAGAGTAATAGGAGTTTTATATTGTGTTAATATTTTATAGTTGTATCTAGTGTACTAAATTGTTGCATTAATGTGCCACATGAGACTATTTTGCCTTCAGAAACTGAATTGTTTTTTAAATTTGTTGCAAGAACGTTCTTAGAGCATAATTTATAGAGTATCTATAAGATAACTGCTAATGTAGCCTTATAAGTGTGTACAATAACATAATTTTACAGCAACGGTGCTTGTAGAATCAAATTACTGTAAAACCGATGCAAAATACTGCTTTATAGAATTATACCGTCTCCTGTGACACTCTCATAAAAATTATTCCGTAATGTCGCTTATAGTTTAATTATAGAACTATTGTATAAAGCGTTGTAAATATGGAAGCTGCTATCGAACTTAAGAGAAAAAGCTCTTTAAAGCAGTTATATAGAATAATAAAACAGTTGTTATAAAATCATTATAGAGTAAATATGTAACAAAAGCCTTTTTGTTCCATAAAGAAACGCTATAGAACTATATATGCAGGTTTCCCATACCCCATCTGACGAGACCTGCCTGTAAAAGTACGAAATATTTTGATCAAAGTACAATGGGAAAATTTGTATAACATAGTCGTGACTTGTAAAAATTATTATTTGCTTGCAGAAAGAAAATTTTATTACGATAGATAAAATTTATTTGATTGCTAATAGAAATTGATTTTCTTATAGAAATTTAGTAAGATATTTAATGTATACCATTTCAAACCTTATCCATTTGCACTTTTAGATGTTGAAATTTAAGAATTTTATTAGATTTATTAAATAAGATTGAAATAGCACAGTAAAATATGAACACTGTGGATATTAAGTGGCATAGATCTGATATAGTAGTTGCTTACCAAGCATATTTGCTCCATAATCATTGCAATCGACACAAAAATGTCACATTAGTGAGAATCCATTGGAAGTACAAGATAAAGCCTTTCTTTCTGTCGCCATATTGTGAAGAAAGAAAAAAAATCTTAATTAAAAATATATACAATATAAATAGGTGAAATGATAACAATAATATGGATATGTTACTTCGTGACAATTTTATATACAGTTAGTTGTTAAATTCATCAATATAGAAAACATTTTTTTTTATTAAATTTCCAGCAGCATAGGAAATATAAGGTTAACTGAGGCCGCGTCAAAAAATTACCATTATGTACTACATATTTCACGATAAAACTTTTTCCGCATTAAAATGTACTGCTCCTTGATGGACAAACCAACTAAGCAATTCGTAATGTGAGTACTCCTATGCAGGCTGACTAGGTCCATCTTATTGGTTCTTATTGGCCCATCCATATTATTTCTAACATGTGCGATACAGAAACATTTTGTTTTTAGAAGATACAATTAAACGATTTTAAAGTTCTCTAAATAGAACACCATGCAACACAAAAATTATATAACGAAGTGCTATAGAATTTTTATGAGATTGCTTTGTAACTGTGTTATAAAAATTCTTTAAGACCTGTGAAAACGTTTATTCAACAATTCTATAAGTATTTCCTGCAAACCTTACAGAACCGTTTAAAGAACTAAAAGGTTCTATAGATCGGTGCCCATTTTTGTGGTATAAGTGTTGTAAGAACGTTTTGAAAATGTTCTTAGAACAAACATTGCTCTATAAAATTTGCTCTGTAAACGTTCTTACGATTTTTATAGAACAGGAAATTGTTAGCTGGGTTCTAACTGTTGCGTGTGCATTAAAATTCTCTTGTGCGTAGATCGTAATCATATCGATCATTTCGCTATATGAAATATCTATTAACAATGGATACTAACGAACTTAACTTAACAGCATTAAAATCTGAGAGACTCCTATAGAGTGTGAAATCTAAAGTAGAGTCAGTATACTTCAACCGGAAGTTAAACAATTGTTTCTAGTGTAAGATTTATTGGGTTCCGGTGGTTGTCGGAGGGAAGATGAGCAAATATGAAAGGGGGTTGAGAAGGGTTGAACGCGTTAGTCAGCTGATACACTAACGTATGGTAATGGTAATTTGTTTACTTATATCATGGGCGGTCTAAAATATGTGTAACTATAGCAAGATATAAATACCTAAAATTAATATCCTACGTCGGCCCTAAAGACCAGGGTCGATAATTTTTGAAACCAAAACAAACAATAGTAAAATGAAACTCATTGGAAAAGGAAGAGAATACAACAAAAATGAAAGGAAAAATAATTTACGTGCGGGAAGTGGAAGGGGGTGAGTTTTTAAGGGTACAAAACGGTTTATCTCAATTTTTGGCAAAACTGCAAGTTCTATAGAAAGAAGTTGTTTATCAATGTAACATGGAATCTTACATGGTTCGAGTAATTAAATTATAAATTTTACATTTACATTTAATGATTAAAAAAAAAAAAAAATTCGGATTCAAGTTTGTCGCATCGTTTCTTTATATTTTTTTTACACCATCAGAAAGTAGAGATTTCAACGAACAGAATGCCCACCGACTTTTTTAAAAAAGCAGATATTTTTACGTGACAATTTTCGATTGAAAATTAGGGTACTTTTTCGATATTAAGTCAAAATAAGGTAAAAAAAATAAAACAAAACAAAATTTTTTTTGTAAAAGAAATTAAAAAAACAAAAACTTGGCTATTTGAATTTTTAACATAAATTTTAAGGTTATGTGAAAAAAGTGCAAATACAAAAATTGTAGATCTTTTCATTACCTACAACTTTGCCATAGGAATTGTAGTTTTACCGGAAATCAAGATAAACCGTTTTTTACCCTTAAAAACTCACCCCCTTCCACTTCCCGACCTCTGATCGCCCGTAAATTATTTTTCCTTTCATTTTTGTTGTATTCTCTGCCTCTTCCAATGGGTTTCATCCTACTATTATTTTTTTTCACTACTACCATTTACAAAGGCTTCAGCAGTGGTCTACTAGTCGGAGCAGGTCAGGACTCGAGCATTTTGGATGGTGAGATGAGATGATTCTTAATTTATAGGCGGCCATTAAATATGTCTCTAAATGATTTAAAACATACCTGAGCACCCTATCTTTTAGTTACAGAATGTGTACAAATGACTACTGAATATACTACTGTATGTAACCTTTAATTGTAAACATGTTTGTGTCCATTTAACTTATGACTTCTATTATCACAATGTTACACATGTTGAATATTTAACTAAGTCTAACATTATCGTGCTGTTCTTGACACCCATCGGGAGTGCCACCACCAAGAGCAATGGGTGTTAGGGGCAAACACGCAAAACACCCTCCCAGTGTGCTCAACACGAGGTCTTGTGGTTTCGATTAGCACGAGGGGCACTGCGGGTACAAAGGGCAAACTCACGATGTACCACCTAATTGTACTAATTGAATGTACCTCGTATATAATTTTATTGGTCTATGCAACAGGACACTAATAACAACAGAAGTTATCAAGACTAACTGTGACTGAAGTATTTACTAATTAAACAGTATAGTCTATTAAAGGTATCAATCAAGTATAATATAATTGAAATATAATAATTATTGTGACAATATTTAATATTTACTCAATATTAAATGGTTCTGATATTCGTCATAAAAGCAGGTATATTCAGTTATAAATAAGCTACTACTACCAGATAGAAATGCTCGGTAAGGGAACTCAGTGAGAAATAAAACTCACCCAATAATACCAAGTATAGATTTAGCACAAAGACTGTAGAAACAGTGTGGAACACACACAGACACAAGTGAAATGAATTTCTTTTTTTATGCATTACAAGAAAAGGGCTGCCTGAGAGTTTACCTAAATAGGTCTGGTCAGTAGCAGATGGCTACTTGAGTTAAATAATATCACAGGTCTAACTCGGGGTCTATACGCATCATTTCTTTTTTAACAAGTAAATTTGAAAATGATGCCTTAATACGAGATGTAAAAAGATAGTAGCTTACATTAGTAATCTTCATTTTGTTTCCAATTCCTCGAAATCTAGACTCACTCCCAGTGCCAATTTTGAAGCAAACATCTCAAAAATTGAAAAATTGGCAACACCTTGAACTGAATCGATTTGGATTGAATCGTTATATTTTAGCCAGAAAAATACAGCCTTAAATTTGTACCCCCCTTTCCAGGACAGCCAGTATTCTCAATATCTCATTAGGACTTAAATGACAATATTTGAAATTAGCTGTAATGGTGTATTTATATTGGTTATATCTTGTATCCTAATGACAAATCTGTCTTAATAAGTTGCGTTAAATTGCTGGCGTAAATGTCTAATAAATCAATATAAGTATGGGAGTAAACAAACTATTTTGTTTTATATTTCTGTCTGATAATGTATCGAATATATCTGATATAATTATCGAATACGTGAGGTCGTCTCAAGTTTGAAACTAGTCCCTTATTTTGATCATCTGCACCATTTATAATTTACATGGAATGGGTAATTAGACTAGTTACTATCTTATAGGGTCCTATAGGCTAAACGCTATAGTCATTATAAATTGAGGTCTCAAATGAAATTGAGATACATCGGGTAGAGAAACCCTTAATAGAGGTCACGTGAATGCGAGGTTGATAAAATCACTGCGATGTTTAGAGAAATTTGATGCCAATAATCCTGTTGTATCAAACGCTCAATATAAGTTGTACACAACACAAGTATTATTATATACATTTTATTAGATATTAATAATATTGTGTGAAACTAACTACTGTGTGGACTAAAGCCCCGACCAGCGTTGAATTATCCACAATATTTAACCATTAGTATTAGCTTTTGCAGTTTTTTTACTATACAGGGTATCTCATAATTAGCTGCCAACCCTGAACAAGCCGATTCTATGATCAAAACTAAGTGAGATGGGTCCGGAAATGCTTCCTAAGGGCACAGGGACCCATTGAAGAGGGAGGAATGGAAATCATTTTTTTACAATATCTCTAATCGCGTTGTGATAAATGAATGAAATTTGGTATACACAGCTAAATTTTGATGAGCAATTTGATGGACTAATCCATTTATTTCTAGAAGGTCCATTGGGGTGGGTACGGGGGGCTTTTGGTATTTTGCGTGTGTAACTTTTCCATCTTTGACATTTTAACAAATTGGACAGCAAATTCCGTTTTCCCGAACTGTTCTACGTTAAAAAGGTACTCTTGTTTCAAATTGTTATCTTTAACGGTTTCTGAGAAAATCGCTCTTGAATTAATCCCACTTTGGTCAATTTCACAGTAATTTAAATAAAATTATCAAGGTATTCTTATGTCAAAGTATTGTCAACCCAATTGCCAATTTAATAGTTCTAAGCGAAAAAAATGGAAGTGTTTACGGGACAAGAGTTAGTTGATATGATATTTATTTATGGCTTTTGCGATGGTAATTCTGCAGCGGCAGAACGCAAGTACGGGAGCAAATTCCATTTTCCCGAACTGTTTTACGTTAAAAAGGTACGATTGTTTCAAATTGTTATCTTCAACGGTTTCTGAGAAAATTGCTCTTGAATTAATCCCACTTTGGTCAATTTCATAGTAATTTAATCAAATAATAATAATAATAATTTAATACGTAATCAGTAATACACATTATTGATGTAGAACAATTATGATATGATGATTTGTTCATGGCTTTTGCAATGGTAATGCTGCGCGGCAGAACGCGAGTACGGCAGAAGGTTTCCAAACAGAAGGCTGACATCAAGGAGGACGTTCCTCACTGTATTCCGTAATTTAGCTGCAACCGTCACTTTTCGAAGGGATCATAAGATGGAAACTTAATTTTGATAGCAGACAACAAGCTATTTTAAAAACTGTTCAAAAAACCCTCCACCTTTTCTGATACAAAGTCTTGCTCTACGTGTAACACTTCTCGAAACTATTAAGATGCTAAAACGGGTTTGACGAACTTCATTGGCTGCATCATTGATAGCTGCAGCAATTCCTCACGGATATCGACTTCGGTGGCGTAAACTTTTTGATTTAAATATCTCCAGAAAAAGAAGTCCAGCGGGGTTAGGTCGGGAGAACGCGGCGGCCAAGCTACCGGTCCGTGCCTCCCTATCCACCGTCCAGCGATTTTTCGTTTAGGAAATTTAAAACATTGCGACCACTATGCGCCGGGGCTCCATCGTGTTGAAAAAACATGTTACGCCGTAAATTTAGAGGCAGATCATCGAGAATTTGGGGAAGATTTTCTTGAAGTAAGTTTAAATTAAGACTTGAATTGAGACGTTGTGCAATTTCAATAGGTCCAATCAGAGTGTCGTGAATTATTCCCGCCCATATATTTATTGAAAACCGTTGCTGGAAGTTTGTTCTCCGAACAAAACGTGGGTTCTCTTCTTCCCAATAATGAGAATTATGAAAATTTAATTTTCCATTTCGGGTAAAAGTAGCTTCGTCACACCACAAAATTTTGGAAGCTTGCTCGTTGTCCAGTGACAAAATTGCATACGTGGCGCAAAATATTCTGGTATCAAGCCATGTACCTACACGTCGATAGTGATAGGCATGTAGACCTTGTCGCTTTAATATTCTTCCAACCTGTAATGTTAGTAGCACATCTAATCAATTCTGTTAAGGAAATCTTTAATATATGTAGTAGGTACCGTTGGCCGAGGAACATTTATTTGCCTTGAAATGTTCCGTATACTAGTCGTATGATCTTGTTCAATAGCGTCAAGGACCTCCGGTTCCCTATTAATCCTGGGACGTCCTTGACCCGGTGCCTTTCGAAAAGTGGCGGTTGCAGCTAAGTTGCGGAATACCGTAGGGAATGTCCTCCTTGATGGCAGCCTTCGGTTTGGAAACCTTCTCCCGTACTCGCGTTCTGCCGCTGCAGCATTACCATCGCAAAAGCCATAAATAAATATCATATCAACTAACTCTTGTCCCGTAAACTCTTCCATTTTTTCGCTTAGAACTATTAAATTGGCGATCGGGTTGACAATACTTTGACATAAGAATACCTTGATAATTTTGTTAAAATTACTGTGAAATTGACCAAAGTGGGATTAATTCAAGGGCGATTTTCTCAGAAACCGTTAAAGATAAAGATTTGAAACAAGAGTACATTTTTAACGTAAAACAGTTCGGGAAAACGGAATTTGCTGTCCAATTTGTTAAAAAGTCAAAGATGAAAAAGTTACACACTCAAAATACCAAGGACCCCCTGTACCCACCGCAATGGACCTTGTGGAAATAAATGGATTAGTCCATCAAATTTCTCATTAAAATTCAGCTGTGTATACCAAATTTCATTCATTTATCACAAGGCGATTAGAGATATTGCAAAAAAATGATTTCCATTCCTCCCTCTTTAATGGGTTCCTGTGCCCTTAGGAAGCATTTCCGGACCCATGTTCATATGAACTTTTTTACTTAGTTTTGATCATAGAATCGGCCTGTTCAGGGTTGGAAGCTAATTATGAGACACCCTGTGTTGTAAAAGTATTTAAGCTAATATAAATTAGTGTTCCTATAGTTTCTATTAGTGAAGTCATATGTATGTTCTTTGATACTAAATATCTAGGAATGCTAAGAAATAATTGCATAGTCAAGGTTGGATTCAATAATTGTCTAAAATGAAAATCAATCTAGAAAAATTTACTAACAAAAAAGACATAACCTAACACATTTCCAATCTATGTTAGAAGTTCCTGGCAACAAAATTGAAATTGACTTCATTTATTTCTGCTGTTGCTTTGCGAGTTCAAACAATAACTTTATCTTTTACAGTAAGTACAGCAAGATAAACGTTTCATTTACATATGCTACGAAAGATAGGTGGCCAGGGTTGGTCTAAAATTTCCCTTACTTTTAATGTGCGTATGCAAACTCTTTGTTGTGTGGAAATCACAAAGGTGCACATCGTTATAATTTTCGTAGAAAATGGAAGAAATCGAGCTATAATGTGCTGAAGCAACCAGTAAATTGGTGCCTACGAAGTCTTCTGCTCGTTATGAGTAGGAATACCAGCTTCTCAACGTGTGGAGAAAAACCTATAAGGTGGAAAACGGCCTGAATGAGAATATCCTTATGGCGTACTTCTTGGATATCTCTAAAAAGATGAATCCTGCGACAATGTGGGCAAAATATTCGATGCTCAAGTCTATGCTGATGGTAAAAGAAGGAGATGATATTTCAAAATATCCAAAACTGGTAGCTTTCTTAAAAAGGTAAGCAGTTGGTCATCAGGCAAACAAATCAAAAGTTCTAACAAGAGAATAAGTTAATAGATTCATGAAGGAAGCCCCATCAGAAGAGTATCTTTTGATAAAGGTAAACAAGTTTAACCTTTGATGACAATTAAGTAATAAACTTTCTGGAAATATTCAGAGAATACGTTAAGCTCCAACCTAAAAATATGAAGGAAGATTTTCTTTTTTTGGGTTATAGAAGAGGAACATATGCATGCATGCATTGTTTCCGCAGAACATCTGCCACTTTTTTGGCGAATGCGGGAGCTGCTTTATCAACACTGAAGCGGATAAGCTCGTCTGTTGCGGAACAACACATTGAAGATTCCTTAGAAAACAAAACAAAAGCAGCAAGGATGATTCAAAATGGAGAAAACTTTATACAGGTTCTTCAAACCAAGCAACAAACTATATCCACCACCACTACCGTGTCTAGTGAAGATTCTGTCCCTAAAGGTATTTCTGCATTCAGCCTGCAAGGAAATTCACATTGCACAGTTACTGTTAATTATAATTATAGTTAGTTTTTAAAGGCTTGATTTTGTAGTTTTAATGATAAAATCTTTTAAAAATGTGAATATATTGTTTTTTAAAGCAGTCCGGGAAGTAAACATTTTCCGGACTCAGTACTGTAAGTACAGTTATTTCCCGGACTTAAATGAGTCCGGGAAATAACTCATTACAGTACAGTATGAAATAAATATATTTTTATTTCCAAAAATAATTTTATGAAGAGGAAAAATAAGCGTGGGTTAAAGAAGTGCTCTAAACCTCTGCTTAGATGGTGCTATAACGATATACGAAGGATTTGGTTCTAGTTAAACCTAATTGACATTCACAGACAGACCCGATTGAATGTTACGTTATGCTCCAACTTTGCAAATTGTATGCAAATTAAATGCAGAATCAGTTGCCAAAGTGAACATCTAAATGCAGTCCCGTAATTGCAATAAGTTTAATATTCATATAAGAAATAGATCGAACTGTTTTACTGCCATTAATGTCCATATCACAGGGTAAGACATTAGTTTACATAATAGAATAAATAAATAAAATATTCTATTTTCTAAATGCAATTTTCAACTGAATGCAATCCTGTAGTTTGTTTAAAATTCATATAAGAAATAGATCTAATGCTTTCACAACTATTAAATTTACATTACAGAGTAATACATTAGTACATCGAAATAGATTAAATAGTCGTTCTAGTTATAAGAAAGACACTATTGTCTTGAACTAAAGAAAATACAGATCTCGCTACATTGGAAATGAATGTAGTAGTTATCACAGATAAAATTAACGCATCATCATAGATCTACAAATAAATTTATTTATACATATACAGGGTGTTTCTTAAGTAGAGGTCAAAAATGCAGGGGCGTATTCTGTGAATAAAAACATGGGTTTTTTTGTTATATAAATGTCTTAGGACAGCCATTGTCCAGTGCAGCGTGCAAAAATTAAAAAAAAGAAACAGTTTTTAATTTCTTAACCGCTTGAGATAATTTAACCAAATTCGTTGCATATTTAGTGTGAAACAGAAAATTACTAGCTTTAGAAACTTACCAGTGGCGGAGGTGCGATCATTATTATTATACAGTATGCGCCAAAAGTATGGAATAAATTCAATAAAAACCAAACAATTATTTTTTGGGAAAAATCCTCGAACAGGTCGATTTTTAATTTAAAAAATATATATTTTAGCGTAAAATGCGGTGTAAGATCTGGCGATCTTGCAGGCCATTCTATCGGTCCGCGTGTGCCGATCCACCTCCCAGGAAAACAGTTGTCCAAAAAATCTCGTACAGGGTGCGCATAGTGCGGTGGTGCATCGTCTTGCTGAAACCATATGGTATCGTCAGGAATGTCAGGGTTATTATCGTTAGGAAAAATTACTGCAAGGGCTGGAACAAGGTTATTTTCTAGAAACTCTAAATATCTTTGTCCTGTAAGGGTTCCTTCAAAGAAGAAAGGCCCTACTATTCTGTCGTCAACTATTCCAGCCCACACATTTAATTTCTGAGGGTGTTGGGTATGTGCCTCTGCCATCCAATGAGGATTTTTCCGACTCCAATATCTGCAAGGTTGACGGTTTACTGTACCATTCAGACAAAATGTGGCCTCATCTGAAAAAAGTATTTGCCAGTGTAAACTTCTATTTCCTTGACATAAATCCATTAGAATTTCGCAAAAGTGTAAGCGGCGATCGGGATCATCTTCATTGAGTTCCTGCACAAGTTGAGTTTTGTAGGGATGATATTTTTCCTTCCTCAAGATACGTAGCACTGTGCTCTGACTAGTGTCATTGTTTAATGCAACCAATCGTCAAGAATTATGAGGATTATCCACCATACTTATCAAAATGTTCTGTTTCTGATTTTCATTAATGCTTGGACGTCCAGGTTTTGGAATATTTTCAACATTGCCAGTTTCTCTAAATGTCACTTACAATACTTATTAGAAAGTCGGTGTGACAATGACACTTTGCAAATATTTTCACCTACGTGATCCATAGAAGAACTATGGAATTCGAAAAACTAAACTTGATAACGTTTTTGCTTTATTTTAATTGATTTACGTTTTCTAACATTCAATCGTCATTTACTTGAAAACTTTCCTATATAAGAGGGCAAAATTTTAGTACTGTCTGATAGAGAAATAAACGATCTTTCAGAATCAAGGAAAAAAATATGGTGTTGCCATTTAAAATAAAATCGATGACGTAATTACTCAAAAACAAATGACATTTGAAAATCGCATTTTACGCTAAAATATGTATTTTTTGAATTAAAAATCGACCTGTTCGAGGATTTTTCTCAAAAAGTAATTGTTTCGTTTTTATTGAATTTATTTCATACTTTTAGCGCATACTGTATTGCTATTAAGATTATACGCTAAGTTTACTGACTTCATAAACAGCGATGAGATTTATAATAAATGGTCAAATTATCAATTTTTTTACACATTGTCAACGGGGGTGACAACGTGTCAAAAATTGTGGAAGATCTAAAGTATACAGCGACATTAAAATCAATCGAATTAGATCATTTTTATGGTCAGGGGTCGTGACTGAACAACGTTATATTACTGCATTCTTTGCACATTTCCAATGTTAAATAGTAGTACTACTTGTATGGTAAGAGAATTTATACTGGCGGGCAGAAATATGTGACTGGCGTAGATGAGGGTCATCTCCTGTAGCTAGTAAAAACTGTTACCCTTGCGTGTCTTGTTATATATTTTATTTATTATTAATTTGTAAATACCAAATATTATATAGATATTCAAATTTCCGTTACAAATAATCGTCAATAATTTGTCGTAAGTTGTGGAAGTTCTACCGTTCTACGTATGCTGTTTATTTCACTGTTTATGTTTGTTATTTTGGTGAAAATGAATATGCCCGAAGCGTAGCTTCAAGTCTATTACCAGAAAAATCTTCTTCAAGGTACGAGCGTGAGGTAACACATGTTCTGTTGGTTCACATGAATCAGCGATTCAGTCCGAATACATTGTGAGCAAAATGGTCTATGCTAAAAAGTTGTTTAGAAATCAAGAAAAATATTCAAGTTAACGAACACAAAATTTAACAACAAGAAGAATTATCATAACTGATATGATGTAGTTTCGAGCCCTGCAAGTTGTACAAATTTTTTTTTTTATCATATTGAAATGGAAAGTGAAGTTCCGTTAATGCTGGTCAGCACATTACTGGCGCTGTCACAAAGCAACTTGCGAAATATTTTACGATCTGGGCAACTATGGTTGTGGATGCGGATGGAGATATTTTATCACTAAAACTGGCAGGGAGATGGAAATCAAGCGAAACTGTCGATTATTTTATCAATAACAAATTCGAATAAAAATATTTCGTAGTAAAGAGCCTATAAATGCTAAAGCGCTGTCTTCTATTCAGCGTCTCTGCATTGTAGATGGTCAAATTCAATTTCATTGTTCAAATTTTGTACTTCCGGAAATAATAGTAGTATCATTATTTTTAGCATATACGTTACAAATAAAACAGAATTCTCGAATGTAAGTAATGCTACTAACTTGTAAAATTGACAGTTAACCTGTAAAAAATGTACAAGTTAGTATCTTATAAAAATAAACTTTCTTGTAATATAAATTGGCGTTGGAAATTAGTAACAAATAAAAGTACATTTGTCCAAACTGAAGCGTTTAACAAACAAGGTAATATTTATCTTTATCACTTTAGAAACATACCTAAAAATATTTTGCTCCATTTCACTCTTACCACTTTTCTTGAAAAACAAACATCAATTTTTGACATGGTAATCAACGACTACCTATTAAAATATTAATGAAAACATTGTTTAAAATACCATGATATTATATCTGTCAAGTTACGTATGCTATAATCCCTTTGCAGCAAAAAATAATCCATGATTAGAAACTTTCACATGTCATATAAACAAACCCTCGATTTCCGGGTTAATCTATACGATCAAATTAGGGGAGGGCAGATTTCAAAATAAATGGCAAGGTTGATATAAAATTCGTTTTTATTTGTCCTGTAATCGAAGAACGAACAATATTTACATACAAATTATGAGCTGTTCAAAACATGTGCGTTTAACTAAAAACAATGTAAACCTTTTTCCTTTTATCATATATAATTATTCTGCTTTGGATGAAAAACAAACGTCCAGTTAATTTTTTACATTAGGCTTTAATTATTAAAGTTCACTACTTCTTTATATACCTACATTATTATTTTAGCTTAAAATATTATGTAATAGGTATTTCGTGGATAATTATTCAATAGAAAACTTGAACTTCCAATAAGTAACGTAACTGGACAAATGAGTTTACTTGTTATCGAAACAAGATTTGTTAGCACTAATCTTGGAAGTTTGTTCGAAACTTTGTTACGAGGTGAAAATGCTAGCTGTTAATTCAATTAATTCTCCTAATTTTTTTATTTCTAAAAGTAATTAGAACAATGAATTTTATGCTTTCAAAAAATAAATTGAACAACATCAATTTTTAAGAGTTTCCGTTTCCGTTTTTGGGTTCCTATATTATTTTGATTTTTGATATTAGATAATATTTTAATTAATAATTTTGTAGTTTAAATTAATATATCTCAGTTTAAACTGCTAAGAGTGAACTTCATGAAATATTGATTGGTTTCTGTAGTCTAAGTGAATATTTTTGTAGACTGTAGTGGATTATTCTATTCTATCTCCATGATCTTTAAGTTTGTCAGTTTTGACTTTCAATATTCAAACAATTTCCTATTAGCTTGAACTTGATGTCATATGGCAGTATCGACTAATGAAGGCTGGAACCCTTTTCTTTGCTTTTAGCTGATATTCTAGACTACTACTATGTTTGTTTTTTTAGTAGTATACCGAACAAAATTGTCTTGACCCGGAGGCTTTCTCTTCCAGTCTTTCATTTGAAAACTGTCCCTCGGGACTAAATGGTAATTTTTTAGTAGATGTTAATAATATTGTGTGAAACTAACTACTTTGTGAACTAATGCCTCGACTAGCCTTGAATTACCCTCATAATATCTACCTAAATCTTCATTATTATTACCTTTGCAGATGTTTTGAAGGCATTTTTTAATAAATTAACAGGTTATATATGACTAAGTACAAAAATTTTAACCACGTGCTCAGGGAGGTCTAAAAGACAATAAAATATTTAATTCGGAAGTCTAGCTCAATGTTTAAAAAATGGGACAAAACCCTTTTTTCCTACGGAAAGTCGGCGCCAATGACAATCAATCATCGTCCAAGATGGCTAGATATGTCAACTACCGTGCGGTCGTTTTTTGCAGCGTTGTCAAGTGTCGAAACGACGAAACTAAACATTTTTATCAATAATAATATTGCCTAAGTAGCTTATACATTACAGTTAATCCGGTTAGCTGCAGTATTTTGTATTTGTTCTTTCGTTGCACACTGCAAAAACTACATTTCACTCCTTGCAGATTTGTCATAATTATCCACTAACATATCCGAGATAAAATACTTGATTTAATAAACGTTTAAAATTAGTCACTAAATGTTTTAAAATAACATAACCTTGAATACTGTATTGCTAGTTGCATACTCGCCAAGTCTCAGAGAACATGCAAAGCTTAGTTACATCTAAGGGTCTAAGAAACATTTTTACAGAACACTGTAAACATCTTGAGATGTTATAGTTTAAAATATTTTAATTATTTTATGCAAACATCGTCGATTAATGTTAATATTGTTGCTATTATTAGTATTAACAAAATTTAATTCCCCATCAACACAAAGAGTTTAAAAATTTATCGCTGTGAAGTGCACCTTGCGCCTACAGATGGCATCTGCAAATGTCAAAATGTTGCATACGGTTACGGTATTCTGATTAGTTTGAAATAATTTTTCTGTACTTGCTTTTCGCAATTTTAATTTTTCGTGTATTTACAAATATGTCGTTTCAAATGCCTAAATGACGGATAAGGTGCTAATTTATGGGAGTGTGATAAGTGCATATTATCGTGTGGCATTGTAATACCAAAGACATTTTCCGAGTACACACAATATTATGCTGAATACTTTTTGAACCATATTGAACAACTGTTATAATGCCTTGGCGGTAAACGTGTGGCAGTTTTTTATGTATTTGTGTCCATTTGTGTGTATTTTTTTGTTATCCTTTGTGGTTTTTTTCGACGTAAGTAATCTACCTGGTCATGACCGCCGGATCAAATAGGTACCTCGCTTTAAACATATAGAACAGTCGAGGGAAGGAGGGCTTCACAGCAAGTGAGAAAACAGAAAATGATACAACATTCTTAAAATTTCTCCAAATATCAATCCTGGAAATAAATATTAGTAAGGTAGGTGCTGCCTCCCTGTGCTACTATATCGTGTTTCTCATTAAATCATTAAATAATAATCTACATTTTGTAAATATTTTTTTTTCTTTCTAAGCAGCGTAAACTGATACACGTATCAACGCGGTGACCTGTCACTATTTTTGACACCTTTGACTTTGGCAGAATATACGTAACCTCGCGACGGAAGGCCAGTGGCGGCGATAAATAAGAATTTAATATAGTCTTTAAAAAATTTATTTTCGTTTTATAAATAAGTTTGGATATTTTTTGATAGATAATTCCGTTAATTCTTATTTTCCTTGTCCTCTCTTAAAATATTTGTACTAAGTCACCAAAGAGTATCCTGTATATGCAATGTCTGGTGGGGCTCTATATTGAACACTTTTGCCTAAAACGGACCAGGTTATCTATATCTCATATAGCACCTTTGCAGGAAAATCTGGATAAAGCTTTATCCTAGGTCCTATTGGTTCTATTAGGAAGCTAAACTTATTGGGTGAAATAGTCTTTGAAGAGAATCACAACCAACTACAAGGTTGCTGAGGAGTATATACAACGTTTATAATATATAAAACAGGTTCTTGGTAATATTGGGAATATGAAAAAGTTCAATATTTACGTACTTTCATCTAAATTAATAACCACTTTTCGAAAAAAGGACCATGTAGGAAACGACAAATGTCAGCATCTGGATTAAAAAATAACTCAAACTTTTTTTGTGCAATTGTGCATTGACCCTTGAGTTTGAGTATTTAGGAATTTTTAAGGCAAAAGTTAATTGATTGTGAGTGTGAAGTGATTCTGAGATACGTTTACGAAAAGTAAAGAAATAAGAATCACTTGTCGATTACGTACGTTCATTGCTACAACAAAAGAACTATGAAACCGTATATACTGGGAAACTGCTGATATAATTAGGGTGATTCTTTGAATTTGGAAAATTGGGTGATCTGGTACTATGCATGTGTCCATGCCAATGAATGTAACTATCAAAATTTTCAGAATGGTACTTTTTTCTCTCATTTTGTGTCCTGCTATTGGTTATATAGAGAGTGCAATAGGGATAGTCTAATATAGTTTGCCATATTGTACGATCGTTTCATGGTTCCTGTTCCGTTATTAATAATATTTAAAGTGCACTGTAATTTTATTGTCGGTTTAGTTAACATTCATGGGTGTACGGTATCTGTGTACAGTGGCGTAGCCACGGGGGGGTTTTGGGAGTCAGAACCCCCCCCATGGGTTGGGTTGGTTGGGTCATATAGGTAATGTCTCACTACAAACCTGCAATCACTCTATTGTCCAAGATTTAGCAACGCGGTCAGTAAACTAGATCTCCTACGGAAACCTTACATTAGGACCATCTACTAAGTTCTAATCTTATTTTTGTCATTTTTGTAACAAATATTGTTCGTACCTGTTTATTATTTACATGTTTATGATGAGATTGTTTTTTTATTTACTTTTTTGTTTCAATTTATTAAAAATTATTTATTTTTTTTTATTGAAAAAATCTAGTTTGAAATACTTTGTTCACTGAATTCCCCCCCTTGTCAAATTTCTGGCTACGCCACTGTCTGTGTAATATGAAATCGCAATACCCAGGACTTCAAGTACCACCGAAGAACAGGAAAAGGTGAGGAATATGCTAACGATATTATTAATTATTCAGTAAATAAGGACGCTTTTAAACATAATCCGATTTAAAAAGTTGTCGCTTTATTTATTAATATTTCATAATAAAATTAGTCATTGTATTTCTTCAAACTGTAAATTAACGTTGATAAGTACAAGTAAATAAAATATTACAACGGCATTGAAAAATCGGGTAAATCCTCGAATAGCTAAAAAATTCTTACTTAAATGAATTTATTCACCTAACAAAGTAGAGCAATTTCAAATAATCCTCTATTTGAATTTTCTGGTATTGTCTATAAAGAACGTACTACCAAAATAAATAAATAAAAAATATTTTAAATCTCTATTTTAGTCATTTTGTCATCTGGCAACGCCGATATCTTTATGAACCTATTTTACCATCCAGCACGTATTATATGAAACTGCTTATAATCGCTGCATTTAGGACCGTACTGCAGACAATATGTTGTTATATAAATTCAAATGTAATTTACATGGCAATACGAAATTTTACTTTTCATACTACTAAATATTGTCAAGGTGCTGTCTTATCATTTTTACACATTATCATACCTTGCATAATTATTGTTATTTATTATTGTTTGTTTAAGAATTTGATATTTAGATGCTACTTTTGACCTTAATCCAGATGTTTTTGTTTCTTTCCTAAAATCCCTGGTCGGTCAGTGGTCGCGCGGTATAAGGCGTCAGTACTTGAATCGAGGTTACTAGATCGGCGTTGGTTCGAGCCCAGCTGCCGGTAGACCGTATATAAGCTATATTCGTGGAGAGGTTTGGCGCCCTCTCTGCGGGTATGGTAGGGTGGAAGAATGTTGGCTTGGGTCAATGTGAGAGATTGATACCGGTTGATATTTGACTACCCCCCTAATTAATGAGGTTTTCCAGGTTTCCCTCATTCCTGCACTGAATAGTGGTTAGGGCCTACCAACGTAAGTCGTTCCTGGGTGCAAATGCGGCCTGCTTAATAATAATATGCCGCCCCCTCTCCCGCACAAGTCTCTGACTTCTGGGCCAATCCCTGTGATTAGAATGAGGGGTAGAGATATTATTATTATTATTATTATTATTATTATTATTATTATTATTATTATTATTATTATTATTATTATTATTATTATTATATATAAATGGTATTAACAAATGATTTTGATTTCACAAATGGGACAAAGATACTTCAGCGAATAAACGAAAGGCTTCTGAAAAATACAAACACAATGTTTGTCGAAATGTTTCCTGAATATGTCTTTTATTATATTTATTTTGCTGTTCAAATATATCAAAACATATTTTTCTTATCTTAAATCACAATAATACGTAATAACATATTTGTTTTTCCTTTTTTATCTTCTTGATATCCTTGATCCGGATTGCCGAAACTTATTTATATGATAAAACAAACGTTATCCTGAAAAAAAAATAATAAACGCTTATACAATTCTAGACTTGTGTACTACAATTTGTTGTAATTATATAGCGCCAAACACAATTTGTAGTAATAATCTCCAAATACTATTTTACTACAACAGAATAATAATAATAATAATGATAATGATAATGATAATGATAATGATAATGATAATGATAATGATAATGATAATGATAATGATAATGATAATGATAATGATAATGATAATGATAATGATAATGATAATGATAATGATAATGATAATGATAATGATAATGATAATGATAATGATAATGATAATGATAATGATAATGATAATGATAATGATAATGATAATGATAATGATAATGATAATGATAATGATAATGATAATGATAATGATAATGATAATGATAATAATAATATAGTATTCAATGCAGTTTTGAATACCATTTCTCTTTATCCATAGCCAAAATACATTCCTTCACTTCTTATTTTAAATTGAAAGCCATCGCAATGCAAATTAAATTCAATATGATTTCATAAAATCAAATTGTATTAACCCCTGTTTCTACGTGAATCAAAGCTCTCAATCGGGCTGAATTTAATGAAATCAAGAAAATGGGGTAGGGTTAAATTGAGATTAATCAACTTCTGATTCAAATATGATCCTGAGCGCTACCTTCGCTTGAATTACTGCCTCATATATATTGAAATGCATATCTTGTTATCTGCGATCGCTTTATCTAATTATGATTATTATGAAACGATAGAGAAGCACTAAAGCAATTCCGTTTGATGGTTTTAAATTTCGTGCTTCATTTTGTATCATTGCCTTTACTTACATAGTTTCCATCAGTCTCTTTATTTCTATGGTCATGAATTGATTCTAGACGATTTTTATATTTCAGTAAAACTTTAGTTAATAATTTCATATCTAATTAGATGTTTTTAAGCCAGTTTCAAAAGAGATTTTTGCTTTAAATTTTACTATAATCTAATAAAAATAAATTAACGCAATAATTATCTATATAAAATACCCATACAAAATACTTAAAATTAAATTTGCAGGGTATTTTTAAATAATAGTGTTCTTTTAAAGGGGTAATACAGGACAGGAGAATAAACTAATTTCATAAGCAATTTGTAGTTTAAAATGTAATAGTTTTAAAATGAAAAGCATTATTAAATCAAATAGATAAATTTGAAAATGATGTTTTTGTCTGCACGTGACAAGTTTGATAGGAGCATATATTCAAGAGAATATATGCTCCTATCTCATGTAAAAACAGCACTACTATGATATGTTATTAAGACACCGATGTTATTATAATGTTGTTAAAACACAAATGAGTGGAGAATAAATTTCAGTAATGATGATATAAATCTCTAGATGCAAGCCAGTCAAGAAAAGCATAAATGGGCCATCGAAGAAGTTAATGGTTGATCTAAAGCGCGTACTGTAGGGATAATTGCCGTTTAAGAATTTAATTCTTAGTATAATTGTCTTAAATCAAATATTCCTGTCTCATCATATAATGTGTTACTGTGATATAATATATTCTTTTTATAAATTATTTTCAAAATCCAATTTTGAACTGTGTTTATGTTATTTAAGTAGCAGTCATATATGCCTCCCCATCCAACAATTCCATATACTAATATAGATTGTACTAGTGAAAAGTAGAGATTCTTTATGCACTGTATATTTAAGAAATCCCTCAAGTATCTAAATTTAGACAAAAGCCCTCTAACCTTCTGTACCAGTTGCTTTGAATGTATTTTTTATAATTTAAAGTAAGTTTATTAAATTGAAACCATGTGCCAACTTTTGGAAAACCATTTTCTATTTTTTGCTTTAGGGTTTCTCAAGAAGTAGGCGTAGTATCTTCTGACACAATATATCCAATTTTGAAAGATTATTTATATACAAAGGTAAAAGAATCGGCCCCAACACAGTTTCTTGAGGAACGCCAAATGTAACTCCTTGTAAGCGACTTATATAACTCCCTATATGAACGCTTTGTTCTCTATATGACAAGTAATTTTCAAATAAATTATACGTTTTGCCTCTGATTTCTTACTTTTCTAATTTCTGCAATAATTTTTTGTGGCGAACTGTGTCAAAGGCTAAAGAAAGGTCTAGAAATATACTAATAATTTTCTTATCCAGTGAATCATATATTATCGATGTTAGTTTATATATAGTATCATCAGTTGATTTTCCCTCTTTAAAGCCATATTGACACTCCAACAAAATCTTATACTTCTTTAGAAAATTACAAAGTCTAATTTTTATTATCTTTTAATACCTTCGGTATAGTTGATAATAATGATATAGGTCGATAGTTTCTTATATCAAGTTTACAACCGTTCTTATAACACGGTTTTATAATGGAACATTTTAATATTTTTGGAAAACAGTCTAGATCAATACACATATTTTTTAAGAATGATAAAGGTTTGACTTGAGCAATCTGTTTCAAAGTATCTGCACGTATTTAATCCGCACTCGGTGTTTTTTTTGTTTTCAGATTAGTTATAATATCTAAAATTTCCAACACATTACTTAGATACATGTACATAGATTTTTTCAAAAAAGTCCGCATTATCTTTATATTTACTTATATCAGGTATTTTACTAGCTAATAAAAAAATATAATAAATAATATAGGACTGCTAACAGGACATTGTAGATATCTGATTAAAATTGGCCTGATGAAGGGTCTGAGAAAAAGAGAAAAACATTACCCATAGTGCACCATTGTTAGAAAATACCAAAGATGAAATATGTAAGCCCAAAAAAGAAAAATTAAGACTGATAGTGATGGATCTACCATTTTTGAAGGAAATGATGTGTAAATATTCATATTACTTACATTCTTATACGTGCAGGAATAATCAGATTTAGAAAAAAAAGTGTAATTGTCCGTATTGGAAAATATATAAAAGGTATTGCGTTGCAGATATAAATAAATCAACCTTTTGTGAACATGGTTTCCATACTTTTAAATTTGTTGAAATCCTCTCATATTTTTAGTACAGAGTCTGGCTCTTGCCAGTCGACATATCATCTTTTATACACTTAGTTGGAAACCCTCGGTTACAACTATTACTAGTACTAGTATAATTCTACAAAATCTGCTCGAAACTATTTTTAATTGCGTCAAGAATACAGATGAATTACGTCATACGAACAAATGAATTTTCATCAAAATATTAAAAATATGCAACTGAGACTAAAACTATTTACTACACTAAATGCTTGCACTATATATTGCACTAAATTACAAAAAATGATTGTTTTTAACCCAACAAACTATCGACAATTATGTAGACAATAAAAACAAATGCGCAACGTCAGCCGTGACGTAAGTTGCCTGAATTTTTGCCGTAACTATAATAACCTAATAAGCATCGTTATATTTTTTCCAAGCATGTTTTTAATTTTTCGAAAATTTCTGCTCTTTGGAGGGGATTAAAATAAGCATCCCCTAAGTTAATTTTTGCTGGAACTTTTTTTTTTAAACTAACCGTTTAAAAACCAAAAAAAATCATTATCATTTGCATTACAACTTGCACGACTGTAACTAAGAAATATTTAAGTCGACAGTTATCATGCTAACTTCTGTAATTAGATATTTTGTGGTTTCTCTTCTTTCTGTGGCACAGTATTTGAGACATTCAAACAATACTCGCAGCATGTCAACATATTCATCAATAGCCAAATTATTTGCCATAATTCTCGTAAAATTATTTTAAAAAATACAAATCTAAGGAAGCACTCACAAAATATCCCAAAATATCTAATGTATAGTTTAGCGATTGAGCTGAACATCCAAATTTAAAAAACTTAAATCGTTTGTATCTCAAAAAACGGTTGAGTTTATCGATCTATAAACGGTATACCTTTTCTATTTAGATTTGAAGGTAGTTCAACAGTTTCTTATTAAAAAAAAAGTTTAAAATATAAAAAGTTAGACATATTTTTATATCGACAGGACACTATCATTAACTTTCAATAGCAAACAATTGAAAATATTTTTACAACTAAAATTCCTTGTATAACGAAAAGGGGAATCGAATCATGTATATTCACCGTTTCATAAAAACAAAAGTTGTCAGAAATAATAATCTTATTTGTAATAACTAACGTCTAAAATCGCATTATATTGTAGTAAATAAGAACACATATATTTTTATAAAATCAATTTTCTAGAATATATGATTTACAAATTAAAATGCAGTGGAACCTAGGGAGAACTTAATTGAAGTAAATGTAAATATCTTACAAAAAGTTTACAAAGTAACTTTGAGTGATAAACACGGGTAAATTGAGTTTAAAATTCAAGCGGTTTGAGTGTGAAGAAAAAATATTTTCTTATCCTTATTATTTTTACGATGACCAAATCTTAAAATATTGTTCTCTACTTAATAATAACCAATTAATGTCTTAATAGTTTAGTTTTATACCGATAAAATTATTGTTTCAATATAAAACTTCCCACAGTTCAGTCGGAAAAATTGAATTAATTACATAATGTATATGTTTTGTATTTCTTGCATTTTGCTTGTGTGACTATCAAATTTCAATGTCTTCATTTCAAATTCACATTCAGCTAAATCTTTATTGCTCCGCCATTGCTGGGAGACACAAAATAAATATGGCGCTGACCACGAGTAATCCATTCACGCAGTTTGACGAGCATTCCAGTCATCATAATATAAAATTTACTTTCAGTACCAAATACCTAACTATAAGAAGGTGAAGGCTCAGTTCTTAGAACGGTTAGCTAATGGTGTGGCAAATCTGAAAATTCGGTACATTAATGGAGTCTCTAAAATAGTTACACATTTAAACTGACTTTGCCCAGCAGTCACTCTCGCTATGCTCTGTGTCTTTATTATCAGAACGTTCGTGGCCTGCGATCCAAAGTTCAAGAGCTTTATAGTGCCGTATTTGTCGGTGATTATGATATTATTGCTATTAGTGACACGTATTTAAATTCAGGTATCAACAGTCGTGAACTATTTCCCTTGGCATATGATGTCTACCGCAAGGATAGACGATCAGAGATTGTTAATAAAAATGATGGTGGTGTTGTTCTTCTGGCAATGAGAAGCGATATAACTGTTAAAGTTGTAGAAGCACCGCATCTAGAGGGTGTTGTTAATTTGATTGACATTCTATGCTGTAAATGTATTATATCTCGTAACTATAATTGTCAGTGTTCTGTCTGACGTTAGTGTTGGCGATTATGACCTATTTTTTGACGAATTTGAACAATTTTTTTCAACTCCTGATGGAAGTATTGTTATTGTTGGAGACTTCAACTGTCGAGATTTTATACTCTAACAGGCAAACTTTTACAATATTTAATTTGATGAATCTGAATGATTTTAAGCAGATAAATACTGTTCTGAATATGCATGGTCGTATTCTAGATCTTGCATTTACTAATCTACATTGCACTATAAATAGAGATAATGTACTAGTTGCGGAAGATGCACAATACCATCCTGCACTAGTTCTTAACTTTTTTAATCTGGGTGTGCGTGAAAAGCAGTTCGATGTCAACACTAACTTTAGGAGAGCTGATTTTGTGGGATTGTATGGTGCATTGATGGGCGTTGGTCACTTTTAGAGAATATAATAGATGTTAATGTTGCGCTAGATTTATTTTATGATGAAATTTATGCTATTTTCAATAGTTTTCTTCCAAAATTTAAAGTCTTTAAACGAAAGTATCCCCCTCGGCTGACATGATTAAGAGTATTAAAAGGAAAGGTCGGTGCTTTAAACAAGAATACTAGCCGGCAGGATTTTTTACGTGAATATAAACAGCATTGTTCTGGATTGGCTTATAACGACTATATAGTTAATGCTGAACTTAATCTGCGTCATCATCCAGACCAATTTTGGTCATTTATTCACTCAAAAAATCGTTTCACAAAAATTCCTGGAGGTATGGATTACAATGATTGCAACAATAAATGATCAACAAATTATTGTTGATGCTTTTTGCAGATTTTTTCACAGTGTTTTTGTTGATCCTAAGGATTAATAATCATAGCAACGATTTTTTTATCCGCGGCAAATTGTAGTATCTCATTTAAAATCTTCACTGAGGTAGAGGTGATTGAAGCATCAAAAAGATTAAAAAATAAGTTTACCTGCGTTTCAGATGCTATACCGTCTATCGTTGTTAAAGACACGGTCAGAGTTTTAATGGTTCCTTTTCTTGCAATATATAGAGAAAGGCGTGTGACCTGTTTTCAAAAGTGGCGATCGCGCTGATATCATTAATTACATCCTCTGTAACATTTCCAAGATTTTTTAAATCATTTTGTATAACATGGTTTACTCTTTAGTTTTTCAACAAATATGTCCATGTCAGCATGGTTTCATGAAAATGAGATCAGCAACCAGCAAGCTGATCGTTCTATTTCAGTATGCATTGGAAGCGGTGGCATTTGACATAATTAATTATAATATTCTCTTGCAAAAACTTTACAGCTTTGGTTTCGATTCTGATTCAGTCTTACTATTACAGTCATATTTATCTGAAAGACAACATTATGTTTCTTATAATGGTTATGATTCTGTCAAATATTTGCCGAAATCGGGAGTACCTCAAAGTTAGAATTTGAGTCCAATGACCTTACTGCCACTCTGGACTGCCAAAAACTTATATATGCTGATTATTTAAAAGTTTATCCAAACATTTCCTCCTTAAATGAGTGTGTTACTCTTCAAGGAGAAGAAGCCGAAATTGAAGCCTGGTGTAATTTAAAAGATTTACATCTAAATGCTACAAAATGCAATGTTATTAACTTTACAAGGAAGAAATCTCTTTGTCATTATAGTTACTTAATTAATAACATCGAAATTAATCGTTTGACTAAAATTAAAGACGTGGGAATGATTTTCGATCAGGAATTATCTTTTTCATGTCATATCGTGTCCAAGTTAAATGAAGCAATATTGCCTTGGTTTCATACTTCGCAACTGCAAATCGTTTACTAATATCGAATCTTGTTATTTTATATTTTTCATACCAGAACTAAACTAGAATACTGTTCTACTGTTTGGAGTCCATTCTATTTATGTCATAGAGTGTTACTTCAAAAGCCAAAAAAAAAAAAAATCTCAAACATTTATGTCTTAGATAACGTTTATCCTGTAAGAGGTATCAGAGTTTAGATTTGAGGAGAAAATTAAACTCGGTCACTTTCTTTTATAAGTCATTGCATGGTCAAATTGATTGTCCTGAGCTTCTGGGTCAAATTGATTTTCTAATTCCTAGGCATAATTCTAGAAATACAAATACTTTTTATTGTTTGCCAACAAGAATTAACCATTTATTTAAGTCACCGGTATACAATATGTGCAACTTATTTAATACAGTGTCTCATCTCATACCAACTTAAAATCTATTTTGTTAGCCATTTCACGTACTGTAAATGAAGATTTCTGTTAGGTAGTAATACCGTTTATTTGTTTTTTTATTTATTAGTAATTAACATATTTACCTATTGTTATATATATGTAATTGTCCTATTATTGGTCTTATACTGTTGGGAAATAAAGCATTATTATTATTATTGTCTTGTATATTAAATAGTGTTCTATTTATGTTTGAAGTTAAAAAACACATCATAACTGGTAACAGACATTCTCTTAGAAATAAATCAAAAACGATGACAAAAAAATAACTTTGACTATTCACTTAAATAATGATTTCAAACTATATTTTCGTCTGCGTCATTGTTTTCTCCCGAGTTTGGAATTCTGCCACTCATCGAATCACAATGCTCTCATAAAACTTTTTCAGGGGAGAAAATTCGGATAATAAACTTCACTTAAATTAGAATTCTAGTCTTACTCTCTCAAGAAATATGTTTGCGAAAAGGCAGGTCAATTAATTTTGGATGTAAAAAACGCAACGCCCTGCAAAGGATAAAAATGTTACTGTGCCTTTATTTAACTTTGAGAAAAAACATTTTCGCTTAGACTGTATAGGGTGGCACATTTTAAGTGGTACCTATTGAAAAACAACTTTTTTTCTAAATTAAGTTGTTCAAATAGATTATTGCGAATTTTACTGGGTCATATTGAAAAAAAAGACAGCTGTTGACCATGTTTGAAATAATAAACTCATATGAAAAAGTTAGATTCTTACGTATTTTAATGTATATTAATAGTCCAGTATCCATATGCTGAGTGTTCCTCATAAGAATCGACTCAGATCAGATCCATGTAGAGGGTCCTCAAAATGTTGCATTTTAACTAAATATACCTAAATACAAAGTTGCACACAGACGGAGTTACAGGCCTTCAAAGTGGGGCCAAATATTTTGAAAAAAATAAATCTCTTAATTACTTTAACTTAGAATTAAATTTGTGTTATAGATGTTCATTGGGGGTAAATCATCCCTAAAATTATTCTAAACTTTTTTTTCATTGATGGAATTTAAAAAGAATGAAAAAATCCCGCGCAGACTTTAATTTAAAACACTCTTTTACCCTTGTTAAATTTTAAAAGCATTAAGATTTTCATGAAAAAAAATATTAATTAAACAAGATTTTAATAGTGTTTATTAGAAGAAATCAAAGTTAGTAGTAGGCTTTGTCTTTAAAATTTGACAGTTCTTAATAAAACTATAAAATAAAAATTAAATTAAAACTAAAGAAATATTTCCAAATTGACACCATTTTCTTTGAAACATAAATTTACTCTTTGCTAAAACTTATATTTACTCTGTCTAATAAATAACGATCGTTTCTTACATCATTAGATTTCCTGGGGATTCAATTGGCGAGGAATAAACAAAATCCTTCAATGTTCCTCAAAAAAAATAATCATATACCATTATCTGATATCATTAATTACATCCTCTGTAACATTTCCAAGATTTTTGAAATCATTTTGTATAACATGGTTTACTCTTTAGTTTCTCAACAAATACGTCCATGTCAGCAAGGTTTCATGAGAATGAGATCAGCAGCCAGCAAGCTGACCGTTCTATTTCAGTATGCATTGGAAGCGGTGGCATTTGACATAGTTAATCATAATATTCTCTTGTAAAAACTTTACAGCTTTGGTTTTTATTCTGATTCAGTCTTGCTGTTACTTAAAAAATAATCATATACCATTATCTGACCATTGTGGTGGCCAATTTTGAGGACAATTATGTCCTCGTCCTAACCATTTGTTTGGGAACTTAAAATTCAAAAAGTGTCTAACTGTAGCACTAAAATGTGGCGGTATCCCATCAGGCATAAACCAATACTAGTCTAAATAGCAACGGTATATCTTCGATTAAATCAGGGAGGGTATTTCTCTTAAACTCATGTTGAAAATGCCTATGGTTTACATCGGAATATTCATAAAAGTTGTGAACATTTGTAATTCCTCTGTGAGTGAAACAAGCCTCACCAGTGAAAATTTTCTTGTGAAAATTAATGCCCTGACTGACTCACAAAAGGTCACTAGTCGATCTAAATCTCGAGGCAATAGCTCTTGCGCTTTTTAAATATGTGGGATGTAGTAGATTACGTTTAAGAATACGGTGTACATAAGTTCTTGATAATCCAGTTCATCGAAATTAATGTTTAGTACTTATTTGCGGTTCATCTACAACTGTTTGGAAAATATTTTCTTCATCTTGTACCCTTAATGTACTAGAACGTTATCGGATATTATTGAAACACAAATAGTAGCAGAAATAAAATAGTTTTATTACTAACTGACATATTTTAAAGACAAAACCTGCCATTGACTTTTTGACTTCTAATAGACACAATTAAAATATTATCTTTAACTAATGTGTTTTAGCAAGAGAAAAAAGTGTTTTAAATTAAATTCTACGCAGGACATTATCATTTTTTTTTAAATTCGATCAATGGAAAAAAGTTTGGTATAACTTTAGTGCTCTCAATAAACACCTTGTAAGGCCAGTAATAAACCTAAATTATGCACCAAATTTGGTTATTCCAAGTTAATGTAATTCAGATATTAATATTTTTCGAAATATTTGGTCCCACTCGTATTTAGGTATGATTTGTAATATTTTGGGATTACCAACACGCACCAGCTCTGTCAGTTATTATGCAGAACACCCTGTATATTAGACCTTGCGTCAGATCTGGTAGTTCTGATTTGTTACTGATTTGTTTATGATATTGTTCCAATGAATAATCCAAGTTTTTGACCTCGACCACCGAACGGAATATTGTGAAAAATCCAAAAAATCACGAAATATTTTATCTTTCAGCAGTTTTTGGCGATTTTAATCATGAAGCATTAGTTTTCAATTATAACTACCCCATAAGTTTTAAAATAAAATAAATTTGCTATAATTTAAGCTCAGAACCGTCTTTGTAAACCCAATAGTTTTCGAATAATAGCTTTTCAAAATTTATCAGTTTTGTAGAAAATTCGATCCCGTGGACTTATTTTGTTCGGGAAATGCCCACTCTACCATATTATAATAAGTGCTAGAATAGGTTTGACGATACCTACAGATTGACCACCCCCTACATTTTTCATATATATCATTACTGGCCCTGTTCTTTGTGATTATCGAAGCTTTCTCTGAGTATTCTATCCATGTTAAAAATTCTGAAAATAATATATAGTATGCGCCAAAAGTATGGAATAAATTCAATAAAAACGAAACAATTATTTTTTGGGAAAAATCCTCGAACAGGTCGATTTTTAATTTAAAAAATACATATTTTAGCGTAAAATGCGATTTTCAAATGTCATTTGTTTTCGAGTAATGACGTCATCGATTTTTTTTAAATGGCAACACCATATTTGTTTTCTTGATTCTGAAAGATCGTTTAATTTTCTATCAATATGATTTTCTGGCCCCAATGGGCCATTTTCCCGGTCCCAAACTGGGAATTTCAGCTGACCAAAAACTTTTCACACCCAGTCTCAGGTCCAGAATTGAAAAACACACGAAAATACCACAGTTGCGACCGGGACGTCCAAAACAGGATTTTCCCGCCCCAATGGGTCATTTTCCCGGACCCAAACCCGGAATTTCAGTTGGCCATAAACTTTTCGAGCACAAATCCGACTTCGCCTTATCCCGAGAACCGCATTTCAGGCCATTTTCGGCCCCTGGGGCCAATTCCAGACGTGTAGGCCCAATTCTGAGCTCAGGATCGGATTCAGCTTCGAAAAATACATGGGAATACATATGTCACTCTCTTGTGTTTAAACTTTTTTTTTTGTGGGGGCTGTGTAATGCTTTCAAGAACGTAACGAAATGTGACACAAAATAGGTATGTTTATAATGTTTTATCCAAAATTATTTACTGTATAAAATTTTGCGGAACTTTTGGAATTTCATTACGAGGGCATGATGATTTAGTTTTATGTCAGAACTGAATATCTTAAAAATGCATGTGATTCTGGCAACGCTGCTCGACTTCTATTAACTTCAATACTCGTACGCGTCATCAGAAAATTTGTAGCGTACCAGGAGCGTCGTGTTATCGATTGTTATAGGGTGAATTGTTTATCTTTTGAAAGGTCGAAACATTTTTTTTTCGATTAACGTGGTTAAAATTAATGACATTATGACCGAATCACCCTGTATATTATAAAAGTGAGCGTCATGCACATGCTATTATAATTTGCCTCAGAATAATTATCATCTATGTTATACCCAGCGAGTCGAGGTGTACTGAAAGGGTGATTTATTGCGTCTGCCACTATCCAACCCACAATACTTAATTTTGATAACTGGATTCACGGGAAGTGAGATTTCCAACTAAAGTCGCATTGTGCAAAGTGGAACGCAAAGCGCACGAGAAGTTTAGCCCCAGGTGATTTAGTGCGGTATTCTAACATAGATATTCATTGAAGTTCAGGGGCGCGTTCTGTAATGCGTTTAAGCTTTGGTCGAGACGGCTAATTATACAGGGCGTCTCCAGATGGGGAACCGCAGTCTTGTAAACTCTTGTATTATTGATTTGTAGATAATATGTAGTGTTTATCCTGGGATGTAGTGATCTATAGTCAAACTTATAATAAACAGGGTATACTCGGGGCAAGAATTCAGACGTCTTACGTCACGGCACACATTACACAATTGTTTTTTTTTTGTCAACGTAATTTTCGATATTTGGTCACGTTAAAAACATCATATTTTGCAAAGTATAATCCAAAAATTTAGTGTAGTATACAGGGTGATTCAGGTTTAATCTTGATAACTTCAAGAATCGATAGAACAGGTTAAAATAATGTTCATTTGTGTATTTCCTAAAACCCATCGTTTCCGAGATAGAGGGCGTTGAAGTAGGATTTTTTTTTCTCGTTTTTCCCTCATAACTTTTGAATCACTTATCCAATTTAAGTGAAATTCATAACACAAACACTTCTTATGATCTTACATAAGCTTCTTAAGTTTGAACTACCTACTCCTTTTAGAAGTGTATTTTGTATGCCTCCCTCTTACTTTATTTCATAACTACAAAAAAAAGAAAAATTTCAATAAAACATCTACACACCACTTTGACTTGACTAATTTCGAAACTTTTTCGTCTCCTGTTTTTTTTCGATGTTTGGTCTTGTTTCTGAGATATTCAAAGAAATTGGTGACATTGTAGCACACCAGTCGCGTAAATTTCATTTAACGTTATAGTAACCCATGAAAACAAAACTCAGTGATTTGTGTAAACTGACGTTTGTGAAAATCATTGTCAAAAGTATTATTTAAAGAGCATTTTTAGTACTAAGAAAACATGCCAAGAACGTTTACAAATGCTGAATGAAAAAAAAAACAGGAGACGAAAAAGTTTCGAAATTAATCAGGTCAAAGTAGTGTGTAGATGTTTTATTAAAATTAATTTTTTTTTATAGTTTTGAAATAAAGTAAGAGGGGGGTAGCATACAAAATACACTTCTAAGATGGGTAGGTAGTTCAAATTTAAGAAGCTTATGTAAGATCATAAGGAGTGTTTGTGCTCCGAAATTCTCTTAAATCGGTTAAGTGGTTCAAAAGTTATGAGGGAAAAAACGAGAACAAAAATTGCTACTTCAACGCCCTCTTTCTCGGAAACGATGCGTTTTAGGAAATAAGTTTATATCACAAATGAACATTATTTTAACCTGTTCTATCGATTCCTGAAGTTATCAAGATTTAACCTGAGTCACCCTGTATAGTTTTGTTTTTCTCAATTGTAGTAATTTAGATATTTTGATGAACATATAATGATTTATTTGTTCGTATGACGTAAGTCGTCTGAATTCTTGCCGCGACTATATACAGGGTGTTTTTAAAAGTAGCAAAAATGAGATCATATATTCCTTAGGTGAAAATAAATCGATTTAACCTAACATACCTATATCCCAAGTCGCATAATAAAAAATATATAGGGTGTTAAAGTTAAAATTTCATTTTCGATATTTGTAAATAACTTCTTAAGAAATCCAAATATTTACATAAAATTTGTAAATCGGGGGTTTTGGGGTTTTTGCGGACGAGAAATTAAAATTTGTTTCTAATTTTGACGTCACTAATAGAGGGCACCACTTATGGCACACCATGTTTCTTTTAAATGGCAGAACTTTTTTTGCAGCTGATTGTATCTATTTAACTATCGAAACAATCGATTCTTCTACCTGTTTTATTTGAAAAAGATATACCTTGCTGAAGTCGATAGGAATAACCATTTTTGAACAGACTTATTTCAGTAATAAAACTTTGCAAAGTTATTCGAAAAATGTGTCAAGCAAATATTAGCTGATTTCTTAGAAACTGAAAAAAATTTAAATAAAAATCAAATTGGTTTCAGAAATAATAAAAGCACTGAAGATGCCGTATTTGAACTGATAGATAATATTGTTAATAACAAAAAGACTCTTGCGGTATTCTTAGATTTAACCAAGGCATTTGATACCGTCTCTCATAAAATTTTATTAGAAAAACTTGGGGAAATTGAAACTATTTGAAAATTATTTAATAAACAGGCAACAAAAAGTTAAAATAAATGGTACTTACAGTAGTTCACGAATTAATTATTAATACAGGTGATTCACAAAGAACGGTGTTGGGACCTATACTCTTTTAATTATATTAATGAAATAGCTAATTTGCCAAAAAAATGCAAAATCATTTCTTATGGAGACGACACGGTGTTATTATTATGAAAACTTGTTAGATGTATCCACCCAGGCGGAGAAAGGACTTAGCTTAGTGCACGAGTTAAGCTTAAATATAAATAAAACATACACTTGTAGCATTTTCCTCTACAAGTGTTGGTCAATTTTTTTTTATATATTTTTAGGTATTAACAATATTGTGTAAAACTAACTACTCTGCGGACTTAAGTCCCGACCAGCGTTGAATTATACCCACAATATCTACCCATATATTCTTTATTATTAGCTGTTGTAATATTTTTTTACTGTATTAGAAAGTTTTTTTAAGCTAATATAAATCAAGTCTGCTACAATTCCTATCAATGAAGTCATGTGTATGCTCTCTGATATCAAACATCTAGGTATGCTAATGAACAATTCCACAGACAAAGCTCTATTCAATAATTATCTATTCTAATACAGTAAAAAAAGTATTGGTCAATCTAATAAGAATTAAATAAAAGTACATAATTAAAAATGCATATAAATATACATCAATATTATATAAGACCTTGGTTGAATCTGTAATAAGATACTATATAATTATTTGGGGTAGTTTATACTCTAAATATTTGAAACTGTTATCGATTTCTCAAAATTCTTTATTAAAAATTATTTTTAAGAAAAATTACATGTGTCCTACTGCATTGTCGTATACAAATATATTAAAAGTGAGAAATTTATATGTAGATTCTGCACTTAATTATTTATCAAAAATAAAACTATTATGTTCTACTGTCTTTCACGGTTATCTCACAAAGCCCAAAGTAAATTAACTTTTAATAATGCCGTTAGTTTATAATTCAATGTCTCGCTATTTATCACTTATTACGCTCCAAAATTTTACAATATGTTACCAGATTACATTAGGAATTTAATTCAAAATAATAAGCAATTTAGACATATGACAATAAACATATATGAAAATCCATATAAATTTTCTAATATACTGTAGTTTTTAACTAACCTACAATTGATTATTGAATTAAAAGCTTTAATTTTGTTTTTTAATCCTTTGGGTAGGATTTGGTATTACTCTGCTATATAATCACTGCAAGTTATCAAATATTTTGCCATGTTCAGTTGAGTACCTGAGAAACAGAGTATTTGCGTACAAACTGCATTTTTGACATGCAATTTAGGCAACAATTTATCATTCATCATTAATGGTGATTGTAATAACTTTGTATTTATTATTTTTTTTGGGATAGGATAGAAATAGGGTAGCATACCTGCGTTATTTTATTGCATTGTACTGTACTGCATTGTAATTGTAATAAAATAAAAAAATAACTAACAGGGTGTTCCGAAAATTTAAAAATGATAAATTTTCCTAATGCATTGATAATCTTAGAAGGTTCAAATCGATTACAAGGTACGGTTCTTTTTAAGTTTGACAGTAGAATAAATATAATTTTTTTACTGTGATATAAACAGAAAGGTACGTGCTTGAAGGCATTTAATTAAATTTTGTTTAAATAAGGAATTTTAACGACAAGCGATGATTTTTAATTAAATTCGGTATTTAAGTACCTAATTGTGCATTCTTTGTTTCATCATTTCGTACCTAGTGTTTACATGATGTTTTAAGGGTACATAAACAAAAGTGAAACTTTTTAGTAACTATGACTATAACATGTAAATTTATGGCAACATTGGAAAGATTGGAGATTCTTTGGCTACGAAACGTTTGCACGATGAACGTTTTCCTCAAGAGTCTGGACGGCAGTGCAGGTGGTGGAGTTCTTGTGCAGGGTCGGTCAATGACCAGAGGGTGGTCGAAGAAGTGGTGTAGAATGGTCGTAGGGTGGTAGTAGAAGAAGTGTTGGTCAATGACCGGAGGGTGCAGCGGGGTGTGTTAGATAGAGAGAGAACCTGGCCTAGCCTAGCCTCAAGCGTACTCTTGTATATTTTATTAGATTTATTTTATTTGAAGATTTTCTACGTAGAGCAACAGAAAAAAAAAGACAACAGATTGCAGTAATAAATTTTATCTTAGATGTGTAGATAAAAAAATTATAATTTTCTTTTTAAATTTACATTGTTTACATTGTTGTAATATTTATGTTTTTGGATGTCGTGCCACATGTCTTGCTTGATCCAATTCCAGTGGTCCCTGGTCACGGAGTCTTCCATTGCAGCGGTATCAAAATGTTTTATCATCGCCGACCAATCGAACTCGTTGGCTTTGATATAGCCTGTTACACGTGTCCATTTTATTGGTAATGATGTCTTCTTTGGTGTTCCGCAACCCTGGTCCACTGGGAATGGGACCTTCAAAACGAGGCTGTAAGAAAGAAAATATATTTATGAAACATCAGCTTTAATTTAGAGAGAGAGAGAGAGAGATAGTACAAAATTATTCAAAGTCTAGAACGTACATCATAGTTTAAATCCAAGAAACTTGTATCGTCTTCTTGCAGGGTCGTAGTTGTAAACATACTGGACAAGTGGCAATGATTACATTAGGAGTCCAATCATTATTTGTTGCAGGTCGCTGCCTAATTGTTTTTCCACATACACCACAAATCGTCGCCTCCATCACGTTTGCGGTGTAAGTTTTAAATTTGAAATTAGGCATCTTAAGACTGTTGAATTGTTTCGTAGCAGTATAAATCTATTTGTTGTGTGGCGGTAGGATGTAGTTCAATTGAATTACTGCAAAAACAAAAAAACTGTTGACAACTGCTGCACCAATTCGTTCCGTATGTCTTGTTATATTGGGGTTTCGGAATACTTCGTGGTTGTATTCTTCTTCTGGTCGGTTGCCTCCTCAATTTGTTTAGGAATCTTGTTTTAGCTTTAATAAATGATTGGTTTCTGCTGCTGCACACACAGTTTAAAGTGCAACTCTAAACAGTAAACAAGTGGAACAAAAAAAAGTCCAACAAGATGTCGATGAATGAGACAGAATTCAAAAAACATATAAAACTTGCCAGAGAAAAAATTAGTAGTGAGATAAACCCAGGGAAATCAACACCACCACCACCAGCTGCTCTCTCACCTGAGTCATCAGGATCAGACACACCTATATCTCAGGAAATGATAGCAACAAAGAAACGAAAAATTACACCAACAACAATAAGACCAAAAACATCCACAAAAAATAAAAAGAAATCTACACCATTTGAAATTTTACACGGCAAAACACCTCTGGAAAAGGCAGAACTGTTATTTGCAATATTAGAAAATATTCTAGATAAATACCTAATTGAGTGTTAATGTAGTTGTCTGTCGTTGCTTTATTTTATTACCTAACATTTATAACAAATAAATTTGAAATACATTACATTATTTAAACAAATCGTTTTGTTTTCTTCTTTGGCCCACTGTACAAACTAATTTTAATATTTTAACTCATAATTAAACATTAGGTGACCTCAAGGGTCAACTAATCTTGTTTATTCCATAATTAATGTGATAAAGATATAATGTGACCCCAGGGGTCAACTAATCTCTTCTATTTTTGATTCTCGCAAATATCCAAGTTAAAATATACATCGCTTGAGGCTAGGCTAGGCCAGGCTCTCTCTCACTCTAACACACCCCGCTGCACCCTCCGGTCATTGACCAACACTTCTTCTACTACCACCCTATGACCATTCTACACCACTTCTTCGACCACCCTCTGGTCATTGACCGACTCTGCATAAGAACTCCACCATCTACACTGCCGTCCAGACTCGGATGGACAGGTTACCAAAGTGATCCAGAATCCCGACAGGTATACTACTCTCAAGCAACAGCAGTCATTTTGAACAATTATTTCAACTATTTCAAACATTTTACTGTTCTCCAACCAAAAAATTACACTCGACACCATTATTTATTTTTTCCGTCGCAACTTAGCTAGGGCGAGGTTTTTACGGAGTCACCACTGAAGATGCCGACATGAATAACAAGATATAACCGTGCGGTAGACCTACAATATTATACTAACGCAATCCCAATAACAAGCATGTAAACAAATAAAACTCCTGCTGTTTACAGTTACTTAGTCCATTTATTGAGACTAGGAAATTTATCACACTGTTTGTACGTATTATATCTAATGCACACGTAACTTAGTCTATTTCCAGATCAATTCTTTAGGTGCAAAGTTGGTAACCTATTTCTTTAAAATACAGTTTCTGGTTAACGCTTTTAGTTGTTTTAAGACTGAATGACCATGCTGTTAGTTAGATTACGGCGCAATAACCCAATAAACCATTGTATATTATATTAAGTAATAAATAAAGATATTCAATTATGTTTGCTTGTCATACTTATACAGGGTACCAGGGCTTCTATGTCTGCCCCAAAACCAATGAAAAATACAAATGAAAATCACTTCTAAAACAAATAGTTTTTCTACAAATGCATTTCAAAAATTAAAATACAACTAGGCCACTCTAGTCTAATAAGAATTTTCACATCAGCAAAGTTCTGGGCATCCCATTATCATCAGTATACCAGACCTCATAAAAGTGTTAGTAGATTTTGAAAAGAATCCCCAGACAGGACAGTACAGCAACACGGAAAAGAATCGAATTACTATATTCCCATTACATCCTACATACTCATGATTTGAACATGAACTGCCTAATGATGGCCGAGGTTTACCAACGTATACCGGTTCTACATACAAAAGCGACCTGAAAAATATGGTCTACCTTCTCCTGCGCAATATCAGCATTAATACTTGGCGATAAGAATCAACGATAAAAATATTGTGATAATAAATGTCGTCCAGTTCTATACGTGACTTCGAGATGTAACTCGATAAATTATTTCTACACTCTGGAAATGTCTATAAAAATAGACACTTTTCCGACAATTCGATTGTATTTATTTAAGCAATACTAGAGATCAAAGTGGGTCAGTTATTATTCAGTTTTAGATATTTTGATGGTGATTGAGATGAGCGATCTGGAAGCGATTTGATTTAAATACTGGCTAATTTGTAGTTTATGAATGTATAGCTTGCTTCCAAAAGTTGTAAAAGTGAATTAGTTGTGTTTTTGTGTTAGAAGAAATAGTTAAATGGAAGCTTAATATTTTGTTTTCTTTCTGTTAAACCATTTAATCTATTAGGGTAGAAGAAGAAGGATTAGTTGAAATAGGTCAGCACCGGAAACAGCTGCGCCCGCTTTTATAAGAATGTAATTTTCGTTTATTTTTTTGCGATTAATTTTTCTCTATAACGTAGTAACTAAATAATCCAAAACAACCAGATTAGTATTACATGATGATTTTAACAAGAAAAAAAGGCGTAACTGATTAAAGCTTTTAACGCTAACAATTTTAACTTTATGCGGATCAAGCCGCGAGAAAACCGCGCCCTAAGATCGAGCAAGAAGCTTGAATTCCACTGTATTTCTACCTTTATAAAAAGGTTCTGTTGACAAATGCATAGTGATAGTATTAACTGTTTCCAAATAAATATTTTCAAGATGGTTATTATTGACTTGGAATACGTTTTTAAAGATTTTTAAATTTTAACAACCGTAAATTAACCGTTATGATTAATTGCCTGTCAAAAGGACTATTTAATCCTTTGGAGCTTTAGTTTGTTACCATACATGCACCAAATATTATAAAACTCCTTAATAGTGAATGTTTGAAAAAGTTGTTGTCTTGACATGTATTTTTCTATCCAAATTATTTAAAAAAATAAAATTTCTAATTGTAATAGTTATTATATTAACTGGATTTGGTATAAATTCACTGATAATGGTGCTCTCATTCATAGTTTCGCTCATGCATTTTACAAAAAAAAAGTTAACTCATTTCCCTAAATCTGTAAAAAGATACCTACTTTCCGATGGTCGATATACTCAGATAGTTATTTTTTAATAAATACTTGTAAAATATTCTACTTATATCTTAGTGAACTTTGTTGGGAGGTTTCAAATTTTCAACGGTTATTAAGCGATAAATATAACATTTAAACGTGAAACATGGAATTCCAGGAAACAACTACTTTGCAGACTAATGCCCCGACCAGCATTGAATTGCATCTGAAAAACCGTAGCAAACAGTCACTACCACAACCCACCAGACATATACCGATTTCGAGCTTGTTAGCTCTCATTAGTATGACATAGGTAGTGGTAACTGACAAATAACCTTAGCTGTTTTAAGTCTGCCTAACCCAACAGAAGGAACCATGAGTATGACGTACTTTTATTTGTCGTTATGCGAGTTCGAAACAGGTATATGTTTGGTCGATTGCTGACCTAGCTATTGGTTATCTGTTTGCTATAGGTTTCTCAGGTGTAATTCAATGCTGGTCGAGGCTGGAGTAGTTGTTTTCTGGAATTCCGTGTTTGCAAAATATTATTCTCGTCGAATCGCGATAGAGGTCGATAGATTTCAGTGGTGTCTATTGCTATGTAGAACACTTCCTGCATGTGGCTTTATCTTTGAACATTTAAGTTTTCTAGAAACATGTAATGATGTGTCGTAAGAAACTATAGAAACTATATTTATTATTATTAGTACCATTAACATTGGAATTATATGAGTAATAATTACTAACATAAACCCTTATAAAACCTAATCAAACTTATCCACCTACACATTATCTATCTAATTCCAAATAAAAATAATGACTCCATCAGAACTAAGAATCTAATCTAGTAAAAGCTGTAGGGCAAACGTATTTTGAAAGACCTCTTACAGAAGTAAAGGTTAAGAGCTTTTTAAACAAGTTTAAGTTTAAATTACGTCGAGATAAAACTAGGTGAAGATGGAATCGTATATTTCAATGCTCGCTCTTCCAATAAAGCGTTTTCACAGCCGCTATCCGAAACGACAATAACTCTCTAGGCGCTACAAATTGATAATATAATTGGTGAGCACTGCATTAGAATCGATTTGCTATTAATAATCATTTAATTCCGCATATTCTGCATTTCTGAACTGGCGGTTTCAATCTCCAAAGAGAACTAAATTAATATTAATTATTTGTTAGCGGCCCCACAATTGTAATGAACACTGGGTTTAACTGCACATGATAATATCCAAATTAAAGCGTTCCCAGTTGTTGTATCACTGTGGCTGATTTATTTGATAACATGAGAGATTTATTCTATTCCGTTCACCACAGAATTCTGCTATAAAATCAAATAATGTCGAGTGCGATATTGTTATCCATCCATTGTTTGAGTATTTGAATATTTAAATGCTAAATGTACCATCTATAGCAAATAGTATGTGAAGGAACATATTCAAAGTGCAAAGAACAAAATAATCACAAATGTTATTAAACTGACAATTTAAATTGAATTTATTTTAGTGACTTAACTGTACAGGGTGATTGTGGGGAACCCCCAATATCTGAAAGAGGTGTTCAGGGGGCGAATGTGAACAAAACAACCTAATACGATGGTCGTATATCAACGCTGTTATTATTTGATATTTTATTTTGAGTAGGTCATGCATTCTAAATCAAACTCACATTAGTGATTATTTGATTTTAGTTATAGAGACACCTTTTCCACAAATACATAATCTAGCAATGGGTTTTAAACGTCTACTTAACACTCTTGATATATAAATAAATAAAAAACGGTATGATATTAAATTGTGATATTTTGTTATTTGTTGCTAGTGACTTTTTGTTTACTGTAGAGGAAATTATTGCCTGGTGATGGGTCAGTAGATTTATAAAAAAACTATTTTTTACATACTGCCAACGTTTCAGTCTGTATTAGGCCTACTTCAAGGCTCTACAAGTTACAATTACATATATACAATCAATCAGTCAATCGTAGATTAACTCCTTAAAGTTTGTACACATACTTAATTAACATCCTGTATAAAAAAATACAAAATAAAAATAATTGTATAAATTCTGTTAATATTTTATTTATTAGATTTATCTTTTCTGATACCGACAAGGCAGCACTCTGTTCCCATTTTACTAGAATTAATGGTCATCAATTGATAAAATTGTTTAAATAAATTTCAATATACAATTAAAATATTTACTGAAAGAAATACGAGAGCATGAACTAATAATACCTACAAAAAATGAAAATATAGTGAATATATGGGGCAGAATATAAACCATCAAACTTAAGATGGATGTGCTGTTTAAAAAATATTAATTTTTGTACTTTAAAAATGAAATGTTTCATATAGTTCCGTATAAAATACTCTTATGTAAGATCCATAATTATTACAAGAACAAACCCACCAATGAACTATACCATTATAAGAATAAAATAAATACTATAAAAATTGCGAACAAAGTGGCAACAGAATTAATTCAATAGTGCTGTAAAATTCAAACTAATGAATATAATAAAAAAGTATATAATAAAAATTCTTCGTTGAAAATCACTCTACAAAAATGCTCGGATGTCATTTTTTTCTAAATAAAAAAATAAATAAATTAAAGCGTCCAAAAGAAAATTTGTCCAAAAATTTTGATGGTTTTTCTTTAATATCTTTGTTATTTTTGATTTTACAACAAAAAGTTACTAAACTAAAATTGTAGAGGATTCAATTTGCAATAAAAAATGTTTTTAAAAAAATTTTACATGACCAATAGTTTATCTGATAAATGCTAAAAACAATTTAACTCCCTTTTCCAAGATGGCGACCAAAGCTGGAGGGTTGTGACCCCACAAACTTCAAGTTAAGCTTTTTTTGACCCCCCCCTCACATCTAAATAATAAAATTGGCAACAAAGTGGCAACAGAATTAATTAAAAAATTTTACAATAAATTGGGCGAAAACAAAACCGAGAGGGCAGTGTAGGTACTATCCAGCTATCAGTAGCATTTGCATTTGCACTACTTGTCGTTTCTTGCATATAAATAATAACATATTTGCAGTTAAAACATTAAATTTGAAACTGGGTGGCAATAACATAAGAAATATTATCATCACTTACCGTTATTGTTCTTATTTACTATAAAAACTTAACTGATGACACAGAGCACTACACACTGTGTACATACCTAATGCATGCGTCTGTCGTCTGTCCTTTGTAATCTGTAGCGCACGCAGTCGAACAACGAGGTGGTAGGAATATTCCCAAAAATAATTTAATGTTCATAAGTAAAATTCTCTATATTTTATAGGAAATATTTAATATTTTTATTTAAATTTTACTTTCATGTAACAAATTTCATACAAATTTTCTTTAATTTAGCAATATTTCATAATCTATCTGTAATTTTAAAGTACCAGTTTGTGTGTAATTTTTAGAAATTTTATTCGAAAAAATTACCTGTGCTTTTTACAGTGTGCGAATATTTCAATCTTTCGTACGACTAATGCATCTTTCTTTTTAGTAAAAATTCCAATTTCTGAAAAATTATATAAGTAGTAAACGGTAGTAAACACCCATTAATCATTAAGGAGCATTGTTTGATGTAAAAAATGTTTTAAAATCTTCGCCAATGACGTCCGTACGAGGTTTGAACTAAACATTTTTGAAGAAAAAAATGGTACGCCACTGTCTTTTCTAAAAACTAAAATCTCCATTTATTTTACAGCAAATTCCGTCCCTAGACTTACTCTCGTACGACGCACCACTTTCACGTAAAAAAAATTAAAAACAAAAAAAGTTTTATCCCCAAGTCATTGGCAAAGATTTTAAAATATTTTTTACATCAAACAATGCTCCTTGATGATTAATAGGTGTGTACAAAATTTCATAAAAATATCTGGAGTGATAAGAAAATTATAATAAAAAAGTAAATTTTTTCTTAAAACTGTAACACCCTGTAGCTCAAAAATTAAGAGGTTTAGGACATATGTTCTTCTTAAAATGACTGAAGGATTCACACCCTTAAGTATCGGCATTCAATTAATAAACACCCTGTATATTATAATTGCAATTTAATTAACTCGATCATTAATAGTAACATTATCTAGGACAATTACATAAAACCATTACTTTTTTATGTAACTGAGTCTTAGTAAAGTTTGTAGGTAATAGTTGTATATATGGACTCACCTTGATTGTCACCTCACTTCCAGCCATTTTACCAAATTCGAACTGGAATGAGTCATCCATGCCAAGGAACACAAAGTGCAATTAAGACATTTACATAGGATATCATATATACCTTAATAATACCGCTCAAATAAGAAACTGTTCATTCACTGGGAGGGTGTTCATTCTTTGGTGCCCATTCATTCTCTTTGGTGTTTGGTGGGTTTACCCTAGTAAGACATAATGTATTTGATATGAATATTTTAAAAGCTTTTATAAGCTATTAGTTATATTCAGTTTTCTTTATATCTTCTGAATGTTCTACCATGACTTTTTATTTTAGTAACAGTAAAAACTCTATGTGGGCGAAAGGATGAGACGGCATTTCTTATAGCAAACTGATAAGAGAAATATAGGCACACCGACACTGATGAAACCTCGTGGGAGTTCTGGAAATTTTGTTATCTATAACTGTGTTATGTCGTTTGTGGGGTATGGAATTTACAGATCAAATGTTTATATTATAAACTGTACTGTATTTCATCGTTGAGCTTCAAATACGTAATTATGTCTTCATCGGTTGCTATTTTGACTACATCTCGATCTAAAATATATTAGTTAGTTATTCTCACTAAATGATCTATTGTAGTATTTTTAATAGGAGAAAATGAAAACACATTTTAACATAAAAGCGCGCAATACTTTGCAAGAATAGAATATAAGAATTTATTTTCTTTCTTGATAATACAATTGGATCGATGTATGCAGAAACTTCAAATGTACATAACAGCACATTATGAGGAAATAGAAAATATATTTCACTATCATTTACAATGCATTTTGTTTCATTTAAACCATTAAAAATAATAGCATGATATGACCACGCCCATTTTATTTTAAAAATAAAAATAATATTTTCTAAGATGTGTTGAAACAGTGGCGTACAAGAAAAATGTTAATATTTAATGGTTGGCAGTTGTACCAAAGAACTATTGAATTGTAATGTAATATTCTTGATAAACTTCTCTACTCTAATAAGCGAAGAAAAAAGTCTTAACATTATTAAAATCTTAATAGGTACTGGATTACAAATATTTTTTAAACAAGGTAATAAATCTATTACGATGTAAAATGAAAAGCATACATGGTAAATGAACTGTCATTTGCATTTGTATTTTTTATTTAGTGTATATTTTATAAATTTGTTGTTGTTGTTTCCTCATATCTAGTGAAATAAATATGAATACATAGAATATTTGAGATTTCCGCTATCTTAATATTGTTCTATATTGTTGTTAGGCTTCGATTCAACTAGATGGTGAGACATGTTGATGAGCTGTCTAAAGTGTCTCTCTGAAATCTCTAGAGGCCATGAAAGTTGTAAAAGCGTTTTAGATTTTGTAAAGTATCTCTAAAATACTTCACATGATTTAATTTAAATTTGGTGTATATGTACAGGGTGAACCTTAAATAAGTACAAATATTTTAACAGCAGGTGTAGTACGTCATATAGATAAGTGTAGTGAAAACCATTTCTTAAAATTTCAAATATTTACGGAGATATTATTTTTTGTTAAAAATACCCACATTTTGTGGACCGCTGATCAGATAGACCACTACCGTAACCTAACAAAATAAACCAAATGAATTAATGAAGGCGGCGTTGACATATCGTCTGTAAGATAAATAATTTTTTAACGTAAATTCAATTTTTGCGGTTGTTTCTAATTTAAAAACACTTGTTTTTAACAATAAGTAAAATTGTTATAAATAATGAAATATAAATTTCCGCAAGTTCGATACTATAAATTAAAGTGTTTGGGATATTACTTTCTTCAATGGTTCCAAATATTATCCGTAATCGTGCATAAAAGCTCACCTACTTACTGAAAAAACAACTGTTTAAACAGTTATCCACATTTTAGAAGTTAATACCATTGTACACTGTTAGAAAGGTTATCACAAATTATTATTTTATGAAGAATAACAAAAAAACTATAATTTACACATAACCTCAAACGTGTCAGTGTTAACCATTTCGTATTTCGTAGTGGGTGAATCAGATTTTAAAAATAAACAGAAAACATGGAATAACAAAATAGCTAGCTTGATATCTGCGTTCAATATCAAGAGAAGCAAAATAAAATATTTAAAAGCAGTGCCAATCGCATGCAAAAAAGAAACTGGTGTCGTAGGCACAGGTAACAGGTAGATGTCACTAGCAGTAGGTAAAATGTCCCGCACCAGTCCCACTTTCTAGTATTGATAGTCGAGGTCGACAAAGTGGTTATGGTGATACCGGTATATTAGGAATAAGCTGTGGCAAGTTACAAATGGAAACAAAACATGTAATATTTGTGGAAGGGGATTTTATGATTTCAATACACGTAAATTGAAAGTTAATATGAGATAATTTTGCATGTTCTGAAACCGAACTAAGTTAATGGTTTCATTAAGTAATGCATTGCTTGACGCATCTATTTTAAGAGTTGCGGCACTATAAACGTATTCAAATCGTCTTATTATTTTCACAGCAAGTGTTTTTCTATTAAGTGTCTTGTGTATTTAACAAATATTTTTCGTGAAATACAGTGTGATTAAATAAAATATTGGCAGTATTCAAACAGTGATAAGGTTGACATGTTAAAAGCATATTTGTTAAGTTGTGATAATCAGTGATATTGATAACGATAACGTATTGTGATAAATTAGTTGGAGTGTAGTAAAAATGGATAATGATCAAATTCTGGATAACTATGATTGTGAGTAGAGAATCTGTTTATATCTTCAATTTATTGGTAAGGGATAGGAATGGCAAAGGGGAGGAGATGACCATTAATATTTTCATAAATAAATATATTTCAATCATTCTTTGACATGTTTGAAAATTGTAGTTAACTTTGTTGGAACCTATTAGAAGACATTAGCGGTCCTCAACAAGATTTTTATGGAAAAATTACGAAATTTATTTAAAATTTGACTTTTTTATTCTTGATTTTTTTTTCTAAAAAAGCAATTAATTATGTGTTCTACACAGTGAACTGTATTGTTGGTTAAAATATTTGTACTTATTTAAGGTTCACCCTGTATATATGTTACTTTTTGTTATAGTAATCGAAGTAATTTCATTTGCGAACATGGGAAAAATACTCTCACCACTAACAATATGCTCATATATTTTTGTGGGTGACTTTACAATATACTACGTGACAAAGAAATGTGAATTAAAGATAAATATATTTTGATAATTTTTTGCGTGTTTACTTCTCTCGGTGAAAGTAAAAAATGATTAAATTTATAGGTTTATCTGTTCAAGTCTTTTTGGGTTTGCATAGATCGTACTCACATTTGTGTTGCAAGTGTTGTGAAGTTTGTTACAAACGACATATTTTTTGTAACTGATTATACCTAGGATGTACATTTGGACAGATTTCCCAGCTTAGTGGCTTTGAAAGAGAGCAGATTGTTGGATTGCACTAAGCAGATTTATCGGTGAAAGAAATTTCAAGAAGGACTTACAGATCCTTACGTACGGTAGTACGTTGTTATCAGGCGTGGACTCAGGAAGGTCGTGGACACAAAGCGAGAGGCACCGGCCGTCGTTGAGGAACCACAGAGCGTGAAGATCCTCGATTGCGACTTTTAGCTCTCAGAGACCGATTTAGCAGCAGCTGGATTATTGAAAATCAGTGTACAGTATATTGCCTATTTGAAGTTTTGGCCCCTTGTCATCTACATTGGGTGCTGTCTCTCACTCGTCAACATCGAGCTAACCGCTTATAGTGGTGTAGAGTGAGAATTCAGTGGGACTAAAAATGAAATCAGGTGATCTTTATTGACAAATCTCGTTTCTCTCTGGGGATGCAAGGGTGAGAAGGTGATGTGGTAAAAGACACAATCCACAATTTGACAGAGAGCATCACGTACATCACACAGTAGGCGTTATGGTATGGGGTGATATCGTGTATGATAGCAGATTACCACTAGTTTTCATTAGAGGCAACAGCTCAACGCTACTTCCAGGATGCGGTGGAGCGATATGTTATTCCATGTGTTCACTCCATCCAAAACGTCATTTTTCAGCACGACAATGCTAGGCCTCAAGTTGTCAGATAAACGAAAGCTTTCATGGATCAACATCAGACCAACCGTTTACCCTGATCACCAAGATCGTCGGATCTGTCACCTATTGAACTTATCTGGGACATCATTGCAGATTGCTGTATTTACAATACCTCATCCTCAATAACATATCGAAAACCTTATTCGATCCGAGCCCAGGTGTATGAATGAGTGTAATCATGGATTGTCAACACTCTATTGAACCATTTTTTGTTGTAGGTTTCTGATCTTGCTGAAAATGTAACCAGTCAGTTAAGTAAGTGGCCCTGAACCTATGTACCAAAAATGATTAAATTCTAATGAATAAACACAGATGTTTACCTTTTTTTGTCACGTAGTATAAATGTGAAAAATAAGAAAGTATTCAGTTTAATGAATTATATTTTTACTAACTGTGATACTGCCACGTTAAAAATTAATTTTAAAATTCTCTCTCTCTGTATTGGAAAATGAGCCATTCATTCAATTTAAAGGTCTTATTAACCCTGAATGCCAATTCACTTTGTATAAAACTCAAGAAGAACATATTTTACATATTTACAAAATTTCGATTTTTATTTTTATCCATAATTGATAAAAATCAGAATGCCGGCAAGGTTTTCTTATAAACATAGAAATACTTGTAGAGTATGCAAAAGGAAAGTATAATTCATGAATGAAATCAGCTCACATATCACACAGTTACAACTGTACGTTTCAAACCATCTGAATAAGCACGTAAAATTGCCCCCACACATTATTCGTACCACATTCAGTTTAATCATTGGATAAATTGAATGACATTATATAGCAGAAACGGCGGTTGTATAGAAAAACGCCAATACGCAAAAATGTTGCCTTTTATGTTGACTTATTGAAATTTGATGGAACTATTATCACAAAAATGACAGTGATCTACCAAAAATGTCCTAGACGGAATTGGAATAATATACAAAACTTGGTTACGTTATGGCATAAATTAAAATTTTTATGTAACCCTAAAGGTTCATTTACACGCTGCATTTTTCTGTGCAATATAGTGCATGCTACTAAATGCAATTAACTAGTAGCAACTAGCCGTACATACCATTGCTGATGTCTACTTGCCTTATGCGTGTTATTTTACTAGAATGGTGCTAGGCTAAAGCTGGGACAGATGCCGCGGTTTTCTTAAAAAATGTATAAAATCCTTATTTTCAATTTTTATTATTATTATTATTTTTTATTAAATAATGGCTGATACAACATATATTATAAAAATGTTTAAAATAAACATGAGGCTATAACCATAACATAAATAAAAACATATTTTTTTTCTAAACAAAATGCGGCATCTCTCCCTCTTATTGTGGTGAGATGCCGCAAGACCGAAAGAGAGACGACGCTAAATCGCCATATTTTTTTACGTCGTTCTTCTCCTGAACACATATTGCATGTGACTCCATACATCGAACATGATTCATGGAACCAATTAGAGCATTTTATACACTGAATCCAGTCGTCTTTTTTTTAGTATTTTTATATTTTTCAAAACATTCCACACAAAAGCATTCATTGTCGCTTTTTGACATTTTTATCTATGGCTCATCATCACTTTCTTCCCAGGTTTCTGTGCTACTCGATGCTTTAGTTTCACATATTAACTTCGTTTTTTCTTTGTTGTGATTACTATTTAATTTTGATTTTAATACTGACGCTTCCTTTTTCTTACTTTCATTAACTACTTCGCGCTTTCTTATATTCTCAGTCGAAGTTAGCACGGTGGCACCTTGTTTTATTCTTTTATTGAACGATACAGAAAGCTTTGGTATAGGAGACACATCGTGCAGTAGTTTGGTAGGGGTACATTCTTCTATTGCTACAGAATGTGTGCCGGGTTCCTGATCCAAATGATGTTCTGCGGAATCTTCTGGTGCAACAGCCACAACAACATTATCCTCATTTTGAATATTGATATCGGACACTTCCGGTGGTCCATTAACAATTTTAGGGGCACTAGAATAATTATTTCTGACATGCTCTGATATATCTTGCATTGCGTAGAAGTGATCAGGAACTGCATTAGGGTCTAAAGGATATATGCCGGTAGCTTTAAATCTATTTACACCTGTTGCTACCGATGCTGCCCGTAACCATGCTTGGCATTGTGTTTTATCCATACTTGAGCCTCCTGATTGAAATATGTTTTAAAGGGTTTAAAAAAACTCCTATCAAGTGGCTGTAGTGCTTGGGTACAGTGGCTTGGTAGGCATAATAAAATAATGTCATTCTCATCAGCAACATGTAACATATCTATATCGGTGCTATGTGATGTATGGCCGTCTAGGATTAGTAAATATTTGCCAAATGGCTTATGAGGAATAAAGATTTCACGCACCCAACGAAGAAAAAGTTCTGAATTAATAAATGACGATTTTCGGTTCATGTACATTTTGGATCATGCAGGTAAATCATCCCCTAATTCTGGTTTGCGATTAACTCCCTTCAGTATTAGTGTAGGCGGAGTAAATTTCCCATCTGCACTACAGCACGCAGTTATTGTGACGTTTTCAACTTTTTCCTTTGTGGTTAATACGTGAACGTCTTTGGAACCCTTACTGGTTACCTTTCCAGGTTTATTAATCAATTGAACCCCGGTTTCATTCATATTAAATATATGGGATGGCTTATCAAACAAGTTGTTTCTGTCATTGTTTGCTCTAAGAGAGTAAAAAAATGTTTTACATCCTCTAGATTCATCCCATGAGCCCTTGCTAATGATAGACCTTCTGCTTGTCTAATGGAGAGTTCTGAGTTTCTGTCAAGAAATAATTGTAATCAAGCTTTTCCTGCCATTTCATTTTCCTTTTAAAATTTGTGTTGTAAATTTAGCTTTTCTGCAAATTTGTATGCAAGTTGTCTAACAGTTCTTCTATCTGGAGCAAAGCCGGAAGCTGTACACGTGATAATAAAATTACCTTGTGGGCCAAGGGCACCTTTTCCAGACTGCATACGCCTTATCATTATTCTGGGTGGAATGTTGTACCTGCGAAATGCTTCTCTTTGATTAATTTCTCCATTTTTAATTTTTTCAATAGCCTCTGATGGCATGTTTATATCATAAACTAAAAATAAATAGCAATTTTATCTAACTGAATTTTTTTGTAAAAAAAATAAAATATGCAGCATCTTTCCTTTTTGTCGGGAGAGATGTAGCACCCTAGTACTATTATAGATGGTGTAAATATAACCTAGTTTTTTCACAGACTGTATTTAGAAAGCTGCTTAATTATCGCCTGAACTATATAAAGTACAAAAATAATAGTATTTTCCATTATACAAGTAAAATAAATAATGTAAATAAAATTATATGGAATTTGCGTACCTTATTTACTGTTAAATCACAGATATTACTTAAACAACGTCATAAATCGCACTACACACACATTACTTCGAACCGAATTACGCATATGCATAGTAGAATACCGCAGCAGCGCCATCCGTTAGTCAACTTCGGAATTACACCCCTTGTGGGATCTCTCCCATCGCGGCATCTCTCCCGTCGTAACCCTATTTGACATGAACATTTTCATAATGTCTCCTTCTGAAATAATTGGTTTAATATTTGCAATAAAATTTCAAATCACTCTTTGCCATTCTAGTAAAATTAATAAATGATACATAGTCAGGGATCACAAGATAGAAGTATAGTCTACATTTGTTAATATTATACAGGGTGTAACAAAAAAGCAAGTTAACCCATTGAATACATATTTTTTGACGACAAAATATGACGAATTAACCCTACTTACCTAGATATAAAACTGCCTCCCTTAGAAGATTCAGTGTGTTGAAGTTGAACTTTTAAAATTGTTTTCTTTTGCAATAACATTGTTAATTTTTCACATATGTTTAAAATTTAATAGAGACACTCCTTGCTGTTTTTACTAAGGTTGTATTATTGCAAACGACGTTTAAAAAACAAACGTAAAAACTGGGCGGAAGGGGATATCTTACCCCTTCCATATTTTTGACGTACGCCTAGGTACAACTTTTCTTAATATCGTAGCGTAAAATTGTATTATCACTCTGGATAATTTGTCGTAAAATGTTTCTTTTTGATCGATTCGATTTTTGAAGTAAATAAGTAAGTAAACGGCAGAGATAGCGGCAAAATATTGGGTTACACTTACGAGTATAACATTTTTAAATTTCAAATTCTAAAGATGCTCCCAAGAAACAATTTGTCAATAATTTGTGATATTTTAAATACCTGATAATTGATTTTATATTATATATACGTATACACATATCATGTTTCTCATTTCAATAAAAAGTAACAATAAAAAACAATACGGTATTGTAGTGACAGCTGTCTACTTATTATTTCCACGCCTTCTAGTTTGAGTAAAATAATTTTCTAATTTAATTTCCGCCGAATGTCAAAACTTAAATCGTCTGTTTCTCGAAAACAGTTGAGTTTATCGATTTGTAACAGGTATAACTTTTCTATTTAGAATTTAAGGTAGTTTAATAGTTTCTTATTAAAAAATTCAAAAGTGTAAAATATAAAAAGTTAGACATATTTTTACATCGACAGTACAGTATAACTAGCGCCCTCTAGTGGTGATCTCAACACTGTGTGCATATTCGTAATTGTCACCTCAATAAACATAAGACTTCAAATTTTCAAAACAATCGGTACCGTATCTTACTTAAAATATAGCAAAAAAATCAAAAACATTTTTTTAACTTTAACACCCTGTAGAATGGAAAGAAGCTCCAATTGAACAAGGCATGTTGGGCTTAATCGCTTTATTTTCACGTTAACAATCTGGCTTTAAGCTATATACCGTTATTAATGACTCGCCCTGTATTTGGGGATAAGCGGAATATGGGAGTCACTTTCATCAAAATAAATACATTATACAGTGTGTTTCATAATATATGCGCAGGACTTCAGGATGTGATAGCTCGTCCAAAAATTTGAAAAAAAGTTTGTATTAACTTACCCTCTAAAATGCACAATTTTCGAGATACAGGGTTGAAATTGTAAAAAAAAATCGTTTTTTGCGAATATCTCCGGAACCGTTTATCGTACAGAAAACAGCTTTTGTAAGCATTTACTACTCATAATAAGCTATGTTCTGTGCGAGAAAAATTTTTTTTCAAAGTCATAATTGGTGAAGATTTTGAAGGGGAAGTGGGTGTTTTTCTCCCCAACTTCTACGTCACTGAAAAAAGTACGGTTTTGAGACGCCCATTCGAACCGCCAATGTTTTTTACACAAAAAATGTACTCTTGATCATAAGCTCTAAAGTTGACCGTTTTCGAGAAAAATCTACTTTTATGTTGAAAAACATGGTAAATGTTTTGAAATAATTTTTTTTTTTACTAATTAAACAATCGCTAGAACAAGTAACAAAACCAAATGTTAACTTCACAATTGCAAAATTAAAAAAAAATCGTACACAGTTAAATTAAATGTTGGAAATGTCCTCCGTTAGCTTCAATGTACGCAGCAATTCTTCGACGCATGGACTGTCTAACACGCAAGAAAATTTCCGGAGTGTTCCAAATTATGTCGCAAGATGCAACAATGCTTTCTCTTTCTCAACATTTTCAACTGGAGTAGCGTAGACTAGGGTTTTGAGATGGCTCCAAAAGAAAAAATCTAAACAATTAAGTTCGGGAGATCGCGGGGGCCAACTCGACCGATCCAACGTTCTTGGTATTCATCGTCCAAGTATTGGCGAGCAACGAAACTAAAGTAGGCCGGAGCTCCATCATGCATAAAGTACATGTTTTGTCTTACTTGAAGCGGTATATCTTCCAGCAGTCCCGGCAGGACTTCTTCTAGAAATTGCCGATAATCTGCACCGTTTAATTTGTTCGGTAAAAAACGTGGGTTTATCAAATGATCACCGACGATGCCAGCCCAAACATTCACGGAAAATTGTTGCTGATGATTGCCTTCTGCAATTTCATGTGGATTTTCTTCAGCCCATATGTGGTTATTGTGAAAATTTAAAATATCTCTCGAGAAAGATGCTTCATCGGTAAACATAACTTCGGCTCCAAACTGAGGATTTTGAGCTATTTTGTCTTGCATCCATCTACAAAAAGCCAATCTTGGCAGAAAGTCTCTTGGCAATAAGGCTTGTACTCTTTGGATATGGTAGGGATACAAAAGTTGTCTTTTCAAAATTCTCCAAATCGTCGAGTGAGGTATGTTTAAGTTGTGAACAATTTTTCTGGTACTTGTGATCGGATTTTCTTCAATTTCGTTGAGGACAGACTGTTCTACTTGAGCATTTGCAGCTACCATAGGTCGCCCATTATCATCAGTATTCTTTTTAAAACTTCCATTTTCCCATAGTCGTTGGTGAATGCGTTGAAACAAGTTATGATGTGGTACTTAGCGATCACGATGTATTTCTTGATACAACCGCCTTGTTTCTGTCGAATTACCGCTCGCCATTCCGTAAAGGTAATGCATTTCACACATTTCAGCGTTTGTGTAATTCATTTTTACTTTTGTAATACAAATTGACTTTTCGCAGATACAAACTAATTGTTATTTTGACAGGAGGTAGTTTTTGTTTTAAAATTTAAAGCCTACTTGATATATAAAAAATATAATACATTTAGTAGAACAAAAATTTTATTTCAATAAATTGTCCATGTTTTTCCACATAAAAGTATATTTTTCTCGAAAACGGTCAACTTTAGAGCTTATGACCAAAAGTACATTTTTTGTGTAGAAAACGTTGACGGTTCAAATGGGCATCTCAAAACCGTACTTTTTCCAGTGGCGTAGAAGTTGAGGAGGAAAACACCCACTTCTCCTTCAAAATCTTCACCAATTATGGCTTTGAAAAAATGTTTCATGCACAGAACATAGCTTATTATGAGTAGTAAATGTTTACAGAAGCTGTTTTCTGTACGATAATCGGTTCCGGAGATATTAGCAAAAAACGATTTTTTTTTACAATATCAACACCCTGTATCTCGAAAATTGTGCATATTTGAGGGTAAGTTAATACTAACTTTTTTCCAAATTTTTGGAAGATCTATCACATCCTGAAATCCTGCGCACATATTATGAAGCACCCTGTATAGCACATAATTTGACGCACAAAATTAAATTTAGCCTCTGCCTGATGTATTCTGTTTAATATGTTTTCTGTAAATTCAATAGCTTCGCTTTACTGCATTGTGAACCGTTTCATATAGTTTTTGTATTGCTGATCGAGAGAAAGGAAAGGAGTACGAAAGATAAAGATATAAATTTACAGCACCTCAGATAAGCGAAATCAGTGAGACGTGCGGCACAAAATTATTTGTGTGGCAGACAATATATATCTTAGAATCCTACAAATAAGAACGTTTCCAATTTGCAAGGAGCTGAGGTTGCAAAAACGATTTCTGTAATTAACAACACGGCACAGAGTGACTGTCTTTTACAAATAGATTATAATAGCTTACTCGTCTGAAATAATTCAATAGTATATTGAATTGTAGCGAATTCGTAGCAAACAGCTACATTTTTGTTCAGATGAGAGCAATTGAGATTTAACAGGTATCATGCAGTATGAATAACAAGTAGTTGAGGGGTGGCTGCCCGTAAGGTAGTTGCCTCTGGCCACACCTATGGTGCCTCGTGATGGTTTTAGTGGTAGGCCGGTTTCTGAGCATAGTATGCGACGTAATGCAGGGGGCTTATGGGATTATAGAGAAATCGTGTGACGAGACGGGTCTCTCAGTCATCGCAAGGAAGACAGAGTTGATTATCTTCAGAAAAAGGAGGAAGATACAGAACGTCAGGAAGTATTATGTAAAAACTGGAGACTCAATCTGAGGGTACTTCACTGGGTGTACACGGCTGTAATCAGACCGAGGCTATAATATGGGACCTTCGTCTGATGACCGAGTGTGGACCGGGTGAATGTGGCCAAGGTGTTGTTGAGGATCTAAAGCTGGTCTGCTTAGGTATTACAAGGGCGATGTGGACAACTCCAACTGCCGCTCTGGAAGTTTTGTTGAGGTTTCCACCCCTCCCAACATGTATTGTAATGGAACCGACCTACCTAAGAATAAGGATTGCGGGCTGGTGGAAGGCAGAAGGTCGAGTAGAGGGTTATGCTGTTATAGTCTTCAGGGTGGAGAATGAGATCCCAATCTCTGCTTGAAGCGAAAGTTAAATTAAGGTTGGAATGGAAGTATACCACCACCTTTCCTTCGAGAGAACCGTGGGAGAGGGCAGAGGACATATTTTCCCAAGATCTCTGATATGCTACAGGTATGGGTCCTGGGTAGGAGATGAGTTTTCTGAGGCAGGAATATATTTGGAAAATTGGGACATACGGTAGAGCTTTTCGATGGTACTCCATGGTTTTCCAGGTCATGGTCTTTGCTTTTTTGATGATAGTAAGGAAGAAGAAAGGAATTACGTGCAGAAGAACATGTTTATCTATGCTCCGATAGTCAGGCTGCACTCAGGGCCCTTAGCTCTCCAAAGACAGGATCTAGTTTTGTTCAGGAGGGTGGAGATGCCCTGGAGTCCCTGACCAGAAGGTGGAGTTGGTATGGGTTCCTGTCCATAAACGAATCCCCGGTAATGAGAGGGTTCATCTCTGATGCCCCTTACCAGGGACGCGAACCCATCTTCGGAATTACACGAGGTAATATTAATAGTATCTTTAAAAAATCAATGTAATCAAACACTAGGAGGGAATTGGGGAAGTAATAGAGGATGTAGATAGGTCCATGACTTCTTCAATGAACCTAATAAATCTTAGACGATGTGGCTGCTGAGCCTTAGTCGAATGTTTCTGAAGCAAATGGTGGAGGTCCTGACAGGCCACTGCACTGATTGGCATAGAGGAGAGGGGGAGGAGACTCCTATCCATTTTCTAGGATATTCCGCAGCCCTTGGAAGATAGATAGATAGGATATTTGGCGCCGAGGAGCTGCAAAGGGACGAGATGAAGGGCCTACGATGGACCATGATCCTGGCGATCATTCGGGCGTCGAATAGGTTCGAGAAAGGCCAAGAGCAGATAGTGGTGATGGGATGGTAGAGTAGGCAAAAGGGATCCACGTGGGGCCTAATTGCCAGGCTGTTGCCGCCCACTACTATTGTTACTACTAGTTGAAATATTTACAGCATACTACAGCAAAGTACTAGACAAATTTTTAGTTGAAAATGAACACAAATAACTAAAATATGAAATCAATGAAAATATAATATGAAACATATTACAATATGAGAATAAATATCGATTTAGTGACTTTACTTTACAATATAAAACTAATCTTTCTGAGTACTCAAAATGAGTATAAGCGTAGCATATGTTTACATCTATTGGTCACTAGCTACTCCTGGATAACCTGAGCGGTCACAACACCCAACGTCTTATAGGTACTATTGAAAACTTCAGATCTCTATTGCGATCGGCGATAACGAGATTTGCAAGAGAGGATTTTCATGAGACAACTACTCTGCCGGTTAATGCTCCGATTGCCGGTGGCGACAGCAGACATGTCGTTTTCGAGCTTGTTAATTCTCATCAGTATGCCATAATTGAGACAAGCGACGACCTGGCTGTTCGTGTCTGTCAAACTCGACAGGAGGGATCTTGCTCAATTACCTGAGCAGCATTAAATTTTACCATGATACATGTCCTATTGATAGTTTAGAGATATTTTAAAGATTTCTGATGCATTAAATTATAAATAATAGGACAATTGATAGGTACTATAAGATATTTTTGTTTATTTACGAGGAACAGTGGATTCCATCTCCGAACAAATTTTTCAAATTATTTTTAATTTTCGTTTATTGGCAATACTCATATTTCTTCCATGATTTATAGGTAACAAGTTTTGGAATTTCCCAACACTTAGTTCTTGTTCAAACATGGATTCAGGTGTCATTTCATGTAAACAGAATTTGAATACATTCATTTTACTTTCTGCCACACTGTACAGTGATACCTACAATTATTAAAAAATTTCTCCCTTTAATGAAATTTTCAGTTACATAGTTTTATAACGTTTTTCTAAAAAGTATTAGCCACATTAGGTTTTCTGAACTAATACATTATTTTTGGAAACATATTATATATTTGTTACTAAATGCTAATAAGATCAATATAATATATAAATATTTAGCGGCAATTTTAAAACTTCATGCTGTATTACATTTATTTTGAGGAAATTAGGAGGCCAATGAAGCCAATTTGCTTAATATAAACTTTCTTCAATTTTTTAACTGATAATATTAATTTAGTGGAACATTGTTGTCCATGCTAGCATATTTAAATAGTTGTGCTACACTCTAGATAAAATTCTCCAATCAAAATCGATCAGTCATATTTCGAGGAACAGACCAATGTCTGTCTGTCTGTTTTAGTAATTTAAAACATGTGTATTTAAATATACTGCAAAATATACCTACATTCCGTATAATTATACAGACTCAGATAAACTTATCTCTTGAGATACACAGATATTAAGTAGAGTACACAACAGTGTGATAACGACAAAGATGTTGCAGCACAAGCATTCCATAAGAATGAACTCTTACCTAAAGGCATGGTCAACGGACCATTTTGATTAATTCTTTCTTAATATTTCAAACAGATTCATCATTTCTTATATCATTGCTTTCATGAGAGAGTACATTTTATGTAAGTATACAAGGTGAGACAGAACTTATCTAAAAAAAAAAAAAAATTTGAATGTGCTCTTACAAATACAATATTATAAAAAAAAATTAAAAAAAGTGTTTAAAAATATTCTTCTGCACGGCACTAGTCACTGGTCCATCTTAAAACCTGATAAGACAGCAAAGCATGCAACCGGCGACCGGACGAAAAGTTGAAAGAAATTCCCAAGGAAAGAAATAAATAACATTTTATGACACCTATTTTATACAGAAAATTTAACAGCTTTTGCCGTTATTGTTATTAATTATTAATAGAATCATTTGTGGTTCTAATTAATAAAATAGTTTCACAATGATACGTTTGTGTAAATCATCGACAGTATCCACTTCGGTGCGATACGTTTCATTTTTTAAATATCCCCACAAAAAGAAGCCCAAAGGATTTAAAGTCAGGACATCATGGCGGCCATGGGACCGGTCTTCCTCATCATCACATGATACGGACATTGAGCCTCGTATATGATACACCACACTGTTCCCACATCTCTTCCATGATACGGTTGCAAATTTCCCGTGTCACACCCGCGTTGCATACACTTGCACTCACTTCACCATAAATTAAATTAATACCCATTAACTGCGAGTTGCTATGCGTAGCCATTTTTGACATTTCTCACACACAAAAACATTAATACAATAAGTAATAAGATTTCAATAATCAAAATCTCCTGGCCAGAGACTACAGCAGCCCAGCAATGTAAAGGTTGAAAATATCAATATCAATTTTTTTCTCGGAAACTTAAGGATTTTACAAAATATTATCAACGATTTTGAATTTCTTTTATGACGCATGTATTCCCAAATTGTTGACTTTTCATTTAAAAATTTTATTCTTATTCCAACTTAAGTCTGTAAAAAATTATATTATTGCGGAAGGACAAGAAGAAGAAAGTAAAACCGATCAAATATGAACTGATCACATCGGAATCCATAATTAACTTATTGAATTCGATAGATCCGTCAATGTGATGCTAATAAATTCATTCAATCAATTTCAGACAGTTCTACAAGAAGTGTATCCTATATTCATAAATAAAATTAGAGCGCAATTTAGGGAGAACCTAGACAGGCTAAATATAAAAACTGCCACAAAAATATGCACTTCAACATACTTTATGAGGTCTATACCGAACGGGAAAATTATTGGCACTTCAGAATGTCATTCCGTGCCTTTTTATTGATAGAAAAGGAACGCTAAAATAACTCGGGAGATTGGATGACTCTAGAGTTCTAATATTACTCCCAAAAGTGCGAAGTTGTTCTTATTATTTCTATACCCTGGCCCCAGGTCAGCTAATGAGAATATTTAATTCAAGCATTGCAAAAAGTGAGACTGTTGTGTTACAATTTAATTAATTTTATAGTTCATTGTTATCTTACTATTGTAATGGAAATACATGGAAAAATATTTCCACTTGTAGATATTTAAATTTTAAATAGAATCATTATTAATTCCGGTCTTAGCCACCATACCTTTGCATTTCTATACAAGGTGAATAATTAGTATTTTTTATTCACTGACTTGTTATGGCATGGCTATCTCATGTAATTTTACAAATATTAAAGAAATTTGCAATATTTATTGAAATAATACCTAAATCTTGTTATTTAAAGAATATATTGTTATAGTTCTATTTTTCTTAACAATTTTAGGAACAAATCGTGTAAGCTTCTGTAAATTTTGTCAAAATTACCAATATTATCTATTTTTAGATAGTTATGGTAAACTCATTCCAATGCATGCGCCTACAATATCCCGATTCAGTAACGGTCGGTTTGTCTATACAATAATGCGCGTAATAGATATAGTACAGCTGAAATTAAAGTGGTACAAGACATCTCAAATATGTGTACGGTTTAGTTGTGCTGTAAAATAGTGTATGAGAGGTTCTCCGAAGTTGACTTAAAAATACATGTTTAAATGCACACTATGTGGCGCTGCATTTATAGCTGCCCGAAAATACAACAGAAGTACATAGCACATCAGTAAATCCTCAAAATATATGTAAATGTGTTTCATGTTTCATGCAACTGTTTACATTAAATACTTTATACAGGGTATCCCATAATGAGGTGCGCTCTTTTGGAGCTATAAAATTTTTCGATTTGAGCCCTCTCTTACGAGGTAAGGGCGTCTAAAAAATTGGAAAAATTTCTACATTCAGTTAATTAAGTTACATTGTTGAGTACGATTTTTATTTTTATGAAATATCTAAAAGGATGGCAACCACCAACCTCTGTAGTTTTTTTAATAAGAACTTTTTATTTTGAACGTTTCTCGATATGAAAAAATTACAGTAAATAGAACAATCAAGTTACAAAATTTTCCCTCTCTTAGTATTTTTATGCAGACACGCGTTTTCTTAAAAGAAAATATAATCCACATACGTGCATATCCTCGGGTGTGGAATATGCAAGGAAAATAATTCATATGAAATGTAGTAGGCTGCTGTCACTTTGATAGTTGTGTTGTTTGAATTGTCATTAACAATTAATGTCAGATATCTACCATCAAATTAGTTATTCTTTTCTGTTAATTTCTATTGCAATTATGAATTTTCAATATTTCCAATGGAACATGTTAATATTTAACAAAATTAAATGTAGCCTGTAGATTCATTTCTATGTATTTTACTTGCATATTTCACACCCGAGGATATGTACGTATGTGGATTTTATTTTTTTAAAAGAAAACGCGTGTTTGCATAAAAATACTAAGAGGGGGAACATGTTGTAAATTGATTGTAGGTACTGTAATTTTTTCATATCCAGAAACGTTTAGAATAAAAATTCTAATTAAGAGAGGTTGATGGTTGCCATCCTTGCAGACATTTGGTAAGAATAAAAATCGTATTCAACAATGTCACTTAATTAACTAAATGTATTCACCGATTTTCAGATTTATAAGTTTAACCGTTTTTGAGAAAAAGAATGAAAAACGAAATTATTTCAATTTTTTAAAAGCCCTTATCTCGTAAAGGAGGGCTCAAATAGAAAAAAATATAGAAAGTATCCCCCTAAAATGACCCAATGAACACACCCTCCAAAGGAGCGCACATCATTGTGGAACCTCTATTTGTTATGTTCAATAAATGTTACTAACTACTAAAACTAGCAATATATATATATATTGTATATTGGCGCGATGGCGCCAATGTTTTATTTATTGAAATAATGTAAAATTGTATTTACGTTAAATTATATATGTAATTTCTAAATGTGAATAAATATAATTTTGTTTTATGATTTAAATTTATGATTTTATTTAGATAATATTGTTTTACCTGTATTTTTCTATACCCTGGCTATGTTTTGCTCTTATCTCAGGAGTGGATTCTAGCAGAGTAGCTAACACCTTTTTTATTTTTTATAAAATGTTCGAATATCTTTTAGCACTCAGTACATATAAAAACAATTCTTTTAAAAAACAGTACATTAACTTTTATTCAAAACAAAAAGAAATGATAAATTCTCAATTGAACTATAACATTCAACACAATGAGTATTTAAAGAATATTTCTTACAATTTAACAAGATTTAATTTAACTATCTATTATCCACGTGCATCTATCATTTGTTTTTATAAATTTTTATGAAGCTATTTACTACTGGCTAGGAAACATACACGAGTGTAATGAATATTGCATAAATTCTACCTTGGTTCTATTTGAGTAAAATGGCCGTCTTTAGTGTCTATTTGTTTCATACAACAGTTAATTCTTGGAATTTGTAAAGTTTAAACTTTTAATATAATTGAAATTTAATATAAGGTAAGTTATTAAATGTTCTATATTATTATTAATCAGTTTTGAAGTTGAGTATTGATCAATTTTCATTCGATCTAGCTAGATATCGCTTCGTATACGTATACGTTAAATTTTTTACTCCTTTTATAGACGATACTTCTAATTACTGCCTGGAATTGATCCTCTCTGGATGATGTAGTAGTCTCTGGATGCTATTGATACTCCGGACTGGATATCCTATTGAATTCTGGAATTTTATAGGTACATGTTGATGTCTTGCTGTATATTTTGGTATTGATATTGATTTCTTGGACCTTTTGCAAACCCTCAGTTATTGTTATGGAGATGATTTCCACCAAATTTCTTAAATATCATCTTGATAGATGTTGTCTTGAGTTACTTTACTTTTATATTGATAATGTGAAACTGGTAAGCATAAATTTATAATTTTTAATTAAATTTTAACTACTTTAAATGAATTTTTCGGCTCTACCAAACTTGCACCTCTTCTTGTTTTACAATTTTTCTCGTAACTCGTCAACAAACTTTTGTTTCTAGGTAATTTTACCCTCTAGATTCTTAGTAGTTTTTCTTAAGATCTATACATATGTAACACTTTTAATTTAAATTATTCTTTTCGAAATACTGTTCACTACACTAATTGTCTTTTATGATCTTATAACTACATTTTACAAATATATGACAGTTTTTAATTAATTTTATAATAAAATATTCTTTAATTTATGTTTTTTCTAGTGTCCTGTCAGAGATGTTGAATTTCCATTGTATAGCCATCTTTACATTTGACATTATGTTCAATATTGGAATTCTCATTTTATTTTACAAATATTTTATGTGACTAATGTTTTCGTCTTACGATATGCATACATGATAAATCTTGTCTCTTTAAGCTTTCTTTTGATATGTCAATGTCTTGGGTTTGAATTAATTTTCTTTATGTACTATGTGTTTTTGTATTGTCATGTTCAATTAAGATAGATAAAATTTTAAATTAAATTTAATAAAATTTGTAAAATTTTGTCCCTTTAATATAATTATATGCTTCTCTCGATATGTTTATATTATATAATTCCAATAATAATAATTTCTATATATTTTACACCTATCATAATAACATTTCAATAATAATTCTCTATATTTGTTGTTTAACATGAATTTCATAGCATTTAATTTTTATGTAATGTCTATTTTATCACAATATATTTTTATTTACTTATTCGTATTTGGCTTTCACTGTATGTTTTCATATCTAACTTACTCTAACTATTGCATGCTTTAAGAATCTCTATATTAATAGTTCAATAAAACTTCTAACATATACAGTAGTAGTATGTAAGAACTCGACAATAAATCACCCGTAAAATGAAACTATTTTTCTTCTTGTTTTTACTGGTAAAATGCCTCGCCCAGAATTAATTCGCAGAAGCATCTAATGGAGTGATAGTAATACAATAATACCTAGATTACTGGTGATTTATTGCGAAGTTCGTCTTCTCTTCCATCCACAGTAGTTTCCATTAGATTTGCATACCTATCTACTATATTTCAGAAAATTAAAACAAAAATCTTCTAGATTTGTATTTATTGACTTCTTTTAATTTTTTACATGCATTAAATGAATTACATTCAAATTTTACAAAGAATTAGTAAATTTTCATATTATTTACGAGTATAGCAATATTCTCTGTAAAAATACATAAAATTACCATTATAGTTATGGGCATAAAACAGTAAATGATAATCATGGTAAATTTACTTAAATCATTTTCTTTGTGTATTCATATGAATTTAATTTTGGTTTTTTATAGTATTTCCGGTTTTGTTAAAACTGTAAAAATTGTTGTCTGAGAAGAGTTTCAAAATTAATATAGAGGAGGCTCAATAGTTCAGAAAGCAAATCGGCCTTCACAAAGCCTTGCACGAGAATAACAAGGGCAGGTGAAATGTTTGTTAACAACCAGTTAACCAGGCCACGGGATAGCATCCGAAAAACCATAAATTAAATAAATTACCCAATTATAACAATGTTGATCATATCAAAAATGTGGGTTTCATTTTTATAAAACTACTGATATAATTGCTAAAAACACATATGTTTAAAATTTAAATATTTTTTTCAGACAATTATTTTATTACATTAGACAGGCCATTTCGGTCTATAAAATTCTTTTATATTTTTGTATATGCATACTTAGAATAAAACAAACAATACAGTATTTTGCAAATTATATTTTCGAAGGAAAAAAAATATCCCAGTGATCTCTTGTTGTCCGAGGCTAATGTATTCGATATAAGACAAATATATTATTTTAGCATAAATGTATAATATCACTTATGCGAAAACAATTTCTCACACATGATTATAGTACGCGGCAGAAAAATAATAACTTACTTCCTTTCATGTCAAAAACATTAGGTCAAAGGTCGCATACTTTTGTTGCTCCTAAATTGTATGATACATTACCTAAAAACATAAAAGATTTAGTCACTATACACTTATTTAAAAAGGAATTAAAACAATACATATTTTCAAATCCTAGAATTATGATAACAAATTATATTGAGTCAAAATTTAGTGTTTCTCGCAATTCAGAGAATAATAAATATCATTTTACTTACCCTATACATCTGACGTCTGTAATATTTGATTGATATATAAAGCGGTTCTGTATCTGTGTATTTAAACTATTTTTTTTTTACTTAGTTTTTAGATTATTTAGTTTGTTATTGTAATTATTATTATGTATTATTATTCAAAACAAGTGTGTCAATACTTATTGAACCTGTTTATTCACATGTTATTGTATGTTATGTTACATTATTTTATGTCTTTGTTGCATCATTGGTATACTGTTTCACTTTTTTTTCATGTGAATAAATTGTCTTAAAAAACATATAAAAGTATATAGAAAACAAAAACAGCTTGTTATAATTATCTGGAATTATAATATTCAAAGCGCTGTCATGTAATTTAGTTTTTATTAAGAATGTTGAGTTACTGCAGTTTTATCATTTCATTTAAACCAGATTTTGAAATATAAAAATTTTTCATAGATATGTTATAGTTTGACCTTTATTGGACTATCAATTTGGGATATTTATTCTGATAAAAATTTAGACATCACAGAGAAATGATAAATTTTGAGTTGTAACTTTTTGCTGCGCATAACCGACATATTCTACTTAATAAACAAATACTACATTTGTTTTCTAGACCGGATCAGACAATTCTTTCGTGTCATTGATATGGAGTTATTATAGTAGAGTGATGTTTTGCTATGAATATCATCTACATACCTTGAAGCTGACTAGGCAATTAAATTATTTGTTTTTAATTATGTGTGGTTGTTGCTGGAATCCTACAACAATGGGTATTATTATTAGTAATAACAATGTAACATTATGAGTCATTATAAATTCATTTATTCACTCAAGTTTTGGGTCAAGGAAATTATGTTTCATTACTATATAATGGTATATATACCTACCGCAACATAAAAAAAGTTTCCATTCTGACTGAGACATACAATGTACACGGTTAGAGTGGAAAAGAGGAAAATATTTTTATTTTTCATTTTATAGAAAAAAGGCATTCTTGATTGCAATTTTTGCTTGTCTTTAAAATGTGGTTGGCATAGAGAACTTTTATGTTGCATGTACAGCATGCATGAAACCAATTTATTTTTATGATAAAAAAACACTCAGCAACCTCATCACAAACAGATTTCACTCTTACACATAGAAAAAAACTTGTTCAATTAAACAAGATATGGAAATAAACATTTTAATTGAATATTAATAATAATAATATGCCGCCCCTTCTCCTGCACGTCTTCGACTTCTGGTCAGTCCTGGTGATTAGGATCAGGGGTAGAGATATTATCAGTATCATTAGTATCAATAATTCCTTGCTTAATGTAACAAAGTTATTGTTTTAGATAACAGAATATTTTATGGCATCTTCTTTATCATGTGGCTGAAATAAGATATATTTTTGTTGAACAGTACTATTTTGTTACAGATGTTTTAAAATATCAAGTTTTGTTGTTAATATTCGTGAATAATTAATGGAAAATTGATTTAATTGATACATATGTTTAGGACTACAAATAAAATTGTTGAAATTAACAATCACTTATTTATAAAAAATATATGAGTATATATAGTTGTAAATATAATATGTCCATAAGGATTTATAAACAAATATTTAAGTATATCAGGAGTCTTTCGTGAATAGATAGAATAGAAGTTTCATATTATCATACAACTGGGATCTGGACACCAGTATTACTTATATTATCAGTTTAATGTTGAAAACAGGAAATATAACTGATACAGTTTATGCTGACACCATATTGATTTTATATTAATATTACCTCACTTAGAACAACTACTAATAGGTAATAGATAAGGCACAAACAATTATTTGTGTCATAGGCAGTATATAGTTCTCTAATCTATGATTAAGATTCCGTAGTAGAAGAAATTAAAAATGATGATCGATGAGGAGCTGGCATAACTAATCTGTAGTCCAGAACACAGGATAGGATATTCAGTTTACGTGATTGCTAACGGTTTTGTGATTGGGGGCTCGTTGGTAAACGAATATAAATACTATTGTATCCGTCAGTAGTCGCGCGGTTTAAGACATCAGTACTTGAATCAATCTGGCTAGACCGTGATGGGTTCGAACCCCGCCGCCGGTAGACCGTATATCAGTTATATTCGTGGAGAATATTGACACCCTCTCTGCGGGTATGGTAGGGTGGAAGAATGTTAGTTTGGGTCAATGTGAGAGATTGATACCGGTCGACATTTGACTACCCCCCTAATTAATGAGGTTTCTTCATTCCTGCGCTGAATGGTGGTTAGGGTCTACCAACGTAAGTCGTTCCTGGGCGTAAAGTTTAGTTTTTAGGCTTCCGTGGCTGTCGTTAATGGTCAGGTGTTCTCCGGGCTGGTTGCCACGTCGTCGGCTTAGAACTCTTGACGTTTCGAGAGACATATCGCTCTCTTCTTCAGAAGTTACTCTGAAATTCAGTTTCATGTGTACATTGGCATGTGTAGCATTAAGCTTTAAATACAAAAATTTCGTAAATTTGCGCTGAAGAGACTCCAATTCTACCTTATGTTTAAGGTAAAAGGGAAACCATACAACGCTAGAATATTCCAATCGTGATCTTACATAGACAAAAAACAGCAACTTACTTTCTTACTTTCTCCTTGAAGTCTTTGCAACTCAACATAAACCCCAAAAATTTAGACGTAGTCGAAACAATATAATCATAACGAAAGGAGAAAGTGAGTTTATCATGAAATATTACTCTAAGGTCTTTAATTTTACTTAGCCTTTCTAAAGGCGTTTCCTGCATGATATAATTGTATATGATATGATGATTCTTCCTAGAGTAGTTTACATTTAGATACATTCAACATCAGGTTATTAGATGCACACAACTGAACCAACACATTTATATTATCCTGAAACTTCAGACAATCATCAACCGAGTTTATTTTAAAGAAAATTTTCAATTTTAAAATCATCCGCGTACAAAAGTGATTCTATTTCAAATGTGCTCGTTAAATAATTAACAGAAATTACGAATAAGAGAGGCCCAAGGACAGACCCTTAAGATACCGATGTTGCACAAAAGATATCGGATTTAATACTTACATACATACTGATATCTGTTAGATAAATATGACCTTAATAGATAGAGGAACTTATCATCGAAAGCCAGGATCTTGCGCAACATAACAAAATGATCGAGTCTATCAAAGGCCTTAGAGATGTCCACATAGATCATATCCACTTGATAATTCTTATCCAACGCCTAGCATAGGTACTGAGTTATATAAACCAGATTAGTTGTAGTCGATCTGTTTTTAATAAAGCCATGTTGCTCAGAGCAAATCAGAGCAATCTTTAACCAGAAAGCCAGGGATACAATCAGCACCATGAGACAAAGTTGGTTTAAATTTTTTAATATTAAGTTGACAACATATGCCATTGTATAATTTCAGTGACATTTGGGTCCGTCAGTGGTCGCGCGGTTTAAGACGTCAGTACTTGAATCGAGGTGACTAGATCGGTGTTGGTTCGAGCCCAGCTGCCGGTAGACCGTATATAAGCTATTTTCGTGGAGAGGTTTGGCGCCCTTTCTGCGGGTATGGTAGGGTGGAAGAATGTTGGCTTGGGTCAATGTGAGAGATTGATACCGGTTGATATTTGACTACCCCCCTAATTAATGAGGTTTTCCAGGTTTCCCTCATTCCTGCACTGAATAGTGGCAAGGGCCCCGCACAAGTATCCGACTTCTGGGCTAATCCCTGTGATTAGAATGAGGGGTAGAGATATTATTATATTATTATTTATATTCACAAAACAATTAAAATCATTGTTAAAATTAAACTGGTCTTGACACTTGATCGTGTTTAATTACCAATTGTCTTTGGAATAGTTTTCTCCTTAAACTACTAAAAAAGGAAAAAAAATGAAATATATTTATGTTTATATTGTGTCGTCATTTCCATTAATTACTTTTAGATTATTCATATTTAAAAAATCTGACTTTTTTTATCGTGTAGGAAGTTCTAAATATTGTCCTGCTGTATTTGTGCGACTATTAAGATGTTATATAGTATAACGCGCATTCAAAATTCTAGCAGATTATTTCACAAAGGCATAGATTCACCCCAGGATAATTTTCACGGACTGAAAAGGCAGTAGCGTAACAAAATTATCCGGAACATCAAAATGATTATGAATAAACATTTCCAGATTGTGTGGGATAATTGAAATCGAAATTCTAGCGATATAAAACATTGCACAAATACAACAAGGACATTTAAATGGCTTTTATAAGCCTCTATTATGCGGGACATGATCCCTCAAGCGGCCTGCTTTATAATAAGTAGTCTCGCACAAGTGTTCGACTTCTGGGCTAGTTTTCGTAATTAGAATTAGAGGTAGATATATTATTATTATTATTAGACAGACAAATATGGGCTTTTGTAATTTAAACAAATAAAACTGACAAAAAGGTATATCATCTTGTATTAACAAATCTTCCTACCGTGTAGATTCATCCTCATTTAGATTAGATTTAGGGGAGACTGAATTCGAAAAAGTACCCAAGGAATACTTTCTTCAAACATTTGCAGATTGTTTTGGAATACTCTGTACACTGGGACAGAATGTTATTACATCGCACTATACATCATTAAATTCATGAACTGTGTAAGCTTTCTAATTTATACAAACTTGTTTAGTTACTCTAGTTTATATTAAAAGATATATTGTATTCATTGCGGTTTCACTAAAGATGTTTGTAGACAAGTCATTTTTTGTTCATACTGATTTATATACATAGTATCATCTTGTTTATGATAATACACAATAAAATCGCGGTCCTTTTGTTTAAAGATTCCCATGTGTTCGTCACCAACAATATTATTTTACTAACAGCAAAAAGCGGCGTTTTCGAGGAGCTATTGTTTCGTCCTTACAATAATGCTGTAAAGATAGTTTTGTTTCCGTTTTTACTGCTCGAAAATTTAAAAGGTACCCCGCATTTTTAAATAAAACATTTACTCTCGTCTCGTTTTAGAGAAATTGTTGTTTATTAAATTTTAAGTGAGACTAAAAACATTACGCTAAAAGTGATGAAGAAATAATATCGTTTTTTTTTTATATTTTTAGGTATTAACAATATTGTGTGAAACTAACTACCCTGTGGACTAAAGCCCCAACCAGCGTTGAATTACACCCACAATATCTACCCATATATTCTATATTATTAGCTTTTGTAACATTTTTTACTGTATTAGAAAGGTATTTTAATCTAATATATATCAAATCTCCTACAATTCCTATCAATGAAGTCATATGTATGCTCTGATACCAAACATCTAGGTATGGTAATGAACAATTCCACAGACAAGTTCTATTCAATAATTATCTGAAAAAAATTAATCTAGCTAAATTTATTAACCTAGTTTAATGAAAATACTCTATAGATACCTAAGTTCACTCTTGAAAATGTGAGATTTCGAAAATTCAACCACAATAGATGAGATCTGACCTATTTCTGCATTTTTAGGATTGCTTCTTCAGGTGGCCTCCTTTAAGTTGAATCAAATATCTAACTATAAAAATTATTATACCAATAAATTAAAATTATTTGAAATTAAATATCGACAATGTCAAAAGTGATTAGTTAATAACAAAATTTTTATGGAATCGTTTTTTTTTTATATATTTTTAGGTATTAACAATACTGTGTAAGACTAACTACTCTGTGTACTAAAGCTCCAACCAGCGTTGAATTACACCCACAATATCTACTCATATATTCTCTATTATTAGCTTTTGTAGGAGATTTGATATATATTAACTTAAAATACTTTTCTAATACATTAAAAAATGTTATAAAAGCTAATAATAAAGAATATATTGTGGATAGTTTAAGATGCAAACAAGTTCTACCATTTAAAAGAAACATGGTGTGTCACAAGTGGCGCACTTTACTAGTCACGTCAAAATTAGAAACATATTTGAATTTTTCGTCCGCAAAAACCTCCTATTTACATATTTTATGTAAATATTTGGATTTATTAAGAAGTTATAAATATTATAGAATTATCCCCTGAATTTTTTGCTCATCATTTCCGGATACCCTGTATAATATTTAACTTTGAAATAACGTAAATGTTATTATGACCAAAATGAGATACATACTTGGTCCGCTTACCGTTTGTAGACACAACATGTGCCAATTGTGCCGACTAAGCTGGGTGTTGGTTTGCAAAATAATTATACAGACTAACAGAGAAGCGCTTAGTCGAGGCAATGAACTAAAAAAGTTCTAAAACTAGTTGTGGTGGACGGATCGGAATGCGGTTTTTTGCATTCTCTTCCAAAAATTATTTGTAAAAAATGTGGCGACATGGAATTTCTGACAAGTCGGAAATTGAATTGCTGCAGCCAAAAATGCATTAAAAAAATGCATTATGTGAGAGTCCTCTTGGAAGATGTCAAAACTTGGTAAATAAGTGTCACAACTAGCCCAGATTACGTACGTGGCGGTTTTCGAGGTCGCTGATCACGAATATGATGTTCAAATTGACCCCCTGAATACCTGGAACTTAGGAACGCCAATGAACGTCATCTCCGTGGGACTCTCCCACAAATCACGCGGGAAAGAAGAGAAACTCGGCGCCTGGAGTTTTTTTGGGTCACTGAATCCAAATCTAGCATCGGCGAACACCCCACGGGCACCTGATGCGCCGGACCCTGGACGCGGACGTCCGAGAATTTTCCTGAGAAGAGTGCCAAAAACCACCCGAGAATCATAATAGGGGCGTTTTGTGGGGCGTTGAATCCGAATTTCACGTCGGAATCGACCCCCCGAACACCTAGTGCACCAGAACCTGACCCTAAACGTCATCTCCGTGGCTTTTCCTGACACAATCAAAAAAGGCGAACCGAAAATTGTTGTGGGGGGTTTTTTGGGCCGATGAACGTCATCTCCGTGGAACTCTCCCACAAATCACGCGGGATAGAAGAAAAACTCGGCGCCCGGATTTTTTTTGGGTCGCTGAATCCATATCTGGCATCGGCGAACACCCCATGGGCACCTGGTGCTCCCGAACTCGAATGTGCACGTCTTCTCCGAGAATTTGCCCACCAAGATCGCTAAAAATGACCCAAAAATCATTACAGGCGCGTTTTTGGGCCGCTTAATTTAGGCACCTGGTGTACCGCGGGACCTGGACCTGAAAGTCATCTCGGAGGGTTTTACAGACACGACCGCAACAAACTCACCAAAAACCGTGTCATAATTTGACATATTCATTAATGTGTAACTTCCGTCTAGGGCCTTCGAAAAAGTTGCTCCAGTTTCAGGCATTGGGAAGGTAGTTTTGGGCGTGAAATTTGGATTAAGCGGCCCAAAAACGCCCCTACAATGATTTTTCGGTTGTTTTTGGCAATCTTCTCATGAAAATTCTCGGAGATGACGTGCACGTCCGGGTTTGAGGACACCAGGTGCTGGTGGGGTATTCGCTAATGTCATATTTGGATTCAGAAACCCAAAAAACCCCCCATAACGATTTTCGGTCCGTCTTTTTCGATTGTGTCTGGATAAACTACGAAGAAGATGTTCAGGGTGAGGTTCCGGTGCACCAGGGGTTTGGGGGGTCGTTACCGACGTGAAATTTGGATTCAGCGCCCCAAAAAAACCCACATAATGATTTTCGGTTCGCCTTTTTTGATTGTGTCAGGAAAAGCCACGGAGATGACGTTTCGGGTCAGGTTTCGGTGCACCAGGGGCTCGGAGGGTCATTATCGACGTGAAATTCGGATTCAGCGCCCCAAAAAAACCCCCATAACGATTTTTGGTTCGCCTTTTTTGATTGTGTCGGGAAAAGCCACGGAGATGACGTTTAGGGTCAGGTTCTGGTGCACTAGGTGTTCGGGGGGCCGTTTCAGACGTCAAATTCGGATTCAACGCTCCACAAAACGCTCCTATTATGGTTTTCGTGTGGTTTTTGGCACTCTTCTCAGGAAAATTCTCGGAGATAATGTCCGCGTCCAGGTTCCGGCACACCAGGTGCCCGTGGGGTGTTCGCCGATGCCAGATATGGATTCAGCGACCCAAAAAAACCCCGGGCGTTGAGTTTTTCTTCTTTCTCGCGTCATCGACGTTCCTGAGCTCCAGGTGTTCGGGGGGTCAATTTGAACATCATATTCATGATCAGCGACCTCGAAAACCCCCGAGTACCCGATCTGGGCCAGTTCTGACACTTATTTACCAAGTTTTAACATCTTCCAAGAGGCCTTTCAAATAATGCATTTTTTTAATGCATTTTTGGCTGCAGCAATGCAATTTCCGATTTGTCAGAAATTCCATGTCGCCACATTTTTTACAAATAACTTTTGGAAGAGAATGCAGAAAACTGCATTCCGATCCGTCCACCACAACTAGTTTTAGAACTTTTGGACTTTTTACTAGTTTATTGCCTCGACTAGCTGTAGTCTTTTGAACATAAATCGAATCATAATTGCACGAATGAGTGCCTTTATTTTGCTATACGATAAATTGTATCAAATAAAACATATTTAACTTTTCTCTGACCAACGCAATAGAGTTGACAGCAAACAGGTCTTGAATATGTGACAACGTCACACACCTACCATGACAGGTGTACATAAGAATTACAAATACATCTTAACATACTTACCTGTGAATGGTTTGACTGTTGTTTGCGAAAAGAGTTTACCGTACGAACGTGTCGTAGCTGGACATAATTACTGTAAGTTGTTGAGTTTTTGTTTATATACACCTACAAATATCAAGCAAGCACTAGATACAGAAAAACGAAACGCACTTGCCACAATGCTACTAATAATAATAGTTTGAGGTTAACAGCAGGAATGAATGAATAGCATTGTTGTCATACGTTATAGTTTTAGGAAGATTTTGGGACATTTCTGTTGTTTACTTCATTAATACTGATAAAAATAAAAACAAATTACAAACACGTTACGTTACAGAAGCTTGTACTTAACTTTAGTTTGAAATATAACACTTTTGTATTTTATTGTAGTTATATTTTTATTTTTCAAATATATTTGTAGAAAAACTATTTGTTTGAGACACTTTTTCTTTCAGAGGTTTTTGGTGTATTTCAAGAAGATATACAAGTTCCTTTATTATCGATTCTTATATTCCGGACACCCTGTATATTTTCAATAATAATCCAGTGCGTTCTTACAATACTTCTGCATACTTTAATATAATTTCAAATAATAAATTAGGAATCTTTGCTACCGCTTTTTAGGAAAACAAACTCAAGGTTACCAAAAGAAAGAAAATAACAAATTACTATTCAAACTAGAGAATAATAAATATACCGGAATTTCTCTTATACAAAATATCGCATGTACATGGAAGATTTCGGGGTTTGACATACACATTTGATACATGTAATGTGACACACCCTGTGACTCTTAAATAACTTAGATAGTAGATGCTATGAAACTTAATACTAATAGTGCGATGTACGCAAAACTGCTTGTTAGATAATTCTTATCCTTATTTTCTATGTAGTTTGTCAAGTTAGTTCTGATAAAATATTTTCACACGTTAGTTGCAACCTTTTAATTAATAAAAGCTCAATGTTTGAAAATTGTATTTTTTAAAAAACACTGTGGCGAGCCCAGTAATAATAAGTTACATTAGTACTATTACAGCGATCGCCTGGCTGACTTTACCACAGTTTTTGCATCTGCCTTGAAAACGGTGAATTTTTAGCAACGTCACTAAGAGCATATTTTTTATGTAAAATGAAATTTTTCCTAAATAATTTATATACAAGGCCTAGCATGGAAAAACTTCAACTTCAATAAAGCTAGCAACTAGCGCCCTCTACTTTGAACATAAAAACTAATAACAGCAACGTGTTCGTCACCACTAAAAACGTGCCTGTGTCAAATTTTAATCAATCTCGTTGCTCACTAAACAAATTATATCTAAAATTCGATTTTTTTAAATTATCTTACACGCTCTATATAAAAAATTGAGTGGCTCTATAAATTTTTCAACGCTTCGTATAATAATTTAACAACTTATAAGAATATGTTATTTGAATTAGTAAAATACGAACAGTTGGCGTGTCAAATTTGAGAGAAATAGTTACGCAATCTGCATAAAATGAGAATGCATTTTTAGTATTTGCTTTGCATAATACCCAATTTCTAACCAGATATGTTCTTCTGGCATTCAATTATATCCTCTAATCTCGCCACTAACAAACACTCCCACATAAAGTACGTGTAATATTCTGGAGCAGATTTGCAATTAATTCTGCTAAAAATTTGCATAGGTCCAAGGCTATGGCTACGGTACCATTAAGAGCTTTGGGAGTACGTAATCTGTCTTCTAAGAATAATAATGATTCTACCTCTGAGCCATCAACTACCTTGCTAATGCAATCTAAACAAACTGGAACGCTTATCTGTCGCTCCTTTCCATAAAATTTTCCGTGTGTGAATCGAATTTAGGCAAAAGGAAAAAATGTGTTGATCAATCAATCACAAACATTATTAATGGAAAATGCGATAAAATGCATCTAATGCAAAGGTTTCCAAATATAATTAATTAGACGATTCTCTTCTATACCTATAATTATTTTATACAGGATATTTCATAAAATATTGGTATAATTATACATTCAAAAATTACCTAGAGAGATAAAGTTTCACTTTAAAAAATTATGTCTAGGAAGCGATGTAGATAGCTGATTTAAATTTGGTACACGCTACAAAGACGTGAGAAGCAATTTGATTTATCTGGAAACATCTCTTTTCCTGCGTCAGTGACGTACGACGAAATTTGACTCCTTCTTTTTAAAAACATTTTTTCCTCTTATTATGCTTCTCAGAAAAAAAACCAATTCCAATTTTTCTGAAAATAGTAAAATTTCTGAGAAAGGATATTCAGTTTGCTGGTATAAAAAAATATCGAATTGGCTGTAGGTTGATTCAGAACTTATCTAAAAAAAATTGAATGTACAGAGGATAAATACAATTTTGTAAAAAAAAATCGAAAAGGGCAGTTCCTGATTTATAAGAATACACTTCTGCACGACACTGGAAACTGATATATTGTAAATCTTGACATATAACAAATGGAAAGAAATTCATAAGGAAAGAAATAAATAACATATAAATATTTTGAGGCCGTCTTACCCAGTTTCTAGAAACTAACACACATGTTTCTGCATGTTGTCCGTTTTGAACTCGTAAGTTATTGGCAGTAACTATGATACGTTTGCGTAAATTATCAGTATATACGCTTCATTTTTTAAATATCCCCACAAAAGAACTCCGCATGATTTATTTAAAGTCAGGAGATCGTGGCGACCATGGTAGTGGTCCTCTTCCTTCAATTCCTTGATATTAATGTTTGGACGTACTTGCACTTGGACGGATATAATTGAGCCTTGTGTATGATACGCCACACTGCTGCAATAAGCTGTGGACGTCCTGGGCCTTCATCTCTTCCACGATTCTGTTTCAGATTTTCCTCACGTTGCACTACACTTGCACTCACTGCACACCGCTGTAAAAGTAGCTGCATTTGGCACATGTTTACCGGGAAATCGTTCTGCTAAAGAATTTTCACATCAGCATAAATTAAAACTCTATTTTTCAAGACTTTTTTATTTTTTAAGGAGGTGACTAAAGTTTGTGAGAATTAGGTAACATTTGAAATTCTCCCGTCTCTGCTTTTAATCAACTCAAGTACTTTAGACATTTACCAAATCTAAATGAACAATAAGCACAGTTTATATAAATGCAATTAAATTAGTTTCTAAAATGTATGAGCAAGCTTCTATTTTTCTATGAGCAGAAAATTGATTTTTTTCACAAACAATCTATTTTTAAGAGAACAAGCAACTTTTTTTGTGTAATATCGACAGATGATTGAGAAATTTTGCGTTTTGCGTTTTTCCGTCTCTAGATTTCTTCAAATTGTGAGGGTCACACCCTCCTGTACGCTGTTCATATAGCGTTTATTTAAATCAGATTTTAGGAAACTGGGAAAATAATTTTTTTTCTTCAAATTTGATACATTTAGTGGTTAAACTAAGTAATTTAGAGGTAAGTTTAGTTAAATTGTTTTATTTTAGCCTTAAAATTTTGTACCGAGTCATCGTAATTCTACGTGCATGGAACATTTAAACATTTTACATGTATAATCAAAATCAACGGAGTAAATAAAAGTTATACCATTCTCGACTACGCCCCGCGCTACCCAATCCACTCTCTTCACCTTTCTCAAGGATCATTTGGTACCCAGACAATTAAGTTTTTTGTCTTCATGGACGAGAGCGAATTAATTAATGGAGGGAAAAGTTTCCACTTCCAGCAAATTTCGCCAACTGTAACATTTTCTATTATTTTCATCATAAACTGTCATTATTAGAAGCTCAATTCAAACTTGTTAATCCTAGATAATGATGAAAATAGCAATAATATTGCTGTTTTGCGAAATTCACTAAAAGTTGAGATCTCCCGCCATAAATAATTTCAACTAAAACATGATTCGCGTGAATATTTGCGATGGACAAGGCTTTATACAGAGGTCAACAATCGACGTGCAATGAATTGTATGCGAATGACTTAGAGTGAAAAAACACTTGAATATCTATTTGTGTTTTTCTTCTTCTAAAAATGCCTGTGGCATATAGTACTGTGGAAAGTTGTTCCCTCAAAGCATAGAAGTTTGATTGGAAAAAAGAAAACTTACCACAGAGACCTTAAAGATAATACAATTTTTCAGCGGTTTATATTCGAATGGTTAATTTTGGCGCCTTTATGGGAACTGAAATTCAAATTTCAGATTTAAATGAGATGGATGGAATTTATTTACAAATTTACGGGTAGAAAATTTTAATGGGAAAAATTTTACTACAGTTGAAATTTATTTTAGGTTGGCCGATGATTAGTTGTTTAGAAATATCGTGGAATTTGTTGTAGAATCTATATATATATATATATTTGTATTAATAAATTTGAGAAAATAGTTTGCCAGGAACACATTGGACAACCACTAAAAATTAATTTCGCAAATACGTATAACATTTTAATCATCCATATAAAGTCTTGGACTATATTATTCATTTTTCCAGATTCCGAATTTATTTTTACAATAAAATTTGCTATAGTCTGTTTGGAAATGTTAGAGAGTAATAAAACCCCGAGATAAGAACCGGCCATGGGCGTGGTAATATTTCGTTTCAGGTAATTATCGGATAACACTAATGCTAACAGGTAATGGGTGTACATTAGTATATTTTACTGGATACATCATAGGGCAGAAGCCAGTGTATTGTGACAGATCAATCCAGTCTTAGAGCTGAATATACGAAGACGTGCTAGTGCAGTAGAGTAGAATTCGACTTGTGTTTAGTGACTATTGTGCCAGTGGATATAATATTGTTTGGGTAAAATGTCGAGCTTATCAGATTACGTACCTGCTAAACGCGTGAAAATATGTGCGCTGTCTCAGAATGAGAAGATTATTATATTCCATTTAATGCATTGAAACACCAAAATTCTACCAACAATGTTGACGACATCGTGGAAAAGTGTTCCAAAATGACAGGGATTGGAAAATCGACTATCTACAGACGTTTAAAGGAAACAAAAAATGAACAAGATACTGTAAATCCCCCAAAATCATCTACAGGGAGGTCAAAAGTCGTTATAGATGATTTCTTGAAAAATGTCATTCGCAGAAAAGTACACTCATTTTATTTTAAAAAAGAAATACCAACGCTAAACAAAATTTTAAGTGAACTCTCAGAGGACAACGATTTGCCAAAAATCAGTAGAAGCAAATTATGCGCTGTCTTACGAGAGTTGAATTTTTGCTGGGAAAAGCAGAACAAGAGGTCAGTTCTTATCGATAAAGATGAAATTATTCGTTGGCGAAGATCCTACTTAAGATCAATTAGAAAATTCCGTGACGAAGGGAGGAATATTTATTATCTAGACGAAACTTGGGTCAACGAGGGATATACTGTAACAAAAGTATGGCAAGATAAAAATGTAAAAAGTTTTGGACAAGCATTTTTGGATGGACTTTCAACAGGGTTCAAGGCACCTTCAGGTAAAGGGCGAAGATTAATAGTGACACATATAGGTAGTTCCAGTGGTTTTGTACTACGATTACCACCGTATCACTGTGAACTTAACCCAATCGAATTAGTCTGGGCGCAGGTAAAAGGAGATGTAGAGCGAAATAATACGACATTTAAATTAAGTGACATGAAAATTTTATTAAAAAATTCCTTGGAACGAGGAACTGCAGATAACTGGCAAAGATGTATACATCATGTACAAAAAAAAGAGGAGAAAATGTGAGAACTCGATAATTTAATTGACGTTACTGTGGAACCTATGGTTATCAATCTAGGAGACGAAGATAATTCATCAGAATATTCAGAGGATGAATTTTAATATACCTACTTTTTTATTTTCTTTATTGTACATTAATACAACACTACATTTACTCACCATAATTTGAATTTTCAAAATACAGATATTTTTGTGTGGAATAAAAGTCTATTTATTAAATTTAAATAAATATTTTGATAATAATATTGAATAATTTTATTTGAAATACTAAAAACCCTCTTAACCTGGTTATGATGCTTAAAGTAGCCTCTAGTTTTGAAATGCTGTATTTATATGGTTTACTTATAAGAGAAATGGACAGATAAATTGAAGCGGCATAGACAAAGACGGATTGTCGGAGATTAAATTTTAGCTACCTGCTACAAATTAGTACGGTTCGATCACACAAAGTTTTTTAAAAGTACTCCTCATCTATACCGATAGTACATAATATAAAAATATTGAATATAAGCACCAGTACTACATTTATTTACGATTTGCATACATAATAAGCTTTTATTACTCTCTTTCATTTCTAAACAGACTATAGTCAAAATATAAAAACCGGGAGAGCATCCAGCAAAGTTAATAATAAAATAGTTTCTGTATTACATTTGTGGTGTTTGTAAATAATATTACAAATTATATATTATTATTTGTTATTTCAGGTTTAAGATAATGTGTTTTTTTGTTTTTTTTAGTATTTCAATAAATATTTTATTGCGAATTTCCTTAATAATCACTGTATGTTTTTATACACTGGAGTAATTTTATTTAAAAATGTTCAATTCCAGGTCTTCCAAAGGTAATTAACACAATACAAAACATTTACTTATAGCTATTTTTTTATAATATTTTTATTTACTACATTGCAAATGTTTTATTTTTGGAGCGTCGCTCATTTACAAACATTTCCCAGTTGTAATCCAACGTTGGGAGTCCCCTGTAATTAGTAATTTTTTACGACAGTATGCACGTGCGGCAATACGGCTTTGTTCTCAAAACATCAAAGTACCAACAGAGAGTTATAATAATAATATAAGCAAATGTGAAAATTCTAATCCGAATTAATGGCGAATGCGCCAGTTTTAATTAAAACAAAACCAAGAGGATGTAACAAATATATTTTTGTAACATAGGTAATATTTTTCATTAAACTTAATTAATTGAACCATATTTTTCTAACAAATTTTATATTTAAATACATACCATAGATAATACAAGTAATTTGTAGAGAATATTTCAAAAGTGCATGACGATATTGTCAGAGCTGATAAAACAATGATAAGTGAGTTTACGTAGTATACGTATCCTAAAACCAGCCATTGTAATATAAATTTAAAAAAGCAAATTTTGGATGTAACCGTTCCAAAACATAACATATATCTTTTTTTATATATTTTTAGGTATTAACAACATTGTGTGAAACTAACTAACGGACTAAAGCCCCGACCAGCGTTGAATTACACCCACAATATCTACCCATATATTCTATATTATTAGCTTTTGTAATATTTTTTACTGTATTAGAAAGGTATTTTAAGCTAATATAAATCAAATCTTCTACAATTTCTATCAATGAAGTCATATGTATGCTCTCTAATATCAAACATCTAGGTATGCTAATGAACAATTCCACCGACAAAGTTCTATTCAATAATTGTCTAAAACAATTAATCTAATACAATTTACTAATCTGGTTTAATGAAAACATAAATATCTAAAATAAAATAAAATCTATGAATATCTAACTCCACTTTTGAAGCTGTGGGAACTTGAAAATTCAACCACAATAGATGAGATCTGACCTATTTCTGTATTTTTAGGATTGCTTCTTCAGGTGGCCTCCTTTAAGTTGAGTCAAATATCTAACTATAAAAGTTGATATACCAAGAAGTCTAAATTATTTGAAATTAAATATCGACAATGTCAAAAGTGGCTTTAACCTGTCCATGAAATTTAAATTAAACATGACAACCTGGTCGGGGCTTTAGTCCGCAGAGTAAAAAATAACATTGAGTAAGTTCAAACTCAGAGTGAATTAATTTGGTGTTGAATTTTGAGTAAATTTAACATTATAACAAAGAAATGAGTTTATTTACACAATTGGTTAGATAAACCAAATTATGTGTAAGTAAGAACATATTGTATAAAAATAACACCAATCGTTGTAGATATTACACAATTGTTTAGTAAGTGGAAGCGGGAAAACAAAGTTAGGAACGAGCGCTGTTGTAACTTTTCTATGTATGATACAAGTCACTGCAGGCAGTGGACGATAATCATAAGTGTATTGTTCTAATCCGATCATGGACTGCAATTGTAAATACATTTTCAAATTACAATTTGCATAAAAAGGATGGTGTAAACTGGAAAGTGAGAATTTGTGTCATGAAGTTGTGGTAGAAATAGGTAAGTAACAATGGCCGTCTTCATCCGATACAAAAAAAAAATGATTTCCTCCTTATTTCAGAAAACCTATCTTGTGCGTGTCATTGTATGTTTACCATTTCATTTGATCCTCAACTAGAGCCGTTAGAACTTTATCAGTTATACAACACCAATGAGTATTTTGTGACACCAAAGGACATGTCTTGTTAAATTTAGAAATAATGTATTGTTTAATAATATAATAAAATAAAACATCTTCACATACTGCGTCATGTTATTATCTACAAATATAATCTCAACCTTTATTTTATTCAACTTGTTATAGCAAACTTTTGTTTCAAATAGTACGTAGTTAGTAGTAGTAATATTATAATATAATAATTATTATTATTTTTATTGTTATCGTTGTTATGGTTGCTTCCACAATTCCATTAAACCTATATTGTGTACCACCTAAACAGGTTTTTTTTTAAAGACTGTAATTTTTATGACGTAATTATTTATAATAACTTTATTATTATCTATTATTATCATCAATTTAATTATAATTAATTGTAATTGTATTAATGTAATTAATAGTAATAATAATAATTATTATAAATACAGGGTTAACTACTTAGTACAAATATTTTAAGAGGGGATAGGAAAAATTCAGAATTAACGGTATCACGCTTCAAAAAAGTCCAAACTTATTTATAAAGCGAAAAAAAAATTATTTTCAAAACCTTATTAACCCCTATTTTTTCGGCGACTATGCCGCCTGTCAGCTGCGAGGATAGGTATATTCTGCCAAAGTCAAAGTTGTCAAAGATAGTGACAGAGCACCGCGTTGCCACGTGTAACGATTTACGGCGCTTTTAAAGAAAGTTTTATTTACGAAATACTAGATTATTTAATGAGAAACACGATATGGTAGCACTTAGAGTAAAACCTACCTTACTGATACTTTCAGGACTGATATTTGGAGATTTAAAGAAAGTTGAATTATTTTCTTTTTTCTAACTTGTTTACATTATAACTTGTCGTTGTAAAAATTGTTGTACTTGCTGAGGATCTCTTGGTTTCCCTCGACTATTTCTTAAATACAAAAATACTTTTTTTCTGTAGGTATATCTATTATAGTTTAAAAATGCTTTATTTTTATGTCACTAAGTAAAAAAGAAGTTACAAGGAATTTTAAAAAGTATGAAATTGGTTCTTTTTTATTTTCAAGTTAGGTACATACGTAATTAAAACTCCAGCACATGTAAAACAATATTCGTGGACGTTGTACAATTCGTACAAATGTACGATGATTTGGCATATTCTCTATTTGGTTTATTTGGAAAACGTCTTTGATATTCTGCTGCTGCACGATATGCACTTTCGTCGCACTTCCAATAAATTAGTACCATATCCGTAATTTCCGCGATTATACGAATTTGAATGTGCGAAAAGCAAATACTGAAAACTAATTTCAAAATATTTGCGAAATTTTAGACAGATTTTCCGATGCTGGCGCCATCTGTAGGTCATTAGCGCAAAGTACACTAAAGTTCGTTCGATTTTTTAACTTATTATAGAATTAAATAATAATACTAATAATAGTAACGATATTAACAATAATTGACCATGTTTGCATATAATAATATTGTAGTATTATTATTTTAAATTTCCCGAGGTGTTTATCGTGCTCTGTAATATTACTTTTTTGACCACTACTGCTGTTTGACATTTGGAGAGTATTAGAAACAATGCAACCAACAATACATAGCATAGGTTTATATCGACTGACAAGTGCTATGTGCGTGTAACTCCGTGTCACGGAGGAAGTGTCAAAACAATCCAAATACAAATAATATTAGGATGAAGATAACCCACGATTGTACACAAAAAGAATGGAATATTGATTATATTGGTTGCCATAAGAATATTTATCTGAAGAATATTAGGTTCTCGGTGGTGGTGGACCGAGGACTGAACGGTTGTATTGACATTGTAATTTTAGTTTTCCGTTTTTAGTGACAGTTTCAGTTTAAACGTTTTATTTATTAAATAATGGATAGTTGCGATATATTGGCACATGTGTAGTTTTTCATAATTTTCTTTAAACGTACGTGGACATATTTTCTAGAGTGAAAGCAATGCAGTGGAGTTACAGTTATCGGTAAAATTTTCTAAATGAAAAACTGCCACGGGTGTATTCGAAGTTTTCTGTTAGTATTTCTTTAAATCAATTTTCTTAAAATAAATGGACAATTTATTAACTGCATCTACGCGAAGTGTGTATTTTGTGGCGAGTAATTCTGACGGACCTGTAATGAGTGAAAATGAAGTTTTGGCAGTTTGGTATGAAGGAACGAAAAACGAATGCAAAATTCTGTAGCTAAACGGATTAACTGTTATATGTCAGGTACTTAGGTATTATTATTAATAAAAATGTTTACTTTCGTTGTTTCTACATTCGGCAACGTTGTGAGAAACGACCGCATGGTAGTTGACATATGTAGCTATCTTGGATGATGACTGATCGACATAGGCGCCGAATTTCCGTAGGAAAAAAGGGTTTTGCCCCATTTTTAAAACATTGAGCTAGAATTCCGAAATAAATTTTTTATTGTCTTTTCGGCCTCTCTAAGCACGTGGTTAAAATTTTTGTACTTAGTCAGAGTTAACCCTGTATTTATAAAATAATAATTTTAATAAATATCATCACTATTTTGAGTTTGATACAACACTAAAATTATATAAATTAACTCATTACCGATTTAAATTATACCTATACATATTGTGAAAAAATATCGAAATAGTGTAATAATATAACAAGATTTTGTGTTTGGAACAACACATAGTTTAGAAAGCTGACTCAAAAATTGTTTAGTATTACCCTTAAAATATTTCTTTAGCTAACAACTAACTAAGCGAACATTACTCAATGAATTGTGTTATTGTTTCAACACAATCAGGTGTCGACTCGTTTTGACAACAGTTGTGTTGATTTAGGGTGAAATTTTATTCAAAATGTTTTATGTATTTATCTAAGTATTTTATTGAAATTTAAAATTCACCTTCAGTAAGCCATTATTGTATGTATTACAAATACATTAAAAGTTTTAATAACTATAACAACTCAATTAAGGTACTCTAGCAAGAACTTTTAGCCATTGCTGTTAACCACAGTTAATTTGGTCACTTGTGACTAGTGTCAATTGAATTGTTTATCTGTCGTCTATTTTATACAAGTTTTTTACTAGGACAATTGTATTTTTACATAACACTAGTGAATTTTTGTCTCAGTGTAGATATAAAATCGAATGTTTCTCAACAACGCCTTTCTATTGTCAAAAATGTTTGTCAACTGTTTGGCAACTGCTCCTCAGGCAATTTTTCGGAAAAGCATCTAACTGTTCCTGCGGCACTTCCAAACATTCCTCTAAAGTCAACAGCATATCTGTGTATTCACTGTCGGTATGTTACCAATATTATAATGTAATCAAGCGCAACAAATACAGATCGGAATAAAATCTTAATAAGTACAAAATACACTGAAAGAATAAATTATTATTGATATGATTATTTCATTCACACATAGTTTTACCTATAAAAAGTCATAAATTTAGTCACATGATATGCAATATGATCGACTAGTTTAGGCAAATAAAAAATATTAGCGACTATTTAATTCGATTGTATAAGAGTGCTATGATAAGTGTCAAAATTTGACGTAAGATTAAGTTAAATTTAAAAATGTCTCGTTTTGGTTCATGTTGTAAATAAATCCCAAAAAATACCTAAAAGAGTAAAGAGTCTGTCTGAAGACAATTTATGTCTTTTTGTTGGCAGAAGAATTATGCATTTTGTGCGACTACTCCAACTGTCGTGTTAGTTGAAATACTCAAAGATAGAACATGTGTAAAGAAAGTGGCGAGGAATATAAAGAGTATACAATTAAGTTGGTGTGTAATTCAATAGCGAAAAATCTCCAGGAATTCACTAACCATAAACGAAAGATAAATACATTTGAGGATATCGAATTCCAAAGTGCCAAGCATGCGTATAATGCAAAAAGGCGAATTCTGCAAAGCTGTCCTCAAAAGAGGAAGGAAAGTTCAGAAGCACTTACTTTAGATGAATGGAATGCTATTGCAGATAGTTATGATGAGAATGCCACAGACGGCCGTCAGAAGAAATTTTTTCAGATAGTATCTGTAGAGTTGGCTATGCGAGGAGGAGAAGGTATCTGTTGTAAAATCGATTATTTTAAGAGAGAGATCAAGAATTATGGAACCTATTCTGGCAGGATCGAATATAATCCTTGCTACAAAAACTTGCCAAGATCGTTGCCCTGTACGTATTTTCTTGAAACTTCTTAGCCATCGACCTACATACATAATCACGGATTGCTTTTTCTTGACTCCAAATCCGTATTGGAAAACAGGGATCTACATGGTACAAAAATTGTCCTATCGGAAAAAATGAATATTCGAAATGGATGAAAACAGATGCAGAAAGTATTGGTTTGGATGTAAAGAAAAGATAAATCATGAATTATTCTAGTCGCTCTACAGCCGTTTCACAACTAGCAAAGGCTGGCGTGCAGCAACAGGAGCTGATGAAAATAACGGGGCACGACAACGCATCATGTATCAAACCTTACCTCCAGCTCGATGGGAAGCACCACAACGGAATTATGAATCGGGTGCCACAGTTAGAAGAAACAGAGGCACCAACTTCAGCGCCGCATGTCATACAAGAAACGATAGAAAAGGCGATACCAACAAGAGTTATTTCTGGTGCTGGTGCAAATATCACTTACAATAATTGAGTTTTCAATTTCAAATAATAAATTATTATATATTTGAGTTCGTGTTGTTTAGAAGTAATTCGTGGTTGTAGACATTATATTAAATTAAATGTTGATAACATATATGAATGATTGCCTTGCTTTGCTAAAAAAGGCAAATATGACAGGAATTTTACCGAATGATTTTATTCTGTTCACAAAATAATCTTCCTGAATATCACTCGACTACGACAAAAAGCGACTATTATTTTCTTTAATTTATCTCGAGCAGCTTGTATCTCGGGACAATTCCATTCGACCATATGAACATTCTCGGGAGTTATTCAAATCAGGGAATCAGAGCAAAGCTCGAGGGAGTTATTCTTTGATTATTAATGTTCATATGATCTCATCAAATCGTCTCGAAATACTCTCGATATAATTATAACGAAAATAGTAGTCGGCTATTTGTCATAGCCTTGGGATATTATCTGCGAATAAACAACATATCGTAATTTATGTTATACAAAATATAATATATCAATGGAAGAGTTCGGTGTGTGACATATGTGTGTGATAAATAATTGCTACTAAAGAGATTTAGCCTGGTTGATTTTTTCCCTTTTTTTTGCATTTTTGTCGAAAACTGTGTATTATTAACATCACATTTTTTTTGTGAAAATAAATTTTACATAATATCTAGACCGAGAATGGAAATAACTTAAATAAAAGTTACAGAATAAAATGTCGACGTAAGTGCGCCCATTACATTGTACAAAAAAAATAATATCAGCGCATTCAGCGCTACCAAAAACGTACTTATTTATTTATTATTTATTTAAATTCAGCGTCCAACGGATCCCAGTTACAGGACAAGGAAAAAAATAAGCACTTCAAAATATATAAAGTAAACAAAGACAGAGAAATAACTAGAATGAGAACAAAATATCAATAATAGACCAAGTTTGTTTTTGTAGAACGTCCTTTTACAAATCCGTGTTGATGTTGGGATATATAATTCTCGACATGAGAGTAAAGGTGATTGTGCATAACTATTTAAAATTTTTTTGAAAAATTGGACTGTAATTAGTTTTGAAATTCTTTTTATAAACAGGATAAATCCTAGATAGTTTCCAAGCCTCTAGAAAGACAATAGATTTAAGTATGGTATTAAAAATAATTTTTTCTACGTTTATGCAAAAAACAAAACTTTATTGAACTATATTTAGTGGAAAAAGTGATTCTTTATTGCACTAGGGCAATAAAATGTTTATTGCATTCATCTGTCATTCTATTACAGCGTTTTGTCATGACAAACATAAACGTTCAAATCACCGTCATATTTTCCCACACTTAGTGTCATCTAAATAAAACATTTTTTGGTTTTTGCATGAATGTAGAAAAAATATTGTATGCAACTCGTACAAAAAGTGCTTGTTGCACTCGACGTGTTGTCCTACTCGGCCTGATTGTGCATAACTATTTAAAAATTTTTTGAAAAATTGGACTGTAATTAGTTATTATTTTTGAAATTCTTTTTATAAACAGGATAAATTCTAGATAGTTTCCAAGCCTCTAGAAAGACAATAGATTTAAGTATGGCATTAAAAATAATTTTTTCTACGTTCATGCAAAAAACAAAACTTTATTGAACTATATTTAGTGGAAAAAGTGATTCTTTATTGCACTAGTGCAATAAAATGTTTATTGCATTCATCTGTCATTCTATTACAGCGTTTTGTCATCATGACAAACATAAACGTTCAAATCACAGTCATATTTTCCCACACTTAGTGTCATCCAAAAAAAAACATTTTTTGGTTTTTGCATGAACGTAGAAAAAATATTGTATGCAACTCGTACAAAAAGTGCTTGTTGCACTCGACGTGTTGTCCTACTCGGCCTGACGGCCTCGTTGGACAATTTCACATCGCATGCAGTAAACACTTACTTTTTGTACTTGTTGCACAAATAACTATTAAAGGTTTAGCAAAAGCTGTTATTAAGCCTGGTCTCATTGTAAAATTGCCTTTAATTTTCTTGATAGCATGTATTATATCATTTTCTGATATTTCAGGAATGCACAGTAAGTCATGATTTATAATGGTATTATAGTTGGATGAAGGGGTAGAACTATTAGAAAAAGCTTTCGAAAGGCAGCCACTATGTGGTGAAGTGAAAATGCTTTAGCAGAACAATTTTCTGGTAAATATGTGCCAAATGTAGCTATTTTTACAACGGTGTGCAGTGAGTGCAAGTGTAGTGCAAATGCAGGCATGACACGGGAAATTTGCAACCAAATCATGGAAGAGATGGAGGTCCAGGGCGTCCATGACGTATTGCAGTAGTGTAGCGCATTAAACATGAGGCTTAATTATATCCGTACCATGTACAGCGTGTGCAAGCGTTAATACCAGGAGATTGAACGAAGAGGACCGGTACCATGGCCGCCACAAAGTATATTGCACCGAAGTGGACACTATTGATGATTTACGCAAACGTATCATAGCTGCTGCCAATAACTTAATTCTAATTCTATTAATAATTAAAACCCTGTGAAAATTAGCCATATCTGTGCTCATGGCTAAATTAAAAATAATTTAATACTCGCAAAATGTAGTCTCTAAATACCTATTAGGGTGTGCCAAGTGTCAACTAAGTAGCTTAATAGATTAAAAAATTGTTTTTTTGTTTAAAACTTACCCTATATCTATAAAACAAAGCCGTTGCGGATCCCATGTATATATGAACTTTTTGTCATAGATTAACCCCTTAAAGTTTGTGCACATACTTAATTAACACCCTGTATTATGAATACTTATGAAGCGACTTAAGTTCAGTTTTAAATTTTAGAGGCATTTGACATACTTCGATGCAATAAAATTAATGTCATAAAATTTAGGTGCACTTCAGAACGTATAGCGCATTAAAGCACAAATTTTCAAGGAGAAATTTATAGATCATCCAAGTAAGCTAGCCACTGTCTAATTAACTGGAAAATGAGAAAACTTTTTCATTTAAAAGCTGTTAATACTGCTCTACTGTAGTAAGAGCGAGTCATTCTGGTATTCATACAGGTTTATAATTAAGATCAGTTAGAATTTCTAACAGCATATAAGTAATAGCAAAAGTGTATGAAATTAATAAACTAGTGGGAGATGTTTATTAACACAAAATATATAGGTATATTTTCAAATATCTCTGAAATGCGATGCTTAGCTGTTATTTTGAGTATACTTGTCCTTCTGACGTCTTCACAGGTAATAAAGCAAAATTTGTATATAACGTAACGCTAGCTTTCAATAGTTTCTACTGCAATGTAGAACGCTACGTGACTGGCCAGTCCGACATGTAGTAGCGAATGGCCGCTGGATGTAGCTTTGCTACTTCGCTAAAATTTGGAGTTACGTTTTTTAGTATCGATAGTATCTGATCTGTTCACATACAATTTGCTTTTGAGATAACGCCACAAAAAAAATTGATATGGTGAACTATGATAGCCATTCGAGCGGCTTCGACTTGAGACAACTACAAGTTGTAGAATGGCATATATTTCACACGAGCGAAAAGTTTGTAGTAGACTACGGTTCGCAGGTTCACAGTATGTTAGAATAACATTCTAACACAGTATGCTGGAATGACATGTATTACAATCTAATTTTTAGTTGTGGAACGTGTACTTTCTAAAATCGTGTTAAAGGTAATTTCTTATATAGAGGCGAATTGCCCTATTTCAGCGTTTTTTTTCTTTTCAACTAGAAATACAGGGTAATTGGAAGGAAACCCCCAATATTCTAAAGGAGTGCTCAAGGGAGCAAAAGTGAACAAAAAAGCCTAATAAATATATAGTCGAATATCAGCGGTTACTGAGATAGCAATGAAAATATTTTTACCCGAGTTAAATATTGTAATGCATCAGTAGAGAAAATTGTTTATTCTGTAGGTATTATAAATTATAACGTTGATTAAAAATCTAATAAACTGAAATTAATTAATCAAGTTTTCAAATATACTTACCACCGTCTGCCTCGATGCATGCAATAGCTCGTTTGTGGATTGCACGGATAGCTCGTTGAAGTGTACGGTGATTAAGAGTGCTGCACAATTGACAATCCGATCAAATAGCGCCTCTCTTGTGTTCACTTTTGTTGCATATACAAATGATTTAAACTATCCTCAAAGGCAGTAATCAAGGGGATTCAAACCTGGTGACCTTGGAGGCCAATTTTGGAAACCACCACGGCCAATCCAGCCTTGTGGAAAGCGATTGTTAAGATGATTGATCATCATGCTGAAAGTACATGCTTTGTCTAATATCTAATGGGACATCGTCCTGTAGATCTGTAAAATTATTTTCTAAAAATTCTACATATCTAGTTCTAGTAAGACGACCTTCTAGCACAACTGGACCAAATAATTGATTATTAATCATACCACACGTTAATGTTGAACCTATGTTGAAAGTTACTTTCCACCGTGGTGTGCGGATTTTCATCTGATCAACGATGTTCATTGTGACAGTTCATTGTGACTCCATCACAAGTGAATTTAGCCTCATCAGTGAACAAAATGTATCTGTAAAGTGAATGTTTTGCGTTTGTCCAGTTACAAAAATGCAACCGCAAATCACAATCACTGTCCTGAAATCCAGGACGCGCTGAATATCGAAAGGTTTTAAACTATTTTTGTGAATGACTTGTTATACCGTAGTTTGATTAATTTGGAGACGGCTTGCAATGCGTTTTATACTTACACCCAGGCTACGTTCTACCATATTTAGAATTCCTTCTTCCAGTGCTAGACCAGGACCAGCTTGCCTCTCAGATGTAATTCTCACACTAGGAAACATTTCAGTTTTACGTGCATTGTTGAAAACTTTCTGGAATACATTTCTAACGGCATTCTTCTGTTCGGGAAGCGACGTCGACATTCAGCAACTGCACGATTAGCGCTACCGTTGCAATACCGATAAATAAAAACAATATCAGCATATTCTCGATAACTAAATATGGCAGGCATTACGAAATTATGTGTGTACAATACCGACTAACCGAACGTACATGTAACAATAAATGTGACAGTTATAAATCACAAACGTCAAAATAAATGTGACAATTAGTAATCACTAACGTGAGTTTGGTTTAGAATACACGACCTATCTAAAATAAAATATCAAATAATAACAGTGGAAAAATAGCATTAAAAATATTTTCATTGCTATCTCAGTAACCGTTCATATTCGACTATATATTTATTAGCCTTGTTTGTTCACTTTTGCCCCCTAAACACCTCATTCGAATATTGGCGGTTCCTCCGCAATCACCCTGTATATATGAATTTTACTTCTTTACTTTAGGCTTGTGTGTCATCCTTATATTTTTCCATTTGAAAACCTTTGTTAATAGGGAAGAAACAATGAAAGTGTTGACTTTGAATTATATTATATTTCCGAACGTTTACCCACATCCTTCTAGCACCTTATACCCATTTACATATCAGTTCCATCTAGTTTCCTTAAAAATATCTAAAATTTCAATGCCTAGTATATTATATATACATATTATTTAAATTTGAATGTTACGTATTCTGAGGTTGAGTTTTGTCGTATAAATATTCATATAATATACAACAGACTTTTCTCACCACATCAACAGTTATAACCAACCTTGTTTTGAATAATAAGTTCAAAGGCACAGATGAGAAAACTACTTGACTATGCTGTTTATATATATATCAAGTATATCGCATCTTTACAAAAATAGATGTGCAAAAAACGTGTACAAAATATCTACAAAATATAGGAGAATTCGTTTCAGGAAATCCCATCTTTCTATTTCGATAAATAGCTTTGCTAGCGCGCATGCAGATGCGTGTATTTCATGTTGATAATCAAGTTTCATGTCACTGTATGATGACGTGACTAACACTTGAATATTTCGGCAGGATATCATCAAGGGAAGATTAGCATACCTGGATGTACGTTCATGTATGGATTAGTTAATATTTTAATAAGAGTAGTTATTGCCGTGCTTAGCGTTTCAATAAATCTGTTTTAGTAACTAATTGCGTAGTCTACAAACACAGAATAGACATTAATCTGCTTTTGAAGGCATGATTTATCAAAATAATATCTAATGATCCACTACCATCCTCTTCATTCGAGTTCGAAATTTGTTTCTGTAATTTGTAACATTTATAAAATAAAGAAATGAGTTTGTTGTTAATATGTTAGCAGCTAACACCCAGCAATTTATCTAAATAGTGGGGTAATCTGCCTGGAAATAAAAGATGTTGTGGTGAAAACTACCCGACATCATAAAATTAATTATTTAAAGTAACTGCTCCACTGCTGTTAGTCATAAGAATAAATTTTTTTGTGCATTTAGTAGCATCGTTTCATAAATTGACATTATGAATGTTACAGAATGATGTTAAGAAAATCTAAAGGTAAGTTTTATGTTTAATAATAAGAAAACAAGTTTATATAAACATGGATCCGGTAATGCCGGTTGTTTAAAATTTTCTCTTAAATACTATAATCTTCATTTATCGAAAACCCATCGAGATATTGACATGAGATTTGGTACACAACAGTGTGTAGTGAATGGATACATGTATAAATTTCTCTTGTAATAAGCATCAGTGACGTTCGTGCCATTAAATATCGATTTTAAGCAAAAAAAATTGTACACCTCTGATTTTTGGACGAAATCTTCCCAAACACCCTTTCTGGTAAATGAGATAATAAGAATATAGCTGCTGCTCTTGGAGAATTTTCCATACATTAACATGGTTCATATTCCTTAATTTATTTGCTAGATATCTTGTACTTATTGTAGGATTTTGTTCAACCGCTTGTAAAATACAAGATTCCCTGTTACTTCCCTTGCTTCAAATTTCCGTTTACTTTTCCATATATAAAATGTATGTCAGTTATGTTATCCTTTTTTGTTTAAGTCTGACATGTAATTTATGACGAACTGACTCATGTCACCTATTATTGTTTTTTAATTAGCATTCCAAAGTTGGTATATTATAATGATTAATAAATTAATTTTTATCTCGATGACGGTGTGTAAAAAGTCCAAGAGATAGTTTTTAAGCAAAATTAACATAACTTTAAAAGAGCGATATCAATTTGTTTAAAAATCAGTAGCGTATAATATTATTTTTCTAAAAATGAGTATTTAACGATACAACCGCCACTGATGCTAGTATATTACAAGAGAAATTTATACATGTTAAAGTAGCCCTTCACTGTACACTGTTGTGTACTAAATCTCAACTCAATATCTCGATCGGTTTTCGAGAAGTAACGGCTATGGTATATAAGACAGAAAATTTTGAACAACCTGTATCTCGAACACAAAACATTTTCGGACCCATGTTTATATAAAGTTTTTTCTTATTTTTAAACATAGAATCCACCCTTAGATATTCAGTCTGTAACATCTAACACCCTGTAATATACAGGATGTTACACGTAATTATATAATTACGTTCCTGTATAAAGGGCCCTTTAGACGTGCAGTCTTTTAATTTGTTTTACGTGTACAGTTAGTAAGTCCTCAAGTATGACGTGCTGTGTATTTACACAGATTTATGCATTGAGTGCAATCAATTGCTTGGCTTGAACGGAATTACGATCAGCCGAATTTTTACAGGTTTGTCGCTGACTAAACTGTTGCGTTTAGAGAGTTTAATCGTTTTACTCTCAGTCTTCCGCTTCCATATTGTCGTAAAAAATGGCTAATTTACTCACTGTTTTGCGTGACTTTGTACAGAATTCATTGATTTATACAGAGATCGTCATTATCTTCGGAAGATTATCAACCACCGCTAAGACCATTTACATCTGTTCCACTTTTTGTCTTTTGTAATTACAGTTACAGTAATTGTTGTATAAACGATTCTGAACAATTTAAAGACGATGATAAGCTGAATTATAAAACGATAGGTATAAAGACAGTGAGAAGAACATTAAATAAAAACAACTTGAGGTGAGAATTTACTTTTACAAAAACTTAAATAATAATGCCAAACCTTAGAGCGTGTCGTACCCTACGTTTTTGTTTATTATCGACCCGATATAATGTGTAAATTTCAACCTTCAAATAAAATGCTTAGACCATGGAAAATCTACGTGAAATAAGGATTCCAAATCTGCAAAAATCATCAAGAACCGTCAATCCAATCTCAAGTTATAGCATTTTAAAAATGTTGCTACCCAAATTTTATGTTGAGTAGTGTGTACAACACCTAAGGGCTTTAATCCAAAAACTGACAAAAACGCCTAGAGATATTGATGTTACCTTAGTAACGAACCATATTGCAACGACCAAACAATTTTTTTTGCGGAAATTTCACTCATATAAACTTTCTGATTTTTTGCATGACTTCATTGATCACCCCGTATATAATAAACCAATGGTCCTACGATAAATATACGTCTTGCAGCTTAATCCGAAAGAACTAGCTCTTAAAATTTGCAAGCCACGTTCAAAAATTTGCATTCCTGTTGAAAATATTGAACTTTAAATTTTGCATAAAAATCTCTATGTGTAAATTTGAGTGGCCAGCAGCTTATATTATTACTCTATATCTTACTTACAATTGATTAATTAAGCAAAAAACGTAATGACAAAGTTAAAATTCGTTTTTCCCTAAAATAAAAAATGATACTGCTTATTTTTGGAAAAATATTAAGAGTCATAATTCTCCTGGTAACTCTTCGTCCGTTGTTTTACACAAAAGTTCCATAAGAGACTGTTTTAGAGCAATAAGTTTTATTCAAGAATATATACAAATTTGCTAATTTATCTTCAATGGGGCAGAGGTTACAGGAATTTTAATATTTTAGTTAAAGGTCAAGATAACTCCTTAAAATTCAAGAAAACTCATTATCTTCATTATTTCAGAGTTTACAAGTTAATATATTGTACATTTATACATAAATAGGCAAACGTTTACTAATTTTGAAGCTATTCAATTATGAAAACTAACCTTAGGAGAAGGTGAATGTGTAACAAATGTATAAATTTCATTTTTATTTTATAAAAACTAATAAGGAGAAAACATAGCAAACGAAAAATCTTAACAAAGCGAAATTAACTGGGCTTGTTTCTCTTGGGCCGGTAGGGTCCTGCTTCTGGCTACAGCTTCAGTCAGTCAGTCTCCACAGAAGATATGGGAATTGCCTCTAAATCCTCTTCGTCATCTTCATTTAAAACGGCTGATAATTTTGACATAATCATTCATGAGTAACTCATCGCTGCCTTTTTACAGGTGCACCTTCCACTGCTACAATCTTTCGTGCATCTACAAAATATGAGGTCCAAAAATATTGCCTTCTTTGGCTGTTCATGAAGGTTACTGTCACTGTTATGTCGCGAAACATATTTAGCTTCATGTAGTGACTTTAATCGGTTGACCAGTTGTTGCTTAAAAGAAAAACATTAGATTGGGGATAGCTCCCGTATAGTAGAAATAGTACGTTGACATATTTACTGGACTGGATGTAACGTAATAATCCTAAGGAAACAGGTTTATTAAAAACGTAGTGCGCATTTCAATGTAAGATGTAGCGAACTGGACAGGAAATTGCGCCGAATTTTTTTCTCTGAAACGAATTGCTAGAACGAACGTGTTGGAAATTATTTATCAGGTAGACGTTGTTTCGTATGATAAATGTACTTAGAACATTTTCTGGAATTTTAGTTGCAGACATAAAGAAACCTAGAACTTTAAATTATTCATTGTCAGTCTTATTACCTGCTCTCTGAATAATTTTACAATTTCAGTAACCACCACAAAAGTTATTCCCATTTTTTTATTCATAAGTTAGGTTAGGTGTTTTTTTTAAATGAAGCACCTTATATATTTTTACATGTTCGAATATGTTTTCAGGTAATTAGGAATAGGCATATCAAATCCCACATTCTCGCCAAATATTTAAAGTGTTCAATAAAAAGAAAATTGATAGCTTTGCGTTTTGTTTGTGTCATCTAATATAAAATTCTGGCATTTTAGGAAAGTTTGTAGATATATATTATATTTAACATTTTTTGTTTCTAAAAATAGCAACCGTAGTGGAGTACAAACTACAAGAAAATATGCTGAACATAAATGTTAAAGTAGTAAAGTTGCTCGGAGTCCCCTCTCTAATGTATGCCATAGAAGACCATCGCACTCCCAACACGGATTCTCTTGTTAACTAGACATCTTCTTGTTCCTAACCCCTATAAAGAGGTGTTTGATACTTCTTCATATAATATAGGTGCGTCCTTAGACAACAATGTCCCGTTTGAATACCTGTCACTAGACGAAGATTCAAGTACTATTTGGATGTATCCTTGCTGAGGTACTCTAGGAACTTCTTAGCAAATTGACAGTTATTTCTTCCATTTTCCGTCTTCTGAATTCAATGCGTGGGTATTCTCCTTAATAATTTGAAAGAAATCTGACAGTGGAAACATACTGGAAGGGCTAGATCCAAAGATATCGAGATCCAATGTAGCTTATCAGTTGACTAAGATACCAGTATTCTTGACGACAAGCATAGTTGTCACAGCCACTTCTTTTAGATACATGTTCCATGGTGGATATAGCATTACTTCCATTGCTATGGTAGGCGTAGTTCGCACAGTTCCAGCAGGCAATCGTTTGTACCTGACTGACTTTTGTGTAGCTGTCGTTTGTTGGACTTACGATCACCAAACGACAGCCCTATAGGCTAACATTAGTCTCATAATGGCAGTGTCTATCCATATGAGCACCTTTGATTTCATTGCCCAGGTTTTACCAATGATACTGCGGCTGCTCATAGGATATGTACACTTTTTTTTTTAGTCTTCTCTTCCAATTAAGATTCCATGTAAGCTTTGCATCAAGGTATTTCACATTCGATGCAAAGCTGAACGTAGTGTTTAGGAGCACTGGTGCACTTATTGGTCTCATTTTTCTCTTTCTTGATTTCTGTCTTCCTGGGGTTGACTGACAGAGCATGGTTCTCACATCACTTTTCAATGGCTCTTAGGGCCGTTTGCATTTTTTGACAAAGGATCCTCTCGAACTTTTCACTAATCAGTAAAGTGAGATCATCGGCATAAGCGATTATAGAGCCAACAATTTCTGATTTAAGGCGGTACAAGGGACTGCTTAGAACCAAGTCCCATTGCAATGGTGACAAATTCCTCTCACAGAGGCATTCGCCACACTGATTTGTAAAGCTCTTTTAGTGAGGATGTTTGATATCCAGCTACAGATGGTGGGATAAACTCCCCTCCCCAGCTAAATTTTAAGGAAGGTCGTTTTCTCAAATGTACTTTCTATGTCTATGGATACCCCCAGGGTATGATTTTTCTGTGTCTGTGGAGTGTATGCATATTAGTTAGGGTGTGACTGTCTATCTCCTAGTGCACTGTCCCTTATGTATCGTTCACATAGTTTCTCCATTGCTTTCAACCGAAACGAAGTCAGACTAATGAGTCGATACGCTTTTGGGGTAGTATAATCCAATCTACCTGTTTTGAGAATGAACACTATCCCCGCTTCCCTCCCAGTCTTCGGAATGTAAAGGCGTGCAAAGCACAGCCTAAACATCCTTTTCAGGTGATGCATTAAAACATCCAAGCCTCATTATAAGAGTATTATTTACAAAAAAATATTTTGTTATCAATTTCAGCTACGATTTTGCAAAAAAAAACATAGAAATGGTGTAAAGAAAGAAGTATGAGTGAATTCGAGAGCTTCTAACCAATATAACATACGAAAAGGAATTATTTTCAAAACAAAGCAAAGACTCATAAAGCTTCTTCTTGGAGTAATTATTACACGTTTCGAACTTCTATTTCCTAAGTGAAATTTTTGTACATAAGTAAGTAATAAATTTCATAAAGAGAAAAAATTAAAGTTATCATGTAAAGATATCAAAAACTTTTAAAATATAATATTTCACTATTTTTTAAGGAAGCTGATGACGATGATTGCTATAATCGGTGCAGAGAAGAACTCATCAATCTGAAGTGACAGCGATAATAACTAAAGCCACTCGACAGTTCCTTGCGTTGGCTGGATACATTGAAGAGATAAATACAGAACATTATAAGAAAGTATGCCAAAGTTCGTTCAAAGAATATTATTTGTAGATCTTCTGTTGCATACATAACTCGAAAATATACGATACAAACAGTTGAATAAATACCTTTGGAAATCTGCAAAAAATAATTTTAACATTTACGCAGTGCCACAGCCACTGTTTTATATTAACATTCAGTATAATTTTGGGACATGGGACTTGGAAATCCATAGCAGAAGGAAATGTCATATAAAATCACATAAAAAATAAAAAAAAATGTAATAACCATTTTAAGTGAAGAAATTCAAACAAATAACCACCAACTAGTAAAGGCCACTAATATACTGTACTGTAGCAATTGCACAATTAATATTTTCTTTTAGTTTCTTATTATTGGCTGTAAAATTTTCTAATTAACATAATAAAATAATAACATATTATTGAGAATTATTCTTTAATTTAATCTCAAATTACACTATTTGTCTATTTTTTATGAAGTACTCATGATGTATGGTAAACCCTAAAAATTAGATAATCGAATGAGAAGTTTTCGAAACATTCGAAGAATTAAACGCTCAACAAGGATTGCTAGGAGTTATCTAAGTGTCTCACACAGTTATCATGAGATTTTATAGGGTGACGTTCGCTTTCGACTTATCGGAACACTGGTTAAGAATCATCTACTTCGAACTTGAGCAATAATCTTTTTGTGTTAAGTTAAAGCAGATTAGTAGAAACTCATACTACTTTTAAAATTCACAATGTGTGAACGTGACTATTTAAAAGCAGATTCATCTGATATGTCAATTATAGATTGAATTATGGTAATGGACTATTTTAATACAAATTACCCATTTGTAAGTGCTGCAGTGAGAGGTGTAAAAATGTAATGGTGTAAGTTCAAATACGAAATCGTTAATACCAGTCAAGTTTTTCCAAAAATGTAGATGCTTAAGTCACTGCAAATATATATGTATTATATTGCAAAATTGATAAAATTAAATGTTTTGGTTTTGGAAAAAAGAGGTTTATGTAGTTTGGCACCTACAACAAAACATTTGTTTTATTATATACCATTAGCCAGAATTTTAACTTAATTAATAATTTAGTTAATTTAAATTTTGTTTGTTTGTGATATTTAGTTTATAACAATCGGTTCGTATAGGTTCATCTAATGCCTTTGCAGTTAAATCTGGTGTACCTCAGGGCTATCATTGTGGTCCATTATTATTTTCTTTATTTGTAAACGATATTGCTTCTGCTATCAAAACGTCAAAATTCCTGTTATTCACTGATGACTTAAAAATTTTCTCTGTTGTAGAAGATGTAAAGGATGCTGTGCTGCTTCAGAGAATAATATTAAAGAATGATGTGAGACAAATAGTGTCCACCTTAATATTAACAAGTGTTTCTCGATCACTTTTAGTAGACTACACAATCAAGTCATTTTCAAGTATCAATTAAATAACACAGTATTAACTAGAAAATATCAAATTAAAGATCTTGGTATACTATTTGACAATAAAATGTGTTTTAATGATAATGTTAATATTGTCTTAAAAGCGCTAAAGATCGGATTTATAGTGAGATCATTCCCAGACGTTTCTGTTCAAACGCTTAAAATGCTGTATTGTGCTATAATGAGATCTATTTTGGAATATGGTAACCTTATCTGAGATCCTTACTATAACACGTATATTAATCAGATCGAAAACGTCCAGAGTAAGTTTTTACGATTAGGTTTTGTTGTTGGTGAGTTTAATTATAATGATTTAAGCCATATTGTTGGACTGAACAGCTTTGTCTCGTAGGTGACAGATTTCTTTGGTATTTTTATTTAAAATCATTCATAGTATTGTAGATTGCTCTGAATTATTGTCACTAATAGGTTTACCTGTTTCGTTGAGGACCACTAGTCAATAAAAATTATTTTTTGTACCATAGCATTCCACCAACTATGGTTATTACTCACCAATAACTCGTATGTTAAGATTAGGTAATATATTTTGTAATGACATTGATTATTTTCATCGTACTTTGAATCAGTTTAAGCATCAGTTGGGTCTTATAATGCATGGATGATGCGTTTCAGTGTTGCTGTGGCTAACATACATTGTGCGTTAGTTGTGGTGTGTTGAATTGTAGTTTATTATGGTTTATTATTTGTATTATTTGTAGTATTAAGGATTGTACCATTGTTTGTTGGTATGGTTAATTGTTTCTAAGGTAGTGTGTATTGCTTATAAATGTTTTCTTAATCCCGTTAGTAAATAAATAAATAAATATTAATTTAAGTAGATTTATTAGAATTTAGTAATGTGATTTTTTTTATTGGACTACCTTGTAAAACCAAAATTTAAGCAATCTATAAATTCGATAATAAAAATACTAATAATGTACCTACGTACTTAACATGTAGGTATGTTGCTTAGTTTTAAAGGTATATGACCCAAAGAATTTACACTTTAAATAAAAAATTAATTTTAAATCAGTAAAAAATAATATGAAGTTAGAGAAACCAAAATATGTATGAATGAGAACATATTGTGTACAAATAACACCATCCGTTGTAGATATTACACATTGTTTAGTACGTGGAAGTGTATTATTCTAACCCGGTAATGGACCATGGACCGCAATAATTGTAAATGCATTTGCAAATTGCAATTTGCATAAAAAAGTATGGTGTTAAGTTGTGAATGAAATAAGTAACAATGGCTGTATTCATCGGATACAAAAAAAATTGTTGATTTACTTCTTATTTCAGAAAACTTATTGTGTGTGTCACTACATGATTACCATTTCATTTGATGTTCAACTACTTAGCTATATAATTTTGGAAAATAGATCAAACCTGGAAATTATTGATTTAAACAGTGAACTTCATCAGTCATACAACGCGACTGAGTATTTTGTGACACCAAAGGACATGTCTTGTTAAATTTAGAAATAATGTATTGTTTAATAATATAATAAAAAAATATCTTTACATACTGCGTCATATTATTATGTATGAATATAATCTCAACCTTTATTTTATTCAACTTGTTGTAGCAAACTTTTGTTTCAAATAGTGAATGTGCAGTTAATAGTAGTAATAAATATTATAATATAATAATAACATAATTTATTATTTTTGTTGTTATTGTGATTGTTGTTATTATTAAACAGGTTTTCTTTTTATAGGCTGTAATTTTTATGACATAATTATTTCTAATAATTTGTTACAACACTAATATTATATAAAGTAACTCATTAGGTACTGATTTAAATTGTATACATATTGTGAAAAAATAACGAAATAGATTGATAACATAACTCAATTTCGTATTTGGAATAACAAATAATAGAAAACTAACTCATAAGTTATTCAGTGTTACTCTTAAAAGATTTATTTAGCTAACAAATAACTGACTGAATATTACACAATAAATTGTGTTATTACTTCAACACAATCGGTGTGGACTCGTTTTGACAACTATTTGTGTTAATTTTGAGTGAAGTTTTACTAAATACTTTTTACCGTGTACGAGTACTATAAATTAGTACTAAACTAATTTTATACATACCTAACACATTTTTATTCATTTTGGGTCCTAGAAATAAGTCGCGCTTCATTGCTTTTTGATGGAAATCTTATCGTTGATTAACATCTAAATTTTGATTGTTTGTTTTCATTTATTATCTCTATTAACACCCTCATTATTCGAATTTGCCATGTTTGAAATAAAAACCGCAATCCTGATGACGCCTATGGCCCTCTTACTCATTATTCAGAAAATTAAATAAAAAAAATGTTAAATGACACCATTGTCACATTTACTTTTTCTACCAGTGGAGAAAATTGAGAGACTTATTTTTCTCATTAGTGTGAAAAATAAGTCTCATTAATGTCAGTGGTAATAGAGAGTATTTCCCACAATAGATAAATGTTTGTTATTCTGAAGGGTACCGATTGCCGGAAATGATTCATGTTTCCAGAATTTTCTGCAAAACCTTCAAAATGTGTCTGCTTGCTATTGATAACATCGAACCTTTCAATGTTTGTGTGTATTCCCACTTTGGCGTTGGTTTGAAATACAAATTCTGTGTTGCGGATATCAGGATATTTATTCGAATAGGCATCATTTCCAAGTTCTATTGGTTAGACGGATGTATTTATTTCCTTTCTACATTTTCGTCTCACAGTGAAATATATTCACAACCAACAGGCTTTGAAATTTTATTTTAATCTTGCCTCTATTCGGTCAACTGTAAAGATTATGCTCATTTAATTTGAAAAAGTTAGAGATAGTTTTAAATTTATCCTCTCTGCTATGCAGTTTGCAATATTTAACGAAAGTTAAGCGTTGATGACATTTCCGGTTTCTCAAATATTTCCTGTCACAACTAAATGTGGGACTAATTCGGAACAACGTTCATTTCCATGTAACTGTCTCAAAATTTGAAACGTTATGCAAAACAGGCATAATCATATTTAAATATACAATTGAAGGCTAAAGAGCTTCACTAGAGTGGTTGAAATTAAATTTGTTCATCATTTAGGACTATATAATATAAATATTTGCTTTGGAGTTTACGTTCCCATCAGAAGGGCAGTAATTTAGGATATTTATTCGTCTATAAGGAAACAATTGTAAGATAGGTAACATGAGAAACGAGAATGAAATGTCTGTATGCATGAACTGTTGTTTTCATTTGATAAAGTTAGTTAGAATTATCATTGGAAATAATTATAAAATGTTTTTGGCGCTGTTGAATATACACGTGGTATATATTAGTTTCCTATCGCTTTGTTGTCACTAAAATTAAAACTTTGTTAATTAAATACGTACTTCTATAATGAATAAATGGGTTCTCAAATACTCAAGTTATAAATACTTAGAAAGGTAAAAAGTAAATTACATTTTACAGCACCTATTTTAATGCAGCAACTGATTTTGCCGCTATTATTATTAATTATTAATAAAATTAATTTGTGGTAAAATAGTTTAAATTAGAAAAATACGTTAGCCATCTTACCCAGTTTCTACAAACTAACACAAATGTTTCTTGTCCGTTTTGAACTTGTAAATTCAAAACGCAATAGTCTCAGTTTTAGCTACATTTGGATAAAGTTTATTACTAGTGAACTAAATTTCCACATCCGACTGTATTTTAGGTATATTCGCCAATAATTCTATATAGTTTTTATTTTTTTTAGTGTTATACTGGTATCATCAGCAAACATCACATTTAAGATATTAGCATTTAAACAATTTAAAAGCAGTGTAGGTCCCAACACTGATCCCTGTGGAACGCCAAATTTTATTATCTTTAAATCTGACTTTACATTATTGTAACATACAAATTGCGATCATTGATTTGTAAGGCATTATTCGAATGATTTAGGTAGGTCTAAAAACCGAGAACATTAATATGTTCTACCAGATATGTTCAAACTTGTCGCTCAACTTTTAATTTATTTATATTTGATAGTAAAGTTCATTCTAAAATGTTGAAAGAGCTAGTAAATAGAAGTGTTACATCCAATTCCAAATGCGTATTAATTAAGATATATTTTAATTTTATCGGTTATCGCGCCTAAAATATGTAGTAATAATAAAAAGTTTTTGTTTAGCTTTTTTTATTTAATTTTGTTGTATTAATGATATAATAAACTAGTAAAATGATTTTTATTGTTGACAAAAAGTGAGTTGTTTATCGTTGTTTTACTAATGCATATCTATAAGCCTAAGACTAGTTTTTCCACACGTTTATATGATCTGATAAGGTAAATTTACGTTTGGGTATATTAGCGCTAGTATAGGTTATTGACGAACGTTATGGAAGAAATTCAGGGGATTTATTTTTGTTTAGAAGAATTTCAAAAAATATAATTTCATATTTCATCCAAAGTAACATGATAAATAAGCTGATGGATACTTATCTGAATTTAAGTGATTATTTAAAACATGTGCAGGAAGTAAATTGTTGTGAACATCCGTTGAAAGAACGTTGTTGAAATTGTCTTGATCTAATTGTATGCGGATTTTGTAACTCTCAGATATGTTCATTATGATTATTATTTATGCCATGCCTAGTGAAGCTCGCTCCATCAAACCACATGAGACGCGAAATAAATCAATCATTTTATGCATGGTTTTAAAGTAATAATCGCTGACGAGCATCTCTAGTATGTAATGCTTGTACATTTTGGAGATAAATCTAATGCAACATTTCTCTGTTAAATATATGCCATATAAAATTCGGTGATAAATGAAGATTACTTTCTATACGCGAAATACTATTTAAAGAATTGTCAATGAGAGCATCTGTTATATCTTCATCATTTTGTACATTCACTTCAGTAGGACGAAATGCATTTTTTGGAGCGGCGTTATCTTCTTTTCGAAGTCTAAGAAATGATGCACTGTGTGGGTAGGTTGATGTCTATTTGGGTATCTTTGTCGGTATTCTCGGGTTGCTTGTTTAGCTTTATCATTGAAATGCCCATATTTGAGGATAGGTACTTTGAAATATGAAATTATATTTTTTTATATGCTTGTAACTTCTAGCCAAAAATCGGATCTATAGGAAAATATGTTTGAAATTAACCCAGTTACCATTACCGCTACCGAAAGTTTGTCATAGAGTTTGTAGAACATGTTGTATATTTCCTGATTATTTTTGTAGCTTTCCCCAAAAAATAAATAACACGCTTCTGTCCAAGGACAAATTTCTAGTACTGATAGGTGAAGGACTACCATAAGACAAATTTTGTAGAAGAACATGTCCAGCTTAATTTTAAAAAGTTCCAAGGTGATAAAATTGCACTACGAAAAATACGTCTTCGTAAACACCTTTAAAATAGATTATCACATATAAATAAAACTATTGGTTATGCACGTTTCGTTATCAGATATTTTATTAAATATTAAACATTAAAAAACATTAAATATCTACATGATATTAAATTGCAAAAGAGATCATTAATAAAAATAGAAAGCAGAATTGGTCCCAGGTGACTACCTTGAGGAACACCACCACAAGTTACTTTTATTTCGCGTGAAGAAAATTCTTTAATTTTGACTGTTTGAGTTCTATTTAATAAGTAAGATTTCATCCATAATAACAAAATCCTGATTAACCCGTATTAATCTAGTATGCTTAATAATAATTTATGGTTAACTCGATCGAACGCTTTACGAAAATCAGTATATATTGCATCAACTTGGTAACCATCTTCAATACTTTAAAAACACCTTTAAAATAGATTATCACATATAAATAAAACTATTGGTTATGCACGTTATCAGATATTTTATTAATAAGTAAGGATTCAGTTTTGTCGCCAAACTTTAACGTTTGTGTGTAATGCTGCATCCACACTCTCGGCGAGACAGTCCGAGACCGGTCGAGCACGAGAGTGTGGATGGAGCCCTCGTCGAGTATCGCGCTCGCTATAGCCATCTCGCCTGCTCTCGTTTTGGCGGCTTCTGTTGTTCGAGAGGTGGAGAATACTTTGATGTTATGCAGCGAGAACAGGAGTTTGTTAAACAACGTCGACGGGAAGTCGTTGGCTACTTGAAAGTTACTTTTGTTGGAATTATGTAGGCGGGCGTCAGATGAGTTTATTCTCGTTCCAGAGACGATGTGAAGTCGTTGCAGGCTATAAATAAACTGTTGTTTGCGTCAGCTTAACCTGGAGACGTACTATGTTGTAGAGGGCGACAGAGGTACGAGTTTGGGACGGTTTGTTTAAGGTACAAGGTTATGGAATATGACGTTAAACGGGAATGCATGACTGTATGAGTTACTGTTTGTATACGTTTGAGGATATAACAACCCTGACAAATTAAGCACTGGGCATTATTTATTTACTACATTTGTTATTTTTATTATACTATTGTAACACTTAGTAACAAACCATGGAACCTTGGATTTGATAGTGTTGATTACAACGGTACATATCACCAAACAAATTCCAGCAAAATGATGCTGAAAATTTCACAGCGACTTTTTCTAATTAATTAGAAGTTTGTATATTATTTCGTTACTAGGCTAGGTTTCTAAAAAATTTTCTCCTCCTTGGAGTAAGTTGCACGTGATTACAGTGTACATTTTTTGAGATTTATGGATATATGGCATTTTATTCAATATGATTTGATATTTTAATTATTTTTTATTCTTGATGGTTTCTATATAAATTAAAACAAACAAAAACAGTGAGTTATTATTTATTATTCTACATGTAATTATTATTTTCAATTGCCAAATCTAAATATCGCTCGTCTCCCCATTTGCTTCTTCAACTGAAGTTGGTGTGAAATTTTCTTTTCGAGTATGCCACTAGCTTAAATTAATAACCTAATTTTTTTCTCATTCATGTATACTTTATGAAAATTATGAAGCAAAAGAAATATATATATATATATATATATATATATATATATATATATATATATATATATATATGTGCAAGTCGGGAATTAGCATTAAGCAATTAAGCAAAGCCTTTTACCAATACATTTTCATGTCCCAAATGTCATCGTTCAATGCTTTTCCGTTTTATAAAACTTTGGCGCCCCTGTCTTTTTTATCTCCTGTCTCGATGTGACACCATATTTTACGCTGTCTAAGATGCGTTTTTTGGTATCAATTGTAAATGTGTTTTGTTATTTTAAATAATTCCTAATTCCAGTTTGCCTATAGGGTTGACTTGAAATATTTTAATCAAATAATTATGATAACTCCACTAGGTAAGGATCTTTTTATAATTTGTTGATTAGAATTAGCCTTAATATATTTAAAGTAATGGAAAGTAAAAGATCCAATAAAAAATATATTAATTTGAAGAAAAAATGTCTGTTTTAAACTTGATATCTTTTTTCAAGTCTTTTCTCGGGATTTTTTCTACTCTTTCTAGAATTAAGTAAAAGATATAATAAAAAATATATTAATTTGAGGAAAAAATGTCTGTTTTAAACTTGATACCTTGTTTCAGGTCTTTTCTCGAGATTTTTTCTACTCTTTATAGAATTTATTCTTGAACTCTTCTGTTCAAGTGTTGTAATAAAATGAACGCCTTGTATGATTTATCCTAATAGAAATATATTCACTGTATACTTCATGAAGAGAAACTATGCAGCAAATTTTGCTCAAATCGATTAACTCGGTTCTGAGTTAAGGAGAAAACAAGAATAAAATGGGAAGCTTTAACACCCTGTAACTTTTTTTGCGACATTTTTCATTAGCAGATTTGGTTTAATCGATACCATTTGGGTTCTAGATTATATCCTTGAAGTATGTAACATTCGTTAGAAGACCTGTATATTATTATTATTAATTATTTTATTATTTTATTTACACTATTCAACAGGTCAAATACCCAGTTATAGAATAGGAAAACACAAAAAAAAGCATACATGAAGTAAATTACACAATACTTAGACATAACACATGTAAACAAATACGAAAAAATAATCAATCTAATTATCTAGATAAAGACAATAACAATTACAAAACAAGTTTTTTCAGAGTTGAAATATTGCAATCCATAAAATCTACGGGCAAGATAACTTCATTACATAAATCACACATATTATGAAGTGGAGAGTGTTGCAGAATATTTGTCCTAGCTGGTGGCAAATAAAACATGTTAAATTGTCTAGCTTCAATTCTGGGAACATGAAAGCCCAACATTCGCAAGATGGCACTGCAGTCAATGACATTATTCATTACTTTATGTAAACAAATTAAATAAGCCTTTTTACGTCGATTTTCCAAAGTTTCAAGGCCAAATCTATTAAGCATTTCAACTTGAGGGAACCCAACAGAGGGATACTCACCATCAGCTTTAAAACTAATATATTTCAAGAATTTACGTTGAACATTTTCAAGAGCATCCACATGTATAGCATAATTAGGACACCAAACAATTGATGCATATTCACAATTGCACCTGACAAAAGTAGAGTATAAAATTTTCAAAGTGTTAGAATTCCGAAACTGTTTACTATTTCTTATAATGAAACCAAGAGATCTATAAGTTCTTGTAGTAATATAATGTAGATGGTTAATAAAAGACAGTTTTCTGTCAAAAATAACACCTAAGTCACAGAAAGTATCAGGTCTAGACAGCGTATGTTGCTCGATGGAATAATCAAAAGAAATTAACTGTTTCTTAGTAGAAAAAGACAGTACATGACACTTACTAATATTTAGTGACAGATTATTAACCCTGCACCATTCATTAATGACATTAAGATTGTACTGAAGTTCAGCAGCATCATTAGCGTTCTTGATCGTACTAAAAATTTTGAGATCATCTGCATACAACAGGCAGGGCACAGTTAAATTATTAATGATGTCATTAATGAATAAGCTGAAGAATAAGGGTCCCAAATTAGACCCTTGAGGGACACTCGAGGTTGCTCGTACTTCAGCAGACTTGCAACCGCGGTAAACAACATGAAGACCTCTGTTAGAAAGATAAGAGCCAATAAGACTTAATAAGTTGAAGGAAAAACCAAAATAATTATCTAATTTATTCAAGAGTATTGCGTGATCAATTCTATCAAAAGCCTTCGTCACGTCAGTGTAAATCACGTCAGCTTGAAATCCATCATCAATGGCATTGGCTAAAAACTATGTAATACAGAAGAGATTTGTAACAGTAGACCTGCCCTTAAAAAAACCATGTTGCGCCTCCGTAATTAAGTGTTTTGTGTGATGAAATATAAAATCATACAACAGCATTTCAAAACACTTGGCAACATTGCTGATTATAACAATCGGTCGATAATTACAAATGTCTGATCTTTCCCCTTTTTTGAATACTGGAGTGACCTTAGAAATTTTCCACTGTGATGGAAACGTACATGTATCCAAGGACAGGTTTATTAATCTACACAATGGTGGCGCAAAAACTGCGGCACAGTCCCGCACAAGAAAGGATGGTATTCCATCTAAACCGCTAGTTAACTTAGGCTTTAATTTCATTAAACAACACCTAACTTCATCCTCCAAAAAAGAACGAATTTCAGGCAAGCTAAAATTATTAATGTCGGAGACAAAAGACACATTTATAGGGGTAGAATACGATTTTTGGAAACGGAAGCAAAAGCATTACAAATCTCCTCTGGATCAGAGAAGGAATCATGGTCCATATTAAAAGTATTTGGTAAGTCTGAGTATGAATTTCTTTGAGATATAAATTATATATATATATATATATTATATATTAGAAATAATTTGAAAAATACTGCTATTCCTATATTAAGAATGACCGGGATTTAACTACGCAGAGTTCAACGCCAAGATAAAAGGATCCATCTCTTGTTCAAATTTCACCACGCTTTCGACATTTCAACTGATCCTGTCACTTTCATTATCTCAACACACAAAATAAGTGACTACCAGGGCGAGTGTGAAGAGAGATAAGTAGAACGGAGTGCCCCGTCTCCAATAAATTGAGGTAATTCGTCTCTGTTCGAGTTTTATACAGCAAATATAGGTCGACCGAAATTCTTAAGTAATATAAACAGAAGGAATCTGTCTTGCATTTCGATTCACATTTGTTTAATGAAACCCTGAAAGCTGATATGTCAGGTATTTCATTTAATATAAATGCCCAATTAATTGAAATTTATTTTGTCCTTCACCTGAAAATGGCGAGAAAATAAATAATTTATTCATTTGAACAAAGATGATGGAATTTTTTATTGCATTGTAAAGGTACATAAACTAATATAAATTAATTGTTCTATAATTTTTATCAATGAAGTCATACGTATGCTCTATGCATAAACAATCCCTAGGTATGCTAATCAACAATTCCATACACAGAGCTGTATTTAATAGTTATCTAAAATAATAAAAACATTCTAAAAATATAAAATTGGTATTGTTCATTAGCATACCTAGATGTTTCGTATCAGAGAGGATAGGACTTCATTATTGATAGGAATTGTAGGAGAATTAATTTATATTAGCCTAAATAATTGTACAATGCAGTAAAAAATTTACAAAAGTTAGTAATAAATGGGTAAATATTATGGTTGTAATTCAACGCTGGCCCAAGCTTTAGTCCATAGAGTAACAGCTTTGTCTATGGAATTGATTATTAGCATACCTAAATGTTTGGTATTAGAGAGCATACATATGGAAATGAAATATAAATTAAAAATAATTCTAAAGCAGAAGGTTACTAAAATGTCTACAACAATGTTCGAGACCAACGTGATCATAATCGATAGACAGCCACACTCAAGCAGTTGGTAGCATGAACTCAAAACTGACTAAACACAAAAAAAAATTTAGTGCAGTACAAAAATTTAATTTTAATCTGTAAATTGTATTAATATTTTAATTTACATACAAATTCATCATATTACAATATATATTTATATCTAGAATTGTGCTTACCGCACGAAAAAAATAATTCCAAAGCGCAAAGCTAATACCATGCCTTACATTGGTAGAGATTCCAAGTAAGGAAGTCTGGCTCACTAATCCTAATCCTTGTCTGGTTCATGGATGAATCCAAGACAGACCAAGGCTCAGGAACGAGGTTTTATGGAGTGCTACCAACAGTGAATTTATTTCCCTCTCTGGGGAAACACACCACGATCTTTCAGGCTGAAGTATTTGTTACCTCTACCTGCGTTCAAGAGAATATCACAAGCAGGACGCCAACTGCAAAAAATAATAAACAGAATGTACTTTTTTATGCAAAATACAGATTTTCTTATAATATTATTTTATTGGTTTTTACATTAAAATTATTTTGACACAGACATAAAATAATATTATAAAAAAATCTGTATTTTGCATAAAAAAGTACATTCTGTTTATTATTTTTTTTTGCAATTGGCGTCTTTAAAACATTATCTTGAGCAACACGAAAATATTTAGGTACATTTTTTTTAACTAAAATTGAAAAAAATGTAATAAATACGAAAGATAAGGGCAACATGTAGTATATTGCATGAAAGACGAAAAAACAGGCAATTTTTTGTCGCCATAGCCTGCTTTAATAAAAAAAATTTTTATCCGCCTAGAGGGCGCAGCGAACCACATACGATATTTCAAAAATCTGTTTATAAGTTGGCCATGGATCTCAAATTTATTTTTACGAGCATAAAGGCCTCCAAAAATGCAACAAAAAAGATTTTTGACGTGTCTCGCATATTAAGCAAGATACATGGGAATGGCCCTCTTATGAGATACAGCCTGTATATAGAAAATGTAGCATTTCATTCGCTTAAAACCAAGAAGGAAGTTCTTCCCTTCGTACAAAATATTTATACACTTCCTTCCTTATATGTAGCAAATCCCAAATTCCCCAGTTAGGTTAGAAAACTTTCTGTTTACAATTGCGTGACAAGAATGGTTACCTGAAGTCGGGTATATTATTTCTAACATTTAATAAAGAAAATTGTATTTACCCAACTTCATAAAGCTGCCGTCTTTGCTGTAGCCATTCCATCGATCCTGTGTAAGTTCTCATTCTGTCACAATACTTTCTAAAAGTATTGTACACTCTGAATGGTGATTGCAACAATCAGTGTTCCAGTTGGTATTTAAATATAGCAGTGTCAAATTAATATTACAACAATAAAATACAATTTACGTAACACTAAAACAATTATTAGCAAGGATGGCTTTAATTAGCTTAGTATTCTGATTCATGTGATTAATTGATTAACATATTTGATGAAAACGGCATGCTGGTATAAACTTTAAGTTAAAATATCTGATATTAAGGGTGTTCAACAATTACATAAAATGAAAATATTATATAGAGTATTTCTGAAACAAGCACGTTCCGCCATAAGGGTAATAGAAATCGTGAAAATAAATAATATTTAATGTTGAACTATTTTAGGTTAGAAAGTGGCAAAATTGTACTAAAATTTAATATTTAGTCAGAAGCCAAATATATTTTAAATCCTACACTTATAAAAAAGGTACATTTACACATTGTTCACATTAACGTAAAAAATACCAAATTCATACCTACTTTAGATATTGCAAGAATTTCCATGTGAATATCGGACATTTAGATCTTTCATGCAAAAATACATGATTTTTACTAATACATAATAACGTTTTAAAATAACATTTTATGTGTACAAAAACATGATTTTGCTATGAAAAAATGCATATTTATAAGCAGCAATTTTGCATTGCACTTGTAACATTACATGCTGGTATGTTATTTCACACAAAGAATATACGAAATGATCCGAAAGATTTGGAGAAGAGAATGTACGTCTGAAGATTGGAAAGATGCTATGATTATACCAGTTTTAAAAAAGAGAGATGCAACACACTGCAAAAACTATAGGGATATATCATTGCTAGATATAGGGGATGGCAGTGAAACCTGGGTCCTCAATAAGAAGTCAAGAGAAAACCTTTTAAGGTGGGAAATAAAGATGTTAAGAAGAATTCAAGGGGCCAAGAGGAGGCTATATAAGGAGAAATAATGAGGAAATACATACAATGTACCAGGCACCAACAATAGACGAAGTTGTAAAAGTCAGAACATAAGAAAGATGAAAGGACAGTTACAAAAATTGTAGGAAGTAAATCAAACTACAAGAAAAAGAGAGGGAGACCGAAGAAGCGATAGAGAGAGGCAGTGACAATAGATCTAAGAGAGAAAATATAACGTATTGGAAAAGAAAGGTGAAGAACAGAATGGAGTGGAGGAGAATAACGCAGCTCTGGGCCTAAAAGGAGCTTTATATATATAAATCCACTGTGTAATATAGTTCATAATTTTTATCAACGTAATCAGTCATATTTCTAAGGGTACCTCTTTATGTTAACATTGGAAAAAACAAATTATATACCTATATAAAAAAATGTTCAACATCTTCCCATCCAGCTTGAACCGTCAAGTGTTACCACAAACTGATAATTTCTTACCATAGCCGACGGTCGTATCTAGGCGGTAGGCAAGATAGGTGACTCCGTATTATGGTTTGGTGGCATAATTTAGAGGCGGCGAAACCTCCTGAACTAATACGCATAAAATAAACTCATTTCATTTAATTGAATCTAGAAAGTAAATAAGTAGTAAGATTAGATATAACAGCATGACTACTGCATCTGGCCATTCCTATATTTTGAGACACACCGTAGGCATAATTTAACAAACCTATTCAAATGTAACAGAAATATTGGTACAGGTGTGTCTAAATGATTTAGCTAACTCATTCATAACATATTTCTATGAAAATTTACCAAGCACAAACCAATGTATTGCAGCACCAACTCCTACCTTATACCGCGCAAACTGAGCTGTCACAAATTTAAAGTTACGTTCACCCTCTCTAGTTGCTGATTGCCTTTGTCTTCTATCAGGAATTTGAAAACAACGTAGATCTAAGAGAGATGGATAGAATATGTTTCCTTGACAGTCCAGATGTGTTGTTAAATGTTTATATGATTTGTATTGTCCTAAAAATAAATAACATAAATGACAAGTGTAAAAACGAATTATTAGTACACTGTGTTAATCTCTAAAATGGCTTGATAGAAGGTGATTTCTGCAATATTAACGCTTTAGAACTTGCAGAGTTCTTCTTCCAAAGGAATGCTGTTGTCTCATAGCAAAGTCCCTCATCTCGATTCAACTTGCAGTATCCATCATATTTTGCAAACTTGATGGTGTCAGATTCTGATTTGTAAAAATCTTTCAATCAGCATTTGCACTCTGAGTAGTTTACAGATGATAATGAATAAATGAATGCACCAAAACAGTTTTGTGTAGAGCATCTTCAAGTTTATGGGCAAGCGAAGTAAATTTGGAGTGAAGCAGGGGAATCATATTCAAAATCAAAAATAAAACATAAACAAATTCAATAGATACAATAATTCAAATTTGATGTAGTGCAGATGTGATTTTTTTAACCAAATATAGCTAATACTGTCGAATAATATTGAGAGCACGTTAGAAGATCGTAGATTAGAACCAACTGCTTTAGTTTTAAAGCAGTTGCATCTATACAGGGTGTCCCGAAATAAATGCAACAAAATTTGGTCAGAAATTCTTAAGAGAAATTTAAGGGACCCGTATTTTTTACTTTTGATAAGTGCGGCCCCCTTTCGGAGATATAGACCCCTGAAACAAGCCCCTAAAAATTTAATTTTTTTTATATCTCAGAGCTATATCGCACAAGAACCACCAAATTTGGTACACAGGGATTTTATGACATGTAGAATGCGATGCTGATAAGCTTTTTGGCAAGGGTGCCCCCACAAGACACTTTTTATTTTATTTTTTTAAAAAAATAAGTAGCCTCTTAGAAACTCTACGGAATTTAAAAACTTTTTCGTCTCTTAAAATTTATGGCAAAATGTGATTGGATGCATAGCGAGGTTCATATGAAATTTTAAAGTGTTAATCGTAGGTGGCTGGCATTCGCAATAAACAATCAATTTTATTCTGTGACAGTTGTCATTAACCATCATCGGGAGCTCATAGAGACAGGATCAGTAGTTGTAAAAAAATCACAATTTAAAGAAATTTAATTTTAATTTAAAGAAATCACAAGTTAAACATTAACAATTAATAAGAAAATGTGAATATCAAAATAAGGTACAATAAACTTGGAAATTAATAACAAAATTAATGGTACTTCATGATTAAATAATTTAATTCTAAAAAGTTTGTTAAAATCACACTGGTCAGTGGGAATCTGTCTAATTTCTTCAGCCGCAGCAAGGATTCGTATGTAATTGGATGTAATTGTTCCCGGGTTCTAATTGGTACGGCATAGACGCGATCCTTCATGGCCCCCCAGAAAAAAAAGTCCATGGCATTTAGATCGGGAGAACGGGGGAGCCATGTTACATGAGGAGAATTGTTACCTATCCATCGCCCTTGGAAATTTTCATTCAGCCACTCAGTTACGAAGTGCCCCCGATGTGGTGGGGCACAATCGTGCATAAAGAACAAATTGCGTCTAATACCGAGAGGAACATCTTCCATAAGAGGCGGTAGTTCATGCTCCAAACGCAGCGTTTTTCGAAAAAATTTTAAGAGACAAAAAAGTTTTTAAATTCCCTGGAGTTTCTAAGAGGCTACTAATTTTTTTAAAAATTAAATATGCAACTAAAGTTCGGTGGCCCCAAAGGCAAGGGGGCCCCCGAAAAAGTGTCTTGTGGGGGCCCCCGAAAAAGTGTCTTGTGGGGGCCCCTTACCAAAAAGCTTATCAGCATCGCATTCTACATGTCATAAAATCCCTGTGTACCAAATTTGGTGGTTCTTGTGCGATATAGCTCTGAGATATAAAAAAAATTAAATTTTTAGGGGCTTGTTTCAGGGGGCTATATTTCCGAAAGGGGGCCGCACTTATCAAAAGTAAAAAATACGAGTCCCTTAAATTTCTCTTAAGAATTTCTGACCAAATTTTGTCTCATTTATTTCGGAACACCCGGTATAATGATGCAGACATCATATGATTGACACTTGAACTTTTTATTTTTTCCGACACCATGCGTATAATTAGTAGGAGAAAACTGCAGTTAATCAAACTTGAACTCTGTATCTTCAACAAATCTTTAGTAATTGAGTAAAATTAATTATTTCACATTTATCTGTGAGATTCTTCTGTCTATTTTAAGATGATAAATGGCTGAATATAAAATAATAATGTTATAACTATCATTTCTTTTGGAATAACTGCGAACTAGTATTTACATCCAATATCTACGTATCGTGCGACTTTTGTTTGAAACTGAATTTTCAATTCTAATTTTATAGACAAATTCCAAGATTACAGTTGGTTTTACTTTTTTGCGGTTACATTAAGCTGCCACTGATATTGAACAATTTAGACAATAACACTCTAGATGCTATTTTTAGTGAAGTGATTAGATTTCTAGAATCTGTTCTTAACCGCTGGCCACTCTAGGCAGCATTTAGAACTTCGAGTATAAAACTTAAGTATACCTCTGAGTATTAAGCAGCTGCATGTACTATGTGCAAGCATTTGCATGATGGTGAAGCTTATAAAACCAGTGCATAAAATACGTTTAGCATACAACAATAATTTTAAACTGAGATGGTTTTTCAGTATTATACATATAATATATAAGATAGTTGTAACGATTACGTTTTTGTTAGTAAATAATTACTCATAAACTGTGATAAAATAGAATTTACTAAAAATTAAATGCTATGAAAATTTATTTAACTAACAAATATAAAACTATTATTATTGAAATATTTATTTTTATTAGTGTAAAGTATAGGTAAAATGTTAGTTTTGAAATTATATAGTATAAAGTATATCTAGAGAAACTTGTTATTATATTTAAAGACAAAATTTTGCAAATTTATTAAATTTATTTCAAAAATTCTATCAAATTTGTTGGACAACATATAAATGAATAGTACATAAAGAAAATGAATTATAAACTCAGACATAGATACATCAATAGAAAGCTTAAAGATAAAAAATTAACTATATATGCATATCGCTAGACAAAAACACCTACAAATAAAAATAATTGTATAATAAAATGAAAATTTCCAATATTAGAATTAATGACAAATAGAACTGTCAAATGTAAAGATGGCTATACAATACATAATCAACATATCTGACAGGACTCAAGAAAAAACCAAATTAAGGAATATTTTACAATAAAGATTAATAAAAATTGTTATAGATTTGTAAATTTAGTTTATAAGATTAAAAAAAAAGACAATTAGTGAAGTGAAAAGTGCTACAATGAGAATAATTTAAAGTTAAAGTGAAACATGTGTATTGACCTTATTAAAAACTATTAGGAATCAAGAGGGTAAAAATACATGGAAACAAAAGTTTATTTACTAAGTTACGAAGAAACTGTGAAACGAGAAGGTGTACAAAGTTTGGTCAGAGAAGAAATTTAGTTGTAATTAGTAAAAAAAATAATTAAACAGTATAAATTCATGCTTAGGGAATCAACTTCAAGGCACCAGTAATATAGAAAATATCGTCTATAAAGAAAGAGTAAGAAATTTAATGTGTACACAAAACGAAAATCTAGCTAGATAGTATGATAAAAATTAAAATATAACATATAAAGACTTACCTCTATTAAAATTCAAAACATATTAAGAGTTTAAACTGTTCAAAATTTTAATTATTAGCTGTTTCACGAAATAACACTGTCACTTAAGACAGCCATTTTGATTTAATACTAATATATACGACATGATAGTATCTAGGCAATTTTCATTACACACTTGTATATTTCTAGTTGCCTAAATGAAATAGTATTATAGAAATTTATAAAAATTAGATGAAATATACAGGTAGGTAACTGAAAATAAAAATAAAATTTCTTGTTTAAATATTGTTAGAATATTTATAATGAAAAAAATTGTTAAGATTTATATTTTAAATAAATAATTATTATACTTAAATTACACTTAACAGGTTATTCATTTTAATACATGAAATTTAGAATTTCTGACATATTTGAAGCTATTTTTGAAAAATAACAAGCCACTTTTAGTTGCTTCTATTAATGCATTGAGTTATCGGAAAAACTGACGTAGACGATGAACAAGTACCACATCCTATTTCTTCCCAAACTAATTTCGTTATCTCCTTTTTCGTCTCGACTGAGTCTTCTATATGGTTCTCAGCAGCTGTTGAAAATTAGCTAGCCACCGCGATGTTTTACGGTCAACAATTCAGTATCCGCACGTACCTTTCGTGAACGAAGACGAACATATTTGTTGTATAGTTTCAGAGGATTAACAGCCTCTCTTTCTATAACAACGGAAAACATTCTCTGACGATTAGTGTTGGCATCAGAAATCGTAATTAGTAATGCCATGTGAAGGGAAGGCAATTTTATTTTACATGCTTTGCAAGCTCCATTAATAAGAAGCATCTTGAGCAATAAGTAAATTTCGTGGTCTACATATATCAGAAACCTATTGACCTCCTGTCTTTTAAGCACTTCAATTTCTTGAGTACATACTCGATTACGCTCCATAAAAGCTATCGCCTTTGCATATATCTGGATATTTACATTTTCTTCTGCATGGAGTCCTTTGACCAGAACGATGCATCATCAGTTGCATCATTCACATCGTTTTTCCCATTGTTTACCTTGTACCATCACTTGAATAGGTTGTATTCTCTCTCATGTTGCTCATAAGATTTTGTTGGAAGTAGATATTGTTTAATCATTCTGAACCTGCTGCAGAACTCATTTTTCAAAAAATTGATAGTATTCGCATCATTGATAAACAAATAACTGCTGGTTATAATAACGGCCCTTAGCACAGAGCACTAGTTTCTATGATTTATGAGAAGCTGAGAATATGTCATCACATTCAAGAATATGTTTGATAAATTCTGTCACATTTAATAAATGAAAACAAAAAGGGTATATGAGCGACAATTCCTCTCATGTATAAAAAATCCCAATGACGAACGCAAAAATCGTGGTTTCCTATCGGCTAAATAGAAAGGAAGAGAAAATGCTTATTGTTGTAAATTGTTCTTGCGGATACACTAAATGCAGTAAGCTATGAAAACAAATATTTTTACCCCAGTAATGTCATCATTTGACAATTTGATTATTCTTGTGATAGGTTATTCATATGGCACTGGTTTGAAAAATCTTACATTTTATTGTTATTTAAAAAAAATTATAGTTTTGGTTTTTGCGTTATTACTCATAAAGATGGCCATAAATCTCAAATTTGTTTTGATGAGCATAAAGGCCTCCAAAAAGGCAACAAAAAACATTTAAATATTTTTGACGTGTCTCGCATATTAAACGAGATACATGGGAGTGGCCCTTTTATGTGAGGCAGCCTGTATAATATATACATTTTTTTACTCAAGATTTTCCATTTATTGGCTTCAACTGTTAATAAAGGAATGAAAGCTAACAAAGTTTTCTTATTTAGCTGGCACTAGATTAGTTAGAAAGGTAGAAAGCCAATCAAATCCATTAATTCGAAGATAATTAACCTGTAATTTGTATTACGCTATCGTAAAGCTTTAGCAAAGTTTTTTTTGCACTTTCTAAAAGAACGCATTTATATAAAGTGCTATTTTCTCATCGCAATACGTTTATTTCTCTTAGAATTATATTCACACCTTCAGAATAATCGTCTCGATTTCGAAAATCGTTTTGCACGTCTCTCTGTTAAATTATTCATTCGACTGCTCGATTCCAGCAACGCCCCAGGTTAGGATTATTTTTTTCTGTTTGATCAACATTTTGCGCGCTGCCGGCCTTAAGCGGATTAAAGTGTTCCTTTCCATTACTTTTTACCGGGAACATGCTGTTTTTAGCCAAATTCTAGACGTGATATTTTGCAGTGAACGTAACTATTAGAAAATTAATAATCAGATTTTTCTCCAAATTACCGTAATTAATTGTAAGGGTTTGTGAAACAAAAACAATATACAGGGTGAGTCAGAAAGAATGGGTCAATATTAAGCTGGCGATACTAGACACCAAAATATTATGTTTATTATGTTCTTTTTAAATACAGGGTGTTCAAGGTTTAAATTTTATTCTGAAATTTCTCAATAACTGAGAAAGTCTTGATAGCATGACTCTGAAAATTGGTATTGTTGGATTTTTGATGTGAGAATTACGAATTTGAAGCTTATTTTGACATTGCTCATAGAGGGCGCTAGGTTCATCGTATCATTTAGGTAAATCAAAACATATTTTTTTTATCTGCTGAGCTATGCTTAAAAAAAGTTAAACATCTAAAATAACGTTCAATTCTTCATAAAAAATGTACTCTTATTTAGGTTACCTAGCTAAAAGTTTAAATGAATTTTGTGGTGATTTTCTAAGAGAAAGTTTTGATATCATGACTCTGAAAATTGGTAGTGCTGGATTTTTTCTGGTGTGAGAATTATGAATTTGAAGCTTATTTTGACATTGCTTCTAGAAGGCGCTAGTTTCACATATTATTTAGGCAAATCAAAACATATATTTTTTTATTTGTTGAGCTATGCTTAAAAAACATAAAAATCTAAAAGAACGTCCAATTCTACATAAAAATGTACCTGTGTTTGGGTCGTCTAACTTTATCGGTTTCTGAGTTATGTTGCATTCAAAAGTTTCAGTGTATTTTGTGGTGATTTTCTAAGTGGGCTTGTGTCAAATTTTCATGTCAATAAATAGTAGCGCATTTTGCATGCGTGTTATTTATTATCCGTGCAAAATTATTACCTAATGATTAAATAGTTATGCCACGACATAATAAGTTTTCATAAGGCATGCTTCAGCTTAGCGTTGAGCCATTCTTTCTGACTCACCTTGTATAAAGTGTACGAATTGTAACAACGTTTAATATGTATTACAAATTTTTTACCACATGCTCAGGAAGGCCTAAAAGCCAATGAAATATTTATATCGGAATTCTACCTTGATGTTTAAAATATGGGTCAAGTACCATGCGGCCGTTTTTTACAGCATTGTCAAATGTATAAACGACGAAAATAATACTTATTTATGCAACAAGTACAAAAAGTAAGTGCAATAAGCACTTTTTGTACGAGTTGCATACAATATTTTTTCTACGTTCATGCAAAAACCAAAAAATTTTAGATGACACTAAGTCTAGGAAAATGTGAAGTCGATTTGAACGTTTATGTTTGTCATGATGACAAAACGCTGTAGTAGAATGACAAATGAATGCAATAAACATTTTATTGCACTAGTGCAATAAAGAACCACTTTTTTCACTAAATATAGTTCAATAAAGTTTTGTTTTTTGCATGAACGTAGAAAAATATTTTTATTAATAATGATACTTAAGTACCTCATAGTTAATACGGTCAGCTGCAGTATTTTACATTTGTTCTTCGTTATACGGTACCAAAACTACATTTTCACACCTTACAGGTTTGTTAGAATTATCCACCAACAGAATAAACAGTTCATATTAAAATACCCAGAAAAATAGAATTTAATGTAAGGAATATCTACTAATAAAAAACTCGGAAGTTTCGCTGGGTCCTCGACTACAGAAAAACAGCCAACACATAGCCATAGGGCGAACCATGTCCTAGAGAAATATCTGTACCCGAAAGAAATTCCTTTATTTAATTACTATGAAACTAAAAATCGAACCATAACCTTGAATTTTTCATTGCTAGTTGCATTCTCTCCAAACATCAAAGAACACTGGTCAAAGTTTCGAATAAGGGTCAAGGGTCAAAAGAAGAATTTTTACAGAATACTGTAAACATCTTGGGATGCTACTTCAAAATAGTACTAATTATTTTATGCAAACATCATTAATATTGTTGCTATTATTAGTAATAACAAAATTTAATTCCCCAACAACACATTGCTCATTGTCCAGCGACAAAATTGCATAGGTGGCGCAAAATCTTCTGGTATCAAGCCATATACACGTCGATAGGCATGTAGACCTTGTCGCTTTAATATTCTTCCAACCTGAAATGTTAGTAGCACATCTAATCAATTCTGTTAAGGAAATCTTTAAGATATGTAGTACCGTTGGCCGAGGAACATTTATTTGTCTTGAAATGTTCCGTATGCTAGTCGTAGGATCTTGTTCAATAGCGTCAAGGACCTTCGGTTCCCTATGAATCCTGGGACGTCCTTGACCCCTTTCGAAAAGTGGCGGTTGCAACTAAGTTGCGGAATACCTTAAGGAATCTCCTCCTTGATGGCCTTTGGTTTGAAAACCTTCTCCCGTACTCGCGTTCTGCTGCTGCAGCATTACCATCGCAAAAGCCATAAATAAATATCATATCAACTAACTCTTGTCCCGTAAACTCTTCCATTTTTTCGCTTAGAACTATTAAATTGGCAATCGGGTTGACAATACTTTGACATAAGAATACCTTGATAATTTTGTTTAAATTACTATAAAATTGACCAAAGAGGGATTAATTCAAGAGCGATTTTCTCAGAAACCGTTAAGGATAACGACTTGAAACAAAAGTACCTTTTTAACGTAAAACAGTTCGGGAAACGGAATTTGCTGTCCAATTTGTTAAAAAGTCAAAGATGGAAAAGTTACACACGCAAAATAACAAAGCGCCCCTGTTAGTACCTGTTATATCGATAGAATACATTGTAACTATTTATAATTTCACAGTTAAATCGCTATAATTTATTGATATATGTATAAAACTATTGTAGGAAATACTAGTTTTATAAACATTAAACATACTTATGTTTTTAGTATCTTCAGAACTGGAAGTAATAAAAGTCTGATGTATAAATAAGAAATTCCTGGTATACAGATTTGTCGTTTCTGAGGAACAGGAAATAATTAGTCCATAAAATTTATTTTTATTCTGTGACGATGACTGTTTCTCTTATAATGCAGATATTTAATTAGAAAAATCTGCAGATTTACGTTTGTATTTTGAGCAGTGACAACTGAATTTAAAAAATTGTGCGCAAGACTTAAATAAGCAAAGTAGCTTACTAAGAGATTTCTGTTTGTTAACATTTTGGAAAATAAAATTATATTATCTATTCTAAAGATGATCATTTCTATGTTATTGAATTATATTTTGAACAAAATATGACATTTCTTAAAATTAAGTATAATAAAACACGAACGGAAGGCATTAAAAGAATAAAATCAACTGTTCCCTTTTTCGTTGCCCTCAAATCTTATTGAGCAACCTATATTCTCAGAATGAATATAAAGATTCAGAGTTTCACATAAAACTAACGTTCATTCATTTATCATGCCTTGTGCCTTTCCAAGCATTCGGCTACCACCGTTCGCTGTTTTTTGCCATTTGTAAACCATATATTTGGATTTAGATCCAACCGTGTTAGGTGAGGCGATATCGCCATTTTCGCAAGAAATAATTTAGGTCTAAATTATTCTTTTTCATAAAACTTGTCCCTATTACAAAAAAATTAAATATACAGAGACTTATATTTCTGTACTGCAAAAATATCCTTTTGAATACAAAGGACGGACGGTATGTAAAAGTGTGTTAGAGGTTTAACACAATTCACTGTGTTAATATAATAAATGCTATGCATAGCTTTTACATTTTTAAACGTATTATTTGCATTATTTGCATTAAAACCACATCGGATTTTACACATTAAACTGTTAATCTTATATTGTATAATTTTGAATGAAGAAAAATGAAGGGCATTTTACTTTTTATGGTTTTATAAAAAAAATTATTTATGATTTATTAGAATATAATATTTATTTTTAAATTATAAATGTTAGAAAACTTGTTAATTTTTAAGTTACAGTTTTTATAATTTAAAATGAGTACAACCAAGTTTTATAACACATATTTACATTTGTAATTTAAAAATAAATATTCTTCATATTCTAGTAAATCATAAATAATGAAAATATGTTTTAAAAAAACATCAAATAAAGAGATAATAGTAGCAGATCGATCGAAGTACAGCATATATGAGTTCATGAAAATGAACTCAAAGTAATCTGAACATATAGTCTAAAATCAAAAAAAATATATAAAATTCGGTAATATGAACTCAATTTTTGGAAAACCCTAATATTTTCTGTTTGTATAGTTGTACCAGATTAGCTTTAGCTATATCATAACAGTTACTATAGTTAGGTGGATACTTATTATCTTCTTTGATCAAGCTTTAATTTAAATTGAAATATTCTCAATTTGAATGAAAACTAACTACACGTAACAAAAACACTCATCCAAAATGGTGTGCTGTTGTGCAATATTGGAAATTATTAAACATATTCGTAACATTTAATAAGAACACTAGTAATTGTGATATATTTTGTGTAAAACGTATATAGAAGCCAAAGTGTGTTGAACTATTGACATTGACACGGAAATATTACACATCTTAAATTACGTACGGGACAACCACATTTAATCAACAACTTTTTTGCAGTGTGGGGAAAAGTAATTGCAATGAGTACTATAAAAACGAAACATAGTATCCTCGTTTAGTAAAGATCATATTTTAAATTGTAATATAATATGATCAGTAAACTTCTTCTTCTAAAATTCTTATAGGTATTAAGACCTGGAGGCCACCAAGTGGCGGAGAATTAGACTTCAGATCTATAATTTTTTAGTAGCAGATAGAAAAATATAGAAAATTTTCAGCAAATTATATCTAACTATATCATATTAATTACTGTATCACCATGTACAGGTCTCAGCCAAACCTGATTGATACTGAAAATACGTATAAGCCATATTGTACAACTCATCCAAAATGTGTCATCTACATATTAATTTTTTTAAGCTTTTCTACTTTATTAAGTTAGTTATTAAGAAATTCAAATTAATTTTCCTGCTATTCTTATCATATAAACTCACGTCTGTTATCTCATACAAAATATCTGAATATGAATAACTTCATGCATAAGGTGCAATCTTTAATACAGCACCAGAAAGTTTCTTTCCTCTCTGATTTGGACATCAGACCACGTTTACTATACAGTATGCGCCAAAAGTATGTAATAAATTCAATAAAAACGAAACAATTATTTTTTGGGAAAAATCCTCGAACAGGTCGATTTTTAATTTAAAAAATACATATTTTAGCGTAAAATGCGATTTTCAAATGTCATTTGTTTTCGAGTAATGACGTCATCGATTTTTTTTAAATGGCAACACCATATTTTTTTCCTTGATTCTGAAAGATCGTTTAATTCTCTATCAGACGGTACTAAAATTTTGCCCTCTTACATAGGAAAGTTTTCGAGTAAATGACGATTGAATGTTAGAAAACGTAAATTTTATCCATAAAAAAGTAACAATTCTGAGGTATGTAAAATAAAATACAATTGATTAAATTTTATACTTAAATTAAATGTTCGAATTGCCATCCACCAACTTCTTGACAATGCGCAAGTCTGTGAAGAAATTCTTCTTGGACATTATGAATGATTTCTGCGTAACTCTGCGTATTTTGAAGTTCTTCTAAATTACGTGGTTTATTAATGTACACTTTTGACTTCAAGTATTCCCATAAAAAATAGTCAAGAGGTGTAAGATCTGGCGATCTTGCAGGCCATTCTATCGGTCCGCGTCTGCCGATCCACGTCCCAGGAAAACAGTTATCCAAAAAATCTCGTACAGGGCGTGCATAGTGCGGAGGTGCAACGTCTTGCTGAAACCATCGTCAGGAATGTCAGGGTCATTTTCATTAGGAAAAATTACTGCAAGGGCTGGAACAAGGTCATTTTCTAGAAACTCTAAATATCTTTGCCCTGTAAGGGTTCCTTCAAAGAAGAAAGGCCCTACTATTCTGTCGTCAACTATTCTAGCCCACACATTTAATTTCTGAGGGTGCTGGGTATGTGCCTCTGCCATCCAATGAGGATTTTCCCGACTCCAATATCTGCAAGTTTGACGGTTTACTGTACTATTCAGACAAAATGTGGCCTCATCTGAAAAAAGTATTTGCCGGTGTAAATTTCTATTTCCTTGACATAAATCCATTAGAATTTCGCAAAAGTGTAAGCGGCGATCGGGATCATCTTCATTGAGTTCCTGCACAAGTTGAATTTTGTAGGAATGATATTTTTCCTTCCTCAAGATACGTAGCACTGTGATCTGACTAGTGTCATTGTTTAATGCTACCAAACGTGAAGAATTATGAGGATTCTCCACAATACTTATCAAGATGTTCTGTTTCTGATTTTCATTAATGCTTGGACATCCAGGTTTTGGAATATTTACAACATTTCCAGTTTCTCTAAATTTAGACTCTACCTTACTGACTGTTGATTGGCTGATAGGGCGATCTGGATATTTTTCATTAAATAAATCGCAAACGTCCTACTGAGTTCTAGTCATATTCCCGCATCCGATAAGATTCAATTTCAATTCTTTGAGTAACAGTCAAATGTGCCATAATACTTTAAATTGAATAATAATTTCTATGCCGCTTACAATACTTATTAGAAAGTCGTTGTGACAATTACACTTTGCAAAGATTTTCACCTACGTGATCCATAAAAAAACTATGGAATTCGAAAAACTAAACTTGATAACGTTTTTGCTTTATTTTAATTGATTGACGTTTTCTAACATTCAATCGTCATTTACTCGAAAACTTTCCTATGTAAGAGGGCAAAATTTTAGTACTGTCTGATAGACGATCTTTCAGAAAAAAAAATCGATGACGTCATTACTCAAAAACAAATGACATTTGAAAATCACATTTTACGCTTAAATATGTATTTTTTAAATTAAAAATCGACCTGTTCGAGGACTTTTCCCATAAAATAATTGTTTCGTTTTTATTGAATTCATTCCATACTTTTGGTGCATACTGTATATTATTGAGTTCACTGAATCTGAATCCATTTAACGCCATCACGTCAGGGTTTTGCTATAACCTCAAAAAACTCAATAATTTAGGTGTTTCAGCACTATTAAACGGATATAATCCCAAAACACAAAACCCAAGCTGTTAACCTAAAAAACCCATAAACCAATCACCTTATAAACCAACCACCTCGTAAACCCATAACCCTACAACTCTATAACCAGTATATCCAATAACCGCGTTTCTAAATACTTGAACTTACATCACGTGATATGTCAGTACTGTAAAAATAAAACATATTCTACTTATAACCTCATAAACGGAGTTGTTATTTGACTGCGACCACGGCTTTCATATTGTCATAGCAGGGGCAGGTGGAAGACATTTTACGCAACAGGGAATCAGATACCCAGAATCGGCGGGTAGTACCGGTGAGAAAGAGGGCCCGCCGCTCGTTGGTGATTTGGTTAATTACAACAAGACGCACAAACGACTTGAAACATCATAATTGTAACAAAGATCGTCACATCTTCTGTTACGGTTCATTTCGTTTTTCGGGAAACCTGACATTTGAAAATCACATTTTACGCTTAAATATGTATTTTTTAAATTAAAAATCGACCTGTTCGAGGACTTTTCCCATAAAATAATTGTTTCGTTTTTATTGAATTCATTCCATACTTTTGGTGCATACTGTATATTATTGAGTTCACTGAATCTGAATCCATTTAACGCCATCACGTCAGGGTTTTGCTATAACCTCAAAAAACTCAATAATTTAGGTGTTTCAGCACTATTAAACGGATATAATCCCAAAACACAAAACCCAAGCTGTTAACCTAAAAAACCCATAAACCAATCACCTTATAAACCAACCACCTCGTAAACCCATAACCCTACAACTCTATAACCAGTATATCCAATAACCGCGTTTCTAAATACTTGAACTTACATCACGTGATATGTCAGTACTGTAAAAATAAAACATATTCTACTTATAACCTCATAAACGGAGTTGTTATTTGACTGCGACCACGGCTTTCATATTGTCATAGCAGGGGCAGGTGGAAGACATTTTACGCAACAGGGAATCAGATACCCAGAATCGGCGGGTAGTACCGGTGAGAAAGAGGGCCCGCCGCTCGTTGGTGATTTGGTTAATTACAACAAGACGCACAAACGACTTGAAACATCATAATTGTAACAAAGATCGTCACATCTTCTGTTACGGTTCATTTCGTTTTTCGGGAAAAATACAACTGTTATTGTTTATAGGGTTATGGGGTTCTTGGGTTGTGAGGCTATTGGGGTTCTTGAGTTGTGGAGCTATTAGGTTATAAATTTGTGGGGTAGGATATGTTTTTTTAAGAGCACTTACAAATACGGTGATATAAGGTAAGCACAAGTATTGAGTAACGTGGTTATTGGGTTGATTGGTTATGGGATTCTCGAATTATAGGGTAATTGGTTTATGGTTTTGGGGTTAGCAGCTTGAGCTTTATATGTCAAAGTTTCAGTTATATGTTTAAATGCGTTTATAGTGCTGAAAAGCTTAAATTATTAGTTTTTTTGAGGTTATAGCAAAACTTGACGTGATGGGGCTAAAAAGACCCTGGATTCGGATTCAGCGACCCCAAAGTCATATAGTAAACATGGTCTGACCTCCAGATTTGTGAAAAAAAATTGTGGGGCTGTGTATTTTTAAATGAAAATAATCTCACTAAATACTACTAATGAAGAAACACGTAGCCGGCGTATTGAAATTACACGGAAAAAATTCTTGTAAACACTTATGGAATTATAAATAACACAATTGTAATGAGTAGCAGTATAGGCGCCATGTACGTAGTGTGGACGCACAAAGTGACATAAGCCATAATTATAGGATATAATGCTGCCCGGATGTAGTAAAATATGCCTGACCTGAACCTTAGTCCAGGGAAGTTAGGAAAAATAGCGGAAATTTTTAGGCACAGCAGATATCGAGATGCGGTTCTCTGAATTGTGTTTAGGAAGGTCCCAGAAAAAAAATTTATATCGTCTGGTTTAGCCATTTTTTGAAAAATGCCTTCTGGGCCGGAAAATGCATTTTCCAATTGCATCATTACTTGCACCATTATAGGACCGATTGAAAACTCGGAAAAATCGCTCTGAAATCGTTACTTGGGAGTTTTTGGGACTGCCGAACTCGATTCTGGCATTAAAATTATCCGGGGATGCACGGGGGTGGCTCTGTGGGGTGGATTGGGGGAGAAATGGCAGCGTGCATGAAAATCATTCCAAACTCGTTACTCGGGTTTCCAGTCGTTCCTATAATGGTGCAAGTAATGATGCAATTGGAAAATGCATTTTCCGGCCTAGAAGGCATTTTTCAAAAAATGGCTATAGCAGAAGATATAGACTTTTTTCCTGGGACCTTCCTGAACACAATGTAGAAAACCGCATCTCAATATCTGCTGTGCCTAAAAATTTCCGCTATTCCGGTCGATTTTGATCTAAATGCCCTGGACTACCTATTTATTCCCGTTGAAAACTTTATTGTTTGCAGTGACCTTAATACTAAAAAAAAATAAGGAAGCGCAAACATAAATAATTAAAGTAAATGCTCGAAATGACCACCATTTTCTTGTATACAGAGATTTATTCTTCGTACAAAGTTTATTTGTACTCTGCGTAGCATGTCTTCATTCGTAGCGATATCTTGAGCAGCGGCACGAATTCGTTCTCTTAGCTCATTTTCGTTATTTATAACGACAGAATAGACCTTATTCTTAAGTGTTCCCCACAAAAATGTATAATAAAATCAAATCTAATAGGTCCTATTGTTTAATTATAGAGAGCTATTTGCAATTTATTCAAGAAAAAATACCAGTGTTGCTTGAGAATAAATTTAATTTTGAATTTTGTAGATAAATAATAAGTCATCAGCTTTAGATGTGTTTTTCTCAGAAACCGTTGTTCCAAGCGACTTCAATAAGGTAACCTTTCTTAACTATAAAAGACTGGGGAAGACATTTTTCTAGTCCAAAATAATATACAAGAAAGAACAAAAAAGTTGTAATGGTTCGAAATCGATGCCGGTGGCGCCCTCTAGAAGATATACGAAAATGGACAATAAAATTGAATTTGCTATCTCCCTGGATACAAAATTTCGTGAAATTAACGTGAAACAGTCGAAAGTTATTAAAGAAAACGCGATTTATTTTTTAACTTTTGACACCCTGTAGCTCCGTGATTATCAACTTTTGGACTAAGGCAAGTTTAGTTAAATCGATTTATTTTCAGCTATACTGTATGTGGCGAAACGCTGTCCCAACCTTTTAGGGACACCCTGCATATTGTATGTGTAGAACCTATAATAAAAACTAAAAGAACTTTGTACAGATTGCAGCCCTATTGATCTTAAATCATATTTTAAACAATTCAAATAGTTTTTGCATTTGTTTTATTATTGTGTTTCTTTAACATAAATTTAGTTAGTTTTACATTCTGCACTCTCCTGTTCTGTAGTTGAGCGAAAACTTGTAGAACAATATAGAACAAATAAACAAATAAATGTTTAATGATTTGAAAAATGCGCCACCGATTTTCTTCAGGTTATCGAAAAAACTGCTTGTTCAAAGGATTTATAAATAAGTTAGATATCTTATAAGTCGCTAAAACAACCTTACAGTTTTTAACTAAAGAAAAATCCAAGTTCCAAAGGTTTAGATTTACAGATTAAAAAAAATTGGGGAGGACTGGATATTGAACCGAACCTAGTTCCAAAATTATAATTTCGTCCTATAACTTCAGTAGATGTAGATATATATTTTTCCTTGAGTATAGAAGGCGTAATATTTTAGAGTAAATTTTTAAACGGTAGTGCGTTTGACAACTTTTCAAATTTATATTCTTGTGTTAGTAGCATCTATAAAATTTATATTTGTTTGCATTATAATGCATATTTAATGAAATTATACAAGCTTGTTTTTAATAGTTTTTATTCAAAACCCAACTGTTTACTTAAGTAAAAACTTAAATTAGTCCAAATAAAGGAAGACACCGAACAAGAATTTGTATTAAGATCAGAAAATTAAAAGGAAATACAAAATAATTGATTCCTGTATTAGTTTTAAAAATGTTGCGAACTGAGTTTGAATTCTTCTCCGGGAATAATATTTAAAAGATATTGGTAAACATCGACCTGAAAGACCTTATACAAGGTGTAACAGTAGTAAGTATTCAAAACTTGTGAGCTTGTAAAACAAGTCGAAATATTACGAAAACCTTAGTACAACTTTTGTCAGTGGCGGCTCCTAAGGGAGATACGCTCACTTAAAGGGGTAACCTCGGAAACAGTTTTTAATGCGTAACATCAAAACGCTTCAACATTAAGTCACGGAATTTCGGTGAGATATTAACCTTGACGTGCTTAATAAGTATTATAATCTACATTTCAAAATTTTCTACAGGGGCGTGAGAAAATGCAAGGCTCCGGTACAAATTTAATCATACCTTTTTTGTAGTTAATTTTTTCTAGTTTCTGACTCCAAAATATTAAAATATTAAGTATTTAATATAAAAAATGTACTCTTGTTAAATTTCAATAGGATGTACCGTTTTTCAGTAAATTCGATTTCAATCATTCCTAACGTGACCCACATTTAACATCCAATACATAGCCAAAAAAAAATAATTACAGTGTGCCATGGAGAAAACAACTAGTCCGACAGTTAACAGAAATGTAAAGTATTTTTAGTTTGAAAATAGTGTTATTTGAGTGTACGCAGTGCTATTTTATAGTGAACAAAAATAGATAAAAATTATTTAAAAATGTAACAGTATACATATTCTGAGTATGTAGATATGCTTTTGAGGTTAGGTGGAGTGTCATGGGAGCACAAGAGCAGCCGCACACCGATATGGTATAAAGTTCCCCAATAGAAATGTACCCAATTATAAAATATTTCTTTGCACCGAAAGGTGTTGTTTTTCTGTTATTTATATTACGGTATTTTTATTTCTACTATTGTTTTTAATTGTTACTGTTAAGAGTCTTAAAAATACTTGACATTTTTGTTAACTGTCAGATCAGTTGTTTTCTTCATGGCACACTGCAATTAATTTATTTGACTATGGATGTGGGGCACGTTAAGAATGATTGAAATCGATTTTCAGAAAAACGGTACATCCTATTGAAATTTAACAAAAGTACCTTTTTTATGTTAAATACTTTAAATTTCAATATTTTCGAGTCAGAAATTAGAAAAAATTAACTACTAAAAAGATATGATTTACTTTGTCCCTGAGTCTTGTATTTTCTCACGCCCCTTTAGAAAATTTTGAAATCTATTTTGAGACTTAATATTGAACCGTTTTGATGTTACGCATTAAAAACTGTTTCTGAGGTTACCCCCTTAAGTGAGACTATCTCCCTTAGGAGCCGTCACTGACAAAAGTTGTACTAAGGCTTTCGTAATTTTCCGACTTGCTTTATGAGCTCACAAGTTTTAAATACTTAGTACTGGTACACCTTGTATTTAAAAAAGGTTATTACCGCTATATGTTCATATTACAAATATTAATAACTTATTTTTATTTCTATGTAGGTAAAATTAAATCATTTGTAGCTAATTAAACTTTTCTTGAACACAGACAAAAAGCCAAAAGAAACTGGTTATTACCGTTTCTAAAGATAATTCATAATCTCCTCCACAAAATATATTTCTCTACATTCGCAACATAATCCGTAGGAGTCCATGTTGGCGCAAATTGTTCCAAAATGACGCTAGCTCGTCTTGAGGACATTATTATTTTTAATTCCATATTTACGTGTTCCTTAGGGACCAACTGCCTACTTCCCGATTCCACCACGTTTAGAAAGTGCTTTAATAAGGTCCTTTGATCTTAGGATCATGGTATTAAGTAAAAGCCTAACTGTCTTTCTTCCTTTAATACGATTTAGGCATGTTAGGAAAGATGGGAACAATAATTAACGAATATAGGTACGAACATAATAATGTGATGTTTAATAAACTTCATATTATATTTTATAAGACTCACATTAAGTTTGAAATCATTTGACAGAGCGCGTAGATAAAAGTATCAGCTTTTATGACTTTCCTCGCTCAACTTTGAATTTCATCACCATAATTTTAATTACTCATTCCCCTACCTTCCTGTTACGTTAAACATATCGTTCTTTCTTATAAAACAGGTCAATTATGCATAAAACAAAATGATGGTACATGATTTTTTTACGGTATTAATTTAATTAATTTATTTATTGGTAATTTTTCTGGTATATATACCTCCTGAACGAGCAAAGTGGTTCAGACATTTCACAACCATGGGGGTTAAGAATATTAATATACTTAACTTCACTCAAGTGTATATGTATTAATTCAGTAATAAAGTATACTTGATACAAATATTTACATATTTTTGACATTGACCAAGCATTCTTATACTTAATTTAACACTTTTTTTTCTTACAATGACACTAAATATAAGATTTACATACAGAATTATATTATGTTAAAATATGAATAAAATATTAAATACAGAATAGATTATTCCTTAAATTATAGATTTATAAACCGTCAGCTTGAGTATGTGGCCACAAGATGCAGCTATATGCTGCATCACGTCTACTCAGGTTTGCTTCTGTAGGATAAGTCTTAATTGTCTCACCGATGTCATACTGAGGAGAGTTCGAAAGAGGTATATATCTGGTGTGCCGTTAATGAACGACTTTCGCAGTTTGTTATAGATGTTTCTGTTTACAAATATGTGTTATTCTGTTTCATCTGTTTTTTATGACCCACCTTACATAAATAATTAAATACTATAGAAAACAATACATTATAATATGTTTATTTAAGTCCAAAAAAGAAACAATTTTACTTTGAGAATAACAAGCATTGCATAAGCAATTCTTACTGTCTAAATAAATCACAACTCTTTGTACAAACTTCATCTGATATCAAGTAGGTATATTAGTTTTCTTCATTTGAAGTAATTTTTATTCTTATATAAACAATATATGTTCTTATTATACAAGAATAACTAAGCTAGTGTTGGAATAAATATATTAATACTAGTTTTTTCCGAGTAATCTGCTATATTGCCTAAGACAAAGAAAATATTTTGATGATATAGAATATATTGAGATAAAAGTTTTAAAAATATCCTATAATCCTTAACTGAAGTAAGATCTGGCGCTAGCTACTCAAGTACTCCTTTACTGCCAGATTTAATTAACTATCTATACAGGGTTATCTATGACTTAATACAAATATTTTAAGAGGGGATAGGGAAAAATAAGAATTAACTGAATCATCTATCAACAAATTTCTAAACATATAACACTATATTAAATTCTTATTTATCGCCATCACTGGCCTTCTGTTATTCGCGAGGTTAGGTATTATACCAAAGTCAAAAGTGTCAAACGTAGTGACAGATCATCGCGATGACACGTGTATCAGATCACGCGCTTTGAAAGGAAAAAAATATTTACAAAATGTACTCGTAGATTATTATTTAATGGTTTAATGAGAAACACGATATGGTAGCACAGGAAAGCAGTACCTACCTTACTAATATTTATTTCCAGAATTTTGGAGGGATTTCAAGCATGTTGTATCATATTCTGTTTTCTTACTTGTTTAAAGTAAAACCTGCCTTTGCAAAGATTCTTGTACTTGCTGTGGTCCTCTCCTTTCCTCGACCGTTCTTGTTTAAAGCGACCTACTTGGTCCGGCGGTCATGATCAGGTAGATTACTTACGTCGGGAAAAACCACAAAGGATAACAAAAAAATACACGCAAATGTACATAAATACATAAAAACACTACCACACGTTTATCGCCAACGCATTATAACAGTTGTTCAATATGGTTCAAAAAGTATTCAGCATAATATTTTGTGTACTAGGAAAACGTCTTTGGTATTACGCTGCCACACGAAAATATACACTTCACATAAATCAGCATCTTATCCGTCATCTAGGCATTTGAATACGACATGTTTGTAAATACACTAAAAAATACGCGAACAATTAAATATGCGAAAAGCAAATACTGAAAAATTATTACTAGACGCAGATGCCATCTGTAGGTCACTAATGCAAGGTGCACTTCACGCCGATAATTTTTTTAACTTCTTGTGTTCTTGGGGAATTAAATTCTTTTAATAATAATAGCAATAATATTAACAGTAATCGACGATGTTTGCATAAAATAATTAGTAATATTTTAAACTATAACATGCCAAGATGTTTGCAGTGTTCTGCAAAAATGTTTCTTATACCCTTAGATATAACTAAATTTCGCATGTTCTTTAATGTTTACAGAATATGCAACTAGCAATGCAGTATTCTAAGTTATGTTATTTTAGAACATTTAGTAGTTAAATAAAGTATTTTATGTCGAATATGTCAGTGGATAATTATGACGAATCTGCAAGGAGTGAAAATGTAGTTTTGGCAGTGTGCAACAAAAGAACGAAGAACTAATACAAAATACTGCAGCTAATCGAATTAACTGTTATCTATCAGGTACTTAAGCAATATTATTAAAAAAATGTTTATATTCGTCGTTTCTACACTTGACCACGCTGCAAAAAACGACCGCACGGTAGTTGACATATCTAGCCATCTCGGACGATGATTCATTGTCATAGACGCCAACTTTCCGTGGGCCCCATTTTTTAAACATTGAGCTAGAATCCCGAAATAATTTTTTATTGTCTTTTAGACCTCCCTGAGCACCTGGTTAAAATTTTTGTAGTTAGTCACAGTTAACGCTGTATACCATAAGCGCATCAAATTTGCAAGATACTGTACATACAGATTTATTAATTCTATTATAAATAATCATTAATAAATATTATAATAACGCAAAATTCTGTGCAACCAGTCCATAACATGTGTTCAATTAATTGCGTTGTGTTAATTTAAAATGTGGTAGGAGTGGATGCTGTAATAATTAATGTTTATTTTTCCTAAGAGAAATTACCTCGTATATAACTACATAAGATCATTCTTTGTAATTTGCGACCTAAGCATCTAGTTATCATTCGCTAATTACCTCACAGGGGATATCTAGAGTCTGCTCTACTGCCGAGGTTAAAACTTTTTTCATCTTTTTTACTCGTGTAAAATAAGTTGCCATTTTTATCAAAGCTGTCCAATTAGTTGTTGGCATTTATGAATGAACAAATAAATCATTTAAAAATCCCTGATAGGTAGTTGCAAGCCTCCAATTCGGTTACAGTTATTTCGACTTTTCTGAATATGTGTTCTATGTACTGGAGCCATTAGTAGATACTGATTATTCCCAGGAAAAATATCTGCATTAAATAGACCCCAGAAAGGTTACACTGCATTCACAATAAAACCAGTTTTGTTATAGGAATCTACTACTGGTTATTTATTTATTTATTTATTTATTTAGGATTACAGGTGCCCAGACAGAAAAATTCCAATTATAGGGCAGGAATTACAGGAACAGAGGAAATACAGTATGCGCCAAAAGTATGGAATAAATTCAATAAAAACGAAACAATTATTTTTTGGGAAAAATCCTCGAACAGGTCTATTTTCAATTTAAAAAATACATATTTTAGCATAAAATGCGATTTTCAAATGTCATTTGTTTTCGAATATTGACGTCATCGATTTTTTTTTAAATGGCAACACCATATTTTTTTCCTTGATTCTGAAAGATCGTTTAATTCTCTATCAGACAGTACTAAAATTTTGCCCTATTACAAAGGAAAGTTTTCGAGTAAATGACAATTGAATGTTAGAAAACGTAAATTTTATCCATAAAAAAGTAACAATTCTGAGGTATGTAAAATAAAAACCAATTGATTAAATTTTATACTTCAATTAAATGTTCGAATTGCCATCCACCAACTTGTTGACAATGCGCAAGTCTGTGAAGAAATTCTTCTTGCACATTATGAATGATTTCTGGGGTAACTGCGTATTTCGTTCCGAATGCGATTTTGAAGTTCTTCTAAATTACGTGGTTTATTAATGTACACTTTTGACTTCAAATATCCCCATAAAAAATAGTCAAGAGGTGTAAGATCTGGCGATCTTGCAGGCCATTCTATCGGTCCGCGTCTGCCGATCGACCTCCCAGGAAATAGTGCGGAGGTGCACCGTCTTGCTGAAACCATATGGTATCGTCAGGAATGTCAGGGTCATTATCGTTAGGAAAAATTACTGCAAGGGCTGGAACAAAGCCATTTTCTAGAAACTCTAAATATCTTTATCCTGTAAGGGTTCCTTCAAAGAAGAAAGGCCCTAGTATTCTGTCGTCAACTATTCCAGCCCACACATTTCTGAGGGTGTTGGGTATGTGCCTCTGCCATCCAATGAGGATTTTCCCGAGTCCAATATCTGCAAGTTTGACGGTTTACTGTACCATTCAGACAAAATGTGGCCTCATCTGAAAAAAGTATTTGCCGGTGTAAATTTCTATTTCCTTGACATAAATCCATTAGAATTTCGCAAAAGTGTAAGCGGCGATCGGGATCATCTTCATTGAGTTCCTGCACAAGTTGAATTTTGTAGGGATGATATTTTTCCTTCCTCAAAATACGTAGCACTGTGTTCTGACTAGTGTCATTGTTTAATGCAACCAATCGTGAAGAATTATGAGGATTATCCACCATACATATGAAAATGTTCCGTTTCTGATTTTTATTAATGCTTGGACGTCCAGGTTTTGGAATATTTACAACATTTCCAGTTTCTGTAAATTTAGACTCTACCTTACTGACTGTTGATTGGCTGATAGGGCGATCTGGATATTTTTCATTAAATAAATCGCAAACTTCCTGCTGAGTTCTAGTTATATTCCCGCATACGATAAGAATTAAAATTTCAATTCTTTGAGTAACAGTTAAATGTGCCATAATACTTTAAGTTGAATAATAATTTCTATGTCGCTTACAATAGTTATTAGAAAGTAGGTGTAACAATGACACTTTGCAAAGATTTTCACCTACGTGATCCATAAAAGAACTATGGAATTCGAAAAACTAAACTTGATAACGTTTCTGCTTTATTTTAATTGATTTACGTTTTCTAACATTCAATCGTCATTTACTCGAAAACTTTCCTATGTAAGAGGGCAAAATTTTAGTACTGTCTGATATAGAATTAAACGATCTTTCAGAATCAAGGAAAAAAATATGGTGTTGCCATTTAAAAAAAATCGATGACGTCATTACTCGAAAACAAATGACATTTGAAAATCGCATTTTACGCTAAAATATGTATTTTTTAAATTAAAAACCGACCTGTTCGAGGATTTTTCCCAAAAAATAATTTTTTCGTTTTTATTGAATTTATTCCATACTTTTGGCGCATACTGTATATACATATATAAAAAACAAAAAGCAGAAACAGTCACAGATACATGCAAAAATGATTTGACATTCTTAATGTTAATATATAAAAAGAAAAGAAAAACAAACTGTAAAAAACAAAAAGAACAAAAATACAAAAAAAGTGAATTGAAAACAAAAACAATAATACAAACTGTAGCCGTACGATAAACATAAGATTCAGCTCCAGATCAATTAAAAATATCAAGCTGAGAGTGTTAAAGTAAATATTACGTAAAATGTCCAGACAATCTACCTTGTTAGAAAAAAATTTATATAAAAAAAGAACAGAAACATAAACACGACGAGAGGCTAAGCCGTTAAGGTTAAGCCTGGCTAATGATTTTATAGTCACTACTAAATGATTTTCCTGTCATTACTGCGTGTACTTCAATTGTCAATTTTCTCTTTAACCTTTCGTTTTATAGTAAAAAGAACAAGTAAAATACTAGAGACCTACAATTTGGCAGAATAAACCATCTCCCGCTATTTACTTTCAATTTTTTAAACATAAAACGATCATCGTAAGTTATACGTTGATTTTTTACTGTATTAGAAAGGTATTTTAAGCTAATATTATTGGGGCTTTAGTCCACAGAGTAGTTAGTTTCAGTTAGTTTCACACAATATTGTTAATACTAATAAAATATATAAAAAGAACGATTATACGTTGATAACTAATAAACACTCTAGGCACTGGAACAACACACACTCTCTCATGCATCATGTACATATTTATTATTCTTCTAATCTTTTATATTCTATCCTTTAATATATTTTTGTTATTTCATAAGGAATACATATCATACGATTTTGATAATTTTTACTACCTGTATTATGCATGAATATAGTGTTAGTCGTGCTTGTGCATATTTTAATAACTATGTATAGGCGCTAGCAAAATATTTAGATAAAATTTTTACTTGGCGCAGTTTCAAGTCTTCTGGTCACAGGTACCACTTGCTATTATTTACAGTGGCGTAGCCACGGGGGGAGGATTTGGGGGTCAGAACCCCCCCATGGGTTGGTTTGGTTGGGTCATATAGGTAATGTCTCACTACAAACCTGCAATCACTCTATTCTCCAAGATTTAGCAACGCGGTCAGTGAACTAGATCTCCTACGGAAACCTTACATTTCTAATCTTATTTTTGTCATTTTTGTAACAAATTTTGTTCGTACCTATTTATTATTTACATGTTTATGATGAGATTGTTTATTTATTTTTCTTTTTATTGTTTCAATTTATTAAAAATTATTTATTTTTTTTGTTGAAAAAGTCTAGTTTGAAATCCTTTGTTCACTGAATCCCCCCCTTTCTCAAATTTCTGGCTACGCCACTGGTTATTTAGTTACCTTTAATAGAAGAAGTGATAGAACATATGTACCTATTCAACGTAAGACAAAGCTCTATTGTTTTAGCAAAACGCCGATTTAGTAAAATTGTGATAATAATGTAATTTTATATTAAATTAGGTACATGATATTGCAATACTAAGAAGAAAAATTACAACGACGATACAAATTGGTTTTATTCAGGTCTATTTAACGCATTGTATCTTTTTATGTTCTGTTTCACAAAGGATTTTTCTTGTTTTGGCCATTATGACAAACGTTCAAATTTCTGTCAATGTAAATATTGTTACGGAAGCTCACCTACCTTGTTAGTCTGTTAATTATGTATGACAATAAAGTTTGTTTGTGTACGTGACGTATTTCCACGCTAACGTAACGTAGAGGTTACAATACTTAATATTCCAATATGCTGTCTGGTTTCTTCTACTGAAGGACATCTAAGCATTTGTTCTTCTAATTAATTACTTAATGAAGTCTATATCCGAATGTATTTCATCAATGCGATCAAGAAATCCTTTTCTAAACCATTTATTTGATTTTAGAACAGTTGACTATTTACATAGATTTACTCTTGCTTCCTTACTGAGGCACAGGAGGCTATTTTTCCGTTTTCCGTTTTCATTTCCTCGATTGGTTACCGAGCGGTTTAAGATGTTAGTACTTGATTCGTTTTTCTGCTCGGCGTTTGACCACCCTCCCCTCTTAATTACAGAGGTTTTCTAGGTTTCCTTCATTCCTGCACTGAATGGTGATTAGGGCCTACCAACGTAAGTTTTTCCTGGGCGCAAATGCAGCCTGCTTATTAATAATATGCCGCTCCCTCTCTTGCACAAGTCTCCGGGTTAATTTTAGTGATTAGAATAGAGGGTAGAGATATTATTATTATAATTATTTTCAAAATAATTCCAAAACAATTGTTAAAAAATGCGAAATCAAAACAATATTTAAAATAGTAAATATTTAATAAAAGAATATACCAAAACATCATAAATAACTAGTTGGCAATTTTGAAAACATGCCTATTTTCAATATTTCAAAAAGAGATAATAAAGGTGGTACTAAAATTTGAAGTAAAATGTTGTCATGTATGAGATGGCGTGCTATCCTTAAATATCATGGAAAGCAATGGCAAAGAACATTTGGCAATACATTTATTAACAGTTAACTCGCTTGGCTGCAAGGTATATACAAAAATTTATAAAATAGAGAGACAGTACAGTATTAATAAATTAGCAAACTATTCGCGTACGTGTTCGTGCTCGCGTTCACGCTCACGTTCACAGTCGCAAAATCGCCAGGCTGGAGGACATAGTATGTGCTGGTACCACTGGAGCTTTAGAGAACAAGCTAATAAATGTGAGCAACAGTGTAGTTTCAGCCGTGACAGTGCGAAACACGATAGGGGCAGTCGTTAATGGCTACAACGACATCGACCCAAACACATCACACCGCTTATTCGTCACCGATAGTTTGACAAGGACAAAATTTCTTATGTGTATACCCATCTAGTCAACTGCTAACACCGCGATAAAAACTAGTTGTGAAGTTTCCGCGGCCAACGATACAATTATCGCTACCTATGATACAATCTCGCTAAAACTAGCTCTGGGCCTACGGCGGCAATTTAGTTGGACATTTGTGGTAGCTGACGTTTCTTGGCGCATTATGGACTCGTGGTAGACATACAAAATCGCCTGCTAGACCAAACCACTCATCTTACATCTCATGGAGAAATGACTGAGTCCGTGATACCTAGCATAAAAACTGTCTCAGGCTCATCAGAGTTTCATCAATTGCTCTAACAATTTCCTAAGGTAACATGGCCAGGTGGAACACCGAAATTTGTTAACCATACTACCAGGCACCATATCATCACAACACCTGGACCACCAGTGGCGTAAAAACCACGTCCACCAAACAAACTTCAAATAGCCAAGAGAGAATTTGAAGCTATGACTCACCTAGGTATTGTGAGACCATCACAGAGCTCATAGGCATCGCCGTTGCATTTAGTGCCTAAAAAAGACGGCGAATGGAGACCGTGCGGTGATTATCGGGCCTTGAACGCGAGAACACTTCCGGATCGCTATCCTGTGACGCACATACAAGACTTCACAGTTGCTACAAGATAAAACCGTTTTCTCTACCATAAACCTTATGCGTGTGTTCAACCAAATTCCTGTAGCCGAGGAGGATGCTCCAAAAACAGCCATTACAACAACTTTTGGACTCCGAAGAAGAACACAAAACTACAACGTAAACACAGGAATTAAATTATGACAGCGAATTGGACCGTTGTGTTGCTGGTTGTCTACTCTGACCCTGTAAAAGTCAAACGTGCGGCGGACGGGCCGCATAGTCGGCGCTAATAAAGGGTTTAAGGGTTTATCCAAAAAGATTTTTTTTTATGTAAATAAGTTTGGAACTTTTTTGAAATGTGCTTCCGTTAATTCTTAATTTTCTCTATCCCCTCTTAAAATTTTTGTACATAGTCATAGTTAACTCTGTATATTGATGAAGAATGAGTATTAATTGCGTCATGGTCAATTAATGTTTTGTTCCTATATTATGGTTACAAATGCGAGATATAATAGTAAAGGACATCTCTCTGTCTCTGAGGTAAATCATAATCTTGACAATATTATTATTGGCCCTCGTATAGCTAGTAAAATAAGATATGGAACATTTAGTCCGCTTAGCCCAATTTTTCCTAAAATCATTGAGAAAAACAATGTTATAACCTCTATTACTACACCACTTAGGAGTAACTGTAGAAAAGCTCCTTAATTTACATGCTATTACCTCAAAATTGATATTTTAAGCGACTGCTTCAAACCATCATCCTAATTCAGATCGACTTCAGAATAATATACTCATTTTTGTATAAGAATAATTTTGTGACTTGATTTCTTTGCCCGCACTTTCAATTTAAATGGTAATACCTGCGTTGCCCTACACTAAATATATTTAGGCTCGTATCCATTTTCAGTTAATGTAATTTTGGAGTCTTCTATTAAAAAATATTTTAGCACAAAAATGTCTAAAAGATAATCTTTCTACTCGCTTTATATTTCTTATACAGGGTTAACTATGAAATTGTACCTACGGCAAGTGTCTTTTATCGGTAGTGAGTGGCTGTAATGAGCGAATATGTAGTTCTACCAGTTTATAACGAAATAATGGAAAACGAATGCAAAATACTGGAGCTAAGTGGATTAACTGTTACCTATCTATCAGGTATTATTACTAATAAGAATGTTAATTTTTGTCGTTTCTACATTTAGAAACGCTACAAAAAGACGACGATGGTAGTAGATATTGTTGACAGGTGTAAGTTTTATCTATGGATCTAAGCCATCTCAGTCGGTTCTTATCATAGGCGCCGACTTTCTGTAGGAAAAAAGGGTTTTGCTCCATTTTTTAAATATCGAGCTAAAATTCTGGAATCATTTTTTTATTGTCTTTTAGACTTCCCTGAGCACGTGGTTAAATTTTTTATACTTAGTCATAGTTAACCCTGTATATGGTTTTATTAAAAATGTTTAAAAGTAATAATTTTCTTCAAATATAAAATATACAGGGTGTTTCAGGCGGAGAAAATTCCTATGAACTTAGGTCTGGAAACGGTTTGTTTAGGATATAGAGGATGTCAAATAAAAAAAATTACATTTTCTTTAATAACTCTCGACTACTTTTAGTTAAATTTATGAAATTTTGTATGCGGAGATTTCTTGGGACGCGAAATTCAAATTTTATGCGCAATTTGCTGTATCTCCAAGAGGGCGCCACAAGCGACCATTAGGATCCTTTTAAATCGTTTCAACTGTTTTGTGCCACTTCGAAAACTTCTCAATTTCAAAAATAATGAATTTATTCGTTACTTTTCGCAAGCACTGAATAAAAAGAATTAGCAGCTAAACGTTTCAGAATACATAAAAAGCGAAAAAAATCTCACACATTTACATGTCTCGCAGTGCCTCGATTTAATTTGAGATTAAAATGAAATTAAAATCCGGACACTACGGAGACGTAAAGTAAAAATGAGTAATATGTTCTAAACCGCAAAACACCTTCACGTAATTAAGGATACTAATCACATAACAAAACTCGTTATTTTAGTCAGAAACGCAAATAAAGGATATGAATATAAAGAAGATGAATTGTATCCTACTCTGATTAAGAGACTACTCTTTGCAACCGTTTACCAGGCATTAATTAACTGAAACGTTTCGTATCAACCTTTTTTAAGTTATACCTTACTGGAATTTTCAGTACATGAATTATAAAGGCAGTTACGTCTTCTAGAAGTTTGAGCTTGTCTTTACGACATAGATATTGTTACGGAAGCTCACCTAACTTGTTAGTTTGTTAATTATGTGTCTATTTGCGTTAGAATTTATAATTCTTGTAATATCTTTATTCTGGTGTTTTCTAGAATATTTTAGGCCATATTCGATTTAGTTCTCGACACGTTCTCGAGACCGTGACAACTTTGAGGATCCTAAGAATAAGCGAAACGCTTTCGCCTTCATAATTCAGTTTATGTTCAGGAGTCGAACAGGAGTGACAAACGTCAAAATAAATATTTGACAGTTGTGATTTTGTTTGAAGTATGTTTGTTGTGTAATCAAGTAATCTTCAATGTTATCTAACGTAAATAAGTTAATTCTTCTCTCCTACAGGCTGCAAATTTACCAACAATCAAGACAACTTGTTTGGAATAAACACTTTTCATCATCTGCCTCATTGATAAACCTTTCAACCTGTTCCTTGGAAAATATTCTGGATTTTCTGGGTCTATAACTACTTGATTTCCTTCTGAGGAAAGCAATAACATTGGTATATTTACTAATATCCATATTTTTATTCTAATGAACTGTAGTTCGCAGCATTAAGTACTACTCCATAATGTAGAGGATGCACATTTTAAAGATAATTAGGACAGTACGCTAGAATAGCTTTCTCCAAAATATTATGTACCTTTTTTCGGCACATCAAATATCAAATTTTGTACAATTTCCTCGATTTCTGATGAATCAATATACAAAAGACACACTGAAAAAAGGTCAGTAACTTTACAAATATTCTTTGTAAGAATATCCTTATAATTGTCTTAAAATAATTATGATATTAGACTGACGCTTGCAATTTTACAAGAAAACTGCCAATATACAACAAAACCGTAAACTTCCTATGTAATTATAATATAATGTGTACATTTATAGAATATAGAATAAAGTTTGTTCTTCTACGTGACGTATTTTAAGTCAACGTATAGGTTACAATATTACGAAAAAAGATCTGAATTTAATATTCATTTCTCATTTTAAACCTGTATTCATCTGATATTCACTTTGCAAGTGTCTTCATTACTGATTATATTGTACGAAACAACTATGCGGACTAATGCACGTACTGAATTACATCATCAGTATTTAGTAAACAGCTAAGATCATTCGTCAGTAGAACTAGTAACTGTTTACGGAAAGGAAATTCGATGTGATAGATCAATTAGCAGAAATATTTTTGCAAATAACACGATGATTTTTTATATAAATATTAGATATCCAAATTATTTAATGCAATACATTTTTGGATACCACTCACTCCATTAAAAGATCCGACTCTGTTTACAAGTGCCCAATGACAGATGAGTCCTTCATTTTCATTTATTAACAAATGTATACAGGCTGATGTTTCACAAAAGGAATGGTTTCAAATTTTCTCAATAAGTTATTAATTTATTATTATTGTCATCGTTATTTACCATTATTTTAGGCGCAGTATGCTAATCGAGAGATTTTGATTTGTGAAATTATTATCATTAAAAAATCCTTTGTAAATATTTCCTGAACTGGAGAGAAATCAACAAAATTGTTTTCAGTATATCCGAATGTCATAAAAAAAATTGAATTCTTGAATGGTCTTCGTTTATAATAAGAAAATACAAAATTTCGCAGAGCAGTGTCATCTGATGAAATACTTGTAGTTTGTTTAAGGCAATAGAGATTGTGAGATATAAGTGGTCTGCTTACTTCCTGCTCGGCCTAAGCGGCTCGATTTACAGGAAGCGACCTACATTGCAGCAGGTACTTAATGCAGACCTCTCGCCCTGGACGACGAGCCATTAAATCTGTAAATGATACTGCAGGAAACAACTACTTCGCGGACTAATGCCCCGACCGGCATTGAATTACTGCTGCAGTATCTGTGTGAACAGCCAAGAACCCTTGTCGGACACACCATCAGACATAGACCGGTTAGCTTAGGCCGAGCAGGAAATAAGCAGACCACTTATATCTCACCTGCACTCAGTTTATATGAAGGAACAGCTAGTTCAATTGTCGGTCATCTCACCTATATCATACAAGCTAACAAGCCCGAAACCGGTCTATGTCTGATCACACTCAGGTTTGATGACCCACTGTGCATGCCCCTAGTTGAAAAGTTGAGAGTAGTCCCGTGATATATGCAAAGCTTAGCAGTAGCAGTAGAGACTTTCTAATATCCTAAGGAAAAGGTAATGCTGGCTCAAAATGTTTCTTCTCCATTAAAAAGAGGATAACTATATATGGAATTCTCTTCTGCATGTTCACATAACCAGTACCGTGGATTATTGGCCAATCTAATTCTATGAAGGTTCTTGTTAAGATGTTGAGATAGGCGATAATCCAAATATTGCTTTTGTTAACCATATGAATGTTCTAGTTTCGATTAATTCGGTTGATCGCTCTTTGATTCAGTTACAATTGAATATTGCCAAGATAGCATTATGGGAGACCAAATACTGATTCTGGCTCTACAAATTGACTACTTGAGCATTGTCTGGCCAACATATGTCACATTATCAGATTCTATTGTTTGCAACTCTTTTCTGGAGTATTAATTTATTTTTGTTTTATTCGTGATCCCTGTACTCTTCTCTACTTTTCTAAATCTATTGAGGGTAGAGCTTGATGAATTCGGATCTTTGAACTGTTAGGATGATATAACATTTGTAACAGAGGACGTTCTGATCTGATAGTTTAGAACTATCTAACAAATTTTTTACTTTCTCTCTAGTAGCTTTTAGGCATTTTGCGAAGTTGAAAATGAATGAATGTGAAGAGCGGAAAAACATTTGGAAGCATGGCCATGACCAGTTACAGAGGCGGCTGCAGGACGCCTCGGAAGACCACCATTATCCGAGGAACGGTTCCGACTCTAGCAGTCGTAATACCAACAATAGGAGCCGAAATCTATATATGGGCGATAAAGGCTCTGTCCCTACAGAACCTAGCCTAAGAACAACCAGGGCAAGGCGGCTAATACTAGGGATGTGCTCTTTAATTCGGTTTCTGGCAGCGATCAGTTACCGAGGTCATAGTATAACAATTCGAAAAATTACTATGTATCAAATGATATTTGAAAGATACTATCGTGTAAGAATAACAAAATTTATTCGCAATATGAATTGATGGAATTTTCTAAAGGATCTGCCATCACTTTTTTTATTCATTCGTTACTAAAATTTACGCCACTTATTTCAAATATTGAAATATTCATCATTCCAGATATTCTTCACAATGTTCGGTAAAATTTTCAATAAGACTTTTTTAATGGATGGACGAACACAATAGGCCATTTTCAGAAATTAATGAAGCAACCAAATTCATTGATTCAGTTTAATTTTCAGTTAATCGACAATTAATCGCTTTAACTTAAAAAGTAAAGCACTGTACTATAGGCAGTTTAAGCTTTATAACGTTGAGCCACAATATCTCCATTTAAAATTTCATGAAAAAAGTCTCTCTTAATTTTATCATTATTAGAGGATATCCTTACAGAACATTATACTCATTATCCATAGCCATTAGTGAGGGATTCTTTCTTAATTAAGATGATTAAAGAAGTATTTACACTTCCGATCTGATTAGAGTTAACCATTGGAGAAATCAGCTTTAAACTCAGAATTCGAGCGCGATGTTGGAGTTGCTCGACTGTAATTTGATTCACGTGCTATGAAAACATATTTTTATCTTTAAAATCTTTCGAAAACAGGGGGAAGCCAGAGAGGAAGTATGCTATTTTGATAATTCTTATAGTAAGAGTTGGAGGAAATTTCGTACTCCTAATTGCTCGTGAATTTCTTCGTGTCAATTTGCATGCATTTAAATGCTAAAAGACAAGAAATAAATTAACTGGTTTTTATCAGTAGAAATGCATATTGAAGGTAACAATATTATGCTTTTAGTACAAGATCCGAATTAAGACCATTCTTCACCTACCTGCTAACCAGATGAAAAGTATATTTTTTTATCAAACTTAATATTTAAACAAATATATCCCAAATGGGTTTACTAATAACATAAGTTCATGGCTATCTTTGATTAAAAATACTGTAATTATTATCCTTTTAAAATTTTATTCGTAATAAATACTTTATTCAAAAGGACAGGAATATAATATCTAAAAAGCGTAAAGTATTCAATATTATTGAAAAGTGTCTTATATTGCGAAATATTTTGCCAATTATTTTAATAACTTATATTCATTGTAGGTTCAATTGTTTGCATTCACAAATTTCAATCATTTTTAAATAGTAAGATGTTATACTGAAGAAGTACATGAGAGAATGTTACCGAATAATAATAACAATTATTATTATATATTTGTTTTTGATGTAAAAATATAGTGGTCGTCTATTGAAAATTTAAAAAAGTAACAAGCTTTATCAGATAGATTCGCAATTTCATAAAAAAACAGATACTCGAATGATTGATATTTAATTAAATTACTCTTATATCATCTCGAATGGAAACAAGCGGGATAAGATGATTTTCAGAATTATGCAAATAAAGAGATTTAAAAGTTCCATGGAATGGAAGCTGCGAAGTATCAAAATTATATGACAATCACAGTTAATTTATTTCAGGAGAAGGGGATAAAATAATTAATAATTTTATTCTGCTTGGCAAAACTATTTATTTCCCTGGATATTCTTTAAATCATTCCCACTGAAATGACAAAAAAAACACTCATGTTGGAATGAATCGTTATCCATCAATTTAGATGAGATTTGGCAAAGTTTGAGAAGAGAAATTATAGTTTTAAATTGTTCAGATGAAGTTGTATGGAATGCAATGTATGCGATATCACTAAAATACAGTTTTACGGTATTAATTGCGTTTTAAGCAATATGTATCATGAATCTGTACTGATATTGCAAAAAAAAAATGGTTTTTAAAAATATTTAGTCTGAAGTAGTATACAAAATTCTAGCGAAAATAAATAGTAAGATTAAATTTAATGGCAAGGATTTACCAGATATCTAGTTTTTCAACGCTATGGTTTGTGAAAAAAATATGTTGATGTAACCTCATGTATCTTCAAAGTTCTAAGTATTAAAGATCGCGTACATTATGCCTGCATGGACCAGCATGAACCTGAAAAGCTCATGAAGGTTCCCATGTTATTTAGTAGAGCATCACATATTAGAGCACTTGCATGGACAGTCACCTGCAGCAACTGTCACTGCAGGTCATGCCGATGGCCAGCAATTTTTATGTTTGGCAGCGCTAGTCCAACGTAAGTTCTGTTCCCACAAAAATCAGTGATTGATTTAGAACTATTTGACTGGTTTAGTTGTGAATGTAACGATGGACTGTCGGGCACTCTCACTTATCAATAATCTTTGTTTAGGTAAGCAAATAAAGTGCAAGTCTTTCGTTAGATGACACTGCTCTGTGAGAATAGCATTCAGAAACACTCAATTTTGTTTGTTGATCTCTCTTCTGTTAAGAAAATAAATGATGAAATTCACCACACATTTCTCCTCTTTCTAATGATAGGGTTAACCCAAAACTGTATCATTTTCCTGGCTTCTTCTCCCTCCTTCCCTTCATGCAACATCATTAAAATAAAAATTTCTTCTTCTGAACTATTCTCAACTACTACTTCAAAACTGCTTCCACACACAAAACCTGAACAAAAAGTTGCAGGTTTGCAGGTCCGCGATGTGCTAGTCCGTGCAGGCATAATGTGCGCGATCTTTTAAGACTATAATTACCTATGTATTTCACAAAATTGATTAAATTTTTCCAATGTAAAAACTTGATAACATCTGACGCAATCAATCAATGTCAACAACAATTTGATAATGACATTACTATCATCATGTCGCATGAGGAAAAAATAACTCAATGCATCCTTTTACGTTTAATTCTAATCGTAAGCAGAAAACTTAAACGGGGGAAGAAGCAGCTGTATTTGCATCAGGGGACAACTTATGTTAGTTATCCACCATTGCCATTTAATGCAGGAAGGAGGGACACCTGGAGAACCTCATTAATTAGAGAGATGAGAATACCGATCGGAACCAATCTCCCAACATTGACCCAAATCAACGTTCGTCTACAAGTCATGCTATGGTCTTTCGACCGCGGGGATTCGACCGCGGGGATTAAATTTTGATAAAGGAATGTCCTCAATATTTTGATGTTTATTTCATCTATATTAAAGTGACATACAATAGAATATTGAAAATATCCTGTTTTATTAAATTTAATGCAGTTATCCAAAGGTCCATTATTTGTTCATCTTTATGAAATTTTATATTATAATTCTAAATAAAACTTCAACAAGCAAGCAGCAAGTTCTCGTAAATAATATCACATTTTATTTTATTTCCAATTACATTATTTTCTTATTCAGAAATTAATAATTATTAGGTACATTTTTATTTGTACCAAAAGTAGTGATAAATAACAATATTATATTAAATACGGCCTTAGACGGAGACGTGTTATGGAATCTCAAACTATACCAACTAACAATGTTAGTAAACGATCAGACTAGCGGTAATATGACATTATTCAAATTGATTGTTTGGCTTATCTTCCTCTTCCTAAATCTAGGTTATACCATTGAGTAATAACTGTATTTATTATTCAATGGTTATACCTACTTCAAGTAAAAAATCTACTGGAAATAAGAGAAATAGCGAGACTATTTTATCCACTAAAGGACTAGGCCGTCGCGATTTAGGCGTAGTCTCGTCCTCGTTTAGTAAGGATCTTCTAATGATTTTAAATGTACACGTTTGCACTAGTAGATTATCGGGAGTTAATATCGCGGTCTTCTAGTCACAAGGATTAGCCCAGAAGTCGAGAGATTTGTGCGGGAGAGGGGGCGGCTTATTATTGGATAGGACTTAACATTGGTAGGCTCTAACCACTATTCAGTGGAGATTCAGGAATGAGAGAAACCTGGAAAACCTTATTAACTAGGGGGATGGTCAAACACCATCCGGTATCAGCCTCTCAGATTGATTTAAACTATCGTTCTTCCACCCTACTATACCCACAGGGAGGGTGTCAATCCTTTCCACAAATATAGTTGATCTACGGTCTACCAACCTCATGATTCGAACCTGAGATGAGTGGCACCGAGCGATAAGAATGAAGGAACTAATTGAAATACATCTTTCACATAACATATTTTGATACATAAATAGTATAGCAGCCTAAATCGAGAGCGCATAGAGAACGACATATCGAACTAATTTTGTAAAAGACCGTGATCAGCTTAACATTGAACGATCCGCGATGAGCTTAGACTGCGACTTCATAGTATGTTCTCTCTACTAAACTCCCTCGCAGAGCTGCTTATGTATTTTTTAACAGAGAACCTCTAAAAATAATGCAGGGCGACGTTCTTGATTTAGCTAGGCACACTATATACAGGGTGTTTCAAAACAAAGGCGAAAAATTTCAGGGTGTGAGACCTTGTTGAAAATAAAATGTAATTTGTTATGTAAACGTTGGGTCACAAGTCAACCATTAGGGAGAGATCGCATTGCAAAGATGGCGGAAAAAAGAGTGTTTTTATTGTTTTTCTCGGAAACGGAAAGCGTGGGAATGGTAAAATTTTGTGTGTGTGTTGTTTTTTGCTGCTTTGACAGATAGCAAATGGTTTGTATTATTTTAACATTTTGAGAGTGGTTTACGGGATAATTTGCCTTTCGTTGTGTGATGTGTTTGATTGCGGAGTACGTTGGGATTCAGTACTAAGTTAATACAACAAAAATGGTTATTTTCACAAATGCAGAAATGACAGACATGCACTTTATGTACGACCGGGCAAATGGAAATTCCTTACATGCTTGTCGCCTTTATGCAGAATCGTATCCTATTCGTAGAATTCCTCATCACAGTATATTTGCTAAGCTCATCGAACATCCGGAAATTGACAGCAGCCAACTAGAGTTTTTCCTAATAATGGGTGTAGTAAAACTCCCGACGTGCAATACTTTACATTTTATTTTTTAACGTCTAAACAGTAAATTTTATCAAAAAAATATAAGAGAGAAAAAAATTGCTAAATGAATCGGCTAAACCTAATTTATTTTTTTCTATGTCGTTAATGAAGTTTTTTGAAAGTATAGTTAAAAAAACTGAAAAGGGTAGTTTATTTCAACCCTTTCTAATTATTTTCAAAAAGTGAAAAAATATGTTACAAGTGTCTTTGGATAATGGTAACACTTCCATAAAATGTTACCATTCCCACGCTTTTAGTTTCCGAGAAAAACAATAAAAACACTTTTTTTTCCGCCATCTTTGCAACGCGATATCTCTCTAATGGTTGACTTGTGACCCAACGTTTATATAACAAACTACCTTTTATTTTCAACAAGGAATCACCCCTTGAAATTTTTCGCCTTTGTTTTGAAACACCCTGTACAACAGAAGTTTTTTTTGAGATTTATTCTTTTTAGCAATATCAATTTAACAATCTTGAAGAAATTGAAAGTTAGAGTAGAGGTTGCTCAATAAAAATTGTTTATTTCCACGTTCTTCGTTACTATTTTGAAAACCCCTGTATAGCACACTCAGTAGAAATAATACAAATGTGTGCGTAAAATGTTCTTAACATTTTAATCTTCATAAATTTCTTTCTAGCTGGAAAGGCAAAAAGTTGGAGAGCACTGCATACAATTCGATACTTGAAAATATTTTCAGTAATTCCAGAGATTCAAAATCCTCTAAACGAACCCATTAACGATCTAAATGTACGTCTAACTTATCTCAATAAGTGAGATAAAGGCTGTCTAATTCGGCGTTTACACTTCGAGCAATATGTATTAACAAGTCTGGCAAGTTTTAACACGATTATTCAAACTTTAATTTTGAACAAAGTTTGAGTAAATTGAAACGAGAAATGGACCTACAAGATAATTTACAATTTTAAATTTGATAACGTTAAAAACTATATACTTTAAAATTTCTAGTCAAAATTTTTTATTTATTTAAAATACAATGTTCAACGGGACGAATCTCTGTAGCACAAGGGAGAAAACAGTAATCAAAACATACAATCTAAACAAAAACAATCAGGCAATAACTAGAATAAGAACAATTATCCAAAAATAAGCCAAACAACAAATAACAACACATGGTTTGAATCACAATAAATAACTAATGCAATGTATAAACATATGTGTTTACATAAAATACAGACGGTTAAACAATAGCTATTTATTTCACTAGACAGAAAAGCACAAGATTTAATTACGCGGTTGCTGTTGCTTTAGTGATATTTCTTTTGTGTGGCAAGTTCAGTTCTGACGTGGTTCTGACTTTCAGTTCAAGGACAAACACGCTCACATAATAAAAACAGTTTTAGGAGTCGTTTTGTTCGAATTTATCTGTTGGTAAATAATAATTATTACAGCAGTTGGAAAAAAGGAAAATTCTTTAGGTACTTACACACTTTTGTAAATTATTTTGTGATAAAAAATACGGGTACCTAATTATTATGTACAGTGTAGTAACAAAAAAATAACAATTTACTGAAGTTTTATTACATCATAATGGAACAATTTAAATATATCTAGATATTTTACACAATATTCACGCTAAACGGAGCTGTAACGGAGGACTGCGTCGACGCAGCGACCTCAAGGCTCCAAAAGCATCAACTCAAGTCTAAATTTTTATCGACAAGTCTCAATAACACCATTGTGCATACGTAAATTTCATTCAATATATTATTTAGCGTTATTTACATGTAATATAATGCTTTATGCCATTAATATTTGACAATTCAATGACAATTCATAGTTTTGACGTTTAGCGATGTTAGTTTCTTCTGTGTAAGTCTGGTTAAAGGCTATGCATATTTTACATGACAAAACAATGAAATTTGGGGACCTTTTGAAGGCGTTTTTTATGTTAAATTTTAAAATTTTTGAATGTATATATTTCAGAATGTGTTCATAATTAAATAGATTTTCTGAAAAATGGAACACCCTGCATATTTTTTAAAACTGCATCATTTTGTGTTTACCTAATATCATTGTCAATTTTAATTACTAGTTTGATTTAAATTATTACCTGGAACTTTTTCTGCCTAGGCAGTAAAAACACACCTTTTAAGCCTGTCAAGTGTCATTAAAAAACCACTGTTAATGTCTTTTAGAGAAAAATAAATATTTAATAAAGTTAAGTGAATGAAAAAATATATCATATCGATCTTCATACATTTATATTTTAGCAAACAACAAAAATATAATTGAATAGAATAATATTTAGTCACAATAAAAAATCTGCCATAATGGTGCTTGAAAATTTAGTTATACTAGCAAGAAAGCAAAATAAAAGTTTTGCATGCCTGGAAATAGATAAAACTTTGTTCCTGGACAATAATTTTATGGTAGATAATTGGTCGGCCTTGTGTTTTTAGTGTAATGCGACGCTGTGAGTGTTAGAACATAATGTATGGACCTAGACGTCTAGACAGCTGCATGGGTATACCCTTGGCATATCTTAGCATATTACAGAAGCAAGGAACTTAAATTAATAAGATTATAATGTTCCCTGACTGATGGAATTTATCATATTCACTACAGTTTACGTGGAAAATACGAGTTGTTACAATTTTGATCGCAAATTATCAGAAAATTGTGAGTGAAATGTATTTAAGTTTGCTAAAAGTGTATCATATACTATACAAAGTTCTTTTAGTTTAATTTGTATTAAAATCAAAAATGATCACAGCATAACAACTTAAATATAACAAGAACACAAAATGAAGTATACAGTGTGGCTCATCAAAATTTTCTTTATTTTGGTGCAAAAACTAAAAAAATCGCTCGGACCCGTCAAATTTTGCTTTAAGGGAGACATATTTTATGAGTATGTTCATTCCCCAAATGCACAATGCCAATCTAAAAAAAATACTACCCAAACGTTGAGTTTTTCTAGATGTTGGGTGTATACTTCACAAAATACTCATTCTTGAATTATTGTCCGACCAATAACGGCAGTTATGATTGTTAACGGCACTTTTTTCTGTGGAGCTATTAAGTAAAAAATATATGCCACACAGTCTCAATCATTAATAATAAAAGTACTTTATTTGTCTAACAATAAATTAACCAATTGCGGAACAATTCAAATCAAATAAAACAGTGAAGAAAAATAATGCTTGATTAAACAATCTGATGTCTATCACATAAATTATAGCATTACGCATTGTAAAAAATAATATAAATATCATTCTACTAACTACCATTACAGATAACAATGAAGTAAACTTATTCTTAGTGGCATCAACAAGCTGATTAAAAGAACAGTTTAAAATGTCACACAAGCACAAATAGAATTACAATTATTAAATATCGTGACAAGGGATTCAACAAAAGCGAGGAACTTAATCTATAGGGGTATGAAAAGTAGACCAAGAACGGTTTGAAGTTCTAGGAACGAGAAAATTAAGTTTGTTAAAAATTTCTGGATAGTCGATCTTATTTATATACGTTCAACGTTATAAACAAGATATTTTAGAAATTTTCTCTGTACTGCCTCAATAGTTCTAACATGACTCGTAAAAAGGGCTCCAAGCAAGCTGGCAATTTTCCAACTTGGATTTTACATATGCAAAAAAAAATTTTTTTAAACCTGCATGTCATGGAAATCCCGACCATTGTCTGATAATATATCGAAGCACTTTAATCGAAGCAGATTGCTTAATGGGGGGCGCCAACTTTAATTCTGAGTCAAAGTGGACTCAGCTGCAGCTGATGTTTAACATAGTCATTGACCGAGTTACCAGCATTGCAAGACTTATACAACGCAATGTACACGAATGTAACCTGATTACATCACAAATCCGAAACAAATCTAGAGAGTGACTCATATAAAATATAAATAGTTTTTATAAAAGCTTGAAAATTATCATTAATACTGTACTCTCTACTGTGCTCTTTACACATAGCGATACGATTATTGACACAACAAAGGCTCAATCAAACTGAAGCATGATGTATTCTCTCTCTCTCTCTATTGCAGTAGAAAAATGCGCGTTAACACTTTATTTACCCGACGTTAGAAACGCTAATAGCATACTGAATGCTACTCTATAATTTAATTTCTATAGCTATTAGTATTAAGTAAAAAAAACGAATTAATACAACCGTAATGTTTGACATAATAACAGTTAAAAATGGATCAAAATGCCGATTCTAACGTAAGTGATGGACAACTGATAGTAATAAAAAACGTATATGAAAAATTTCGTTATCTTAAGTGTTAAGTGTAGATGTTGGTATGAGTATCTCGTTGATACAAGTGTCAGTTTCTAGTGTATATCGTGCTATAGAAATAGTGTAGAAGTAAATCCAAAGCAAAAGTGGAAACACGAGAAATGAGTATTTATGGATTCGTTTTCAGAAATAAAACACCGACGCAAAAGAAAATTGAAGTTGCGATAGCTGAAGATGAGGGAAGAGGATAAATTTATCTGATAGAGTTCTTAGAAGAGCAATGCATGACATGAATTGGTATTGGAGCCAGATTTGTAAAACCATGCTCGTCGAAAAAGACGAAACTATAGTATGGCGAAGATAATGCTTAGAAAAACTAAGAAAATTTCTTGCACCTAGCATAAAGCAATAGATTGGTGAAACATGGGTAAACGAAGGTAATATCAAAAGTGTGACAGAATGATGGAATAAAAGAGAAGTATATTTAGAAGGATTTTCTTCAAGATTAAAGCCACAAACCCCTATAACATTTTTTCGGAAACTCAAAATTAACGATATTACAGGGCGTCAATTGTTCCAAAAACTTTTTAAGGCGATTTTTTTTATTCCTTTGTATTCACGTTCTTAATTTGACACATATCCTTCAACGCCAAAGAACCTAATCTATCCTTGGCCTTCAAATAATGACTTAGAACTTTTTTGTTTGAACAATATTATAAATTTGTATAGGACGTAATTAAAGAATGTCAGAAAATCTGAGTGGCAAGTTTTCGGTGCACACACTGTATTTATTTCGTTTTGCATATCTACCAAATAGCTGTGAGTTGATTTACTATTTAATGTTAAAAAGCTACTACTTTTCGGCTATAAATTTTAAATTTCCGGTTTAACGACAGTTCCAATTCAATTCCGTAATATAAAATCGATTCGTTCTCCCCTTCTAACCAATTATTTAGGCGTTTCATTTATTATTTACTTAAAATATAAATATGAGACTCTTGATTAAATATCGTGGATTATTTAGAGTAAGGGTAGAAACACAGTGGAAGCAGATTTCCGCGTTTATAAGGGAGGTTTGTAAGAAACGAAAATGTAATCAGCTACGCCCTTATATTCTTGCTAAATGTCATCATCCGATGATGATCCGGTTGTGTTGAATTATTTAGTTACCAAGTCAAAAAGAAAACAAAGAAAATTTTCATTCCTATAAAAGCGGACACGCAGGTTTTCGGCGCTGACCCGTTTTAATATATGATGCTCAGCCGACTCTATAAACCAGTCAAGGCATTAAATCTATTTTACTGTCCAGTTAAACACATAATTTTTTCAATTCTAATCTGACTGACATTATTTTAGGTGGCATGATATTTGCCATATGTGGGGAATGTCGATGCGACGAATTAGAGATATTAAAGATAGATTGCTGATCACTCTGCCAACTGCAAGAAACAAAGAAATAAGATCCGTTATTGTATGCAAATATTTAGATATATCGGAAATATATTATTGCTAGACCTACGCAAATAGATAGTAACTAATATTTTTTTAATATTTAAATAGTAAAGCATATAATCAATTAATAAGAATTCATGCATTTGGTAAAATGCCAAAACAAGTTGCTGTGTTTCTCAAATAGAAGGATTGTTGAGTACGTACCATCTGGATTTCGTTGACTTCTCAACATAAATAAAAAGTTTTTAGCTGTTGCAATGAGGAATTTAAGACCCAGAATAAACTTCGAGGAATGTTTTTATTTAGTGGAACTTCTAATACAATTCATTTTATTCAGTTTGTTTATCTCTAACTTTCATTTTCTTAGCTACCTCAGGTAGTAGTTGATTTTATATAATAATGATAATGAATAAGAATCTCTTTTTATGAACATGAGTATCTGATAATTACTTATTCTTGAAAATAAGTAACAAGTTTGATAGTAACCACAATGCTCACGGACATTGATTCTGTAGAACTTCAGCTACACTATTAATAAATTCAGGAGCTGATATCACAACTAAAAATGCATGATCGATGGAAATCTTTAACGGTAGCTGAAGGTTACATTGAGGAGTCCAAACTCGTAAATCAGTTGTTAGCAAACAAAATTTCCCTGCTGCAAGTACTGGAATATACTGGAACCATCTACTAGTGAAAACACTTTAACCTACATAGAAGAACCAAATGTCTCAAAACGAACAGGACAAAGGATATCTCTTACAGGCTGCTCTAATTTCACCATAAGTATTTACAGTAAATAATGTTACTTTCGTTAAAGCAAAAATTGTAATTTTTAATTTAACGGCAGTAAAAATAATTGTAATGTCTAGGCAGTAAACATGGCACTTTAGTGGCTGCTAGCTGTATCTAAATCCACACCTTTAACGTCGGTCGGCAAAAAAATACGTTAGGATTAGCATACTCGTATAATGTGACCAGTAAGTGTAAACCTGTGTACACTACGTTTCTACCCTAATTTGCTAAGCTTAATGTTTATAAGTACAAAAAAAAACTGTTTTCTCATTATCACATAAAACAGTCTAGATTTTTTTTTAATTTTTTGCAATCGCGGTAATAAATTATAGATATCATTAGGCGTGGGGTGATAACTATCAAATGGAAGGCAATTTTTGCTATGTATTTTTAGAGTTCCTATCGGTTTTACTACTCTTTACCAGTTTAGTTGGTCACTATTATTCTGATAGAATCAACGCGCATAAAATATACAGTGTGTAAGGACTAGTATTATGTCAGCAAATAATATATTGGACCCAAAAAAACAACAATATATTATATATATATATATATATATATATATATATATATATATATATATATAACCCAAAAAAACAACAATATATTATATATATATATATATATATATATATATATATATATAAATTATAGATATCATTAGGCGTGGGGTGATAACTATCAAATGGAAGGCAATTTTTGCTATGTATTTTTAGAGTTCCTATCGGTTTTACTACTCTTTACCAGTTTAGTTGGTCACTATTATTCTGATAGAATCAACGCGCATAAAATATACAGTGTGTAAGGACTAGTATTATGTCAGCAAATAATATATTGGACCCAAAAAAACAACAATATATTATATATATATATATATATATATATATATATATAACCCAAAAAAACAACAATATATTATATATATATATATATGTTTCTTTTAATATTATTATTATAATTAATATGAAGAACTTGGATGATAAACACAACTTAGCTCATTGGAAAATATCTGCTTATATGGGCAAGGCACTATTTAGAATGCGACGTTGTAACATTTCACATAGACAAACTAACTGCTTTCTGTATATCATGGAAATGGGTCCTTATCTTTATAAAATTGAATCCTTCAAGGTATCTAATATGAATATATGACATTAGTACTTCAATAAATTCGCAATAACATTTTTAATAAGTCGTTTCATTTTAATCGTAGACAACAAACTTGGCAACTGTGCAGTATCTCGTCTATCAACTCACCGACACACGTCGTTCTTGAATACCGTAAGAAAGACAAAGAGGCAGTTAACGATGCAACTTAGTTTATTACTTGTTTACTTTGCTTGCAGTGCAGGACTGTATTATAATAATTTATGCTTTCGTAATATATTATGGTTGACTTCCAAAATTGTAGACTCATGTTGTAAACCTGCTCACAATTTATACCAGTCAACACAAAAATACATGCATACAGGGCATACCCGATTACACAGCTTCTGCTACGCATGCGCTGCTTGTTTTTCATTGGTTGCGACGAATTGTCGGATCCAACTGTTTCATTTCCAGCGCTATCATGGGCGGGTATATCGTTCGGGCGGGCAAAATTACGGATATATCTTTTCGCTAATTTAATTATGAATGTAATTAATTTTATTAGTGATTTGATAGAAGTGAGGAATATCGAATGATGACATGTATGAAGAGTTTAGAGCGCGAGGTCAAAATATGAGTGTAAATGATGTTGAAATATGTATTTCATTAACAAAATTGTACGTGAATAGGATATGTGTGCAAATAAAAAAAGTGGTAAAGAAGTACAACTGTGAAACGGAAAGTGATAGAAACTCGCAGAAGGAATATTGTATTTCTTAAATAAGTTTTAGACAAAAATTGGGTTGCTATATTTTACAAGATGAGACTTGGCGAAGAGATATGGCGAAGAAACTATTTAAAATAAATATTAAAAAATAAGAATCTGGATCGAAGAATATATTAAATTTTGACGAAATATGGACGTATGAAGGATAGCGGTACGATATCATATAATAAGTGTTATACCATTATATAGTGACAGTGCTAGTAACCAATAGTAAATAGTGTGTGTGTATTCTAAAGCCTTTTGTCCTTTTGAATGCGGAATTCGCAAATATTTGTGCGATTTATTTAATGGTAGAAAAATCTCTATTTGTAACAAATTTTGTCAACTACCTATAACATTTTTTATCATTTTCATCATGAAACTGCCATGGTAGATTATCAGAAGCTCAAAACAAATTTATTAACACCACATAATAATGAAAGGGACAATAATATTTGTAGTGTTTGCTAGTTTCGCAAATTGCAATTGTCAAAAGTTAAGATTTTTCCGCCATAAATAATTAAAACAGAAGTTGCAAAACTCGTGAAAAATCTATGAATTTCGCGTCCATGAGGACAAGGCTTAAATGTGATATCTGCGGAGTGCGCATCATGTAGGTGTAAGTGGGTGGTGGTGGGCAATCGCCGTCCAAAAGGATGACATTCTAATTTGTGGAGAGTAAATTGTTAATGTGCCGTTAATCAGCCGACGTCAACTTATTTTTGATAATTTTGTGTACTTTAACTTATCTCAAGTGGCACGCTTAGGTAATCATACCACCCGTATCTTCCGTACTCATCTTTGTGTTGTAAATTAGTCACTCTCTATTATTACTGTTACATTATTTAACTGTTATACCACTGTTTCTACTCTAAAAATAATGATGTTATGTAATGCAATTATTTTTGTAGTGTAGTTATCAAACATTACATTATTCTTTCCCGTAGCCAGACCTAGGACAACAGAAGCCACTAAATTATTATTTTGTTAATATATATTTTATTATTAGCATTACATTGTGAATAACCTGAATAAATCGATTTTGAGTATTACTTCTTGTCGTTTACCAAGTTAGATACAAAGTCATTAAGAGTTATATTTTAAAGCTTTTGGATTTACGACCCTAGAATGGCTTGTATGGAATATTTAATAACAGTATTAGACAACGTTCCATACCATTCAATACTTTCAGAACGGTTACTGCATGTAGTCAAGAGCAATAATTTTGCAAAGAAATACGTTATTGATGAATCAGCAGGGACATACCGTTCTACGATTGCATCCATACTGCTGTGTTTTTAATCCCATTGAATTAATATGTAGCCAATTAAAAAGAGACATTCAAAGAAATAATACCGTTGCAAAATTTGAACAATTGAAAATGTTATAAGAAGCGAGGTGAATAAAATTATATCAGCTAATTGGAAAAATGCGTCAAAAATGTCCATAACATTAATTGGAGGCTATATAAAGCTGCATCAATTGATTGATTGATTGCGTCAATGTTCTTTTGTTTGAGAGTCGTATCTGAGAAAAGCACATAAATACGTCTTACCTTTTGAGAATTACGACCGGCCTCTTCTAAATTAATAATATGTCATAATAATAACCACTGCTGACTATGCCGATGTAATTCTTCGATTATAAATGTAGCTCAAAATCAAATAAAAAACGCAAAATTCTGAGTCAAACGAAATAAAATTCCAAACCGCACTTGACCTACTTCCTCAACTACAATTATCAACTCCCTGCTATTGAGCTGATTGCCCACGGAATTTTCACGTTTTTATCAAATGTACTTCTTTATAAATCGACCAGTTCGTGATTAATTGAAACATCAAATAGCAGTTAATTATGAAAGAATGTGTATAATTTATTTTGTTGCTATCATCTGTGTTATATTTACAAACATTTTTTGTTTGGTGCAATTTATCACCTGTTAAAATAACAACAATTTCTAATAGTTCAAGATTCATTTGTTATTATAATTTATATGAATGAAACAACGTTCAGAGAGATACTATTAATGTATATGAACGTGTCGATCGGGCTAACCTACAGAAGGTACTTTTTGTATATAAAAAGTAGTACATGTTTTATGTCTTTATAGTACGGTCAATTAGGAACACTATATTTAAATCTAATACATGACAATATAGGGTATTGTTATTATAATTCATAATAATATTTGTAGTGTTATTTTTTATGCATGAGTTTGTTTTGTGTTTGCTTTATTGGTTAGCTCAGTTACGGATTTACCTAAGTTTTGATGTTTTATATGTTCGCAAAGCCACAAAAAAAACGATCTTGGATCATCCTCGCTTACAGTACCAAGGCAGAGCAGTGTCATCTGACGAAAGACTTGTGGTTTATTTAAGGTGGTAAGTAAATAGAGGTGCCTGACAGTCAGTGATAATCCACAACTTAACTGGTTGAATATTTTTAACAGTTTGAAACCAATACCTAATTTTTATGTGAACAGAAGTTACGTTGGCTTAGCACGGTCAAGAATAGAGATTGCAGGCCCCCGACACGACGTGCAGTGTCGGTCGTTGCAGGTGCTGGTCTGGTGTGCAATGCTTCTTTAAATAACATAACATAACCTTCATGAGCAAGCTTTTCAGGTTCATGCTGTGCAGGTTCCATTACGTTTTTAGTTTATTCTAAATCTAACAATGCACTTTTGCCAATCAGAACGAATTAAGGTGGCCGTATCAGACTACAGAATATGTTAACCAGACTGCTTCCCGTCGTTCTATCAGCTTCTCACACATACACGGTTCGGCAGGCAAAGTTTCAAGCGTTGGTAGTGTTCTTGGGAGGTCTCTTCGTAAGTTGAGGCTGGGCCTTCCGGCCAATACAACCACTAACGTTACGGTTTGCCTGCCAATTAGCAATCGATCTTTCGGTAAATCACACCAACATTATTTATTTATTATTTTTATTTTAATCTCTTTGCTTTATTTAATCTTCTAATATTATTATTCCAATTTCTGACCACTACTGTCCATATTTTTAACTGTTTTAATAGCATCCCTTTGATTTTCCTTGTACTGGATAAATCTGTTTTTGCGACCTGATTCTCTAGATTGGTATTCTAACCATTACTTTTTTCAATGATATATTTCTATTGATCACAATGGATGCAAAATTTTGTTTTTCTTATAATTTATAACAACTTCATGCAGGGACTTCTTATCTACAATAATATTTTGTCTTAAACATAAAATTATTATTTAAACGTTGTAATATCAGAATGTCTCTGATTATATTGTTCATACTGAAACAAGTGCTTTCATAAAAATGTAAAATGTAATTACGTGTTTTCACTTAATGCAACAATAATAATGAATAAAACGAAACATTCGCTTAAGCTTCATTCCTTAATTAAAGGAGAAATTAGGGTTGTCCACCTACTTTCCTAATTCCCTGTCTCGTTACAGGCGTAATTTCAGAAATTTCCAGGACTTCGTTTTTGAGTAGGCCTAAATGATTCTAATTCACTGTAATTAATCGAGGACTGATATTTCCCTAGCAGGTTTCCCCTTGACAGTAATTTAAATTTTAGGGTATTCTTATTTGCCGCACCAGATCAATAAATTCTTGTCGATAAAACAAATATTTTTCTATATACCGTACCTCTAAAAGGCATTTGTAGAAATCTGATACAAGTTTCTAAGATCTAATGAAGTAATCTGAGTTCTGATTAAATGTACAGCGTCCGGAGTATGAGTGCCTCTACACTCATAAAACTTAGTCACACATAACTTTATGTTGACAATTTGTGACCAGCGTAAAGTTATGTAAGATTACATAATAATTTTGTAAATGACATAAGTACATTGTACAATATTAATACCTTCAGTGCCAGTGACAGAAAAATCCGTCGCTATCACTCTGGTGCCGCTGACGGAATTTTCCGTCGATTCTCGGGTGTCATTTATAGTTGGGTTACTTACGTCAGCACTGCATTGGACGAACGGTGATTTACATAAGCACAATGAAAAAGTTTTATAACATAGTTTTTTGCGTACGGTTTATAATTTTTGCTAGTCTTTTTTTAGTTAAATTAATAAAATGATCAGTTATAATATTTACTGGATATCATATTTCAAAAAAATAAATGCGCTATTTTGCTTTTATTTACTATATTTATTATGGTTCAGTAAAGATACAACAAAAGGCTGATCAGCTGGTTTTGCAGGTTTCTTCAAGCACTGTCTTCTGTCTCCATCTAAAAAAGCACAGTCCAACCCCTTCGTTGTGTCATCTCTAAAATATTTTGTGTACATGTACTTAATAAAAGTCATTACTTCTGTTCCGGAGGGTCTATTGTTTTAAAAACATTTAAGCATATTTAATAGGGATGTTCAATTTAAATAGGTATTTTGAGGTAAGGCAGTTTGAACCAATGGGATGTAATATCCAAGTAACTTTGCGTTTTCAGTGCTGTGATTTGTTAATTGAATTCATTTCCTTACCACACATACCACCACTCTTATTGCGCAAAACACCGAAGGGGTAGACTGTCCTTTTTTTTGGTATCCACTCAGGAGACAGTCCTCCAAGAATCCTCCAAAAACAAGTTCTTAAGCCTTTTGTTTGTATCTTTACTGAATCATAATAAATAAATATCGTTTTTATTTTTCATTTAATGGACGGTGAAGCGTCAAATATGTAAAAAAGTTAATATATTAATATTATTATGTACAAGTTGGACAAAAAAAATCCAAAACAAAGTAAATAAGAAAGTACTCCTATTGCAAAAACGCACAAGGGTATCTAGTGTAATTTTTTGGTTGGAGACATCCCTCCATCCACCCTGAAAAAATCAGGTTGTGTGCATGTATTTTTTGCACTATATAAGTACTTTGTACAAGTACGGCAGTTTATTCAGGCATTCGGAAAAGAGTTTAAGAGATTTACACGGCTCGAATTTCCTGTCTTGTTTTATTAGAATAAGACTGGAAAACTGGCAAGGCTGGTACTATATCAACCTCAAAAAGAGTAGAATAATCCATTACCATACAGATCAAACGTTCTTGGAATTTTCAGAACATAGTTGTTCGACGGAGACGAAAGCGACACTTGGTATCCAGATGAGGCAGATGAGGCAGGTTCTTGCAGGCGACAAAATAATGCAATTTACTTAGTCCAAAAGACACAGGATCTCAAATTGAAAGTTTTGAATTCAAAATTATTCAAATTTTTAGAATGTTTTCAATGAATTGCTTTGAAAAACAAATCCGTACTTTATTCTAAACGCTAAAAGGCGTTACAAAATGTACACGCAGATAAAAATTGGTCATAACATTTTTCTCACTGCATGTATCAATGTTTTAAAGGAAAATTATTATCATACTAATTTTTTGTCGCTAAATTTAACCATTTTCTGTTTGTTGTAATTTAATTCATGACATTCATGACATCGTCGGTTTTAATATAACTAATACAATTTTTACATTTTATTTAGTATCACATAACTTACTAAATAAGTCGAAACTTGAAATTTAATATAAATAAAATAATTTTACATACTCTTATCTTCAAAATTAAATTAGATAAAATGGAAAAATAGCAAATAAATTGAAAACGGTTAGATTTAGCGATTTGAAATTAATATGAACTTATATTTATGTACAAAAGCTAAGAGAATAATATTATTCTACTTTGATACATACAATGAGAAAAATGTTCCACCACCAAGAGTACCTACTACGCTATTTTGTAATGGCCACTAGCGTTTAGAACAAAGTTAAGTACAAATTTTTGTCTTGTCTCAAATAATCCCCGAATCTAAATTTTTAAAGCAATTTACTGAGACAGATAAGATTTGCGACGTAAAATACTGTCACTGGCGTATAGCTTTCAATTTAGTTAAATGTGCAGTGCCACTGACGGAAAATGCCGTCGACATTAAAATTACAGTCCAGTCAGCAAATTCGCTATTACAACTCATATAGACATAATTTAGATAGTTCTCAACTATCAAATTTCAAATTTTATAGAAAAAAAACACTGGCATGGAGAACATGTTATCGAATGATTTCACCGGCAGCGAACCTGTTAAGAAATAAACATGGATAAAATTCCATATTGTGTTATGTGATTTTACAACTATTATGCCAAATTTCCGATATTATAATTTGTATTGTAATTTTTAGGTTGAAATTTTTTACTTACTTTTATAACTACATTTACTGAAAAATATGCAGAGATTTTTTTCGGTGTTAAAGAATTTAAAAAATGAATGTATATACCCAAAGAGTTTATTAATCAGTTTAAATATTCTCATTTTGTTAACCTGAATGGTGGGTGTAACAGAGGCCATTTAAAAATATATTAATATTATGATTTAACCACATCAAGAGTCTGTTGACAGACGAAGTTGAAAAGAGAGAAAACATTTTACTTCTGATGTTACGCAAAAAAGTTGCTCTAATGAAAAAATTCCGCTTGTTAAAATGTATTAAATTGCATAGTAATTTTATAAATGAAATAAGTACACTGTAATATTACAGAAATAAACATGGATTATTTTTGAAATTGAGAAGTTTTCGAAAAAATCCCCTGGCACGTCGATTTTGTTTTTAAAAAACACACTTCTTGACATACGACCCACATTTGTGACGTCATCGTTGTTCGAGATATGACGTCATCGACAACTTTTTTAAATAGCAACTCCCAATTTTGACCATGCCATTTGAAAGAGCATATCATTCTACATACATACATCACGAAAAATTATGGTGTTACATAACAAAAATTTCAAAAAAATAATGTTTGAAGATTTTAAAATTAAATTTTTGCAATACTGAAAATGGTAATGATTATGTAAGAAATCGACTAAATTAAATGTTCAAATTGTGCACCATTGGCTGCCTGATAGTAGCTAAGACGATTAATAAATTCTTTTTGGACATTATCAATAACTTCAGGAGGTATACGATGTATCTCGTGACGAATTCTTGCTTTTAAATCTTCTAAATTAACCGGTCTAGTAACGTATACTTTGCTTTTTAAGTATCCCCAGAAGAAATAATCTAGGGGTGTCAAATCAGGCAATCTGGCTGGCCACTCAATTGGCCTGTTTCTCCCTATCCAACGATTCGGGAACAGCTCATCTAAATAAGCACGCAGGTGTTGTATAAGGGGGAGGTGCACAGTATTGTGAAAATTAAATTTTAAAATCTTCAAACATGATCTTCTTGAAATTTTTGCTATGTAACAACACGCTCGTTCAAATGGCATGGTCAAAATTGTCTTAAATTGTTTAAAAAAATTGTCGATGACGTTATATCTCGGACAACGATGACGTCACAAATATGGGTTATATGTCAAAAAGTGCCTTTTTTAAAAACAAAAATTTTCAATTTCAAAAATAATGAATTTATTCGTTACTTTTCGAAAGCACTGTATAATAAATTTTGCCTTATAACTACAATTGAAAAATATGCATAAAGAATTTTTTTTCAATAACTAATATTATTTCATATATATGACTGAATATCAGTGTGTATAAAATATGAAAATGAATATGCACATGTTAAAAAATGTATCAAGGAGCTCATCAATCGGTGCAAATATTCTCGTTTTGTTTAGCCTGAGTAGTGTAACACAAGCTAATTTAAAAATGTATTAATATTATTTTTGTAAACATATATTGTGTGGACAGATGAAGTTGAAAATAAGGAAAACTTTTTATTTTTAATGTTATGGAAAAAAGTTGCTCAGGTTAGAAAATTCTGCTTATTAAAATGTAGGTTTATGCGAGTCAATATAATATGCATGATGTCCTTATTAACAAATTATTAGAAATATGGTTGGTTCTATTACTAGAATTCAATAAAATAAATACACTATGCGAGTTACTGACAACTAACTATTACTAAATACTTAAGAAGGCCTTGTCAGGAGTATATAATGAACTGTATAGGAAGATTTTTTTTAGTAGAATTAGTTCATCCTGTAAATGTGAATTATCCATTCCTTTTTCTATTGTTCATCCATTATCTAAAAATGTATTACATTGTATTTAATTTCATTGGCATTAAAAAATGTGTGCCACATTAATATACATTCCTTGGTTTTTGAAAATATATGTAAATATACGTATACAATGTGTCCCACTTTTCATGAAGCCACTCTGGTATCTCGCTCACCTGATGTTCAAATACTTTGAAACTTTGGTGGTGAATAAACACCTATGAAGTGAGTCTTTATAAGTACCCATATTTGATTATAGTCAGAGGCGTCCGATTCTAAGATGGAGAAAGGGGGTCGAATTTCCATAAAAAAGTTTTAGCGATTTGTTTAGAAAAAAAACTAGTAAGATATTCTTAATCAGCACCTTTAGAAACCCCCTTGTACAAGATTACATCGTTGTGTGTTCAAAGGTATTTCAGATATGGGCCGCCGAAGAACAATTTTTTTTTCAAGTTAAAATAATTTGTAGTCGTTGAGTTATTGTCATAACTACAAAATAAACAAACAAAAAGAATTGTCAAATTAAGGTGCTAGTTTGGTTTAGTTGAAAGTTTGTTTAGTGCACAATGAATAATTGTGAGTCGGAAGAGATTGTGGAGGCTGCAAATATTGCAATAAGCAATTTGCTGCCTACGAAGTCAACATCTTTATACGATATAACCTACAATCGGTTAAAAAATTGGTGCGCCGAGAAAAATGTTCAACTATACAGCGAGAATGCAAAGAATTACAAGTCTTCCACATTATGGGCGCAATATTCTATGGTTAAGTCATGGTTGATAATTTACAACATAGATATAAGCAAATTCCCCAAGCTGATTGCATTTTTGAAAAGAACCGGTGACGGATATCAAACGAAAAAATCGAAAATATTGACAAAGGCTGAAATCGACCGTTTTCTATCAAGTGCAGATGACAAAGAAATCTTAATGATTAAGGTAAGATTACTTTTGTTGTTAGGTATTTCAATTATTAAGTATTTTGATTTTTTATAGGTTGGATTAATTCTGGGGATTGCCGGAGTTTGTCGAACTGATGAGCTAGTCAATTTAACTGTAGATGATATTGAGGATGTAGGCTCTTCCTAGATTGTAAAAATTCCAAACACTAAGACAAAGATTCCACGAACCTTTCTGGTTACTGATGTGGGAAATATGCTTGAATTGTTTCGAAAATACCTGTCTCTTCGTCCTCCCCACGTCAAGCATAAGCGCCTTTTTTTGTACTACAAAGCAGGAAAATGTAGTTCGCAGCCAGTTGGCAAGAATACCATGAGAAAAATTCCGAGTGTAGTAGCTTCGTATTTAAAATTACCTGATGCTGCATGTTATACTGGTCACTGCTTAGGAAGATCTTCAGCGACATTACTGGCAGATGCTGGTGTGGATATCACGACAATAAAGCGTCATGCTGGTTGGAAATCAACGACAGTCGGGTTATGTCGAGAACTCCCTTGAAAATAAGACCAAAATTGCTAATCAGGTTTTAATAGGTACCACTACTAGCACAATCACAAAAACTGTAAATGTAAGCGAAAGTAATATTCCTTCTAATATTAATTTTGAAAATTGTACAAATGTAACATTTAATTTAAATGTCAATAAATAATTTCAATGTTATCTTTTTTTTTTTGCATGAAAAACGTTCTCCATAATGTAAACTCCCTTGGGAGCATTATACTCTCTTAGGAATAATCGACTACTTCTATTTTAATTTTGATGTCATAGAAACTGATTTCTACTCCCGACCGTGGAAAAATAAATATTTTTAGTTACAGTAAATTAACATTTAATGTAACTACAACTAATGTTAATATCTGTTGTAAACTATTACTATATTTACTGTCATAAAGATAAATATGTTGTTTGAAATGAATGTTGTATAGTTTACAGACGCAGATAATGGCACAATTTTGATGCAAGCATCTAATCAACGTATCGTCTCAGTTTCTATATGTGAATTGTATTCTAAAATTTAAATTGACATAAGCTGCAAGCCTATACGCTATGAAATATAATCTTATACTTACCTTTTTCCGAAAATCCTACAAAAAGAACTTATATTGATGTAAATCACATGAAAAATGTTGTAAACTTTCATAATATAACGAGTAAAAGTGTATAGTTTCAAAGAAATACATTGTATTATCATATTATTCCTGAAATTTTCTAATTCTATTGCGTATCATCTGTATTTGATTTTTCCAGAACATAAATAAAACAAATTAAAATATCCACTCATTTTTATCAGTGTATAACAGCAAACAGATTTTGAATATGTGAATGTCGCAGACCTGCCATGTCAGATGTTTCTGCACAATAATTACAAGAACTCCTTAACATACCGTAAATGGTTTTCTTAGTGCTTTTCTCACAACACAGAGAACAAAGTTTGAAAGAGTTATAATAAATGTTCAAAATGTTTACTGTTGTTAACGGAAAACGTTTGCCGTGTAAATGTCTTGCAGATAGAGAATTTTGTCGTGGTTACTATAAAATTTCAATTTTTCTTATGTACGCTTACAAACATCAGCCAAACACTAGGTACAAATAGACAAAACGGACTAGTCACGATATGAAATAAGCATGTACGATTGAGAACTAGTTTGAGGTTAACTAGTAACAGCTACAGGAAATTTTTAGGAAAACTTTTATTGTTTACTTATTTTATTGCAAAAAAAACAAATTACACTAAAAGGGATTTTATTCGGTCTTAGTTTGTAATTTTGTAACAGTTTTGCATTTTATAGTAGTCTTATTTTTATTTTTTAAATTAATCTGTAGAAAAGCTATTCGTTTTTTTATATGAAGGTTTTTTATTGATTTTGGTCAGATATAGACTCAATTTTTTAATTTAGTTAGCAATAAAAAATTGCTTCAGCTTAATCAATTTTTTCAACCTTGTATAGCCATAACCGTGTACCAAATTTAGTATTAGGTTCGTTTAAACTAATTAAGAAATATATTTTTATTCATTAGTAACAATTTAGGAAATAACATATATTATGTATATTTTGTTACAGAACTGGAGTACACCTCAAACTCAGCCTGATATTTTCCTGACAAAAATGGAGAAAGGTATGTTTATTAATCTTTCAAACTTCTACAACTCCTAAAGTACTTATTTGACTACTTAAATTGGTTGAGCTATTATAGATGACTATTGTAGAAAATAAACTAAATTACATCATCTCATGGAATAAGTACATATTAATTATTATGAGCTTACTACTACAAGCTGGCGCAAACGTTGTCACCCGATGTTCTGGCTATATTTTTTTTATGAAAGAACAACGTTGATTCTGCTTTTGGATTATGTTTATTTGATGTCTTAGATTTATCCCCAAATGATATCGACCAAGCGGCCGCCGCCACAAGTGATGACCATACGGGCCCGATTATGGCATTTTCCATCACTCTTGCCAGAACTTCCGGCGATAGGTTCTCGCATTCTAGGCGGATATTCTCTTTGAGGACTCGTGACTTCAGAAAACCCCACAAAAAGAAATCTAGAACGGATAAATCGGACGACCTTGCCGGCCACTGCAAATCGCCAAAACGAGAGATTAGGCGATCCGAAAATGCAGCCCTCAGAATTTCGGTTGAGAGTTGTGCAGTATGCGCCGTTGCTCCATCCTGTTGGAACCACATATTCTCCAATCCCAATTCATCCAATTGAGGAAGAAGAAAGTCGTTCAGCATGGCTCTGCAGTGACCCCCATCCACAGTAGTCGTTTGGTCCGTAGCGTCTTCGAAAAAATAAGGCCCGATGATGCCTCTAGCGTAAACAGCACACCATACAGTGACCTTCAGCGAGTGTAATGGCTCTTCGTGAGTTATACGCGGATTTTCTATGCCCCAGAGGGGATAATTTTGTTTATTAACATATCCACAGAGATGGAAATGGGCCTCGTCGCTCAGGATGGTTTTTGATGAAAAGTTGTCTTCTTCGTGGTGGAGATTCAGGATGGCCTGAGCGTAGGTTACACGCGTTTGGCGGTCATTAGCTAACAACTGATGTACTGTCTGTACTTTTTAAGGGAACATCCTCAAGTCGTTAACCAAAATTCTCTGTAAAGATCGCCGATTGATGCCCAATTGCGTGGCACGTTGTCTGGTCGATACTCCGGCGTAATCTTCAACATCTTCAGCCACATCCGCGATATTCTCAGCAGAATGGCTGCTTCGGGGCCAGCCAGATCTGGTAGCATCCCGTGTTGTCTCATATTCTTCAAGACAAGCGGATAAACGCCGTAGCGTTTGCCCAGTTGGTGTCGGACGACCGGAAAATCTGTGCCGAAATTCACGCTGCGCCAATACCATCGACGAATTATTCTGCAAAAAAATCCGAATCAATTATTCCACGTTCTCGAGGAGTATAGCGATTCATGTCTTATTGACGTCTATTTTGTATCTGTTTGCTTCACAAATATCAAAGCAGAATTGATATTTGCCGCCATTTACAAAAATTATAACAACTTCCGATAGAGTGATGACTTTTGCGCCACCTGTTACTTTGGCTACTTAACCACTACTTACCATTTAACAGCACAGTATATGGACGGCAACTCCTCGCCGTCAGAATGTCGATGTTTTACATACTCTCACCTAAACAGCTCTATCTCATTTGAACTGTTCAGATTGCTGCTCATTCCACGGGCACTAATGAAAACTTGTTTAATAACTTTGTACAATTATATAAAAATGCATGGCCAGCTATGCACCACCCAACATTAGATTTTTTTAATTTAACGTTTCTTGACACTTTTCAAAATATAAAGTAGCAACTGTTATACATACAGTATTATGAAGAACAATAATGCAACTGATCTGCATTAAGGCATACAGAGTGTTCTGTTGAAAAATTGTATGTTTGGGCCATATTTTAAAAGAGGCACCCTCTAGATAAATTACAATTACGCGACTGAGCTCTGTATAAAAAAGTCTCACAAGCAATTTTCATCATTCGGATGTCCTAGTAATTCTATGAGATACGAAGAATTACTTAAAAGTATTTTTTTTAAATTGTGTCGGGTCTCTCAAAAACCAAAAGGTCTATGAAAATTCTGATTGCAGCATCTTCTGTTTCTCGAATAAGTAGCCCAGTGTTGTAAAAACCTCATCCTTCTATCTCTTGTAGTTTGGGACACCCTGTACATTTTATTTTTGAGGGCGTAAGAACAGTTAAACTCTTAAATCCAGAAAAATTTCAAGGGATAAGTTGTGTAGAATATTTAAGTTCTTCCTAGTCATTTAAATAACTATGTACTACAATTTATAGTGTATTTTGCTTGTTTGGATCTAACCTATCAGGTGCTGAAATAATGGAAGTCAAACCTTATACTCAGCAGAAGAACATATTTACTTTGTTTATTTTTGGTTTTATTTAGGTTAAATATGAATAGCAATTTTGCTGGACCATTTATCTATTAAATCTGTCATATTCATTAAGTTTTTCTTAAAAAAATGACCTGCATATTGTTTAATAAATATTGTAAAAACTATAAATATTGCATTCCAGTATTTTTGCCTTATATTGAGAGTATTTTACGAGACAAATTTTTTATATGTCTAAACACAGTTCAGAAAATATCAGTGGCTAATCAACTAGTGTTATAAACCCAAAAGCAAAAGTCTGGTATAGCAGTTTATGGATAATGGAAGGTCAAATTGCAGATCTGACCGTTATAAAAGCTTATCTTCAAACATTCAGGGGATGTAAATTTAAATTAGGCAAAACTTACTAGCATAAATCTAAATTATCTTATCATATATACTTTCATAAAGCACTCACTTTATCAATGAGCATTTTAAATTCCCGTTAAAAAAAATCACTAAAACTTTTATCTTTATGAACTTTTATCAAAATTCCATTTAATAAACTTCGAGCCTAAAGCATGGTCTACACAATGCTTTTTCGTCAGTCTTGCAGGATCTGGAAAAACTGATTAATAAGACTGACATTAATCGTGCGGCTACACTATTGAAATTTTCGTTGTATTTCACTCAGTCATTATTCGGAAAATGTCATGGAGAAGTGTTACTGATGATAATTGCACTATGTGCCAACAAATTGAAAATAAATTGTCTGCACGTGGTTTACGGTGGTCCCATGTAAACCTTCTGCGAGAATTACAGCAGGAACAGAAAATTTCGGTAATTATTTACGTATGGACATAGGCAGGTACTGTAAATTGTTAACCCTTGTAACCCCAGAAATTTAAAAAACAAGATACTGCCATCAGGACGACTATCATCCCTTATGAGAGGATACCTGTTACGTTAAGAATTGTCTTGATTACTGTAATCCTTTGATTTCACTTGCCAGAGGCAAGAAAGACTTTGAAATTCGTGAGACCAATGTCGTAAATCTGATGCTATTTTATTTATCTACTACACACACCAATATTATCAGCTGTAATCTCCAGGGTGATGAACGCAGCAGAGCAGAGGAGCGAAGTTTGACAGATAAGACACATGTCCGCATGTACTAACTTGTCTTCCGTCATGCTTGTACACAAAGCCTAAGTTCATCCGTCTCTTGCTAGTTTGTCTTATTATTATCTTCATGCAAGACTGATGACAAAATATTACGTGTAGATCAAGTTTAAGTGTTCCAAATTTATCCAATTTTCCATGTTAAATCTACGATTTTTTGCAAATAAACAAAAAATAGTAAGATTTATGAAATAAAATTGCGTTGTAGGTATTAATTCTATTAATATTCCATATTAATTTTGAATTCGTTTTGTGTACAAATTGGATGCGTTTTTTATTGTAATGGTCGGTATTCATTTCGCACAATAAGTATTCGAGCAATTCGTTTTTACATGCATTTACAAAAAAATAATAAGAGTATTCTGAAAAAAACCTATTGGTATTTTTCATAACTGAATAAACTGGATTAAATTGAGACCTTATAAATCAACTGGAAGTATTAAAACTGAAATATTTTGAGGGCCGCAGATGACGGAGAAAAAATATTTACGAAAGCTCCACATCAATCATTTTAAATTTCTCAATATATGAGACCTTTAAATCATGCTGTTATACATTATTCATTTAATTTCCAGTTAAACGACGTTTAATGGAAAACGAACGAGTTTCCGCATTGAGTTTGTCCAAAAGTATATCTAACTTAAATTATAAATTTGTATCTAATTAATCATATAGGATCCACATTTTATAGGTAATCCTTATGACTAAAACTAATAAATTTGATGGCGATTTTCAACAAAGATTGTAGTAATAAACACTTACGGAAATAATTTTATATTATACAGGGTGTGTACAGTAAAGAATGGTCCATACCTTAAAACTTTCATGAACATAAATAATGTCGATGAAATCGACCTTAGTAAAATTTTGCTTCCTCAAAGTTGTAGGCCTGAGAAAGTACTCTTTTATTTCATTTTTACCATAATTTTCTTAATAATTGGGTAATTGTACTCAAATTTTGGATAAAAAGATTTTTTTGTGAAATAAACACGAAATGATTTTTGAGTTAAATGTACAGGGCGCTCTCAGCACCTGTGCCGGTATATTAATATTTTCAGATTATTTTTTTTGAAGATAGAGATTTTTGAAAAATGCTTAGTTATTTTGAAGCAGTCATAGATTAGTTATATAAAAAATATCCCAGCTAGCAAAGTAGTTCTATAAATTCAGAGTTATAGGAGCTTTATATTCTGTTAATATTTTATAGTTGTATCTAGAATACTAAATTGTTGCATTATTGTGGCACATGAGACAGATTTTGTCTTCAGAAACTAAATTATTTTTTAAATTTGTTGCAAGTACGTCTTAGAGCATATTTTCTAGAACATTTATAAGATAACTGCTAATGTAGTCCTATAAGTATGTACAATAATACAATTTTACAGCAACGGTGCTTATAGAATCAAATCGCTGTAAAACCGATGCAAAATGGTGCTTTATAGAATTATACTATCTCCTGTGACACTCTTATAAAATTATTCTGTAATGTCGCTTATAGTTTAATTATAGAACTATTGTGTAAGGCGTTGTTAAGTTACAATTCTGCTGCAGACAAAAAATTACAAATATGGATGCTGCTATTGAAATTAAGAGAAAAAGCTCTTTAAGGCAGTTATAATATAGAATAATAATACAGTTATTTTTAGGTATTAATAATATTGTGTGAAACTAACTACTCAGTGGACAAAAGCCCCAACCTGCGTTGAATTACACCCACAATATCTACCCATATATTCCTTATTATTAGCTTTTTTAACATTTTTTTTTACTGTTTTAGCATACCTAGATGTTTGGTATCAGAGAACATACATATGACTTCATTGATAGGAATTGTAGGAGATTTGATTTATATTAGCTTAAAATACCTTTCTAAAACAGTAAAAAAATAATAATACAGTTGTTATAAAATCATTATAGAGTAAATAAGTAACAAAAGCCTTTTTGTTCCATAAAAAACTCTATAACTCTATAGAACTACCATACATATGTAGATTTCCCATACCCCCATCTGACGAGACCTGCCTATAAAAGTACGAAATATTTTGATCAAAGTATAATGGGGAAATTGTATATTGATTTGTATAACATAGTCGTGAATTGTAGAAATTAGTATCTGCTTGCAGAAGGAAAATTTCATTACGATAGATAAGATTTATTTGATTACTAATAGAAACTGACTTCCTTATAGAAATTTAGTAACATATTTAATTTAGACCATTCCAAACCTTATTCATTTACACTTCTAGATGTTAAAGTTAAATAATTTTATTAGCTTTATTAAATAATATTGAAATAATTGATATTACCACAATAAAATATGACAACACTGTGGATATTAAGTGGCATAGATCTGCTATAGTAGTTGCTTACGAAGCATATTTGCTCTATAATCATGGCAATCGACACAAAAATGTTATATATTAGTGAGAATCTATTGGAAGTACAAGATAAAGCCTTTCTTTATGTCGCCATATTGTGAATAAAGAAAACAAATCTTAATTAAAAATATATACAATATAAATAGGTAAAATGACATCAATAATATGGATATACTTACTTTCTGACTATTTTATATACAGTTGGTTGTTAAATTCATCAATTTAGAAAACATTTTTTTTTATTAAATTTCCAGCATCATAGGAAATATACGGTTAACTGAGGGCGCGTCATAAAATTACCATTATGTACTACACATTTCACGATAAAACTTTTTCCGCATTAAAATGTACTTCTCCCTGATGGACAAACCAACTAAGCAATTCGTAATGATGCGAGTACTCTTATGCAGACTGATTAGGTCATCTTCGATCTTGGTTGTTATTGGCTCATCCATATTATTTCTAATATGTGCGATGCAGAAACATTTTATTTTTAAAAGATGCAATTAAACGATTTTAAAGTTCTCTAAACAGAACACCATACAACACAAAAATTGTATGACGAAGTGATATAGAATTTTTATGAGATTGCTTTGTAACTGTGTTATAAAAATTCTTTAAGACCTGTGAGAACGTTTATTCAACAATTCTATAAGTATTTCCTGCAGCCCTTACAGAATAGCTTAAAGAACTAAAAAGTTCTATGAAACATGCCCATTTTTATGGTATAAGTGTTGTAACAACGTTTTGATGATGTTCTTAGAACTAACATTGCTCTATAAAATTTGATCTGGAAACGTTCTTACGATTTTTATAGAACAGGAAATTGTTAGCTGAAATAAATTGTTGCATGTCGCCAAAATGCACCATTTTAGAGAAAACTGCATTTGTTAAGCATGGAAATCAATACATAAATGTTAACAAATTATTAATTCAAAAAACTAACCTTGACGCACCGACTAATATGAAAGCTAGGCTTAGACACCGCGATAACCATTTAGCCACCGCTCAAGATACGATTAACAGTTATAACCATCGACCACAGCAAAATAGTCCAGAAAGCGTACATCATTCAAAAGTATACCTTTTTTAAAACTAATCGAGGATTGTTTCAAAATACTAATCATTTTCCAAAAAACCTCTTTTCTTAAACAAAATCTGAAAGGAGGAATAAATGGGCGTAGATGCTTAAAGCGCCCTGTATATTTAACTCAAAAATTAATTAGATATACCTGTTTATATTACAAAAAAGCATACTTTTTCAAAATTTTAATACCTACAATAATTAATCAACTAAAACGAAAATTATCGTAAAAAAGTTAAATTAAAAAAAACTTTTTCAGATCCATAACTTTTTAAGGAAGCAAAATTATACTCAGGTAAGTTGATTTGATTCACATTATTTTTGTCTAAGGAAGTATGGCTCATTCTATATATTTATTGTCAGCTTATTCATGGAATTGATTGCTTTATTACAAATTTTTGCTAGAATATGTTCGCACAAACCAAATGCTTGTTGCACTTTAAGTGAACATTGCATGTTCTAATCTTCCTTAGAGGTATGTCAAGCGTATCTTATATCACTGTAATTCTAAATAAAAATTCTTTGTGTATATAAAACGTTATACAGTATGTGCCAAAAGTATGGAATAAATTTAATAAAAACGAAAAAATTACTTTTTGGGAAAAATCCTCGAACAGGTCGATTTTTAATTTAAAAAATACATATTTTAGCGTAAAATGCAATTTTCAAATGTCATTTGTTTTCGAATAATGATGTTATCGATTTTTTTTTAATGGCAACACCATATTTTTTTCCTTGATTCTGAAAGATCGTTTAATTCTCTATCAGACAGTACTAAAATTTTGCCCTCTTACATAGGAAAGTTTTCGAGTAAATGACGATAGAATGTTAAATCAATTAAAATAAAGTAAAAACGTTATCAAGTTTAGTTTTTCGAATTCCATAGTTCTTTTATGGATCACGTAGGTGAAAATCTTTGCAAAGTGTCATTGTCACACCGACTTTCTAATAAGTATTGTAAGCGACATAGAAATTATTATTCAGTTTAAAGTATTATGGCACATTTAACTGTTACTCAAAGAATTGAAATTTTAATTCTTATCGGATGCGGGAATATGACTAGAACTCAGCAAGAAGTTTGCGATTTATTTAATGAAAAATATCCAGATCGCCCTATCAGCCAATCAACAGTCAGTAAGGTAGAGTCTAAATTTAGAGAAACTGGCAATGTTGTAAATATTCCAAAACCTGACGTCCAAGCATTAATGAAAATCAGAAACAGAACATTTTGATAAGTATGATGGATAATCCTCATAATTCTTCACGATTGGTTGCATTAAACAATGACACTAGTCAGAGCACAGTGCTACGTATCTTGAGGAAGGAAAAATATCATCCCTACAAAATTCAACTTGTGCAGGAACTCAATAAAGATAATCCCGATCGCCGCTTACACTTTTGCGAAATTCTAATGGATTTATGTCAAGGAAATAGAAATTTACACCGGCAAATACTTTTTTCAGATGAGGCCACATTTTGTCTGAATGGTACAGTAAACCGTCAAACTTGCAGATATTGGAGTCGGAAAAATCCTCATTGGATTGGCAGAAATTAAATGTGTGGGCTGGAATAGTTGACGACAGAATGGTAGGGCCTTTCTTCTTTGAAGGAACCCTTACAGGACAAAGATATTTAGAGTTTCTAGAAAATGACCTTGTTCTAGCCCTTGCAGTAATTTTTCCTAACGATAATGACCGTGACATTCCTGACGATACCATATGGTTTCAGCAAGACGGTGCACCTCCGCACTATGCGCGCCCTGTACGAGATTTTTTGGACAACTGTTTTCCTGGGAGGTGGATTGGCAGACGCGGAGCGATAGAATGGCCTGCAAGATCGCCAGATCTTACACCTCTTGACTATTTTTTATGGGGATATTTGAAGTCAAAAGTGTACATTAATAGACCATGTAATTTAGAAGAACTTCAAAATCGCATTCGGGGCGAAATACGCAGAGTTACCCCAGAAATCATTCATAATGCGCAAGAAGAATTGCGCATTGTCAAGAAGTTGGTGGATGGCAATTCGAACATTTAATTTAAGTATAAAATTTAATCAATTGTATTTTATTTTACATACTTCAGAATTGTTACTTTTTTATGGATAAAATTTACGTTTTCTAACATTCAATTGTCATTTACTCGAAAACTTTCCTATGTAAGAGGGCAAAATTTTAGTACTGTCTGATAGAGAATTAAACGATCTTTCAGAATCAAGGAAAAAAATATGGTGTTGCCATTTAAAAAAAAATCGATGACGTCATTACTCGAAAACAAATGACATTTGAAAATCGCATTTTACGCTAAAATATGTATTTTTTAAATAAAAAATCGACCTGTTCGAGGATTTTTCCCAAAAAATAATTGTTTCGTTTTTATTGAATTTATTCCATACTTTTGGCGCATACTGTATAAAATGTCCATTTAAATAAATTACACGACATATTATCACGTTTTTTGAATAATACCCTGTATAATTTATTTTCTAAACCGAAAAACAAAAAAGTTAAGTTAGGGTGACATTTATAATCAATAAATGTGTGTTATCATGCAAATAAGAAAAATGAATTACATACTTAAAATAGTGTACCGACATACTTTTTAATATATATTTCTTAAAGCATGAAGAACAGTTTTATTAAGTTAATCTTTAAATAAATTAAATTGTTATTGGTTTTACTACATGTAAGGGATCGATTAACTCTAGTACTATTTGTAGTAGGAATACCTAATTTTCCTTATATGTAATGCAATGTACGTATCTTCGTACGTATATATTGAACAGTCTTTGTAAAATTGGGTATACATATCAAAGACGGTGGTTTATAGAGCAGCTCACAGGTTGAACAAATTGCCCTTGTTTAAGATAAGACTAGTTCTGTCGTGTATAAACCGCGGAGAATAAAAATAGTGCTGCTGATAAATTGTAGAAGTTCGTTTCCTTATAGGTAAATGTATTCTGAAAACTTTCCGCTTAGTTTTTAACCAGACATTTTCCGGTGGAGAAGAACGATGTCTGATACCTTTGAAGATATGAAATTGAAAAGCAGAGCACGGTCGGATAAAACAGCGCAATAGGGTATTTTACAAATTCTATGTCGGAGTCTACTCCGCTTATAAGGAAATCCGGTGCTAAAATAATAGGTCACTATTTTAAGGTCAGTTACAAAGAGCTACAGCGAATAATATTATGTTTCTGTAATGATGAGTTATAATTTGTAATTAAAAAGTAATAACGCAAACCCACCTCCAAAAGGTCTGCTCCATGGATCAGACCTTTATTTCTACGTATTTTTGTTCACTGGAACCGAATCGGAATTTAGTTGAATACTTATATGTCAGGAATTAGATAAAGATGCAGAATTCACTGTCAAACATTAAACTTAGTATTATATAACCTTTTGGTGCTAATACTGATTTCGAATTCTTTTATACATTTTTATTAGATTTTAAAAATACTGCAGTAGCGTAAAATTATACCTACAATATTTACCCAAGTATTTTTTTATTATTGGCTTTTGTAGATTTTCTACTGTATTATAAAGGTATTTAAGAAATCAGTTTTTCTACGATTCCTATTAATTAGGTCAAGTGTATGTTCTTTTATACCAAAGATCTAGCTATGCTAGTGATTAATTTTACCCAATAATCACATATATTACGAGCGTCTGTGTTTTGGTACTCCATTGTATTCAAATAATCTGTAAACTTAGTTTTCTTCCAACATATTCTGTTAAAAATGCAACGAAAGTTTATCCAACCAGACTTTTAAGGAAGTGGTTCAGTGAAGATGAGGACAATATCATTATTATGTTTATGAATAGATTGAAGGAGCATATACAGAGTCATTCAGTCATAATGTCAATAATTTTAACCACGTCTTCGGAAGCCTAATAAAGATAGAAGATCGAAAAAAAAATGTTTACTCCATCTTTCAAAAGATAAACAAATCACCCTATAACAATTGGTAACACAACGCTCGTGGTACGTTACATATTTTCTGTTGACGTTCAGGTATTAAAGCTATATAGAAGTCCATCAGTGTTGCCACTCAAGGCCACATACATTTCGTTTCACCAACAAATGCTGGACTCATTTATTGTAAAAATTAAAGGTACAATTTGTACAATTCTTAAACGTAATAGTTTTTTCCTCGTTTTTATGTATTGTTTTTACAGTAATTGAATTTTCTGTATTACTTATTGAGTTAGATATGTTAGGATTAGAATAAACTTCAGTAGTTCTGTCTTCAAACACTGGAATGGAGTCAAATTCATTGTCACTGTCGCTGTTGGTATGTAAAATCTTATCAGCAAACACTATTTTCTTTGTTAAAGGCTCTGCAACATATCCTTCAGCGACACCAGAAGACCTAAAATTACATTTTCTGTAAGTCAAATAACACATTAATGTTATAACTAAAACCTCCAGCCTCCATGACGTTTGAGTGCCATAACATCGACTCCAGTATTTGCTAACAAAGTCGCCGACGTCCTTCTAAATGCATATCCAGTATAGGATTTTTGATCTTGCAGTTTTAAATATTCGGCAATTTTTTGTGGTATTTGTCCCAATGTATTTATAACCACAGGTTGATTTACACATTTTCCCTGACGAACTGAGTAGAAAAATCGACGAGAGTTCGTCTCCTTAGGTCTTAAGCCTGTATATTTTCGCAAAATCGTCAAAAAAGGTACTGTTTCATTGGCCTTGTCAGTGATCGTGAAAATTCGACTAATATGTGTTTTGGTATCAGGCACTTTCACAATGACAACTGAACCTTCATCCGTAATGTCATCTTCATAAGTTTATCACGCCTAAGAGCCCCAGCGACTCCCATTATCATCACTGTTTTTATCATAATATAGGTTTCATCGGGGGCTTTCAGCAGGAATTTGTTCATCTCTTCTCTGGTAAATACCTTTGATTTTTTCGCACGATGTCCAGTATTTTTCCTCTTTAGAAATGCTACTAACTTCTTAAAATGCGATATATCGACACCATTATTTTAGTTGATTGTACTTTTAAGCATACTTTGCATACTTGCAGTACTTTGCCCATAAGCTTCCCGGAGACTTCAATCTTAAATTTCTCTGAACAAAATAAGCCAGCAAAGTTTTTTCAGATATCTCCGCTTTCTTGTCATTCAACCATTTCCTGAAGGCATCATAGACTTTTTTATACCTCACCTTTGATTTTGTGGGAATTAATGACCCACAACCTATTTGATACGATTCTTCAATGTCCGAATCTACCTCGTCTGAATCGTCTTTATCAGCCATTATAAGCACAGTTTTGACAACAAAACATAAAATTGTTCAAACTTCAAATTGTTTTTTTGGTTTCCAACAAAATAAATTCAAAACACGCTAGATAGGCCACGCCATCTCAGCAATCAAAAAATTTTTTTTTTATTATTTTATTTAATAAATGCGATTGTGTGAAAAACGTTATACACTATACGGTTGTTAAGTGGCTAACAGAATCTCGGAAAATGAAAAATCTCGACTTCTGTTATACCCCACTTACCAACCCAATAGTGTAATATACTATTACTCTTTATGTAATCTTTTTTTTATATATTTTTAGGTATTAACAATATTGTGCGAAACTAACTACTCTGCGGACTAAAGTTCCGACTAGCGTTGAATTACACCCATAATATCTATCCATATTTTCCTTATAATTAGCTGTTGTAACATTATTTACTGTATTGGAAAGGTATTTTAATCTAATATAAATCAAATCTCCTACAGTTCACATCAATGAAGTCATATGTCTGCTCTCTGATATTTAATATCAAATTATGTTAATTTATTGGTATAATAATTTTTATAGTTGGATATTGGACTCAACTTAAAGGAGGCCACCTGAAGAAGCAATCCTAAAAATGCAGAAATAAGTCAGATCTCATCTATTGTGGTTGAATTTTTGAGTTCCCACGGTTTCAAAAGTGAATTTAGATATTTATAGAGTGTTTTTATTAAACCAGATTAGAAAATGTAGCTAGATTAATTTTTTTAGATAATTGATAAATAGAGCTTTGTCTGTGGAATTGTTCATTAGCATACCTAGATGTTTGGTATCAGAGAGCATACATATGACTTCATTGATAGGAAATGTAGGAGATTTGATTTATATTAGCTTAAGACACACTTCTTGTTTGCAATATAAAATGTATGCATTTTGTATATTTTTTGAGGTACCTTTAAAAATTATTGCATTTTTAAGATTAAGGTTTAAGCGTTTATGTCAAATTCTGATGTAAAATTCATTTACCCTTGTAATATAAGTTGAAAAGCTCCTGAAAATGTTATACAGTAAATCAATTTGGATAAAACATTAAGAATTCTTTTCGTTGTGTTCGTGAAAGCAGAATTAATTCGAGCCTGTCCGTTGACATTCCCAAATAATGCAAATCGCATTTAATTATGAGTCTGAATCAGAATCAAATCCATTACTCATGATCCGAGTAGGTACCGAATAACACAGACGCACATGTCTATTTAAATGTTTTTATACATTTTTCCACAGCTCTGTTCAGCAGGGGACAACCGCGTTCTTTCACTACTTTACTTTATCCAACTTGTAATTGCATTTTTATTTAGGCAAGTAACAAATTTAATTATACTGGCGACGCAAACACGCGAAATTCACCAATCTTTACTACGCGAAAATTATAACTGATGGATGAAGGAGAGAAGAGGAGGGAGAGAAATCGGGCCGCGTGTATCTGATTCAGATGGAGTCGACGACGGGCTCACCTGCATAGGAAAACGGATCCGAACGATGTTCGACTTATTTCGCCGGTAACGTATTAAACGGGAATTCGAACAACGGATCCGAACGATGTTCGACTTATTCCGCCGGTAACGTATTAAACGGGAATTCGAACTGCTCAGCTGTGCTGAGTGTGGCTATTACAACCTATCTCATGTGGGAGTTGATTACTACGGTTTTCAGTATTTCCCACAAAGGTCACAAAAAAAATGATGAGCTCTTGGATTGTCCTCGTCACCAAAATACGAGATTTCGCAGCGCAGTGTCATCTGACGAAAAAATTGCAGTTCGATTAAAATAAGTAAATAGAGGTTGTTGATAGGCGAGGGTGTCCGACAGTTCAGAGAACAACTGAACTGGTCGAATATTTCTAACACTTTGAAACCAATGCCTGACTGTTGTGGCAACCGAACTTACGTTGAACGAGCGCGGCCTCGCATAGCAATTGTAGACCACCGGCTCGAGTTGCATTGACGACCGTTGTACCGGTCCATGCTGGTGCTGGTCTAGTATACGATGCTTCATTAAATAACATGGGAACCATCATGAACCATTGTAAGTCCGTATTGGTCCGTGCAGGCATAAGGTCTTTGAAACTCAGATCACATGGAGTATTTCTCCAAGACGCAGACGACTTTTTTGTGGCTTGTGTAATATAATATAACTATTAATGAGTACATTTTCATTCAAGGATGTTCACAACTTTCTTCATTTAATGTTTCTAATAAAACCTTTTTATAAACACTGATACTGTACTTGTACTAAACATTCCTAAAAAGTTTAAAATTATATGGAAACATACTCAATAATTTATATGAGTGAATTCACTCAGTATCTTTAATGTATTTAACTCAACATCAATTACTTACAGAGTATATTTTTTCACAACGGAATTCGCGCCTCCTTTCACTCTCATGTTAATCGACTGAAAAGCAAGTGCTCAGCCAGACGATTTAAATAACCAATTACGAGAAATAAAACTGCGTGGTCCTTTTTGCAAACTTTCTCTCCAATCCCGCTTTAGAACGCATTCTGAATAATGTATTCTTCTGTCATTGAATCACTTAAAGGTTGCCCACTTCGATTCCGGAGGTGTGCGCTCTAAGTCATACAGTTTTATACAGAGCAACAAGTTTGTTAAAAACAAATTAATTTAACTTTCGAAAACGGTTGTGGTTAATCTTCGAACCGACTTTGCTTAAATAATGTGTAAAAAAATTGAGGTTCGATTGTACGACCAATTTTAATAGGTAAGGCGTTGAAATGAAGTACCCCTTGTATATTATTCATTAATTTTTTTTGGGGGTTAACCTTTTCAATTGAAAGTTTTTGTCTGTTGTAATTTTTTTATATAATATAATAGAACAGTTTTTGAGTAAAAAAATAAAGTTCATGATCCTACAACACACAGTTTCCTTTCCAATATCTAATTTACACATCAATATCCAGTAGGTTTCCATTATTTTGCATTTGATGACAGTTCAAGGTTCTTTGATATTAAATATTGCTATGTATGTTATATGAAAAAACCCTATTAAAATCGGTCGTTCAATCTAACCTCAATTTGTTTGCACATTATTCGGGGTTACCCTGTACAAAAGCAATGAAAAGATTTAAATTTGTTGAATCTATATCCATAGTGTACCATTTGTACATAAAAAAACTGAGGGGAAAAGTTTCTTTTGGGAAAATGGTGGGGGTAGTTTATATAATTTTAGTTTTTCATTAACACATAGCTTTCCGAGAGATGTGTTAAAGCTGCTACTTTGAAGAAGGCTTTTCTTAATTATCTTCAAAGCAACTGAAGAAGATAAAGGTATTAAAACTTGTACACGCAGTAATATCAACTATGTCTTGAGAATAATGCTTAAATAGTTTTATTCTCAATAGCAGCGGCGTGAGTGTAGATGGTTTGAGTGGCATAATTGAAGAATGTTGGAATTAACCATTTCTTAAATATCTAAATGGTATTGTAAACCCCAAGGGATAAACAAAATCAGTTTACTAATTGAATATCAATAGGCTTGACATTTTTCGAGAAAAATCAAAGTACAACTCTCTAATGTAAACGGCTGAAAAAAATATTAACAAGAAAAAGTTACGGTGGGTTCTGTATTTTAACACATATTAATAATATGTTGCAGTATACAGTATGCGCCAAAAGTATGGAATAAATTCGATAAAAACGAAACAATTATTTTTTGGGAAAAATCCTCGAACAAGTCGATTTTTAATTTAAAAAATACATATTTTAGCGTAAAATGCGATTTTCAAATGTCATTTGTTTTCGAGTAATGACGTCATCAATTTTTTTTAAATGGCAACACCATACCACTCCATTCTATCGGTCCGCATCTGCCGATCCACCTCCCAGGAAAACAGTTGTCCAAAAAATTTCGTACAGGGCGCGTATAGTGCGGAGGTGCACCGTCTTGCTGAAACCATATGGTATCGTCAGGAATGTCAGAGTCATTATCGTTAGGAAAAATTGCTGCAAGGGCTGGAACAAGGTCATTTTCTAGAAACTCTAAATATCTTTGTCCTGTAAGGGTTTCTTCAAAGAAGAAAGGCCCTACTATTCTGTCGTCAACTATTCCAGCCCACACATTTAATTTCTGAGGGTGTTGGGTATGTGCCTCTGCCATCCAATGAGGATTTTCCCGACTCCAATATCTGCAAGTTTGACGGTTTACTGTACCATTCAGACAAAATGTGGCCTCATCTGAAAAAAGTATTTGCCGGTGTAAAATTCTATTTCCTTGACATAAATCCATTAGAATTTCGCAAAAGTGTAAGCGGCGATCGGGATCATCTTCATTGAGTTCCTGCACAAGTTGAATTTTATAGGGATGATATTTTTCCTTCCTCAAGATACGTAGCACTGTGCTCTGACTAGTGTCATTGTTTAATGCAACCAATCGTGAAGAATTATGAGGATTATCCACCATACTTATCAAAATGTTCTGTTTCTGATTTTCATTAATGCTTGGACGTCCAGATTTTGGAATATTTACAACATTGCCAGTTTCTCTAAATTTAGACTCTACCTTATTGACTGTTGATTGGCTGATAGGGCGATCTGGATATTTTTCATTAAATAAATCGCAAACTTCCTGCTGAGTTCTAGTCATATGCCCGCATCCGATAAGAATTAAAATTTCAATTCTTTGAGTAACAGTTAAATGTGCCATAATACTTTAAATTGAATAATAATTTATATGTCGCTTACAATACTTATTAGAAAGTCGGTGTGACAATGACACTGCAAAGATTTTCACCTACGTGATCCATAAAAGAACTATGGAATTCGAAAAACTAAACTTGATAACGTTTTTGCTTTATTTTAATTGATTTACGTTTTCTAACATTCAATCGTCATTTACTCGAAAACTTTCCTATGTAAGAGGGCAAAATTTTAGTACTGTCTGATAGAGAATTAAATGATCTTTCAGAATCAAGGACAAAAATATGGTGTTGCCATTTAAAAAAAAATCAATGACGTCATTACTCGAAAACAAATGACATTTAAAACGCATTTTACGCTAAAATATGTATTTTTTAAATTAAAAATCGACCTGTTCGAGGATTTTTCCCAAAAAATAATTGTTTCGTTTTTATTGAATTTATTCCATACTTTTCGCGCATACTGTATAAGCAGTACCTACAGTACGTATGAATTGGCAGTTACGTATATTTGATAGCGAAGCTTATAAAACCGATGGTATATGCCAAAAATTGCTTTGATATTTCGAAATAAGTAAGATTTATTTTTGTCAGCTTAATATTTTTTAAATGTATTGTTGTTTTATGTGAGTAGATTGATTTTTAACTTTTAACTTATTTTTTCGTCAGTTATATCCTTCAAACTACTCGTAACCGTGTTACTGCTACTAAGAATGTGTCTTTAACCGATTCAAAGATAATTAAGTTAAAAGAAAAACTCTCTTCGCAATAACAATTTGAATACAATGTATCTAGTAAACACAACCTTATTTATCTAAGACGTATTTACCCCACTCCAGTTTTTTTGAAATACGAGCATGGCACTGTTTATGCAGGATGTTTCAAAAAGACATCGCAATATTACTACAGCTGTCTGTTTTTTTGAGTTAGATTTCTCCCTATTCTAACTTTTGTAACATTATGTTAAATTTTGATGAAATATGTTGTGCTTTAACAAAATTACATCCATTTGATAATATATATATTCGCTTTGAAACTAATCAGTGCAGCTGAACTCAGGAGGTGTCAAAGAGGTTTCATCTCTATAAAAAATATATTATATTTTACCACCATTGCCAATAAAACAATTTGTCCTTCTCAATTGTTTCACAGTTCACGGTTAAAAGTCCACAATGTCAAACACATTGTTAGTAGCAAAGCGAGCATATCAATGAATATCATGAATTCTGCAATAATTCGCACTTCCACCATACATACCTGACCTGCCGATCTATATTCTGCTCCTGAGTAATTCATAATATTATCTGGTGTCAAATTTAATATTTGAAGCACTCAATTTGAAACTTCCCGTGGCGTTAGTTGTGTCCAAATCTAGTCTACATCATCGATGATACAAAATTCTTTGACTTCATTTAGTTAAAGCATTTTTTATGAAAATTAACCCTTTGTGAAGGACAACGTTCTTCGTGTTTAGAATTTTGAGTTGTGGTAAGACTAAATCATGCCAATATTTTTAACTTTTTGGTATCAGATAGATCAGCTTAGATTTTATCAGTTATAGGTAATTAACAAATAAATCATTACTTAGCGAAGATGAAATTTCCTATGAAACTAAAAAATTTTTAATAATACAAAATAAACTAATTTGAAGATGATCACTGGTTTCGTATTATAAATTTTTAACTCCTAAACCTTGATATTTAATTTAGTTGTTATTGTTTGTACCACCAAAAGCTAATACACACAACGTCAAAAGTCTTGGACCCCCTGTATATAAAATGATTCGATTAAACCAAAGTTTACTGAATAAATATAAGTTATATCATTCTCTGTCGGCACTTTGATGTTTTGAGATTAAAGCCGTATCGCCGCACATAAATACTGTCGCAAAAAATGGTCACTTACAAGGTACTTAAAAAGTAGTTTATTTGCAATTGGGATATATTTATATACGAGGGATATTCCAAAAGTGTGATGTAAGGCTGCTTATAGTATAAATAAAATATTTGTAATGGAATATAAATATTATAAAACGATTATAGGTAAACGTATGAAGCATTTTATCAGGTAATCTTGGAAGTTGTATACAGTGCTTTCGAAAAGTAACGAATAAATTCATTATTTTTGAAATTGAGACGTCGATTTTGTTTTTAAAAAAGGCACTTTTGACGTCATCAACAATTTTTTTAAATAGCAAGATTTTAAAATTAAATTTTCACAATACTGAAAATGATAATGATTATGTAAAAAATCGACTAAATTAAATATTTAAATTGTGCACCGTTGATTGCCGGACAGTAGCCAAGACGATTAATAAATTTTTTTTGGACATTATCACTAACTTCAGGAGGTAGACGATATATCTCGTGACGAATTCTTGCTTTTCAATCTTCTAAATTAACCGGTTTGAACTTTGCTTTTTAAGTATCCCCACAAGATATAATCTAGGGGCGTCAAATCAGGCGATCTGGCTGGCCACTCAATCGGCCCTCTTCTCCCTATCCAACGATTCAAGAACAGCTCATCTAAATAAGCACGGACAGGTGTTGCATAATGGGGAGGTGCACAGTATTGTGAAAATTAAATTTTAAAATCTTCACACATTATTTTCTTGAAATTTTTGTTATGTAACCCCATAATTTTTTATGATGTAGGTATGTATGTAGACACGCTCTTTCAAATGGCATGGTCAAAATTGGGGTTTGCTTTTAAAATAAATTATCGATGACGTCATATCTCGAACAACGATGACGTCACAAATATGGGTCAAATGTCTAAAAGTCCCTTTTTTAAAATTAAAGTCGACGTGCCAGGGGTTTTTTTTCGAAAACTTCAATTCAATTTCAAAAATAATGAACTTATTCATTATTTTTCGAAAGCACTGTATTTCGACTTGTAAATTTTAAAATAAAATATAACGTACTCTACTATATAAAAAATAAAGTAGCCATGCAATTTGCAATAAAATATTTTTTTAAAAAACCAATACAGAGTTAACTATGATTAAGTATAAATATTTTAAGAGGGGATAGAAAAAAATAAGAATTAACAGAATTTCCTTTCAAAAAATTTCCAAACTTATTTATAAAGAGAAAAACATTTTTTTTCGATATTATATTAAATCCTTATTTAACGCCGCCAATGCGAGAATCAGAGTATGCAACGAGCAAGCAACCGTCATGCAACAGTCGGCCACAGTCGGCAGTCTGTCCAGTCGAGTCGATTCGCTGTCATGTTATAATTTAATTCCTGTATTTACGTTGTAGTTTGTAGTTCCCTTTCTTCGATTTTGTTATAATACATAGGCATTGTATCTAACTGTACCTACGGAAAGTGTACTTACATCTGTACACTTTCCGTCAACTATGGATCTAAGCCATAAGCCATCTCAGTCCATACTCATCGTAGGCGCCGACTTTTTGTAGGAAAAAAGGGTTTTGCCCCATTTTTTAAATATCGAGCTAAAATTCTGGAATAACTTTTTTATTGTCTTTTAGGGCTCCCTGAGCACGTGGTTAAAATTTTTGTACTTAGTCATATATAACCTGTTAACTCCATTGTTCAATGAATTTATTAAAAAATGCCTTCAAAACATCTGCAAAAGCTAATAATAATGAAGATTTAGGTAGATATTATGAGGGTAATTCAAGGCTAGTCGAGGCATTAGTTCACAAAGTAGTTAGTTTCACACAATATTATTAACATCTACTAAAAAATTACCATTTAGTCCCGAGAAACAGTTTTCAAATGAAAGACTGGAAGAGAAAGCCCCCGGGTCAAGACAATTTTGTTCGGTATACTACTAAAAAAACAAACATAGTAGTAGTCGGAGCTAGAATATCAGCTAAAAGCAAAGAAAAGGGTTCCAGCCTTCATTAGTCGATACTGCCATATGACATCAAGTTCAAGCTAATAGGAAATTGTTTGAATATTGAAAGTCAAAACTGACAAACTTAAAGATCATGGAGATAGAATAGAATAATCCACTACAATCTACAAAAATATTCACTTAGACTACAGACACCAATCAATATTTCATGAAGTTCACTCTTAGCAGTCATAGTTAACCCTGTATACAGATAATAATTTGAGACAAATTATTTTAATTTAATTAAAGATGTTACTGTACATACTATTTCTATTGTATACTGTTTGTGCACAGGTATCACTTAGAATCGGTGTATCAATTTGAACTTCAGCATCTTGAAATTTTGGCACCAACATAGTTTTAATATTATTGTTATCAGAAACTCTGCTTGAACAAAAAATGTACCTATTTACATAATTATTGCTCACTACTTTTTTTAATAAATACCAGTACAAAGAACTTGTTGGTTCATACAAAAACAAATATTTAATGTTTTATTTGAAAAATATTTGCCTCAAATTCTAATTTTTTCATAGGATTGATCAGCAGTAATATTTGCATATCTGCGACTTCCACAGATAAATCCTAATTGATTCTTTCAAATCTGAGAGACAAGTTTTACTTAATATGTATACTAACCGGGCATGTCAAATTTCTCGTAAAAAAAATCAAGAACACGTAAATATGCGTCAAGAAAGAAAAATACAATTATCTGTTATTTTAAACAAAATGCTCATAACACCACAACTTAAACTTTAATTTCGTAAAATTTGACAAAACAAATTGTTTATAATTTATAATAACGCCCAAATACAATGTTTGAATGAAAATTCTAATTTTTATAGAGTTACCGCACAAAATTTTATATCTTAACCTATTTCTTCATATTAGTAGATGAAATATAAAAATACATAGCTTGCTTTATTCTTTGGACAATGGAAAAGAAAAACCCACATCTTGAGGGACAATTATTCACAGTACAATATATCACGGGCATTTTTAGAAGAAAAATAAAATAAACACTAACAGATATTCAAAGGTTTTTGACTCACACTATATCGATCGCACTCAACACGTTACAGTTCTAGCGTCGGCCACCGTGTAGGTGTCTAGGTACCGAATGGTCCTCGAGACGGGTGAGGAGAGCGGAATTGGTAGGGCGGGGTGTGTTCGAGAGTGATACAACTTATATATTTATTCTGTAAACTTTGATTAAACCTAGTGTTTTTTCTTAATGTGGTAAAAACGTACATGTACTTAGAGAATAAAAAAGACAATACAAAATGTAGACAATGAACCTTTACTTTATTACCAATGTTTTTACAAATCTGGTCAGTTTGGAAGTCAAGTGTTGCTTTGAATTTTTGTACATTATAATGCCAGTACGAGAAATTCCTGCGTTTACCCGAGCAACAATGACTGCTATACATGATGCAGGACATCTAATTCTCAGATATCGAACATGTTGGGCATTCCTAGATCATCTGTTGTACGAATAGTACACAGATATGAAGAATTTGATACAGTGGAAAACAGATCACGTAGTGGACGTCCTCGAGTATCTAATGAAGGTTAGGATCGGTTTTTGATGCACCGCAGATCTTCAGCTTCAGCTCTTAGGGCCCACATTCAAGGTACGTTTCGCCCTGTTATATCGACACCTACTATTCGAAGACGACTCGACAACGCAAATTTACGTGCTAAAAGATAATTACGGGTACCAACTCTACTTCCAAGGCATCGTGCTGTCGTCTCCAGTGGACGCGAGAGCATAGGGGTTGGCTAATACGCCAGTAGTCCCCGTGAAGTTGTTGTTATTAACTTTTTAAGTACTCAGTTTATCGAATATATTCTTTTGACAAAAAAAAATATTCGTAAAACAATATACTTTTATAAATGTATTTGGTTTTCCTGACAAAAAGATTTCTTTAACAAGAATGAGGGGGAGTCCAAGATTTTTGACGTTGTGTTTCAGATATTGCCGAATATGTAGATATTTGTGAAATTTTATTATAAACTTCAAGAATTATGTTGGTATAGGTATTTAAAACCAAAAATATAGACAAATATTTTATCACAAACTTGAATTATCACGACAAATTATGTTACACTTAAAACGAAAAATATGGATAATAAATACCACACAAGTTCACTCGATGTAAAATTTCATTTCAAAATTTTGTTCTCCTTGTAAAAAATATTCTTTCATGTGAACTTCCTTTAACACATTTGATGCAGCTTCATTCAGAGTACCGAATATTTGAATCAATAACTTTCGTCTGCTTTACAAGAAATTTCGTGCTGTGATTTTTTGCGTGTGAACTAATGTTAAAAGTGATGAATGAGTTCGATGTCAACTTTATAATTACTTTTAAACCGTGGTCTGATAGTTATCTGGAGCTGAGCAAAATTAACAAGAAATGCTAGGAGAATAACTGTAGAGCCCAATGTTTTAAATCATTCATTGTAAGTAATTATTTTTAGACCGTCTAGGATTACTTCAGCCCTGATGTATTGTTTTTGTTAAGCTTTACTTACTGGTGAAATGCTGAAAATACCGAGGGACCTCTAATATCTGTAAATATATAAATACGATGTTGATAATTGAAAGTCAGACTAATACTAATCAAGTTTACTTGTTTTGCATTACCAACAAAAAATGTGGTATGCGTTTTGGGTATTGTCAGAAAGTTAGTCTATGCGTTCTAAGATCGGGCCTCACTAGAAGAATGGTAACATTTTTAGTAAGATTAAATAACCTATTACAATAGAGTGTTGAAAACCCACGATTACATACACTCACTGATATGCGTGGATTCGAATCTAATAATATTGTTGATATCTTCCTGTGGTAAATTATTCCATGCTATCTGAACTTCACGTGTAAGAGCTATTAAAGTCTATGGGGAATGTTGTAAATGCAGCAGTCTGCAGCCGATCATGTCCCAGGCATGTTCAATAGGTGATCTGGAGCACTTGGGGACCAGGATGAACGGTTGATCTGATGTTGATCCATAGAAGCTATTATTTATCTGGCAAGATGAAGTCTAGTATTGTCTTGCTGGAAAATGGTGTTTTGGATATTGTGAAGATATGGAACAACATATGGTTTCACCACTTCCTGGATGTAGCGTTGGGCTGTCATGTTGCCTCTGAAGAAAACTAGTACTGATCTACTACCATACGCAATATCACCCCAAATCATAACGTCTACTGTGTGATGGACATGATGCTTTATGTAAAATTGTGGAGCGTGCCTTTCACAACGTCGCCTTCTCACCCTTGCACAACCATCGTGAATCCCCAGACAGAAACGGAAGTCGTCACTAATTTTCACCTGTTTCTATTTTTGGTCCCACTGAATGCTCTCTCTCTCTCTCTCAATGGTGTGCCATTGTAAGCGATTAGCTCGCTGTTGAGAGGCAGCACCCAATGTGGAAGACAAAAGGCCAAAACTTCGTATTGATGACTGATAATCTGGCAATAATCTGGCTGCTGTTAATCGGTCTCTGAGAGCTAAAAGTCGTAATCGACGATCTCCACGATCTGTGGTTCCTTTATGACGGCGGGTGCCTCTCCCTATATATCCACGGTCTTCCTGAGTCCACGTCTGGTAATCCCTTAAATTTTATTCATTATGTAAACTTAGAAAACATAGGTTCTAGATATAACAAAAAGCAAGTTAAATATTTTAAGTTTATTGTTTTGAAACTAAGTGCAAATCAAGAAATTTTTATTAGAACTGCCCCTATTAATGCCCATTGTAGAATGTATTATTTCAATTTGCATTATTCTTTAACAGTACTCTCTATACCTAATATTAAAAATGCGTTTTTAAAGATACTACTTGAAGATGTTTGATCTCAAATTTGACTCGGTTATTTAAGACCGTTGTGTCGTTGGCAAATAATACCGGATACATTTTAGTATTTTGTAGAAAGATTAGAAAGAAAATTACATATTTTCTGAACCATATTTCTCTAAAATTATGTCTCTAGTAATATTGGGTTGACGCAAAAAGCCGCATCTCCCTCTCAACCTCTTTCAAGCAAAACATAAAATTTATGACTGTTATTTCTAAATTTAATAATTACGGTCTGAGATCTGGACTTGCTTTCTCGCTGTCTCCGCTCTTTAAGATTTATAAAATTTAATTAGATTTCTATTTGCACACGGAAACATTTATGTCAGCCCGGGTTTTACTGAAGAGCTTTATGACCAGGGCAAAGCCTAATTTACCAGCACCCTAACATTTACGAAAGTAAATTATTTCTGTTTTCATATATTTAACAAGAGAGCCAGCCAGTTAAATGTTTTAAGTGCTAAATTATCATAACGACTTCATGTCTTTAACGTTTCGATAATTTGCGCTTATTTATTTATTTATTCATTTTAAACAAGCAATTGTGTCTAATTACATAATTTGTATGTTAATTTTGTAGTATTCGTGATATTGTATATGAAGAATATTGCATTTAACAACCCATAAGGCTACTTATTAGCCCGTGTGTTTATTCGACATAAATTTTACTTTAAGCGAAAATTAATCACAACTATTTGTTTACATCTTAGCAAGATGAAAACAATGATTTTATAAGTGGGTCGTAAAGTAGATAAAAATCCGGCAAGTTGAGCAAGTCTGAGAAGGTACTTTTTATTTAATTTTTTTAACGATAATTTTCTTATTAGTTGGAAATTTTTATTCAAATTTTGGAAGGGTTTTTCGACACGAATATCTAATTGAATTTTTAAAATGTACCTACAGGATATTCTAAGCGCATGTGCCACTATAATATTCCTTTCATATTTTTTTAAGGCTAGAGATTTTTGGAAAATAATTAGTTATTTTGAAACAGCCTTCAATTAGTTTTAAAAAAGCATGTTGGTTGCATGTCGCTAAAGTGCAAGTAATACATTTTGAGTAAAATTTCACTCAAAATAAACACAATTGGATGTTAAAACGAGTTCACATCCGATTGTAATAACACAATTCGTTGAATAATCAGTTATTTGTTAGCTAAATAAATCTTTTATGAGTAACACTGAATAACTTTTGAGTTAATTTACTGAACTATCTGTTGCTACAAGCACAAAATCGAGTTATATTTATTATCAATATAATTTCTTGTGTTTTTCACAAACCTTCTCTCTGACGAAAAATTGTGTTGATAAGCTCATTTCTTTGTTAAAATGTTTAATTACTCAAAGTTCTATATAACCTCAAACTCATAAATGATGTGAGGTTGCATCATGTTATTTTTTACAAATTTAATTTATAACAAAATTAATGATCAAGAAGTTGATATGCTGTAACATTAATTTCGCGTACGAAATATAAACGATATTTTTTGTCCAACTCTGCAAAGTATATGCCACTGTAGGTTTATTATTTTTCAATAAGTTTTTATCTGAAGTTAGTGTCAATGTTTAAAGTGACATGGTTGTGAAAAAAGTACCCAATCTATAAAAAAAAAAATCTTTTTTGTACAATCGTTCTGAAATATGCACTTACTGTCATTGTTGGAACATTTTGTAAGTTGAATATACAACGCTGTGGCTCGTTTCCATAGAAATAAAAAAAATAATAGTGTTGTTTGAGTTCATAACAGCATTAGTGCGGTAATTAAAAATCAGTAATTTACGACAAATGCTGGGCTCATTTATTGTAAAAATTAAAGGTACAATTTGTACAATTCTTAAACGTAATAGTATTCCCTCGTTTTTATCTATTGCTTTTACAGTAATTGAATTTTCTGTATTACTTATTGAGTTAGATATGTTAGTATTAGAATAAACTTCAGTAGTTCTGTCTTCAAACACTGGAATGGGGTCAAATTCGTTGTCACTGCCGCTGTTGGTATGTAAAATCTTATCAGCAAACTCTATTTTCTTTGTTAAATACTCTGCAACATCTTCTTCAGCGACATCAGAAGAGCTAAAATTACATTTTCTATTAGTCAAATAATACATTAATGTTATCACTAAAACCTCCAGCCCCCATGACGTTTGAGTGCCATAGCATCAACTCCAGTATTTGCTAACAAAGACGCCGACGTCCTTCTAAAAGCATATCCAGTATAGGACTTTGGATGTTGCAGTTTTAAATATTCGGTAATTTTTTGTGGTATTTGTCCCAATGTATTTATACACAAGTTGATTTACACATTTTCCCTGACGAACTGAGTAGAACAATCGACGAGAGTTAGTTTCCTTAGGTCTGAAGCCCGTATATTTTCACAAAATCGTCAAAAAAGGTACTTTTTCATTGGCCTTGTCAGTGATTGTGAAAATTCGACTAATATGTGTTTTGGTATCAGGCACTTTAGCAATGGCACCTGAACCTTCATCCGTAATGTCATCAACTGTCATCTTCTCGACTCGCGACTCCCATGATCATCACTGCTTTTATCATAATATAGGTTTCATCGGGGGCTTCCAGCAGGAATTTGTTCATCTTTTCTCTGGTAAATACCTTTGATTTTTTCGCATGATGTCCAATATTTTTCTTCTTTAGAAATACTACTAACTTCTTAAATTGCGATATATCGACACCATTATTTAAGATGATCGTACTTTTAAGCATAGAGTACTTTGCTCATAAGCTTCCCGGAGACTTCAATCTTAAATCTCTCAGAACAAAATAAGCCAGCAAAGTTTTTTCAGATATCTCCGCTTTCTTCTCATTCAACCATTTCCTGAAGGCATCATAGACTTTTTCATACCTCACCTTTGATTTTGTGGGAATTAATGACCCACAACCTATTTGATACGATTCTTCAATGTCCGAATCTACCTCTGAATCGTCTTTATCAGCCATTATAAGCACAGTTTTGATAACAAAACACAAAATTATTCAAACGTCAAATTTTTTTTTTTGGTTTCCAACAAAATAAATTCAAAACACGCTAGATAGGCCACGCCATTTCAGCAACCAAAATATTTTTTTGTATTATTTTATTTGATAAATGCGATTGTGCGAAAAACGCTATACACTATACGGTTGTTAAGTGGCTTTTATACCCCACTTAGCAACCTAATAGTGTAATATACTATATTTACAACCTTTCATATATGTAATGTTGATATTTCAAACTTACTGTAAGTTTGAAAGAAACATATTTCTGACTTTGACATATATCCAGATAGAAAGTGACATTTACCATTTTGCCAGACAAATGTCACTTTCAACTCAAGTAAATGTCAATATTCATTGAATAACCAAAATGTTTTTTTCAAAAAATATCTGTTTGTACATTAAAACATTTTCAACAAATTTTCGTGACATTAAGTATTACAATTTATTTTACTAAATTAATTGTAACATTGGATTGGTTATAAGCAGCAACAGAAATTGTTAATCCACGCTGAACATCCTGCGTAGAAATGGTAACGTTTTTAGTACTGGAGTTTGGCATTTCGCCAGATATGTTTTACAATTTTAACCTGAGAATCTGTAGACTTATCGACGTACTCTTCCACTACGGTGGAAGATTTTCATCCCCCTAATCTCTTCAACTGGCTGCCGTTCTTCGGAAGCAGTGTCCCATATATTTTTCACAATGCGGAAGTTTTTGAAATATTGTAATTATTATAGGAATTTGACTTATCGAATTGTGTCCAGATGGCTGGGCGAGTCATTTTACCGAATCTTTATTGTAAAACGCAGTTTTCATTTAGAACGTCTAAACAAAGTGCAACATATGTTTTAATTAACGTTACCCGTTCTTCATTACTCACTATGGTGGTTTCCAGGATTTTAAAAGCAGTTAATTTCATCACTTCGACATGCACTTGATGCACGTCAATTATGAGTTCAGCCTTTATAGGGAGCGTATCATAAGGTGCATTCTTCAAAAACGCCGCAATATTCTCAGTGAATAAAGTGCTTGACTTTTTGGATACATAACCTAGATTTTGTTGTGTCAAAAATACAAATAACTTTGAAAATTGGAAGTTATCCACTTTATCTTTAATATTTAAAGTAGTAGGCAACATTGAGTAAATGGACCGAAGAGTTGACGGCTTTCTGATTTCGGCAATTTCGCTAAAATATGCCAGCACAACAGTTTCAGAAACAACTTTTTGAATACTTTTTGCGAGCACCAACTCTTGAAAATATCATAAACATTATCGTACCTTGCACAACTCTTCTCAGGTAATAAATCTGTTTCCAAACTTTCAGCGGCTTCTCTCTAATTTAAGTTTGTAACTTGACTTTTTTTTATCTGTAATCTGGTTATACAGAGACCTTACTTTGTTAATTTCCCAGGTATTTATTTTTGTTACAAAAACCGTCACTTGCATTTAAAAGGTATGATTGTATATAAAATAGTATACAAACCTCGGTGAAAAGTTTCATTCTTGTCTCGTGAAACCCTTTTTATTCTCGACAAGGATGAACTTGAACGATCGGGTGTTTTTGTTTCAATTTTTTTCATAATAGCGTGCTCTTGTTAAAAAATTGCTCATTTTGGGTATCCATAGCAGTTAAAAAGTCTTCTTTTTTGACAATTGCACAAAAATACATGCATTATTAAAATGGGTAATAGAGTTATAAATTCGGGGTCATTATAATTCAACCCACTTTGCTATATTTACATTAAAATGATCTGATCAAAATAAAAAATAATAGCAGTGTCTAAACTTGTAGTACATATTATGCAGTAGTACTTTGATAGTAAGTTTAATTTAGTAGAAATAGCTGTTATAAGAAGAACAATAACAGTTTCTCTGAACATGTTAGAACTTTCGCAGTAGTTAAATTCACTGAAACTCATATTTTACTAATGTTATTTCCACATTATTTCATTTTAGGCGGAAATTGTCTGAATTCTTCTGTGTAAAATGAACTTCTACACATTTTTCTTAAATATTCCTTATTTCCGTATTTAAACTTTCTCTTTCACCCGAATATTACATCTATTATATTTGAAAAAGCGGCAGTATTTTAATAAAAGGGGATCCATGCAAGGGAAAAATCATGCGAAATGGAAGAACCGGAAAATGATATTTATTCTTCACGGATCTCATAAAATATCTAAGACAAATGTTAGGACAGTTTTACTGATACAAGTCGAAGTATCAGCTATAAATTTTTTTGGCAATTATGTATTAATAGAAAAAATTTAAAATCTACTATCTGAGTAAATATGCACTCGGACATATCTGAGTCATCAGTCTTGGTGGGTTACAGCAGAAAAATATCACCATGGAAATTTATTTATTTATTTTCCAACAGACATAAATGCCTAATTACAAGGCAAAAAAAGAACATAATGTTTAACAATTAGTAATGTAACAATAGAGTAAACATAAAAACTCAAAACAAACATTAAAAAAAAATCGAATGGTGCAGTACATATCAATACAAAATATATAACCAAATACCTAAATACGAATAAGAATATCAAGGTACTATTGATAAGTACATATACAGGATGTCCGGAATCTGACTGCTGTAATTTTAAGGGCTTACTCAGATAGCATTATATATTCACAGAATATTACAGGAATGATCTTTTTTGGATATTGGAATACTCCTAGAAGATGCTCAATACAGGCTGTATCACATAAGAGGGCCAGTCCCATGTATCTCGCTTAATATGCGAGATACGTCAAAAATCTTTAATTGTTTTTTGTTGCATTTTTGGAGGCCTTTATGCTCGTAAAAACAAATTTGACATCCATGGCCAATTTTATGAGTAATAACAAAAAAACCTATAAAGTGCCCAAACTTTAAGGCTGTCTAACTTTTTTATTTTAAGAGATGGAGAAAACTTATTGGTAATAAATTTTTATTGCAATATTGATACCTTCCACCTAATATAAACAAATTTTTGAAATATCGTATGTGGTTCGCTGCGCCCTCTAGGCGGATAAAAAAATTTTTTATTGAAGCAGGCTATGGCTACAAAACATTGCCTGTTTTTTCGTCTTTTATGCAATATACTACATGTTGCCCTTATCTTTTGTATTTATTACATTTTTTTCAATTTTAGTTAAAAAAAATTTACCTAAATATTTTCGTGTTGCTCAAGATAATGTAAAACCTGTTTTAAAGACGTCAACTGCAAAAAAATAATAAACAGAATGTACTTTTATATGCAAAATACAGATTTTCTTATAATAGTATTTTATTGCTTTTCACATTAGAAGCAATTGGATCTTTAAAATTATTTTGACACAGATAATGTAATAAAATAATATTATAAGAAAATCTGTATTTTGCATAAAAAAGTACATTCTGTTTATTATTTTTTTGCAATTGACGTCTTTAAAACAGGTTCTACATTATCTTGAGCAACACGAAAATATTTAGGATTATTTTTTTTACTAAAATTGAAAAAAATGTAATAAATATGAAAGATAAGGGTAAAATGTAGTATATTGCATGAAAGACGAAAAAACAGACAATTTTTTGTGGCCATAGCCTGCTTCAATAAAAAATATTTTTATCCGCCTAAAGGGCGCAGTGAACCACATACGATATTTCAAAAATCTGTTTATATCAGGCGGAAGGTATCAATTTTGCAATACAAATTTATTACCAATAAGTTTTCTCTATCTCTTAAAATAAAAAAGTTAGACAGCCTTAAAGTTTGGGCACTTAACAGGTTTTTTTGTTATTACTCATAAAGTTGGCCATGGATCTCCAAAAATGCAACAAAAAACAATCAAAGATTTTTGACGTGTCTCGCATATTAAGCGAGATACATGGGAGTGGCCCTCTTATGTGATACAGCCTGTATATATCCCAAAAAGAATATTCTTAGAAAGTGCAAGTGGGACACTTTTAGATAATCTGGGAATAATCATAATAAATATTAATAGAATAATCGAAAATATTCCTGGAATAGTTACAGGATATCAGTAGAATAAAAATCTAGATATTCCTGGATTATCTAACTGTATTATTTTTATGTTATTCAAGTACAGTCCAGAAATATTCTTAGAACATTTACAGATTTTTAACATAACTTTTCTACGAATATTCATTGTAGTTAATTCTGTAAGGTATACAGGGTGGTTTAAATTAGACAAAAGTTCCGCCTTTTCATCCAAGATATATGTTGTCATTGCTGAAATACTATGAAAAAAACTGAAAACAGCGATTTTAGAAAATGCCACTTACACATTATTTCACAACAGAAAGAACTAACATTTGGTACAGAGGGATAAGAATATATTTCGCTGAAAGAAAATTCCGACGAACACTGAATTCGGTTCTGCAATATTCAATTGTTTTTTCCTTTTGGGTGTCATATTGGATCTTGGTAGTAACAGATAGAGAAAAAAAATTACAAACAATTTAATATTTAATAGTACTATTTAATTTATAAAATAATCCAGAAAATTTACAAAAATTAATTGATGAATATTGTATAACCGAAACTAGTGGAGTATAGAAATTTTCTATCGGCGAAATTGGATTTCTCGTATATTCTTATGCCCCTGAGCCAAGTTTTAGCTCTTTCTGTTGTGGAATGGTGGCGCTGGATGGCATTTTCTGAAATTGCTAGTTTTCAGTTTTTTCACGTTTCATCAATAGCAGCAGATATCTTGGATCTGTTTGTTTTATCTTATTGGTCGTGAAAACTTTTTTCTAATTTGAGCTATCCTGTATGTTTTATGGTTTCCTAGATGCCAATGGTAAGGCACAAAAAACGCTCCAGATTTGAGTTCATAAAACCCAGGTCATTTGCTTATACTTACCTTAGATTACTATATCTCCTGAAAAAGTTACCACTAATTACTTTAAAATGTTATTATGACATATTAGTATAAATCTGTGCCAGAAACTATTTTTTATAAATATGTTCTGTCAAGTCATAGAAAAGTAATACTTATTACACATAGTGACTAGACGATTTGTCTAAACGCAATAGATGAACCGTAGCTTAAGATTACGCAATATCTGCAAATTAATTATGACATTCTGTTATTGTATACCAGAATGTAAATATGATTGCTAATATACAGTAAAAATGCTCAAAATATACTGAATACGCCCCGTATATAAATATTTAGGCGCTGGCATTCGGCCACCGTTTTTTTGATAAATTCTTTTTGGTAGAATAAAAGATAATATATATGTATAAGTTAGTATAGTAACACACACGCTTGTAGTTCGATAGTTCGCACAATTTTTAGATATTGTTATAGTGTATTTTTGTCGAATACTTATTCCTTCCATCATATCCTTTTTTTACCTCTTCGGCAAGAAGACGGCACATACATCAAATCGGTAAGTCAATATTTTTGATATTTATCTTATTCGCATAGTTAATAGATACAATTCATTTCAAAGGCCTCTTAGGCCCCACCATATACCTATATAGACGTATGTTTATTCTTTAACGTTTACTATTCTTACAAAATATTATAGATTAATGTAAATCTTCGTCTTCAACTGACATCTGAAATATTAAAGAAAAATAACATTAACCTACAAATTTTTCAACTTCATTTTATTTTTTGTATTTTCTGGAAACACTTACCAATAGTAATTTTTTCAATTGAATAAAATATCTTCGTGAATTTTGCTGGAAAAAATACTTAATTTATCCACTGATAAAGTTTGTAAATTTAAAACACCAGTCACCTCGTTTTTACAAGATTTGCGATTTGCCTTTGGAAATTTAGGCATGTTTAATTATTTAAATCTAAACAGAATTAGAAAACTGATTTTTGAAACAAGTATGCAGGTACAAGAATGTTTATAAATACTTTACATTTTTAATTTATAGACAACATATTGATGAATATTTCCACTAAATAAAAACTATCAAACTTCTTCATCAGCACAATTGACATTTGACACAATTTCAGCCTGCTCGCTTGCGATTTGCTAGTTATGTCCTACGTGACGTGACGTTTTGAGGAGCATTATTCAATTCAGTCGAAACGAGGCAGAGTTTTGCATTGTTTAAAATTTAATTAACATAAAAGTAAAAGAAAACAAAACCTTGCATTACTTTTACTCTGTCAAGTAATAAGCGAAAAAGCCCAACAAATACATTGAAGTAGGCAATGATTTCTCTTTCGATAACCACACATATTTTAGTAGGATTTGTAATTAAAATAATTATTGTATACTGTGTTATTGACAGAATTTGCGATAAAAAGTGATAACTTGAAATTGAATGATAAATATATGACGATAGTTTCAATTGTTTTAGCGTTACACATAATCTCATCGTCAACTATAGGCATATAGTTCAATGAAAGTAGATATATGTTTGCTGTTTAATCCAGGAGATTTATTTACATAATATTCTTAGAATACTGAATAACGAATAATCATTTCGAATATTCCTTGTATATCGTATAAGCATATTTGTCAAATATTATAATATGAATATTTGAGGAATATTTGTATGGGAGATATTTATTCTAAAAATATTAAGGGATTATTCAGATTATATATGTGCAATTAAGGAGATTTGCAGATCATTCCCTGAATATCCGGTGCTATCTAGGTATTAAATGCAAAATTGCAATAATATGCAAAACTATTTTTATATATTTTTAGGTATTAATAATATTGTGTGAAACTAACTACTCTGTGAACTAAAGCTCCAACCAGCGTTGAATTATACCCACAATATCTATAATCTGTTTGGAAATGAAAGAGAGTAATAAAACCCCGAGATAAGAACCGGCCATGGGCGTGGTAATATTTCGTTTCAGGTAAAACTATAACGTACTGTAACATACGACAACGCATCAGTGTCAGACGGCTGGTGATAACCTAACAACAATATTAGGCATATTGATGCATACAGCTAGTGCGATTTATTTTCATCTCATTTTTGTTTGATGTTTGTGAGTGTACATAAACAAAAATGGAACAATTTATAGCAACCATAACCAGCTGCATCGCATGTTAATTACGGCGAATCTAGGCAAAACTCTACGGCTACGATACGTTTGTACAGTAAATGCTTCTTGCAAGAACCATAAGTTATTTTAAACACTTGTAACTATTATTCTGTGTTGTGAAAAGAGCTCTAAGAAAGCCATTCACAGTAAGTACATATGTTTAGGTGTACCTATTTGTAATAATTATGTATAAGTCAAATATGTTTTGTTTAGTACAACTTATCGTATAGCAAAATTAAGGCACTCATATTACGGACAGCCTGTATATCAAGAAGAAAGAATATATCATAATCTTATGAAATTGATAATAATAATTTTGCAAAAAGTCAATATTGTGATCGACCGAAACTCGGTTAATTAAACGAAATATAAGATAAAGGGATGTGTGCAGTAGTTCCAACAGTGGGTAAAAACAAACATTCAAGTAACTTTATACCTCTGCTTGGAATTCACTTCTAATGATATAATCAGGTGGTCGCTGTATTTTTTTTTGAAAAACAGTTACAAAGATGCGAGTGCCACAATACCGATCCATATTCGAGTTTTGGTCTAACAAGAGTATTGTAAGTATTGGTAAAGTTTTATAAAAGCTATTAAGATTTTTAAAATTTATTGATGATTGATGACCTCACCAAATTATAAATATGATTACTATAAGATAGCTTGTTGTTATAGATTATGCCCAAATCTTTAACTTCTGTAATTCTCGACAGTTGCTCATTATTCATTTTAAATGAAAAACTAAAAACATTTTTATTTCTGAAAAGACCCACAACAAAACATGTTTTTCTATTAAAACTCAATTTGTTATCTTTACTCTAAACATTTATATTATTGACATCATTTTGCAATAACTTACAATCACATACTCTTGATTGTCTTAAAAATATTTAAATCATCCGTAAACACAAGACTGTATGAATATGACTGACTACATGGAAGTTCATTAATAAAATAAAAGAATAATAGGAGTTATAAATTAGAGCCTTGTGGAACTCCTGAATATCTTGAGAGAGCTCCTGAGCTTTATTTTCACTAGATTTATGACCGTGATATTCAACATAAAATTACCGATTTTTTAGATATAATACCAATAAATTTTAAAAAACCGAACAAGCCATAATAATTCAATTTCTTGATAAGCACATTATAATTCACATTGTGAAACGCCTTTTTAAAATCGATATAAATTGTATCAACTTGTTGCCCATTTTCAAAAGAATTTAAAATGTGGTTAGAATATCTAAATAAATTAGTTGCTATAGAGATTTTTGACACAAAATCATTTTGATTATCACTAATTAAAGTACTGAAGTTATGTTATGCAAAAATATAAAGTATCCGCTCAAACAATTTAGCAAAAGCTGGTAAAACCGGTCGATATTTTTCAATACAGAAAATCGGGGAAATAGACGTTGGGAGGGGATGGTTACAATAGAATTGTTATTCTTAAAATAAATTTCAACCACAAAAGATATGAATATTTGACGAACGCTGTAAATTCACAACTAAATTGACAACTGACTGAAACTTCCATTTATCGCGAAATCATGCCGACTTGATTTGAATTTGTGTCTTATGTACAAAACAAACTAACTTTGACAATGGATATTTCATTATGCTTAACTCTTTAGATCGGACTACCAAAAGTATGAAAGTGTTTTTTAGTGGAACTGCTTGATATCAGTGGCTGCTCCTCAAATGTTGAGAGGTTACAGAATTGTTATTCTTAACGTAAATTGCAACGGCAAAAAAACGTTGAAAATTTAACGAATATTCTGTATTTCACAACTAAACTGATAATTCTCTTAATCGCTTTGGCATCTGTCATAAATTTCCATTTATCGTGAAAGTATGGTCACTTGATTTGAATTTATGTGTCACTATATTATAAAACAAACTAACTTTGAAAATGGATATTTCATTCTGACTAACCCTGTAGATCCGATTACCAAAAGTACAATTTTTTTTTTAAATAAAAAATGTGATACATTATAATTATTTCTACAGTTACGGCAGCGTTAACTTGTAATTTGTTGATTTTCACACAGTATTGTAGCAGTTTCACGCAATTTGTAGCCGTACTTATCGTGACAGTGTTTACTAGTGTAGCTGCTTGAAACCAGTAGCTGCTCGTCAAACGTTGGGTGGTTCCAATCGAATTGTTATTCTTAAAATAAATTGCAACCGTAAAACAACATTGAATATTTGACGTTCTATATTCACAACTAAACTGATATTTCGCACAATCGCTTTGACAACTGTCTTAAATTTCTATTTATCGCGAAAGGATGCCCACTTGATTTGAATTTGTGTCTCACTATATTATGAAATAAACTAACTTTAAAAATGAATATTTAATTTTGCCCAACTCTGTAGATCCGACTACGAAAAGTAGAAATTTTCTTTAAAAATAGAAAATATGACATTTACATTCTGATTATTTTTACAGTTGTGCAAGTGTTAGCTTGTAATTTGTTGATTTTGACGTTTTTACAAAATTTGTAGCTGTACCTATCGTGATGGCAGTGTTGTCTAGCGCACCTGCTTGAAATCAGTGGCTGCTTGTCATGTCACGCACTGCACTGCTTCACCTAAAATTACCACTAAAAATTATGCTAATCTAAGACAAAATTTGTAATTTATGTATATGAAAAATGTCTTCTAAAACATACGTGGTTAATATTTCTGGCATAATTTATCAAAATCTATAGATACGAATAATAATAATAATAATTAAAAAAATATCCTCCTTTTAACGCGTCTACCGATTTCCTACAATGCATGAACAAAAAGTGTTGCAGAATTAAACATCAGTCAAAATTCGCTGCATTTCGAAAAATTCGCATTAACCTTATATGCGGTAGTTGCTGTGACAACGGCTGACCAGAATTAACGGGTGTCGTGGAGGTCGTCTCTTTATATGAGGCCTTCACTGCTTGAAATGCGTTTAAATAATTCTGTTGTAACTAAACCATCCTATTTACTTTTAGAATAATGCAATCAATGGCACTTGACATCTAGAAGTACGGAGTAGCTATTAACATGCACGCAAATTAGTTTATGATAAATTTACAATGTCAACGTCGACTGAATTCCTGATTGTTTCATTACATTAGATGAGCAGGCACAATGCTTCTGATTCATCAACTCAATAAGAAACTAAACGTTTGATGAAAGCTTTGCGAATGAGTTATTAATTTGCCTAAGAGAAATATCAGATTCTAACATCAGTTTAAAACTCGGTTCAAAACAACATTTGTCTAATTTCCCATGATTGGAGATGTTCTGATTTTTAATCATGTATTGGTAATAATAAAAGAATGAATAAATATGGGTGTTTACTAAAGAATGGCCCATGCTTTAAGGATAGCTTCTTTGGACGAAATAAAGTGATTTAACCTTCATAAACCCGTGGTCAAAAACTTACATTAAAAACTGAGTGGAGTCCAAATGTACCCCAATATTTTTTTGGCTTATTATTTTTTAATGTTATAATTAGGGAATATTAAAAATAAAACACATTGTGCTTATAAAAAAATATATTTTTACATAAAAAAGTTGCCAGCATTGATAAATGAGTAAACACATTTTGAAAAAATAATACGAAATGATTAGAAATAATAAAAACAAAAATAATTATGAAAAAAAAAAACAAGAATTTTAGTGACATTTTAAATAATGATTTAATTACCACACTTATTACAAACTGTTATATTTCCGTTAAAATTCATGTCTGGGGTACAGCTGTACACCGCTCGGGTTTATGAAGGTTTTTTTCTATGATACACACGAATATCTGAATAATTTTTGTGTTAAAAAGTACAGGGCGTTCTGAGCGCCTGTGTGACTGTATTTTTTTCTTTCTTTTTCTTTCAAAATTGTTTTACGAGGTGAGATTTTTGGAAAATGATTAGTTATTTTGAAACAACGTTTTAAAAACGCTATATTTAGATAGATAGATAGATCATTTATTATCAATTTTGGAGCAATACAATGCTATAGGATTCGTCTATAAAATACATACATACATATAGTATAAGTAAATTACATAACATACATATTAAAAAAAACAGTCGTTAAAATCACATTAAAACAAAGTACACACTAAGAAAACGTTATTAAGATACATACACACATATATAATATATATACACATATATACCCGCACACAATACACATAAGATATAAATAAACGTATATGAACACAAGAAAAAGAAACAGAACTTTTATAATCACTTATATCCTAAGAATTAATCTACAGAGTATGCATTAATTTGAAGAAGATACTTTTTAACTTGACTTTTGAAGTTAGGAGTTAGGAGTTGGTAAATTTTTATATATGTCTGGTAAATAATTATATAATTTCAGTCCAAGGACATCGTGAGCCCTCGAGGAAATATTGAGGTGTCTATAAGGAACACAAAATTTATTTTTATTTCGAGTGTCATGGGTATGATATTATTTGTAAATTTTTGTCTATTCTCAGGGATGTAAACCAAAATGTGAAATATATATAAACTTTGAACAGCTAGAATGCCATATTTTTTAAAAAAGGGTCTACAGGATTTTATTGTAAAAATACCAGCGATACATCTAATTATGCGTTTTTGAGTAATAAATACATTTTGTGACTTCGATGATTTTCCCCGTAAGATAATGCCATATGCTAATTTAGATTGAATTTCAGCATAATAAAACAATAATAGACAAGATACATCTAAAACACTTTTTAGTATTCTAATTTGGAAACATTTAGAGTTCAGTATATTAACCAGCGTATCACAATGGGATTTAAACGATAAGGTATCGTCAAATACAATACCTAAAAATTTAGCGGTGTCCGTTCTTTCAATTTCTAGGTTATCTGACTTTACATTTATAGAAAAATCACTGCGATTTTGAGCAGTATGTAATATCATACATTTAGTTTTAGAAAAATTCAGAAATAGTGAATTTGTTTTACACCAGCCACACAAATTAATGATTTCTGCATTAATTTTACTATGAAGAAAATCTTTGTTTGAATTAGAAAAAAAAAGGTGGTATCATATGCGTATAGAGTAGTGAATGCCTAGTGCATTATTAAATTTGGTAGTTCGTTGATATATATAATAAACAAAATCGGTCCGAGGACTGAGCCTTGTGGAACACCAATGTTGTTATTTAAAATAGAGGATGTACAGAAGGATTGTTTAAAGTTATTATTATGAACTATTTTTACCATTTGTTTCCTATCTTTAAGATAAGATCGAAACCAATTAAGTGGATTACCTCTGATACCGTAGGAATATAACTTAATAGTAGATCATGTTCAACGCAATCAAAAGCGCGAATAGGATTACCTCCGGCTACAATAGCTTCTAAGATTTTTTCATAATACGACAGTACAGCAGTTACAGTAGAATGCCATGGACGAAAACCGTGTTGACCATCATTTAATACATTATTTATGTCAAGAAATTTTACTAATTGGGACAATATCGCACATTAAAATATTTTAGATATTACGGGAGGCACAGAGATTGGACGGTAATTCGCTATATTCTTGGCATCACCACTCTTAAAAACCGGAGACACTAAAGAAGTCTTTAATCTGGATGTAAATAAACCCTCTCGGAATGACTCATTAATTATATGTGTGATCGGTTGAACAATGTGTTCCGAAATTTTTTTAATTTGTATAGCCGATAAGTCATTGTGCCCAGCAGAAGTTTTATTCTTTAATTTATATTTTATAATATGCAGAACATCTTGTTCGGTAACAAAAGCAAGAGACATACTATTCCTCCGGCTGATCAAATTTGCGTTAGGACTAACATTAGTTATTTTTGTTTTCTGAAGTAACTGATATGGGATGTTTATAAAAAAGTTATTAAATTGTTCAGAAAGCTAACAAGGGTCTGTTATTGATAAATTGTTAATATTCAAAGTAATATTTTTTGATCGTTTTTGTTTATCATTTTATTCATTAATAACGTTCCATGCAGATTTGTTTATGTTAGTAGAGTTTTGAATTTTATGTAAATAATACTGACTCCTTGTTTTGCTGACAAGTGCATTATTATCTTTTTTAGCAGTTCTGTATAGGGGTGTAAATTTAGGGTCGACTTTCTGCAGACTATATAATTGTTTTAAATTTGAACTGGATACTTTTACGTCTCCGTTCTTTACCAGTTTTCTTATAAATTGTTTTTTGTGTTCATGGACAGTGTGTGTCAAAGTAATACATTAAAGTATCGTGAAAATTATTAAATTTTGCTTCGGTTCCACTAGCCAAATGAAGTGTCTAACCATTGTTCGTTTAAAAGAGCAGTCTTCAAACAGGTTATATTGGTGCTTTTGTACATTTTACTGTCAATAAAAACTATATCATTATTACACTCATTCTGAATATCTGAATTCATATAAAAAATACTAAGCTATGGTCAGATATCGAATTTTCCATTACAATAGATTTGTGATTATCAAAACAATTTGTATATATCTGGTCAAGAGTTGGGCTGCAAGTGGAGGTTACCCGAGTTTGCTCAAATATTCTTGGACTGAGGTTAAAGGACATGAGCAGATCTAAAAAGTTTTCAAAATCTTGTTTTGCCATAGAATTAGAATTGAAACCTCCTGTCAGAAATATAGTAAAACCGGGTTTACACAATGTTTCTAGTATTAAAGCAAGTGCATTAATAAAAAGCTGAAAATTACCATTTGGAGATTTATAGTATGCTAAAACAATAACAGTTATGTTGTTATTATACCATTTTAGACCAGATATCTCAATATCTCTTTCTAGGCAATAATTACTGAGATCAACAGGTTCTACATCTAGAGTAGTCTTACACCAAATACCAACACCGCCATGTATTCTTTGCGATCTACAATAATAGTCAATTAAATCATAGCCGGGTATTATAAAGGATGTAATACTATTTCCAATACACCAAGTTTCTGTGAAACATGAATTTAACATCGTCATTTACATAATCACTAATAAAATTATTTAGTTTGTTAATTGTTAGTCCTTGGATATTGAGTAAGATTAAACCATAGTATATCTGCGTTTTGGTACTGATACTGGTTACCTCTGATGGATTGAGTTCTTCTTCTGAAGCACAAAAAACGCTGCACACATGCTCTTTTCGGCCATATTGACGGAATTAGAAAGAGGAATAGATCTCTGGATGTTTTGAGTTTATACTTTCGCACGTCACCTCAGGAAAATATGCCTTTAATAACATACAGAGGTCCTTTGCCTCCAGAGACGGATCCAGTCTGTAAACATGCAGATACGTCATTTTCGGAACGTTCTTTATAATTTTGCCATTTATTTCCACACAACTATTATTACCTACTATAGGAGGTCTTTTCATCCTTTTTGTTTTATGTGATACTTCCTGCCATTGCTGTTCGTTGTTATTGTCCGCTGGTGTTGTCAAGTTAATATATTTGTTGCATTGCATACGTATTTCTTCTTCCATTACAGCCGTTGCTACCTGTCCTTTAGTAACGTGAGTACGCTTGTATTCAGGGACACTGTCTTTTAAACTGTTTGTAACTGCTGATTTGTTTTTTTCCTTTATTTCTATTCCTATGTTCTTCATTCTTATCAATATTCTTTTTTATTTCATAAGGTTTTTCAGAAGGCTGCTGTTTGTGTGTTTCTACAGTTTTTATGGCGTTTGGCGATGTACGAATTAATTCAATCTGATCCTTTAAGATTTTTATTTTATCATTTATCTCCACTATGATCATATCTTTTTGTTTAATTATATAGTTAAAGACTGCTAGATCTACCTTTTTGTCTGCAGAAATGTTGTCCATAGCATCAAAGAATGCTGCATCAACTTCATTGCCTGACACACAACATGTCATTGTCTCACTGTTTAGAAACTTTACAGAGCTGCACAATTTGGCACAACTTAAATGGTAGTAATTATCATAATTTAAACATTTTATTCCACCAATTAGATTCGATTTACATCGTTTACAGTTCTTTGATCTAGAGAGACCTGACGAAGCAACCTCGCTTGTCGCCATATTCCTTAGAAACTTTATTATATGCCACTAAAATATTTACGTCTTTAAAGTTAGGTTTATTGTAATAGATACGTTTCTCGTACTCAAAATTGCACAACATATATTTACTATCTTTTGTTCAAAAGATGTAAATGTAGAATCAATAAGATATTAAATTTGACTGCATTAAAAATAATACATTTTTCTTATGGAAATGTGAGACCGAATGCGGTGGAAGTTTTTTTTAAATATTTTTTTGCATTAATTTATTGATTCCAAAAAATTGAGCAAAATAAAAATACGTTAATGGGAAAACTTTGACATTAATATAAATTATTAAATATTAGGTATTTAGACAAGAGACTTTTATTTATTTTTGGTATCCTCAAGAAGGTATTTAAATATTTCACAGTTGAAATTTCCACATTATGTATGTCAAAATTTGAGGTCAAAGAAAACGTTATATATTCAAATTTGGACGAAGAAAATATCTCTTCATGTCATCCTTGTATCTGGACAAAGATAAACATGAAATTCTGTCAGGAGGCATTAATAAATTAAGTATTTTAGCATTGCTGATATGGTATTTAATTATATTACGTATACAAAATAAATTCTAATCCAATCCAATAGTATCTATCAAAATTTCAATTTAAAAATACTGAATATAATCTGCATAACACAAATTGCTTTTGCTGCAAATTCAATATAAGTCCCCATATTGTTTATTATCCATTTCGTAGAGAATTGTTACGGGTTCCCTGAATATTGCTTCCTCGTTCTAAACTAAACATTACACTTTAAAATTAGGACGATCCAATTTTGCAGAGTCGTAAATAAGAACGAACCGTAAAATGCATCTGGTTTCGTGGTATAAACTATATCGGAGAAAGATGTTCAATGGGTGATATGCTGGAAAGCAAGTTTAACATCGATTGTAATAAACGCAAATACTGATTGAAAGAATAATCAAGGTTATGCTGTTGGTTTTGCAAATGCTTTGATGCGTAAATGTAACAAATCAGATTTAGGCAATTGAACTTTTCGTTTGAAGCTTATGATGCGTGATCAGTGGACTGTAGTACCTATAGTAGTAACTAGATGAGCAATGCTTGAAAATTGGGTGTATGTATGTATTGAGCAAAGACAATTGATGGACAAAAAATGGCTTTATCCGCTATGGATCGCTTCCGAAGTATGGATTTATCATTAGAGGGATTTCTTGTCAACTACTCGCAATTAAAAACAATCTACAAGGCATAATCGTGTTATCACATAATCGGATATTACCCATACATCCCATTTTCCTGATCTTGCTTTAACACATTTCCAACCCTTCCAATCTATATTGAACAATATTTAAATAATATCCCTTAATGACGAATTATTCTATTCTAAATCATCTAATATCTTCAGATATAGAATAGGAAAACTGCCAGATATTTGAGAATCAATAATAATCAGTGGATGCAATGGAGGAAAATATATCTTTGCATGCATGTAAAAAAATAGTATTAGGTCTTAAGAGATGCATAATATTGGACTAGCGCAGATTAGTTTGAGGCATGTGGAAGTTAAAAATTTTTAGGACAGTCATGTATAGAATTAATAACTTTATACAAAAATATTACAGAATGCATATCGCGACGTGGCTCTACGGATTTACAATTAAACATGTCCAAAACAATATTTTGAAAAATCAATTTCAAGAATTTTCTTTGAATATTTCCTAAGTTGTTCTTATAGACTGCATATTGGGGATTCCAAACAATGCATCCAATTGTTTGGAATCCCCAATATGGCGAGATCTTGAAGAATTCGCTATAAAAAATAGCTTGTTGTCTTCGAGCAATGGCGCATGGAAAAGAACACTTCACCTTTAAAATACGAGGTATCTTTGACCAATTTCCACGATATTGTAAAACGTAACTTTCTGTCAACTCTATGATCAAATTATTCGATTGTGAGACTACGCTTCAAAGTTAAGAAAGTCATTGATATTTGAAGATACCTCAAGCTAACGGCATATTTGAAGAAATCAAATGTTGGTTACAAGCCAAAATAATGTATGCTCCAGACAAAGTATATCTTATGACCAATGTAGCCACGATTTGGAATTGCCGCGAAGAACTAGCAAATATGACGATCCACGATATAAAAGACGGGATGTGCTTATTATTACCATACTAAACAAGAAAGCAAATATTTCAAGAAAATTTGTGGCGAACAACGAAGAAACAATTAAAGATATATCGATATCTGTCGAAATTATACTATTTTGTATCCTAAAGATACCCCTCATAATCGGTTTTTCTTATTCTATAAAGGAGGTAAATGGGCCGTCTAACTAACATGGCTGGTTACTTAGGAATCACAAACCTCGAAGCGTATAAAGGACATTGTTTTCGACGCTCTCATGCATTGAGGATTGTTTGGAAAACCAAAATAAAATAGCTCACAACATTCTCAAAGCATGAAATTTCTTATCAAAATTTTAAGAAAACCGTGTGGAAACACGTAGTACGTTAACAGTAACAGTATGTTATGTGACTGAAGAATAGCATCTAGAAATTTATCACTGGGGTGTAGGGCATGTTTAACAATTAATTTCTTGGTCCTCTTGATGAGAGAAAATAGCCATGCACTCCATCGAGCTACTCCAACAATTTACAACCAACTCTACATGAGTGTACTGAAGAGACCGGTGATGTATATGAAAATTAAATTATCAGTACCATAATTTATATATAATATAGAATTAACACTTTTCTGTATTGATGCGTTATAAAAATTAACTTGAGAAAAAATATATTCATTGCTATGTAACTATTGATAAAAGAGATCAGGAGGAAATTTGGGACCATCCTGTACTTAGACCGTTAATTTATTTTAATCACATTATATTAAAAACTAGAATATATAATATTTTCCGCTGAATATAGAATCATATAGAACTGTATCTAAACTGGAATACTCATATTTTAAGTGAGAGGAAATTCTCGTATGTTTTCGGAAATTCTTTTCATTAGGTAAGGTAATAATTTTCCTTACTATTATTTTCTCTACTTGAGCATGCACAATGATGAAGCATCTAATACTGGAAATTCCCAATCGTCTACAATTTCCATATTGCAAGTAACTACAGCTGGTGAATATATAATGTATGCTTAAATAATGACCTTTAATGACAAGCAACTGGGGAGCAGCGAATGTATATCACAGGTCTTTTATGCGACTCTATGAATTGGATATTTTATGAATCCATTCCAGACGTCATTTTATTTAAAACGTAGTTTGAGGAAGACATTAGGAAGTCTAGAAGACGGTTCAAAAGTTTATTTGAACTTGAATTCCCTTTTCTCGTGCTACCGTGAGATTCGTAAATGTTGTAGGGGCACACTGCCTTTTCTAGGATATTTCCAAGTCAAAACCGGTCACTAGTGTCTTAATAAGTCATTGTTTATTTCAGCGGCGGCTCGTAACTTTTTAAACTAATAAGACAATCGGACTGGAACTGTTCTAGATACGAACTACAGAATTAACACTTTTTGGAAACATTTTTCTTAATCATTATTTATATCATTTTATCGACAATTAACAAGAGTAGGTACCTTATTTTAGTCCAATGTTGAAGTTACCCAGATTTATTATTTTAAAGTCTTTATCATACAGAGTGTTAAAAATTTAGGCATTAAGTTGTAAAGCTTAGTACGCCCCTAGTAAACTAAAAAACCTAAATATGGTTCAAGGACAATATTTTAAGAGGTCTTTACTAGTGTCCATATTAAATTTGTATTAAATTATATTAAGGTGACCATATTTGTCGCCCAAAATAGTGGAATGTCGATGTAATTTTAAAGTTAGGAATTTTAAACACTGTTAAAGTTACCAAAAAGAATTATACATTATTGGATACTAGAAAGTTCAACTTAGTGTTAGTGTTTATATTTTTATGGAATTTTTATATAAATTTCAAAAATTAATTTTTCACATTTTAAAGCCAGAGTAAGAAAAATGAATACAACCCTTTTCTAAGGTTATCCTTTATGAGTGCTTTACTGCAGTCAAAAAAAGTGTTAACTTTTTTGTAGAAGAAAAAGGTAAACTTAAAATTATCTATGTCGATATGCACATCGTTTTGATTATCGGCATATTTAACCATAGTATGATCACGCAATATACAGTTATTGGTATTTTTTGAGCCATAAATAATTTTTTTATTACTAGATAGCAGTATATGTCAAGGATTTAAAATCTTACTGTATTGAAGACTACTCTGCTAATAGACGGAGACGGCGCCCTTAAGTACTTTAAAATTTATTCAAGAATAACCGATTTCCAGCGGCGTCCTTCAGGGACACATATCTCCATATGGAGTCATCTTATTTTTTCATGTTCTATCTGCACCTGAAAGTTTTCCCATATTTTCCCTGACACACTGTATAATGGATTATAAATTGGGTATTTAGCTTTTAAGTACTAGGTGTAGGTATTGCTACAATATTTGTCCCGAATATATCTAGCACCATGTGCGCCACGAGATTTTCCCGATCGACATAAAATGTAATTTTAAATTCATTAGACCACTGCCTTTGAAAATGGTAAAAAGTGAAAAAAAAAATAATAGTAGGATGAAACCCATTGAAAAAGGAAGAGAATACAACAAAAATGAGAGGAAAATAATTTACGGGCGATCTGAGGTCGGGAAGTGGAAGGGGGTGAGTTTTTAAGGGTAAAAAACGGTTTATCTTGATTTCCGGCAAAACTACAAATTCTATAGAAAAAAGTTAAATAGCAAAGTGTAGGTAATAAAAAGATCTACAACTTGTCCCAAATATACTGTATTTTTTTTATTTAAAATATAAATTTTTTCACCTTATTTTGACTTAATATAGAAAAAGTACCCTAATTTTCAATCGAAAATTCTCACGTCAAAATATCTGCTTTTTTAAAAAAGTCGGTTGGCTTTTTATTCGTTGGAATCTCTACTATCTTATGGTGTAAAAAATATACATTTCTATGGTAAATGTTCTCAGATAAAACAAAGAAATGATGCGACAAACTCGAATCCGAAAATTTTTTTTGATCATTATGTACAATTTTGAGCTATTTATTAAAATTTATACTTTAATTACTCGAAAAACGTAAGATTCCATATTGCATTGATAAACAAAAAAATTTCAAGTCGAAATATACTACTATAATTAACAACTAAATAAGTTAATAAAGTTAATTTAATAAAACATCTACAATATTTTTTCGTTTCTTTGCATTTTCTGAGAACGTTTACGAAAATAATGTATATTTCTCTCTTCTTCTATTCAATCTCTTATAAAGCTAGGTGTGATAGTGTGTTCTTTATGAGTTTTCGAAGCTTTTAATGTGGAAAAAGTGTTTCTTTAAGTTGTAACTCCTAGTTGATCAAATAATTTATTGCTCATTCTGTGAATGAATAAAAATCCAATTTGATTACTTTAGTTACAAGTGCATTATAATTGGGTATTTGAATGGATGAGAGGCAGAGTTTTCAAGGTTTCCTGTATGTAAAAACTATCTGCCTTCTTTTGTAAAAACTAGTACCTTTTTAAATTCAAATTGGAACAGGTCTGACTTTAAAAATATTGGAAATAAATGTGCTGATGAATTTAAAAATTGTACAGGACTGGACTTAGAAAAAAAATTCTGAATATTTATATTTTATCAAAAGTTTTTTTTACCTGTGCAAATGCCTACTTGTAGCACATGTAATGTACAAGATGTTGATGTAACCACCTGCGATCAGTGCAAAATAATTCAGTGCCAAAAATGTACAAGTCTTAGTACTTCAGAATTTAGAGCAGTTGCTTTAAAGAAGCGCATTATAATATACTTATGTGAGAGTTGTAGGAATAAATTTGGTAAAAATCTAACAAATGAGGATTCAACCGACAAAAAACTTGAAGCCATAGTTAGCAAACTAAATGATATTCAGAGGGAATTTAAAAGCCATAAAAATACTATTGAAGAACAAAAAGCATTGATTGAAAAGCAGGGAAAAATGATTGAAACACTGTCGGAGGCGATAAATAATAAGAATGATGAACTAAAGTGTGGTATAAGTAAAGTAATCAAAACACAAGAAGACATAGTAGAAACATACTCTGAAAAAACTAAGAAGAGGAAGACAGAACCAGTGGTAATAATTAAGCCAAAAAGTAGTACTCAGAAACATGAGGAGACTAGAAAAGAAGTAAAAAACTCGCTTGATCCAACAAAAATTGCAGTATCATGCATGAAAAATTCACGTGATGGAGGTGTAATAATTGAATGCAAAAATAAATTGGCCGCGGAAAAGCTAAAAACAGAGGCATATAATAAAATAGGACAAAAGTATGATATTAGTGTACCAAAAAAGCACCTTCCTAAAGTAAAAATTGTGGGTATCACAGAAACGAATGTCCCTGAAGAAATCGAAGAATTGATTTGTTTACAAAATGAAGATGTTTTGAAAAAAGAAAATTCCAATGTTAAAGTTTTACATGTTGCCCCTAGTAAAAAAAATAAAAGAAGTAATATTGCGTACGTAGAAATGGATGGAGAAAGTTATGAAAACACATTAAAAATTGGAAGGATCAATATTGGATGGGACAGGTGTTCTGTTTTTGATGCTGTAGATGTTCCTGTTTGCTTCAAGTGTTGTGGTTTCAATCACATTGCAAAAAATTGCAAAGGGTCTGCAGTGTGTGCCAGGTGTGGAGGTGCTCATCTTACAAATAAATGTGAAGCAGCTGATAACGAGTGCATTTGTACTAATTGTAAATATGCAGCAGAAAAACTACAGTTGAAAAATATTGACTTTCATCATCATGCCTGGAGCAAGGAATGCCCAGCATATTTAAAAAACTTAGAGATCAAAAAGAATAAAACCGATTTTTTATAAATAATACCATTGCAAATATGACGGTAGCTCACATTAATGTTAGATCACTTTTACCAAAATTTTTTGATTTAAAAGAATATATACTTCATTACAATTTTGATGTTATAGGAATAAGTGAGACGTGGTTGAGGTCAGATATAAAAAATGATGATATAGGCATTCCAGGATATCGACTCTATAGACAAGACAGGACAGAACGTGGAGGTGGTGTGGCAATTTATTCCAAAACATCCTTGAGAACGAAATTAATTGAAAGACTAAACAAAGACGGAGGTGAAATCGAACAAATTTGGATTGAAATAGACATGAAAAAGAAGAAAATTGCATTTGGTGCGATTTATATACCACATGAATTGCCTGTATGTAGAATGGAAATAATTGAGGAAATGTTTAGTGAAATCATACCTTGTGTTGACCATTGTATATGTACGGGTGATTTTAATAGAGATATGTTGAAAACCTCAGCTAACACACTACAGTTTATAAACATACTGCAAACGTTTAATTTAGACCAGATAATTACGGAACCTACTAGAGTAACTGAAACTTCTAATACGCTTATAGATCTGGTAATTACAGACTTAACCATGTGCATCACGGAAACAAACAATATCGATATGTCGGACATAAAATGCGATCATAACTTAGTGTATTGTACAATAAACCTAAAAAGAGACTCAACACAAGAGATACTAAAAACATATCGAGATTATAGAAACATGGATATCGAAATGTTTCATACTGATGCTGCTGAGATTGACTGGAGTGATATTTATATAAACGAAGATATAGACAATAAATTAAACTTATTCAATGATAAGGTCATAGGTGTATTTGATGTACACGCTCCATTAAAAACAAGTAAAATAAAAAAAAATAAAAACTTGCCATGGATAACCTTTAATATTAAATGCCTAATGAAACAAAGAGAAAAGGCTAGGAAAAGATGCAATCAAAATCCAACAAATGAAACACGTATCTATTATAAACAAATAAGAACAGAGGTGAAAAAAGCTATAAATAGAGAGAGGGTTGCATATTATGGCCATAAATATAATAGACACCTAAACAACACTACAAACATATGGCTAGAAGCGAAACGCCTTGGAATGAGAACTAACATTTCAAACATGAACTTACCACAAGATCTCAGTGATCCTCAAATTATTAGCAATTATTTCAAAACTGCTATAACAAAACCTCAAATTAATAGAAACATAATTGATCTATATAATGAAAAAATTGATATACCAAACTTTAATTTTCAGTTGATTGAACCAGACTATGTAAAAATGGTGTTACATAAAATCAAGTCTAGATCAGTTGGTTATGATGGTATATCCTTATATATGCTACAATTGCTTCTACCGTATTGTGTATTACCCTTAACTCACATAATTAATGTATCACTTGAATCAGGTAGAATACCAAGTGAATGGAAAACTGGAATAATACAACCGATCCCTAAAACGGATAAGGTGAAAGATGCTAAGGATTTACGTCCAATAACGATTCTACCAGTTGCATCAAAAATTTTGGAACGAATTGTGTACAATCAATTATATGAACATTTAAACATACACAAGTTATTCCCACTTCATCAATCAGGATTTCGTAAAGGATTCAGTACCACTACAATTTTGTCTAGCATCGTTGATGATATAATCTCTGCTAAAGATAAAAAAAGGACATCTATTTTAATTCTAATGGACATGTCAAAGGCATTTGATTCTGTGAACTTTGAATTGTTATTAGCAAAATTGCTGTCTAATGGCGTCAGAGAAAATAGTCTAATTTGGTTCTCTAATTACTTAAATAAAAGGAATGTTATAACTAGAATTCAACAACAAAATGTCAATTTATTTTCAGAACCTTATACTGTCGAGTGCGGTGTACCTCAAGGGTCTATTTTAGGGCCTCTGTTATTCAATGTCTTTACAGCGGATGCTCCTGAGATACTACAAAATTGTAAATTATATATGTATGCCGATGATTTTCAACTTTTCCTGAGTTTTCCATATGATGAAACCGAAATGGCTGTTGAAATTATAAATAAAGAAGTTAATGACCTGGTGACTTACATAACCAACATTGGTCTTCAAGTGAATCCATCTAAATCACAATTAATTGCTTTTGGTTCTAAAAACTGTTTGGATAACATAAAACTAAATCACAATATCAAAATTAGAGGTGAAACTTTAGAATATAATACTAGTGTAAAAAATCTTGGTCTAATTATAGACGAAAATTTAAGCTTTGAACTCCATATACAAAGCAAAATTAAATCTGCATTCTTAAGACTTAAATCTCTGTATCAGTATAAAAATATTTTACCTAAAAATGTTAAACTGTTATTTGTGGACTCCATGATGTTATCATTGTTTAATTACTGTGATTGTGTATACCAACCATGTCTTACTGGAAGAGCAAAGCAAAGAATTCAGAGAGTACAAAATGCTGGAATAAGATACTGTTTGCAATTGCCAAGAAGAGAGCCCACAAGTCATTACATAAGGGAAGTAAAATGGTTAAGAATGGATGAAAGGCAAAAAGTTCATTTAATGTGTTTTGTATTTAAAATTGTTATAGACAAAATGCCTGAATATTTGTATAGTAGGTTAAGGTATAGATATGAGGTACATGATCGTCTGACAAGGCATAGAATGGGTTTAGACATTCCTACACATTCAACAACATTATTTCAGTCAAGTTTCTCATATATTGCTTGTAAGATAATAAATGCACTGCCGGATGTTTGCCTTGATATGTCGATCACTCGATTTAAAAGGTATGTCAAACGTGAATCGCTATATTCGTTGTTGTAAAGTTCTGTCCTGTCAATGTTCATCAATAGTTAGCATACCGTTATTTAGTCACTACTTGTCCTGCATTGTCTGAGTCAAGGACGATATTAGTTTGGAACAACTTTCTGCCGCCCCGGTGAAGTTGAAAATCGTCTGTCAAGATGAACTCTCACCGTTTAAGTGTTCAAATAAACTTTTGTTTTATTGTGATGTGTATTTTAATCATTAACTGTATTTTTAGTCATGTATTCGTTGTATAATTTACACTTAATAAACTCTATTCTATTCTATTCTATTCTATTCTATATTTTTTTACACCATCAGAAAGTAGAGATTTCAACGAACAAAAAGCTCACCTTTTTGAAAAAAGCAGATATTTTGACGTGAGAATTTTCGATTGAAAATTAGGGTGCTTTTTCGATATTAAGTCAAAATAAGGTGAAAAAATAAATATTTTAGATCAAAAAAATTACAGTGTATTTGGGACATAAAAAGGTAGGTTTTCACCAAATATTGTGAAAAAAAATTATTTTTTGTAAAAGATAAAAATAAAAAACCAAAAACTTGGTTATTTGAATTTTTCACATAAATTTTGAGGTTATGTGAAAAAAGTGTAAATATAATAGTTGTAGATCTTTTTATTACCTACAACTTTGCTATTTAACTTTTTTCCATAGGACTTGTAGTTTTGCCAGAAATCGAGGTAAACCGGTTTTACCCTTAAAAACTCACCCCCTTCCACTTCCCGACCTTAGATCGCCCGTAAATTATCTTTCATTTTTGTTGTATTCTCTTCCTTTTCCAATGGGTTTCATCCTACTATTATTATTTTTTTTTTGGTTTCAAAAATTATCGACCCTGGTCTATCATTAAGCAACTCTTTTTTATAATTTTCCACCACTACTTTTTCCCTGTAGTCTAGACTTTTATGGTTTCCCAGGAAATTTTCTATAACCCATTTGAAACTCAGCCATGCCGCTTTTTCGTCTCTTCTCATTTTGACGACAAAAATATTCTCTCTCATGATTTTACGAATGAGAATGAGATCTATCGAAAGTTCCTTGTCGTAGTTTTACATACGAATTATTAAGAAAAACTTTTCGGAGATACAAAAAGCGTTGACCTTCTTTATTAAGAACTTTCACACATTGTTTTAAGAGCCTTAACTGGATGTGAGGGAGGAACAAATGCTTCTCTGATGATAATCTTAGTACCTGGTTGAAGTGAAGCCATTCTTTCCTTACGTAGTGATTTTTTCTTTCTTTACTATTCCAGTTTCATAAGAACTACATGACGCCAAAAATTGTGATCGTTTTTTACACAGACCTAATTGTTGAACAAGATCATTTACTTTTTTCCCAATCACAATCTTGTGTGATTTTGAAACCAAATGCTTGTCTATAGTACTTCTTAATATTGCTATTAATGTCTCTACGGTTCTTTGATACCGCATACATGACACAAATAAAACACAATTTATTTTTATTCTTATCATACGTATATTTCGATGTTGATGCCTTTATTCGTACAATCAAGTACACACATAGGATCTTTCTTGTAGCATTAGACTCTAAAGAAGACAAGTTACCCACATCTCTAGATTGCTGGCTGATGACGGCTACGGGCCTGCTTCTATTCTATCGTTCTTCTCAAGAGTTGTGCGCTTCTATGCATCAGTTACTGGTTCACGGGCGTTATTGGGTATTAGAATTTCGAGGATGTCAAAATAAGCTGACTCGGTTGTATTAAATGAAGTCTATATTCTGATCCAACAACCAGAAAAATATACACGTACGACGATTTTGCCCATTTCCACATTTATATGTCTTCGACCTTAGAATGACATTGAATATGACCTGATAGGGTTAAATTAATCCTCGATTCAGATCTAGCAACTCCAAAAACATAAATCTACGATGGTCTGCTTCATTTGCTTATCTATCTTTCGATTTGACCTTGCAATAACCTTGAACCTGACCTGATGGGGTTAAATGAATCCCGGATTCAGATTCAGCCTTTCTAAAAATATAAATGTACAATAGTGTCACTTGCATTCGTATATTTCTTTATCTTTGACCTTGGAATGACCATAAGAATATATAGGTCTAATCCGTTGGACAGACTCCTTTTTTGTAGTGTTATGTTATTATATAGCCTTTGAGATGCGAATGAATCGTGTTTTTGTGCTGGAAGACACGATTCATTGTTGCTGTTTATTAAGTTATATATTTTACAGTCTAGTTGATTTATTTTTGTTTACTTGATGCGAAAATAAATACATTACTGTTTGCTTTGTTAAAATTATATACCTACTCGTATATATATTTTTTGTTAGGTTTCGCTAAAAAATATTAAAGGAAAGTTAGAGTTGATTACAGTACTGTGTTTCCTCTCAACAATCTTTCTTAAATAAATAATATGAAAATTCATAAGGCAAGTTATTGAAACTTATTTTCAAAGAAAATGTTGCGTGATGTAGTATTATGTTTCTTTTCCTACAGGGCGATTTACTATTGCTGTCGCTATTCCAAGAGCTTGTTGCTTGAAACACTTATTTTAGGAAAATTTAAATAAAAAGTACTTGCTCAAATATAACATCTAATTTTTGGGAAGTTACGGTTATATTTGACAAATCTTATCATTTCTTGTCTGGTTACCTGGTGAATTTTTATGATATAGGTTTGTTCAACCAAGGAATACGGAATGGTTTCAAGCTGTCAGAAATATTTGACCACTGAAGTTGTAACTTTGTTTTCAGTAAATATCGCACACGAATTAGTTGGACGAACGTTTTTAATAGTTTGGAACCAGTTTGGGTTCCTTGCTTGAACAGACAAATTGTTTAGTTGTCTAGCTGTATTTGCATATTATGTATAGGTCCTGTAGGAGTACAAAATATGTTTTTATACATATAGAGCTCTAATTTTGTAAACTGGATTCAGTAGAGGGACGCGGTGTAATGCAGAATTTCAAAAGGTTCAAAATATGCATTGGCTGCTTCCGGGCTGTTGGCCACGTCATCGCTTTAGGACTCTTGACGTTTCGAGAGACATGTCGCTCTCTTCTTCAGAAGATCTGAAACTGGAGAATATGATGTCTAGTCGGTATTTATATAGGTCGTGTTCACTGGACCGTTCTGCTGCGGTGGGTGATTTTCACGGTTGGCTTCTCGGTGAAAACCTGGAAGTTGTGAAGATCTCCAAGGTCTCGGTGTATACAGTATACCTTATACATGTGGCAAGGTGTACATAGGGCAAACGGGTAGACACATCAGCACGAGACTGAAGGAGCACAAGAGCCATCTTAAGAATAACCACGTGGAGAAGTCAGCCGTTGTGGAACATAGAACTGACACTGGACACAGGATAGCACTTGAAGAAACAAAAGTTCGGGTAAGGGAACGGCGATTCTGGCCCAGACTCTACAGGGAAGCCATCAAGATACACAAAAACTCCAGGAATTTCAACAGAGACAGGGGGATAGAACTACCAGGTGTATGGAAACGAATCGTGGGAGCGGAATGCCAGACCACCGAACAAGCCAACCGTGAAAATCACCCACCGCAACAGAACGGTCCAGTGAACACGACCTATATAAAAACCGACTAGACATCATAATCTCCAGTTTCAGATCTTCTGAAGAAGAGAACGACATGACCAACAGCCCGGAAGCCACGGAAGCCGGAAACCAAACTCAGGTTCAAAAAAGCTTATTAAACATATACTTGGTGCTAATATATACAGTGTATTCACAGATTCCTGCCCGGAAGGAACAATTTAAAGAAAGCCATTGTTCACAAACATTTTTGCTTGCAAAATTAGATCGCATTGCTATAGATAAACATAGATTTTGATATACAAGATGTACAGAAAATATAAATGCAATTTCGACCTTATATTAATAATTTTTATTTTTAAATAATAAATAGTGGAAACAAAACTAAATAATTAATCGCACATCGTCCAAATGACATATAAATGGTTAATTTTCAAGATTATTGATAATGATTTAATTCGGGGGTTAGTCCAAAATCAATGAAAGACAATTTTTTAAATTTTAGTACATGAACATTTATACAATTTTTATGTAATTTTTATTTTTTTCATAATTTTAGATCACTCCTACACATGTAGGTTCCTCTTAAACCAATAATAATACGTTTCTTATAATAAAACGAAATGAATTAACTTTTAAAGTTTTTATTTGTACTTACCCTGTAAAAACGGCAAAAGTTTACACATCACTTCTCCGAAGACGAAATCTCTAAGAAGAGCTCCGATAAGGGTAAAGGGCATACATAGAACTCCCAGTAAGAGGTCTGACACGGCCAAATTGAGAAGAAATAAATTGGTGATGGTTCGCATTCTTTGATTTTGCACCTAGAAATAAAAAAATAAATTTAACTTGTTGATATATAAATATTACACTTAAGATTCGAGCAGTATTAAGCGTGTACACTAAGATGGTTCTAAACAAAAAAATAACGAATTGCTGCTTATAATGCATAATAGAAGCAGGTTTAGTCCCTTGTTTCTAAGTGCATCATGGATAATCGATTTGAGATTCTTAAGTTTAAGAATATAAAAGTTTCACTTGTAATACAAAACGATTATACAAAATTGAACACTCTTAGTCGTGTATTTTTTTTTAGTTTTACTTTAGGGATCTTACTAATTATTCATCTATGAGTTCTGAAAGGCATGCAATGATTTCGTTATGCCATTCACTTTCATAGGTATCTAATTTAAAGTGACTAAGTAAATAAATACGTCGAATAAAATAAAAAAAGTTGTGACTGTTTTATATACACATAATCCAGTCTGCGATTATGGGCACGGGCGGACGAAACAGAGCCTAAACAGCGTAGAAAATATGCGTTACGCCCGTGCGCCGTTAGTTAAATTACCCGAACTTAACCGCACTAATAATAATAATAATATATGTTTATTCAATATTCAATGCAATTAAAAACTGCAACACTATAGTACAAGTACATAAAATAAACATAAATACAACCGCTATAGGCATAGCCTGTGCACTAATTTAACATTTCCTTTTTTAGGTATTTTTTTAGGATAATCAATGTAGGTATTTGTTTAGACAACTTTTAACTAAATTATAAATAATTTTTTTTTATTATGAACATTTGCTGGGAGGTGGTACCTCAGAGCCCTCCTGTAAGCCGCTACAGTACTTGTGATTTCTAGTTCCATATTGTTACTTTTAAATGTATTTAATTAAATTTAAATTACACATTGCAAATATTCAGAATTTTATTCATACAATATGAATACGTGGAGACAAGTATTCGGGATTCAAGTACAGGATGTATGAAACTCGATAGAATGGGCCTAGTGTGAGGATACAAAATATTTAAATAAAATTTAGGACAAGTGGTGTTAAATGAGATGACTCAAGCTCCATTCTCAATCGAAAATATTATCTTTGGGATTTGACAGAAAGGACTAATGATGTCATTAATTATATTTTTTCCAGTAACATACCGAAATTGTTTTCCTGTTAAAAAAACTATCTTTATCGTCCTAAAGTCTTTAAAAAATACCACCTAACATCACATTAGCGGTGGAAGGATCAAGTAGTCGTTGGAAAATAATTGAATGTTCGTTCTTTAAAGTGCACAAATGTCGTTAAGAACAAATAAAATGATTAAACTCGATAATTCTTTAATATAGTTAAAACAAAAGGTGATGATAACAATAACAAAACTTAAAAAATTGGGCAAACGCCCTCATACTGCTGGTGTTTATTAATTGAATGCCGATACTTAAGGGTGTGAATCCTTCGGTCATTTTAAGAGGAAAACTTAATATCAACATATGTCCTAAACCTCTTAATTTTTGAGCTACAGGGTGTTACAGTTTTAAGAAAAAAATTACTTTTTTATTATAATTTTCTTATCACTCCAGATATTTTTAGGAAATTTTGAACACACCTATTAATCATTAAGGCAAATTTAAGGCATTTAAGGAAAATTCATTTTTGCCCCAAAAAAGTGTTTCCACGCATGGTGGGTGTCTGCAAAACGGCAACAAAATATCAAAAGCAGTCTCAATGAACTTGGGAAAAAAACTTTTTTGGTTTTAATTTTTTTACGTGAAAATGGTGCATCGTACGAGAGTAAGTCTAGGGACCGAATTTGCTGTAAAATAAATGGAAATTTTAAAAATAGTTATAGCTTTTAGAAACGGCAGTGGCGTACCATTTTTTTCTTCAAAAATGTTTAGTTCAAACCTCGTACGGACGTCATTGGCAAAGATTTTAAAACATTTTTTACATCAAACAATGCTCCTTAATAATTAATAGGTGTGTACAAAATTTGATAAAAATATCTGGAGTGATAAGAAAATTATAATAAAAAAGTAAATTTTTTCTTAAAACTGTAACATCCTGTAGCTCAAAAATTAAGAGGTTTAGGACATATGTTGACATTAAGTTTTCTTCTTAAAATGACCGAAGGATTCACACCCTTAAGTATCGGCATTTAATTAATAAACACCCTGTATATTACAATCTATTCTTTATATCTTTGGATATTGAAAGTAAAAATAAATAATTTTCTTTTAACAGAGTACTCTGTATGCATGTAGTTAATACTTTTCCTGTGTTTATTGTGTATTTTATTTATTAAAAAGAAATACATTTTAAATAAAAATAAATGATTACTAAACATATTGAAAACAAGGCAGACCTAGCACAATCATTTATTCAATTAAAATTGCCTATTTATTTTCATATACCACTTACTTTTTTACTTCCTTTATTTCATAAGATGATTTTACCACTACCATAGCTTAAAGATATATATTTGAACAGTGCTACTACTACAATGTTTTTTGTTTTGATAGAAAAGAACAACGAACTGAAATAAATCCGACACATGTCCAACTTTAATACTTACGATAACAGGCGTTGATAGAGCTCTATATACATATAAAACACACTCACATGCACATAACTCTTTCAACATTCCCGTCTTCAAATACTAAAGCTGTGCTCCGCATTTCAGTCAATACAATATGTCGTCGACACTCATCTATCACAAAAATAATAGATTTTTTAGTGCGAATTGCTAGATGAAAAGGGTATAAAGCTATTTATCGAATAAAAGGGTTGTTCTCGTATATTTTGATAAAAGGCTTCGTTCCATTGAGCTACCTATTGCTGCACTACTTTTTTTATATAAAGAGCATTATTTCTTTAAAAATGCTATAATAAAATTACTGACCATTATTCATGACCTGTACGATATTTGGTTTTTTGAACAGCTCTTCTATTTATCCATTTTCCGTATTCTAAATTCACCATTCTCCTTTACTCCGCTATAGATCTTCGTAGCATTTTAAATTTCTATATTTCAAGTTTATTTTTTCTCATTTGTTTATTGTCTATGTTATACACGCGTAGGTAATTGTTTATCGTTTGATTTATCCTTATCTTTGCAACTCTTTGCATATTTTTTGGCTTTAAAATCCGTGATAACCCCCCTGCAGCCATACTCTATTTTACTAATCATTTTTGTATTTACTCCTTCTATTTATTATACCTTTCCTATTATGAACTTTTTATTTCCTGCACAGTTTATGACCAAGTTAACGGTTTCATTTCTATCATTATCGTTCATGACCATGTAATTGGTTTTCTTTTCATTAAAATTTAAATCATATTTTTGTGCTTTTTTTAAATAGTCTAAATATATTTTCCACTTCCTTCATAGACCTCACCATTAGGACTACATCATCGGCATCGGCTTGTAGAATCATTTTTTGGACTAGATTAAAGAGGACTGTCGACAAAGGGTTATCCCGTCACAGCCCTTTGATATTTTATGTTTTGCTTGATTTATAGTTGTTTCCACCAATTTTCGCAGCTTATTTGATATCCCCAATTTTACTACAATTTTGTTCTTTTAATGAGTGTCATATGCTTGCTTATAATCAACGAATAACTGTTGTAGCTGTTTTCATAATAAATATTTGGTCTACTGTCGATATGCCCGCTTCTTCTCTTTTCATAGTGTTTTTGTTTCCATTCTCTTCTACTTCGTTTAATAATTTTTCAAAATACTGTTTAAACCCACTTAGTTTTCCTTGCTTTTTGTCTTTTACGTCTCTTTATTTCATGATAGAAATTTCTCAGCTCCTTGTTCTTGTATGATTATTTTATTTCTTTTAACTCTCTTTCTAAATGGTTTCTTTTGCTTTCATGTCTTCTTTGTTGCCTATCTTACTTCGTAGTTTATCTTTTTCTCGTCATTCTGTACCTCCATTGTTATTAATTTTGTATTATTTCTTTGTTCCAAACTTTGGTATGCATTCTTCATCAATCCATCGCTGTTGTAATCTGTTTCGTCCTTCTTTTAATAACAAAAAAATATCTAAAATAAAAATGATCCATCTAAATAATACTTATGAAAAACACACACAGTCACACACATGACATAGTGAAATCATTAAATAATATTGAAAGCATTCAAAGAAAATATAGATATCTGCTTCTTAATCAGAAATAAATTCTGAAGACAAGTAATTTTTAGTTATAATTAAAATACTGATTCTCTGAACCATTTGTAAAATAAGTATTACAGTTTAAAATAATTTGTTTTAGGTCGAAACGATTTGCTTTAAATACAAATAGTCACAAGAAAATTCTGAGCCGCGTGTTGTGATCTCACAAGTTGTTCCTAAGTTATCGAGCGTGTTTCCAATGAAATTCGTAATTTAGTTTTTCCACGTCGTTTGGCAATTTCTACTTTTGTAGCGAGACAGATCTGTAGGAGTGTTTCGATGTTTTTAGGTATCTATCTCTGTAAATTATTTGAAGTGAATTACGAAATCAAATTTAACAGCAATTTCTTCGAATTAATGAATTTGGAATGAAATTACGCGGAAGATTCTGATAACTCATTAAGTTTCTATATATAAGGTGCTTCTAAAAGGAGTATTCAAAATGTCAGTGCATGTAGGTAGAACAATACGAAAGACGAAAACCTTAGAATAGTTTGAAAATGATGTGATAGTATGATATTATAGTCTATTTAAAAATGAAAGAGAGTAATAAAAGCTTATTTTGTATGCAAATCGTAAATAAATGTAGTACTGGTGCTTATATTCAATATTTTTATATTATGTATTATCGGTATAGATGAGGTGTACTTTTAAAAAATACTTTGTGTGATCGAATCGTACTAAATTGTAGCAGGTAGCTAAAATTTAATCCCCGACAATCCCTCTTTTTCTATGCCGCTTCAATTTCTCGGTTCATTTCTCTTATAAGTAAACAATATAAAAACAGCATTTCAAAACTAGAGGCTACTTTAAGCATCATAAGAGGGTTTTTAATAATTCATTTAAAATTATTCAATATTATTATCAAAATATTTATTTAAATTTAATGAATAGATTTTTATTCCACACAAAAATAAATGTATTTTGAAAATTCAAATTATGGTGAGTAAATGTAGTGTTATATAAATGTACAATAAAGAAAATAAAAAAGTAGGTATATTAAAATTCATCCTCTGAATATTCTGATGAATTATCTTCGTCTCCTACATTGATAACGATAGGTTTCACAGTAACGTCAATTAAATTATCGAGTTCCCACATTTCCTCCTCTTCTTTTTGTACATGATGTATACATCTTTGCCAGTTATCTGCAGTTACTAGTTCCAAGGAATTTTTTAACAAAATTTTCACATCACTTAATTTAAACGTCGTATTATTTTGCGCTACATCTTTTTTTACCTGCGCCCAGACTAATTCGATTGGGTTAAGTTCACAGTGATAAGGTGGTAACCGTAGTACCGTTATTTGGCGATTTGTTGCCATTTCATCGATAACATATTTTTTCTGATCTTTATTAAGATTGACAAATGTCAAAAGTTCCTTTTTCACCATATTTATTTCAAAAGAAATGTTTTTTCCTGATAACCATTGAATTATATCATCGGCTTTCCTCTAAACAGTCATAGGCGTCCGCTCGGTCTGCCGTGAATGGTAACTGGCATTATCCATGACAATTACAGACCCCGGAGGAATAAGATCCAACATCTGTGTAATACCCTTCCAAAACATCTGCGTTAATGTCTTCCTGATAGTCACCTGTATTTTTAGATTCAAATAAAAGTAAACCGCGATCTACAAAACCACTGGCACTACCTATATGTGTCACTATTAATCTACGCCCTTTACCTGAAGGTGCCTTGAACCCTGTTGAAAGTCCATCCAATAATGCTTGTTGAAAACTTTATATTTTTATCTTGCCATACATTTGTTACAGTATATCCCTCGTTAACCCAAGTTTCGTCTAGATAATAAATATTCCTCCCTTCGTCACGGAATTTTCTAATTGATCTTAAGTAGGATCTTCGCCAACAAATAATTTCATCTTTATCAATAAGAACTGACTACCTGTTCTGCTTTTCCCAGTAAAAATTCAACTCTCGTAAGACGGCTCATAATTTGCTTCTACTGATTTTTGGCAAATCGTTGTCCTCTGAAAGTTCACTTAAAATTTTATTTAGCGTTGGTATTTCATTTTAAAAATAAAATGAGTGTACTTTTCTGCGAATGACATTTTTGAAGAAATCATCTATAACGACTTTTGACCTTCCTGTAGATGATTTTGGGGGATTTACAGCATCTTGTTCATTTTTTGTTTCCTTTAAAAGTCAGTACATAGTCGATTTTCCAATCCCTGTCATTTTGGAACACTTTTCCACGATGTCGTCAACACTGTTGGTATGATTTTGGTGTTTCAATGCATTAAATACATTTAATATAATCTTCTCATTCTGAGACAGCGCACATCTTTTCACGCGTTTAGCAGTTAAGTAATTTTATAAGCTCGACATTTTACCCAAACAATATTATATCCACTGGCACAAGACTGTATTGATCTGTCACATTACACTGGCTTCTGCCCTATGATGTATCCAGTAAAATATAGTGTTACCCGATAATTACCTGAAACGAAATATTACCACGCCCATGGCCGGTTCTTATCTCGGGGTTTTATTACTCTCTTTCATTTCCAAACAGACTATAGAATATGAAATTTTTGTCAGTTATTGAACTTTTTAAAGAAGTCTATGACAGGAATGTAAGTTTTCTAGAATTTTTAATTGAGATTGAAAATAATATTTGTTATTAGCAGTAAGTAATGGGAATTACATTATATTACAAAATTTTCAAACAAGTTTATATATTTTTCATTAAAAAATTAGAAAAATCTACGTATAAAAAGTCAATGGAAACTTTACCCTCGATAAAGTTTTTTTCTCATATCCCTCGTATACATTTTGAAAATGTTTTCTATCGCATATTGTTAAGCACAAAAAGTTTAGTAATTCACAAAAATTTCATAATTTATTATTATACCGTTTTTAATTTAATTAATAAAAATCATTTTCGATGCCACTTCTTCCAGGGAAGGTAACTTTCTTATAAGATGTGAGAAAAAAACTATACAAAGGTGTTTGTCATTTTTCGACTTGTTCTACATTCACCGACATACTATTTTAGAAACAACTTGTATGTACAGGCTGATTCAGAAAATATCTAAAAAATTGAGAATGGATGCGTAATGAAGAATGGAGTAAAAAATTATTGAAGTTCTAGTATTTTCAATCTTTACATCGCTCAGCTACTCTAGGCCGGCGTTTCCGAATATTGAATATGATACTTTTTATAGGTACTAAAGTTTTTGGGATGCGAGTCTTTACATTGGTTTTTTTTAAGTGTCAAAATGACGTGTATAATAGCAATTTGAAGTTGATGGATAGCGTTCTAATTTATGGCGATGTGAAAATGCTTTAGCAGAGCAGTTTTCTGGTAAGCTTAGTAAATGCTTATAAGAGAAATGAAGCTATTTTTACCTCGATGTACAGTGAGTGCAGGTGTAGTGCAACGCGAGGAAATTTGAAACCGAATCTTGGAAGAGACGAAGATCCATGGCGTCCACGGCGTATTGCAACAGTGAGGCGTATCATACACGGGACTCAATTATATCCGTACTATGTACAGCGTGTCCAAGCATTAGTACCAAAAGATTGAACGAAAAGGACCGGTACCATGGCTGCCACGATCTCCTGACTTTAAATCATTTGTCCGCCGGACAATGTGTCGCACCGAAATGGATACCTACTATTGATTATTTACGCAATCGTTTCATGGTTGCTGCCAATAACTTATGATTTCAAAACGTTCAAGAAGCAGAAACATTTGTGTTAGTTTGTAGCAACTGGGTAAGACGGGCCCTAAATTTTGTTGATATATCAGGTATGACAAACTATTTTATTAATTAAAACTATAAATTAATCCTATTAATAATTAATAACAATAGCGCCAAGAGCAGTTGAATCTGCTGTATAAAATAAGTGTTATAAAATGTTATTTATTTCTTTCCTTGGGAATTCCTTTCTATGCTCTGTCCGATCGCAGATTGCATTCTTTGCCGCCTTATCAGGTTTTATAGTGGACCAGTTTCCAGTGCCGTGCAGCAGTGTATTGTTAAATTATTTTCGAACTGTTTTTTGAGTCCGGTGTAGATTCAAAAATTTATTTAGATAAGTTCTGAATCGCCCTGTATGGTCTGTAACTTTAAATTTTTATTTAAATATTTGATTCTGAATACAGCATTACCGATTGCCTTGAATATAAACTAAACTGTACACACAACTGATAGTTCCTATCAGGAAAACTTACTGCTTAAGGTGACCATATACGAGTCGGCTTGCTGGAAAGCTAGAGCATACACGTTACTTTTTAATCGCTGGGTTTTGTTTAGTTTTATATTAAAGCAGTGTTGAACAGGGTGTTTTACAACTTATTCAAAAAAAATTGGGAGATGCATTATGAAAAACGGAGTCCTTATAGTTTCCAATAAAAAAATATTGAAGTTGTGATATGTTCCACCTTTACATCGCTGGGCTACTGTAGTCTCTAGCGTCATTGAAATACAGGCGACTCCGGGTACTGCAATCCGATTTTAGTATTAAAGTTTTTGCGATAGTGTTTACATTAGTTGTTCAAGTGTCAACATTGGTTTACATGTATCAAAATCCCAGATTTACAGTTAACGTGTTAGCTACAGATGAAGCTATTTTGCACGGAATAGAATATATTACATTCATAATCCGCACGCATTTCAACGGGATTATTTTGAACAACGCTTTTCCTGAAATGATTGAACAGGGATTGTCGATGATCGCTTTGTTGGACTATTCATATTAACAAATCGAATGGATAGAATTTAGTAGCGAGTTCCTTCGAACTGATCTGCCTCGACTTCTGGAAGATATATATGGAAGATATGGAAGATTAGCTGTGCGTCTCTAAATGTGGTTTTTGCTTGATGGTGCTTTCCCTCATTTATGAGAAAATGTTTGGAAGTACCTATCTTAATGAAGTTCAAGAGGTACGAAGAATTGGGCGAGGATCGGTACCATGGTCTCCACGATCTCCTGCCTTAAATCATTTCTTCTTTTTGTGGGTATATTTAAAAAATGAGGTGTATTGTATCGAAATGGACGCTAATGATAACTTATGCGAATGTATCATAGCTGCTGCTAATAAATTACAAGTTCAAAACGGACAAAAATCAGAAACATTTCTATTAGTTCGTAGCAACTGGGTAAGACGGGCCCAAAAGTGTATACACATCGGTTGACAAAATTTCGAACAGTCGTTAACTTGACACACCTAATCATAGTTATCAATCAGGTGAGTCAAACCACAAATTAATTTTATTAATTGATAATAACATAGCGGCAAAAGCAGTTCAATTGACTGATACAAAAAAGTTTTTGGTATTTTATTTTTTTCTTTCCTTGGAAAGCTTCTTCAATTTTTGTGTCGTTTATTTTTTATTATACTTTGCCGCCGGGATGGTCTTCGACTGCATGCTTTGCCTTACGCAAAGTCAGGTTTTACAGTGGAGCAGTTTCCAGTACCATGCAGAAGTGTATTTTTAAATAAGTTTCGAACTGCCCGTTTTCATTTTTTTTACAAAATTGTATTTGTAAGAGTACATTAATTTTTTTTTTATAGGTTTGGAATTACCATGTATACATGATCTCGGAATATGATCTTACTTTAATAGAAGTAACAGTTGCTCTGATGTATAAAGATTTAAAGACAAAGCGAGCAAGTAAATATACTGGTTAAAAAAAGGGAAGTGTTTTTTTAATATTGTGTATTTATACAATTTTATCATTAAATAACGTTTTTATTACTTTGACGGCATTTTTCACATAAGCCTAATAACAACTTGTTTTATGTATGAGTATGTAGGTGTTAAACAAATATAAATAAATCCGGCTTAAATCAACTACCACGTATTGCTGACAGGGTTAAACTGGGATGGATTTCTAATAAATGGTTTGTCATCTAACAATTACTAAGGCAAATCAATATGGACTATTTGAAAATTGGTACCGAGTTGAGGCTTGAACCCTCTGGGGTTGTGGGCTTGGCTCATTTGTTTTTGGGAATGGATTGGTGCAGTGTGATTTGCAGAACAGACATTTCCTGGTATTATTACTAAGAGAATGAATGATTGCTTCAGGAACTATTAAGAAGAGCGGCTTTCGGTTTAGAATTCTCGAACTACGTACGAATCTTATGATAAAGAAAAGGAGAATAAAAAAATGGTAGGGTAAATCCGGGTGGTGTAAGTTAAGGGATATACAGTGCCAGTAAAACTGTGACCCGTTTTATCAATGCCTTTGGAAAAAATGTATCACTCTCTGAGACAATGCAGCCATAGCTCTAAATTTATACCGAGCGTTTATTTTTCTGGTAGCTAAATTTCAGAAGGAATAAGTGACATACTTCTATAACATATACTTTTTTCTTATCAAAGTTATAGATAAAACATTTAGATATACAGAGTGTTAAAAAAGAGTGTAAAATAGTTAAGGAGGTAATAGTATGAACCAAAATAAGCAGAAAAGTCTCAATAAACATGGGTCCGCAAAGTAACGGTTGCCGAGATATGGAATGTTTTATGTTTTTTAGCCCCTTTTTTTATTTTGCAAAAACGTTGTGTATTTTCATATAATAATTGGTTGATGTTTAGTGAAATAAACAGTACGTATTTGACAGTTGTTGTCAGTGCACAAGTTTTCTTTCGCTATGGCTGGTTACTCTAACGCAGAATTAGCAGACCTGCATTTTATGTATGGTCGTACTAATGGGAACGCCACCGAAGCTCGACGTCTTTATGTTGACGCTTATCCAAATCGCCAAATTCCTTCACAACGCATGTTTAGAATAATTCACCAAAGATGGCGTGATACCGGTTCCTGAGCAAATATGGCCATTTATCCGGAAGACCAAGGTTGGTATCCACTCCTAGAGCAGAAGAAGAAATTCTAGCACTGGTAGAGCAGAATCCAGGTACGAGTGTGCGAAGAATATCAGCCGAGGTAGGAATTAGTGGTCCTCTTGTTTGGAGAATCCTTCACGAGCAACTGCTTTATCCATACCATGTGCAACGAGTACAGGCCTTAAATCCAATAAACGTTATTCCAAGTAAATCCATGTTTTCTTGCAAACATTCTTTTTACTGAGGAGGCCGGGTTCACAAGAAATGGAGTGTTTAATTTTCACAATACGCACATTTGGGCCGACGAAAATCCACATGCACTAATAGAATCTGGACATCAGGCACGTTTTTCATCAAACATTTAGATGGGTATTGTAGGTGACAGGTTTCTAGGTCCTGTTGTTTTACCAGAACACATACTGTATGAGTTTTTGGAAGACATTCCTTTAAATCAGAGTCTACAAATGTGGTTCCAGCATGATGGTGCTCCAGCTCATTTTTCCATAGCCGCTAGAGAGCATTTACACCAAACTTTTCCACATAGATGGGTAGGAAGGGCCGGACCTGTTTTATGGCCTCCAAGATCGCCTGATATGAACCCTCTAGATTTGTTTGTTTGGGGATATTTTGAGACATTAGTGTATGGTACTCTTGTAAATAGCATGGAAGAGCTGCAGCTACGGATTAATCAAAAGTGTTAAGAAATCCAAACCAAGGAGGGTGTTTTCGAAAGAGTTCGAATATCGTTGAGACGAAGATGTCGTGCCTGCTTGGAAATTGGCGGAGGGCACTTTAAACATCTTCTGTAACTTTGTCTTTTGTTTGTTGAAAGTTTCCTTTGTCGGTTTATTCCTAATAAAATAAAATGTTTGAAAAACGAATAGTGGTCCATATCTCCGCAACCGTTACTTTGCGGACTCATGTTTATTAAGACTTTTCTGCTTTTTTTGGTTCATACTATTACTTCCTGAAATATTTTACATTCTTTTTTTAACACCCTGTATAATAGGAGCCTCTGATGAATTTGGTCATATTACTTAGTTTCAAGTTTGTCTTATGAAAAAAGTATGCATTTTATAATGCTTTGGATAGTTTATATACAGTTATTGTGTCTTTAATGCAGAATATTAAAAACCTTGATTCCTGACAACAAATGAAGTAAAATAATATAGGTCGATTATAAGATTTGAATATTAAAAATATTTTATAAAAAATTGCAAAAAGTGATAAAAAGTTAATGCAGTACTGGCAGTATCATAAGCGCGTGCCGATCTGGTACCCCGCACTGCGATAGATGCACCTCTGGAGTAGAATGTAGAGGAAACTATGAAATAAGTATTGTCAGATGTAAATATTTGTTTCAAATTTAAGAATTTTTACCTAAAATTTTATCCTTGTGAAGAAAAAGTTTTTTCAAATCACTAAAATGTAAAAATATGTCTGATTTACTTAGTCATAAAGTTTTCTGTTCTCTATAAATTGTTTACTCAATTTTCGATTCGAGGTTCGATTCGTGATTTAAATGACATTTGACATTATTTTGAAAAATAAACCTTTACAAACTATATCTTCTCAGTTTATGAACATTTATATCAAAGCTGCTTTTTAACAAGTATTTCAATTGTTTTTGCTTTGCCACTGATGTTTATGTTATGCGAATGAATTAAAATTGTTAAGTCTGTGAAAAAGATCGGTGTATTGCGTTATTGTATTTGTGAATCTGCATTGTCTTGTATTTACTTTGCTATCTTGATTTAAGGAATAGAAGAGTGTATAATAGTATTATTATAAATTATATTATGTAAAAAAAAGAAACGTCAGCGTCAGCTATTTGTTCTCCTAAATTGAATACGTTGTTGCCATATCTGCCTCCGTCCTAATTAATGTCATTTCCGATATTTATAAATCTGTGAAAGCGATAAGTTTTCATACAATTTTGTTTGTAGAAATCCAACCTATTGACTGTTAACATAATATTTTCGTTTCTACAAATATCTGGGAACACACATTACCGTTTACAGAGACGTACCAATTCACTTTTACATTTTGGTTTTATTAAAACGAGGACTCTATTAAACAGCTTAATATTATTAAATATTGCCCACAATTATACTGATTTTGAACTGCATTCCTTACGGGAATTTAGGCTTTTTGAAAAAAAATACTTGTTTTAAACTTCGCAATTAATTGTTATTAATCCTAGTCTAGCCCTGAAGAAACAATAAAAATAATTGTGAAATAGAGGTAAGGTTAAACTGGGTTTTTATTAACAACTAGTCTAAATTTCTGTAAAAAAAAACACTACAAAATTAATTCGTCTACTCTATAACCCTTTATCTGTTTATTTTACAAATTTCCAAAATTATACCATTTGGCAGCACTGACTCGGCCCTTGGATAGGCAACCGCTAAGTTCATACCTGTAAAACGGAAACATTTTGGCCAGCGCCGTACTACTACTACTTTTCTTATAAAAACGTATATATAATTTGATTTAAAACTTTTTATTCCAAATATTCCCAGGACAAGTTTTGAAGTATTACATAATAAAATTATAGTAAAATTATAGATGGAACTTACGCAGAATTGAATTTCATTACTAATTAAAAAATTAAAACATCTTAATATGCTTAAAAAAAACAATATAAAATCATTTTAAATATATAATTTAAGATTTGGATGGCACAATTTATCAAACTTAAGTAATAAATTTTATATAGAAATACATTTAAAAAAAGATCATTTGATAACGTTTTACATTGAATAGTAAATAGAAAACTAGATAATTAAACAATTCAAATTGTATTGAAATAAATCTCAATTATCATTATTTCACGTCGTTGTATAAATTCTGTATAGTAACTTACTGTGAATGAATTTAACTGCCATAGAAATACTCTAAACTTATAGAGCCATTTTGCTAAAATAACAACTAAAATTCAAAATTAAAAGTAGTAATTGGTTCCCTATAATGTTATAAATATAAATATGATCGTAACAAATATATAAAAGAAGTTTGATTTTCTGTGACATTCAATTTAGATAAATTGAAAACATCTCGTCTAATACCTCTTCTTTCGAATATTTTAGAAACAAAATCCACTAATAATATGGATCAGTTATTAGCGTAAGCGTTACTAGAAGATTGTAGACTAAAAGAAATTTATATTCTACCATTATGTTTTTATATAAATATTTTTTGAGAAGCTTATAAGCATATGATTTATCGTAGTTTTTTAAATAGAGGATAATAACATCCCCTACGACGTTATTGAAAAGATTAAGTGACTTAAAGTTTATAGTCGATAGCGAAAAATATTCTAAAATGCAGTGAAGCAGTATTGATGAAAATGAATAGGTTGTTTGGAAAAGTATTTTGCTAAAAAACGAGAATAATGATAACACGAACTAGTGCGTATAAAATATGTTTTTCTTAGACGTAGGTATTTAATTTATGATAGCACATTGAGCTTATTAAAATAACAAAATTATTTTATACAAAATGTTACAAAAAGACATGGTTAGGGCTGATAGAACTTTGAAAATAAATGAGGTTTGCTTAATAAACTTATATCCTAGAGCCACTCATTTTTCAGATACAGGGCTTAAAGATAATTTCAAAAAGTTAAATTTTGGATTAATTATTTTAATTATTGTAAAGACCGACAGGTTTAATTAAAATTTGGCACAGGTAAGTTTTTGGTAGTGTCGAACACGTTGGTGTTATTAATTTTTTTGGAGCAAAGTAGAGTGCTCTAGTAGCATTTCCGCTGACATTTTATTCAATAACATTTTACAAGTTTTTCTCATTCTAATCCTTGTTATATTATGTAAAATTTAATTTTACACAGAAAAGGTGGTGTAAATTTGTTAAAAATGCACCACCGTCTTCAAGGAAACTGCAAAAAACTGGAAAAGTTTATAAGGAAATTTCTGTAATTGTGTCATATTTTGTATAAGGGAAACTCCGGTATGTTTTTTATTTTCTAGTTTGGATAGTAATTTGTTCATTTAGAGAATATTGTAAACTTGTTTTCTGCTCTATGCTTATAACGCGCTACTACTTATACCAGCAGTGCAGACGTTGAGTTTTGAGGGAATATTTTAAGAATACTGTAGCAGGAGTTTTTTCCTGAGACGCAATACAAAATAGTGGTAGTACAAAGGCATTGTTTAGAAACTGGTGATGTTAAACCTAAACAAAATAATGCCAATATACTTAGATCAGCTAGAACTAATGAAAAAGATAAATGAGTAGCTCTAAGATTAAGGACACTCAAGAATAATAAAAAATAAACTAAATTTAAATGCATGCTTTTTGTGGAAAGCATATATATAGAGTTTACAAGTAATATATTTAGGTACATTGTAAAACATTATTCAGTAACAAAATATATTATACGTATTATACAAACAACCTACTGTGTAAATTTGTATGCCAATTTCTGCCCATGTGTAATAATATCTCTATATATACAAAATCTGCCAAATCATTACTACATAGAGAAATTTTGAACTATTGCCATAGCCGATAAGGATTAAAATACACGTACAACCTTTACAATAACATTTCAGTCAAAACAAAATGTTAGATTGTCATCGTATTTACTTACCCCACGTCCATCATTACCCTAATGGATTTTTTATAAGTAAAAAGTACGGTGCGTATACAAACATATATAAAGTTTTTTTTTACTTATTTCTCGTCTAGAGTCCGTTTTTATTTGATGTACCTAATTTCCTTTCTCTGTACGAGCTAACCTTACGGCTTTTTAAGAAACATCAGCATCGCAATTTTAAGGAAAATAAATTTTACCCGGCCGATTAAATGGCAGAAGATTTGATATATTTTTTATGTGCTAAGTAAACCCAAACAGCACCTTAGTATCATCTTATGTTAATGATACAGAATTCAAGGAATAACTAAGTTAGTCAATTTTATTCTGAAACTCAGTAGGTAGGTATTTATAGAGGGTGTAACAGCGATATTACGTCAAACCGTTCTTAAACAATTCTAAATATGAAGGGTATTTACCGTCTCGTGATTTCACTGAGGAGGTGATTAGATACCTTAAAAGAAAGTTGTTAATGTTAAAACACTTAACAAAAGTTGGGCAATAAGAAATATGTTTTTTCTCAGATTTTGTTTTTAAACATTGTGCACTAAATATAAAAATTTATAAAATAATAAACGCAGCTTTGCAGTTGTTCGAAATTATCGGCTTGTTGACTCAAAGTCTCGCCAGATGTATTCATAAATCGGCATAACTTGCAAGGCCCAGTCCTAGCTGTCGAATTGTTCTCGCAGCTGCTTATAATCCAGTAACCATCAGAATACATCAGACCTTGCGTCAAATCCGGTAATTCTAATTTTTTTCTGAGTTGCTTATGGTGTTGGACCAATTAATAATCCAAGTTTTCGACTTCGGATGCCGAAAGCGCCGTTGTCAAAAAACCAACAGAGTTTTCTACCTTTTTTCAGTTTTTTACGATTTTAACTCTAAAGTACTAGTTTTTCGATTATAACTACGAGTAAGTTTCAAAGTACAGTAGATTTTGAATACAGAAATGTCTCTGTAGACCCAGTAGTTTCTGAAATACAGCTTTTAAAAGTATATACATTTTTTCGATCTTGGAAATTTTTAGTAATATTTTGTTGTTCTGTAGGAAATACGACCCTGTAGGCCTATTTTCTTCGGAAAATGTCCCCCCTCCCACATTCCATTACACTGGAATATATTTGATGGGACCTACATATCGTCGTCTTTCTTAGTGTCGTATACTAGACAAATTTATTACTCAGTTGATAAGTACACACACATATAAATACATATTTTTGAAAATATCTAATACATTTGCATTAGTATAAGAGTACGTATGAATAAACTGCAAGCAGAAAGAAAAAAATAATTAGTTATTTTTATTATATGAGATATGTAGTAGGTATAAAAAATAATAATATTTCTATAGGATAAAACACTTAAAATCCAAACACTTAAAAGAGAAGAAGAAGTTTTTAAACTTTGAATTGAATTAAATTTGTCTGGTACGTGATTTAAAATTTGTCCATGTACAGGGGACTTTTTCTAGAAATATTACAGCTATACAAAGGTAGCAAAAATGTATTATATCACGTATTATAAATCATGTATATCACAGGAATATTTTAACCTTTTTTACAAATGTAGAAATGGCTAAACGATATATAAAAAGATTAGTAACGGTAAAATGTGTGTTGCTTTGAAATAAGCTCTACATATAGCAAATAGCAAATACTGCCTTACTCAATTTTTTATTTAATTCTGTTATATATTTTTTCCAGTCCAGAGATTAATCTACACAGAACCTAAGAATTTAGTATGTGTAACAGGAATTTTACCGTTGCTTGAAAATATATTTTCAACATCAACTTTTTTATCTGGTTGGAAAATGATACAAGTAGTTGTCAAATTTAAAACTAATCTATTTGCAGAAAACCAATCTAAAATATTCTCAGCAATATATTTAGTTTTTTTAAGTAAGTTTGATTTATCATAATGTTGAAACAGAATACTTGTATCATCAGCGCATATAAAGTAATTTACTTCTGGAAAATTTTGAACTATGTCGTTTATACAGAGTAAGAATAATAAAGGTCCAAGTACTAAGCCTTGAGGTACTCCGTAAGTTATTAATTCAGGTGATGAGTACATTTTTTGCAATATTTGATTTTCTAGATGCTTTAGTTCAACTGATAATTTTCTACTTTTTAAATGTGATCTGAATCAATCATTTGCTATTTCATTTATACCATAAAACGACGACGACGAAACACGACGATTTTTCAGTAAAATTAAACATATAAATAAATATAAATATTTATTTTTCTCAAATATTTAATTTTCTAATCAACAAAATAAATGTTATTTGTTTTCTTTGATTTTCGACAATATAATTTTTTTATCTTATCATTTATTACCTATATCATTAGAAATTATTAGCCGTTTTGATGTATATTTCGTTTTTCAATACTATTAACAGGATATAATAAATTGAAACGTATTGTGCTGTGACAGTTTTGGATAGATAGTTTTTTGTAAATCTGGCCCTAACCGAATTAAAACAGTGTATTTTATCTTTGAATTAATTATTTGAAATTGAAATTAAAATAACCATTCATAATTCTCGTGTGTTATCTGGTGACGTGAAAAAAAATATGTGGGTTCCATTTAAAAAAGTCAAGTTATCCATGATTAAAGTTTTCAAAATTGGAGCGACGATAGCAGCCATAACAAATAGAGTTCATAATTGACTTTCTAGCTCTTGGTAGTATGGACGGTGGCCAATCACAGCTTCCTATGTTGCCGCCCGCCCCTGACATTCAACTGTTTCTAGACATCAACTTTTTGACAAAATATTTAATAACATCCAAAAGGTACGTTTTAGGCACCAAGTATGGTACATGAAGTGACACTAGAATTGACCGAGCAATCCAAATATGCAATAATATACAGGAGGTTCCATTTAAAAAAATGTAACTTTAATATAAGTCACCTTGTATATGTATAGGAATTCCAGTGAAAATATTTTTAGTTTGTAGCTCTTGCTACCCCCCACCCTCCAGAAAAAGCAGATTTTAAAAATATATATCAGTATAACCACAATCTTCCGTCCACACACTATTGGCTCACCATGTATAGGAACAGTTCTATACTCAAATGTAGTAAATTTATTTTATTTTGAAAATGTACTCCCAGTTATAATCGAGAAAATTATTGCTGCAGGGTTAAAATCGGCAAAACAGAAGAATGGTAGAAAATTTCGTGTCTTTTTGAATTTTTGCAATGTTGCATTCTGCGCTCAAGGTCGAAAATTTGGATTATTCATTGGGTCAACATCATAAACAACTCATCAGAACTACCGACTATCTGGCCCCTCCCTCTTTCAGGCGATAAGGTTACTGGACTATCAAACACAGTTACGAAGATCTTCCTAGGTCATGTATTATGTTTGTGTATCGTGTATACCATGGTCTTGATAAGGCCTCATAATAAGAAATCTAGCAGTGTACGGTCAAGTGATCGAGGAGGTCATGGAACAGGTCCGCCTCGAGTAATCACATTATTCAAATGGCGGCGAATTTAATGATGATAATTATGATTAGTTGTTTATGCCGTTAAGTGTAATCATTACTTCATCAGTCACCAATACAATGGAAAAAAGTTTAGGATTTTAGCATGTGTAGAAACCAACGATAAATTGCAAATGTAGAATATGGCCTTCAGGTTGTAAATCTTGTGGGAAAAGAATACAAGTGACCTTCTTGTATTTTTTGTACATGAAAAGAATATAAGTGACTATTGCGTAGTGTTGGCCAGACAATCTGATTTAGGACACTTACTGGGCGACATATTTTTCTGGTACTAGTACAAGGATTTTCTTCAATTAGATGAGAAAAATGACTGACTTCAGTCTGTTTAGTAAAAATTCAGTAATAGTTTATTTTATTTTTCGTTTACGTCGAGTAAGGTCTTGCGTTCAAAAGAGCGATAACTTTGAAATGGTGTAAAGTGGTGTTCATCATTTTATAAAATTTAGTGATTGCGTAATATTTAAAAACAATCGACTATTCGATTGTTTCATAATCGAATATCGCTTATTTAACTTTTGTTGGGCTATTTTCAGCATTAATAACCTTCTTTTAAGTTGTGCCTAACCTAACCTAACCTAACCTAACCTAACCTAACCTAACCTAACCTAACCTAACCTAACCTAACCTAACCTAACCTAACCTTCTTTTAAGTTGTGCCACTGGTAAATTAAAACAAATTAAACATTCTCCAAAGATCACAAGTAAAGTGCCAAATCATTATATAAATTTTACGGGTGAAACTTCATCACTTACAGACAAATTCGTAAAGAATTTTTTTTTTGGAAAACTTCAACGTGCTGTATCTGAAATAAGTAAACATTTATCGTGTATAGTTTATTTAGAAAACTAACATTATTTTTTTTAAGATGTATTGGTTTTTGAAGTTTAATGGAAAAAAGTGGACCACTCTGTATTTAAAGTGAAATATTACAGATATGTTATATCGATAACATATAAGACATCTACAGGGAACAGTTTGGCTTAGATATCCCAATTTGGTGGCTGTCGCATTTATTTCCATTATTTGCGACCTGACATCTGGTTAAGTGTAATTGGACCTACTTGGTATTTTGCTGTTATTTTTGTTTGAGGAAACGGATCAGCTACTCTCTGACAAAAAAAACATTGTGCAAAATTTTGTCTTCTAACATTTTTGTGATATTCTTTAAAATTAGATAATAAAGACAAGAGAAATGAAAAAAGAACATGTTTGGAATGCTTGTTAAAATGTATTTGCTTTTATTGCTTTGTCTGTCCTATTTAAAAAACGAAACAATGTTAAATCATATTTGCAATGATCAAGTATTGCATTCAAAATTTCTTCTTCAGATTCCGTTACCCCACTGTACGCTAGTAAATGGATTTGTAAATAAATGTATTTTTAATATACAGTATGCGCCAAAAGTATGGAATAAATTCAATAAAAACGAAACAATTATATTTTGGGAAAAATCCTCGAACAGGTCGATTTTTAATTTAAAAAATACATATTTTAGCGTAAAATGCGATTTTCAAATGTCATTTGTTTTCGAGTAATGACATCATCGATTTTTTTTAAATGGCAACACTATATTTTTTCCTTGATTCTGAAAGATCGTTTAATTCTCTATCAGACAGTACTAAAATTTTGCCCTCTTACATAGGAAAGTTTTCGAGTAAATGACGATTGAATGTTAGAAAACGTAAATTTTATCCATAAAAAAAGTAACAATTCTGAGGTATGTAAAATAAAATACAATTGATTAAATTTTATACTTAAATTAAATGTTCGAATTGCCATCCACCAACTTCTTGACAATGCGCAAGTCTGTGAAGAAATTCTTCTTGCACATTATGAATGATTTCTGGGGTAACTCTGCGTATTTCGTCCCGATTGCGATTTTGAAGTTCTTCTAAATTACGTGGTTTATTAATGTACACTTTTGACCTCAAGTATCCCCATAAAAATAGTCAAGAGATGTAAGATCTGGCGATCTTGCAGGCCATTCTATCGGTCCGCGTCTGCCGCTCCACCTCCCAGGAAAACAGTTGTCCAAAAAATCTCGTACAGGGTGCGCATAGTGCGGAGGTGCACCGTCTTGCTGAAACCATATGGTATCATCAGGTATGTCAGGGTCATTATCGTTAGGAAAAATTACTGCAAGGGCTGGAACAAGGTCATTTTCTAGAAACTCTAAATATCTTTGTCCTGTAAGGGTTCCTTCAAAGAAGAAAGGCCCTACTATTCTGTCGTCAACTATTCCAGTCCACACATTTAATTTCTGAGGGTGTTGGGTATGTGCCTCTGCCATCCAATGAGGATTTTCCCGACTCCAATATTTGCAAGTTTGACGGTTTACTGTACCATTCAGACAAAATGTGGCCTCATTTGAAAAAAGTATTTGCCGATGTAAATTTCTGTTTCCTTGACAGTGTAAGCGGCGATCGGGATCATCTTCATTGAGTTCCTGCACAAGTTGAATTTTTGAATTTTGTTTTTCTTCAAGATACGTAGCACTGTGCTCTGACTAGTGTCATTGTTTAATGCAACCAATCGTGAAGAATTATGAGGATTATCCACCATACTTATCAAAATGTTCTGTTTCTGATTTTTATTAATGCTTGGACGTCCAGGTTTTGGAATATTTACAACATTGCCAGTTTCTCTAAATTTAGATTCTACCTTACTGACTGTTGATTGGCTGATAGGGCGATCTGGATATTTTTCATTAAATAAATCGCAAACTTCCTGCTGAGTTCTAGTCATATTCCCGCATCCGATAAGAATTAAAATTTCAATTCTTTGAGTAACAGTTAAATGTGCCATCATACTTTAAATTGAATAATAATTTCTATGTTGCTTACAATACTTATTAGAAAGTCGGTGTGACAATGACATTTTGCAAAAATTTTCACCTACGTGATCCATAAAAGAACTATGGAATTCGAAAAACTAAACTTGTTTTTGCTTTATTTTAATTGATTTACGTTTTCTAACATTCAATCGTCATTTACTCGAAAACTTTCCTATGAAAGACGGTAAAATTTTAGTACTGTCTGATAGAGAATTAAACGATCTTTAAGAATCAAGGAAAAAAATATGGTGTTGCCATTTAAAAAAAATTGATGACGTCATTACTCGAAAACAAATGACATTTGAAAATCGCATTTTACGCTAAAAATGTATTTTTTAAATTAAAAATCGACCTGTTCAAGAATTTTTCCCAAAAAATAATTGTTTTGTTTTTATTGAATTTATTCCATACTTTTGGCGCACACTGTATATTTTGTACAAATTGTTAAACTGTGATGTTTTTAAATGCATACATTTAACTTCGTTTTGTCACCTTCTGAGGTTGGACTATTAAAAAAAAGTGGAAGAATGCAGATCATCATTCCAATAGAGTTTATAATTTCATATCAACACTTTTAAGAAATATACAATATAATTAAATACTCATCCAAAACACTGTTCAGTAGAAAATACAATTGTTATGTAGCTGTTTAAATCAATGAATAATGTCAGGTATCCCAGAATTGATCTAAATCGTGAACCACACCACAATTTATTCAAACTGCTACTAAATAGAGTTGTCTTATAAAAAATCATTTGAGTGCTAGATACGTTTCGCACAAAGCCTACTTGCACACACAGAGCTGACTGTCGTCTGGAAAATATTATCTTCTTGAATACATATTTATGTTTTGTAACCTCTACTTGATTGCACACAACAAACACAAAATAAATTTACCACTATCAAATGAATATTTACTTGGACGTTTATAGTCGCGACAATAATTCAGACGACTTACGTCACGGCTGACGTTACGCAATTGTTTTTATTGTCAACATAATTTTTAATATTTGGTCGCGTTAAAAACAATATCTTTTTGCAATTTAGTGCAATACATAGTGCAAACATTTAGTGTAGTGTTGTTTTATTATTCTCAGTTACAGTTTCATGAATATTTTGATGAAAATATAAAGAATCATTTGTTCGTATGATGTAAGTCGTCTGAATTCTTACCGCAACTATGTTTTTCACATTCGACTTCTCAAAATAAACTGATTATAAAAATTATAAATGTAAAAGCAATCAGGAACGCAATTAATAAACTTAAAAGTATCAGTGTTTTATATAAGGTTTGTTCCAAATAAATACTTTTGTATGGCCACGGTGCCGTCACGAGATTATATGCACTGATAGGCGCATGCGTCAAGTTTATACTGTTCATAGAATCGTGAATGTTTGTAATGTTTATTTAACCGAGAAATGAGTGGGAACAAATATAACCTAACCAGCTACCTCTGAATTTACCTTCGAAATTGTAAACAACGTCATATGCAAGTGATTATTTAAAATGAAAAACTAGAGTCATGGATTGACTTTTTAAAATACGATTTGTCAACAAAGTTCGAGTTATCAACCAAAACCACGACTAAATTGTCTTAATGTCAAATCTAAACGGGATTACTCAGTGCGCATGTCTATACAAACAGTTTACAAGTAGTTCATACGCACGACCATGTACCTGATATCGCCGTGGTACGGTTCAATGCTCGTCCCAAAAATATTTGGAACGCTAAGGAAATCGTACAATGAACGATAATGTTTAATTCGGAACAGTTTTTTGCTATTGCGCAAACTCGAAACTCATCGTTAGGTTTTCTATGCATTTGGAACAAACCTATAGCATGTTGCAAACTTTGAAGGCCACGTTCACAACCTGCAGTGACGGTCGTTGCAGGTGCCGGTCCATGCAGGTACTGGTCTAGTGTGTGATGCTCCATTAAATAACATAGGAACCTTTATGAGCAGGCTTTGCAGGTCCGTGCTGTGCAGGTCCCTGGTCCGTGCGTGTATAATGTGCGCGACCTTTAAGATCTATAAAGTTCGCAAAATACTTTACGGAATACCCTGTAGTGCTATAAACGGTACCATAATTTGTTCACCTTCTTCTATTTTGTTCAATGATATAATTAATAGAAAATGTAAGTAATAATGATAAATATATACTAATTATTAAAATTTAAATGTTGCAGATCCAGGTTTTATGAGATAACATGAATAATTTTTATTCATAAAAAGTCGATAAAAAAATTTTTAGACACGAAAACTAAAAAATTGTTTTCATTGGAAATTCATATATTCAATGTCTATATCTTTAACTCAAATAAGTTATGATCAATATTTTTAACACAAATAAATTTCTGGTATTTATATGTTTGTATTCTTGAAAATTCATTTTTATGAACCATATTTTCCCCCGAGTCTACAATAATCAACGATACAAACAGAGTACTCGTTCAGAAAGTGTAAAAAAAATATTATATATTATCAATCATTGCAACAAATTTGTATTTTTTACGAGGCGTAGCTGTTTCAAGAGTAAGGGTCGATTGGTTATAAAGAAATGAAATAAATAAGAACATAATAAATGTACACAGTGTTTCATTGGAATTACAAGGCACCCATTGTTGAAGACTCTAACCATTGCCATTACAGAGATACAGAGCGTTTTACCGATTTTAGCTACTTTTTTAACTTGCCATAAAAACTGGTTATAACTTTTTTATCAGTGTGTGTATATGTACGAAAGTTTTAATAGAAAAATATATACTAATATCTACTTTTCACAAATAAGGTATACTTGTTTTATGTCGATGAATTTAACCGTTTTAGATCTATTTCTTGTTTTACATTGGAAGCAATAAAATAAAATAAAATAAAATGAAATGAAATGAAATGAAATAAAAGTTTGTAGTTACTTATGTAAAATTGTCATAGTAAGCTTTGGTTATTTGAAAACTAATTGTACTATTGACAATTAGTTGATTGATAAGTAACTTATGTTAAATAGTGTATTCTTTTAAGTTTTTGTTTACAATTAATAATATCGCGTGAAATATGTCTCGTCATAATTTATTTTCTAATGAAGAAATGCGAGATATGGTATGTATGCAAAAGAAAATTTTAACGGACGTCGTATTTAGAAAGTTACCCAAATAGATTACAACCAAATCACAAATTATTTAAAAATCTTTATAACCGGTTAGGAGATACTGGATCGTTTCGTCCAAACAGACGAGGTGCTGGCCGTCCAACAACTGTTACTCCAGAACAAGAGGAGGATATTTTGCTTCGTGTAACATAAAATCCTGAAATAAGTTTACGACGAATGTCTGCGGCTGTAATGGAACCTAAATCATCTATTCATAGATTATTTCATAATGAAAAACTGTACCCGTATCACTTTAGCCCAGTGCAGAATTTACTACCTGCAGATTTTCCAGATAGGGAACAATTTTGTCTTCGATTATTATTAGGCCGACACAATGATGATCCACACTTTTTAAGCAAGGTGCTGTTTACAGACGAAGAAGCCACAGTTACTCGCCGGGGCGTTTTTAATTCAGAAATAAATATGTTTGGGATAATGAAGACCCGCAAATATTAAGAGAACGTCATTTCCAACATGATATTTCAGATAAACATTTGGTGTGGTATTGTTGGAAATCATGCATTGGGCCCTGTTGAATTCTCATATAATCTGAATGGCCGTTCTTACCTACATTTCTTAGAACAGGATTTTGAGGAACTTATTGATGATTTACCATTAAATGTGAGACACAATATATTTTTTATGCAAGACGGTGTCCCAAGTTTTTTGAGATGTTCTAGATGTCCTGTATTCACTGTTAACGTATGTACATTTCCAAAACACAAACACCCTGTATATGGTTCTAATAGGGATATGAAATATAAAATACTTACTGCCTTACTAAGCAATGCTTACATTACAATCAATACAAAAACGTAATTTACGAAACAGTCTTAATATCAATATCTAAAGCCAATGTCAATTGTGTAAATCTAAAAATAGAAACCCAAAATTTGACAGTGAAAAGAAATGTGGGGCTTGAAAATAGAAAACAAGTTTTAATACTGTGCGATAAAATACTGCGATACTATACTGACGCATCTTTAAAAAAGTCGAAGGAAATGACATTTTTACAGGCCTGTTTCCATTTGAAATTGGTCATAACAGTATGTAAGGCAGATAAAAATAAAGTACTTTGAAAATAATAGGTTCTATATAGTAAACAACACCTTTTACACAAAATTAATTAATGGCCAAGAGATTGACAATATCAATCAATTAACGACACCTTTTAATTGCTTTTCCTGAAACGTTAACTTTTTCAAGTTACGAGGATTTTCTTCCGGATCAGCGAATTATTTAATTAAAATTGATGAGAAAATTTGTACATATTGATAAAACATAGTTATGTTGTCATTATGTTGGCATTTTAATTTCCACTTAGTTGAAATATCTCAGAATAGATATATTTTATTATGTTGCGTCATTGAGTAAATGGTTGCTTGTACTAAGCCAAAGAGTAATTAAATAGCAGTTTGATGTGAATATTCGCAAGTAAAACTTTTGTCCACGACTATCCTATAACATGTTCTTTACATGTGTTCTCTCAATAGTATCCATTATTCAATTCATTCAATAATGAAATCATTATTCACTGGTTTCAAAGAGTCGGGAACGAACTAACAAAACAAAAATTTTCGACTGTCAGCAATTGAACCTATACCTTTTGTGTGAAAACCAAACGCTATTCACTATATCGGTTGCGGCAATATTAAAATTTTTCCGAATGATGGTAGAAGTTTACTAATTAAAGTTTTATTTGTTTTTTTTTTAAATATATCAATTGAACGACAAATGTCAAACTTGAAAGGAAGGTGTTTTGAATTTTATGTTATGTCATGTTCATGTTATGAGTGTATTGCTAAAATTGCTGAAAATGATATTGTTAATAGTCGTGGAATAAGTACACTATTCTACTTGCATATAATGACTGAAATTCACTCGGGTGATTTACAGCACTCGTGAATTATAGCCATCATTATACACTCGTCGAACAATATACTATAATTAGTAAGCTTTTACCATCATTTGGAAAAAATTCTGTATTGTAGTGACTCGTATAGAAGGTAAAGAGTTTGGCTTTTACGCAGGAGGTTTGGGTTCAGTTTCTAACATGGGAAAATTTTTGTTTTATTAGTCCATTTCCGATACAGTCACACCGAATATGTATAATCAATCATTAATCACAAGTGAAGAATGATTAATCACTCCTATAGTGCATTATACTTAAAAAAACAGATCAATAATGTATATATTATAATATAGTCGTAGACAAACATTTTTAAATAATTGCTGTCTAATATCGAACCGTTGTCCGATTTGCGTTTGACAGCTGAAACCTGTCAAGGCTCTCCTAATTCTAACGGTACTGCATAACATGGTTATATATGAATAACCAAAAAGCTACTTCACTTAACCTTTTGAAAATGTCAACAAGTATTTGTTAATGCAATATTCCATTATTTTATTAGTTCGGCGTAAAAGTATTGGTTAGAGGAACTTAAAAATGTATTTTTATCAATCCACGATGTTGATTCTATTAACTGAAATAAAGATTTTAAACAACAATTACAAATATATGTATGACCCAATAGTTTAATCTTCAGATATATTATTGAGAATGGGTCCAAAGTTAAAGAAAACCAATTTATGTATTTAAGGCTTCAGGACAATCCAAGAAAAAATTTCCGTGTAAAATAAAAATATATAGAATGGGGAATAAAATAGGTAATATAACGTATAATAGAAGACACAGTAGTACATAACTTAATATTCAGAATAATAATTAATTATTATTATATTTTCGACCCCATTCCCAATAATATTTCTGAAGAACAATTACAAAACTGTTCTGTATAAATACCATATTGTTAATCTAACGTTCCAAAAGGTTAAGTGTTGTGTTTGTCTTAACAGTTTTTAAATGTTATAGTGATGGACAATATTAGAATGTTAAATGACGTGCTAAGAGAGGTTATCATTCTTCACCCACATCATTGCTTTAGGTCCAAATGCCTCGTAGAGCTGGGCGCCGTCGGACCCCCTTCACGGTCAACCTTAACCGATGGGCTCTATTAGAGGCCTCCTTTTGACAAATCCCGTTCAGGGTTTATCTTCTGACGCTCTTGTGGTCTTCTCTTTCTGACCAAACATGATAAATCATTGATTTAAGCAGTCAGTCGTCAACAGTTTTTTTTTGTTAGTCAGCGTAAATTTGCTTTATTTATCTTTTTATTTCAAGAAAAATGTTCTTGCGCCAGTAATCAAAAAGTTGATATCAAGAAACTATTGCTTCAAGAGTATGTCTTTTCTCAGTGATGCTTGCTAATAATTTTCGGTTTTGATTTGTAGTTTAGACGTTTCCTGTGTCATGTGTTATTGGAGTTATGCCATATTTTTTATTGTTTTCGTATTTTTTACCGTCAGGTTAGATTGTTGTTTAAGTGCTGGTGAACTTGTACACTTTTTTTGTCTTAAACCTTAAAGTATACTGTGTTGTAATTCTGGAGATACAATTTATAATGTAGCTACTTATAAAATAAAAATAGAAACGGAAACTGGCTAACCTATTAGTTTCTAAAAGATCTTTAATAAGATTTTTTTTAGACATATAATGTAACATGACTTCTCTTTCCTATATGAAACATTGTAATATCATTGGGTCAAAATTTGTAGACAATTTACTATTTCATCGAAGAATCGTAATTTTCAAGGAATCGTTTTTAGGAAAAAACATTATAATTGATTTTTTATGTTTTTGACAAAAGATTGCAGTTACATCTTGTATTAAGTATGTTTTCCTAACGATTACGGAAAAATGTAATGCTACATAAATTCTGAAAATAACAGCTCAGTTTGGTGCCGGCCAACGTGAAAATTGTGATGAATACGGACCTTTTTGTCCTGCCTCAAATCCTGCAAAATGCGGTGTATTATGAAACGACGCGGGAGGACCCTACCCACAATGATAGACATCACACGCACATAACAATGCCCGGTTAGGTGAGGCTGGAGTTTCATTAATTTCTCCCGGTTGGAAATTAAACTCTACTGACAAGTTTTGACGAAGTTTGCGCTTCGAGAACACTAATTTTACACCAGCAGAAGTCCGCTCATTTGTACGTGTATGCCGTGGAGCTGTCACTTCTCTCATTGTTTTTTCGAATGGAAGTCAATGCGAAATCGATTAATATAGGGTGCAAACGATTCGAAGGGGAAAAAAGTTTTATTTGCTGCTCTATACTTTCATTAACAGCAACCTTAAAAATATCATTAATATTGGCAGTGCTTTCATTTTATTTTATTGACGATGTTTTCTGTGTATTATACCAGTACCACGTGCCATCATATTACTTAAGACAGTTTAGAAGCTAAGTAAATTTAATTTTCTACAGTAGATATTTAAGAAATTATCAATTAAAGATCGTTAATATCAATCCAAGAATTGTTATCGTCTGTTGGCTAGATGGCATTGAAAAGATCACTGACCTTCAAAATGATCACACAATAAAATAGATTTTAATGCTATTACGTCGACTTCTACGGCTGCCTTGGACGTCTTGCTAAATCTACCACCACTACATATTGTTCTAGAAAGAGAATCAAGAATGGCAGTCTAACGAATCAGGAACAATAATCAGTGGAGGATAGCACCTTGTAATAAGGGGCACTCTTTCATAATTCAAACGTTGCTGTCACATCTCATCCTGGAAATAAGATCTGACAGGATGATTACAAGATTTAAATGTCAATAGGTGTGGTGTAGCAGTAATCGAGAACTGATTCAGAACTGTCAGAAATGTTTAACCAACTCCGTCTTAGGTAGTATTCGCCTTAAGTACATTGAACTGAACTGAACTGACTGAATAGTTCTATATAATTCAGAGTCGATTCTTGCTGTTGTTGGAACAAACCTCAACCTAAAATAGACAATGAAACTGGAGTCGAAGTAGTAGGAGTGAGATCCAGGTGGTAGAGAAGAACAAGGGCACTCCTCTTTAGGGGTATACATTTGGAGACAGATAGTAGGCTATTTTTACAGGAAATTATAAATGAAAAACGTGTCTGAAGTATTTTTCAACAAGTAGTGGAAATAACAATTCTTGACGATGAATTGCATATTGTATATTTTCGATAGGAGGAAGCCGCAGTCACATAAGTCCTGGTATTATACTATTGGATTTATGTTTTTATCAGAAATTATGTATTTAAAAAATATGGAAGCAGCAATTCAACATGAAATGGATATAACAAGACCAAATAAGTTTGAAGTTGTTTTTGAGTACCTATCAGAAAATATTATTATTGTTACAATAAAGCAGTAGCGTCAGCAATACCCTGGTTTCAGAATTTGTACAATGTTACATAAGTCCATGTATTAAAGCAATTAAAATAATTTTGTAAATTTAACACTCCTAGATAAAAACTTTATATAAAATACCTCTCCTAAAATGCACGAGGTTCATTTTTTATCCTAGTTTGTTAATCACTCTGTACGTCGAAAATAAAAGTAGATAACCCTACTATTAGCTAATGTAACGATGAGCAATTTATAAATAACATGTGATTCAATTACTTTATCTACATAATTCTCATATACCATGAAAGTGTCGACGTAATTAATTATACCTAAACCTCTTAACATATACAGTATGCGTCAAAAGTATGGAATAAATTCAATAAAAACGAAACAATTATTTTTTGGGACAATTTTTTATTTAAAAAATACATATTTTAGAGTAAAATGCGATTTTCAAATGTCATTTGTTTTCGAGTAATGACGTCATCGATTTTTTTTTAAATGGCAACACCATATTTCTTTCCTTGATTCTGAAAGATCGTTTAATTCTCTATCAGACAGTACTAAAATTTTGCCCTCTTATATAGTTTTCGAGTAAATGACGATTGAATGTTAGAAAACGTAAATTTTATCCATAAAAAAGTAACAATTCTGAGGTATGTAAAATAAAATACAATTGATTAAATTTTATACTTAAATTAAATGTTCGAATTTCCACCCACCAACTTGTTGACAATGCGCAAGTCTGTGAAGAAATTCTTATTGCACATTATGAATGATTTCTGGGGTAACTCTGCGTATTTCGTCCCGAATGCGATTTTGAAGTTCTTCTAAATTACGTGGTTTATTAATGTACACTTTTGACTTTAAGTATCCCCATAAAAAATAGTCAAGAGATGTAAGATCTGGCGATCTTGCAGGCCATTCTATCGGTCAGCGTCTGCCGATCCACCTCCCAGGAAAGCAGTTGTCCAAAAAATCTCGTACTGAGAGCGCATAGTGCGGAGGTGCACCGTCTTGCTGAAACTATATGGTCTCGTCAGGAATGTCAGGGTCATTATCGTTAGGAAAAATTACTGCAAGGGCTGGAACAAAGTCATTTTCTAGAAACTCTAAATATCTTTGTCCTGTAAGGGTTCCTTCAAAGAAGAAAGGCCCTACTATTCTGTCGTCAACTATTCCAGCCCACACATTTAATTTCTGAGGGTGTTGGGTATGTGCCTCTGCCATCCAATGAGGATTTTCCCGACTCCAATATCTGCAAGTTTGACGGTTTACTGTACCATTCAGACAAAATGTGGCCTCATCTGAAAAAAGTATTTGCCGGTGTAAATTTCTATTTCCTTGACATAAATTTATTAGAATTTCGCAAAAGTGTAAGCGGCGATCGGGATCATCTTCATTGAGTTCCTGCACAAGCTGAATTTTGTAGGGATGATATTTTTCCTTCCTCAAGATACGTAGCACTGTGCTCTGACTAGTGTCATTGTTTAATGCAATCAATCGTGAAGCATTATGAGGATTATCCATCATACTTATCAAAATGTTCTGTTTCTGATTTTCATTAATGCTTGAACGTCCAGGTTTTGGAATACAACATTGCCAGTTTCTCTAAATTTAGACTCTACCTTACTGACTGTTGATTGGCTGATAGGGCGATCTGGATATTTTTCATTAAATAAATCGCAAACTTCCTGCTGAGTTCTAGTCATATTCCCGCATCCGATAAGAATTAAAATTTCATTTCTTTGAGTAACAGTTAAATGTGCCATAATACTTTAAATTGAATAATAATTTCTATGTCGCTTACAATACTTATTAGAAAGTCGGTGTGACAATGACACTTTGCAAAGATTTTCACCTACGTGATCCATAAAAGAACTAGGGAATTCGAAAAACTGAACTTGATAACGTTTTTGCTTTATTTTAATTGATTTACGTTTTCTAACATTCAATCGTCATTTACTCGAAAACTTTTCTATGTAATAGAGCAAAAGTTTAGTACTGTCTGATAGAGAATTAAACGATCTTTCAGAATCAAGGAAAAAAATATGGTGTTGCCATTTAAAAAAAAATCGATGACGTCTTTACTCGAAAACAAATGACATTTGAAAATCGCATTTTGCGCTAAAATATGTATTTTTTAAATTAAAAATCGACCTGTTCGAGGATTTTTCCCAAAAAATAATTGTTTCGTTTTTATTGAATTTATTCCATACTTTTGGCGCATACTGTATATAGATCATTTGAGTAGCTCCATATTGAGGATGTTAATAAGCAATGTATCCAGTGATTGTGCACAAAGGTGGTTGAACGATCTGTCATTGAATGTTTGCAATTTATTGGAAAATCAGTTCCTTAAAAAAATCAGATTGTAATAAACATACGAATCCACTTTGTAAATACGTATATGTAATGTTTCATGTGCGGAACGGTACGTTGAAAGTATACATTTTCTATAACATTCAGAAATTGTGTGAATATATCATTAAATTGTAGAGTCAGCAATCCTGTATCTTTCATGAGTTGCCGAGACAGAAGGGCGATTTTATCAAGGACTAATTTATGTTGGTAATTATCATTAACGTTGGCGTTGAATAAAAAAATAGAAAATCCGCCTAGGATTCTATTAACGTAAACATATATTATAAAGTTTAGATTTGTTGATACTGAATCATTTCCTTAAACTTTTGTTAACGTTAGAAAGCATAGCTACTCATTTGGACAGTAAATTGCACCGTCTCATGTTGTCAAAAACATTTAATAATTTATAGATGTTGTTGATTAATGTTTTTTTATGCGAGAGAGAATTATGCGAGATGTGATATTCTTTATAATGCCGTATATGACTTTCTTAGTGTGCAACAGGCTTATAAAGTAGTAGAAAATGTAATGATACAACAGCGGGAATCTGGTAAAAATATTATTTTTTTACTTATTCTGAGTGACTCGACAGCCTGTAGTTTTTTTTATATACAGGAGAAAACTTGTACAATTAACACAGCGAAGAAATATTTTCTCTAATTTGCCTAGATTTTGTACACTCTCTCTAAAAACAGCGTTAAAAATTGCGTTTAAAACGACATAATTAATATTTGCCGCAGATTTATTCCTACATTGATATAAGTTTAGAATATTTTTAATTAGCTGACTAAGTTTTATATATCTTTTTAGATATTTAAAATTTAAATGAGATTATTTGAAAGTGTACTCGTATCTATCTTGTAACTTTACAATAGTTAATTGCTAATTACTGATTCATTTTAAATCCTATGCATATTTTCAATACTACTGAATTAATTATTATTTTGCAAATGTAATTACTTTCTCATTGAATTTACAAGGGGTTAGAATCTCAGTGTTTAAAGTCGTCATTATATGCACTAAAAATCTGCATGAATGAGTTTGCACGAGTAAGTTCGTTCGTATAGGTACAAATACAAGTTATTTTTCTTGGCGCGCACCTTTGGCTTTGGTGGTCGAGTGAAGCAACTTGTTTTTGGATAGACGTTGCTTATAATATTGGTATCTGGGAAAACAAATAAGTTTCTGAAATTACAAACTATCAACTATGATGAAATATAAATGCGTTTCTCTATTAATTAATGATTCATGACATTTTCATCACGGTTTGTACAAAATTTCAATTATAGTTCATAATATTTTGTCGTTTTAACGACTTGGTCATCTAGTAGACACTAATATGAAATAATATCAGTTGAATAACGATATTTAAACCATCGTTGGCTAAATTGCAAAAGCCGTACTTTTTCTAGTCTGTTCTATTGCCCGTTTGCAGTGACTCACCGCAGTCTACAGCACAAATGACGTAGTCGTCAATTGTTTTATAGAAATTATGACAAATATTAAATTTCTGTTAAGGTGCACGTTGTAATAAGTTGTGTTTTTATGGTATAAACTCAGGAGTAGCAGTCCATTACTAATATACAGGGTGTCCCAAAATAGAAGGCCATACCATTAACCACATACTCTTTGGACAAAAATAATGCGACATTCCTTATGCCATTTTTTATTTGGGCGTCCCTGTTTCAATGTACAAGGTGTTAAAGTTACATTTTAAAAAACTATTTTTGTTAATAATTCCATTGTTTTGTAAGATACACACTTGAAATTTTGCACGTACTTATTCCGACATACTTATAATGTAATTTTGATGAAAAAAATCGAAGGTGAATGGAGGTAACTGAGGGATGCAGTATCCTTTATCTCCTCCAATTATTTATAAGTACGCCTATGCAGTTTTTTCTTGAAATATCAAACTCAGTTTTCTTCTGATCATTTTACCTTATTTGTAATTTTTTGTTTAAATGCCTCGTTTTGGAGAAAATCGGCAATTTGTAGTGCAATGGGATTATTAACAAAAATAGTTTTTTAAAATGTAACTTTAACACTCTGTATATTTAAACAGAGACGTCCTATGTGGACCCAGTTATACGAAAGCTTTTTGTGAAGTAGTGGAACGGTATTAGTGCCGCGTATTTTAATGTATTAAAATAGTAAAAAAAACGTACATTTATGCAAACCAAATTAAATAAGTAGGTTCTATTAAAAACAAGCTATTATAGTGTTAATATCAAATGTCAAATTCTGACATTTATGGCATGATGTGTATATTTCCAAATACTATCGTTGGTGTCGTCACACTACAGCACATTACAGAATTCTATATTGAAATTCAGGTGAATCAACAGACAAGTATTGCAAAGGCGACGCGTTTTAGCAGACGATGTTCAAACACAGATATAATTGTGTCGACTCAATTAGTAATCAGCAGCTTATTCTGCTTGCTTGCAGCGTATAGTCACTCTTCATTTCGCGTCTAATATTTCCCTCCTGTCGACGCACTTACTTTCCAACCCAATATCGATCTCCTGCTTAGCAGGCAATTCCTTACGTATAAATATTGTACTTGATGCGACGGATAAATTTAGTGAAGTTAATTTTATTGAACTGCGATAATTTCTCCTCATAAGTTTTACTGTTGTGATAATGGTTGTAAAAAGTTAGTGAGCAGAGTTATGCCATATTGATTATCATAACACTAGTATTTTATCATAACATAAGCATTGTGAAATAACGGGCTTCCTTAAACAAAAATAGATTCATAAAATTACCCAAGTTTATTAACAGAACTATGAAATCCATTGCTATATGTGGATAGATATTGTTAAGCTAATGTTTTTTAAAATATTTATGGGACACTTTTTTGTCTGTATTTGTAATTTAAAAAAGTATATAAAAAGCTACCCTCGTGTAAGTATATTTGGTCTACAACTGGCTGATAACCCTCGTAACTCGCAAATAATGACAACATTCACCAAATCACAGAAGTGGCCCAACTTATTACAAAATTTTTAGTCTATGGCAAAACCTAACAATATACAGAGTGATTCAGGTTTAATCTTGATAACTTCAGGAATAGATAGAACAGGTTAAAATAATGTTTATTTGTGATATAAACTTATTTCCTAAAACGCATCGTTTCCGAGAAAAAGGACGTTGAAGTAGGATTTTTTTTTTCGTTTTTCCCTCATAACTATTGAACCACTTATCCCATTTAAGTGAAATTCGGAACACAAACACTCTTTATGATCTTACATAAGCTTCTTCTCAAGTTTGAACTACCTACCCCTCTTAGAAGTGTATTTTGTATCCCTCTTACTTTATTTCAAAACTACAAAAAAGATCATTAATTCAATAAAACATCTACACACCACTTTGACTTGCTTAATTTCGAAACTTTTTCGTCTCCTGTTTTTTTTTTCGACGTTTGGTCTTGTTTGTGAGATATTCAAAGAAAACAAAACTCAGTGATTTGTGTAAACTGACGTTTGTGAAATCATTGTGTATTATTTAAAGAGCATTTTTATTGCTAAGAAAAAATGCCAAGAATATTTACAAATGCTGAATATGCCGATATACATTATGTGTATGGTTTCTGTGACGGAAATACCAACGCGTCAGTTCGAGAGTACCGAACACGCTTCCCTAATAGAAGAATTCCAAATGCACAAGTTTTTGTAGATGTACATCGTCGATTTTCGGAATATGGTTTGCGCCGCTACAATGATTATAATCGTAATGTACCGCCAAGAAATAATCAGCGAATTCTTAATCTTTTTGATATCATGCCGCTTTCTGAATTCGTGCCGCTTTCTGAATTCGTGCCTCTTTCTGAATTCGTGCCGTTGCTGAAGACAATGAAGATATGCTACGCAGAGTACAAATAAACTTTGTACGAAGAATAAATCTCTGCATACAAGAAAATGGTGGACATTTCGAGCATTTACTTTAATTATTTATGTTTGCGTTTACTTATTTTTTCTTTAGTATTAAGATCACTGCAAACAATAGATTTAGATGTGTTTTTCTCGGAAACCGGTGCTCCAAGCGACTTTAATAATAACTATAAAAGACTGCGGAAGATATTTTTCTAGTCCAAAATTATATATAGTGTGGAACAAAAAATTTGTAACGGTTTAAATGGTTCGAAATCGTCGCCGGTGGCGTCCTCTAGAAGATATACCAAAATTGATAATAGAATTGAACTTGCCATCTCAAGAACCCCTGGATACAAAATTTCGTGGAATTAACGTGAAACAGTCGAAAGTTATTAAAGAAACCCCAATTTATTTTTTAACCTTTGACACCCTGTAGCTCTGTGATTATCAACTTTTGGACTAAAGCAAATTTAGTTAAATCGACTTATTTTCAGTTATACTTTATGTGGCGAAACGCTGTCCCAACCTTTTAGGGACACCCTACATACTTATTCGTGCAAGACTAGATATACTAAGATTAGCAGTTGGTTTAATTTCACTATATGTATGTACAGGGTGTTTTTAAATGCTACCAATGAAGATAGAAACAAAAATAAGAAGATTGAAGTAAAAAACCTTATATGAAAGTTGCACCCCTAGGACAATATACCCTCTTAAAGGAGGGGATTGAAAATTATTTTTTTTCTTTGACATGATGCTACAGTCACGAAACTTGGTATGAGCATCCTACTAATAAAGAGACAACTTTTCAATATTTTTTCGATCATTGACGCATTTTATAAAGGAGTGAAACAGTCAACCTCATTGCAATATTTTAATATAATTTTTTTATATAAAGCAAATTATTTATTTAAAAATATCTATTGGAAAGACTGATTTATTATGCAACTTTTTTATTTTATTTATTTTTATTTTTAAAAATAAAGTAGGCGGATGGCATAACAAATAAATTGTTATTTATCATATTAATAAATTTACGCTTTCTGAATAATTAGAACCAAGTGATTAATTTATTATCAGAATAATTATGGCAAATAATATTTATACCAATGACGAATATGTTGACATGCCAGAAGAAATATTAACGCTGCGGTAAGATTATACTACCAAAGATCTCCAAACCGACCGATTACTCATAGACAAACATTAGCCTCGGTGAAAAGAAGACTTCTCAAAACTGGTAAAATTCAGCGCAATCGTGAGGGTGCCGAAAGAAGGCGTATCGTCCGAGCTGTTGAAACTGAGGAAGCTATACTGGATCATCTAGAATAAGAGAGGTGTCCAGGCAACTACAAGTTTCTCACAGTCTTGTGCGGAATGTAGCTCATGAACATATTTTATACTCTTTTCACCATCAACCCGTGCAAGAATTGAATAACCTTAATTTACCTAATCGCATGGATTTTTGTCATTGGTACATTGATATTTCCAGGAATGACTTAAATTTCCTAATGAATATACTTTTCACCGATGAAGCAAACTTTCCGAGAGTAGGTCATAAAATATTAGTTTCGAGATGTCAACATAATTTCAGTTTAATCGTTTAGATGGGAATTGTAAGAAATTTTCGAACGAAAATCTTCCAACTTCGCTACACGTCAGATGATGTGGTATATGCACGATGGGACGCCTGCACATAGTCCACTTGCCGTCAGAGAATGGTTAAATTTAAATTACCCGAACCGCTGGATTGGTCGCGGTCTTGATGCTCCTGTTTGTTAGCCTGCAGGTTCACTTGACCTAACGTCTATGAATTTTTTTTGTGGGGACAAATAAAAAGTATTGTTTATGTCACTCCTATTGCCTCCTTAGAAGAACTACGCTTAAGAATATTTCAGGCAGCAGATGTGAAAATTAAACTTTAAAATCTTCAAACATTAATTTCTTGAAATTTTTGTTATGTAACACCATAAATTTTCATGATGTATGTATGTAGAATGGCACGTTCTTTCAAATGGCATGGTCAAAATTGGGGGTTGCTATTTAAAAAAATTGTCGAGAAGGTCATACCTCGAACAACGATGACGTCACAAATATAGGTGGTATCTCAAAAAATACCTTTTTTAAAACAAAAACGACTTGCCATGGGATGTTTTCGAAAACTTCTCAATTTCAAAATTAATGAATTTATTCGTTACTTTTCGAAAGCACTGTATACTTCATATAAAGTATTTTTACTTATCCTCTTATTTTTGGCTCTACATTCACTGGTATCATTTTTGCTACTTCATTTAAAAACACCCTGTATTTTGATGTCGTAGTCGTAGTACATACTCGTACATATAATCATTGTGAATATACATCCAATTTTATAAACATAATTTTACATAAATTACATATTTTTGGGACAATTTTTTCTTAAATGCCAAGCTTGGAAGTAACTTTACAGAATATTTTTATATTCCACAGTTTCAGTGTTATAATATTACTGCATAATTGTGTAGTGTATTGTAACTATTAGGATTTGCGTCCCTTCCTGTACTGTATTCATTAAATGATGTAGTCATACACCATTTATTATAATGTCTATCCTTAGCTTCATCGCAGTCTGCGATCTGAGAATAACTACATAATTTTGACAGATTGTTCTGAACTTTACTTAACGTGTTGCCAACTCTAGGGCATTCCGTTCATATCATTTACACTGGTAATTTAAGATAGTGTAAGACTAGTAAACAACCTTTTTTATTTATTTTCAAATTGTTTATTTACAGTTCTACCGTTGAGGCATCGACACAAAGAATGTGGACCACAGAAAACTTACCACACACATTTTCTTTGTTATGAAATAAAAACTAAAGAAACGTAGGAATCGGCCAATTTTTTAAATTTTAGCCTTTAATTGCTGACATTGAATTTGTGGAACTCTGCCTTCTGTTTCTCCCATATTAAACTGCTAAAACTACTTATAAAACACTTTGCTTGCAGTATCCAACAATGCTGTATTAGTTGTGTGATGATTCCGATGACTGATGTGACCCTCTTCACAAATTGTTATTTTTGACGTTGGAACCCATACTTTTATTTTTTTCTACAAAGTTAACTCTTTTGAGAGAAGAATACAGACCTAAGAGTTTTATTTTGTTTTTATTTTTTTTTAATTTGTTACGATATTCATAATTTCTTATATTTATATTTTCTTTTCTTAGTGTAATGCAATTTTATTGATTATAACTAAATAAATCTACTGCAGATATGACAATATTTTTAACTTGAAAATTTTACAAAAACTTTTAAATTTTTTATTATTTCTAAATCGGAGTCTGAGATATTCAAAGTCAGTCTAAGCATTTGGAAAAGCAATATTAGCAGTTAAAGGTTAAGGGATGTTCTATGGATTAGGCTTCAAAATGTGTAAAAAATTCAAATCATTACCACTAATTTTAATTTATTTGATGTTGAAAATGACCAACACTGACATTCATGGCATAGTAGATATATGCTCAAAATGTTCTCTAACACGATGCGTTGTTCCAATTCTTGTGATGTGACAACGCATTGGCTATGACATACATTTTTCTCTTTAAATAACCCTACATAAATAAATACAACTGAAACAAATCTAGTAAACGTTCGAACAATCAATAGCTCCTTTCCTTTCTTGACATATTTTGTTTTAAAGTTGTCTCACAACCATCGCATAATATGGACGAACCCCATCCTGAAAAATTAAATTTTCGGCATGGCAACTCTCGTTTTGCTTAAATATGTTGTATAAAACGGCATTAATGACATTTTCCAACAGATCCAAATACATTTCTAGGTTAAAGTTTCAGATAAAAAAATGTGAACGATTGTTGGATTGTTGTCTGATTAATAACAGCAACTTTGACAGTTAATCCCCATGTAAAAAAGCAGCAGAAAGAGTTAGAAAACAAATAGGTATTAAAAAAATAAATTTCAATTGCCAATTATTCGATGACAGGTGACCATACATATTTCTAAATGTTGATCGTTATTATCTTCATTAAATTCTTGGGCCAATATAATTTTATACGAGTGAAATTTATGGAATTTTAATATTTATAGAATCATTATACTTGAATTGATTGAAGTATCTATATTTATTTGTACTAAGTTTTGGATAACCTTTTTTTTTGTTTGCTACAGATCCAGTTTTATGAAATTTTGGTACTAGTTCACCAACATGAGGGGCACATGGCATCGAAATGTTGTTCAATAAATAAATTAGCAATAACTAACTAGCAATAAGTAAAGAGAAATTAATTTAGCTCTTTGAATAGTAATTTTGATCAAAACAATAATAGATCTACTCTCACAAGAGTCAGGGACTAGTTTGAAACTATCAGTAATGTTCTCCCCACTACTTCCTTTGTTAAATGCACCGAAAATACATTGACAATATAACTGGTCGAATATTTTTAACAGTTTGAAATCAATATCTGACGCTTGTGGGAACAGACCTGTTATTTCCGCAGAAATAAACGCAGTAGCAGACTGTTTAATGAATACGCACATATAAACCTTCATATACTAACACAATGCGATCATACAACCTACTTGACCAGCACGAACCAGCAACTTTTAATAAAGGTGTGACAAATAGTTAAAAAGTTTTGAAGCAGTAGTTGAGTGTGCAACATGAACATGTGTAGTTCGTAGGAAGAATTATTTATTTCCTGATCTGCAGTGATATCACCGAAATTTCTTTCAATACTATGTAGTCATAAAATAAATTTTATGAGTTTTTTCGATATTATTCGGCCTCACCTAACACGACTTTAGACCAACTTGAAACCTAGTGCAACAGGTGGAAAGTCAAAATTAACCCAGACAAAAGCGCAGTCCTGCTCTTTACTAGACGCAGGCTACCGCGAGACATAGACCTTGACGAACTCACACTATCCCAGGAGCCCATCTCTTGGGAGCGACAGACAAGATACCTGGGTGTAACGATGGACCAGCGTCACACGTGGAAGCCGCATATCGTGGAGACGGTGGCGCGGGCGAGGATTACCAGTGCGAAGCTCTATCCCTTACTCAAAGGTGGAAACATCCTTAGTCTAAAAAATAAGCGAACGCTTATCAAGGTGGTATTTCAAGCGCAGCTAACCTATGCCTCCACGGCGTGGGGCCATGCGGCAAAGAGCCACATCAAGTCATTACAGGCTGTGGAAAACATAGCCTTACGCACGGCTACCGCTGCGCCCTGGTACATACGAAAGAGACCTAAAATACACAAACGACCCAGACACGTACTTCTTGACCCGGAGTGACCGCCCCAACACTAACCACTTCCCCTCCCCCGCTAACTCTTTTTTCATGTACAGCCACGACCAGAAATTGGGGGAGAAATGGTAGCGTGCATGAAAATCGCTCCAAACTCGTTACTTGGAGGTTTTTGGGGATGACGAATTCAATTCTGGCATTGGAATTACTTGAGGGCGGCTCTGCGGGGGTATCCGGGGGGTTATTCTGGGGGGGGAAATTGTATAGTCCATGGGAAGCGCTCCAAACTCGTTACTCGGTGGTTTTTGAGGATGTCGAATTCAATTCTAGCATTATATTTCTCCGGGGGCGCTCGGAGGTCCCTCTGTGGGGTTCTCTGGGGGTGATTGGAAGGGAAATGGCATCGTCCATGAAAATCACTCCAAAATCGATACTCGGGGGTTTTCGGGGATGCCGAATTCAATTGTGGCATTAGAATTACCCGAGGGTATGAATAATAAAAATTTTGATTGAATATTAAATAAATAAATATTACACATATTATAAAAACAATTGCTTTGGAAGTCTTTTGTGCCTCGAAACTAGGTTTGAAAAAGGCGCCAAAACTATAAAGAGAGGGTAATTATAATGCCAGAATCGAGTTTGGCAGCCCCGAAAATCCCCGAGTAACGATTTCCGAGCGATTTTTCCGAGTTTCCAGTCGTTCCTATAATGGTGTAATGCATTTTCCGGCCCAGAAGGCATTTTTCAAAAAATGGCTAAACCAGATGATATAGACTTTTTCCTGCGACCTTCCTGAACACAATGTAGAAAATCGCATCTCGATATCTGCTGTGCCTACAAATTTTCGCTATTTTTCCTAACTTCCCTGGACTATGTAGGTTATAGTTATACAGTATGCGCCAAAAGTATGGAATAAATTTAATAAAAACGAAACAATTATTTTTTGGGAAAAATCCTAGAACAGGTCAATTTTTAATTTAAAAAATACGTATTTTAGCGTAAAATGCGATTTTCAAATGTCATTTGTTTTCGAGTAATGACGTCATCGATTTTTTTTTTAAATGGCAACACCATATTTTTTCCTTGATTCTGAAAGATCGTTTAATTCTCTATCAGACAGTACTAAAATTTTGCCCTCTTACATAGGAAAGTTTTCGAGTAAATGACGATTGAATGCTAGAAAACGTAAATTTTATCCATAAAAAGTAACAATTCTGAGGTATGTAAAATAAAATAAAATTGATTAAATTTTATACTTAAATAAAATGTTCGAATTGCCATCCACCAACTTCTTGACAATGCGCAAGTCTGTGAAGAAATTCTTCTTGCACATTATGAATGATTTCTGGGGTAACTCTGCGTATTTCGTCCCGAATGCGATTTTGAAGTTCTTCTAAATTACGTGGTTTATTAATTTACACTTTTGACTTCAAGTATCTCCATAAAAAATAGTCAAGAGGTGTAAGATCTGGCGATCTTGCAGGCCATTCTATCGATCCGCGTCTGCCGATCCACCTCCCAGGAAAACAGTTGTCCAAAAAATCTCGTACTTGCTGAAACCATATGGTATTGTCAGGAATGTCAGGGTCATTTTCGTTAGGAAAAATTACTGCAAGGGCTGGAACAAGGTCATTTCCTAGAAACTCTAAATATCTTTGTCCTGTAAGGGTTCCTTCAAAGAAGAAAGGCCCTACTATTCTGTCGTCAACTATTCCAGCCCACACATTTAATTTCTGAGAGTGTTGGATATGTGCCTCTGCCATCCAATGAGGATTTTCCAGACTCCAATATCTGCTATCTAAGTTTGACGGTTTACTGTACCATTCAGACAAAATGTGGCCTCATCTGAAAAAAGTATTTGCCGGTGTAAATTTCTATTTCCTTGACATAAATCCATTAGAATTTCGCAAAAGTGTAAGCGGCGATCGGGATCATCTTCATTGAGTTCCTGCACAAGTTGAATTTTGTAGGGATGATATTTTTCTTTCCTCAAGATACGTAGCACTGTGCTCTGACTAGTGTCATTGTTTAATGCAACCAATCGTGAAGAATTATGAGGATTATCCACCATACTTATCAAAATGTTCTGTTTCTGATTTTCATTAATGCTTGGACGTCCACGTTTTGGAATATTTACAACATTGCCAGTTTCTCTAAATTTAGACTCTACTTTACTGACTGTTGATTGGCTGATAGGGCGATCTGGATATTTTTCATTAAATAAATCGCAAACTTCCTGCTGAGTTCTAGTCATATTCCCGCATCCGATAAGAATTAAAATTTCAATTCTTTGAGTAACAGTTAAATGTGCCATAATACTTTAAATTGAATAATAATTTCTATGTCGCTTACAATACTTATTAGAAAGTCGGTGTGACAATGACACTTTGCAAAAATTTTCACCTACGTGATCCATAAAAGAACTATGGAATTCGAAAAACTAAACTTGATAACGTTTTTGCTTTATTTTAATTGCTTTACGTTTTCTAACATTCAATCGTCATTTACTCGAAAACTTTCCTATGTAAGAGGGCAAAATTTTAGTACTGTCTGATAGAGAATTAAACGATCTTTCAGAATCAAGGAAGAAAATATGGTGTTGCCATTTTAAAAAAAATCGATGACGTCATTACTCGAAAACAAATGACATTTGAAAATCGCATTTTACGCTAAAATTTTTATTTTTTAAATTAAAAATCGACCTGTTCGAGGATTTTTCCCAAAAAAATAATTGTTTCGTTTTTATTGAATTTATTCCATACTTTTGGCGCATACTGTATACATTTTTAATATTAAATGAGTAACAACCATAAGCAGCTGGAAAATACATTCTGTATTTTTCTTGATAAAGATTACCATGCTTGTAAAAACTAATAGAATGACGAGTTAAACGAAATTATGCAAGCTAAACTAAATTCTGAAATGTTAAGCGTTCCTACGATCTGTGTGTGCATAGAGTAATAGAGGATAAAATATGTAAACAAGATATTAAAATTCCTATGTGCATCCTATGTGTTGGAAAACATTATTTCCCTACTATCTACACTAGTTCAGCAGAATATCCTACAAAAACTGCACTGTAAATATTAGTTGTGGATGTCATTTATTTTGTGTGTTTGATACTGCATGTCAACGTAACGCAACATGTCGTGCCTTGCCAGATAAGTAAGCGACTAGCCGTTTCCCAACAAGAAAGTTATTTTACTGTAGCAGTGTTAATTAGAGAAATGGAATATGATGAATATATTAGAAGCGTGCGTTTTTTGAAATTTAAATGAAAGAAAAATTCAATTTATTATTAGTCTTGTAAATCGTGTTCTTGCTTCAAAAATAATAGGTAATATATACTATTAAAAAATCATTGATGAAATTAATATACTTTATATCTCAGATATACTAATTCCATACAGGGTGATTTAAAACTTATGTAAAAAAATTTAGGAATAGATGCGGCATGAAAAAAGGAGTCAATGTTTTAAAAAAATTGTAAAATTCTTATATTTTTCGAGTAAAAAATAATTGAAGTTTCAGTCTTTACATCGCTGGGCTACTGTAGTCTCTCGCCAGGCGATTCCGAATATTAAAATCCGATTGCTTATAGTAGGTATTAACGTTTTTGTAATGCAAGTGTTTACATTAGTTTGTCAAGTGTCAAAAAAGACTTACGTGTATAGCAACTGGGAGTTGATGGATATCGTTTTAATTTATGGCGATGTGAAAATGCTTTAGCAGAACGATTTCTTTATAAATATGTGCCAAAAGCAGCTACTTTTACCCCGGTTTGCAGTGAGTGCAAGTGTAGGCAACGCTAGGGAAATTTGAAACCGAATCGTTTAAAAGATGGAGGTCCACGGCGTATTGCAGCAGTGTGGCGTATCATACACGAGGCGTGTCCATGTACAGCGTGTCCAAGCATTAATACCAAGGAATTGAACGAGGAGGATCGGTACCATGGCCACCACGATCTTCTGACTTTAAATCATTTCAAATTTTTTTGTGGGGATATTTAAAAAATGAAGTGCGTCGCACCGAAGTGGATACCTACTATTAACGATTTACGCAAACGTAACATAGGTGCTGCCAATAACTTACGAGTTCAAAACGGAGAAGAAACAAAAATATTTGTGTTAGTTTCTAGAAACTGGGTAAGACGGGCCCAAAATTTTGTTATAAAATCAGGTATGTCAAACTATTTTATTAATTAAAAGCACAAATTAATTCTAATAATAATTAATAATAATAGCGGCAAAAGCAGTTAAGTTTGCAGCATAAAATAGGTGTTATAAAATATTATTTATTTCTTTCCTTGGGAATTTCTTTACATTTTTTGTTCGGTTTCCGATTGCATGCCTTGCAGGTTTTACACTAGAACAAGTTCCAGTGCCGCGCATAAGTGTATTTTTAAACCATTTTCTAACGGACTTTTTTTTCTTTTTTTTACATAATTGTGTTTGTAAGACTCCTCTGCACATTCAAAAATTTTCGAAATGTATAATAAAATAAAGCAATAAATACATAGTGTATACAATTCAATGTAAAAAAATCTTTGGATGCCACCAATTGTGAAATAAAATAATATATAAAACCCATAAAATGTAAAACAGAAAATTTAAGATAATGAGTTCATGCCAAAGCACTAGAGAAAGAAGTTCTCGTCAACCTTGTAAGGTAATGAAAGAATCTATTCAGCAATTTCTGCTGTTGATTTTCAACAGTTCTCTATCTAATAGAGGACATAAATTTTAAGTACTTGCGCTGCATACTTCCTGCTGCATTGGGCTTTTTATTACGGCTATAATTTCAAATGAGTGAAGCATAATCAAGTTCAGACTTGAAAGAATTATGGGTCTAGTAAATTCAAACGTTGAGTACCATCTAAACCGACTGAGTTTAGAATAAAAAGGAGGAAGTTTTTATACAGGGTATTTTAAAAAACGCGTTAATATTTCTTGTGCTGATAGAACATTGAAAAATTAATACATTTTCGATACATATTTCATTGTGACACACACAAAATCTGAGCGGCGAAGTACGAGGATTTATTTGTATCACAATTTGCCAAATATTCAAGTATTTCGTGCAAATTTTAATACTTGTGTCCAATGTAAACATAGCATAATAAAAAGTTTTTAGATTATTTGAAATATGATTTCAGATCATTAAGGCTACAATTAAAAATATCTATGTTTTGCAGTTTGTATTATACGTTCTACACATAAAATATATAGGAGAATTTTGCAAGTTTGCTCCTGCTACTTTTAGATGGAATGTTTTTATTTCCCGCGAATATTCTGGCCGTATAACATTATATTCTATAATTATAGTTTATGTCACTCTATGCGTTCATGTCAAAATATTATAAAATACTACTGTACATCATTTGCTACAAAAACGGGGGGAATTTTACTGCCACATGTATTTGGTGCTTATACTGCTAGATATTCATTGCAGTTCTGTCATTTACAATTGCATAAATATTTGCATATTTTTTTTCAGTGTGTCAATTATGTATTTACTAGAGTAAACTAATGTTTGAATATTTGCTGTAGCTGAATTTTCCTTTGTTTATTAAAATAAATATTTTTCACTCTCTTAAATTATTATTATTACTATTATTCATGATGTAAGAAATAATTATTTTAAAAGCGCTAACTTCTGAACCCTGTAGATCAAATTTTAAATAATGTTGTTGTTAATAACAAACAGTAACATTCAAAATTTACTTATTTAACTAAAATTTAAAGAAGGTTTTACTATATCCTTCTTTATAAATAGAAAACTGCAGTCGCTGTAGAGAAAAGTAAGTACCATGGAAACAAATAAATCTTTATGCTAGAAAGATAAGTGAGAAGTTACTGGTGATTTATTTTACTTATCCAAACTATCTTACCACCTACCGTTAATTGTTTTCTGAAGTGTGAAATTACGAGGTAAGTAAACTGGAATTATATTTTTTTGTATAATAAATCATGGCTCCTAGAGAGCTATAAATATATAGGGTGAGTCATTAATAATGGTACATAGCTTAAGGGCAAATTGTTAACGTCAAAATAAAAGCGACTGACAACATGCCTATTCAATTGTTGCTCCATTTCATTCTGCAGGGAGTTAAAGTTGAAACAATGTTTTCGATTTTTTGCTATATTTTAAGAATGTATGGACCAATTGTTTTGAAAATTTGTAGTCTTATGTTATTTGAGGTGACAATTACGGTTCTCTAAATGAGCACCAGCGCTGCCTAGAGTACATAGATTTGGGTATATTTCCCAACTTAGTGACTTTGAGAGAAGTCGAATTGTTTTGTTATGCAAAGCAGGTTTGTCGGTGAGAGGATTTTCTGGAAGGACTAACAAATCTCTACGTACCATAGTACGTAGATTTGGGTAGATTTCCCAACCTAGTGACTTTGAGAGAAGTCGGATTGTTGTGTTACGCAAAGCAGGTTCGTCGGTGAGAGGATTTTCTGGAAGGACTAACAGATCGTTACCTACCATAGTATGGTGTTTTCAGGCGTGAACTCAGAAAGGTCCTGGAGAAACCACTGATCGTGAAGATTGTCGATGGCCATCCAGAAACTGATTTAGCAGCACCTGGACTATTGCAAATCAATGGTTTGAAGAACAAGGGGAACAGTATATAGCCAAATACCAAGTTTTGGCCTCTTGTCTTATCGTCCACATTGTGTGCTGCTTCTCACTCTTGTGGGACCAAGAATTGAATCAGGTGTATTTAGTGATGGCTGCTAATTATGCCTGGAGATGCACGATGGTCGTGCAAGAGTGAAAATGTGACGTGGTGGAAGATGCGATCCACAATTCGACAGAGAGCGTAATGTCCATTCACATATTAGGCATTATAGTATAGGACGCCATCGCGTATGGTAGCAGATCACCACTAGTTTTTATTAGAAACAGGATGACAGCCCAACGCTACATCCAGGAAGTGGTGCAGGCATCTTATTCCATATTTTCTCACGAAAACGTTAGTTTTGTGCAAGACAATGCTAGACCTCTTCTAGCTAGAAAAATAATATATTTTATGAATCACATGAGAATATGAGATCAATCGTTTACCCTCGCCACCAAGATCGCCGGATGTCTCACCTATTGAACATGTCTGGACTATGATTGGCCACATACTGTTGCATTTACAACATCCCCCACAAACTTTAGCAGGTATTATCCATTAAGTTCAGATAGCTTGAAACGTGCAAGAACGTATCGACCTTATTAGATCCGGGCATATCATGAGTGTATTAAGTATCGTGGATTCTCAACACACTATTGAACCAATTTTTGGAGTACGTTATTGAAAAATGTATCATTAGAGTGACTGCTTTTACCTTCTTCCTTCTTGAAGTATACTACCAGGTTAGTAATTATCGGACCATCAGTACTTAAAGGATGGACAACGTGTGGTTTGCTTGGGTGGACATTATTTCCGAAAATTATTCCCCGACATTATTCTGTGTTATTGTTGTTACCCAATTTATAATATAATGCTTATACTTTATAGATACAGGTATCTGCTAGATCTGCGGTATTTAAAATAAAACGAATAAATGAGCGGTCACTTTTATGTTGGTATATTTATTAATCCCTACCATAGTTACATCTTTTATCAGTTTATCATTTGGTACACAACAACAAAAAACCTATGGTCAGTACGTACTAAGTACAAAAGTGCAAGCAAGTCCAAATCATACAACATCAACTATCTTATTTAAACTTATTGTTAACCCTCCTTAAAATCTAGATAGTTGGTTTAGTTCATACTAAAAATATTCCGGGGTTTCGGCGCTGCAGTCGCTTGATTCAGCATAGCCCCCACTGCTTAGAGATTCCTGTCTATAATAGCGCTCTTGTTTATTATTGATGACGTCGAAGAGTTGCATCAATTGTACTCATTATATTGATTTTAGATGGATATCGGAATAAAATAAAAAAGTTTATATTCCTGACAACTTTTTCTACCCTATTTTCAATGGCCAATGAAAACTTTCATAGACAAGAACTTAAAGTTGCATTATAAGTTTTTAAATCTAGTCGTTTTAGGATAATGGCAATCAATCATACTTGACAATTTTGTAATAAAAAGTGAAGGAAAAGCTGTCATATTTAAATTAAGTAGTACTCAAACAAAGACTTTTTGATAAGGAAGTTGTTAATGCAAATATTTTGTTGGTTGATTAATAATTGAATATTTTTATATATCTACGATAGAGACCTGCACAAAGTACCTATGTAATATCGAATGTACAAACTTGTATTAAATTTTCTTTAATTGAAATATAGGTACACCTACAAGCTGTTATTTATATCTTCAAGAAATTCTTTACTATGCATTCTAGTGGTTAATGGGAAAATCTGTCTAAACAATTATCTTAAAAAGATCGCTTCTATTCATTAAACTTTCTTATCCAAATCGTAAGTTTCTACTGTTAGGGTATAAAAAGTAATCAAAGGAGATTCAAATTTAGTATTTTCATGTTAACTTCAGAACGATATTGGATATCTTAAATTTCTTTTCAGATTCTTGATAAAATTGAACAAGTTTATCCTTTTCATTTAATTTAACTAATTTTACATGTTTCCTTTCTTTCAGAAGCCTTTTTTCTTTAGTCTCTTGTTATATTCCATCTGCAATTCCTTATATTTCAGAGGTGCAATGAATAAAAAAGCGATAGTAGCATTTTTCCCAAACATTTGATTAATCCAATCTTAGTCGAAATTTAAAATATGGTACTTAATATAATATAATTTCCACTAAAGATAAACCTATTGTAGTTGCCCTGCAAGTTTGCTGACAAGGGATGCCTTAGTAAAGGGAATTATAGATAAAAAACGTTTGAATAAGTGACTTAGTGAGTATTTACGTGAGTTTATTTAGAGTATACAGTTATACAGGGTGGTCTTTAATAAATGCGCCATTACTAACTGCAGATTCTAGATATTAAAATATACCGTATGAGCCTTATGGTCTTAGTCCGAATGACATTAAAAAAGATGCAGGGTTAGAAGCAAACATTTTCAAATTGATATTTCTTAATATTTCAAAAAGAGCAGTTTATTGAAATGAAAAAAATATACCTTCCTAAAAAATTATTGAGAATTTATCTGTGTTATAAAGAAATGGCATAAACAAAAATCTTCCAAAAAGTTTAATCTGATTATATCGGCAAAACACATTATAAACAGCACTCTGTACGTGGTATATTGAAAGTAAACTTACTATATAATATGACCTTTAAATTTTTTTAAAAATATTGAAAAATATCAATTTGAAAATTGTTGCTTCTACACTCTGTATCTTTTTCAGTATTGACATTCCGACTAAGACAATATTGCTCATACGGTATATTTTAATATCTAGACTCTACAACTAGTCTATAGTGCATTCATTATCGATAAGTGGCATACTATACAGGGAGTCTTGTAAGTCGTTCCAATAATCTTAGGACGTGATAAAATACTTGATTTGATTGAAACAAACATACCTATATACCAAGTGTAAAATATTTGTGATAAATAAATTTTTAATATTTTTTAATTTAACCGTGCTCTTCTGCAATTATTGAAGTGCAGAAGGAAAACAAACCTTTTTATAACAAATATTTCTATACTTTTTTGTTAGGAATGAATGGATAATTTAAATTATTTAACCAATAAAAACCAAAGTGGCTTCGTTACTTACCTAGAACTTCATAAACATGATTTTTCTATTTTGTTTAAAGCGAAGAGTCAAATTTAAACGTTGATTTTATTTAAACCTTTGTGTATAGGTTTATTTAGATATTATTTAAAAACTTACCTAAGCAATGCTCTTTCAGTTCTTAGGAAAAGTTTCTTGATAAATATTCTAAAGATGAGGGAAATTAATCTTAACACGTTTAAGTATACAGGGAGAGCATTCGTCAAAACAGAGGATAACCGTTTAGTATGTAATAAAAATGGTTTAAAAAATGAAAACATTTACTAACAAGAACGCAACCTTTAGAAAATGTTTAATTTAATTGTTTAAATCTTAAAAGCTAATTTAAAGTTACGTTAAAAAGGAAAAGCAATGCTTCTATTAAATATCTTGGTATGCCATGAGAAAACAATTTTTATTCCATACTGAACGGCTGTCCTGTTTTGACGAATGCGCTTCCAGCATAATTAAACGTGTTAAGATTAATTTCCCTAATTTTTTTAATGATAATTTAAAGTTACGGCGTAAAAAGAAAAACAATGTTTCTATTAAATAGCTTGGTATGCGATGAGAAAACAACTGTCCTTAGTTTCCATAGCAACCGTAAATGTAGATCAACTGTCAAACTATACGTTCAAATCTCAGTTAAAGTGTAAATTAAAGTTCTCTATTTCTTAAACCATTTTTATGCGCTCCCGGTATATTTAAACGTGTTAAGATTAATTTCCCTAATTTTTTGAAGGTTTATTAACAAACTTTTCCTAAGAACTGAAGGAGCATTGCTTAGGTAAGTTCTAATAATATCTGAATAAACCTACACACAAAGGTTTAAATAAAATCCCCGTTTAAATATGACTCTTCGCTTTAAACAAAATTGAAATATCATGTTTATGAAGTTCTAGGTAAGTAACGAAGCCACTTTAGATTTTATTGGTTATATAATTTAAATAATCCATTCATTCCTAAGAAAAAAAGAAATATTTATTATAAAAAAGTTTGTTTTTCTACTACACTTCAATAATTGTAGAAAAGCACGGTTAAATTAAAAAATATTAAATAATTAATTACCACCAATATTGTAACACTTGGTATATAGATATGTTTGTTTCAATCGACTCTTTAGACACCCTTTATATTCAGTAATCTAACTCAGTGGATTCACACATTACATCTAATCTGTCTACTAGCAAATAACCGCATAGATTTAAAATATGTCTGTCTCACAAATATCATATAATCACTTACCAGGGTCAGGATCACCAGAGTATTTCCAATGACGGCCAACATGAAGATGATAGCGTACAAGGGTATCTGGATGCGACCTGACTCGTACCAGGGTGGCCAATTGCCTGTTGTCTTCGTAGACATATTGTCCTTTTCTAATGGCGAAAACGATACCGAAATGTTGGTAATATTGACCGACAAAAACGCGCCCATTGTTTCATTCCAATCCATATTTTTCAGTCTAGTTTTACAGTCAAGGTAGAATAAGGTTTAGTGTATTCAGTTAGGTACTCAGGTCTTTTAGCTTGTGGTATATTTTTACAACATTGCTACTAATTTTCTATATTGTACCTTATCTTAGTTTTGTGTATAAGGTAAATTCTAATGATTTACGGGAAAAATTGATGTCTGTCTGCCATAAGAGACCTTAGTTATTTAACTACTGCCATCTGATACAATGGTTTGTTTGGACAACGTTAGTAGATACTATATTTTAGCTTTCAGTTTTAGAAGGTTAATATTAGAATTACTATAAGTGAAGGCAGACTTCAACAATATGTAAGGGGTATGTAATGGAGATAATTATTACACAATGATGTATTCCACGGCTGAAATGTATTAACCACTTCGCTTTCCTTGTTTTACCTTGACTATTAGATCTCTATTCACGTCTGTGTGGGTTTTACGGAACCGCTGTGAGACCCTTCTCATTCCATTACAACTTTCTTAAATTGATCGAAGTCGTCGCCGACGCTAACGAGGATTTGATTGTGTTAAGAGAGATGACATTCTGCAAAAGAAAAAAAATACATCAAGGAACAATTGCAAGAAATGTTTAAAGATTCTTTCTCAAGTTACAAATTATTGGAGATACCTTTAAAAGAATTTTGGCAATTATTTTCATCCTTGAAAACTGATTTTCAGTGTATCATGTAGCAAAATTAAAAAGTAAGTAGTAGAAAATCATAATAGGTGGATTTTTATCAATATTTTGTACTACAATAAAATATATGAGATGAAAAGGAAGAGAATTTTTATACAAAATTCTTTAATTATAACACGATGCATGATGATATGTGGTTACAAATACAGGGTGTTTCTTAAGTACGAACAGACAATTCAGACGCGTATTTTATGGTAAAAATTAAGGTAAGTTTGTAATATACAAATAGGCTGTAAAGTGCGTCTTCAATTTCACTGTAATTGGTATGAACCAATTTTGTATAATTATATAAAAATTCATAGCCAACTATGTTACATATTTACCATGAAAGAAAAAAATAATGCAATTGGATAGACTTGTTTCGTGAATTTATAAAAATAATTACGATATTTCAAAAATCTGTTTATATCAGGTGGAAGGTATCAATTTTGCAATAAAAATTTATTACTATACTCGGGTCAAGAATTCAGACGTCTTACGTCACGACTGACGTTACACATTTGTTTTTATTGTCAACGTAATTTTCGATATTTGGTCGCGTTAAAAACAATCATTTTTTGCAATTTAGTGCAAAATATAATGCAAACTTTTAGTGTAGTATATAGTTTTATTACTATCAGTTGCAGTTTCATAAATATTTTGATGGAAATGTAATGAATTATTCATTTGTTCGTATGACGTAAGTCGTCTGAATTCTTGTCGCGAGTATAATAAGTTTTCTCTATCTCTTAAAATAAAAAAGTTAGACAGCCTTAAAGTTTGAGCACTTTACAGGTTTTTTTTGTTATTACTCAAAAAGTTGGCCATGAATCTCAAATTTATTTTTACGAGCATAAAGACCAAAAATGCAACAAAAAAAAATTAAAGATTTTTGACGTGTCTCGCATATTAAGCGAGATACATGGGAGTGGCCCTCTTATGTGATACAGTCTGTATATTATTACTCTATATTTTACTTATGATTAATTATACCAAAAATAATTTTCTCAACCATTATTTAAAACGAAAATATTCATGATAATTCTATTGTGCCATCTTATCTTTCTCTTGCAATTTCCGAGGTACTCTATAATTACAACTAAGTTGGGACACTCTGTACATATATTATTTGGCAAAATATTTCGAAAATGAAAACGTTGGAGACGGTTTCTCATTAAGTAGATACAAATAGTTTTAAACTACTCTAACTGAACATTTTCCTGTTTGTTACAATTTTGGAGATCTCAATTACCAAAATTGCCCACAAGGCATATCCTGTTATCAGCAGTATTTCAAATTATATTATTACAAATTTAACTGAATTAAATTAATTTACTATTATAAATGGTATTATGACATGTAACCTCTAAATTAGCTTGAACTTAAATTTCACACACTTTACATTGTGACTAACGAAAGCTGATAAAGCTGATCCAGTTGACTGCCGCAGATATGTTGGGTATAAAGTTGTTTCGCCATCATACGATGATAAGTTATTCTACCGATAACATGAATTAATTGAGAATTGAGGATAAACCATTAAGCCATATTTCATTTTACAAAAGAGATAAATTACAGCGGGGAGATTTACTAAATCTGTTTAAAGATTTATGGAAAATTACTACCAATATTCTAATATCCTATTGTCTGAAGCTATTTATTTGTGGCATAATTTTAGTTTTTCTTTAGTTTTATTGGGTTTTTGCCACACTTCTGAAAAAATAAAGATTAATTAAATACGCCCTTGCGCCAAACGGATCAGGCAACGGTTATTTTTGAAACTAAGTTTGCCTAACTAAAAAATCTCACACTGAAAAAAGCAGAAGTAAAAAATAATAAAAATCACATCACTATCGCGCACTTCCGTATTTTTGACGTTTCGAAAAACTCTCTGTTTTCTTTTCCTTTTAATACTCTCAGTTTCTTAAATATTTTGATAAAAATATAAATAATTTGTTTGTATGACGTAAATCGTCTGAATTCTTGCCGCGAGTATATAAGTTCTTCGTTTGAGGAATTATCGTCGTGCTTTTATAATCGCATGAAAATAAACTGGAATGCGACTATAGCTAGTAATAAAGTATTACTGCAAATATCAGATATCATTCTGAATTGTTTATTTCTTGGTTTTTATAAATAATAAATTTAACTTTATACATTTTTGTATATTTTACTACATTTTTTCACTATTCACCATTACTTGTCCTCAGCTATTATTTCCGAAGTTATGCATATAGATTAAGAATCACCCTGTATATTTACTAGCTCCCAAATTTCGATAGGTTTTAAGTATGGGAACCCATGATTTGAAAGCAATCCATGTTACCCTTGATATTCAGAATAATAATATTAATAATTTTAAAAGGATTTCGTTTTATTTTCAATTTTACGTTCTCTTGGTAATTAATTAGAGTTAATATCTATACAGGATCCTCTGTTCAATATGGAGCATAAATAGCTATTGATTTGGATGCAATTGCTGTCGTTGCTCATTTAGAGGAGCTTTTAACTAGCGTTGTTCAGCGTATGCGGCTGATAAACCAATTAGAATATACACAAATTAACCGTCTGCCAACTGCAAGTTGACAGTGATTTGTACGACCTAGTTAAAACAGATTACATAATGCATGTCGAAATGGAGGTACCAGGACAAACTGCATCGTAAATATAATTATTGAAAGGTAAATAAAGTATTTGTTCTTTAATTACCCGATTCACCATATGTAAGTATACGAATAGCTGGTCTGTATACGCAAACATAAATGTCAATGTTTTCTCCTCTTCTGTCATGAAATTAAGAAGCTGGTGTAAATATTGTATATGAAGTCATTACCAAATCCATATAGAAAATTTCGCCAAAAAGCAAAGTTTTAACTTTTCAATTTGAATGTGATTTGTAAAAAACATTATGTGTACATTTAATTACAGTTATTAAGTGTTTGGGGGATTGCAGATCATCTCAATGTTTCATAAGCCATCAATTCGCTTCGTAGGAAAGGATGTACAAAATTTTCTAGATACGAGACAACTTCAAAATCTTACTTTATCAAAAACATATTTAATTGTCCCATCTGAAAGTTAAAACTTTTATAAAATGCTACGTTTTTTATTGTGATTATGATTATATGATTATTCTGTATATATATATATATATATATATATATATATATATATATATATCCCAAGAAATAATTAAATTAATCTCATTTACCTTTATACTATCTGATACTGTTTTTGGGCGCCAGTCTCTTGGACAATTTAGTTTGTTTTCAGTGAACATATTTTATTTTTATTACAAGATATTTACTATTTTTTTATACTTATATATACTGTTGTTTTATTTTGTTTTTTGGTTATTTTATTATTTGTTTGTTAATTATTATGTAGAGTAGTATTCTGAAACTGTCATTTACTTACCAGGATAGCTATGTTCTGGTCACCTGTGTGTTCACTTATATTAGATAGAAATTTAAAATTTTAATTTAAGCGAAAGTTCCATATTCGACGGAAGGCAGTTTGAAGCTATTTTTTTTAAATTTTATTCAATGAATTCAATGACTGATATTTAAAATTAATATTAATCCAAAAACTGTTGGCATGAGACAGTTACTTCCAGTGTAATTTCTAAATAGGTATTTTTATATTTCTTTTAAAAATTATGCTCTATTATTAATTAGAAATTTTGCTTTAGAAATATTTAAGAAATGGAATTTTATCAGTCAGTTTTTTCAATTATTATTTTATGAATGAACAATCAATTAATTTTCTTAAATCTATCCTAACCCTGCAGTAACTATCTTATTTCTACACACATGCACAATTCTTACACTAAATACAATGGTTTCCTTTACCTTGGTACAAAAATTTCTTTTAAATCCAATCAGTCCTTTCTTGATCCTTGCTCCCGCTCTTTTTCCCGCTCTTCCTGCCTGCCCTTATACTGTTCCTTGTTCCAGTTCTTTTCTTCCCTTGCTATTCCTATCTTCTTCAAACCTGCTTTGTCAGCTGCTTATCTCATACCTTGTTTTGTTTGTTGCTTGGCTTTTGACTGAAATCTTTTCCGTAGTTTTCTTTATTTCTTTTTAAATTTTGGTTTTGGTAAAAATTTTCTTGATTTTTAATTTTTGTATGATATACTTCTTATTCAATAGCAGACTCGACTTCTTTTTTGATAGTGACACTATTTCATTTTGATATCCTACTTTTAGATAACTTTCACTAATTTTTAACTGGTTTATACTCTATTTTACTTAATTCTTCATCTGGGAGCAAAATTTTAACGTGGTTTCTCCTTTTTCACCAACTATCAACAACTTCGTTTATTTTTTCATCACTAAGATACCACAATTTTGCACTGCACTCTTAAATCTAATTATTTACAATTAATACATACAATATAGATTCCAACCAATGACATTCAAGCTATGATTTGATATAATTTAATTAAAACCTTTTATCTACCCTTATATATTTCTACAAACAAATATTCTCTTTTAAATTTCCGTTATTGAATTTACACTCTAATATAATTTCGAATTCAGAAGATTTGATTTCTAGTTCATTCAATTCAATTCACACAACTGTCACCTGAATGCAAATGACTTTAATCTGACATATCATCAAAGTATGCTGTCACTTGATACAATTAACAAATTGACTTATCCTTTCAAATACAAAATTGTTTATCTATTTTAATTTATTACAATATACAGCAAATAATTATTATATTTTTTTATTATTGATTAGTAATCAAAATTTAACCAAATTCTTAAACATTTTATTTCAATATTACGTAAAATTTTATATTTTAATATTATATTGGCATTAGCATCTTAACTCAAAATAAGGTTCTTGGGCGATTATACAGGGTGTTTCTAAACTATGGTGTCAAATGAATATGACAGATAGAAAATGTCATTTTCAGCAAAAAGTTTCATGTAAACATAGGTCCGAAAATACATAATAAAAAAGTTACAGGGTGATAAAGGTACAGTTTGAGAAACAATTTTTCGCAATAACTTCTACAAAAGTTAGGCAATTTAAATGAATCTTGGTGCAGTTTCTTAGACACTAAAATGCAACAATTTCGTGCAAAAACAATTTATTCCCATCGCCCAGGAGCGGAGAGCCGGGGTAGCACATAGTATTTTATTATGAAAAAAAATTGTCCTTTGCATTTTCGGAAAATTGATCAAATTTTCTGAAAAATAAACTAATATGCCACAAAAAAGATACTCTTGTTCAATGTCGCCAACATGAACCGTTCTCTTTAAAATTTGCAAAATTTATGCAATGGAAGTTCGTCATCATAGTAGCCATGAAATTTAAAATAACCTTTCAGTTTTTCTGTCAAAAGTTAATTGTAAGTTTTGATAGCATAAAATTTAGTTGGAATTACTTATTAAAAGTTGTTATGGCAGAACAATACACCTTTGGAGAACTTGCAGATATGCATTTAATTTACGGTACTTTTAAAAAAGTCATTATGGCACTGGCCGTCCCAGAACGATCCGAACTCCAGGGGCTGAAGAGCGTGTTCTCCAACGTTTTGAAAAAAATGATATTTTAAGCACCAGAAGAATTGCTTTCGCCGAAAATATGCCACATTCCTCGGTATGGAGAATTGCTAGGGAACAACAACTGCATCCATATCATATGACTAAAGTACAAGAATTGCTTGCTGGAGATTTGCCAAAACGACTACAATTTTGCAACTGAATGTCAGAAAAGGTTCGTGTTGATGCGATGTTCGCCAAACGTATTCTGTTTACTGATGAGTGTTGTTTCATGAAAAATGGCATTTTCAATTTAAGAAATAGTCATCACTGGAATGATGAAAATCCAAATGCAACAGTTGTGCGACATTCACAATACAAAATTAAAATTAATTTATGGGCGGGAATAATTGACAATAAACTTTTGGGTCCAATTGAACTTCCTCTAAATGTGAATGGGAAAAATTACTTACATTTTTTGAACAACGACTTTGTTGAAGTTTTGGAAGACCTTGATTTGGAAACCAGAAGAAATATGTGGCTAATGCAAGACGGGGCCCCTCCTCACTACTCTCGACAAGTAAGGCGACATTTAAATAATTTTTTTGCAAATAGATGAATTGGTCGTGGATGGGATGCTCCTCAGCCATGACCACCAAGAAGCCCAGATCTAACTCCTTTAGATTTTTTTGTTTGGGGAGACGCAAAATCAAAGGTGTATGAAATTCCAATAGAAGACGAGGGTCATTTAAGGCAAAGAATAACGGACACTTTCAATGAAATAAAGACGATTGAAGAAGTTTTGAATAAGCTTCCCTTTCATTTCTTAAAAAGAGTTAGAGCATGTATTAGAGCTAACGGTGATCACATTCAACATATGCTTAAATAACTTTTTTTTTGTAGTAAGTAGTTTTGTTATGTTGTAATTTAAAAATAAATGTTATTTGTTATAACAAATTTACGAACCAAATCCATACCCAGTTACCACATAAAGCATAGCCTTCTTGATTACAGCATTCTTGTTGTCGGGTGCACGATAATAAATTTTGCAAATTTTAAAGAGAATGGTTCATGTTGGTGACATTGAACAAGAGTACCTATTTTGTGACATATTAGTTTATTTTTTATAAAATTTGATCAATTTTCCGAAAATGCAAAGGACAATTTTTTTTTTTCTCCGCTCCTGGGCGATGGGAATAAATTGTTTTTGCACGAAATTGTTGCATTTTAGTGTCTGAAACTGCCCCAAGATTCATTTAAATTGCCTAACTTTTGTAGAAGTTATTGCGAAAAATTGTTTCTCAAACTGTACCTTTATCACCCTGTAACTTTTTTATTATGCATTTTTGGACCTACGTTTGCATGAAACTTTTTGCTCAAAATGACATTTTCTATCTGTCATATTCATTTGGCGCCATAGTTTAGAAACACCCTGTATAAATAATAGAAAATATGGATTACAGTAAGACGATTCAACTAACGCCTTAAACCGCTCAGCCACTAACCGACTAATGTAATGTATGTAATAACCCCTGGCTTATCCTTGGGCCTAACATTAGGCATGTGTAATTTTAACATAACATTCCATTTATCTGTCACCTTTTAAAAATGGTTTATGTAGATTTTAATATATCACCTCTGTTATATAATTTGGTAAATGATAATGGCAAAATGCACTATGTTTCACTTAACGCTTTCCACCTTAATTACTGGCAATTTCAACTAGTTTAGCTAATAGCAGATTTATCCTCTACAATAATAAGTCTCTTGGGAATGCACCGTGGGGAAATTTGCCAAGATTTATTAAGTCATCTCTGCTAAATGGGAACCGTTCAATTTACATATTGAAAGTGAACAAAATAAACGTTACACCTTAACGATTTAGTAATTTATCATATACAGGGTGGTTCATTTTTCTTAATAGTAACAGAAGTAGAATAAATTCACAAACGTATTAATATGTAACCTTACTATTTTATATACATAAAATTTAAAAAATACAATAATTTAAATAAAAAATCTATTTGTTCTTGACGTAAAACAAAATTCACTAAACAAAATACATAAATATAATACAAATCCTGCATAAATACCTCCAAGTAAAGTTCGTTTTCTTGCACGCAAAGGTCAATTCTTAATTTAAATCTTTAAAACAATTATATAACAAATAAATACTAAATTGCACTGAAATTAAATAACTAATTAGTTAGGACACGGGAATTCATATCTTTTACATTGCGCTAAAATGTGCTAAGGCTGGTGGCTCTTCTGATATCATTAGGAATATTGTTGAAAATAGTTACTGAATTAAAGGATAAGCTATGCTGAAACATAACTGAATTATGACAAGTAGTAACCGGTAATCCGAATCGTCACAGTTCTTAACAATAGCTAAAATATGTAGGGACATTTAATGTTATTATAGCGGTAGCCATATGTATGGGTATCGTTGATTAAATTAGCTAGAATCCCTGAAAGTCCCTAAAATATGATCGAATTTTCTTAAGTTATAGGTAAGCATTTTGTACTTTCTGGATACCATTTTTTTCCATTTGTAGCAAAACGGGCCAAAAAAACAACGCAATATGATAATATAGATAAGACTAAACTGTCAGTTAATCTCAATTTAATAAGTCGAGAAAGGATGTCTTTATAATAGTATAAACACAGCATAGGTAGACCAGCAATTTCACTCCATTGTCGGCACTTCGAACTGCTTTCAGTTTCTGCGGTGACCAGGACCAGAATAAGAAATTTTTATTTGCGCGTGAAAGTGTAGTTATTCCACATGAAAGTTTACGTTATATCTATCCACATTATGTAATAATTCATTATACAGTTATAAATGGGTAATTCAACATGTACTATACATCATTTACTGCTACTAACATGAAAACTTGATTTACTTCTTTGGACTCTTTAAAAAAAAAGAGTTTAAAATATATATTATTGCACTACAAAACATTTTTATTTATTTACTTACTTTTTTGTTATTAGTGATAATTACATTTTTTTGGGATTTTTTTAAATTTAAAATTTGACGTTTGAAGTTTAGTGGACAAATAATTTATTATGATTTTTTTTCGTCTTAAAGGATCTACGTAAACCAGAAGACAAGTATTTTTCAGAGCAGAGAAATTATGTTTACTTAACTTTGAAAATTGTTAAATTGGAGATAAAAGTGCAGCAAAATGTAAATTTGGAAAAAAATTATTTTTTATTATTTTGTTTTGAGACTTACTCTCATTATAGTGACTACAAGAAATATGATCATCTACATAATTTGAAGATGAGCCGTCTTGTGCAGGAAACGTTGGAACGGCCTCTGCGTAATCTATTGCGCGAATCGTTAGAAAACATATTATTTTAAAAATGTATTTGACATAGTTTGTACGAACTATTACTAATCCTGAGCAGCTTTTCTAATAAATCTTCTCTATTAGAAGCCTCTGCACAGAACTTTGCTCTAAAATAAAAATTTGTATTTGTGAATAATATAAATATGTATATTTTAAACCTCACTTTCATGAGAAGTATTTATATTCCAATGTTATACTTAAGAAATAAGTTAATAGGTAAGGCAATAGCAGTAAAATATCATTTATGGTTTGTACAGTATATTATAGATTACTTATTTATGTCTTTAGTAAATTTAATAAAACTTAAATTACTATTTATAGATGATATATTTAAACATCTAACTGCTACACAGCGACTCGTTCCTCGATCAGACTCAAAATATTGCTTTAATACGGCTCTGTATAACCGATGTTCGCACTCCCAGAGTTGGATGTAAACTGAGGTCTCTGCAGCTTGAAATGGATGCGCGAGCTGCTATGCGCGACTTATTATTTCGGCCCGAGTGTTTTTACTGGTCTCCTTATACTGTGGTATAAAGGCTTCAACTGCTGAAAACATTTTTGTACTAAATTAGTTACATATGATCTGAATCTAAGATTCACATCAATTTATTATTGATTTTTCCACCCATTTCCTTACAGACATAATAACTGAATTATTAATTTTAATCTAGAAAACAGGAAAACATTAAATTAACTATCGCTGATTACTAAACATAAACAATTAAGTTTTCTCTTCTTTCTTTCATTGAGAATTAAATCGTGCGAGATAGAAAATTTGCTAATTATCTAAATCAGAACTAATATTATGGTTGACATCATCGAAGTTAAGACAAATACAATATCCGAAAACAATTTTTTTTAGCCCCAACCTTAATCCAGATATGTTCCAACGGGTTACTATGATCAAATTATAAAACAGAAAATTTAAAATAATTTATTAAAAAACGTAAAATATTTGCTGATTTTTGTTTTATATCAATATCAATTAGATATTTTATTTAAATTATTGCACTTTTTTAATTGTATGTTATTCTTTAAATACAATAGTAGTGTTGCATATTGACGTAATCGTAATTTTATCGTACATCTGTTACTGTCAAGATCCAATATGACGTCTATAGGAAAAGAAAACAATTAAATGTTGCATAACCGAAACTAATGACCGTAGAAATTTTTCTTCGACGAAAATCGATATGTTGTACATTCTTGTCCTTCTGTAGTTCTGTTTGTTGAGAAATAACGTTGCTGCATGGATTTTCCAATGTCGCTATTTTCAGTTTTCTTAAATATACGAACGGCAATAGATAACTTGGTTCTGTTTGATTTTCTTAACGTATTTTTCGCCTCGATCTTAAGGTCGTCGTATTTCTCGTCATAAAATGATCAAATTTGTGATGTTTAAACGGGAATTTGAACTGCCAACTTTTTAGCTTTGCCGATTGTGCCGACCTATCTGATGTCGGCGCTGGTTACTACTGTTGTGTATTTATTATAAAATTCTCATGGTTTCATATTGATTCCACCAGATGTTTATAAAAATGCAAATTTAATTATTGTTTGTTTCTATTACTATTTAGCAGTTCTGCAGCTCTACAGCAAATACGGTAGGTCAAGTCTCGGATGGCCTGATTGTTACCACTGAACAGGTATGCCTCGGACTGTTTTTTTGTTGACAGCACGAGGTTTTTTTATTATTATCTGTATTTAAATACAAAAAAGATTTTAGCCTCTCTTAATAATTTAACCTAGTGAGGATTAGATTTTATGTCACTATGTATGTAATGAAATGTGAATGGTTTATTTTAATCCGTTGGAGTTTTGTAATTTCAGTATGAAATATTTTATATATTGAATCTTAATAAGTTCATTGCATACCTATAAAAAATAATGTATATCATTAATTACATATTACAGTAAGTAGGCACTATAAAAAAATATTTAAATTTGGCATCGTCGCGTCTGGATGACACCGAGTTGAACTGCCGCCAGCGGTCAGTGACAATCTGAAAAGGGAGTTTGAATATTGGTTTGAACATATTTTTCTCGACGTATATATGCATTTAATTTTTTTTTTCAATCGCGTATTCGTATTATACTAATTTTTCCCTATTTTTTCTTAAAATTAATAACATTATGACTGAATAACCCTGTATACCCAACAAACAATTAAAGTTAAAATTACGTTAACTTGACCTCTGAATTGGTCAAAAACTTTTCATGACCAATTCCGTATAAGGAAAATTTACCTATATTTGTTGGCCTTTTTCCTTATGTGGGGAAAAAAACTAAAGTAATATGGAAGTTAATAATTGGTCGGCAAGAATTTTATTGCAATAAAATAATTGGACCTAAAAGAATACGGACCAATTTTATGTTAAAATTTCAAAATATAAAACACATTATTACCAAAATATACCCTAACTACGCCCGTTATATGACATACTTTTGCCTGAGAGCATTATATGTTTAATTTTATACATTCTAATAGTGAACAGGGATAGGAAGAAAAAGAAAGGCTATAAGTCAGGCTACTAAACTATAAGTACAGTAGGAGTTAGTATGTTTATAGATATTTAGATTTTAATATAATAAAGTCTGTATTTTTGGTTTCTACTCATCAAATTGTGCAACCCAGGAAATTTTTTCGTATAATGTCATGACCAACCTTTCATAAATAACGCGCCTTATAAATATACATTTTTGCTATTGCTTTTTAATAATATTACTATACTGAAAAATAACCTAAAATAAAAACTGAATGTACTTTGTGATAAAATGTGTTTAATAATCTTTCGTCATAAATGTATTAACTAATATTATCTGTATTAACATAATTTTAATGAGTAATCAATTAGAAATAATGAGCAAAGCATTTAGTGTTTATTACAACATGGCTCAAATAAAATCAAGTTTGAAGTCAATTTGTCTGTAAGTTTTAACCTATAGGGCAGATTTCCTATGCCAATGTTGACGTCACAGGAAAATATTAACTTTGTGGTTGAGATTTCCTCCAAATTAAGATATTTTATGGTAATTTATTACCATTTAAATTATTACTAGGTACCTACATATAAAATTCTACTCGTCGATTTATTTGTGATTGAAAATTCAAATTAAAGCCAATAATATTATGTATGCGTAATAACAAAAACAAAATAAATATTTTCGAACGGAATTCAATTCGAATTTCAATTCACGTGCACTACTGAATTCATCTGACACGATAACAGTCATAAGAATACTTATATATGAAGTGTTTATCGATATATTATCATTAGATTGATTTACATAATATGCAGTGTTGGCTTAAATCCGTTTTTTACAACTCTGTAATATTGTGTAGGGCTTGGGTTTCACTGCATATCGCCAAAACACAAAACAATTTCTACGCGCTATTACATGAAGATCTGTCGGAATACATATAACAAGAAGCTTGTTTCCTAAAAAACCTTTATAAGATACACTTACATCGAAGTATTATTAACAAGTAAATTTATACCATAATACAAACAATATTTCTATTAGATTAATTGAAATGGTTAAATATTCTCTAGAAATTATCAACAAAGTTGAAAATATGTTGATATTGTAATAAAAATAGAACTTAACCAATTGAAGGATTTAATAGGGTAAAATAATTAGTTATTACTTTATTTTTAACTACTAGTTGAAGACAAAATAAGTTTTGCAATTTCGTAATAAATATGTAAAGACAGATTTCAAGGCGAAATTAAGTAAATTATAACTTCGTCTTACACGTTATTGGAATGTTAGCATTTGAAAACATAGAATAGGTAAACAATATGTAATTTCGAACTGTATAAATTGACATATATACATTTTACTTAGAAGTCATTATATTACTCTTAATTAACAAATTTTTGACTAAAATTTTGGTATTATAAGATTTTGTAACATTGAAGACTATTTTTTATGGAGGAAAGTAGTAAATCTTGATCAATTTCGAATTATTTTTCTTGTGTAGTAGTCTATTAGGCTTAAATGTTAGTTGGGTATTCGTACCTTGAATAAGGTGCTAAGGTGCTAAGGTCTATATTATTCAGTTCTTAACATTATTTGAATTTATAGGAAACAGGATTTCATAAATGCGGCCAAATGGTCATCAAAAGGTGCAATTTTTTTCTAATTTAAGCAACCCTGTATATTTTATGGTTTCCGAAATGCTAATGGCACGAAAAACCCATGGAAAACTGACTGTCATGTCTCTTTCAATGCAATAAGCTATCTCGTGTACAGATAAAATCAATACGATAATTGAGTTTAAGGAAGTGAAGTGTCATATTCTGAAATGCTAGAGAATTATTTATTTAAAAAGGCGCAAATTTCGATTGTGGCTGTCAGAGCGAAACTTTTTATTAGGTCAATGTACTTTGAAGACAGATATTTTCATCAGTTTCATAAAAAGTTTGAGAGGGCAATGTCAAGCGAAACTTTTTCGTATAAATTATTACCATCAAGCAAAACCTTAATATCGAATAATATTTTACTTTTGCGTTGGAACATATGTCATTTTAACAATTTTTGCGGTGAAGCTAGGCGTTGGTGGTAGCTCTAATAAATTCTGAGGAACAAAAAGTGTTGTATCTCAACTGTGTTTGTCGGAAAAACTTTTATTTTGGGCTCGCTGGATTGTGGCGTGCTTTAAGTGAATAAATCGAGGTACATTGTTGCACCGACGTGGGTAGATATGATTATAAAGGGCTTTGGAAATAGACTGCCGAGTTTTTCCGTCACCTACACATGATACGTTGAAATTTTCCTAGTTATAAGCAGTGAAATTACTAATTTAAGTACCTATTAAAATAAACTTATTTGGTCAAATAATAAATTCGTATATATGTATAGGGTGGAACCTTAAATCAGAGATCAGTTTATAAATGATAATCGTACTGTTTTCCAGAACATTAATCTGAACTTATTATCTTTTTAATCAAATAAATAGTTAAGTACAAACGAAACGTAAGGAAGGTTGGGGGTTCTTGTCACATTTCTTTATGAATTACATTGCATTCCATTCCATTTTACCTTTTTGTTTGATATCATTTTATCGGAAATGTGTTATTGTTGAAACCATTTTCAGTTGTATTAAATCTCATCTTCAGTTTACAATTAAAGTGTAACTTTTACATTTATCAATTTTTCATTATGATTTTTTCGTTAGCTGAATGAATGTGCTAGAGAAACTGCTCGAATTTTCAATAAGTTACATCCTGATCACTAAACAAGTTATACGTACATACGTGAGCCAGATTGTTAAGACATTTCGAGAAACTGGGTCCGTAGCAAATCTTAAGAAAAACAATCGTCGTAGCGAATTAATGAAAGTAGGAATTTTGGACGAACGTTCATCGTATTTTGCAAAAACATAAATGGCATCCGTACAAAATACATCTTGCGCATTGTGTGAACAAGGATGGTCCCGATCAAAGAATATAATTTTGTGATATGTCTAACAAAATTACAGAAAATCAAAGTTTCCTTAACAATATCTGCTTCAGTAATGAGTGTACGTTTCTCAATGGTACATACGGCAAATAGACACAATATTCCTTATTGGTCATTGTGTTAGGGCACACTCTGGGCAGGATACTGAGTAATCACATAGTTGATCCATTTTTCTTAGACTTTGACTGGATCCAGTTATTTACGTTTGTTTTATGATCATATTGAACCTTCTGGAGAATGATGATCAGCTGGATGAATATCTTATGACGTTACAACAAGACCGAGCTCCACTTCATTTTCAGCGACAAGTTCGGGCTTATTTGGATCAGAATTCTCAAGGACGATGGATAGATAGGCGTATCGCTATAGAATGGCCAGCTCGGTCCCCCGAATTGAGTCCAAATGACTTTTTTAATTTTTTTTTTACGGATTCAGAGTCAGTATCAAGTCGATGTCCCCCTCAAATTAAAAATCCACGTGTTTTTAAAATTTTTTCAACCTTCATACCCATTAAACAAAATATTCAGGTGGAAACTTTTATATGAGACATCTTGTATATTTTTCATTTAAGAATAAGAATTACTGGAAATCAAGAAAACTACTATACTTAAAATGAATTAAGAAATTGTTTGATTCAGATAATATGAATTACTTGAGTCAACAATTGTTATTATTAGAATAAAGTTATGTTTTCTTTGTTTGAAGTTTTAAGTGACCTGAAACAATTACTAAATAATAATATTGTATTCAGACAAAATAAAAACACAGTACATAATTAGTATTTCAGTATTCTTGAATCCTTTCTAGAGTAGTTACTACTCTACCCACCTTATATAAATACTACTCACTCAGTAATATTCAATTATTAGTCGATATCGTGGAATGTGGCTACAGTGCGAGAAGTATAGTGACTACAAATCAGTTGGTATCTGAACTTCAAAGTGTCTGTTAAGGGAGAAGTAAATTTTTTACGTACCACTATTACCTTAATTTTTCTTTAGTTGTTGAAATGTTTAGCATACGTATCATTATTGTTAAAGAAATCTTTTTGCCAGAGAAACCAAATACATTTATAAAAGTATATTGTTTTCTTAATCTTTTTTGTGAAAAGAATATGTTCGATAAACTGAGTACTTAGAAAATTAAAAACCGCAAATTTCTGACATTTTTGACAAAATTTATTAAATCAAAAATAAGTAACAAAGCAAGTTCTCTACTTGACTAATTGTCGGTATGACCTCCACCACGATCCAATAGGATATTGATACGTCTGTGCATTGAGATAATCAAGCGGTTAACGATCTCTTGCGGAATACTGTTCCATTCCTCTTTTACCGCCACGACTAACTCATCTGGAGTGGAGTGGAGGAATATGATTATGAATGGCTCTAGCAACGAAATTCCACATGTTTTCAATAGCATTTATGTCAGGAAAGTTGGCTGGCCAATCTAATCTATTGATACGTCCTGCTTCGAGTGTCTCTTCAACCCTTGTTGCGGCATGTAGTCGAGCGTTGTCGTCCATAAATATACATTCATTACGTAGAGGGTAAATAATGTGTGAGTTTTATTTATGAAATTAATGATCGGATTAATTGCATAAAATGTTATTATTATGTTATCGTTCAAAGAATATGTTATAACTAAGTAGCAAGGTTAAAATATCATTATTTATAAGAACTACAAAAAGCTGACTGCATGTCAGGTTTCGTCTGTAAATAAAACGTACAGCACGATGCCTTGGAAGTAGAGCGGACACCCGTAATGGTCTTCTAGCACGTAAATTTGCGTTGTGAAATCATCTTCGAATAGTAGGTGTCACTATAACACGGTGAAACGTACCTTAAAAGTGGACCTCGAGACCTGAAGCTGAAGATGTTCGCTGTCTACGGGTATATTGCAGCAAATACCGATCCTTCCTTTCATTAGATACTCGAGGACGTCCACTACGTGGTCTGTTTCCACTGTATCAAATTCTTCATATTTGCGTACTGTTCGTACAACAGATGATCTAGGAATTCCCAACATGTTCGATATATGATGGTTAGAATGTCCTGCATCATGTAAAACAGTCATTTTTGCTCGGGTAATCGCAGAAATTTCACGTTCTGGAATTAGAATGTACAAAAATTCATGGAACACTTGGCTGAATACACTTCCAAACTGACCAGATTTGTAAAAACATTGGTAATAAAGTAAAGGTTCATGGTCTGCATTTTTTTTGTCTTTTTTGTTCCCTAAGTACATGTACTTTTTTACCACATTAAGAAAAACCACTTGGTTTAATCGAATCATTTTATATATAGGGGGTCCAAGATTTTTGACGTTGTGTGTATATAGGAAAAACCTAATTAAGTTAGTGTTAAGAGGATACACTAATATGATATTTTCGGTTATAAAAACCTTGCAATACTTGTAAACTACATACGACTTATTTTAACCGCAACCATTATGAGCCAAAAACAAATCCTAAGATGTACATTAATACCTCATAGTTAATATGTCTAAGAAGAGATAATAGTCTATGGCCCTTTTTGAAATAGTTCAACGGGAACTGAAAAAAACCTTGGGGAGATTTTAGCTCTTGATTACTTTTTTAAATTCAGAGTAACTTTTTACAAAGAATTACTTGTTTATATTTCGCACATACAAAGGTTTTATTTATCTCTTCGCAAAAACATGTATTTTAAAGTTGTTCGTTAACATGGAAATCACAAAATTATTCGAATAATGAAATTATTTCACATTATGAGAGACACAAGAGTCACTAATGAGTGCTGTGGAAGCAATTACCCTTACTTGTAAAAAAACGTGGAGCATTAATTACTCTTCTAATTTTCAATTAAAAGGCTATTAATTAAGCAAATTTATAAGCTCAATAAGAGCGCTCATTTTAGATAACTAATATATAGTCACTTTATGCAAGTGGGGTTTAAAATATTTTTAAGTAATAGGGTATGTTCAAAAATGTTGATTTTTAGTTTTAAAATTCTATAAAGGAACCTACTAGTAGTAAACAGTTTTTTTTTACTTATTGTTGCAATTTCGCCTTATTATAGAACCTAACTTTTGTAATTTTTCACCCTAGCAAAAATTTCTATTGAGGCTCCTAGGTTTTCATGCTAGGACTATAAGAGCTATATTTCTCTTTATTTCAAACAGGTAACTTTATAGTAACTGTTAAATTATTATTTTTGCTATTACTGTGATGTAATAATCTACTATGCATGTAATAACTGTGTGTACATATTATTTCACATATAGTGGTTTTCCGGGTTGTTATGCCATGACCTCGGTAAGTGGTGGATTATTTGACCTACCTTGTCGTTTTCGGTATTTTTGGGCCCATCCATATACAGGGTGTCCGGAATATGAGTGCCGTAATTTTAAGGGTTTATATATCTGACTAAAATCAATAAAAGCTCTTATGAAAAAAATGTGTAAGACGAATAGTTTGTCTATAAATACATTTCAAAAATAAAAATACTATTTTACAAATTGCAATTAAGATTAAGTAAAAGGAATTTGTTCATAACTTGATTTTTGAATCAGTTTTAATGAAGTAAACAATTGACGTTTCCGAGAAACTCGTTAAAACTGTAACGTACTATAACGTTCGACAATATTGCAGTTTCAGGCTGTTGCTGATAATTTAAAAGTAGTATTAGTCATAGTGGTGCGTACAGCTAGTGTGAAAAATTCTGAGACACAATAATTTTTCATATTCAGATAATGAGAGGTGACTTATTTGTTGGCAATTAAATTCCAATGGACGTGCTGGGCAACGAGAATATTTGGGAGGATTTCGAAATAGATTACAAACTGATAATCTACAATTTAAATAATCTGTTTAGAATTTACAGAAAAAATTGTTCACATTGCGGATTACCCTCAAACTAATTCCAGACGACTATCTGGAGCTGCAAGAATCAGTATGACTTCCATTTCGAAACATTGCATGTTGAATTGTTGAATAATATACTATCTGTAACATTTTTATACCAGTGCAAATTTTATTTTTTGTTGATCTACCTTCAACATATCCAATTTGCAAGGGAATTTTGCCGCCTACTAAGTTAAAATATTCGTACAAAAATCTCAAATGTTCGCGCATTCTCCAAAGGTGATCGTCGAACCAAACATTTTTCTTGCGATTTGAGGAAGTTAACCATCGAGTTGTTTCAGGAAAGACTAGATTTATCTTACTTGATATGATTTAGATGAAATTCAAAAAAAGTTGCTTCATAGGTGTATTGGTATAAAATAGATAATCCCAATTAATGTCACGTATATGTTAGTTTAAGTTAACTAGTCCTTTTTCATGAATTGGTCGATAGGTTATTCGCTTTGGAGTGATGTTTAAATCAGTGACCGCCTCAGTAAACCAGAATGATCAGACAACGACGTATCAATTGCAAACGTGTATGTTTTCTTCTATATTCGTAAATATGTTGCCCAGACCGTTGTTAATTCGTGTGGCACCGAAAAATATAGGTGTCATACCATACGGCTTAAGCATATTTATTAGTAGCGTAGTATGTTCATCGCGAGTTTTTAGAAATTGTACATTAAAATCGCCCAAAACGAACAACATTCCACCCCCTCTGCAAAAAGCATCCATGGCTAATGTAAGTCTGTTCAGAAATAAATCAAAGTCTCCCTTAGGAGATCTGTAGACGATCTAACTAACTCGCAATGGATCTCAACTGAGAGACCGCTTATCTCCACTAATTCTTTACAGTTTGTAAAAATTTTATTTGCATAAATGACTACATTGCCGTGATTCGAGATCGCTCTACAATATTTTGGTACAAGATTATAATTGCATATACTTACAGAATCCGACCGACATACCAGTGTACGCAAAATAATAAAAAATCATAATTAATTTCACTTAATACGATTTCTAACTCTTCCGTTTTATTATCAATACTCTGCACATTCAGATGCAATAATTTAAGGTTAGAACTTTTCTCATAATTTTTAAAAATCATTACTATAGTAAATTTTAATGGGTGTTAAATGTTGTCCTGTTATGGTGATTAGTTAATGTTGAGTTTGTACTGTAATGTCCTTGAGGGACACCCTATCTGTTTTATATTTATAGTAAAGGATGGTTACTGCTAAGGAGCGGTGCAAATTGGACAAAGGAACAACTATATAAAAGTAAGTTTGATAATAATGGTAAAAAAATAAAAATGACTTGTACTTTGTATTTTTGATTGTTACTAAATGTTTTTTTTTTCAGTTTGTTTTAGTATTGCTCTAGAAGATGAAAAAATAAAAGTTTCAAAACGTTAGCTTGAAAGCTGTTTTATTGTTCTTGACCTAAAAACCCACTAGAGAAACCAACTCCTTGCAAACTTTAAGGGTAGATTTTTTATTAAAACTTGGGGGTATATTATGTTGACTACTGTCTATTTTTCTAAAAAAGCACTACTAAATCATCAAGGTTGATGGGGTTCTTTAAGGATCTTCTGAATTTAAATCTTTCGAAAACAACGTTTTTGGCCAAAATTTTTGATCATACACCATATCCATCAAGTCAAATTTGATTCCAATTTGAAAGCATTTACTATTTGGACGTGACTCTAAGCTCTCGTAGGAATGTGTTTAACTGAGAGGTCCTCGCCGTTGGTAATTTGTGCTTTATTCTTTATGTAGTTTCTCACTATCGCTTCATCAACTGTATCCGGTACTCGGGAGATGAACAGCCGGGTATTATTTTCTCTTAGTCCATGAAGTTGCTTGAGATAATCATTTTCTAGTTTCTGAGATATTATTATTGGTTGGGATGGTGTACTTACATCTGCTGTGATGTTTAACATACTCAAGTTTAGTAGTTGGTCAGGAACTCCACAGACAATACAGTACTATGGTTTCCCATTATCATCATTTTTTTAGCCAATTCTTGTACTTGTTCTAATGTTCAGTTAGCACAATCTCTGTGACACTGGTTGTTGCATTTTGCACACTGAACTTTATAAGAATTTATTTTAATTAATTTACAACACTTTAGGCACAGCAATATGTTCGGCATGCTAGCTAGCCGGTACATATTCAATTTGGTAATAGTGGTGGTTACTCTCGGTCGGTTACGGTTCTGTTCGAAGCTCACATGTAACTGTCGATATGTTTATAGTATAATATAATAAATATTACACAATTCACCGAGTTTCGTTTTCATGGGTTGCTATAACGTTAAATGAAATTTACGCGGCTGGTGCGCTACAGTGTCAATTTCTTTGAATATCTCAGAAACAAGCCCAACCTTCGAAAAAAAAAACAGGAGACGAAAAATTTTCGAAATTTATCAGGTCAAAGTGGTGTGTAGATGTTTTATTGAAATTATTTTTTTTTGTAGTTTTGAAGTAAAGTAAGAGGGGGGTAGCATACAAAATACACTTCTAAGAGGGGTAGGTAGTTCAAACTTAAGAAGCTTGTGTAAGATCATAAGGAGTGTTTGTGTTCCGAACCGGATAAGTGGTTCAAAAGTTATGAGGGAAAAACGAGGAAAAAATTCCTTCTTTAACGCCCTCTATCTCGGAAACGATGCGTTTTAGGAAATAAGTTTATATCACAAATGAACATTATTTTAACCTGTTCCATCGATTCCTGAAGTTATCAAGATTAAACCTGAATCACCCGTATACGTCGATATTTAATATAGGTATACATTATATGTATAACACATTTTAATTACAGTAGTAAAATATGGCAAATGTAAATGTTATTTTGCAGTGTTTAATTAAATTTTTGAAATAAATTATAACATCCGATAGGAACAGTTATTGGAGACAAAAAAACAAATCATAGGCCCCATTTGCTAATTCGTTATTTCAACAAATTACTCTAAATTGTCATTAATTCATGCAATTTAGATTATATTGCGTGTTTGTAATATGTAAAATACTTGCAGCCTATATATCACAAAATCAAATAGAATTTCCGATTGTTTTATTGAAACGTTACTATTACACATATACAGGGTTAACTATGACTAAGTACAAAAAATTTAACCCCGTGCTGAGGGAGGTCTAAAAGACATTAAAAAAATTATTCAGGAATTCTAGCTCAATGTTTAAAAAATAGGGCACAACCCTCTTTTCCTACGGAAAGTCGGCACCTATGATAATCAATCATCGTCCGAGATGGCTAGATTATGTCAACTACCGTGCGGTCGTTTTTTGCAGCGTTGCCAAGTGTAGAAACGTGAAAATAAACATTTTTATTAATAATAATAAGTAGCTACAGTATTTTGTATTCAATCTTTGTTATTCTGTTACACACTGCCAAAACTACATTTTTACTCCTTGCAGATTCATCATAATTATCCACTAATATATCCGACAAATAGTTTATTTAATTACTATAAAATGGTTAAAATTTGTCACGTAACTTAACGCAAAATAACATAACCTAGAATACTGCATTGCTAGTTGCATACTCTCCAAACCTAAAAGAACATACTAAGCTAGTAATATCTAAGGGTCCAAGAAACATTTTTACAGAACACCGTAAACATCTTGGGATGTTATAGTTTAAAATATTACTAATTATTTTATGCAAACATCGTCAATTACTGTTAATATTGTTGCTATTATTAGTATTAACAGAATTTAATTCCCCAACAACACATGAAGTTAAAAAATTTATCGCCGTAAAGTGCACTTTGCATGAGTGGCCTACAGATGTCGTCAGATATCGTCTGTAGATGTCAAAAAATATTGTATACGGTTACGGTACTCTGATTAGTTTGAAATAATTCTTCAGTACATACTTTTCGCAAATTTTATTTTTAGCGTATTTTTTAGTGTATTTACAAACATGTCGTATTCAAATGCCTAGATGACGGATAAGGTGCTGATTTATGGGAGTGTGACAAGTGCATCTTATTGTGTGGCAGCGTAATACCAAAGTCATTTTCTTAGTACACAAAATATTATGCTGAATACTTTTTTTTGAACCACATTGAACAACTGTTGTAATGCCTTGGCGGTAAACGTGTGGCAGTGTGTTTATGTATTTGTGTACATTTGCGTGTATTTTTTAGTTATCCTTTATGTTTTTTCCTGACGTAAGTAATCGATCTGCTCATGACTGCCGAACTAAGTAGGTACCTCGCTTTAAACAGAAAGAACGGTCAAGGGAAGGAGAAGTCCACAGCAAGTACAAAAATCTTTGCAGGTTTCAATTTATAGGAATAAGAAAACAGAAAATGTTTACAACATTCTTAAAATCTCTCCAAATATCAATCCTGGAAATAAATATTAGTAATTTTTTTTTCTTTCAAAGCGCCGTAAGTAGTAGTAGTTGTGTGCGGGCGGCATCAGCCTGGCAATTAGGCCACACGTGGGCCCTTTTTGCCTACCCTTGCATTTCATTACCTCTCCACTATCCACCCGAATGAGTTTTTAATGTGTAATAATAATTTTAATATCGAAAAGTCAATTGACTAATAATAACGGTAAGTAATTCGTTCTAATTGGTAAAAAGACATCGTAAAATTTAGAATAAAATAAAATAGTTGGCAATTGCATCAAAGAACGTTGGATATGGGAAAAAATAAAAGAAGTTTGTTGATAGACGTAGTAAAAGAGGAAGCCACTAAAAAAAACACATAAAAACAGTGTAAGTTTACTAAAAAGTGTTTAAATAGAAATTATACAGTGTGTAGATTGTGAATGATTGAGTAAAAAGGGAAGCTGCATAAAAATTGATCTCACATAAAAGTTGTGGAAATATACAGTATGCGCCAAAAGTATGGAATAAATTCAATAAAAACAAAACAATTATTTTTTGGGAAAAATCCTCGAACAGGTCGATTTTTAATTTAAAAAATACATATTTTAGCGTAAAATGCGATTTTCAAATGTCATTTGTTTTCGAGTAATGACGTCATCGATTTTTTTTTAAATGGCAACACCATATTTTTTTCCTTGATTCTGAAAGATCGTTTAATTCTCTATCAGACAGTACTAAAATTTTGCCCTCTTACATAGGAAAGTTTTCGAGTAAATGACGATTGAATGTCAGAAAACGTAAATCAATTAAAATAAAGCAAAAACGGTTTCAAGTTTAGTTTTTCGAATTCCATAGTTCTTTTATGGATCACGTAGGTGAAAATATTTGCAAAGTGTCATTGTCACACCGACTTTCTAATAAGTATTGTAAGCGACATAGAAATTATTATTCAATTTAAAGTATTATGGCACATTTAACTGTTACTCAAAGAATTGAAATTTTAATTCTTATCGGATGCGGGAACATGACTAGAACTCAGCAGGAAGTTTGCGATTTATTTAATGAAAAATATCCAGATCGCCCTATCAGCCAATCAACAGTCAGTAAGGTAGAGTCTAAATTTAGAGAAACTGGCAATGTTGTAAATATTCCAAAACCTGGACGTCCAAGCATTAATGCAAATCAGAAACAGAACATTTTGAAAAGTATGGTGGATAATCCTCATAAGTCTTTACGATTGGTTGCATTAAACAATGACACTAGTCAGAGCACAGTGCTACGTGTCTTGAGGAAGGAAAAATATCATCCCTACAAAATTCAACTTGTGCAGGAACTCAATGAAGATGATCCCGATCGCCGCTTACACTTTTGCGAAATTCTAATGGATTTATGTCAAGGAAATAGAAATTTACACCGGCAAACATTTTTTTCAGATGAGGCCACATTTTGTCTGAATGGTACAGTAAACCGTCAAACTTGCAGATAATGGAGTCGGGAAAATCCTCATTGGATGGCAGAGGCACATACCCAACACCCTCAGAAATTAAATGTGTGAGCTGGAATAGTTGACGACAGAATAGTAGGGCCTTTCTTCTTTGAAGTAACCCTTACAGGACAAAGATATTTAGAGTTTTTAGAAAATGACCTTATTCCAGCCCTTGCAGTAATTTTTCCTAACGATAATGACCCTGACATTCCTGACGATACCATATGGCGCCCTGTACGAGATTTTTTGGAAAACTGTTTTCCTGGGAGATGGATCGGCAGACGCGGACCGATAGAATGGCCTGCAAGATCGCCAGATCTTACACCTCTTGACTATTTTTTATGGGGATACTTGAAGTCAAAAGTGTACATTAATAAACCACGTAATTTAGAAAAACTTCAAAATCGCATTCGGGACGAAATACGCAGAGTTACCATAGGATGCAAGATGAATTTCTTCACAGACTTGCGCATTGTCAAGAAGTTGGTGGATGGCAATTCGAACATTTAATTTAAGTATAAAATTTAATCAATTGTATTTTATTTTACATACCTCAGAATTGTTACTTTTTTTATGGATAAAATTTACGTTTTCTAATATTCAATCGTCATTTACTCGAAAACTTTCCTATGTAAGAGGGCAAAATTTTAGTACTGTCTGATAGAGAATTAAACAATCTTTCAGAATCAAGGAAAAAATATCGTGTTGCCATTTAAAAAAAATCGATGACGTCGTTACTCGAAAACAAATGACATTTGAAAATCTCATTTTACGCTAAAATATGTATTTTTTAAATTAAAAATCGACCTATTCGAGGATTTTTCCCAAAAAATAATTGTTTCATTTTAATGAATTTATTCCATACTTTTGGCGCATACTGTATGCAAAATAGAAATTCTGTTATATAAAATAGACGAGAAGTGGGGAACTGAGGCAAGGTAGACGACTTTTATTCAAGTTACAGACGACGGAGAAAAAGCAATCAGAAATATAGACGAAGGAGATGAGAAGAACGATCTAAATAAATGAAAAGAACGTATCACAATCAAAAAGATTACAAGGTAAATCTAAATAATAAACAAGTGTGTTAAAAATTTAAAAGGTCGTATCTTTATTCTAGTATATATGTCCGTTTTATTGTTATAGTAATTTACGTAAGTAGAATAAGATTGCGTAGGGTAGAAATAAGAAAAAGAGTGTAACGATTCGGACGAAAGACTTGTATATTTAAAATATTTAAAATAAAAGTAGAATAGCTATGCCGATTTTGCACCACAATTCAAGATGGCGACTGGAGTAGGATCGATATAGCTTTCAGCCATCTACGTTACAAAATTATAGATCTAAATATGTACTAATCGTTATTAATCGCTTTTCTAAATTCGTTTGGACAGAGTCACTAACGAGCAAATCCGCCCAGGATGTTACAATTGCAATGAATAAGATTTTACAACATTTTAAAAAAATCCCGAAAAATCTGCAAACCGACATGGGAAAGGAATTCTAAAATGAGATCTTCAAAAAACTGATGAAAAAATATAATAATAATAATAATAATAATAATAATAATAATAATAATAATAATAATAATAATAATAATAATAATAATAGTATCTCTACCCCTCATTCTAATCACAGGGATTAGCCCAGAAGTCGGAGACTTGTGCGTGAGAGGGGGCGGCATATTATTATTAAGCAGGCCGCATTTGCACCCAGGAACGACTTACGTTGGTAGGCCCTAACCACTATTCAGTGCAGGAATGAGGGAAACCTGGAAAACCTCATTAATTAAGGGGGTAGTCAAATATCAACCGGTATCAATCTCTCACATTGACCCAAGCCAACATTCTTCCACCCTACCATACCCGCAGAGAGGGCGCCAAACCTCTCCACAAATATAGCTTATATACGGTCTACCGGCAGCTGGGCTCGAACCAACACCGATCTAGTCACCTCGATTCAAGTACTGACGCCTTAAACCGCGCGACCACTGACCGAATAATATTACACTACACACGTTCACAGTACAAAAAAGGCTTCGATTGTGGAACTTGCCATTAAATCTATAAATAATATGCTTTGGCGTGCTTTTAGTTTAGGAGGAGAATAAGTGGAATTATATTTTAGATAAAATTGTTGATAAATACAATAATACCGTACATTCTACAGCAAGGATGAAACCAATTAAATTTACATCAAGGAATGAAAGATCATTATTAAAATCATCATATTTAAAATTTGCTGATAACAAAATTTAGAGTAGGCGACCATGTGAGAATTAGTAAATATATAGAAGCTTTTAAGAAAGAATACACACCAAATTGGTCAAGCAAGATTTTAAACATTATAAAAATAACATATTTATTGCAAGATGAGACTGGTAAAGAAATAACAGCAGGCTTCCGTGAATTGGAATTAAAAAAAGTAAAACATTTTGACGTTCACTTAGTTGAAAAGGTGTTATGAAAAAAAAACGAAATAAAGTTTTTGTCAAATGACAAACATAATTCTTTGATTGATAAAAATAAGGTATTGTATAATGTTATACTGCCTGACAGGCAGATCATCAGCCAAGCTGACGTAGTCGACAGAAACCAAATCCAGTCGCTATACATACATATTATACTAATACACCAATAACTGATACTTCCGCTCAGTACGAACGGTTATCAACCTCACGCAGAGCCAACGATTGTGACGTAGAAGGCTGAAAGCTATGCCGACCCTGCTCCAGTCGCCATCTTGAATTGTGGAGCAGAATCGGCATAGCTATGCTACTAAAACAATCATTAAAATTTTCATTTATTTGTTACATTAAACCAAATTTCCATTAAAAAATTAAATAATCTATAAATTTCATTATCGCATTATTAAATACACTTAATCCAAAAAATTTCTACATTGGGCATAAAAAACAAGATTTTAAGTGAATCATATCTTCTCAGAACCGTCCTTAAGAAAAGATAATCTCATGTAAATTTTCAACTTGGACCAAAGTATTAGAATATTTCTTGAAAGGTTTCAATAATATCAACTTAAAAAAGGTTCATAGAAACTGGCACCCAATTTTCTGCCACCAGTCCATAAAAAAAAATCAGGTAAGTATGAGACTTAGCAAACTCACAAAATTAAACATAAAAACATAAACACGCACACTCATAGAAAAATAATAATACTTATTACAATATTTTTATTCATAATTCTCTCACGCAATTTAGTAATATAATATAGGCACTTAATTAATATTTAATCAAAATTATTTAATAATTTTACTAATTAGTATTCAGTAGCTCCTTTTCTCTTTGTCAATATGTCTAGGAAAACTTTAGGTATAAGTAATGCAAAAATTTTTTAAATAAATTCTTCTTTGAAACTGATACTGTTAGAAAAAAATCAAATATTATATTCTATTACTCTTAAATGTGACTAATTGGCAAATACTAATGATACACTCCCACTGCATTTTAAAATAGATTGACTGATAAAAATTGTGCTCAAGATTATTCTTTTAAAGAAAGCATATGTGTTATTCTTGAATATCTAGGAAATCAATAAACAATTGTCTCACGGCAATTCTCTTATGTGCCTTGTGTTTTTCCTTGTCTGCTCAATTTGATATATCTGCTAGAAAATTCCATTACGGCTTAAAGATGCCAACGTTAGAAATATTTCTGACTTTCTTTTACATTTTGTTGAAAATTTAATAAATTGTAAGACATGTTTAAATAATTTAAACATATAATCTAAAGAATACTACTATTAGAGGAAATATTAGTAAAGTTCATCACTTGAACTTAAGTTACGGTATTTTACATTAAAATAATTGTATTAAAATATTGTAATATTTTTATTGGGTGTGTTTATTTTAAAATATTTTTATTCTTTAATTTTTATTTAAATATATTTTTTTAAGTTTTGTAATGTCAAATTTTTAATATTAATTTTGTAGAGCGCCTTGATCTATTTAATGTGTTATGTTTTCTTAGCTGTATGTTGTTCAATACAAACCTTTTATTTTATTTTTTTATCTATCTTACCTTATTAATGTATTTTTTATCCCTTGCTAGACACAGTTTCACAAAATCAAAACAGCAAAAGAAACTTAAACTCAGGAGTCGATTCAAATTGTTTACAGGGTTTTAATTTTTGTAACAGATAGTAACACAAATTAAAGATGAATGTTTTTAGTTTTTTTAAATTAATTTGATCAATAAATAATATTCTCTTACTAAGTGTCTCCTCTGTCGATAATTTCAACAAACTAATATAAGTTAGAACTTTGTTATTGACTTTAAATTTCAATTTTTAGGAGTTATACAAATAGACATTCTTCAACTTATAATGGTTGTTGCATACCTACAAGGAGTATCTCTTAAAATATGATATTACAGATTTCTACTATGTTTCAGCAAAAAAATTGCGATATTAGTGACAGATGATAATAATTCCTGTGCAATTTTGTGAATATTGTTGTTATTATTGCTTGGATTAAATTTATTTTGTACAGGTAAATCCTGTGGGTTATTCTTTATACTTTGCAAAGATTAGAAAGAAATAAAATGTGTTTTATTTACTATAACTATAGAAATTTTAGTGTGCACTTTATTTTTAAAAGTGCCTGAGGTTGGAAAACATATAATTTTTCTTTCTGTGGAACTGCAATTTCCCTGGAGATGGTTGACATTTTCATGTAGTGGAAAAATAACTTTTCTGGGGTATTGGTTAACAATGTGTTCTCAATGAATATTGCTATTAATAGAAATAAAAATTACAGATATTTTGTGAGTTAGATATTGAGACCCAAAATAATTTGCCTTCCATTTTACAAAATTTTCTTTTGCATACTCTCCGAACACTTTCCCAAGTTTGCGTTGCGTTTTACTATTTTACTATGGAAATGGAACTCTTCTATTTTAACGTAAAATAAAGTCTTTCAGTAATTTATATGGAAGTTGCATTTCTATAAGGTGTTGAGTAAAGAATGGGTCATACTTTAAGGCCTTGGATAAAAATAATGCAAATTCCTTTACATACAATTTTCCTTCCTTCAAAAGTTATAGTCCTGAGAAAGTATATATCTTTTTTTGCGATAATGTTCTTATTAGTTGGGTAGTTGTACTCAAATTTTGGAAAGTAATGTTTTTTTTGTTAGATTAACAAATATCTTGTAAAATAATACATAAATTCTAACAACTAACACACACAAAAAATTATTCGTTAGTAATGCTGTTCTTATTAAACAGCATCAAACACAACGCTGATAAATATGACAACATGAAAGAAATACAAAGTAATAAAATAAAGAAAATAACTACTTAAACAATAGCACAAATAAAATTCTTTATTTCAATTTTTTTAACTAGGCAGTAACTTACTAGATATTTACTAATTGGTAATAACTTTTTTCTAATTTGTTAGAATTTATATTATGATTGCCAAGCTTAACAAGTACGTTAAACGCAGGTTTCTCCAAAACTTTTTTAAAGCTAAACGAGAACTGTGTCAAACTAACTAATCATTTTCCAAACATCTTAAAGGACTCAAAAATCAATCAGATATTCGTGTTTATCTCTCACAGAAAAAAACATCGAGTACAGTTATTCAACTAATAGAACATTTCCGTAAAAAATTAAATAAAAAAGTACTTTCTTAGGCCTTAACTTCTTAAGGAAGTAAAATTGTATTAAGGTAAATTGATTTTATTCCCGTTATTGTTATCCAAAGAAGCTAGTCTTAAAGTATGGCCTATTTTCTACTAAACACTTTGTATAATGACTGCTGTACTTCTCAGCTCAAAATTCTACTGTATTTTCTTTGAATAGTAGCTTTTCTCTGAGTATGTTTAATATTTTTAAGCAATATAAAACTTTCTATTTGTACTTTTGGCTAGATTTTCTAAGCAAATTGTCTATCTAGAATATATTCAATTGTTGTTTTACCAAATGTTTTCTTTTAATTATAATCCGAATATGTGTCTAGACCCACATCCTTCTATTGGTTTATGCAAATTATTTAAATCAGAAATCCATTTCCATTTCACAATCTTTTCCAGTAGAAAAAAAAAGAGTTGGCCTACAATTGGAAATAGTATTCTTTGTTAAGTAAATAATGAAAAACTCGTTGCCGTAAATTTAAAAATAATGTATTCACATAACATTCTGAACTGACACATTTCGTATGTATTTTGTTTAGACGCAACGTACACTCTCAGATCATATTCTTTGATACTTTGTATAGGTCGGTCAGTGGTCGCGCGGTTTAAGGCGTCAGTACTTGAATCGTGGTGACTAGATCGGAGTTGGTTCGAGCCCAGCTGCCGGTAGACCGTATATAAGCTATATTCGTGGAGAGGTTTGGCGCCCTCTCTGCGGATATGGTAGGGTGGAAGAATGTTGGCTTGGGTCATTGTGAGAGATTGATACCGGTTGATATTTGACTACCCCCCTAATTAATGAGGTTTTCCAGGTTTCCCTCATTCCTGCACTGAATAGTGGTTAGGGCCTACCAACGTAAGTCGTTCCTGGGCGCAAATGCGGCCTGCTTAATAATAATATGCCGCCCCCTCTCCCGCACAAGTCTCCGACTTCTGGGCTAATCCTTGTGATTAGAATGAGGGGTAGAGATATTATTATTATTATTATTATTATTATACAACATCTTTATTTACACTGTCTTGCATAGGTACTTATTTATAGAAATCACGTAACTAAATTTTTTAGCTTTATTTCACTACAAAATGTGCTTAGTATAATAGCAATTAAATAACCCATACCATAAATACTACCCTCTCCCAATTGGTGGTGGAATGTAGAGATAGGTGATACGAACTCAAGAACAAAAGTTTATACCAATCTGGTGCATTTAATTTTACTTATAAATTATAAAACCTAAGTCATCTGACTTAGAGCATTCATCATATTGAAACAGTTTAACACACTCCCATTATATTCTTACTGCAAATCAGTGGTTCTTAACCTTTCTAATGACCCCTTGAATATTAAAGTAAAATCTCGTACCTCTTTAAAAAATGTGTTCCTATTTCATAAATTAGTTTTAGGAACCGAAACCAGTATACGTCTGGTGGGCTGCTGACGAGTGACTCTAGCTATTTGCTATAGGTTTTCCAGGTATAATTCAATGCTGGTTGGGCCATTAGCTCCCAGAGTAGTTGTTTTCTGGAATTCCGCGTTTCTCGCCTAACGCGATATAGGCCGACAGCTTTTAATGATGTCACTACATGTAGATCGCTTCGTGTCTTTGGTTTTTTTCAGTTCGGCATGGAGTAAGCAAATGGCCACTAAATTTTGTTTGTCTACACTGCGTAGGTTTAGGAGTTCTATTATAAGATAATTTAATTATTGAAAAGCAAGCACAGGATGATCACACGAAAACATTAGATTCGACTGTAACTTTATTACCCTAGGAGATATCGGAAAACTGACACGTATGTCTCTTGACTAATATTTCGCAAGGATATCAATTTTTTTATCAATAAAACAATCGAGCATCGTACTACAGTTTTGTGTTCTTTATAATAAAAAAATACAATACAGTATACACCAATATCTTGCAAACAATACACGGGGTATTATATAAGAAAAAACAAAGTTTATATGACTATTTGTTAGGGGTGGGAAATTCCCGGGAAGATATTTGATTGGAAAATATATTTTGAAAATGTTGCCAAATGTTTCCCGTAAATAATCCCAGGAAATATTTCCTTGAAAATTTTCCAGGGGCATGTTCCCTTTCTTATCAAAAATTGATCCGAGAATTTACACCAAATCGGTTCTTTTCCGTTAGTGATACAACTGAGAAAGTACTCGTCGTACGCAGTTTGGAGGAAGATCAAATAATAAAAGTTGAGCATCCTATTTGAGCAAATAAAGTCACGTTTCCTTCCATTTTATGAAGTTTACACCTTCTAATGTTCATATGTGATGTAAATTCTGAATACTGCTACTATTAATGCTAATATAATTATTAATTATATTGTTAATTAGTACGTAATTATCTAGAAATATATTACTTCCAATAAAAAATGTCTGTCCAATCAGCTAATCGTCGATATCACATCTTCCGTTCAACTCAATGACACAAAGGTTAATAGGAAATATTAATGCGTTTGTGGCAAGCATACTGTATAGCTCGATATCACGCAAGAGAACTGGGAAAGGTAATACGATTTGCATACAATACAGATTTCTGATATATTTTCTAATATTATTGTGTGCACATCGAATACTTTTATAAAATGCCATCAATTTTCAGATTTATATTTGTGATAAATTTATGACCTGATATTACTGTGAATTGGGAGGCGATATACCTAAGTAGAATTTGAACGGAGGAAGGTATGCGAATAGAATAATGTATCAGTTTTATGATTTATTTAAAATTAAAGTAATATTTTCAGATTTATTTTCATGTTTTATTAACTTAAAACATATAGATAGAATAGAAAGTAATCAATATTTAGTATAATTTGTCTACTCGCTTGAAGTGATTTATTATTAAGTTAAATTTGTTTATTGCTACCACTGTGGTATATCAAACCCAAAGAATATTAATTAAAATTTTGAAAATAATTTACGAGCTTGCAATTAATAGAATGTTTGAAGATTTCTAGAACAGATTAGTAGACATATCGAAGAAACGCATACTGAAAATAAAGAACATTTATGTTAAAAGTTGAAAGTGCACTCTTGCCACTTGTACATGAAAATTGCTGCTTGAGGCACACCTGAAAATAGCAATCATGCAAAAGCTGAAAGACCACTTCCAGCTCAAAATGTACATACTATTTTTCCGACGACTGAGCATATATTGGAACAATATTCATTCAATTTTATTGCAAACAACAACTAACAAATACACATAAATTTTTGAGTATACTATGACTTATTATAAACAATATAATTAATAGTAAAAGTTTGGCAGTTTTAATCACTTCCTTTTTGTTGCTGATTATAGCAGTTATTGATCTTGTGTCGTTAACGTCAATAATTGTAGATTTAGAGTGGTCAGGTTGTAGATCTGATACTAGAATATTGTGCGAGATTGGCACCTTATTTTCCAATTAATAATCTATATAGCCTTCAGCTACTGTTGCTGATCGCCAGCTCCCTAAGCATTTTAAGCTATCGCACCAGCATCAGCTGATGACCATCGAAAACAATAACCAGTGTAATTAGCCACATTAGGTACATTTAAAATAAATGCTTTCGGTTTTTTCCAATGGTATTAATGTCAATAATCTGATTTACGTTGTACCTTTAAAAAAAGTCGTGTTACATTTAATGGACACAGACTATCGCACTTGCGATATAATAACATATAATTAAGCTCTGTCGTTTGAAACAATAAGTGCGCGTTGGACGTTTGTCTTGGTGTTCAAGATTATACTATCAGGACTGAACCATCATTTTCTATGTCGTCAATTAATATTTTAGTTATTTCATCTCGACAACAAGCACCAGAATATACTTAATACTACAGTAACCTAAAAATAGTGTAATTTCTTGCTTTTTCCTATATCGGTAAAATGTACTAATAACACATTCTCTGAATATGGTACAGCCTTATCTATTTTACACTAATTCACAAATACAAAATATTCCCTTTCATATCTTATTTTGGATTGTTTTGAAGGTAAATCTACGGACATTGCTCTTTGATCTGAGAGGTAGATATTACTTTCATTATATCTTTTATATTAAAATACAGCTACTATATTCTTTCCTTCTCATAAAATCGAGTATTTTTCAGTTTTTTGGACATTTTTCTGATATACTAAAAAGCGGATCAAATCTTGTCTCAAATTAGTGCTCAGTGCGTTAATACTACAGATTTATTAGTAAAGGGATATAACTAGTTACATTTTGAAGCAATTAAAGAACCTTATTCTACTTATTAATTTGGACCACTGGAAGATATCATACGGAGCTAGCGTTTCGGTAGTTGCTATATTTTCATGTATACAGCAATTTGCAGATTTACATTAGTGATTGACATAAATTATTAATAAATTGTAGATAAATACCGTCTGATAATATATTGTAATTATACTGCATCATTCTATATCTTGTAGTCTCTGAAATACCCTGCAATTACAACAAAACTAGGACACCCTGTACATACTTTCAGATTTATAGCGACACAGTACTTCATAGAAATGTTTGAAATTATGTTTAGTGTAATGATAATAACAAATAGACACCATTGTAGAGTCTAATGTAAATTGAAAGAAATAACAAGTTGTTTTAAAGTTAATATAACCAGAATTTTAATTTCATCAAATTTAAAACTTATATAAAATCAGTAAACAAAAGGCCTGCAAATAATTAAATACAATCGAAAATACAGGGTGTTTCATGAAGTTCTCCCGGCACTAATACAGGATGTTCCTCGGGTTATTTCTAGAAAAAAAGTTTATACAAACATGTGTCCGATTTGCTTTACTTTGTGAGCTACATGAATTTGAAATTTAAATGTAAAAAGTAATAATCAAAGTTGCGTTACGTCTCGGCGCGCTACGCATCGATCAAGTGTGCTCTGACGACATTTGCAAGGTAAAATGTTATCTAGGTTACTGTCAGTTTTGACAAGTTTGCAGTTCAGTGTGAAGATTCAATTTTGCAAATTCGCGAACAATGCCCAATGCCAATGCAATTTCCAAGTGTTCGCATTCAGTACTAACGAGTAAGTCAGCAGAGTGTTGTAGAAGAAGAGAATATCCTATGGCCGAGCATAATCCCGGTGTTAGTTCACGACGGATATCCACGCCTTTAGTGATTCCCAATACCAGGGTATGGAGAACATTAAACAAGAATCTGTTGTATCCATACCATCTACAGCGTGTTCAACATCTGGAGCCAGAAGGTTTCCCTAGGCGGGTAGAATTTTGTCAGTGGATGAATAATAATAGGAATTTGTATCGCTACATCTTATTTACGTATGAGTCACAATTTACCAGAGACGGTATCAACAACACCCATAATATGCACCAATGGTCGGACGTCAATCCTCATGCCACCGTAGAAAGTAATTTTTAACGTAGATTTAGCGTTAATGTGTGGTGTGGAATGTTATACGATCAACTCATAGGGCCATTTATTATTGAGGGTCGTCTTAATGGATCAAAGTATCTACAATTTTTAGAGGAATAACTCCCGCGATTGCTTGAAGATGTACCTCTGGCAAGACGATTAAGAATGTACTCCACATGATATTTCCCGAATTGTCACTGCTCACCTAAATGAGCATTACCCTGGTCGCTGGATCGGTCAAGGTGGGCCACACATTTGGTCAGCTAGGTCTCCAGAGCTCAATCCGTTAGATTACAACATGTGGGGTTGGATAAAGGATTTGGTTTATCAAAAGAAAGTGGAAACACGCGAAGCTCTAATCCAAAGAATTGTTAATGCTGCAACGCAAATAAAAGAAAAGCACGCAAATATTAGAAATGCAACGCGAGCAATTCACAGGCGTGCTGACAAATGAATTGAAGTAGGAGGTAGAATTTTCTAAAATTTTTTAAATTAAGAATGTATGTATCACTATTACCGATATTCTAAAAATAAAAATGAAAATTAATTTTCCTTGTTTTATTTTCAAATTCGTGTAGCTCAATAAGTAAAGCAAACTGGACACATGTTTATATAAACTTTTTTTCTAGAAATAACCCGAGGAACATCCTGTATTAGTGTCGGGAGAACTTCATGAAACACCCTGTAAATTTCAGTGCAAAATAGTTATTAAAATACCAATAAAGCATTGGACTTAAATATGTAGGTGTATCAAAAGCGAGACAATGGAATATTATCATTTACGGAATTTGATAAACTAGAAATTCAGGCAAATTAATTTGTGAACGAAACTAATCATTTCGCGACAACTATTCCAATTACTAGACCTATGATATTCCCATACCTAGAATAATTGGAATTGTTTGATGAGCTGAATTAACAAATTATGAAGTTTCCATTTTATAAATTGGGAATGCCTGAAGCACTGCTAAAGGTGGGTAATCATAACGTGACAATTACTCTACTTAACTCATGCAAATATAAATAAAAATAATTATTTTTCTATGAAGTTATTTTTTAACATATTTGGATAGGTCTTTGGTATGTTTGGAAACAAAATTCATGGATGACATCATCCGATAATAATTTAAGAAAGTTAGAATTAAGTAAAGTTAATTAAAAGCCTTAAGATTAAAGTACAACAAATAATAATATGATTTAAACTAATAACTTTTAAATATTTAACCTTCAACAGCTAACATTGAGTCCGTGGGACTCTGTTTAGAATATTGTCTGAAGCTATTTATTTGTGGCATAATTTTAGTTTTTTCTTAAGTTTTATTGGGTTTTTGCCACACTTCTGAAAAATAATAAAAATTAATTAAATAAGCCCTTGCGCCAAACGGAACAGTCAAGGGTTATTTTTGAAACTAAGTTTGCCTAACCAAAAAATCTTACACTGAAAAAAGCAGATAAGTAAAAAATAACAAAAATCACATCACTATCGCGCACTTCCGTAATATTGACGTTTCGAAAAACTCTCTGTTTTCGTTTTCAAAATAGTAGTAAAATATTAAACCGTTTGTCAAGTTTGACAGTTTAATTTTTTTTTTTTTTTTTTCCAAGCGTGTTCGCAAATTTTGGATTTTTTAAATTCCCGTCTTTTTATATAATTTTTATGTTCCTCAACTCTAACATTCATAGGCTGAGACGTTTCTCCGACATAATGTTTATTGCATTCACAAGGTATACTGTAGATGCAATTTTTTGAATTTTGTATATCATTTTTTGGACGCGTTTTTGACAAAAATGATCGTAAGGTATTAGTTGTCTGAAAAACTGTTCGAATATTAAATTTATTACCGATTCTTCTTAACTTTTCTGATAATATAGGAATGTATGGAATTTTTATTGTATGATTAATTTCTTTTATTTGTCTTAAAGTGTTAGTTTTATCTGCAATATTTTTGAATGCTCTATCAACAAAATTTGGAGGGTATTCATTATTTATTAAAACATTTTTAATAAATTTTAGTTCGTTGTTAAAGATATCATTGTTTGATGAAATTAATTTTGCTCTATCATATAAACATTTAACAACACCTTTCTTAATATCGATGTGATGGTTAGATTTAAAATTTAAATATCTATTGGTGTGAGTTTGTTTTCTATAAACACTTGTTTCTACAGAATTATCGTGTTTTTTAATTAAAACATCTAAAAATGGTAGCATATTATTATTTTCTATTTCCAAAGTGAATTTTATTGTTGGTTTTTTATTGTTAATATCATTTAAAAATTCATTTAATTCTGTAACAGTAAAAGGCCAAATTGCAAAAATGTCATCTACATATCTCCACCAGATAGTTGGTTTTTTATTTATATTTTGAATATAATTTTCTTCAAAAAAATCCATAAAAATATTACTTAAAATTGGTGATAATGATGAGCCCATTGCCATTCCGAAATTTTGTTGATAAAATTCATTATTTATTTGAATATATGTTGTTTTTATACATAGACTTAGTAGTAATTCCATTATACATCCTACATTTAATTTTGTTCTGTTTCTCTCATCTCAAACTGTGTAAAGACCCAGCGCGTTCAATAGCCAGCCCTGTTCGAGTTGAAGTAGTGAACGGTTCTAGGACTATCCAATACAGTTGACCACCTCACTTTTAAAATAAATCAAAAAGAAATTTGTTGTAGATGTACCTGGGGGACTATTTTAAAACGTTGTGTTCGCTATTTGAACTCGAGCATAACTAATACCTTGCTGAATATTAGTGCAGTTTGTTATGCCTAAAGGGTAACTATTTTCCATTTTTGAAATAAACACAAGTTGGTATTTACAGAACAATACATTATAAATGAACATAAGTAATTCATAAAACAGGTATTCCATTGAGACCTATCGTCAGTCGTGTTAACTCACCTTTATTCCATTTATCTAAATTTTTGTCGGTGATTTTAGAAAACATTTTTATAAAAGGTGAACATTACATACAGAATTCTTTCGATTTTGCTCAATTTGTTAATGGTTTTCAGCTCATAGGTTTAAATGAGTCAACATGATATGTAGGATGTCTCTTACTAACAAATTATGTGAATTATAGTCGATTTTATTATTTGAATTCAATAATTCAAATAAACTATATGAGTTAAGAAATACAAAAACAGCTATATTTTTATTTCTAAATAGTTAAGAAGGCCGTTTCAGGTGTAGAAATAATTTCTGTGTAGGAAGATTTTTTTAGTGAAATTTGTTAATCCATCCTTTAACTGTATATTATTCATCCCTTCCTTGAAAGGTGTATTGTTCATCTATCATCTAAAAATGTATTGCAATGTATTTTATTCGCATTAGAATATTTGTTGAAATATTTTCACTGAAAATTAAATTTATTTTTTTGCAAATATTTGTAGATATACGTTATATCTGTGTGAAAATAAATATTTTCAGTTATAGCAAATTTACAATTTACGTAATCTACAACTAATATTAATATATTTTATAAACTAATACGATTTTTACTAACACAATGGTAAAGGTGTGGTTTGAAATATTTGGTTTAAAGGCACAGGTATAATGGCGCAGCTTTGAAGTAAGCATCTAAACAACTTGACGTTTCAATTTCCAATACATGTATGAATTGTATAATATTTAAGGTCGCCATATTTTTTTAGGTCCTGAAATCTGGAAAAATAAAACACGCAGAGCAAAAGTGATATCAAAAATAAAATTATTGATGTTTTGTTTATATACGTTTACTATTTAAGCTATCCTCAAATAATGTAATAATTTTTAAAATGCATTTGTATCACTCACATTATTTCGATATTCTAATCCCACATTTTAATAATTATTTTCACATGCTTATAAGCAAAGTGAACAATCTTACATGCAGAACTATGTAAGTTTATGTTATAACAATGTTTACATCTATAGTTGAATTTTAAAAAAATACGTACTTTGAAAGATTTCAGTACCTAAAAGTTTGTTGGATAGATTGTTTTCTGTCGTTATATATTGATTTTACTTCGGCACCTTTGAATATTCGCAGGGGGCATGAGATAACATCCTTGTTATTTGCTAAACTCTATATTACTCAGTTCTTAAATGTCTAAAATTATTTGTATTTGTAGAAAACACTTATTTCAAGAATACGGTACCCTTAACAATATGATAGGCATCTTTTATTTCAATTGAAGAGATTGCTGCTAAATTTATCACAATCAAGGAAATAAATTTCAGCTTTCGTGAGTTTAAAGATTCAATCAGAATAAAAAATGATCGAATTTTTCCAGAGTGGTAGAGGCATCTGCAAATTTCAGAGAAAAGTTAAGTCATAAATATCAAAAGTAATGAAGAACCAGGCTTCCAATAATTTAAGATGAATGCAAATGACATTTCCAAATTTAATTTAATGCAGAGTATTGTAGAATTAACTGATTTTAACAACTTTAATCAAACATATTAAATTTAAATTAAAACACAAAAAGTTTGGTAAGTATGAGTATGAGAAAAATGATGTAGTCGAATTAAATTTTATTCAAATGTCTTATTTAGCACAAAAAATCAATTATTGAAATTATGTTTAAAAGTATATCCTTTTGATGAGTATGTTATTGAAGCCTGCTTGATGTCTGCTAGCGACAGTTTACAGGGCCATTCAGAACTTATCTAAAAAAAAATTTGGGAAAAATGGAGTCAATCTGGTAAAAAAATATTTGAAAAATCCTTATAGTTTCCGTGAAGCTCTAGTAGCTTTAACCTTTACGTCACTGGGCTAGGCTACTGTATCTCTAGCCAGAGGATTTCAAATATCCGATTACTTATCGTATTAACTTTTTTGTGATGCAAGTATTTATATTAGTTTTTCAAATATTAAAAATGGCTTAGGCCTGCTACAGACTATTCGTGTATTCGCCATTCGTTATGCGCGTTATGATAAAAAATCCCGAATAGTGTGTAGGGTTTTGTTCGTTAAAAATCCATTCTAAAAACCTCGCGAATTCATGCGTAGTCTGTAGCAAGCATTACGTATAGAAATTCACAGTTGCTAGGTATTGTATTAATTTGCCAACTGCAGCTATTTTTACAACGATGTGCAGTGAGCGCAAGTGTAGTGTAAATGCAGGCGTGACGCAAAAAATTTACAGCTTAATTGTGGAAGAGATGGAGGTCCAGGGCGTCCACGGCGTATTGCAGCAGTGTGGCGTATCATAAACGAGGCTCAATATATATCCGTACCAGATACAGCGTGTTCAAGCATTAATACCAGAAGATCGGACAAGAAGAACCGGTTCCATGGCCGCCACGATCTCCTGACTTTAAATTATTTGGACTTATTTTTGTGGGGATATTTAAAACTTGAAGCAGTAGTAGATAGCAGTACACATTTTAATAAACAACGAAATAACAAATATTTATTTACTTATTTATTTATTTATTTACAATACACTGTCCAGACAGAATCCAATTACAGGACAGGGAAAAACAGGAGTAATAATAAATATATATAAACATAATAAAATCGGGTATACAAAATTTACATATATATTAAAATTAATGGAATAATGCATTTTTAATATTTTAAACATTACAAAAAAATATGTCTAAGGTATTATGCACTAAATAATTGTAACATATAACAAACATTGGAGCATTATTAAGAGCATTAGTCGTGCATGTGAGAATATGAAACACAGAAGAACGAAAACGCGTTACTAAATTAGGTGCTGATAATTTAATATAACAAAGAGGTTCCGGGAAATCAACAAGATTATTCAATAACTTAAACAGATAAACTACGGAGTAATATTTGCGACGTAAAGACAATTCAAACATATTAGATCTGGATAACAATTGTTCATTGGAAAATCCAACTGGCGGATCATACTTAACCCATAAGTATTTAGCAAATCGTCTCTGGGGTCTTTCAATGTTTCTTAAATAACATTCATAGGAAGGATTCCAGACAAGAGAGGCATATTCAAGCTTAAATCTTACAATTGCGTTATACATATAACACTATATGCGTCCCATGCCCTTCAAACTGATGCCTGTTGCTTATTATAAACCCTAAATTCTTGATAGCCTTGGATACCATGCTGTCAATATGATCAGTAAATGATAATTTAGATGAAAAACACACCCCAGATCTTTATATTGCGTAACAGAGTTAAGTTTATGGTGGTTAAATCAAATTTAATGGGTGCTAGTTTCCTAGTAAATATTATTGCATTACATTTGTTAACATTAAAGTATATATTATTATGTAAACACAATTGATTAATCACTGCAATATTACGTTGTAGCAAAATACAGATTTCAAGAGATTCAATTGTAGTAAATAATATCAAATGATCAGCATACAGTAATGAGCGGCAAGATAGATCGCATGTGATGCCATTTATAAAAACATTAAATAATAGGGGACCAAGTACGGAACCTTAAGGTACTCCTGAAGTAGCCTCTATTTCGGTAGAACTGAAACCACGGCAATGTACTGACAGACGTCTATTGTATAAGTAAGATTTAAAAAATCTAAAAAAATGTATATTTATATTAAACAAATATGATTGCATTTAGGTACTACATGACAGTTTACGAAAATTAACAGTGATCTGGATCCTAATTTAAAACCTCAAAGCGAATTTTGTAAAGCTTTAATATTTTTAAGAGTTAGTTCTGATTAGATTTATTACAATTATCAGCAATATGTAATAGAAGCGTACGTACTTATACTAAGTAGATAGTAATAGTAATTTTAACACATTTTGTGTAAAACGTATACAAAAGCCAGATTATAATAATAATATCACTACCCCTCATTCTAATCACAAGGATTAGCCCAGAAGTCGAAGACTTGTGCGAGAAAGAGGGCGGCATATTATTATTAAGCAGGCCGAATTTTCGGCCAGGAACGACTTACGTTGGTAGGCGCTAACCACCGTTCAGAGCAGGAATGAGGGAAACCTGGAAAACCTCATTAATTAGGGAGGGGTCAAATGTCGACCGGTATCAATCTCTCACATTATCCCAAGCCAACATTCTTCCACCCTACCATACCCACAGAGAGGGTGCCAATGCGCCGCGGAATTCGATCCCACAGCTGTCTCACCACATCATTTCTAGTACTGACGTCTTAAACCGCTCGACTACTGACCGAATCATGTTTTACATAACTATCAACACAGAAATTTTACATATCCTGAATTTCGCACTGAAAAATCCCATTTACACATCAACTTATTTAGAGCGTGTTTTTTTCACTCCGTCTTTTGTATATTGAAATTGTTTCAACCTTAAAAATATAAATATTATTAGGGTTGCAATTGCTACTTTTGAATATATGTAAATTTCTACTATTTTGGTAGTTTTCGTTATATCTGAAATGTGATCAAATTTACCAAAATAAGTCCTACTGACGTTGGTAAAATTTTCAGAATCGCTCTGTATATACTTTTTCATATATAGATCGCGGCCACTATATATCTCGTGAATAATTGTCCCAGTGTACGTTTTTTTGTAACAGAGTTAAAAAATTGTAATCTATAGTCGTCCAAATAAGAATTTTTACTGTTCTGGAGAATATTTTTTTATATAAAGTTCGGTCTACATAAGGGGAGTTGAGATGTCTACATCTCCTGATTTGTTGTTCCAGATAAATGCCGTCTGGACTTTGCAAAATCAGCTTAAAAAATTCAGCAGAAATAAACCTGGATGTATTGATTGTAAGAATCAACTAGAAAATTGTCGATATAGATAATTTAAAAACTCGCATATTATGATAGTTTACAATATCTTTTTGAAGGAAAATATATAGAGTGTCAGAATAGGATGTAAGTAGTAAATTTATAATTCAAATGAAAAATATAATTCTGATATGAATCTTTATTTCATTTTATTACAGTTTTATTTATACACAGGGTGATTTATAAATGATTTGCTTTGTTTAGTCGATAGAGAACGTTAAATTAGTAAAAAAATATTTTATTTCCACAGATTTATTAGTAAAGGGAGATATTGTTTATATTTTAAAGCAAGCAGACAACGCCATTCTGCTTATTATTCTAAGAAACTGAAAGGTTTGATACGGAGACAACGTTTTGGCAGTTGTTATATCTTCATTTATACGGCAATTTATAGATTTTCAGAAGTGTTTGACATACATTAATGAATTCTAGCATAAATACCATATGGTAATTAATACATTGTAATTATAAATTAAATGTAATTATACTAACATCAAGGAAATATATGATTAGTAGGTCAAGCCGTTAATCATTTATCCTTTTTTATTCGGAGCCTCATTTTCAAAATGTAGGGTGTCAAAATAAAATTTTGTAAAAATGATTTTTATAGATAGCTCCGGTAATATAAGAGATATTTCTTTGAAATTGAGTACGCCTGTGGTTTCAGAATATAATATTTTACATAAAGTGTGTTTTATTTTATTTTTTTAACTCTTATAAGATTTTAATTCGAGGCTTATTATATGATATGTAATAGTACCTATTAAGCGGTCATTTCCATTTTATTCATTAGATTGAAATAAACAAAACGGCACAACTAACAACAAAGCGCAAAAGTAGACAAAAATTTAACATTTATTTAAAATAAATGTTCAATATCGGTACACCTTCACCTGGAACTTTTTTAATAGCACAGTAACGATTATTTTACAAAATATGCTGTTGCAGCCTAAAGAGCTCTCTAACTTGCATAATTCGTCGCCTCCGTTGTTGTTTAGTTAGTATTGTAACCGTATAAACAAAATCTTTCATAAAACTCCAGCAAAATTCCAACGGGTTGAGATCAATAGAACAGGACGGCCATCTAAAGCCCTCCACCAATCCACCGATTAGGAAACATATCATTCAAATGGTTCTGAACATTTTGACCGAAATCTAGTAGCACAGTCAAAATGAGACCACATATTTTGACGAATCGCCAGAGGCAAATGTTCATGAAAGAGTTTTGTAAAAAAAAAATAAAAATTTATTCGAATTTATGAAAGATTCTTTATATGATTCCAACAATAGTTAAGGGAACGAATTGCGGAAGATCAGGGGACTTTAGGCTGAAATCACATATTTTCTAAAATAAGGCATGTGTTCATGAAGGTAGTCCGTGCCCATATTGAACATTTAGTTTAATTGTGTTAAATTTTTGTGCTGTTAAAAATAATTTCCTAAAAAAATCGCTAAAATAATTTTTCCAAAAACTGATCCCCTTATTCGATTCTACGTGATACGCCTATGACTAAATCAACACCTCACAGTGTCAAAATAGTTAAAGTATGTATTAATCTGTCAAAAATTCAGAACAATTGAATAACAAGTAAGCGAGTTACAAGGGTGGTTCCATGTCAAAATAGACATTTTTAATATCGCATTGATTTGAAATGGGTTTTCTAGAATTCAGTTTAAAATTTAATTGATGTAAAGGAAAGATGTATTTTTAATCCCTTTATTGACGATGAAATGTGCAGTTTGTACAATTACTTACAGGAATTTGAAATGTACATGTTTTTGTCGATTTCCATTTCAGTTATATTTCTATTTAAAGTAAAATTAGCTATCCAGGCCAGTAAAGTAGAAGCTATAGTAGCAGGTAATGGTTCAGTATATGCTTCAGAAGTATTGCAGGATAATGTGTTGTAATTATCGTGAAGAATTTTATGTGCATACTGCAGGTTATTTTGAAGGGAATATTCGTCGTAGCTTACGGTAGCGGTCGAGCACATCCATACCTCTATTTTCTAGAAGCTGAAGCTGAAGTACGGTGAAAGGAATGATCTATATAATTTGTAGGATTTTGTAGTTTTAAATACTCCACTATTTTCGCGGCTACTGTCCAATTGTTCCTTTTCCCACTACTTGGTTGTAGCACCTTCCATTACGATAATTCAAAAATACAAGCGAAGATTTTGTGTTTGTTGGTAGCAAGTTGATAAAAAAACGAGAGTCTTCAGCATCATGACGTAGAAACCAGCGGCAAAAATCAAAACGTGCTTGATGATCATTTATTGGATTTAAGGCTTGTACTCGTTACACATGGTATGGATAAAGCAGTTGCTCGTGAAGGATTCTCCAAACAAGAGGACCACTAATTCCTACCTCGGCTGATATTCTTCGCACACTCGTACCTGGATTCTGCTCTACCAGTGCTAGAATTTCTTCTTCTGCTTTAGGAGTGGATACCGATCTTGTCCTTCCGGATAAATGGCACTGGCAATGTTTGCTCAAGGAACCGGTATCACGCAATCTTTTTTGTGAATTATTCCAAACATGCGTTGTGAAGGAATCTGGCGATTTGAATAAGCATCAACATAAAGACGTCGCGCTTCGGTGGCGTTCCCATTAACACGACCATACATGAAATGCATGTCTGTTAATTCTGCGTTAGAGTAACCAGCCATAGCGAAAGAAAACTTGTACACTGAGAACAACTGTCAAATTCGTACTGTTTATTTCACTAAACATCAACCAACTATTATAAGACAACGTTTTTGCAAAATAAAAAAGGGGCTAAAAAACATGAAACATTCCATATCTCCACAACCGTTACTTTGCGGATCCATGTTTATTGAGACTTTTCTGCTTATTTTGGTTCATACTATTACCTCCTTAAATATTTTACACTCTTTTTTAACACCCTGTATATGTTCCTTGATCGTCAATATTAAATAACTCTTATATTCCTAATATCAATGCTACCTAAAATGCAAAACGATATTCAGCACTTATATATGTAAAATCATCCAAATTTACCTTATGAATTAAATATCTGTCATATGGTGCCTCTATTAGGAACGGGGACATCTCTTAGTAAACACACTGGATTTTTTTTGGTCTGTGACCAACATTCTGCCGTTTGAGGTACCCAATTAATGTCAAGTTTAGAAATGTCAAGCGAGTCATGAACAAATATTGTATTTTTTAACAATGAATACTCTGCCCATAAGCTTGCTGGAGGTTTTAATTTTTCGTTCCTTTGGACAAAATATGCCATCATAACTTTCTCTATAATATGTTGCCTTTTTGTCTCACGCCATTTTTTGAAAATCGTGTATGAATTTTCATATCGCTACCTTGATTTCTCAGGAATTAATGTGCAACATGCAACACTCCACGCTTCTTCTAACTTAGCATCTGAAGGCGAGCCGCCTATTTTACAAACATTTTGCTCTTTTTGTGAATTAGCAATTATTGATAAATAACACCGTAAATATCTACCAGTTCCAGAATTGTCAATTTCTTCAATTAAGAAAGCCGTGACAACAATAAACATGCGCAATGCTAAATATATAGCAAATGACAACATAGAATGAACGATTCGCCCTCCCTTTGCTTATGACATCTATGCATTTCCCAAAATATAAATCCTTTATTCGAATTCAACTGGCAAACAATAGCTTATTTATATATTTTTTTAATTGAAGTTATTGCGTGTTTACAGAAACAAAAAAAAACTCTCATCCTAATTAAATAAGCTAGATATTTTCTTGCAGCTAATTATGCAACTTCTAACATTACAATTTTAAAAGGAAATGGCAAACATATTAATTTTTAAATCTATTTAAAATTATTGTAATATTAACTTTGAAAACATTGAGCTTTGAAGAACTTAGCACTGATCATCAAATATACATAACTAATACACATATATCACAGCATAGGTAGACCAGCAGTATCACTTCATTGTCGGCACTTTGAATGCTTTTAATTTCTGCGGTGACCTCGAAATGTGAGTGCGATAGCACATTTGATAGAATTGACAGAATCGGTGATCAGGACCGGAATAAGAAATTTTTATTTGCGCGTGAAACCGTAGTTATTCCACATGAAAGTTTACGTTATATCTATCCACATTATGTAATAATTCATTATACAGTTATAAATGGGTAATTCAACATGTAGTATATATCATTTACTGCTACTAACATGCAGTGCGAAAATTTGATTTACTCCTTTGGGCTCTTTAAAAAAAAGAGTTTAAAATATATATTATTGCACTACAAAACATTTTTATTTATTTACTTACTTTTTTTTGTTATTAGTGATAATTACAATTTTTGGGATTTTTTTAAATTTAAAATTTGACGTTGAAGTTTAGTGGACAAATAATTTATTATGATTTTTTTTCGTCTTAAATGATCTACGTAAACCAGAAGATAAGTATTTTTCAGAACAGAGAAATTATGTTTACTTAACTTTGAAAATTGTTAAATTGGAGATAAAAGTGCAGTAAAATGTAAATTTGGAAAAAAAATATTTTTTATTATTTTGTTTTGAGACACTCATTATAGTGACTACAAGAAATATGATCATCTACATAATTTGAAGATGAGCCGTCTTGTGCAGGAAACGTTGGAACGGCCTCTGCTTAATCTATTGCGCGAATCGTTAGAAAACATATTATTTTAAAAATGTATTTGACATAGTTTGTATGAACTATTACTAATCCTGAGCAGCTTTTCTAATAAATCTTCTCTATTAGAAGCCTCTCCACAGAACTTTGCTCTAAAATAAAAATTTGTATTTGTGAATAATATAAATATGTATATTTTAAACTTTCATGAGAAGTATTTATATTCCAATGTTATACTTAAAAAATAAGTTAATAGGTAAGGCAATAGCAGTAAAATATCATTTATGGTTTGTACAGTATATTATAGACTACTTATTACTTATTTATGTCTTTAGCAAATTTAAAGAAACTTAAATTACTATTTATAGATAATATATTTAAACATCTAACTGCTGCGCAGCGACTCGTTCCTCGATCAGACTCAAAATATTGCTTTAATACGGCTCTGTATAACCGATGCTCGCACTCCCAGAGTTGGATGTAAACTGAGGTCTCTGCAGCTTGAAATGGATGCGCGAGCTGCTATGCGCGACTTATTATTTCGGCCCGAGTGTTTTTACTGGTCTCCCTATACTGTGTATATATTTTAATATTCAACCGGATTATACGAAATACAATTTAAGTAGAAATAATCTTACAAGATTTACTTTGTATTTGCTATCGATCTAATAGTATCAACCATTTGCTCTTTACTTTTATATATTTAATTAAAATTTTAATAATACTGATGTAATAACAAATATACAGTAACATATATTGAGAAAACAACCTTTTTAGATAGCCTAAAGAGAAAATATTTATACAAACAGTAAATTTACCGATTATTCGATGCGATGAAAGTAATATTTGTCGTATATATATTTTTATTTAAGCTTATCTTCACCCACTCGCCGAAACAGTAAATACTTTCATTTGTTTGTATACTATATCATTTTTCTTTTCATTTCGTGCCTGCCTACCTTTTTATTTTTAAATTAATGATGAACAAATTTATCTTGCTCATTCGCCAAAAAAGAATGTATTTAACGAATTATCTTTGTGACGAATGTTAGTTTTGGATATAAACTTGAACAAATACTAGACTTAAAAAGTTAATAGTATACAGGGTGTTCGGAATGTATTTGCCAATGCTAAAGGGGCTCGTAGATCTAACTATAAGTAATACAAAAACTTTTTTGGAATTTTTTTCGGAATTTTTCATTTATCATAATTAATGAAGTAAACAATAGAAGTTTTTTAAAAAATCCTTATAGTACAGGGTGTCTCAAGCTCGATAGTATGGGCATGCAAAAAATTTTAAAAAAAATTTGGAACCCTTGTTTTAAATGGAATGTAATCGAAAGTAATATCTTTGGGATTTGACAGAAATGACTAACTTCGTCATCAATTATATTTTTTCTAGAAACATACCCAAATTATTTCCCTGTTAAAAAGCTCTATTTTTTAATAAACTTTTGTTATTGAAGCTCTTCTGTATTACTTCCCGTTTAATAATAATAATAATAATAATTTTTATTTTGCAGTCAAACATTACACATTGAATGTATTGCAATAGTCAGAATAAACTTAAAAACTAAAGAAACTGTAAAAAAAACTATACATAAAAAAACATACAAAAAAATAGTCATTTAGTACAACAAAGAAATTCAGAGAGTGTATAATAATAATAACAATAATAATTTTATTTTCCCATAGATAAAAAAATACATTTATAAAGGAACAGTCACAGTTGACAACTACAAACTAACACGTAATACGGTAATATTCCTCTAAAGAATAAAAGCTGTTACCTAATAAAAAACTTTTGAGCTTAAGCTTGAATGCATTTAAATGAATAGCATCTTTTATTTCATTCGGCAGCAAATTGAATATATGCAATCCTAAATAAGAGGGAGAATTTGATGTCACATTATACTTACAAAATGGGACATAAAAGTTATTTTTATGTCTAGTATTTATGTTATGTATATTCTTATGTAGAGGAAAATTAGTTATGTTCTTAAAAATATAGACACTCATTTCATATATTAATATATCTACAACAGTTAAAATATTATATTTTTTAAATAAGTATCTACAAGAAGACACCAGCAATGCATCTTAAAATGTGTTTTTGTACTTTAAATACATCCGATGCATGAGTGGAACACCCCCAAAAACAGACCCCATATCTCAATCTTGAAGCTACCTGCGCGTGGTAGACCATAATCAATTGTGTATATGACAGAACACTTTGTAAATTTCTAAAAACAAAACAAACCGAATTTAACTTAGACACCAGCTGTGTGCAGTGTAATTTCCAATTAAGACACTCATCTACTACAACCCCTAGAAACTTAACATTATCTGAAAATGCCAATGATACCTCCTTTTAAATTAATGTTCAACGAAGAACAATGTTTCTGTCTATTGTGGAATCTCAAAATATGAGTTTTGTTTATGTTAAAATAAAGAGAGTTAGAGATATACCAGTCACTAATAGATTGAAGAACACTATTGCACTTATACTCCAACTGCTTCTCTGAACCATTTGAAATTAATATAGATTGATCATCAGCATACATGACAATAAATGAGTCTTTAATTACTGATTCCAAATCATTGGTGTATAATAAAAATAAAACAGGACCCAACACGGATCCCTGTGGAACCTCCATGTCTACATAATCAAAGTTTAAAAGTTATAAGCAATATCGTCTTATAGAGTCTCAAATGAAATACCATCAAAAATCACATTAGTGGTGGCAGGATCAAGTAGTCGTTGGAAAATAATTGAATGTTCGTTGTTTAATAATAATAATGATAATGATAATGATAATGATAATGATAATGATAATGATAATGATAATGATAATGATAATGATAATGATAATGATAATGATAATGATAATGATAATGATAATGATAATGATAATGATAATGATAATGATAATGATAATGATAATGATAATGATAATGATAATGATAATGATAATGATAATGATAATGATAATGATAATGATAATGATAATGATAATGATAATGATAATGATAATGATAATGATAATGATAATGATAATGATAATGATAATGATAATGATAATGATAATAATAATAATACATTACATAACGTGCTCTAAATAATAATAGTAAATAAAAAAAATAAAATAAAATCTACACAAAAGAGAAAAAATGGGTATGTGCTTAAAGATGTATAAAAATTATTATATTATAATTCATTAGAATATGTTCCCATTGCATGAACCAACAACGATTTCAATGTACAATTGTGAATATCACACGAACAGCAGTATTCATTGAAATTTGTACACATAACATGAATAGATGACTTCAGTAAAATATTAGTTCTAGGTTTGTTACATCTGAATGTTATATTAGATCTGGAATTATAACTTGGTACCAAAAATATAATATCTTCAAGTATATCAGAGCAATCAATTTGATTATGTATTATTTTATAGAGAAAACTCAATGATGTACAAATTCTTCTTAATTCTAAGCTACAGATGTTAAACCGGGAAAGTAAATAAGAAAATTTATTCCTCTTTCAGGATATACTCCATCAATTTTATATGACAAATATTTCAAAAATTTTCTTTGTACCTTTTCGATACCAAATTTCTGATTATTATAAAATGGATACCAAATTAAAGTGGCATATTCCAGCTTAGAACGAACATATGAAAAGAAAAGTGTTTTTAAAGCATGAACGTTGGTGAAATTATTGCAGTTTCTAACAATAAATCCATACAATTGCATAGCCTCACTTGATATCATTGCTATGTGATCATCAAAAGTAAGCTTTACATCAAAAACTACACCTAAATCTTTATGAGTGCTGCACCGAGATAATATATCACTGTCAATACTATAATCAAATTGAATTGTAGAAAGTTTCCTTGTATAACTGAGCACTTTATATTTTGATATATTTAGCAATAGTTTATTTTTAACACACCAATCTCTAATATTATCCAAATCATACCGCAAATTTAAACAATCATTTATGTCATTAACAGTCAGAAATATCTTTAAATCATCCGCATAGAAAAGCTTAAAACAACTTATAACATCACTTAAATCATTGATGAATAGAACAAATAAAAGTGGTCCCAAGTTTGATCCTTGCGGAACTCCTGAAGTAGCAATATATTGAACAGAATTATAACCATTATATGACACATATTATACTCTTTTCCTTAAATATGACTAATAAAATTTAGCGTATTTGGATGATAACCAAGACATTGCAATTTACTAATTAAAATTTGATGATCAATTTTATCGAAGGCCTTAGAAAAGTCTGTGTAAATTACATCTGCCTGGCCACCATTATCCATGGTATTTAAAACATATTGAGTAAATACTGCTAAATTTGTAACTGTAGACCTGCTAGTAATAAAGCCATGTTGACTTTGTGAAATTTGATAGTGTACAGAAGAATAAATACGGTCATAAATTATGATTTCAAAGACTTTAGCAAAATTTTCAATACAAGCTCTGTCACCATTTTTAAATATAGGACAAACCTTAGCTTCCTTCCATCGGTCGGGAAAAATAGCATGCTTTAAAGAAATATTAAATAATATACATAACGGCACAGCCAAAACTCCAGCACAATCTCTGACAATGAAAGATGCTACATTATCAACTCCCGAGGTCATTTTATCCTTTAATCTTTTTATTGCTTTGAAAATGTCTTCTTCAGTTATATTTCCGATATCAATATTGGGAAAATTTTCAAAAGAATGAGTATAGTTAGCATTATCTGTTTGAGGTACTTGATAAACACTTTTAAAAAACATACTGAACATATTAACAATTTCTTGAGGTTTATCGTAATTTATGGATTCATATGATACTCTGCCGGGAATCCTAGATGATCTCTTCTTAGAATGTAGATATGACCTATATGATCTCTAAGGTGCATAAATGTCACAAAATATGTATCACTACTCAATACGAACGTCAAGCGTATAACTTTTGTGCTTATATAATAACATTTTTTTTTATGTTCCAATGATTTAAAAAGTTGTTGTCGATTCCCAAATCGTAGTTTGTTAATAAGACATCATCATAAAACTATATAAACTTATTAAATGACACTATAAAAGCATTGCTGTAATTCTCTAATGCAACTAAGCAGTGAAAAACAATTGACAAATTTTGATTTGTTGCGATAGTTTTTGCTACACATTTCTAATAAATGTAGTAAATTTTAATCGTTGAATGTTATTATTTTTTGAATAAATGCAAGCAGGTTAGGCAAAACACAGTGTCAGAATTTTGAAAGTTTTAATAGAATTAAATTTTGAAGTATTGTGATCGTTCATTAGTAGTAGTTACTGAAAAGTAGCAGTAATAGAATATTTTCCCATGACGAAAAAGTTGATATGCTGCTAATTTTCGGAGAAGCCCAGAAAAATGCATTACGGGCAAGAAGATTATACCTACGCACTGATATATCCCGAAGGAAATTTTTACTGTATTAGAAAGGTATTTTAAGCTAATATAAATCAAATCTCCTACAGTTCCTATCAATGAAGTCATATGTATGTTCTCTGATACCAAACATCTAGGTATGCTAATGCTCCACAGACAAAGCTCTATTCAATAATTATCTAAAATGAAAACACTCTATAAATATCACATCACTTTTGGCAGTGGGAACCCGAAAATTCAACCACAATAGATGAGATATGACCTATTTCTGCATTTTTAGGATTGTTTCTTCAGATGACCTTCTTTAAGTTGAGTCAAATATCTAATTATAAAAACTATTATATAAATTAAAATTATTTGAAATTAAATGACGACAATGACAAAAGTGACAGCCTGTCAATGAATTAAATATGACAATACCTACTTGAATAATGTTTGCCCTTTATGTAAAAGTTTTTATATATTTTTACGTATTAATAATATTGTGTGAAACTAACTACTCTGTGGACAAAAGCCCCAACCAGCGTTGAATTACACCCACAATATCTACCCATATATTCCTTATTTATAGCTGCCAAAAGTGAAGTTTGACAGTGAAGTGAGTGACAGTGTAACATTTGTTTATCTACTTCCACAGAGATGTTGATTTTTATTTTAGGCCCGGCGCAAAATGAGACGCAGCTTGGTGAGGTGACGCAGCGTGAGCCACGGCAAGTTTTTGTGAATCTAAGTAATAATACGAGGGTTGTCCGTAATTTAAAGTCTCCAATGTTTTTTCAAATAGTAAACATTTTTTTATTGCAAAACTAAGTACATACTCTGAAAGCTTGGACTTTTAGCTATTTTTCAACGTAATCCCCGTCACGATCAATGCATTTTAGGAGTAGTTCTGGGAGCTTTTTACCACTTTCCCGCCGACTCGCGCAGGAAGGTATCGACGGCTGTCTTCAGCTCTTCGTCGCTGGAGAATGTCATTCCTCCTAAGTGTTGTTTCAGGTTGGGAAACAAATAGTAGTTACTAGGAGCCAAATCAGAGCTGTAAGGAGGATGGTCTATGATTTCCACAAGCAAATGCTCCTCAAATTTCGTCACTGACTCGTCCGAAACTGATGGACGCCCGCGGTCGGCCTCGTCATGCACGTTTGTACGACCGGCTGCGAACTCACTACACCACATTATTTGTGTCCATACACTTTTCTCCATACACATCGGTCAACTGACGATGAATTTCAATAGGGGGTGACAACTTAAACCACAAAAATCTAATCACCGAACGCAATTCACACTTGACAGGAGCGTCGATTTTTCCTTCCATCGTTAACGGCTGCTAAGCCAAGACCAGTGATGTTAACCTTTTAAAATTTGTCTCCCTATGACGAAGTTTGAAATTCTCTTGCTCTACTATAAATTTCCCTACGCTGCCTGCCCAAGCCATAGACCAAGCCCCAGTTAAAACTGTTAAAATTCTGTATAAAAGATAAAGCGCTGTTGGCATATTATTGTTTACAAACGAATATGAGAAATGATCCATAAAATCTTATTTTCTTTAAATGGTGAAATAGTAAGTATTTGCAAAACTTATTATTTTGTTCAAGTTCTTTTTCCCCTACAGAATAAGATTATTTTCCGTACCAACCGATTTATTGACAAATTTTTCCTACAAACTGGCCAAGACTCCAAGATTGACCGTCACAACGAGGTAGTGACCAGCCAGAGTAGTGGTGGGGGAAGCAAGGAACACGGTGCTTTTGTCAGATTTAAGCTAGGGGAGCTTGTTGGAGACCTTAATTTACGGACAACCCTCGTAGTTATTCCGCATATTTCTTCGCAGCGTGACGTGACGCAGTTTTGGCTCAACGTGATCCTGCGGAACGCAGAGTAGTTGCCGCAGTTTTAGAAATCACGGCGCGTGTTTGAAAACATGGAAAAAAAATTAATCGAGACTGTGCGAATTCGACAAGTTTTGTAGGATACAAGCCATGTAGACTACATGAGAACAAAATCGTCACCAAATTCTCTAGTTAAGACAAATTCTCCATGAGTTTTTGGTTTTTTTTTCAAGTACAAGCTATTCACTGACTTTTTATTACTACCCATCTGGGTGATACACGATGCCATTTCGCACTCAAACTCGTCTTCTGAATCAAATTCAGAACTAAATTGATAATCAATGAGTGCAGCAGCAGTTGCCATTTTTTAGAAATATGGCTTGCCTGCGAAGTGAAAACTGCGCGTATGTGCGCGGTACCCGCGCTAGCAGTTTCCTCCCACATAAAATTCGCCGTGACACACGCTGCGTCACGTCATCAAGCTGCGTCTCATTTTGCGCCGGGCCTTATTGTTACTTACTTCTTCTTGATACAACTGTAGCCAACTATGACCAATGTTTACTGAACAGTCTGACACATACTAATCTCCGTTCAATAAAATAATCGCGATCTCTTTTAATTTTCTTTTTGTTGTATTATCGCCATTCTCTAAAATTTTTGCCGAACCCCATTTAACCAAATGACCGCTTTCCCAAGCGTGTTCGCAAATTTTTTATTTTTCAAATTCCCATCTTTTTATATAATTTTTATGTTCCTCAACTCTAACATTCATAGGGCGATATGTTTCTCCAACATAATGTTTATTGCATTCACAAAGTATGTTGTAGATGCAATTTTCTGAATTTTGTATATCATTTTTTGGACGTGTTTTAGTCAAAAATGATCGCAAAGTATTAGTTGTCTGAAAAACTGTTTATTAAATATTAATTTTTATTATCGATTCTTCTTAATATTTCTGATAATATAGGAATGTATGGAATTTTTATTGACTAGTTTATCTTATTTGTCTTAAAGTGTTCGTCTTATCTGTAATATTTTTGAATATTCTATCAACAAAATTTGGAGGATATTCATTAAAAAGTTCTTGTATCTAATATAACTGTGGCATTACCTGTATCAGCTGGTAAATTTTTTTATATTAGTATCATTTTTGAGTGATGATGTATATTTATTTTCCTCTAATGATAAATTTGTATTAATTACATATTTTTTCTTAATTTTAACTTTCGACGGATCCTATATTTATTGGCAACATTTGAGCAGTTTGTTCTGTTGATGGTATTATATTAAATTTAGAAAAATATTCGCTTGATTATTTCGTGAAAACACATAACTAATTACAAGTGCAATACGATTAGATAAGTTGTAGATTTGCTTAAAAATTTAATATAATATTAGCAGAGCAGTATATTTGGAACAATCGGAGAGACCTTCAAGATTAAATGAAAAGTTCGGTGAGATGAACTGGCAGAGAACGATGAGGTTTATCCATTACGAAACTCAACGGGGTGCTTATCGATATTTCCTTTTGATATTGTGGAGAAGTTTATGAAGTCACCATCTCAGAATCACGCATGGGGAAGTGATGGATGACGATATGAGTAATTTAACGCGCTAAATTGCTATTAGAGTAGAATTAGAGGCAGAAGAAGAAAAATTATACAGGGCACCCCAAATAAACTGCCAAATTGATAATGTAATGATAGAGTTTAATTTTAAAGAAAAAAATACAGGATTTACGTTAAGCAATGGATAATATAAAACACCTTAATACAGGTACAGGTATACAGGGTGTTCCATAAGTTATGGGCCATAGAGCAACCGGAGATAGTAGACATAAAAATATGTTTTTTGAGTCAAACTTGCATAAGTAATATGTTACTAGTTAAAGAACTACAGGGTGTTGGAAAAATGATGATTACTTTAAAACAGATGAAGATATCGAGTTCAAAATTGGTATAATTAGGTTTTCGGGAGCGAGAAATACGAATTTGGCATTAGTTTCAAGATATTTCCTAGAGGGCGCTTGCTACGTGCTCTGTGTTGAGTTAATTCACTAATACTTTTTTTTACTAGTAAATTTTATAGAATTTATAAATTAAATCATAAAAGAGCCAACATTTTTACGTAAGAAAGGGACTCGATCTCGATATCTCAAGCTGTTTTCCAGATTTTCACGATTGAATGTGTCATTGCACATTATGTCGATGGCTGAAAAATATTTAATTTACAAGTGTGCCTTGAATGTTAACAAAATTTGTTACAGTGACAACTGTCACTGTTATCTACCTTTTCATGTGATAGCATAGCTACTTCAAAAATATTTTTTTTTTGCAATATTCAGGTACAACAATTTTTGTGTTGAATTAATTCACCAATACTTTGTTTACCCATAAGTTATTAAAATTAAAAAAATTACCATAAGCATCTTGAGAATTATAGTTCAAAAATGGACATTTCTGATTCAGAGTTTTTCCTTACACCGCCAGAATTAGTAGAAATAGCAAAAGTAGCATCACTAAAATTATTGGCAGCTAAATCGGGGAAAATTTACAAAACCGCGTATTCAAGGCATATGGAATCGAAAGTGAAACAGACATGCAGTTCTTTCTCTTCTCACATGCCCAAGAAATCTGCAATTTTTACGAGTACACTGTGGATTCTACGATCAAAAATAATAAAAAAAAAGTTATATATACGTTTTCTACAAACGCAGCGGGCAAAGCGTGCGAGGAGCAACTGTTCATAGGCTTACTAAAATTGAAGGCATATATAAAAAATAAACAAAAATGATAATAAAAATAATTGTACTACATAACATCCATTATTTCTAGTGCAAACAATGATTTCGTGTCATTACATAAAAAAATGATATCAATACATGATTCATTACTGATTGGACAGCTGCGAGTTACTTCTAAACTTTTTTTATCTTATAATATCAATTGCCCAAGGTCGAAAATAATATATAGTGTAAGGGAGAGTACGGATGGTGACGGTTGCAGGGCACATGATTACCTACGCGTGTCACTTGAGAAGGGTTAAAAAAACATAAATTTATAAAAAATAAGTTGACGTCGAGTGAACATAGCAAATGAACAGTTTACTTTAAATGTCACCCCCGAACGATCCTCTCCAGAATTTGGACGGCGATGGCCCACCACTATCCACGTGCTCGCTGCAGGCACCGCAGATATCACACTTTAACACTTAAGCCTTTTCTTTATGGACGCGAATTTCACGGATATTTGCACGAATTTCTCAACAACATTTGCAGTGTTAACAAGTTCAAAATTCGTTAAAAGTGGATATTTCTCCACCATTAAATACATCCATAAATGCCATCGCACAAATATTCACGAATTTTGCCCCCATAGAGACAAAAGGCTTTAGAATATATTGCACTATACATAAACGCTATTCAGTATTGATTACTATAACCGTCACATATTAACATTTATTATATCATATCGTACCACCTTCCGTATCCATATTCATCAAAATTTAATATATTCTTCGATTCAGATTTCGTTTTTTTTTTATATCAGTATACTCTTTTCAATTTTATTTTATATGAAAATTCACATACTATAATTCATATGTCACGCATAATTAGCAGAAGCACCCACCCGTGAATATTCAAGGCAAAGTTTCATCTTTTAAGATATAGTAGCCTAATTTTTTTTATTGTCCGAAGCCCATTTTTCAAATATCATTTTCATTCCGCGAGTTTCCACTATTTTCTGTTTCATAGTTGTACTTCTTTGTCACTCTTACACTACTCACGAACATTCTTGTTAATGAACTACATGTTTCAACGACATCTCTTACACTCATATTTTGATCTCGTGCCCTAATCCTGTCATACATATCATCATTCCATATTCATCACTTGTTAGATTAGGGCGTTTACGATTTTGAGAATATGCTTTAGAGCTTGAATTATTCTCCATTCTTAAGAACACAAAATCACTAATAAATTAAATAAAGATAATTTAATCCGAAATTTTTCCAAACGCACGCCCATAGCACTGGAGATGAAACGGATTGGATCCGGTAATTTGTTACAACCAATAGAAATCGAACTTTTCGATCTGGCGCATTCGTATTTGCTGCGACAGAAGCTGTGTTATCGGGTATGCTCTTGGAGATATGCGGCACACGATTTTATAGCAAAAACATACGCGCTGTCTGTATGTTTCTTTGTGACGACTGCTATAAATTGTGAGCCGGTTTATAACATGAGCCACTCTCTAAATTGTCGGCGGTTGGGTATACAGGGTGATGCAGGTTTAACCTTGATAACTTCAGGAATCGATAGAACATGTTAAAATAATGTTCATTCATTTCCTAAAACGCATTGTTTCCGAGATAGAGGGCGTTGAAGTAGGATTTTTTTCTCATTTTTCCCTCATAACTTTTGAACCACTTATCCGATTTAAGTGAAATTTGGAACACAAACACTTCTTCCTTTCTTACTTTATTTCAAAAGATAAAAAAAAAATAATAATTTCAATAAAACAGCTACACACCACTTTGACCAGATTAATTTCGAAACTTTTTCGTCTCCTGAAAATCATTGTCAAAAGTATTATTTAAAGAGCATTTTAGTGCTAAGAAAAAATGCCAAGAACGTTTACAAATGCTGAATATGCCGATATGCATTATGTTTATGGTTTCTGTGACGGAAATTCCAACGCGTCAGTTCGAGAGTACCGAACACGCTTCCCTAATAGAAGAATTCCAAATGCACAAGTTTTTGTAGATGTACATAGTCGAAAATGGTCTGCGCCGCTACAATGATCATAATCGTAATGTACCGCCAAGAAATAATCAGTGAATTCTTAATCTTTTTGATATCGATAGAACTTTAAGCACACACCGAGCAGCTCGGGAACTCCATTTATTTCAATCAAAAGTACTGAGAGCACTCAAACAAGATCATCGAAGGGCTTTCCATCTCCAACCAGTTCAAGGTTTGTTGCCAGGAGATGCTGAAAAACGTTTAAATTTTTGTAGATGGGTTTTAAATTCAACAGAAATTAATCCACAATTTCTGCATAAGGTTTTATGGACCGACGAATCTAATTTCACAAAAGCTGGAATTGTGAATTACCACAACACATTCACGTTTGGGGTGAAGTCAATCGTCGATGTGTCAGACAATCTTCATTTTAGCAACAGTTTAGTGTAAATGTGTGGATAGGTGTTTTAAGTAATAACCTCTGTGGGCCGCATATTTTGCCTCCTCGTTTAAATGGGGGATTTATTTCATGATTTTCTGCAAAACTCTCTCCTTGACGTGCTTGACGATGTCCCCTTAAATTTACGCCAAGGGAACTGGATGCAGTTGGATGGTGCCCCTGCACATTACGGAAGGCAAGTACGGCAGTGGTTGGATGAGAATTATCCACGTCTGTAGTATATTTGTAAATAATGTAAATATTTTAAATGTGGCGCCTAGCCAAAAAAGGAAATAGTTTTTTGTATATATTGTTTCTTATAAATACTCATTTTGTTATATTAGAATAGTCAGTTCATGTACAGATGTATGAAGATAATTTGGTGCGTTAAATATATGGTGGTGGTAATAAAGTGTTAACTAAAATAAATAATCTTTTAATAACCGAACCCAAAAACATTACAAGTGGCGACGAGGATTTAAAGACAAAAACGTAGTGATTCGCATTTTATAAAACTGGACTATAGACTATAAGCAAAAAGTTCCGATAAGACTTGAACACGTGTGTGTAAAAATGTCGAACGTGGGCTGTTTAAGAGTTTTTAGTCCTAGTGAATGTGATTGGACCATATACAAAGAACAATTAACGCAATATTTTGTAATTAACAAAATAAATGAAGAAGCAGTAAAACGGGGAATATTGTTAAACATGTGCAATGAAACGGCATATCAACTGATACACAGTTTGTGCTTACCAGATAAGCCTGAAACCAAAAGTTACAATTTTTTGGTAAGCTTATTTGATAAACATTTCACTCCGCCAAGATTAACTTTCCCCGAAAGAGAAAAATACTATGAAAGTCAGAAAAATAAAGATGAAACTGTACATGAATGGGCAGCTCGTATACGTCAGTTAGCAGGCAAGTGTGATTTTAAGAATGAGGAACTTGAGACTGCATTAAGAGACCGTTTCGTGTGTGGATTTCCAAAAGGCCCTATAAAAGACAGGTTATTCGAAGAAATTCCAGAAGCGTTGACGTTTGAGAGAGCCATAGAAGTAGCAAGTAATAAGGAAGCTAGTTACCGACAGAAAGAAGTTACTGTTAAAACGGAGCAGGAGGCGTATTATTTGCGAAAAGGGAACAGCAAATATCAAGAAGTCGGCAGCAGAGGGAGGCCAAGCAGAGCAGGAGGAAGCTACCAGGACCAGGACCAGCCGCCACGCCGTGATCGAGCAGCGACAGCGACCCGCACAGGAAATCGAGCCAGCGTCCATATTGCGACTCCTTCGTCTTCTTCCACTACTTCCGGAACAGAGCAGCGAACAGCGCCATCATGCAGAGTGTGTGGGAAGGTACACCCCCTACCATGTAGGTATCGAAATTGTAAATGTCATATTTGTGGAATGCGAGGACATCTCGCAAGTAAATGTAAAAAATTGTCAAAAGAAAAACCAAATTGTAAGCAAAGTAGAAATAATTTTTTAGAATCAGCAGAGGAAGTTTATGAATTGTATAAATTAGATAATGAACAAAATTGTAATCCTATTAATGTAGATATTATTATAAATGACATGCATTTTGAATTTGAGTTAGATACCGGTGCCAGTGTTTCAGTAATATCTAAAGAATTTCGAGAAAAATATTTTTTTAATGAGCCGTGAATGCAAACTGATAAAACACTTACAACTTATGATGGCAATATTATTTGTCCTCTTGGAAAAATTTTAGTTACAATTACATATAAAAATCAGAGTCAAAATTTATTTTTATACATTGTTGATAACGGTGGACCACCATTGTTGGGGCGTGATTTTTTTTGTAAATTTAATATGAGCTTAAATACTTTGAATTCTAATAAAGATATTAGAAAGTATTTGTTTGAAAGTTTTCCACAAGTTTTTAATGATAAACTTGGTTGTTTTAACAAAGGTTACATAAAACTGCAGTTAAAGAAAAATGCACAACCAAAATTCTTTAAGGCTAGAATAGTACCTTTCGCTTTGAAAGAAAAAGTTGAATTTGAAATTGATAGGTTAATTAAGTTAGATATTTTATCACCTGTAGAATATAGTGATTATGGTACACCTGTAGTTCCAATTTTGAAACCTAATGGTACAATTAGGTTGTGCGGAGACTATAAAATAACATTAAATCCAGATTTAGAAGTAGACAAATTTCCACTTCCACGGATGGAAGAACTGTTTTTTAAATTACAGGGTGGTCAATATTTCACTAAATTAGATTTATCGAATGCTTATCAACAGGTGCAGTTAGATCCAGAATCAAGGAAATTAACCACCATTACTACTTCCAAAGGTTTATTTTGCTACAATAGATTACCATTTGGGATAAATTCAGGTCCAGCAAAATTTCAAAAAATTATGTCAAAAGTATTAGATGGAATGGAAGGAGTAGCTTCATTTCTAGACGATGTATTAATAACAGGTAAAAACCAACAAGAACATTTGGAACGAGTTAAATCCGTATTAAGCAAATTGGCTGAAGTAGGATTTGTATTAGAACAACATAAATGTGAATTTTTTAAAGAAAGTGTTACATATTTAGGGTTTACAATAGATAAAGAAGGTCTCCATACTTGTAAAAAAAAAAGTAGAAGCCATAATAGATCCCACTGCCAAAGACTGTTAAACGCAGTTAAAATCATTTTTAGGTATGGTCAACTATTATCATAAATTCATTCCAAATAGTTCTACCATTCTTAAACCTTTATATAATTTGCTACAAAAAAATAATTCATTTAATTTTGATGATAACTGTTTAAAAGTTTTTAAAAAAATAAAAGAAATTTTAGGTTCTAGTGACGTTTTAGTTCATTTTAATCCAAATTTACCAATTCAGTTAGCCGTTGATGCATCATTTTATGGAATTGGTGCAGTAATTACACATCAAATAAATGGAGTAGATAGGCCAATTGCCTATGCTAGTCGAACGTTATCAAAATGTGAAGAGAAATATAGTCAATTAGAGAAAGAGGCCCTTGCTATAATTTTTGGTGTTTCTAAATTTTATCAGTATTTGTTTGCAAAAAAATTTACACTTTTAACAGATCATAAACCGTTAGTAACCATTTTTGGACCTAAAAAAGGTATTCCAATATTTGCAGCAAATAGGTTACAGAGATGGGCACTAATTTTAGCTAATTTTCAATTTGATATAAAATATGTAAAATCAGGAAATAATTATGCTGATTGTCTTTCACGATTACTATTGTTAGAGAGTAATCTGGAAGAAGAAAATTTAAATTATATAGTTAAATATATATCTGAAAATGAAAAAGTACCTATAAATTGGCAGAATATAAGAGATTGCAGTTTAGCAGATGAAACTTAAACTTAAAAAAGTTTATAAATATATTAATATAGTGTGGCCGAAAAAAGTAGAAGTTGAATTAAAACCTTATTTTATTAATAGAAATTGTTTATCTATTGTAGATAATTGTTTAATGTTCGGGTATAGAGTAGTAGTACCTAGTAAATTGCAATCAGAAATATTAAGGGAAATTCATCGGTCGCACATGGGAATAGTCAAAATGAAAAATTTGGCACGTTCTTATGTGTGGTAGCCAGGTATAAATTCCGACATAGAAAAAATGATTAAAGCTTGTAATGCATGTATAAAAAATAGAAATAATCCTGAAAAAGCTGAACTGATCAGCTGGGATTATCCAAATTCATGCTGGGAAAGAATACATATTGATCATTTAGGCCCTATATTTGGAAAATATATTTTTGTTATTATTGATGCTTATTCAAAATGGTTAGAAGCATTTATTGTAAATAGTACAAATTCGAATACCTCTATTAAAATATTAAGAAGCCTTTTTGCAAGATATGGATTACCTAATAAGATAATTTCTGATAATGCTAAATCCTTCACTTCTAAGGAGTTTACTAATTTTTTAAAGTTAAATAACATAAATTTAATACATAGCCCACCTTTTCATCCTGCAACCAATGGACAAGCAGAAAATTCTGTGAAAGCTATAAAAAATAGTTTATTAAAATCTGTAGAATCCGGAAATTTTGATTTAGATTTGATGTTAAATAGATTTCTTTTTGATTATCGAAGCACTCCGCATTGTACCACAGGTGTATCTCCAGCTGAAATTATGTTAAACCGTAAATTAAGAACTAAATTATCATTACTTTTGCCTCCCGAAAATAATAATAAAAATAAAATACCGGAAAAAGTAAAAAAACAATTAAACCAACAAAAAAAATGGGAAAAGAAAGAAATTTTTTTATAAAGGCGAAGTAGTTTTAGTAAAAGATTATAGGGGAGAGAAAGTAAAGTGGATAAAAGGTAACATTAAAAAGAAAATTGGACCAAGAACATATTTAATATATATACCTGACATAAGTAAAACATGGCACAGGCATCTAAATCAAATTTTAGAATATGGTAGTATAAGAAATGATGGGGTTAACGAAATACCAGTAAGTGATATTAGTGAAAAGGTGATAGGTGAAATAAGTGCGGAGAACATTAGTAATATAAGTGAAGAAATTTGTAGTGAACCTGAGATACCTCAGCCGAATTTTGAAAATAATTCTGTAGAAATACGTAGAGGTACACGTATAAGGAAAAATCCTAATAGATTTCATTATTAAATTATTTTCAAAATGAGGAGGAGAAATATGTAGTATATTTGTAAATAATGTAAATATTTTAAATGTGGCGCCTAGCCAAAAAAGGAAATAGTTTTTTGTATATATTGTTTCTTATAAATACTCATTTTGTTATATTAGAATAGTCAGTTCATGTACAGATGTATGAAGATAATTTGGTGCGTTAAATATATGGTTGTGGTAATAAAGTGTTAACTAAAATAAATAATCTTTTAATAACCGAACCTAAAAACATTACAACATTGGTATTTTTTCTTAACACTATGAACATTCTTTAAATAATACTTTTGACAACACAAACGTCACTTTTTTGAGAGCCGTCCGACAGTGTCTCCGAAGCACCGCAGCCTATAGACTTATTGTGCATCTCTCGACGAGCACAAACACCCATGGTACTACAGTGGGATTCGAACCCCCACCGACATAACTGATCCAGACTGGTTCCACGAGCAGCCGTCTCCTAGCCACCTCGGCTATCGCGGCGATCAAAACGTCAGTTTACACAAATCACTGAGTTTTGTTTTCATGGGTTGCTATAACGTTAAATGAAATTAACGCGGCTGGTGCGCTACACTGTCATAAATTTCTTTGAATATCTCAGAAACAAGACCAAAAGGAGGGTAGCATACAAAATACACTTCTAAGAGGGGTAAGTAGTTCAAACTTAAGAAGCTTATGTAATATCATGAGGAGTCTTTGTGTTCCGAATTTCACTTAAATCGTATAAGTGGTTCAAAAGTTACGAGAGAAAAACGAGAAAAAAATTTCTACTTCAACGCCCTCTTTCTCGGAAGTGATGCGTTTTAGGAAATAAGTTTATGTTACAAATGAACATTATTTTAACCTGTTCTATCGATTCCTGAAGTTATCAAGATTAAACCTGAATCATCCGTATAGTATGTACGTTTATCAATGTCTCTTATATTATTGCCACGGATTTCCCAATCCGAATTACTACTTCCAGAAAAACAATCCGTTAATTAATTACTTCTTTATTAACTATACTCAGTACACTACTGAACACTAATTAGAACTCAACTAAACACTTATTTAATTAATCGCTATCTAAATCACTTTGATATCTCCAACTAGACACTTCAATTCAACACTGTAATACTAGACTTATACAAGACTAACTTAATCGGCCGTTTATTTTTCTTTTATAGACCCAACGAATATTCCAGGTATATTCTAGCATCTCTAGATCTATTTTCTAGCATCTCTCGAACGCTTCTCGTCGTTTCTGTAATTTTCTAGTCCCGTCTCGATCCACGGCTTTTTGTTTGTTTAACAGAAGCGTGTAGGGGCGATCGGGGCAATCTTAGCAATTCGCGGTACCAAAGTCGTTGATTTAGGTGTGAGTGGGGCAAATTCCGTGACATTATGTTAACATTAATTTGTATAAATTTGAAAGCAGGAGTTGCATTCATATGTTTAACACAATATTGTAACCTCTACGTTGGGTTAGCGTAGAAACACGTCACGTAGACAAACATACTTTATTGCCACTCTTGATTACACAGGAAATATCCTTCAACAAATTCACAACTGTCAACGCTTTACTTTGACGTTTCTGTCACTCGCGTCTGACTGCTCAATACAAACTGACTCCAGCGGCGAAACCTAACCGCTTATATATGCTTTTAGTATTCTCGTAGTTTCGGCGACATCGAGAATGTGACGAGAATCAAATACAATATAGCCTGGACTATTTTAGAAAACGTGAAAATAAAGGTATTACAAAAATTATCAATTCTAACGCAAACGAGAACATGATTAACAAACTAACAGTGTAGGTGAGCTTCCGTAACTATATATATATATATATATATATATATATATATATATATATATATATATATATATATATATATATATATATATACGTCATTCTATCAAACCTGAGCCATTTGGCTGTCCATACAATCCTGATCCACCCGCTTTATTGGTGTAGGGTAAACAAAAAAAATATAAGTTAATGCATATATCTTCTAATTGGTCCATATTCTACCTACTTTTTGACATATACAAACTATACAAACAACTTTATTTATATTTATATACAACTACTTAAACACACAATCCTGAACCAATACACATTTCTAACAAACCTGAGCCAAATACGTAGTTCTACGCTCAAAGCCGAGCCAATACAATGTTGCCAAAGTGGATCTAGGATATGATGGTATTGAAATAGATAAAGACAACTGTAGACGTTATAAGACGAATATTTTTAATGTGAAAAAGACATTTTGCGTATGAGTTAGGACATTAGGAACAAAATTTTCCTACGATCGAGAGCAGGCAAATATTTAAATTATTATATTATTTTATTTATATTACATCAATATTAAGTACTACTTATTAAACTACATTATATTAACGAAAAATATTGAAATTAAAAGTACAATTTTTATTTTTAAAATTTTTTTCTTCATTCATTTTGATAATAAAAAAAAATAAAAAAAAAACTGAGCTATATTACTGAAGTGACTGAAAGTTTGTCTTGTAAAATAACAATAATAAGTCGTATTGTATTATTGGAAATGAAAATAAAAATAATAATAATTTGTATAGTACAGGTATATGGTGATCAAAAAATTGTGCAGAAAAGTACTACTTTCAATATAAACTGCGTATATTCTGCAACTTTTCCTAGTGGTAGTAGCAAAAATAATTTTTATTTAATAATAAAATCTGTTATTTTTTTAATGGATTGGAAAATTACAAATTTGAATTAATCACAGTGTTTTTCAAAATTTACTCTTACGTTCAGATTAGACAATTTATCTTTTTTCGTTCTTTTTTTATATTCAGAGCCAGGTGTCTCTTTTTGATTTGAGCGATCAACAATTACTGTCAGTATATAGGTACGATGCATGTGTGTTTATTTCATTTTGCGTTTGAAAATAGTATATTGTATAACAAGTGCTAAAAAGTGCCAATTTCGAACGAGTGAAATTTTTTGCACATATTGAACACTATACTATATCATTACATTAAAATTACTTTTCATTTTTGAACATTTTTGTTTTGTAAGTAGATGGTAAAAGTAAATACTAAATATATTTTTTTGGTGGACCCATTAGTAAACATTATGAGTGAAATTGTAGTGCTAGTCCGGTCTCAGCAAATTTATTATTTTGTTTATATTATGTAGATACAACACTCTCAAAAATATTTTCAGGATTTTGAAGAGAGTAAAAATAGTCGAAATTATGGTGAATTTGCCACAGTTGCCCGCTTAAATATGGAGATACGATGTGCGTGAACTTAGCCCCCATTTTTGAATAAAATAAAAAATAAAAATTGTGCTGAATTGTGCCGGATTTGTGCTACATTGTGCCGTAAAAGTTTTAAGAAAAATATTAGGCTATTTTCCTAGAAAATGGAAAAATCACGTTTTCCAAGTAACTCCCCCGACTTCGCGAAAATCATATTTTTGGTTAATATGCTATATTGTGCCGTTTAAACAAATTTAATATCTGCCTTCGTTCTCCGAAAAATTCGAAAAAACCGGAATATCCTAGCTCCCAATTTTTCCACAATCCGTTTTTTCTTTCAATGTGCTGAATTGTGCTAATTGTTATGAATAAATATTGTTCCGTTTAAAAAATTTTGATATTTGCCTCTGTTCTCTGGAACATCTGGAAAAACCGGAATTTCTTAGCCCCCCCCCATTTTATCACAATCCGATTTTTTTTCAATGTGCTGAATTGTGCTAGATGTTCTGAACATTGTGCAGTTTAAAAACAATTAATATCTGTCTCTATTTTCCGGAAAATGCAAAAGCCGAAAATTTTGGTGTGACCTTACTGTGCCCCCTACTTCGCGAAAATTCATATCTCTCTCATAACGGGATTGTGTTCAATTGTGCTAGTTGTCGTAAACATTGTGCCGTTTAAAGAAATTCAATATCTATCTCCGTTCTCTAGAAAATTCGGAAAAACCGACAATTTTGGCATGCGCCTCCACTTTTTCCCAAAAATCGGAAAACGTGGCTGTGCTGAATTGTGTTGGTTGTGTCAAACGCTGTGCCGTTTAATAAATTATGAACAGACACAACAGCACAATTCGACATAATCCCGTTTTTTAATATTCGAAAAAAATGGAGGGGCTAAGTTCACGCTGAAGTTTTCAGCTTTTCAGGATTTTCCGGAGAATGGAGATAGATGTGAAAATTCTTTAACAACCAGCACAAATAAGCACATTTAAGAAAAGCACGACTTTCGCAAAGTAGGGAGTGCAGTAAGGTCACACCAAAGTTTTCGATTTTTTGCAATTTCCGGAAAACGGAGACAGATATAAACACTTTTTAAACGGTGCAATGTTCGGATCATCTAGCACAATTCAGCACGTCGAAAAAAAATCAGATTGTGATAAAATGGGGGGTTAAGAAATTCCGGTTTTTCTGAGAACGGAGGCAGATATCAAATTTCTTTAAGCGGCACAATGTTCGGAACAACCAGCACAAATAAGCACATTTAAGAAAAACACGATTTTCGCAAAGTAGAGGACACAGTAAGGTCACCCCAAAATTTTCGGTTTTCTGCATGTTCCTGAAAATGGAGACAGATATCAGTTTCTTTTAAACGGCACAATGTTTGGAACAACTAGCACAATATAGCATATTAAAAAAATATATGATTTTTACGAACTGGGGGGCTACGTGGAAAACATAGTTTTTTGATACTCTAGGAAAATGGCTATTATTTTTCTTAAAATTTTTACGGCACAATGTAGCACAAATCCGGCACAATTCAGCACAATATTTATTTTTTTATTTTATTTAAAAAATGGGGAGCTAAGTTCACGCACATGGAGAATCGGAGGGGGTTCTACCGATTTTGACTATTTCTTTAATTTACTATAAATGGTGAACCACTGTATGAATATGTGATATTTGGTATGAATACTCTACTTACTTTGGCAAATCAATCAACGTCATGATGACCGAAACTGATATGCAGGTCCGGTCTCATTAAATTTATTACTTTGTTTATAGTCAGAGAAAACATCCTGTATAAAGTAATTTTAAAAAATATGTTTAATATTGGGGAGAGTAAAAATATTGGTGTTTATAGTGAATTTGCCATAGTTGCGCATTTAAGTCCTGTTTGGTTCTTTGATCGAATATTTGTCTGTGGGATTTTTTTCAAATAAAATGACTACATCTTGTGTTACTAAATTTATAATTAATTTATATTACGTAATATTGATAAAATCGTCGAACTCCAGATGTTCAACTCAAAATTTTATCAGTGATTGCAGTTGGTCGGACAAAATCTAGAAAGGGCATCTGGGAGCAGCGCCATGGCCGATCTGCCACTGGGGCCCTACATTGTCCCTTTAGATGACGCGTCTTCCTACAGTTCCAACATTGAAATGGGCGATTTCTTCGGCTTCAGGTTGTCCTCTCTTTGATATGGTAGTTAGGCTGAGTTTATCAATGGCCTCCTTCAGTGTTTTGATTATCTCTCTATTTCCCATACTATTGCACTTTAACATGTTCCCCGGAGACTGCCGCTTGGAAGTCGCGTCTTTGTTGATCTGCAACTGGGGCTTTACACTGTCTCTTCAGATGTCCCGTCTGCCCACAGTTCCAACATTGAAGAATGCGATCCTTTCGACTATCAGATTGTTCTGTCTTTGACCTAGTAGTTGGGCTGAGCTTATCGATAATCTCCTTCAGCGTCTTTATTATGTCTCCATTTCCCATATTATCGTTGTTATCACTGATGGCCCGAACTTTAACATGCCTACCGGATGCCATCTTTGCTACCTCGAATTCCAGTGCATGCGAAAGAGCGTCGTTCAGTGTTTTAGGTCTGACGAGTCGTAGTGCCTGCCTACAAATTCGGACGGGGCTGTTGAATAAGCTAATTGAACCAGTCTGACAACATCGGTCACAAAATGTTGTAAATTCTCTCCACTCTGTTGATGATGATTTTTCAATTGTGCCTGTTACACTTGCTGCAGATGCTTATCCCCATATCTCATTTCCATATGCTGTTTTAGAATGTCGTAGTTATTCTGCTGCCCAGCAGGAACTCCTTGTAAAACGTCAAGAGCTTCCCCTCGTAGAGCAACTATCAGAGCAGTAGACTTTTCACAATCAGACCATTCGTGTGCCACAGCTGCCGCAGATAGACGTTCCAAGAGATCTTGCCGTCGAATTCAGGAGGCTTCGTTTTCTGAGTTCGGATAACAGGTCCTTCTGAGTTGATCATGCCCTCCTTTGTTACCTTGTCTAATTTATGTCTAAACTTTTCGCAGGTTTCTCTAACCAAGTTTATTTCTTCGCCTATTTCCTTTTTTTGTGCTAACGTTTTCTCTTCTAATCTTAATCACTTATCTTTATTAACTACTTTGTACACTAGTGAATACTAATTATAGATCAACTAAACACTATTTCCCTTTTAATCGCTATCTAAATCGCTCTAAACACTTCAATTTCAGTCTGTAATACAAGACTGACTAACTCGACCATTTATTCTTCTTTTATAGACCGAACGAATATTCCAGGTATTTTCTAGTATCTCTAGATCCATTTCTCGAACGACTCGAACACTTCTCGTCGATTCCCCATTTTTCCAGTCCCGCCTCGATACATTTTGTTTGTTTACCAGAATCACGTAGGGGCGATCGGAGCAATCTTAGCATTTCGCGGTACCACAGTCGTCGAATTGGGTGTGAGTGGGGCATCAGAGCATAACAATATTCAAATGTCTATAATAAAAAACATTATTATAAAAATAATTAAAAACTATGCCATATCAATGATATAAATGTATACTTATCAGTAGGGAAAATTAGTGTTCACTTCACAGCGCTGTAAAACCCAAACTAATGAATATAATAAAAAAAGTATATCATAAAAATTCTTTGTTGAAAACCACTCTACAAAAATGCTCTGATGTCATTTTTTTTTAATGGGAAAATAAATAAATTATGGCGTCCAAAAGAAAATTTGTCCAAAAATTTTGATTGTTTTTCTTTAATATCTTTGTTATTTTTGACAACAAAAAGTTACTGGACTAAAATTGTAGAGGATTCAATTTTCAATAAAAAATGTTTTTAAAAAAATTTTGTATGACCAATAGTTTACCTGATAAATGCTAAAAACAATTTAACCTCCTTTTCCAACATGGCGGCCGAAGTTGGAGGGTTGTGACCCCACAAACTTCAAGTTCAGCTTTTTTGACCCTCCCCCCTCACAGCTAAACAATAAAATTGCGTCCTCTAAAAAATGCAACACCAAATGTAACTTTTCAATGGACTAAATATATTTTTACAATCTTAAAATCCTTAGCCGTGTTGCCGCGCTTCCGTGGCTCAGGTTTGTATATAAATACGAATATATAAAATAAGCGCCACCCCTACACATGGAAGATTGTGGAACTACATTTTCACGATTCTATCTATCCTAAGCCACTATTCTTCTCAAAATTGGCGGGAACCGAATTTATGTAGAATTTATGAGTCATACTAAATAAAGAGAGAACGAAGTGGTCTATCGACCAAAAGGAGTAGTTAAGCTGGGTAAGTGAATAGTCTCGAAATATAAAGCAAAACAATCCTGAACCACATATACGGCTCAGGATTGTGAAAGTGGTTCAGGTTTGTGTATTCAGTTTACTATCGATGGCTTAGAATTGTATGGTTCCCGTATATATATATATATATCTATATATATATATATATATATATATATAAATGCTATCAATGTTGAATTTCGAAGACAACAGAACCAAAAATTATACGGGTTATTTGGGTTACCAGTTTTTTAATATTCTCCCCAACCACATAAAAATACTGCAATTAGAAACTTTTAAAAGAAAAGATAAGACATACTTAATTGACAGGACTTTTTACACCTTCTCTGAGTATCTTAATACTTAGCTTATGATATTACTGTTTGCAGTTATTTTATAACTTATATAGCCGTATATTATTTTAATTATTTTAAAATATTTATATTTTATAGTACTGTTAATAATAATAATAGTAATAATTTTATGTTAGAATTATTAAACCGGATACATTTGTTTTTCAATTTTATATGATATTTTTTTATTTCTTATTTTGTGGAGTGTATTATTCATGATGGTTGTCGAAATATGTACATTACTCTGTTGACGTGTGTAAACATTTTGATGCATTAGCTCGAAAATTAAATAAATAATTCAGGTAATCTCAAAATATGATAGATGGCCCTGTACGCCAGGCATATGTAATGCATTACTGCTCTTCCATAAAATACAGCAAAGTTATTAAAGTTAAATGCAAATAAAGAACTGCATGCAATGTTGATTTTCCTCGTTGGCGTAAACAGAAATAGAATATTTTTAATTTGAAATCCCCCATACGATTTGTACATGCCATGTGCTACATTTTCTCATTTATTATTTTAATTATTTCGCACTCATTACTTCCATCAGATACACTGTATCCGCCAGTAAGAAATTTATTTCAGCCACTGGCAATATACATACTATACGTTCTAAAGAAGACATTATTAAATGAGACGACACGATCTTTATGGAGACTGGACCTTCGCTTTTTTCAACCGGCGTCCTCTTTTAAGAAATTAGCTGTTTTATTTATATCTGTTAGACCTGAATCTATTTGATGAAAGAAAATAGCGGCCCATGTGAAAATTTTGTTACTCGTTTCTTCTTGGCTTCGCACTATTACTGTTTAGCAGAAGGGATGATGGAGACTGGGAGGTATATAAAAATACATATACACAAAAATATTTCTCCAATGTAAGGCTGGCGTTTCAAGGACAAATAATCGTATCTAAAGATGCACAAAAAATATACCCAGTAGGTGGAGGTTCTTATTAGCGTAGTAGTAAAATATAATGCTGAAATTAAATCATTTACTTTAACTTTTAAAGGGAAAATGTGCTAGGGAACATGAAAAACCGTGAATTTCTACCTTATCACTGTGTTCTATACATCGTGGAAAATACTTGAAAATTTGCATAAATTGAAGTGTTTCTAGTTTTTTAAAAGAATTCTGTAGGATGTGATAATGTTTATAATGTCGTATATAATTTTCTCAATGTGCAGATGACTTCAACTTGCAGATGTAATAGGTGAAAATGATGCTCTTTTTTTTCTTATTACAAATGACTTGTCAGCCTGGAAATTGTTTTATATTCTGGAGAAAACTTGTATAATTTATATAGTGAGGACATATTTTTTCTAACCTACTTAATTTTTTTTTAGACTGTCTCAACAAACAGCTATGAAATTCGTTGAAAATTTGCGTAAAAAACCGCACCCTTAAAATAATTCTTTACATAATGTGCATATCCTTAGTCCCTGTGACTAATATTTTTTATTTACAATCACTAATGAAAGTAGAGTTTTTTGTTTGACGGTGACAACGAAATGTTGACGTTTATTGGGGAGTCTCACATGAGTGTTATTTTATTGCTTGCCAAGCAATAAAATGTTAACTGTTTCAAAAAAAAAAAAATATGCGAGAAATAATATAACCTATTTGTGACATTTTATCACAAGTCAAAGAAAATTTATAAATATTTAGAAAACGTACTCCTCGCCTAAGTTTGTGAAAAAGCAAAGACACTAAAAACCTCATCATCATGGTCAGTTTACTTGATGCTAAAATTCATATTATCTACCAAGAATGATATTGACGACATTTCTAAAGAAGCAAGAAGTTGAATATAAGCTTAAGATATCAAAAACTGCATGCAGGCATGACGAATTAGTAAAGATGAATATAGTAAATTTTAATACAAATTTTTTTTATTAAGAAAATTTGCAAGGAGGCGGCACCCTACAGTCCTCATGCATTAGTTCACTCTGGTACTGTGGCTTGTGTTCTCTAATCCTACATGTTTACCTTTAAATGCATTTATTTATACAGTATGCGCCAAAAGTGTGGAATAAATTCAATAAAAACGAAACAATTATTTTTTGGGAAAAATTCTCGAACAGGTGGATTTTTAATTTAAAAAATACATATTTTAGCGTAAAATGCGATTTTCAAATGTCATTTGTTTTCGAGTAATGACGTCATCGATTTTTTTTTAAATGGCAACACCATATTTTTTTCATTGATTCTGAAAGATCGTTTAATTCTCTATCAGACAGTACTAAAATTTTGCCCTCTTACATAGGAAAGTTTTCGAGTAAATGACGATTGAATGTTAGAAAACGTAAATTTTATCTATAAAAAAGTAACAATTCTGAGGTATGTAAAATAAAATACAATTGATTAAATTTTATACTTAAATTTAATGTTCGAATTGCCATCCACCAACTTCTTGACAATGCGCAAGTCTGTGAAGAAATTCTTCTTGTACATTATGAATGATTTCTGGGGTAACTCTGCGTATTTCGTCCCGAATGCGATTTTGAAGTTCTTCTAAATTACGTAGTTTATTAATGTACACCTTTGACTTCAAGTATCCCCATAAAAAATAGTCAAGAGGTGTAAGATCTGGCGATCTTGCAGGCCATTCTATCTATCCGCGTCTGCCGATCCACCTCCCAGGAAAACAGTTGTCCAAAAAATCTCGTACAGGGCGCGCATAGTGCGGAGGTGCACCGTCTTGCCGAAACCATATGGTATCGTCAGGAATGTCAGGGTCATTATCGGTAGGAAAAATTATTGCAAGGGCTGGAACAAGGTCATTTTCTAGAAACTCTAATATCTCTGTCCTGTAAGGGTTCCCTTAAAGAAGAAAGGCCCTACTATTCTGTCGTCAACTATTCCAGCCCACACATTTAATTTCTGAGAGTGTTGGGTATGTGCCTCTGCCATCCAATGAGGATTTTCCCGACTCCAATATCTGCAAGTTTGACGGTTTACTGTACCATTCAGATAAAATGTGGCCTCATCTGAAAAAAGTATTTGCCGGTGTAAATTTCTATTTCCTTGACATAAATCCATTAGAATTTCGCAAAAGTGTAAGCGGCGGTCGGGATCATCTTCATTGAGTTCCTGCACAAGTTGAATTTTGTAGGGATGACATTTTTCCTTCCTCAAGATACGTAACACTGTGCTCTGACTAGTGTCATTGTTTAATGCAACCAATCGTGAAGACTTATGAGGATTATCCACCATACTTTTCAAAATGTTCTGTTTCTGATTTTCATTAATGCTTGGACGTCTAGGTTTTGGAATATTTACAACATTGCCAGTTTCTCTAAATTTAGACTCTACGTTACTGACTGTTGATTGGCTGATAGGTGGATCTGGATACTTTTCATTAAATAAATCGCAAACTTCCTGCTGAGTTCTAGTCATATTCCCGCATCCGATAAGAATTAAAATTTCAATTCTTGAGTAACAGTTAAATGTTTCATAATACTTTAAATTTAATAATAATTTCTATGTCGCTTACAATACTTATTAGAAAGTCGGTGTGACAATGACACTTTGCAAAGATTTTCACCTACGTGATCCATAAAAGAACTATGGAATTCGAAAAACTAAACTTGATAACGTTTTTGCTTTATTTTAATTGATTTACGTTTTCTAACATTCAATCGTCATTTACTCGAAAACTTTCCTATGTAAGAGGGCAAAATTTTAGTACTGTCTGATAGAGAATTAAACAATCTATCAGAATCAAGGAAAAAAATATGGTGTTGCCATTTAAAAAAAAATCGATGACATCATTACTCGAAAACAAATGACATTTGAAAATCGCACTTTACGCTAAAATATGTATTTTTTAAATAAAAATCGACCTGTTCGAGGATTTTTCCCAAAAAATAATTGTTTCGTTTTTATTGAATTTATTCCATACTTTTGGCGCATACTGTATTTAATTAATGTAGACATTGTAAATATTCTGCATTGTATTCATATAATATGAATACTTCAACAGAAGTATTCAGGATTCAAGTAATCATTAATACTTTTTTTAATAGAGCTTGGATTCTTCTTATTATTATATTCCTGTATTCCTATTCAGCTCTGATTTTACCAACATTGTGTAATTGATAACAGGTTTTTAAGAACTGTAATATATATTAAAAAAATCAGCTCATTCTTTGGATTTTGAATATTCTTATATGCTAATGCTTTACCTTCTTTTGCAGATTCACTATACATCGAGGGCAACAGATAAACTAAAGGTAAGGTAAGTGCAATAAAGTCATTATATAATAAAGGCACATCACATACGCCATTTGCTTCGGTTTTTTTTTAACAAAAAAGCCACGCCATCAACAGCACTTTCAAATTACTTTTACTATAAATCAGTCTAGACTACGAACAGTGAAAATTTAAATGCACATTTTAGCCGCGCCCATACTTTTCGACCCGTGAATTATATTCAGAAACTAGCGGCTGTTATAAGTTTAAAGTCATTGTAAAAAATGGCGCCGTATAAATTCATTTTCAAACGGAGTAAACAGAAACATTATCCGATGCAATTTTGCTCCTAAAACCATTCTCGGCTTCAGAAATTTGGCTCGAATAATATTATACTAATAATAATCATAGAATAGGTAATAACTTTTTGATTTCTATCTTTGTCTTGCTGTATCAAATAATCCCACATGCACAGTGTGTTCCAAAAGAAACCTGACAGTTGATTCTCCTTTTGTAAACTACTGTATAACGTAATCCAAATTTTTTATTAAGTATTAATATATGATGCGGTTGACGGATGCCTAGATTATTATGTCGCTTATATTGAATTATGCCCGTATGCACCGACATTTTACTAAGAACAACTTAATAAAGTTGTTCTTAAAGTTAAGTTATGCTTATTGTTTAGAGTATTGCACCGACGGATTATAAACCATACTTAGCAAAGTACGTCTTTGTATTGGCAACAACGCACAAATCTAGTAACTTTCATTACTTTATGTTAGGTATTTTAGTTCTTTCTGTTTTTCTTCAGTTTGTTACATGGAAGTAAGGTTAGGTTTCGGTGTAATGTCATGTCTGTGGTGTTTGTTTTTGTTGTTGTCATTTGTAATATAGGTATGGTTGTTGTTGCTGTTCGTCAAGACTAGTTAATATCTCTGTGGTTAGTATTAATGGCCAAATCATCTTCATTCAATTCATCCATTGTATGGAAATGATCAGATATCGTATAATTTAATTTGAGATATGCAAAATCTATAATTTTCAAAGTATCCAAATCATCAAATATAATCTAATATCCATTATAGGTACTTTTTTTACTACTTTAATACTACACTCATTAGTATTGACCACTATATTTGCATTTTCCGCGTTTTTTAACTTTTTATGCTTGTTTTTCGCACATTCTAACTCTGTTTGAATTAAAGAATTTCATAAGTCACTGTCGAACAGTATCTGTTTTCATACTTGAGAAGATCTTAAGGTATGGTGCAATAGAAAAAGCATACTCGAGGGGTAATCCGCACTGGAATTTTGGTGTACACTCACTTGGAATTAGTGGAATTACCTCTGGAATTAGAAGAATTAGTACTGGAATTAGTGAAATCAGTCGTGGAATTAGAAGAATTAGTCGTGGAATTACTGGAATTGGTCTGGAATTAGTCTGGAATTAGTCTTGGAATTAGTGGAATTCGTGCACATACTGACAACAATGTTAATCCAAAAATCTAAGAACATTGTGCGCAATACGGTGCAAGTGGCAATAGCGCATATTTCTAATGTTTTGACTGGGGTGTAATGTATGCATTCTTTTGTTGTCTCGTGATTGTGCACCTGCTACTTGCAGCATTGAGGGAGCCTTGTAATTTTTTACAAGATTTTTTATTTATGCAGGTAAGTCGGAATATTGGGGAATAACAAGGGAAATAATACTATTTGAAATACGTTTCATTGGATAGTAGGTTCGGGAGGATTGTGAGATCAGATAGGTATTTGTGGCAATTATATGACAGTGTCTCTCTTTGTTAAATCGTTTAAAAGTCTTATTTAATGAGAATAATAATGTTAAGATTGAACAAAGAGTCACTCTTATTATTATTTATTATAACCAATTAATATATAGCAATAAGTTGACCAAAATTTTAAATAATTAAAAAAATATTTGGTTTTCTTCTCTATACAAGGTGTAACAGTAGTAAGTATTCAAAACTTGTGAGCTTGTAAAACAAGTCGAAAAATTACTAAAACTTTAGTACAATTTTTAGCGGAGGCGGTTCCTAAGGGAGATGCGCTTTTTTAAAGGGGTGACCTCGGAAACAGTTTCTAATGTGTAATATGAAAACGGTTCGACATTAAATTACGAAATTTTGGCGAAATATTAACCCTGACGTGCTTAATAAGTCTGATAAAATATATTTCAAAACTAATTCCACTAATTTCCTGAATTCCCTGAATTAGTGGAATTAGTAGAGTAATTAGTGGCATTACTTGGAAATAGTTGGAATTAGTGTACAACATTTCGGGCTGCGGTTTGCCTCTCCAGCATACTTAAGCATGTCTTATTTATAAGTAATGCTTATTAACTTCGGTGCAAACGGGCATTATGGCAAATATTTAAAAAAACGGTAAGAGGTAGGTTATATAAAACATGTTTAAATTACTAGAGGAATCCAAAAATTGAAAAATACCTATACAGGGAAATACCAAACAGGGCTAAATTAATGAGCAAAAATCATTTAAAATTTTTTAAATTAAACACCCTGTAACTCTGTAAGGAGCCATATTTTATCTAAGCGTTAAGTGTCAATTCCCCATATGTTCAACCCAGGATTATTCAGTTAGCGCATGTACAATTGTTAATAAATTTCCCTGATTTCCCCGTTTGATGATGGTCAAGGTGTGAAAACATTTGTGCGTAGTTGGTTATAGATTAGACCAACATCATTTTTCACCACTAAAATAATTATTTTTGTATCTAGAACGCGACATGGTACTTATGTTCAAAAATGAAAGTTACTTTGCTGAGCTTAATGAGAGAAAATAACTTCACATCCACATTCGAGATACAAACAATATTTTTGCGAAAACTCCAATAAAATAAGGCAATTGCGTTATGTACAACAAATTAATTTATATTCGCTTGAACCGTGTTTGAAGACGGTTTAGGCGCGGTGACTATCATACCGATAGCAACCTAATAAACAATCGAAATATGCAAATAATACCGAAGGGGTATTACTGGGATATTTCGAACATAAAATTAATAAAATTGAACCTTCGATGTTATGGTCAGTATATTGCATGTTATAAAATACACTGAATACCAAAGATAATGTAAATATCAGAAAATTTACATAATAATACCAACAAATAATAATAATAATAATAATAATATTTATTGGTCTGTAGGATCATGGTACATGATATTAGACAAGTCCAAAATTGTATAATAATAAAATAATTAATATTATTTGCCATTTATATACATACAATTCGTATGTGGTAGGTCATTCAATAAGTTGGATACTGTACTATAAGAAGTATCTGATATTAGATTTCTGCTAGAAAAGGTACCTAATTCAAATAAATCCATTGATTTAACTAATTTTGGACAATTTTTCAAATGATTTTAAAAATTGGTGTTTTTGAAGAACTTTAAGAAGAGATGAGCTACTACAATCTATGATATAGAAGACAAAGATTCAATTTTTGTTATAAGAATTCCCGATTCCAAAATTTTGTCATTTCGAGTTCAGATATACCGTAAATACTGTGGTTTACGTCCGGCAGCTACTTCAAGTCGAAGATTTTTTGTGTTTTGCCTTAACTGGAAACTTATACAGAGCACTGCTTTAGACGTTCTTAGTCTCTGTCTTAGCCGACGCAGAACCGACTTTACTACCATTAAACATGGGAGATTGGCATTCTAGTACGGTAGCACATATAGAAGATTCTATATAAAATTAAATTTCAATCGCTAATAAATTGTTACCGTATTCAGCAGAGCTACGGAACTTAAACAAAAAGCAACGATAACTACCCAACAAACATTTAAAGTTAAAATTATGTTAACTTGACCTCTGAATTGGTCAAAAACTTTTCAGGACCAATTTCGCATAAGGAAAGTTTACCTATATTCGTTGGCCTTTTTCCTTATGTGGGGAAAAAAAACTAAAGTAATATGGAAGTTAATAATTGATCGGCAAGGATTTTATTCCAATAAGATAATTGGACCTAAAAGAAATACGGATCAATTTTATGTTAAAATTTCAACACATTATTACCCAAATATACCCTAAATATGCCCTTTATATGACCTACTTTTGCTAGACGGAGACAACATATTATATGTTTGCTTATACAGGATGCGTCAAGCTTGGACGGCGAGCAGTGGAAGGGATTATTCTTAGCATTTCATATGATCGGTTAAATATTTTCCCTATCTGTATACAATCTCATAGCGAACAGGGATAGGAAGAGAAAGAAAGAATATAAGTCAGGCTACAAAGCTACAAGTAGAGTAGGAGTTACTATATGAGTATTTATAGATATTTAGATTTTAATATAATATAAAGTCTGTATTTTTGGTTTCTATTCAACAAATTGTACAACCCAGGAAATTTTTTCGTATAATGTGATGACCAAACTTTCATAAAAATAACGCGCCTTATAAATATACATGTTTACTATTGCTTCTAAATAATATTATTATCCTGAAAAATAACTTAAAATAAAAGCTGGATGTATTTCGTGATAAAATGTGTTTAATAATTTTTCGTCATAAATGTATTAAATAATATGATCTGTATTAACGTAATTTTAATGAGTAATCAATTAGAAATAATATACAAAACATCTAGCGTTTGTTACAACATGGCCGCTCAAATAAAATTTACTTTGAAGTCAATTTGTCTGAAGTTTATCTATAGGGCAGATTGCCCATGCCAATGGTGACGTCACAGCAAAATATTAACTTTGTGGTTGAAATTTCCTCCAAATAAAGACATTTTATGGTAATTTATTACCAGCTAAATTATTACTAGGTACGTTCATATAAAATTCTACTCTTTGATTTATTTGTGATTGAAAATTCAAATTAAAGCCAATAATATTATGTGTGTGTAATAACAAAAACTAAATAAATATTTTCGAACGGAATTCAATTCAAATTTCAATTCACATGCACTACTGAATTCATTTGAGACGATAACAGTGTTATCATATGGAATATTTGTGATGTGTTTATCGATATATTATCATTAGCTTGATTTATATAATCTGCAGTGTTGGCTTCGATTTTGGTAGGCGAAATATGAACTCAATAATTATTTTTTACAACTCTGAAATATTGTGTGGTAAGCCGCCTGTTGGGCTTCATCTTTTGATTTACTCGTACGACAGGAGTAGGTTTTTATTGCAGATTATCAAAACACAAAACAACTTCAACATCCTATTGCATGAAAATATCTATCTCAATACATATAACAAGAAGCTTGCTTCCTAAAAGATCCTTTTAAGAAACATTTACGTCGAAGTATTATTAATTAGTAAATTTGTACCATAATATAGAACAATATTTCTATTAGGTTAATTGAACTGATCAAATATTTCTTAGAAGTTATCAACAAAGTTGAATATATTTTATATTGTAATAAAAATAGAACTTATTAAATTGAAGGATTTAATATGGCAAAAATAACTAGTTATTACCTTATTCTTAACCACTATAGTTGAAGACAAAATAAGTTTTACAATTTTGTAATAAATATGTAAATATTTGCCTATTATAATTATTTAAAAAATCCCTGGATATTGAAGACAGATTTCAAGGCGAAATTTAGTAAATTATAACTTCGTCTTACACGTTATTGGAATGTTAGCATTTGAAAACACAGAAAAGGTAAACAATATGTAATTTCGAACTGTATTAATTGACATATTTCATTTTACTTGGAAGTCATTATATTACTCTTAGTTAACAAATTTCTGACTAAAATTTTGGTATTATAAGATTTTGTAACATTGAAGACTATTTTTATGGCGAAATGTAGTAAATCTCGATCAACTTCAGGTTCATTTTTCTTGTGCAGTAGTCTATTATGCTTAAATGTTAGTTGGGTGGATCTGGCATAAATTTAACTCACTGCAATATCGGTACTTCAATTTGCATATAGTGCAAAATAAATTGCAAACGACTCTTTATAATAATTACTGTTTTGTATTGAAATGTTATATTACTTAAAAAGTATATTGCTTAATAAAATTATAAATATGTCGAAAAAATAACAAATTATTTTGATATTTGTTGTATGTTCTATAACGAACTTTGGCGTTCTAGAACATGAAAGTATTTCGCAGCAAGGTGACCAAAAAGACTCACTGTGTCAACTGAAAATTTAACAAAAGAGACGACTGCTGTTGACAATTTTAGAAAAATTTATTTAAAAATATGGAGATTTTGTAGGAAAATAAATTGATCAAATTCAAGTTTTCTTTTTCTGTGACAATAAATTCGCGGTTGCAATAACGCGGTTTTTAAAACTTATTATTCGTATTAATCCAACAAATAAATATGTTAAATTGACCGATCGTGCAAAAACATTTATTTGATATGTTGTTGTGTTAGTAAGTAATGTGACAAAGCCTGCAAATAGCATACTCTTAAAATATTTTTGTTCTTTGTGGATAAGAACTAATTATAATTTTGAATCAGTACTTCACTCGATCCTTTGTAATGGATTTAATTATTTTTTACTGTATTAGAAAGGTATTTTAAGCTAATATAAATCAAATCTCCTACAATTCCTATCAATGAAGTCATATGTATGTTCTCTGATACCAAACATCTAGGTAAGCTAATGAACAATTCAATAAAGCTTTATCTGTGGAATTGTTCATTAGCATACCTAGATGTTTGATATCAGATAACATACATATGACTTCATTGATAGGAATTGTAGGAGATTTGATTTATATTATTATTATACCTTTCTAATACAGTAAAAAATGTTACAAAAGCTAATAATAAGGAATATATGGGTAGATATTGTGGGTGTAATTCAACGCTGGTTAGGGGTTTTGTCCGCAGAGTAGTTAGTTTCACACAATATTATTAATACCTAAAAATATATAGATTTAATTATATTACCTACAATAACAAACAATTAGTTGGAACTTGCTCTGTTATTCTCGAAATAAACATGATACATTTGTCATGTATGATATTATAGGGGCGAGCAGAGACTCTTGTGCGACCTTATGTTAAGGTACTTATAAGGTTGTGTACGCCAAATTACAAGGAGATGCTACACGATTTAGGGTGTGGTTTGTAAAGCGAATTACACTTGTACAAATACAAATTATTGTAGCATTACTACGATGTCGTGAACTGAAGATAATAAATCTTAACCGAGTTTGTCATATACACGGGTTCTGCAACTTAATATGTAATATACAGCATGTCTTGGATTGTGTTCTCTATATAGAAAATGTTTTACTTGTAAATTAAAAACTAAAACATAATGAATAATAGGTGAGAAAATGTCTTTTTCCACGGTATGGAGTAGAAATCAGTTTCTATGACATCAAAATTAAAACAGAAGTAGTCGATTATTCCCAAGGGAGTATAATGCTCCCAAGGGAGTTTACATTATGGAGAACGTTTTTCATGCAAAAAAAGATGACATTGAAATTATTTATTGACTTTTAAATTAAATGTTACATTTGTACAATTTTCAAAATTAATGTCGGAAGGAATATTACTTTTGCTTACATTTACAGTTTTTGTGATTGCGCTAGTAGTGGTACCTACTAAAACCTGATTAGCAATTTTGGTCTTATTTTCAATGGAGTTCTCGACATAATCCTCAGCGACTGTCGTTGATTTCCAACCAGCATGACGGTTTATTGTCGTCATATCCACACCAGCATCTGCCAGTAATGTCGCTGAAGATCTTCGTAAGCAGTGACCAGTATCACATGCAGCATCAGGTAATTTTAAATACGAAGCTACTACACTCGGAATTTTTCCCATGGTATTCTTGCCAACTGGCTGCTACCTACATTTTCCTGCTTTGTACAAAAAAGACGCTTATGCTTGACGTGGGGAGGACGAAGGTATTTTCGAAACAATTCAAGCATATTTCCCACATCGGTAACCAGAAAGGTTCGTGGAATCTTTGTCTTAGTGTTTGGAATTTTTACAATCAAGAAAGAACCTACATCCTCTACAGTTAAATTGACTAGTTCATCAGTTCGACAAGCTCCAGCAATCCCCAGAATTAATCCAACCTATAAAAAATCAAAATACTTCATAATTGAAATACCTAACAACAAAAGTAATCTTACCATAATCATTAAGAAGTCTTTGTCATCTGCACTTGATATAAAACGGTCGATTTCACCCTTCAATATTTTCGAATTTTTCACTTGATATCCGTCACCGGTTCTTTTCAAAAATGCGATCAGCTTGGAGAATTTGCTTATATCTATGTTGTCGTAAATTATCAAGCATGACTTAACCATAGAATATTGCGCCCATAATTTGGAAGACTTGTAATTCTTTGCATTTTCACTGAAGTATGCCAACAAAACATTCTTGTATACTTGAAAATTTTTCTCGGCGCACCACTTTTTGAACCGATTGTAGGCTATATCGAATAAAGATCTTGACTTCGTAGGCAGCAAATTGCTTATTGCAATATTTGCAGCCTCCACAATCTCTTCCGACTCACAATTATTCATTGTGCACTAAACAAACTTTAAACTAAACCAAACTAGCACCTTAATTTGACAATTATTTTTGTTTGTTTATTTTGTAGTTATGACAATAACTTACTAAATAAATGCTCAAATTCGAATACAATAATTCTGGTGCTACTTACTTCATAATGACAAAATATGTGTTTTTAAGTTAATGAGACCGTAGAAAAAATAGTATATACCATTCGGGAGAGATGCTATTTTGTCCTCGGTGCATTGTAGCAAGCAAATTGCACCTCTGCCAAAATAACTCATTTCTCTCCCTTATAGTATAATGTACTATTTTTATAAATTTTTTTGCATACGAATGTCCTGTTGAGGTTGGCAAGCAACTGTATTTCGGAAACTTTTAATTTATCCCACAGTTTTTGGAATGTCAAATTCATAAAAAAGTGACTCCAAGTGTGTGTAGCGGAAACCAGGTACGAAAGTAACATATTTTTGTAAAGCCGGATAATTAACAAATTAACAAAGTTATATAAATTTACTTACTATAAGTCGTTTTCTTGGCATTTTATATATAGAAGAAAAATATTATTGAAGTAATTAAAGTCCATATTGATGTATAATTAATAAAAAGTAGAGTACATCGTTACAACCTACCCAATGGTATGGGTCAAAAGTAACAGATCATGGGGACGTTTGTAACATATGAATGATAAAAATAGAATAATGAAGCAATAATATAAAATAACAATAAATTCTTTCTGGTAATAACAAAGAATCCTATTCCTATCTGGCTGTTACAACATTGACATATTATAACGATTGAAGCTTGTTGATCTGGCAAGACTTGTAGCCTAAGGACTTCTTAAAGAAAGAGTTTCACTCCATAAATAATTTAAACCAGTCTTGACCAGCAATTGCATTTTTACTGAAACAAGTTGGCATAAGTTTTTAATATTTTTGAGCTAACTTATATGCTAGCTTGCGTACATCCTTGGTGCTTAGCCCGTAATTTATTTGAGCACATTAAATATTCTGCCAATTTGGCTTCCTTTTCCTCCGTGAAAACTCTCTTATTACCAATGGAGCCCACATTAGGTGACGAAATCCCACCACTTCGTTTTTTCTACAAATCTGTGAAGTGACACATGACAAAGATTCGATGTTTTGGCTGCTTCTCGAATAGAAATGTTGTTTTGAACATCTATATACGCGCTTTCCTACTGCTGCAAAGTAGCTTTCCCACGATCTGTTGTCTTTTGTTAGGTATCCTAAATAAAGAGAATGAATTTCTATATTCCCACACAGTATAACAAATACTGAAGTAATTATTATCTGGATGTCTACAGAATTATAATTTTAAATATGATAAATATGATCATAGGTATTAAATATGAGGGACGGTTGTAGCATGCTTAGGTTATTGCCAATATTAATATTAATTGAACAACCCAATAAAATAATTCAAAATAACGTTCAGTTCTAGGATTATGATAGATTAAGATAAAGAATGAAAACTTACTTTGCATATCATTTCGCACTGTGCAGGTCTTTACTCGAACTGAAACGCACCACGAATATTGTTGTTCAAATGAGTTAATGTAGATGTCACTGCCGACTCTATGATGATATAATATCATAGACAAACCTCTTTAGAAAAACAATAGACTTACTGTTACAACCAATCCGTGTTACTTTCGTACCCGGTCTCCCCTACTAAAATTATTTTCTATCTTCAATTTCTGCTGCTATTGTATGACATATTTTTTAATTCCGAATCGAAAAATGAGAATCAATAGTGAAGGTGTTAGACTCTCTTAATAACACTTTAGTAATTATTTGACATTTGAAATTTTGGTATATCCTTTAAAGTAAGAGGTAGTGAGATGATAGAAACGTTTTGTAGAAAAAGTTCAAAAACTCCTGACTACGTTGAACGATTTTAGCTTTTGTTTTAAAGCTATTTCATAACCGATCTACAGTATGCAACAATACTTAAGTTTCTGTTTAAGTTTAATTCACCAGATAACGGCATTTGGTCTTTTTTTAGGATTTACTCGAATTTTGATAAAAAATTAAACGAAAGACGATATTTTTGGATATGGTTTTCCAAACATAACTTGTGAGCATAAATTTATTATAAAAAATATTATTCTGGATTTTAATATCTTATATGTACTTCTAATGCTGATGCCAAGTAGGTTTTCAATATTTAGAATAACTCAACAATACATAATGTTAAGTTCCCCTATAATTTTCGATTTGAGATTAATGAATTTTAGTTAATTATTGTTTATTCATTAGTACATAGTACATTACATGTAATGTACATATATTTGATATTCAGTTTATGAATATGTATATACCATAATGGTGTAAGTATGTCTAATTATGTAATGGATATAAAATTAATATACATTGCATATAATTTTATTGCCAACTTTCATATTAATTTATTAAATGAATGAATGGCTATTGGAATGAATGGTTATTAATCCATTGCATACAGGGTTCTATGACTAAGTACAAACATTTTAACCACGTGCTTAGGAAAGCCTAAAAGACAATAAAAAAATATTCAAGAACTTTAGCTTGATATTTTAAAAATGGGGCAAAACCCTCTTTTTCTGCGTAAGTAGGCGCCTATGATGCAGTATCGACTGGGATGGCTTAGATACATAGATAAAGCTTTTATGTCAACTACTATGCTGTCGTTTTTTTCAACGTTTCTCAATGCAGAACCTACAAAAAGTAACATACTTATTAGTAAATAATACCTAATAGAAAACAATTAATCTAGTTAGCTGCAGTATTTTGCATCTGTTATTCATTATTTCATTACAAACTGGCTAAACTATATTTTGACTTTTTACAACCACTCACTACCGATAAAACACACTTTCCATATGTACAGTTAGATAAAATGCCTATTTACTATAAGAAAATGGCGCGAAAGGAATAAGTAAGTACTAATAAATAATAGAAAACTTTTAATGCACCCGTGGTAGTTTTGTCCCATAACCTAGAAAAATAAACCGTCGAACTATATTGGAAAAATATCTGCACCAAACACAAATTTCTTTATTTAATAACAATAAAACGTTTAAAAATAAAAAAGGGAATAAAAACTGAAGAAACTACAACGTGAACACAGGAATTAAATTATTACATGACAGCGAATTCACCGATGCGTTGCTGGTTGTCTACTCTGACACTTTGTAAACGTTAAACGTGCGGCGGACTGGTCGCATAGCCGGGGTTAAATACGGATTTAATATATCGAAAAAAAAATTTTTTCGCTTTATAAATAAGTTACCAATTTTTTAATCCTTAATTTTCTCTATACCTCTTAAAATATTTGTACAGTGACACCTCAGATAAATCTTACCAATGTTGTATATATACCTATATTCATTTTGCTAACAATTAACATTAAAACAGTATATGTGCATTTTTCTTCAAACTCAACTCACAACTAAAAAATATTTCCACCTCCACTATACCAATTAAAATTAACTTAATAAATAATAATTATTATTTAGTTCCACCTCTAAAAAATTATATTCTTGTCTATTGTTTTGTCTAAAATTAAAGAAAAGTCATTGTTTTTACTCAAATTCTCCACAGCTCTAGCTTAATGGAACTGGGCACGTAAATTTGAAATTTGAAAAAAGCGAAGCTTGCGACTTACCGAATTTCCAATGGTGATGGTTGCCGAGGGCCCTCAGTCTTCGTCAGAGCTATGCAATACAGGAGAGCACAGGCCAGCACAGGAACGGGAATCAAGCGGCACACACACAAGGCAATTTTTAAAAATTGCAAAGTTAAGCGAGCGTTAGTATAGCGCGTTAGGTAGCGTCTCTAACATGAGTATATATATATATATCTAGTATGGTAGTCGCAAGCCGAGATCGCGCAAAAAAGTACTATACAAAAAGAAAACAAAAAATATAAAGAAATAGTGGGTTCTATTTGAATGCAACCAACAATTTACCTACTTAATTATAATATATATTAAACTTAAACATAAAAAAAAAAATGAATACGAAACATTCCGGCCCACCAAAATGCTATGCATTTTCGAAGGCAGAAACAGGGAGAGGATAAAGTTTGATTAAGGGTCTTTTTATAATTCCATTTGCAGTAGTAACTTCTGCAACTCGAGCAACTCCGTCAGCTCCTGGATACAGAGCACTAATTCGGCCAAGACGCCATTTTAACGGAGGCAGTGCATCATCTTGTATTTTTGGTAATATTGGAAATTTCTTCCGAGAAAGCCTTTTGTTGGTCATATTTAACTAAAGTCATTAAAGCATTGTGAAGTTCCTTAAAAGAAAAATGTCCTTTATATTGTTCTTTAGGAAAGCGGCAATTATTTAAAAAGCGTAAAATATAACCTAGAATGCGTTTAATAGAATTGAGAGACGAATGATTACTTAATAAATTATCTAAAAAATTATTATCCACCGAAACAATGAGTGCAATATTTTTCTTTTCTTCAACAAGTACCTCAGAGGTATCAATAAAGTTATTTTGCAAATTAGACCAATGATCTTCGGATTTCTTAAGAAATTCGGGACCGGCCCACCAGTATGAATTGGTTAACAGCTCGGAAGGAAAAGCCCCTCGTGAGGCAATATCGGCCGGGTTTTGACAAGAAATTATGTGATACCAGTTTAGCGGATCTACTCTTTCTTGAATATAACTCACCCTATTACTTACAAAAGATTTCCATCTATGTGGATGACTTTTTATCCACGATAGAACGATAGTGGAGTCTGTATATGAAAATATTTTAGAGAAATTAATTTTATTAGCGAAAGTTTTTAAAACAAAATCAATTAATTCAGCGGATAAGACGGCGGCGCATAATTCCAATCTGGGAATAGTCATAGTTTTTAACGGCGCTACTCTGGACTTAGAGCAGAGAAAATAAATGAAATACATATCATCAACACAAGTACGTAAATATAACACAGAGGCATAGCCACGTTCACTAGCGTCAGAAAAAGCGTGAAGTTCTATTTTATGGTGGTTTAATTCAGGTATTTTAATATGTCTAGGCAAATTAAAATTAGTTATTAATGGCAATTCTGATTTATACCGATTCCAAGCGCGAACTATTTCATTTGAAGGTTCATCATCCCAGTTGAGACCTAAAACCCATAATTTTTGTATCAAATATTTTATTGAGAACGTTACAGGAGTTAAAAAACCAAGCGGGTCAAATATTCTTGATAACTCAGACAAAATATGTCGCTTTGTACAAGATTTTTCAATAGATGTAATTTTATACGTAAATGAATCCGATGAAGGTTGCCAACACAAACCTAAAACTTTAGTGATTTCATCATTATCCAGAGAAAGAGAAGCGGGATTGATTAATTCTGAAGATAAGTTAGATAATACTTCTGGTTTATTAGTTGCCCATTTGTGAAGCTGAAACCCACCTTTTTTTAATAAGTTCGTCAATTCACCCTGTAAAGATATAGCATCTTTAACTGATGAGCAACCGGATACAATATCATCAACATAAGTGTCATTTTTCAGAATTTCTGAAGCGCGAGGAAAGTTTGACTTTTCCTCTTCAGCTAATTGTAAAAGAGTACGCAAAGCTAAATAAGGTGCGGAAGAAACTCCATAGGTAACCGTACGTAAACGATAATCTAATACAGGGCGTGAAGGATCAAAACGCCACAAAATGCGTTGATAATTTTGGTGTTCTGGCTTTACTACGATTTGGCGATACATTTTACAGATCAGTAGTTAAAGCAACTTCATGTAAGCGAAAATTTAATAAAATTTGTACGATGTCTTTCTGTAACTTCGGTCCCACGAAAAGGGTGTCATTAAGAGATACATTATTAACTTTAAAAGATGCGTTGAAAACCACTCTAAGGCGGGTGGAACGACTATCAGGTTTAAAAATGCAATGATGTGGAATAAAAAAGGATTTATCTGAAGTTATGTCATTGGTTGCTAGTTCCATATGATTTAAATCCAAGTATTCTTGTAAAAAATTAGAATATTCTATGTAGAGTGCGGGATTTTTTAACAAACGGCGTTCTAATGATAGAAAACAGTTTAAAGCGGCTTCTCTACTATTGGAAAAATATGGTTCCTCGTTACGAAAAGGCAAAGCTACACTAAAGCGGCCAGATGAGTCTCTGGAAACCGTTTCTAAATATATTTTTTCGCATAATTCATCAGCAGGCGAAAGTACAGATTTTTTCGGAATATTTTCTATTTCCCAGAATTTAAGTAAAATTTCATCTAGCGCGGGTTTTTGTATTTGACATAAAAGTGTTTGAAGGTTAGAATGAAACTGGGTATTTTCAAATTTACCCATCAGTATATAACCGAAAATAGTATTGACTGCAACCGGTTCATTATTTTTTCCGAAAATACGACCATTTCGCATAATTAATGGAAACTGATCAGCACCTAGTAGTAAATCGATGGGGCGTGGTTTGTAAAATTCAGGGTCAGCGAGCGTTAAATTTTTTATATGATTCCAATTTTCTTTCGCGATAGCAGCGCGAGGAAGATCAGAACAAATGCGGGGCAAAATTATTGCATTTACAGGGAGAGAGGTATTTTCATTTACAGAGTGAACTAATAGAGAAACACCTCCTAATTGAGAAGTTATTCCAACTTCACCGATGCCTTGTATTTCAGAAGAACTTTTATTTTTAGGCAAACCTAAACGATTAGTACATTTTTCAGTTATAAAACTTGTTTGTGAACCAGTGTCAATAATAGCGCGAAGCGTTTGGTAATTTCCCCAAATATCACGAATTTTAACTAACGCAGTTGCGAGTAAAACATCTAAAGGCGTTTGGGAACAACTAGTTAGTGCTTGTGTGGCATTTTCCGATTGCGAAACATGTACAGAAGCTTGTTCACTAGTTGAAGGCAAATTTTGTATACTGTTGGAATCAACAGGGTGATTGAAATGCAACAACGAGTGGTGCTTCTTCTTACAAGTTCTACAAGAAGAACTAGACTGGCAATCTATAGTTTTATGAACATGACTTAAACAGTTGACACACAGTTTATGTTGTTTTACAAACTGAAAGCGATCTTGAGGACTTTTTGCATTAAAGTCTGGGCATTTATATATAATGTGATTATTATGACAAAGTATACAATTGTGAGAAGTTGTAGTACTTAAAAACGATTTAGAAGTAGACATCTGGCGCATGGATACATCTTTAATAGATTCTTTAGAGCTACTCTTGGGTTTATAAGAGCGTTTTACGGTAATTAAAGCATTGCAATGATTAGTAAGAAATATAGAAAGATCCTTATACTTAGGCATGGTATCAGAAGTATCGCTATGAAGCAACCCAAATCGGGTAGCAGTTTCTTGAGGTATTTTATTTAACAACATATGTACCAAAATAAAATCCCACTGGTCTACAGGATGTTGTAATTCTTGAAGAGCTTCCAAATTTTCGGAAAATATGTCTAATAAATTACGTAAATCATGTGGATTTTCAAAACGCAGTACCGGAGCTTCCTCTATAGCAGACCAGTGTGCTTGAGCAAGCAACCGTTTATTTTGATAACGCTTCACAAGACTGTTATAAGCAATTTCATAATTAGAGGCTCTCATTGGTAGACATTTAACTATTTTGAGTGGGGGACCTTCTAGTGATGATATCAAATAACTAAATTTATCAATTGGAGTTAATTTAGAATTTTTATGCACTATTGAATTGAACATATCTATAAACGCAGGAAAAGATTCAATATCACCTTTGAATTTAAGTAATTGGAGTTTAGGTAGACTGACGTGACTAGAAGTTTCAGCGATATTTACTTTAGATTGATCTGCACAGAACAGAGCATTAAAAATTGTTTTAATTTGGAAAAAAGTTTTATCAAAATCGGCCATTACTGCAACAGCATCTTTAAATTCATCTTCTTCATTAAAAATTATGTTAATTAAAGCGACATGGTGTTTATTAAATTCCGATTTAATATCCTCAATGGAAGAATGCATAACTTTAAACAAATCGCGTGCGTTAACTTCGGTGCGAGCATTTTCTGCAGTCTGCAATATATTTTCAAGTTTATAAATTTCAACTTGGCGTAAAGCTTTAATTTTCTTAATCTTTTCAGCCATAATAACGATGAAAAAAGTATACAATAAGTAGGTAAGCGAAAACCAATGAATAGCGAAGCGAAAATTGAAGCAATTCCTAAGCAGGTCAAAAACTAGCGGTACTAACCGGGATATGATAATAAATGCCAGCGATCAAATTTTTAACTAATTACTACGTGCGGCGACTCAAACTTAAGAAGCGTGCGCAATGAAATTTTCCCACTCCTTCACCAAGATCTAGCGAAGCAAGGGCAGGACGAACCACATGGAAATTGTAACGGCAATACTGAAACTAATATGGCGGCGATTTTAAAAACTGAATATATATTTTTTTAATTTGTAGAAATTACTTAATTGCATTCAAATATTACGTAATCGCGGCTCGAAGGACCAAATGTTTTTACTCAAATTCTCCACAGCTCTAGCTTAATGGAACTGGGCACGTAAATTTGAAATTTGAAAAAAGCGAAGCTTGCGACTTACCGAATTTCCAATGGTGATGGTTGCCGAGGGCCCTCAGTCTTCGTCAGAGCTATGCAATACAGGAGAGCACAGGCCAGCACAGGAACGGGAATCAAGCGGCACACACACAAGGCAATTTTTAAAAATTGCAAAGTTAAGCGAGCGTTAGTATAGCGCGTTAGGTAGCGTCTCTAACATGAGTATATATATATATATATCTAGTATGGTAGTCGCAAGCCGAGATCGCGCAAAAAAGTACTATACAAAAAGAAAACAAAAAATATAAAGAAATAGTGGGTTCTATTTGAATGCAACCAACAATTTACCTACTTAATTATAATATATATTAAACTTAAACATAAAAAAAAAATGAATACGAAACAGTCATAATTAGTACTATTTAAGGATAATGTCTTATTGCTAATTGACTTACTATTGTCAAAAATGCAATTACAAAAATTTTCTAACCTAAAAATTGATAGGTATTAAGTGCTTTACTTATCTTACTGCAAATATTTACCACAAACGCTATATAATAACAGGTAATTATTATATTATATAATAAAGTTGGAGCATAGCTATTGAGATTTAAAAAATTGAGTGTTGTATCAATGGTACTGTAAAATTGTGGCCAGTGGAAGTTCTTTCGTACATGCGCAATTAATTCATGTGTTTATTTTATTCCTTTGTATTGCCTTTTATTTTTTTTAAATATTCTGTTGAAATAATATACATTAACGAACATCAATTGACCTATGTATACACCTTAACAGATATACATAGAATATAACAGGGTGTTTTTAAATGAAGTAGCACAGATTCCTTAGGTGAAAATAAATCGATGTAACGTAGTAACCCTTTCCATAAGAAATAACAAGAGGTCAGACAGTGTTTAAATAGGACCAATACCTGTGGAGGGAATAAAGGTTATAATAGGTCCAGCGTGTCTTTAATTGGCACCTTTGGAAAAAAACATTCCACGTCAAAGCTATGTTTCGAATTCCTTATGTGATGAACAGATTTACCCACATGTGGCTGCATCAAAGTCGCTAAAAGTTTCGCCAATGCATGTGTCAGCGAACCAATAGCACAAACTATAGGACGAAGTGGAATATTTGGCTTATGAATTTTAGATAGATGATAAAGGCGTGGTGGATGGCACTCGGAAGGTTGTAATCAGCCTCAGTAGCGGCGAAGTTTTTGCAGAAGCACCACTGAAGATGCCGATAGTGAAGAGCAGCGAAACCTTTGGAAGCATGGGATGCGACCAGTTACAGCGGCGGCTACGAAACGCCTCAGAGTTCCACCTTTATCCGAAGAACGATTCCGACCGTAGTAGTCGTAATACCAACAGTAGGAACCGAAATCAATATATGGGCGGGTTCAGAGACAACGATAGCGGGTCTGTCCCCACAGAGCCTAGCCCGAAAACAGCCAGGGCAGGTAAAAGAATCCCGGTTAATGCTAGGGATGTGCATTTTAACTCTGTTTCTGGCAGCACTTTGTATCAAAAGTTAAATATGTCTTTTGTTACGACAAATTTATAACGGGTTCCTCACTATTTATTAATATTTTTAATTTAATTTTTGTTTTCGGTGGATTGTACGAAAAATACACTGTACAATTCGAGTAGATTGTCCATATATATGAGATTGTTGATACTCAACAAATTTTTTATGTTTATGAACAGCATTCATATTAAGTGTTTATTGTTTCATTATTTACATTTTATATTTCATTAAAAATGATTTAATTTTTTTTTTATAACAAATCAAATTTCTTATTTTATATTTATATTTATATGGCTTTATTATGAAGCTTTTTGAATATAACAATTTACAAATATTTTACAGCTAGTTTTATGAGAGAGAATATTGAAGAAAATAAATATTACTATACTGATAATTGTGTGTGACATTAAAATAATTCTTCTAGTATTTATCCATTTTGATCCAATTTAGATTTTACTACGCTTTTTATGTAATTTCAGTCTCCTACATGACCGAACTAAAGCATTTTATTCAGCAACTTCAATGTTTTGTAGAAACGTTATTATTGAAGATAATTTTCTAAAATTCAGGTTCTCAGAGCAATAAATAAGTTAAAGCAATGCTATGTTGGCAGATTTGCGATAAAAACATTCCTATGTATATAATTTTTGGAAAAATTGTTCGAAGAACTCATAGCACGCCATTAATTTGGAATATAATACTAGTATGTTTGGTAGTAGAGTTAGGGCCATGACCATGAACTGTTATCAAATGTGAAATTATGAAAATCTACTAGATATCTGTCTGCATATTAGATATTGGAAAATATTATTTTTTTTACTTCTGTACTCCTTATTAAAATTTCAACAGACAAAAAACATTCTATATACAGGAGACAGGAGGTATTTTCTTTCCATGCCTTATGACAGGACGAAAATAATAAAAAATACTCGGTTAGAAGAAGTTTTATCACCCTAAATACCTTGCCAAATTTCACTTCTTAAGTTGCATTTGGAAGAAATAAATACATTTTTCTAATTTTGACATATAAAGTAACATCTTTATTATCGAAACAAGTGTCAAAACGTTCTACTTGTATTAACTAGTTACATAACGAAAACCATTATGCAACTGGTTACGAAAAGTTCGTTATGTCACTAATTGCAAAAAAATAAACAAAATACAGAAACAGAAAAATAATGTAATTTTTATTTAAGTCAGTAACACTTTATTAATTATTAATTAATTGTTATTATTTAATTGTGAATATTTACAATGCAGTTGGTACAGTTAGTGAAACTAATTCCAGAAGAAATCTTATTCGTTGAACTTGCAGTAATATTCCGTAATATGTTATTGGTAGTAATAGGTTCTCCAAGAATATCACCGGAAATTGTTTTTTTATTTTCTATAAAATTTTCAACATATCTTTCTGCAACAGAATTTGACTTCCACTCGCCGTGTTGTTTTATTTTTAAAATATTGGCCCCAGAATCTGCAAGTAAAGTGGCCGAAAATCTTCTGAAACAGTGCTCCGTGAATAATGCACAATTAGGCCAACCAATCATTTAACCAATCATCTTTGGTAACTGACCAATAGTATTAATTCCTATTGGTTGTACCACATTTACCATTTCTATATCTAACAAAGAATCTATTGGTTTCATATTTTCCGGGCGTAGGTTTCTATACCTCCTGATAATGTCGACGAAGTTTATTCCTTCTATATCTCCCGGGGTGATTACAAATTTACGAATTACTCTAGTTTTTGTATTTGGAATATTTACTCGAAAATACGTCTCCTCATCTGTAACATCTTCAACACGTAAAAACGTTAATTCTGACTTCCGACATGCACCGGCTATTCCCACAACCTAAAGCAAAAAATGCGAATTAGTAAACTGACAACTAAATGAAGCTATTATTAGTTACCTTAGCGATTAAAGAATTATTGTCTCTTAGAGTTCTTTATGGCCCTACAATTTCGCCTCATTATTTTTATACGAAATGACCACTTGTCAAAAACTTGTCAAAATAAAAATAAATAAAAATACTTACTAATTTATTAATTAGGTCTACATGTTAATTTTATCTAACAAATTGTTCAAAATGCTCGCCGTTAACATTCATGCAATAATAAAATCGATTCTCTATCTCTTCCTTAACATTCTGCAACATATCGGCAGTTATCCTTTGACATTCTACAGTTATGCGTTCTTGCAGAACTTGAAGAGAAGCTGGCTGTGTTTTATAAACTGTAAACTTTAAATGGCCCAGAGAAAGAAGTCTAGACAGGAAAGATCAGGGAACCTTGCAGGTCACTCAATAGATCCCCTACGGCCAATGCAATGACCTCTAAAATTTTCGTTGAGAAATTGCCGAACGCATAATGCACTGGAGCCCCATCTTCTTGAAAAAACACTTCATGTTGTGAGAAGCTATTATCTTCGGCAACCCTCCCCTATTCTAGGAACAATATTGTCTTGAAGCAAAGTAAGATACATCTCTTCAGTCAAATTGCCTTGCAAAAAGAATGGGCCGATTAAGTTATTGCCTAAGATACCTGCCTAGACATTCAACCTTTCAGGATGTTGAGTGTGAGACTAAATAAATGTGGGTTTGAATCGCTCCAGTATCGATAATTCTACAAACTGTAATCGTCGGTCATAATCATCCTTGCTAAGTTCGTGAAGCAATTGTATCTTGTAGGGGTCAAATTTGTGATCCTTCAAAATTTGCCTAATGCTTGTTCGTGATACGCCCGAGACTTCGGCCAATTGCCTAGTACTCAATGTGTTATCCATTGCAATATGTCCTATAACTGCGACTTACGTATACCTTCATTCAGAACGACACGAGTCGGATTATCTTTCTGATTCTGCACTGTTCCAGTTTCCATAAACTTTTTAATCAGCTGCCTAATGTAAGTATGAGAGACTTTTATCCTGATGTCTTTCATTAAATTGTCGTGCTGTTTGTCTTGCACAGTCATCGTTTTTGAAGCAAATAGAAACTAATTCAACCCGCTCAGCTATAGTGTACACAACAATTAAATTTAGTTACAATCTGTCGAACTAACGATAATAATCTTGAAACTTAAAATGATCGTACAATGTTTAGTAAACAAAGTTCGCAAAAAGTTTTTCTCCAAAAGTCAAAAAACGGATGTTTTGTTGCTAGTTTTTATGTCAATATTCGGATACACTATGGCAACGATAATTCCTGCCAGTGAGATTATTTCTAACAAAACTCCTAAACACACCGGGGTGAACATTTTGTGAGCAGCAGTTTGTTAGATAAAGTTCACGTGTATACATAACGGATAAAAATAATGAGGCGAAATTGTAGGGTCAAAAAGAACTCGACGAGACCTTTAAGAAGAGGTATGGCACAACCCCTATCCCCTATTTAAATTTGGAGGGTTCTTCTCTCCCCAGGTAGGGGGTTAAAGCTACGGAGACGATAAAAACTGAAAAATAGTTCCCCCTCAACTCAAAAGTCGACGTGTCTGAGCATTTTCCCAGATTTTTTTTTAAATCAAAAAAATCGGTGTGGAAACTTTTCATTGGCTCACCCTGTAATAGCGATACTAAATGGTAGGCTGGTAGAAATAAAACGGCCTCATTTGCTAGGGCCGTACGAATGCTTTCATATATGTGGAAATGGCTTCATTCTTAACATTATGTCATATTTCTCAAGACACGTGTGATGCATTACAATATCTGCAAGATCTAGAAGACCTTAGCGTGATATGAAATTTTGAAATATTGGATCTCTGATTATCGCCACCAGATCTGAGTGCGAAAGACACTAAGAATTAGGAACCCATCTTTCATTCACTCTAGAAATTTGCAGGCTTTTCTCATACTGATTTATTTTTCTACCAATATAAATGGATCTAAATTGAAGATTACTTGGAAATAAAAAGAACTCTAACAAAACATATTACCTCTATGGAATTGCTTTTAAATCAATCAACGTGCAAAGCAAAAACTGACAACACAGCTACAGCAAACTCCTATACCGCGTCAAGTGACTCTAAAAACATATTATAAACGAGGTCTGACCTCCAGATCCGAAATTTTGTTTGTGGGGATGTTATTTTTCAAGAATACTACTTTATTTCAACTACTACTGGAATCAGATATTACTGTATCAAATATTAGTTTACATTTAAGTTTGTTATGTATTCAAATAGTTATTTTCTTTGTGTGTGTTATTTCAGTACTACTCATTTTTTTTCAATAGCGTATGTTTTGTTTTTTTTTTCTTTTCCGGATGGTTATATGGAGGAGCACGTATAGTAAATATCGCTATGCATTAATTTGTGTTTTCATTTATTAATTATATAGATATTAATAAAAGCACTATTATTACATTTCAGAATTACACATTTAAATTTTTATCGAATATGCAGCTTCATTTAATCCATCGATATTTCTTTGCACCGTATCTTTCACAGTGCAGCTTTTTCATTTTATTGTTGTTCTATTCTAAATTACATCAACACTCTATAAAATCTAAAACGTATTTATTTGAAGCACTTATTACAACTATATTCCACTGCAATTGTTGTAATCAACATTATGGGTATACCACGCCAAGTGCACTTACCTTCATTGTGTGATTGAAAAATGTAGGCATATTCATTGTAAAAGAAAACGAATGCTCTTAATGCAAGTTCTGCACCAGTTACGATCTTCATGAATCAGGATTTTGTCTTGGCGATACTAGTTGAGCTAGCTAATTTCCCAACAGCACTATCTGCACTACTGTGATAAATTCATCATATAATTCGAACATAGCTTTATGGCCTTACAACATCTTAGTTGGAACGAGTTTTGCCGACCAACATGAGATATCGCTGTTTTCTTATTGATATATTTTATTTTCCAAACGAATAAACTCAGTATGGAAATTTAAAAATATTTCTCGACTGTATTGTTTTACATGTACTTTTGTTTAACCTTGTTAGTTATGAATCTAATTAAATAGCATTTATTATGTTGATTTATAAACAAGTGTATTTAAGTATAGTCGTTTCAACAAAGTTCATACACAAAAAAAAAAACATATTGACCTGCTCGAAAAACATTGCCAGTTTCAAAATATATATTTCGGTTTTGGTTTAAAATCTATTCTTTTTAATTGTCAATTGGATGATAGGTTATTCGAAAAATATATAGTTTCTAGTTTTTTATTAGCTCCGGTTTTTTCCTAAATAGGAATATTAAATTATTTAATTATATTAATTGGTTCAATTATGGAGAACAGAAATGAAAGTCCAGTGGCGTAGTCATATTTTAAACAAACAAAAATAAAAACAAATTTTGTGCTCTTTCATTTAATGAAAGAGAAGAAATTGATTCAAATATTGTGCGATGTAGTAGAATTGCTTAGAAGTCAAATATTAAAAGTAAGTCACATTTTAATAATAACAGCGACTTGAATCAAAACTTTTTAAGGTCATCGGGTTAACTGTGTTTATTTATAGCTAATAAAAGGGAAATGAAAACGTTATTAAAAATATAATTAATTGTTAATCGTAATTTTTAAATGCCCCTCTTACGTTTACTTTCCTTTGCAATTAACTGTTTCAGTCATTTAAGAGTCACTTTCTTTCACACCTTAATAATTAAAAGAAGGAAAAACGATTTAACACTTGAATATAATATAAACATTTACAGCCACCTCTTAAGAACTCCTTTCAATGTTTCAGTTAAATTTAATATATTTAATTTGTTGACATAAATACTTCATTCTACTTCAAAGCAATTAATGTACTAATAAATATGTGAAAATTATAACTATATTCAAATAAGAAGTATAATCATATATAATTATTTATTTTCAATAAAGTATCTAACGAGCTAAATGTCAAATAAGAGGGTAAAGTAGTAAACTAAAAAAACTACAATAAGATATGTATACTTGACTTGAAAAATTAATCCAGGTATAGCAGTTACACAGACTAGAAAAGAAAAAATAAATCTCCTTATTTCTATATAATTTAAAAAATCATGTAACAAGCCACCACAGAACAACTTTTATAGATACAAATGACTTTAACAATAAATTTGTACGGGCTTTAGATAGGACGAGAAATAGTTTGTTATTATAATTCAATATCTTAAAATTAACATCTGATAATATTTACTTACATTTGATATGTGGATAAATTTATGAAGAAAAAAATATAGAATGCATTTTACATCTAGATTCAAAACTTGAACCTATTGAATAGCAAGCGCAATGTTGAAATGATGGACAGATCTTGATCTTATACGCCTTTGTCAAACAGGTCTCAATACTTTTTTGAAAAGCTAAGTTCAGAATCAACAAAATCTGCAGTTTCAGAATACTGCTACCATTCTATAATCAAATATCGTTGGATTTGCAGACGTTTTTTAAAATTAGATAACAAAATACAGCAGAAGGCAATAGCAATAGAAGTAATACTATATCTACCACTTTTGGATATTCATCTAAAAGAAGTGGCAACCATGCTTCGCCTCAAAAATACTAGTATTATACCATATGTAGCATATGGAGCAGTTAGGAGTCGCCTGTGGAATGGGGTCGTTAGGAAGATGCCCTAGGCAGACACTGACAGAATTTCTCCCAAGTTTGCATTCCTGACAGATCCTACACGGTACTTATTAGGAATGAGGAGACATCTTCACAGGCAGATCAAAAAGGAAGGAAGGTGCAGGATGTGGAATCTATTCCGTATAAACAATTTAGGAAATGGTGGGGTGAAACAAATAGCTGTTAATTTGCTAAAGATTCACAGAGTAGCCCTGCAAGGATACAACAAAAAAGTACCTGGCTATGTTTAGGACGAATCTTCGTCTGGTGATAGGTATTCAAACTGGACACTGTTGGTTATGAAAACACTTTTATTATATGAGAAAGTGTGAAACACCTCTTTTTAGGGACTGCGAAAAAGAAGACGAAACATGCACTCTGTGAATGCACTGTCATTTCGTCAATAAGAAAATCCGTGTTGAGAGAACGATGGTCTTCTATGGTACATTAGAAACACAGCCTTTAGCAACGTAACCACCTTCTTTTCTTTATCAGGCTCGTTAGCGGCTCAGGTGGATTGATCTTCTAATGGGTGGAAGTAGAAGAGACCCAATGGGGCCTAAGTGCTGTACCCTCTCAAGCTCCCCTCCCAACACTTCCAGATTCCAGACAGCTGAAGGTTAGCAGATAATATTGGCAGTCTCAATAGGAAACAGTGAGCAAAAGTGTTGACTGTCACCTGCGGATCATCCAGATTTACCATTTGCCATGGTAGACTGAATGACGGAATAAAAGTGTCTAGAATTTATAAATGACCAAAACCAGATCCAAATAGTTTTTAGCGCATTTCCGGTGTTTGTAACAAAATCTCTAATGTTTGATTTCAGAAACAATCTAATGGTTTTAAATGGAACATATTGTCTACAGGGTGATTCATTAATAATGGGACAGAGCTTAAAGGCATGTTGCTACCTCAAAATAGAGCGATTAAGCCAAATATGCCTTATCCGAATGTTGCCCCTTTTCGATCTATAGGATGTTAAAGTTGAAAAAATCTTGAAAGTTTGTACACCTATGTTTTCTGAGGTATTAACTACGAAAATGATAACTATTTTGCAATCACATCTAGGATGCGCTAGTTGTAGTATTCCGTCGGAGTAAACATATGTCAAACTTTTTTGTCCTTTAAAAATCTGAATTTCCAATAAGAAATTATTAAACTAAGTTCAATTCTAAATAAAAAAAATATACCTGTTAAATATCGATAAACTTAACCGTTTTCGAAATAAGAATGATTTACTATTTCTTTACAAAATTATTTGTTTGAACGTACCTTTCAAGACAATCCGTTCAAAGATGCTCAATATATTTAAAAAAATCGAAAATATTTTTTCAACTTTAACACCCTGTAGATTGAAAAAGAGCAACATTCGGATAAGGCATATTAGGCATAATCGCTTTATTTCGAGGTCAGCAACATGGCCTTAAGCTCTGTCCCATTATTAATGAATCACCCTGTATAGACTTTCTGTTTCAATTTCCATCGCTGTATAATGGAAAATCATATTTTAAATTGTCTATTGAAATGTGTGTGTGGTTTATTAGAACATAAACAAGATATTATTCAGTATTTAATAGAAGGCACTTACTACTCGCTCAGTAGATAAATATGACTTGACTGTGATATGTCTTCATATGAAAGTTTAACTTTAATTTTACTGAGTGATTGGTTAACAGCAAATATTTTCAATGTATGTTGCTATATCTGAAATACGTTCATGTAATTGTACTCGTATATTGGTATACCTATTACTAAATAAGGGTACTGTTATAGATGAATGCTCTTTACAAGTTTTCGAAACAATGTAAGTATAACAAAGGACTAAGCTTTTCATTCGCATTCATATAACTCAATTCTAAAGCTTGTGAAGTCACTTGAACTAACTAAGGTTGAATGTGAAATGTGGATAACTGTTTAAATACATAGGTTTTCAGTAAGTAGGTAAACTATAATAGATAGAATGGTCAATTTCTGGAATCATTGCAATGGCGGCTTTTTAGAGAAAGCAGGGGGCTAAGCCTCCTCTGCGGTGTTTGTAGCATTGCTAAGAAAATGTCTTTTATTTATTTTTATTTTACATTACATAAGTACCTATCTATATCATATTTTTATATTTATTTTGTTAAAAATCCATTTTTACATGCAACTAATTATTAATTGAGATCTCGAGTGAGCAAATAAATACGTGATTTTTAAGTGTTCTTGAAATTTCGCGCTCTCCGAATACGTAGCCCATGCCAACGGAGCTGCTGGCAGCTAAGTGCGGTAAACCTCCAGCTCATTCAAATATGCATCTCATAGTGCGCGACCTTGCACTAGAGGAATAGCGTTGTACACCCGCAAATAAAACTCACGACAGGCAACTAGTTGCCATCAACTATCGCTTTTTAACATATAAGTTTTTTAATATAGCCATCCTTCTTCTACCACCGCGCGATCGCCCGTCGTGAAGTCTAGGCACTCTCGGCAGTAATCGGAAATAGAGCAATTCGAACAAAACAAAAACATTGACCATTTGTCATTTGTCATTTGTAGAGACCGTATATCGTTCGCACATGACGTCATTATCAGGGGCGCACTTATGACGCTAACGTTAACGTTTGTGGAAGTCAAGTATCAAGTTGTCAGTTTATTGTCAATTACAGTTAATATCAACGTCTTACCTTGTACTGGTGATATGTATGTTGTCCACTATGGTTCCTATTAAGTTGTGTAGTTTATGCTATTCACTTTTAGTACTGAAATAAAACTGAATAACCTGCTGGTTATTCAGTTTTATGCCTTTACCTTCAAAAAGGTCTACTATACGGCATACAGTTAAAAATCCCGGATTGTTCTGCAAAACGGTATTATTTCTTCTTCACACGTTCAGCACTAGATCCTGGTACTTGGGAAATAAGCTGTCGCAAGCTTAAAACACTATTTACGGTACTATTTATTGAATAGCCTGATGCTGTCACAGGTTCTTTGTGTTGTTCCGAGCGCATATGTTCCACAATACGTGTTTTATAATTCCACGATATAAGTCTTTCATAAATTTTGCACTTTAATTCTGTCCCGTCAAATTCTAAATCTGGATAATCTTTAATCCATTTTTCCACTGTAGAATGAGTGGGAGACCGACGGAACATATTCAAGCACCGAAACAGACAAACCAACAAGAAACTCGACAAGAAACTAACATTTGCTAATAATGCGGTATCGTCCCTACAACGATCCGACACGCACACCGTTTCACTGCGAGATTGATACTGGCAATTGGAAAACGGATGTGCTGTACGTCGGAGAATGACAGCTGTAGATGGATTGCGACCTTGACACATTCCGGTAAATAAACAGACTGAGATTCATCAACATTGGCCATTATATTGAAGATGATATTTGTTTTTAATTAGGAATATTTAAATATTACGATTTTCAACCGACGGACCTGAGTACGGACCTGAGATGTGCGAACGACATACTATCTTTAGTCATTTGTAATCTATGATCTGTAATTTCGCGGGTTTCTGTGATTAACGGGTGATTTTCTGTAATTTAAAAGTAAAAAACGTAAAAAATATTACTTTTCTTCCACCAGTAGCGTGCGTACGGACAGATCTTCGGGAAATTTTAATGAAAAAATGCCAATGTTTTTTTAAAAACAAAAACTATTTTTAGATTCCTTGTTCAATCTACAACAGAAAAAGGCTCTTTACTTTTTTCGTTTGACACGCCGTTTTCCAGTAAAAAATTAAATTACCTAATGATTTCTGACAAACAATTAAGTAAACAGAAACGAAAATGAGAAATTTAATTAGTGGCTTTTAGCAACAATAACAAAAAGAAAGAAAACTAAGGGTAAAATCACTAAAATTGCTCGAAATCTAGTCCACCGACCTTAATACATTTTCGACATCTTCTCATTAACGCATTTATTGCAGCAGATACTTCATGCAGATTTCGCCGCAAATCATTGCAGGCTTGCTGAATTCTTAAAATTAAATCTTCCCTTGTTAATTAGCGTAGACTTGATCTTTAATTTTTATATATTTTTAGGTATTAATAATATTGTGTGAAACTAACTACTCAGTGGACAAAAGCCCCAACCTGCGTTGAATTACACCCACAATATCTACCCATATATTCCTTATTATTAGCTTTTGTAACATTTTTTTACTGTTTTAGAAAGGTATTTTAAGCTAATAGTGGCCCAAACGTAAAAGTCTAGCGGATTAAGATCCGGTGACCTGGGTGGCCAGGCCACTGGTACAATACCATTATCCACGTCATTATTCATGTCATTCCTCCCTAGCCGGCCAATCCATCGTTGAGGATAATTGGTATTGAGCCATTCTCTTACAGTTATACCAAAATGTGGGGGAGCTCCATCCAGTTGTATCCAACTCTCTTACCTTAAATTAATGGGTAAATCCTTTAGGTAACCCTGCAGATTATTGTTAAGAAACTCGATAAACTGTTCCGAGTTCAACCTTGGGGGTAGGAAAAGTGGACCACAAACATTACCATCAATAACGCCCAACCAAACATTTACGGAAAATTCATTTTGAAATGATCTTGTCAGATTATATGTTTCTGTTCCGTTCCGCAGGCTAAAGTTACGAAAATTCTGATGTGTTCTGATGAAAACGTGAGTCTGGAACTCTTCTATGTGGATAGCGTCTATGACATTCACGAACTGCCGCTTCTGCGTTTCCATCACAAAATCCGTAGCAAAAATGAATATCTGCGTATTCGTTGTTAGAAAAAAGCATTTTTCAGATTAATACTTAGACAACACTCTAATAACAATAACTCGAAATTACCTTACATAATTCAATTAACTGCCATTATAAAATGCAAAAACGCTGACAGTAGTAGTCTTTTTTGTTTCATGGCCTACTACGACAAATTAAAATTTGTTTGAAATCCAGTTGCTTAAAGAATTAAAATTTTTTACTGGCAAATTGTTTGTCACACGAAAAAGTAAGGAGCCTTTTTCTGTTGTAAATTGAACAAGGATTCTAGAAATAGTTTTTATTTCTCAAAAAACATTGCCGTACCAATTTTTTCATTAAAATTTCCCGAAGATCTGTCCGTACGTACGCCACTGGTGGAAGAAAAAGAATATTTTTACGTAAAAATATGTATCTAGATTATCTATTCAAATGTTCCAAATTTCATTTAAATATCTAAAGTAGTTTTAAAAATATTAATAAATTTGGAACTTTTGATAAAAATTTTGACACCCTGTATCGTAACGAGGCATTTTTTGAATATAGTTTATAATACAAACTGATATTATTTTGTGGTTCTCTGTCTGCCTTTCCGTTTTCGAAAGTGGACCGCCCTGTATGTAGCTTGCTCTACATCGCGTAATAGCTACTTACTTATTAATCACAATTTATTTTAATTATCTGAGCTATTTACTCCGTCCTGAAGTGATATGATATATTATCTACAAACTATTACAAATTTTATTACATCGCAGTAGCATTAATTTCGGCGTGACCTGTAAACAGTGACTTCGATGCAGTTACGAATTTACCTTCGTATATCACAACATATGCAATAATGTGTAGACAGTAGAATAAGACACCTTTAAAAAAATTACTGTTGTATGAAAGTGTAGAACACTGGGAAAGCACTAACGATTTCTAACGATGCAAGATGGTAATTTATACAGTATGCGCCAAAAGTATGAAATAAATTCAATAAAAACGAAGCAATTATTTTTTGGAAAAAATCCTCGAACAGGTCGATTTTTAATTTAAAAAATACATATTTTAGCGTAAAATGTGATTTTCAAATGTCATTTGTTTTCGAGTAATAACGTCATCGATTTTTTTTAAATGGCAATACCATATTTTTTTCCTTGATTCTGAAAGATCGTTTAATTCTCTATCAGACAATACTAAAATTTTGCCCTCTTACATAGGAAAGTTTTCGAATAAATGACGATTGAATGATAGAAAACGTAAATCAATTAAAATAAAGCATAAACGTTATCAAGTTTATTTTTTCGAATTCCATAGTTCTTTAATTGATCACGTAGGTGAAAATCTTTGCAAAGTGTCATTGTCACACCGACTTTCTAATAAGTATTGTAAGCGACATAGAAATTATTATTCAATTTAAAGTATTATGGCACATTTAACTGTTCCGTAGAAACACAAATACAATTTTGTAGAAATAAAATCAAAAAGAGCAGTTCAAAAATGATTTAAAAATATACTTCTGCACAGCACTGGAAACTAGTCCACTGCAAAACCCGGTAAGGCATATAATTGGAGGAAATGAATTACATTTTATTACATCTATTTTAATGCAGCAAATTCAACTGATTTTGCCTCTATTGTTATTAATTATTAATAAAACTAATTTGTGGTTTTAATTAGTTAAATAATTTGACATACCTTATCCGTTTTAGACAGTTTCTACAAACACAAATGTTTCTGCTACTTGTCCGTTTTGAAATTGTTATTGAAAGCAGCTATGATACGTTTGCGTAATTATCAATAGTTTCCACTTTGGTGCAGTATAATTCATTTTTTAAATATCCCTACAAAAATAAGCCCAAATGATTTAAAGTCAGGAGATCGTGGCGGCCATGGTACCGGTCATCTTCGTCCAATCCCCTGGTATAAATCCTTCGACACGATGTACATGGTATGGATACAATTGAGTCTTGTGTATGATACGCCACACTCAATACGCTATGGACGTCCTGGACCTCCATCTCTTTCACGATTCGGTTGCAAATTTCTCGCGTCACGCCTGCGTTTGCACTACACTTGCACTCACTGAACATCGTTGTAAGTAGCTGTATTTGGCATATGTTTACCGGAAACTCGTTCTGCAAAAGCATTTTCACTTCACCATAAATTAACACGATACCCATCAACTGCGGGTTGCTATACGTAAGCTATTCTTGATATTTGAAAATCTAATGTAAACACTTACATCACAAAAAGTTAATACGATAAGTATATGGATATTTGAAATCGCCTGGATAGACACTACAGTAACCCAGAGATGTAAAGGTTGAAACTACTCCAATTTTTTTTTTCTCGGAAACTATAAAGCTATGCTGTCCTCACATTTTCTATTGCACTGCTCATATAATGATATGTATATGTTTATTAACTCTGTTTCCATTAGCTGGATAATAGATCAAAAGGAAAAACATCAATATTATATCATCACATAAAGGGGAGCACAAAGCACTATTACTCATATCCAAAACCCTTATTATTTATAATAAGGGTTTTGGATATTTTAATAACTTTGTGTTTTTCATAAACTTTTGCTCACTAAGAGTCCACCTTATTTATATAACAAAATAATATTTTGTAGTGATGTGCATATCAACATTCGATCTAAAGGTTTGTACTCAGACATCCTCATAAACAGACATACATAAAATCATTCTTTGAAGAAAGTTATAAATATGATATAGATAAGTTACATATTTGGTGTAAGATCTTTTAGTTGTGCTAAATTAAAAAAAAAATGTTAGGACAATGTTGTATCGTTAGAAATAGGAGTGTTTTGGTATATCATCTACAGGAATGGACAGAAGTACGGAATAAAATTCATATATTTTGAATGAGTTAATTTTTTTTTAAACGCCGAAACACCTTAACTGAGACTGATTTTTTCCCATCTTTCGGGTATATAATAATTATTTTTTCCCTAACCCCCATTTACCCCTTATAGAAAACCGAATCCAGTCATATCAAATAAACAAGTTTTATATTTTCAATAACATTTTTTTTTTTTCATTGAGAAATTGAAACAACTAGATAATTTACAAAAATAAACTCAATGCCGCAAATTCTGAAAATGTCCTCCATTCACTATTTGGCATTCTCCAAGACTATAGTAAAAACTGTCCACAGCATTCCGAATGAATTCAGCTGGTAAATTATGCATCTCTACTCTAATCTTGTTCTTTAAATTTTCAATATTATCCGGTCTGTCCTGGTAAACTCTTTGACTCTTTCTTTCAAATATCCCCAAAAAAATAATCCAGGGGCGTTAAGTCGGGAGATCTTGGCGGCCATTCAATTGTACCCCGTCTACCAATCCAACATTTTGGAAACATTTCGAACATCAATACTAAAATGTGGGGGAGCGCCATCTTATTGGAACCAAATTCTTTCATTCGGTACATCTTGATCAATTTCATGAGGAAAAATCACAGCTACATCAGATATCAGTAGGAAATCCAGGTAGCGTGCGTCAGTAAGATTTTCTTCAAAAAAGAATGGGCTCAAGATTCTGTTGTTGATGATATCTGCCCATACATTAACTTTCTGTTTGTGTTGCATATGCAATTCGCATGTCCAGTGTGGATTTTTCTGGGACCAAAAGCGATAGTTGTGCCTGTTACCCACTCTAATTAAATAAAACGTATTGTTGTCGTCACACCGTCTCATCATTTCCTCACAAAATTGTAATCGTCTATCATAATCGTCTTCCAAAAGCTCTTGGACAAAACATACCTTATAGGGGTGGTATTTCTCCTGTTTCAAAAACATTCGAATTGCAGTTGGAGAAGCATCGTGATTACGGGCTAATGAAACAGTTGAAGTATGAGGATTTTCAACAAGTTCTAATTTATTTTCTTCATTCAAAGCACATGCCCGTCCGGTTTTGGGCAAAGTCTGTACTGTACCGTGTTCCTCAAATTTATGAAATATTTTATTAACTGTCCCTTGCGAGATTTGGTTTTCGGGATATTTCGCATTAAATAAATCGCGCCCTTCAGCTTGACTTATTTTCTCTGCACATCCGAGTAATACCAAGATTTCGAACGTTTCGAACTCCAATTTACAACTAAAGCGAAAAATTAACCAGAAAGCCTGGCAAGTAAGTGGTACCAAAAAAAAACGCAACATAAAAAAGATTTTTTGCGTTAGCAGTGATAGGTACAGTTCACATTCTTTATTTTATTCTGTGAAAATTCATGGAGGATAACACTGAAGATAATTAAATTTTATTTCATTTATTAAGTAGTTGTTCTATACAACCCTAAAAACCTTGCTATTTAGAATATTAAACTTGTTTATTTGGTATGGTTGGATTCGGTTTTCTATAAGCTTTTCAGCGAGCCCCCTCATGCCTTATGTTTCCATTTGAAAAAAAGTAGGGGTAGCTGGGGGTTAGATGGTTGCAGAAAAATTAATTATTATATAACTGAAGGATGGGAAAAAAAACAATATCAGTTAACGGGTCTCGGCGTTTGAAAAAAATCACTCATTCAGAAGATATGAATTTTATTCCGTACTTCTGGCCATCCCTGTATTTTATATTTCAGTTGTGATTTATGTATTTTCTGTAATACAATACTGGGTATGGTGCTTTATCCAGTATCTAGGGGTTAAATTATACAGCACACTTGTTGTAAACTTCCCTCTGGGAACCTTAAAACTGAAGTTATTTTTTTTAATTTATTATTTTTATGTATTTTGTGTATTAAAGACATAATATTGTAAATTCAATAAAGATGCTTCCATTTTATGCATTAACCTCTAGTTAGTTTTGTAAATTTACGTAAAATAGGCAATATTATAAAAAGTTTATAGGGTATTTGTCAGAAACTCAGACGTTGCGATGGCAAGATGTTGTCTTATTAACCAGGCCTCTAATAACATTTATTAAATCTCTGTGGATCCGCCGGATTTCTCATATTTATACCAGATCAATTTTTATTCTCTATAATATACGCAGCAGCAGTTGGATAATCCGTAGATAGGCTGCTTGCGTAGTCTGCGAAAAGATATATGGCTGTACAGAGTGTCTCAAACTTGATAGTATGGGCCTAATGTGAGGATAGAAAAAAATTAAATAAAATTTGGGACACGTTGTGTAAAACGGGATGAGGAGTATTATCTTGGGATTTGACAGAAACGTCTAATTACGTCATCAATTATATTTTTACAGAAACATACCCAAGTTTGTTCCTCTTAAAAAGCTCTCTTATTTTAATAAACTTTCATTAGACAATTTTTTCTGAATCGCTTCTGATTTAAAAATTATAGGTGATATCCTCCTAGAGTCTCAGATATGTTCGTAGTTTCCAGTGCATAACTGTCACAAAGTACTTGTCATTACTCAATACGAACGTCAAACGTATAATTTTTGTGCTTACAAATGTTTTCTCATTCGGAAAAAGTTAATATGTTGCTAAGTTACGGCGAGTCATAAAAAAATTAAGAAGAGCTGTAGAGTTATATCGAGAAAGGCATCCAGAGAGCCTCATTCCTGATCACAGGACCTTTACAATATTGGAGGCGGTCTTGATACGAAATGAAGATGCATTTTCCCATCGTAAAAATCAAATGATGAAGGGTGAGGAACAATGTTAATACAGATAGACTGTTACAGTATTTGGAACAAAATCCACGAAATTTTATACGGTAGACTAGCCGGGAATTGAATTTCAATAACAGACTTAGTTCTATAGCATAAATTGCAGTAAAAATAGAAACTGTTGATCAGAACATTTTCGACACATTCTTTGGACGAACGAAAGTCAGTTTGTCAGTAGTGGTTTGCCAAACAGGCGCAACGAACATTACTGGTCCATTGAAAATTCCCACATTGTAAATTCAGTTCAAAACCAAGGCCATTTTGGAGTAAATACCGGGTATTCCCTCTAAGACTTTCAGTGCGAATTTCTCAGAAATCATCATATCCAGTGCGACGAAATTTGGTATACAGACACTAGATAGTGCGTAGAATCAATTGTAATTTATTTTACAGATCAACGTTCAATTTGAGGGATGGTCATTCATGTACGATTGGAAACAAATCTTGCCATTTCATTGTTCGATACCTACCTTATTACGTTATGTTTTGTATATTGTAACAACAGTTAGCTTTCAACATTTTTAAGATATTCTAACGAGATGTTTTCATAACGTACATAGAATCATGAAATTAGTTTATTTTTCTTAATTTTTTTCATTTAAAAATTTTAAAACCCACGGCAGACAACTGAATTTAATGTCGTATAATATTATCCATCATTCAATGTTTACAATTATTTCCAAGAAAATGTCTGTAATATTTTTCGCTTATTCTTTCTGGTGTCTGTTTTAATGTAATTTGTGGCATTGCACACACATAGCTGAAAGATAAAAACAATAATTACAAATTATTATCTAGTTTTAAATGACTATTTGATAGGTACGTACTAGGTATAGTACATTTGCAGGATTCTTCCTAGCAAAAACCAGTTGCTTTATTTTAGTTCTGTATCATGAAATATAGAAATTGTAGTTCATTGTTTACTATTTTACAGATGTAGAGTTCTTCTTAAACATATTTTATCCAACAGAAACATAAGTAAAGTGCTGAAATATGTGGATACAAGAATCAATCATTTTTAGGTTATGCTTTCGTAATATTTCCTTTTATGGGGCTAGGGTAGGTTCATATCTGACTTTCAACGACAAACAAGTTTACATTATAATTAAAAGTTTTAGAAATCGTTTTGTTTGAATTTATTTGTTGCTAAATAAGTAATCAATAATTATTACAGCAGTTGGAAAACAGGGATATTCTTTAGGTACTTACCCAATTTTGTAAATTATTTTTTAAAAAATACGGGTACCTAATTATTATGTACACTGTAGTAACATAAAAAAAAACAAATTACTGAAGTTTTATTACATTATTATGGAACAATTTAAAAATATCCACAGATATTTTACACAATATTCACGCTGTTACCCTATCTGTAGCGGTATACTGCGCCGGGACAGCGACCCCAATGCTCCAAAGCCTCAACTCAAGTCTAAATTTTTATCGACAAGTCTCAATAACACCATTGTGCATACATAAATTGCATTAAATACATTATTTAACGTTATTTATGTAAAATTCTTCTGTGTAAGTCTGGCTCAAGGCTATGCACGTTTTAGATGACAAAAAAATGAAATTTGGGTACTTTTTTGAGGCGTTTTTTTATGTTAAATTTGGAAATTTTTGAATGTTTATTTATCAGAAGGTGTTCATAATTAAGTATATTTCAATTTAAACATAAGTTTTAGCAGGGCTGACAACCAAAAAATCAAAATTAAATCGATTTCTTGGAAAATGGAACACCCTATATAAGAATTGATGTTATCATCAGATTTTACGCGCCATCTAGTGTCTGTATACCAAATTTCGTCTGACTGGCTATGATGGTTTCTGAGATATTCGTACTGAAAGTTTTAGAGGGAGCACCCGGTATATGATGCGGCATCATCGGCAGGAAGCAGCTAAGGCAAAACCTATAGTCTGAGCACAACGGAGCTCCATCCCACAAGGCCAGAATTGTGCAGCAATATTTAGATTACACTTTCTCAGAAAAATGGATTGGGATTAATAGACCTATTCAGTGGCCCCGAAAGTCAGCAGATCTAACATTCCTCGATGTTTTTTTATAGGGAGCTTTAAAAAATAAGGTTTACAAAACGCCTTCGCCAGATATTAATCATTTGAAAAAAAAAAAAAATCACAAACGCTTGTAATCAAATGTTAAGAAATGCAGCCCACAAAGAAGTCAGTCGAAGATTGGATATGTTTTGAGGCTCTTTATGGCAATATTGCGTATAACTTTTAAACGGGAAGTAATGCAGAATAAAAGTTTATTAAAGAAACAGACTACAGATTTTTTGGCTGCAAAAGATATGACTTTTTTACCACTTTTAATTCAGGAACTTTTTTTCATGAAACAAAGTGTCAAATTCAAAGTTTTAAAAAATGTTCGTTGCTTTTTAAGATATTCAGTTAAAATTTTGCATATGCTTGGACCTCATAGTAGCGAATATCTGTATGTTGTATTCTTGTTCAAACAATTGTTTCTTTCACTTTTTCATTTTGTAGTTTAATAAATATTAATATAATTATTTACCCAAAAAAGTGTATTTTCAAATATTCGCAATGGTAAGGGTATTGGTAACAGGTTATTTCAATTTAAATAAATTATCTTGCAGTTTCAGTCTTTTGCAGCAACAATTGTGAGCTAAGGACAAATAGTATATAACAGTAAATTTAAAATTACAATGCAAATTTGGTCAATGTAAGACTGCCAGGTACAAATAAGAATTATTGAAAAAATGTATTGTTTTTTTAATCATTACTAATCCGAAAAAATATTTCCCATTTTTCTCTTAAAATAATATTATTATACGCTGGATCTTATATCTCTAATTATTATTATATTATAAAGAAAAATTAAAGTTTTAATAACTCTTTGGCAGAGTTATCAAAAACAATTTTTTTAATTTGCATTTCTCTATGACAATTTCTTTTATTCCATTCAAAAATTTTAATTTTTATCCTGCTGTTTATACAAAACAAAATAGAATTAAAAATTACCGCAAACGTTTAGACATTTTCAATAAATATGCCATTTTTCTTCAGGAAAGTATTTTATATTTTGCTACTAAAACCCGCATACGAAAGCTGTCAAAAAAGTTAATACATATTTAATGCATACAGAGGGCGCTCCATAAGCGACTCAAATATTATTATATTATTTCTCTCACCATTAAAAAACTACATTCATGCAAAAAACAAAACTTTATTGAACTATATTTAGGGGAAAAGTGATTCTTTATTGCACTAGTGTAATAAAATTGTTATTGCATTCATGTCATTCTACTGCAGCGTTTTGTGATCATGACAAATATAAACGTTCAAATCAATTGTATTACGTTTTAAGCAATTATATATTTTATATTATTTTCAATCATATTTATTACATATATTCTGGATTACGAAATAATTATAAAATGCTATTTATTAAAAATAAAATTAGTTTCCTTTGAATATCATCTGAATTACAAAATCTTTATTGATTTTTGGACGAACGTAGAAAAAATATTGCATGCAACACTTACTTTTTACACTTGTTGCATAAATAACTATTTTAATTTTCACATTGACACCCTGTATCGTTTTTATTATTCGTCTTAGGATGGAGGTATGTTAAGTTAAATCAATTTATTTGCACCTAAGGAGTCTCTGCTATCATGTATGCCCCTTAATTTAAATGCACCCTCTATAATAAATATATTGTTGGAATTACACAGACTAGTAGATTTAAAATATTGAGAAATATGGAATTATTTAAAATCAGAAGTATGTAGATATATCTAGAATAATTCCATCTTCCACTGATTTTCTAACATGAGTAATAACCGAAATTACTCTAAAGTAAAAATATAAAGAGATTACTCTGTCGTGTTTACAGTTTATTTTCATTTTCTATCTTTTTTTATATTGCCGAAAACTATTTTTTTTATAAAATATTAATTTTTTTATTGGAGTATTTTGCTTGGATAAATAAAAAGTTCATTAATTGAATAATAAGAAAATATAAAATAATTATTTAAATATAAACTCTTGCTCCATATTAATAAATAATTACAAAAAATATTCTGTTTTTAATATGAACTATTTTTAATCGCCAGTTGCTTGATGATTTCAGATACATTTTAATAAATAATTATGCTAAAAAATAATTATTTAAATATAAATTCTTGCTTCATATTAATAAATAATTATAAATAATATTCAGTTTTTACTAGGAACTATTTTTTTTAAATCGCCACTACAAGTAGTCGCTTGATGTTTTGATTTTAATAAATAATTATGCTACTAACTATAATGCTTATTTTGAGAAACGATCATATGCTACATAGTAAAAAATTGATTATTTTTAATGTATTTGTTAGTTTTTTCTTATTATAAATAAATATTATTAGACTGAAAAATAAATAAAATTATAGCCCATCATTGTGATTTTTTTAAAATGAGGAAGAAACAGTTACAGAGTATTTTAAATAACAAGGGCTTTTAACATAAAGAGTTCAAATTCAGTTTTGTTAAATTTCACACACAAAAAAAAACTGTAAATAAAACTTTAAATCCTTGATTTTATTTACATAATTATTTATATACTGGTACCAATTCTTTGCAACAAATTTTTATTCAAGAAATAAAAGTAAATAAAATGCATTTATTGCATCTTAGTTTTTTCTCTAATATTAATTTAAATGTCAAATTACTTACAGTATGTCACCCTACTTTGAACGCATTAAAAACTCATTATTTTGGTATTTTCCTTTGATAAATAAAAAAAATCATAAATTGAATAATAAAAAAATATAAAATAATTATCTAAAGGTAAAATTTTGTTTCATATTAGTAAATAATTATATCTAAAAAATAAAACAATATTCAGTTTTTACTAGGAACTATTTTTTATAAATGCAAAAATTATTAATATATCATTTGATAAATATATTGCGTTGTGTTGCTAAATGTTTTGAAAGAAATTTTAATAAATAATTATGCTACTAAGTACACTGAAAACGTTTAAAATATTAATTAATATGCTTATTTCAATTTGGAAAGGGTAACATGCTTTATAGTAATATTGAATGAAATTTAAATCTACATTAGATGTGCTGTGCAAAAAAAATAATTTGAATGTATTTGTTAGTTTTTACTTATTATAAATAAATATTATTAAGATGCAAATTAAATAAATAATATAGTAAAAATGATAACAATTAGGATGCATAAATAAATAATAATATTCAAATTGTCAATTTTCAAATAACATAGGAACAGCTCTAGAGTATTTTGAGTAATTATTTTTAACATAAAGAGGTCAAATTCAGTTTCGTTAAATTACGCAGTAAAGAACTCCACAAATAAAAGTTTATAAGCTTAATTTTATTTAATAATTTTTAAATGTTATAGTACCAATTTTTTGCAAAAAATTTTTATTGAAAAACATAAAACATTAAATATAATAAAATTTATTTATTACACCTTAGTTTTCCCAATATTAATTTAATTGTTAATTACTTACCTACCGCCTCCCTACTTTGGACGCATTAGAACAACTCATTGGGGCCCATTTAACAACATACAAAATTAAAGTCAAGTACCGCGTCCGAAAACATTCGAAACTACCGTGAAATTCGCGCCCACAACGTCCGCTCCGCTCAACAGTTCGCAGCAAGCGCTGGATGAAGGCGAAGACCGTACTGAAACTGAAAGCGGAGAAGGAAAGAGACGCCATACCGCGATTGTCGATTCATTCAGAGTCGGCTCATCGAGCTTTCCCTGACCTACACCATACGGTTTCTTAGGGTGTCTTTATTGTTCAAATCTAGGGATTGACTGTTTTCGTTCGTCAAAATTGAGTATTGATTTACTTTGTCTGAATTGTCAACGCAAAAATTTTTGACTTTTCATCAGAATATCGGTGTCAGTGGTAACGTTATTTTTTATATGGGCTTGCGGCAAATTGATAAATGTGACAGTCTGCTATTGATATGTCCAATATATGGCGAATGAAGTAAATGATTGGAAACCTTGCTGGTGAGAGACTGATATAATGTGCTGAAAGTAAGCTTCCCACCTAAATGGTGTAGCACGACAAAAATTTACAAAATTTATTGAACATCCAGCACTTATTTGGGCATGAGGGTGAGAAGCCGACAGCATCAGCATTTGAATATTTGCATATTTGAAATTACAAATAAAAAATGTTTGGTAGTAGAAGTTTGTTCAAAATTGAACTTTGACTTACATTTGTATTTGAAATACAGGGTGTATCAAGTAATACTGGCATCCTCGGGAGCAGTGACTGTACAGTGAAAATAATGAGATTTACCCAGATATACCTATACAGTATGCGCCAAAAGTATGGAATAAATTCAATAAAAACGAAACAATTATTTTTTGGGAAAAATCCTCGAATAGGTCGATTTTTAATTTAAAAAATACATATTTTAGCGTAAAATGCGATTTTCAAATGTAATTTGTTTTCGAGTAATGACGTCATCGATTTTTTTTTAAATGGCAACACCATATTTTTTTCCTTGATTCTGAAAGATCGTTTAATTCTCTATCAGACAGTACTAAAATTTTGCCCTCTTACATAGGAAAGTTTTCGAGTAAATGAAGATTGAATGTTAGAAAACGTAAATTTTATCCATAAAAAGTAACAATTCTGAGGTATGTAAAATAAAATACAATTGATTAAATTTTATACTTAAATTAAATGTTCGAATTGCCATCCACCAACTTGTTGACAATGCGCAAGTCTGTGAAGAAATTCTTCTTGCACATTATGAATGATTTCTGGGGTAACTCTGCGTATTTCGTCCCGAATGCGATTTTGAAGTTCTTCTAAATTACGTGGTTTATTAATGTACACTTTTTACTTCAAGTATCCCCATAAAAAATAGCCAAGAGGTGTAAGATCTGGCAAGCTTGCAGGCCATTCTATCGGTCCGCGTCTGCCGATCCACCTCCCAGGAAAACAGTTGTCCAAAAAATCTTATACAGGGCGCGCATAGTGCGGAGGTGCACCGTCTTGCTGAAACCATATGGTATCATCAGGAATATCAGGGTCATTATCGTTAGGAAAAATTATTGCAAGGGCTGGAACAAGGTCATTTTCTAGAAACTCTAATATCTCTGTCCTGTAAGGGTTCCCTTAAAGAAGAAAGGCCCTACTATTCTGTCGTCAACTATTCCAGCCCACACATTTAATTTCTAAGGGTGTTGGGTATGTGCCTCTGCCATCCAATGAGGATTTTCCCGACTCCAATATCTGCAAGTTTGACGGTTTACTGTAACATTCAGACAAAATGTGGCCTCATCTGAAAAAAGTATTTGCCGGTGTAAATTTCTATTTCCTTGACATAAATCCATTAGAATTTCGCAAAAGTGTAAGCGGCGATCGGGATCATCTTCAATGAGTTCCTGCACAAGTTGAATTTTGTAATGATGATATTTTTCCTTCCTCAAGATACGTAGCACTGTGCTCTGACTAGTGTCATTGTTTAATGCAACCAATCGTGAAGAATTATGAGGATTATCCACCATACTTATCAAAATGTTCTGTTTCTGATTTTCATTAATGCTTGGACGTCCAGGTTTTGGAATATTTACAACATTGCCAGTTTCTCTAAATTTAGACTCTAACTTACTGACTGTTGATCGGCTAATAGGGCGATCTGGATAATTTTCATTAAATAAATCGCAAACTTCCTGCTGAGTTCTAGTCATATTCCCGCATCCGATAATAATTAAAAATTCTTTGAGTAACAGTTAAATGTGCCATAATACTTCAAATTGAATAATAATTTATATGTCGCTTACAATACTTATTAGAAAGTCGGTGTGACAATGACACTTTGCAAAGATTTCCACCTACGTGATCCATAAAAGAACTATGGAATTCGAAAAACTAAACTTGATAACGTTTTTGCTTTATTTTAATTGATTTACGTTTTATAACATTCAATCGTCATTTACTCGAAAACTTTCCTATGTAAGAGGGTAAAATTTTAGTACTGTCTGATAGAGAATTAAACGATCTTTCAGAATCAAGGAAAAAAATATGGTGTTGCCATTTAAAAAAAAATCGATGACGTCATTACTCGAAAACAAATGACATTTGAAAATCGCATTTTACGCTAAAATATGTATTTTTTAAATTAGAAATCGACCTGTTCGAGGATTTTTCCCAAAAATAATTGTTTCGGTTTTATTGAATTTATTCCATACTTTTGGCGCATACTGTATACAAAAATTCATCGTATTCGAGATACGGGGTGTTTTACTTAATTTTTCATTTACTTGGAATCCCTTTATGATAAAATAATAATAATTCTAGGTTGTGCGTGATACCTAATAGCTTACGTCGAATTATTCAGTATGTTTAAATATTCCTATTACCACCAGTGGCGTAGAAACCCTGTGCTCTTCTTTTATTTACAATAAAAATAGTACGCCACTGTCTTAATTATAAAAAAAACGTAAGGTACTTGTTTTGATTATTTTGAACAAATTATTATTCTTTGCAAATTTCTTTAAAATGAATTTGTCTCAAAAGCTGAAAGGAATTTGAATATCCACTCTTAAAATTTTACACATCTTCATAATTTACCATTTTGAGTAACCTTTTCAAGCAATATGTTGTATTTTCAAAGGAAAACGCTCTTTTATCTGAAACCAGAACAATTTTTCCACGGTGCATCGAATATTTCAAATAGAATTATCTCAAAAACGGTTAGTCTTAAGAAGAATCGATTGTTTTAATATTCAGATGTATACATTAATCCGCAAAAAAGTTCTGCAAACGAAGCATGATGTACCATAAGTGCCCTCTACTAGTGGCGTCAAAATTAGAAACAAATTTGAATTTCCCGCCCTCAACCATCAATTTTTGACTAAAGTAAGTTTAGCTATATTGCATTATTTTGTCGTCAGGAATCTACCCTTGTCCTATGGTACATTAATTTCGGCAAACCCTGTATTACTGAAACATTCTGAACTGAACTGAACGATTACTTTAATTCGATGCATTTTAAAAAATAAGATAAAATTTGTTCAAAATAATTTAAAGTATTTTACGATTTTTTATAATGAAGGCAGTACTATTTTTTATTGTAAATAAAAGAAAAGTGGCACAGGGTTTCTACGGCACTGGTGATAATGGGAACATTCAAACATACTGAACAATTAGACTAAAGATATTTCATTACAACTTAGAACTATTGCTGTTTTATTAAAAATGGTTTACAAGTAAATAAAAATTATAATAACAATTTCGAACTGTTTGACATCCTGTATCTCTCAAACGGAGAACAGGTATATAGGTATATCTGGGTAAATGTCATTTATTTTGACTGTACAATCAACCCTTCCAAGGATGAGTAACATCTCAGACATTCTGTATACTGTATAATAATTGGCAAATCATTCGGTTTTTTTTCAGATATTAATTAAATTTTTCTTAATTAAAACAGGAAGCGTGTTGAGATTTATTCAAACATAATTTGTTTCCTTCGAATATAGAAAAAAAAAACACTTTTAATTAGTCATAATTGACCTGACGTAGGAGTTTCGTTTGTACCAGACGTGATCTACTAATTCAAAGAGTTTATGAATAATTAATACTTATTACTTCATTCCAACTACATCCTAATAAGTCTGTTTGAATGCAAAAACTTGATTCAAAGGTTCTAATAGAGACGGTTAATTTCAACCCTACTATATGGGGTGTGTCTGTGTGATGATTTTAATATTGAAAGCATAGAAACTTTTACTAACACTAGGTTTTTTTTCAGGATATTTTAACAAAACAAAGGTTTACATTTCTTAAATTTGTAAAAAGTTTTTTTAACATACAGCAACGTAAAACTAAATATAACGTGTATAAAAAATGAATGTTTTGGTTTAAAATGTTGAAGTATGAAATATTATACAATTACTTATTTAAGTAATGGTGAGCTGACAATAGAATACTTGAATATTACATAAAAATTGAGATTAAAGTGGTATAAATTAAATTAAGCTTAACTCTTCTATACATACGAATTTTCGTATATAATCAAAATTTCGTATGTATGTATATATTGTAGTAATAGTAGTAGTTATTGACCATGTTAAATTACATAAAATCTGTATGGTAAGTCAAAGAACAACTTTCTGCAGACACAGAAAACATACAAGAACCAAGCACAATAATTAACAAAAAAAATAACATTTTGAATACAGTTCAATAAAACAAAGTAAACAAGAGACAATTTAAACATATTAAAAACCTAATAGGTGCAATAAGATCATTACCACAACATATGTATATCAGAACTATTTAAAAATTCATCAATAGAGTAAAAACAGTGTGATAGTAAAAAAGATTTTAATTTGTTTTTGAAACTAAAAACATGCAACGATTTTAAATTAGTTGGCATAATATTGTACAATCTAAGATTTAAGGAATTTTTCTTTGATTTGGTAAGCCTGTATCGTGGAACTATAAGGTGATCGGAATATCTAGTTTCATGACACTATGACAGTGAGAATGTGTAACATAAAGATGTTTCTGAGAATGAATCTCAAGCAGAGTGGCATATATGTAAAGACAGGGTAACGGCAGAATCTTAAGTTCTTTAAAAAGCGGGCGACAGTGTTCAGTATAAGAAGAGTTAGTTAAACGTACAGCTTTCTTTTGTAGCTTGAATATCTTATGGGACGTTGTACTGTTTCCCCAAAGCATTACGGCATAATTTAAATGAGAATGGAAAAGTGAATAATAACACATTCTCAAACAATCCTTACCCAAAAAGTGCTTCAATCTACGAATTAAAAAAAAATATATGTTACACCTACAAATTATAATGTTTAAGTTATGCTGTATATCAATACTCTAAGATATCTAATAATGAAGCAAACTGTACTCATCTTGATGTTTTGAAAGTTATGATGACAATTTTATTTCATACATTAAAATAATTTCTTGGTTGTGGGAAAAAATTTGCCTATTTCAATGAATTTTAAAATTTAATTTATTTTAATAATTAATGGACCCCTTTAGTAGTGACGTCACCTGCGCCAAATAATAGAACTTTACTTCATCTTTACTCACTGTCATGAAAAATTTTTCAATTTTTTTACTATATCCATTTCAGACTTTATGTGGGACATAAGTGCCAAAAATTGTATTTTTTGTCATGTTCTTAAATGACGCGATGGTTTTTGCAATATTAGAAATACTTAAGGAGTTTCAAATCCCGAGTGGCAAACTAATAGAACTATAGAATTTATAAATTTAAATTTGTAGAACAATATTGACTTTTATATGTAGAATTAATAAATAATAAGCTTCTAGTGTTACTGAGCATCCTCATTGATAATATTTTCATATAAGCGAAGTAGTTGCAACAGAATATCATTCGAGAAAAGGTTGGTTACGTTATGTTATTTATTTGTTATCTTCCAGTAGGCATGGATGCCTAATTACAAGGAAACAAAAACATTGTAATTAACAGTAAATAAAGTAAACATATTTCAAATGTATTATAACAAAAAAATTGATAAGCCTAAAAGATATTAGTAGAAGAGAAGCATAATGAAGACAGCGATGACACATGAATAAGATTTGGTTTGTAGGCTTCCGTGGCTTCCGTCAATGGTTTGGTTGCTTCCGGGCGGTTGCCCACGTCGTCAGTTTAGAACTCTTGACGTTTAGAGAGACATGTCGCTCTCTTCTTCAGAAGATCTGAAACTCACCTCAGCTCAACTCAGTTTCAGATCTTCTGAAGAAGAGAGCGACATGTCTCTCTAAACGTCAAGAGTCCTAAACTGACGACGTGGCCAACAGCCTGGAAGCAGCCAAAACATGAATAAGATCTCACCTGCGTATGAGGCTCTTATTTCTGATCATGTGCATTAATGTAAAATTTTTACTTTATTTAAATTTGGAAATATTCTGTTATGCCGTTTTTATGAGTTTTAAGCGCATTGGTGTACTTATTTTGTGAAAAAATTGTTGCTTGTTCTGAAATAATTCTAAATTCTAGTAAAATAAACTAATTTGAAGCTGTTCATTTTTATAGTCTGTATATAAAATGGTATACAAAGATCAGATATGGGTTATATAATTTCAACCATGAGAATTTGTTATGGGTTCCCAAAGTATGCGACTAAACCTATTACGAAACCTTAAAATAATTATGCTGCCAAGACAGTGTTGAAATGAGCAATTAAATTTTTATATGAAAACATATAAAATCTATATTTCCCATTGACTTTATATCAACTAGCAAAGGCAGGTAACGTTCTAAAAAATATATGAATTTCTTCTGAAGAATAGAAATGTTAAGATATCACAAATCACAATAAATGGAGAAGTCATGCTTTCATATTTTTTAAATTTGAAGAAAAAATTGAAAGTATTCGTTATTGGAAAATATAACAAACTTACTGCTTATTTGAAGAGTGAATCGAGAGGATATAAAACAAAAAAAAAGCTGCATTATTGGGAAAAGCACATATTGAGGTTTCCGATAAAGCATATTTAATGTTTAAGGTAATATCCCTTTACCTTTTAGATGTTGTTACATATAGAGTAAACTTTCAATTGTTTTAGGTTACACTAATAATGGGTGGTTCAATGCTGCGAATTGACAAATTTGAAAATTACTGACGTACAGGACAATTTACGGTTATAGAAGAAGGATTTTGCGTGAATGCTGTTGAAATATGCAGAAAATATATTTCACTGCGTCTAATTCGCTTAACACAAGACTCTTTCTGAGATACATCAATAAAAAATGTACTTCTCAACCTGTTGTAATCAACATGTAAGCGAAGGTAACCTGAATAATTGCTTCATTCCTGAATATAGCAAATCCAGAAGCATATACTGGCCATTGTATGAGGCGCACTTCAACAACTTTATTGGCCAATAAAGGTGATGATCTTTCAACCATTAAACGTCATGGTGGATGGAATAGCAGATGTTTTGTTGAGTTGATATCTAACAAACTTGATATTGCAAAGGAAAATATATAGCTGTTGTTTACACAAAGAGACATACGTAGCTTGTACAAACTCTTCACAAACTCCGGCAGATGTTAAGCGTTCCGAAAATGATGGTAACAATGCTACAAGGTTTATTATTAATGGAAAGGAAGTTAAATGAGAAAAAACAAAAAACGAAATGTCTGTTACTATAAATATCAATGCTAATAAGTGAAATAAATTGAATTTGATTTATTATAGGTTTATTATTTTTTCATTATTCTACCAGTGAAATAAAATTACTCTATTCCACTAGTGGATAAAGAATCACTTTAGACGGCCCATATATGTGGATAAAAGTCCTATTAAAAGGGTGATTGTAGATAAATACTTTTACGTCTTTGAATAGATAATTTAATCATAGTATGTAATAATGATAAAAATATCTTTAACCCTTCATTCCGAACACAAGGGTTAATTAATTGAAAAGTCGAAAGCTTGTGTGTGACATAAGGCGGCATATTATTATTCAGTAGGCTTCATCTGCGGCCAGGAACGACTTCTGTTTTTAAGTCCTAACCACCATTTAGTACAGGCTGTTAAAATGCTCACTTATTTTCCATCAATTCATCATATTTTGTAAAACTTTACAAACAGTATGTAAAACTGTTGGCTAATTATGTACTTTTATTAATTATTTCTTTCATTCACTTATAAGAAAATACTAATTTACAATGAAATTTAGTAAAATATTATTAGATAATCTTACATTCACGAAAGGGATAAACTTATAATGATATTATATTTTTTATCCAGGTGCAGAATTGTTTATGTTGTGTCAGATTTCTTGTTATGACTACAGAATATCAACAAACCAAATGTACAGGTTTCCACGAGTTGTGAGAATTAAATTATAATGCAATAAATCCCGCGTGGTGTAGAGGTAATCAATACTACTCGTAATACATCATTGGTAATAGACATTATGGAATTATCGAATCTGTGGAAAATTTAACACGGTATAAAAGCTATTTATCCCAAGGAGCATAGTTTCCTACATCATTGAAATGAGAAAATTTGTACGTCAGCAGTTTTCCAAACTTCTCTTTGTTTTAGTGAGTCTGAAACTCTTCTATCAGGCGTGGAAGATGCAGTAGCAAACGTAGTTTTGTCACTTTTACCAGAAAAATCATGAATTAAGTATGAACAAGCCTATGCACGTTTATGCTAATGGTGCGATGGAATGAAAATTAATAATGGGGCGAATGAAAATGTACTGTTAGCTTATTTCGAGAATTTGTCCAAACGCTATAAGCCTTCAAGTCTTTGGACATATCATTCAATGATACGAGCAACTATACAGTATACGCCAAAAGTATGGAATAAATTTAATAAAAACGAAACAATTATTTTTTGGGAAAATCCTCGAACAGGTCGATTTTTAATTTAAAAAATACATATTTTAGCGTAAAATGCGATTTTCAAATGTCATTTGTTTTCGAGTAATGACATCATCGTTTTTTTTAAATGGCAACACCATATTTTTTTCCTTGATTCTGAAAGATCGTTTAATTCTCTATCAGACAGTACTAAAATTTTGCCCTCTTACATAGGAAAGTTTTCGAGTAAATGACGATTGAATGTTAGAAAATGTAAATTTTATCCATAAAAAAGTAAAAATTCTGAGGTATGTAAAATAAAATACAATTGATTAAATTTTATACTTAAATTAATTGTTCGAATTGCCATCCACCAACTTCTTGACAATGCGCAAGTCTGTGAAGAAATTCTTCTTGCACATATTGAATGATTTCTGGGGTAACTCTGCGTATTTCGTTCCGAATGCGATTTTGAAGTTCTTCTAAACTACGTGGTTTATTAATGTACAGTTTTGACTTCAAGTATCCCCATAAAAATAGTCAAGAGGTGTAAGATCTGGCGATCTTGCAGGCCATTCTATCGGTCCGCGTCTGCCGATCCGCCTCCCAAGAAAACAGTTGTCTAAAAAATCTCGTACAGGGCGCGCATAGTGCAGAGGTGCACCGTCTTGCTGAAACCATATGGTATCGTCAGGAATGTCAGGGTCATTATCGTTAGGAAAAATTACTGCAAGGGCTGGAACAAGGTCATTTTCTAGAAACTCTTAATATCTTTGTCCTGTAAGGGTTCCTTCAAAGAAGAAAGGCCCTACTATTCTGTCGTCAACTATAAACCACGTAATTTAGAAGAACTTCAAAATCGCATTCGGGACGAAATACGCAGAGTTACCCCAGAAATCATTCAATATGTTCAAGAAAAATTTCTTCACAGACTTGCGCATTGTCAAGAAGTTGGTGGATGGCAATTCGAACAATTAATTTAAGTATAAAATTTAATCAATTGTATTTTATTTTACATACCTCAGAATTTTTACTTTTTTATGGATAAAATTTACGTTTTCTAACATTCAATCGTCATTTACTCGAAAACTTTCCTATATAAGAGGGCAAAATTTTAGTACTGTCTGATAGAGAATTAAACGATCTTTCAGAATCAAGGAAAAGAATATGGTGTTGCCATTTAAAAAAAAATCGATGACGTCATTACTCGAAAACAAATGACATTTGAAAATCGCATTTTACTCTAAAATATGTATTTTTTAAATTAAAAATCGACCTGTTCGAGGATTTTTCCCAAAAAATAATTGTTTCGTTTTTATTCAATTTATTCCATACTTTTGGCGCATACTGTATCTATGAAGAAAAACGTGTACATCAGTAAATACATTCAGCTCGTAACATTTCTCAAGAGAAAATCTGAAGAATATAAACCAAAAGAATCAAATATTTTAATTAAACAGGATATAACGAAGTTTTACAGAAAGCCAAAGATGAAACATGGTTACTAACATGGCAAATGTAAATTATTTAGATTATAGATTTATATACCGAAATAAACTTTTTAAGGTTGTGCTCATTTTGGCAGACAAAGGAAATGTTGTTTGCATTATAATACCCATTACAAAGACCAAGATTTCGCGTGAATTAGTTGTTACTACTGGAAACATTGAAGGAATCAATTTAGTAGAAGTAATTCGAAAATGCATAACTCTGTGGCACCATTCCAAAAAATGTTGCATCTTTTTTAAAACTACCAAATGTAAAAACTTGCGCCGGGCACTGCTTTAGAAGATTATTAACTTCTTTGTTTGGAAATTCAGAAGCGGAAAAAGTAACACAGTGGCTGAAGGATATATTGAAACGTCGATTGAAAATAAGAAACGAATCTCTACAAACATTCTGGGAGTAAGTATGGATGTTTCAACTAGTAACGACATTAACAAATCAGCAAAATGTCCCCCTCTGGAATAAGTTTTTTAAAATGCAAACATGTTTTGTTGTCAATGTTTACAATAAATAATGTAGAAAGTTCTTATTAATATTTTAATAAGATCATAAATTGTCAATAAACTGCAAAAGTTCTTATCCCACTGAGTGTGGTAATGAAGTTCTTACTTTTATTCTACAGGCGCAAATAAAATTTTTTAATACCTTACTCTAGCTTAAACAACATAGTATGCGTCTGACATTTAAAAATCGTCGTCATTTTTAAATTAAAGACACAAAAGCAACACGCTAATATTTATTTCGGAATATTATTTATACCAAGTAGAGTTAGGTAGAGTAGAGTTATCTGCAAAAAGAGTGGAAACATTGAAACATAAAGAGAGATAACATTCAAGAAACGTCGGGACTACATAACTAAATAAAAATTCGAGGAATAAAATATTTACAAACACATTTGAGAAGCATCTGTTATTCGATGGAATAACAGAGCAAAAAAGCAATTTGGTAAAAAGGAAAATACATTAATCGCTATTATTCTGTTGAACGATGATAAATATGTGAGATATTTTGTACTTCTATAATAGTATCTAGACAAATAAAATAAAACCTCCGTCACATTTGATGTTAAGTCGCTTTGATTACCTAAAAATTGATAAAAGTAACTGAAAAAGTTCTTGTTACATGCACCAGTGTTTTTATACGTTTCTAAAATAGGATTCCAGATTTCTACTGCATATAGAACTCACTAAAGCAAGCCAAAAAGTTTTATTGAAATGTGTCTTAAATGCACCCTTGGGAGGTTACATGCCCTTGAAAGGGTACAAATAAAATTGTATTGTTACGTCGAATAACATGAGCTACGTCATTTGTTGTTATTCAAATTATAGACGTCCCGTTTAGGGGAGTGAAAAGGGTGTTAGAGACGTAAATTTTTTGATTCAACTTTTTTACAATTTTTTCAACGAATTCACGATTTTTAACATTTTTACGTAAAAAACCGTCTTTGTTTAAACTTATGTTGGCAATGGTTTTCGAGTAAATTGTGCTTTACTTTTTTTACTTCTTTAAATGCGACGCTTATGATTTGAATGACTAAAAAGACTAGCTCATGTTATTCGACGTAAAATGTCATGTTCCATAAGGCTTTGTGTACTTATTTACGACAGTTCTGTCAATAACAAAAACTAGTTTTTTTGTATCGTTTTGTTTTAAGCCACATGTTAATAGGAACTTTTTGGTTTATATTAGTGAGTTCTATGCAGTGGAAATTTGGAACCATATTTTTAGAAACACCCTATTAGTTATCCGCAACTTATCTAAAAAATTTGAGAATATATGCATCATGAAAAATGAAGTAAATATCGTAATTATGTATAATGTTTGTAAAGTTGTAGTATTTTCAACCTTTATATCGCTAGACTACGCTAGCCTCTAGCATCATCAGAATGCAGTCTATGCACTTTTTTAGTATTAACGCTTTTGCAATAGTGTTTAAATTAGTTTAGCAACTTGAAGCTGATAGATATCGTTTTAATTTTTGGTGAAGTAAGACAAAATTTCTCGTAAGAACGATTTCCCGGTAGGCATGTGGCAAATGCAGCTACTGCGAGCGTGACATGGGATAGTTGCAATCGAATCGTGGAAGAGACTGAAGTCCAGGACGTCCACGGCGTATTCCAACAGGCAGCCGTGATGCGTTTATTACCTTGCGGAATGTCAGGTTTTACAGTGGACTAGTTAAAAATATTCCTTACTTTGAAGCATCCTTTCACAGTTGCCAATTTTAATAGACTACTATTGGCTTTATCAAAGATGTTTTATAAAAGATCAAGATATTGATCTTCTTATGCATCAAATTTATCAGATTTATTTCACAAAAATTTAATCAAAGTCACAGGGAAATGATATGATAGATGAAGGTGGTTGAATTATGGATAAAGGTAAAATAAAATCAGTAATATATTTTTTTTCTCTTACTTCTTACTAATATTTATTTACAATATTCAGAGTGTTTAGTGAGTCGATACATTCTTTACAGGAGCTTATAACATAAGTAATTTGTGTAGATAATTTCCTATATACAGGGTGTTAAAATTTTGATTAAAAAATGTAAATTTATTGATATTGTGGAAATCGTACAGAATGAAACTTTACAGGTTTTTATGTTAACAATTATACATGTTATACAATGAATAGTTATTTATGATGAGTGTTACATTATTGCTCAAGAGTGACAGTAATCACGCGAGAGGAGTAATGTCACTTTTTGCTCGTAATGCTTACACTTTTTTACCTACAATCACTCAACAAAATAAAACTGTTCAATTATTAACATTATTACGAGAACATTAAATACATCAAATACTTTGTTGCTATTGACAACGAGCGTTTGATATCACTCGGCAAGCAATAAAGTGACACTCATGTGACCTCCTCAATAAACGTCAGCTTTTCTTTGTCACTGTCAAGCAAAAAACTCTAATTCAATTAGTGATTGTAGATAAAATATTGTTTTCAGTTTCATCGAAACACGTACGCACAGGCACTTCTCTGCGTATCAGCGACGGCCGGTGAGATTTCAGGTATGCCTCAATAACCAGACATGGGATACAAACCAAAACTTTAGGATATATGTTCTGTAGCCATATAGACAACTTTTTCAGAAGGAGAACCTTTTTGAAGCTGTCTGTGTAATATATTGCGGTACAAAAGAATGTTAAAATTTACACATATAATTTTTTGGCATCCTCCTATAACTTCTTTAAAATAATGTAGAGGTCAGTATAAGCAGGTCTACGATGAAAATTCTTGTGATATCCGATTTCGGATGTCACAACGCCAAAGGATATCAAAGAGATCGGGAAATTCTTATGAAAGGATTTCTGGTATCAGAATTTGATGTAAATTAGAGAGGGCACCATCTACAGTACTTTACCTGCATGGTCATAACTTTATTGTGTCTTGGTGTATTGAATGTTTAATAAAAATATTTTCGACGCTCTTTCTTAAATGTAGGTATAGTAGGTAAACATCGTTTTGAACAACCATTTTTCAGATATCTGGATTCAAATGTTGCATTTCATAAACTCACCATTGATTTATTTACCATTTATCCAGGTTTACTATTCGTTTAACCTAAATTAAAAATTTTGTTTAGAGGTCAACGAGCTAACAACAATAAAAAATATATGAAAATGAGAACAACTGCAATAATTTAATTCAAATTACTTAAAGTAAATGTTCGAAATAAGCCCAGTTTTATGAACAAAAAAGTTAATTATTATTTTTCAACAAGTGATGCTAATACATTAAGAAGTATTTTAACTGGTTTTAAAAAACTAATTAAAAAACTCGGCAATCAACTGGCAAAAAATGTCAGCAAGTGCTTTTAAAAGCAATGTAAAAGAATTTTAATAATAAATAAATTGGTAATACACAATAGGTAACCATTAGTGGTTACAAATCTCTCCCCTATGTTACAAGGTCAGGCGTTCCTCAGGGATCGTATTTGAGATCGTTATTATTTTTATTCTATGTATAGCAACGATATCTGTCACTTTTTCATATTGTAGATTTTTGCTATACGCAGATGATTTAAAAATTTATTCTCAAGTAAGTAATTCCGATAATTGTTTTGCCTTCCAGGTAGATTATTTTCAATAAATTAAATCAACAAATTCAAAATTTTATGTCAGAATACACTTAACTAAAAATTGTCTACACTAAATGAACCATAGTTCTGAAAACTGACCCTTGACTTTATGATCTATAAAATTACTAAAAGGTTAGTTACGCCCGTACGTGTGTGACTATATATTCAATTTATAAATCTCACTAGTTAAACAGAGAATTCAATGACGAATGAAGTATTTAAAACGGAACTAATATATGTTATAAGTCTAATTTATTTACCAGCCAATTTTAATTTCTGAACGATATTGGTTTTTTCTGATGTCGTGACTTCTCCTCATAACTGCTAAAAACACTTTAACGTAACGAGAAAATCTTGTAGTTTCATTAATTATATAAAATTTATAGCACCAGATCTAGGATATCTCAAAAACTTGCCTAGGGGTGCTACTATTTATGTAATCACTACATACTTTGCTTAAATCAGTGATTTTGAATATAGGTACAGTATGTATCACAATGACGACAATGATAATGTAGTAGTAGTAATAAGTTTTATTTGCCCTACGGTCTTAAATAATTACAATATTCCTTATAGTAGACATTAATTACAAAACTCAAAGCAAACTTAAACACTATTCTGTCTGGCCCTCGATTCTCTAACTTCCTTAACTTTCCTCATCCATTCTAAACCTCTTCCGTCCTCGTTTAAAATTTGCTCTCTGCTTTCATGTCTTCCCTTAATTTCTTCACAATCGCGCAGTAGACGTTCTATCGTTTCTCTCCCTTCCTAACAGATCCTGCATCTTCTCTCACTGTCATCTGTCCACCATTTATTATTATTTTTGCTCATTGCCACACCTTAATCTTACTAACATAATCCTTTCCTTCTTACTTTCCATCTTTAACCATATCGGTATCTTCTGTGTCATCCTCTCATATTTTGCATTGTATCTTGAGTATTTTATTTTTATTTTTGTTCTTCTTTCTTGTCTGTCTATATCTTTGTTTCTTAGCTGTAATTCTTTTCTCATCTGTTTGCCTCTAGTTCTTAAGCATTCTATATCTGTGGTTGCATACCCATTTCGTCAGTAGTATTTCTCTCTACACAATGTTGTTGTATCTTGCAGTCTTTCTTTCTCATTATCTGTTCTTCGTCTTTTATTGCTAGGTTTCCTGCTTTCACCCTCGTTTTATCTCTTTTGCTTTCTCCTCTGACAATGTAGCTCGGAGTTTCTCTATCTGTTCCTAATATGCAGTTTAGATATTTCTCCTGTACTTTTTTTATTTCTTCAAATTCTCTCCATCCCCACACCTCGGCCCCATACAGTATGCTCCCCACCAAACTGTCGAATAACATTAGTTGTCTTTTAAAGTCATATCCAAATTTTCTTTCTCCTATGCTCCAAACTATCCCCATTATTTGATTTGCCTTCCTTACTATATCTTGTTCTCCTTCCCAATTCCGCTGGAATCCTTCTCTCTTTTCACTTGCAAATCTTTTTTTCTAAAATATTTTTCTTTTCATATGTTTCATTTCCTTCTCTTCGTTTGCTACTATAAGATGTTATCTGCGACTACCCAAATCTTTTTCTTTCCCACTACTACTCCTGCCTGAGCAATCCTCAATCTCCTCTCAATGTCGCCAATAAAAGCTGCAAATAAGGAATGGCTTAGTGGGCACCCCTACTCCACTTCTTTATTTGTATAAAATTCTGTACTTTCCATCCTCTATCCTTGAGGTGTTCCCACAATTTTAGTTTTTGTACATTATCAAAAGCCGCTTTTAGATCTAGGAATAACGCATATAACTTTCCATTTTTCTTCTACATTTCTCTGTTAATTAGATGGTGCAATATGTATACATTGTCGATTGCACCTTTGCCCTTTCTGTACGTTGCCTTCCCGTCTGGTATTATTTCTTTTTTCTCAAATTCCGCCTTTAATTTTTTGTCCAACACCATCGCATATATTTTGTATGCTGTGTTCAACAGGGTAATCATTCTGTAACTTTTTGTTTTCTGTTTTGACCATTTCTTTTAAATGAGGGAAATTATTCCTTCCCCCCAGTGTTTTGGCAAACCCTTCCCTGCCCATACCGTATTGATAATTTCACATAGACTGTTTTCTACAGCGTCCGTGCCGTAAATCCAGTCCTCATTTTGTATTGTGTTCTTTCCAGCACTTTGTCCTTTCTGGAGGAATTTTGCTACTGCTAATTCATAATAACAAGAATTAAATTACACTGTGTCAAACGTTTGACTGGTTAGATTTAGTAATTCGAATAGAAATAACGTCCGTTGAAATTACCTATTAACAAGTACTAAGCCAAAGAAAATTATGATAGATTCTTTTCGATTATAGGTTAACCTGCCATCTAGCGGCATTTAAATATAGCACGATATGAAAAGAGCTTCCTCTATAGAGTTGCTAAAAATGTGGCTTATAGCAATTATATCCAACCGGGAAAATCTAGAGAGTGACTGATGTTATAAACCCGCTCACAATTTGGAATAGCATACCCAAAAAACATGCATGCAGCCTGTATATCTTTTCTATAAAATCGTGTGCCGCATAACTCTGAGAACATACTCGATTACACAGCTTCTGCTGCAGTAAATACGTATGCGCCGCAGCACATTCACATGCGCTGGATCAAGATTATCATTGCCTGTCATGGTATATTGTCAGAAACTCAAAATAAACTTATTAACACTTGTACTATTTTGCAAAATTTGTTAAAAAGTTGAGATTTTCCCGCCATAAATAATTAATTATTGCAGAATGTTGCTTATAAAATTTTATCCTCACATATAAAGAATAAATTAACAGATGTCGTGGGAAAAAATAGGAGAGTATCAGTGCGCAGTTAGAAAAAACAAGATCAGTGGGTGACCAAATTTTTATAGTTAGGGAAATCCAAGCAGAGAGTTTTGAACATAAAAAGAGACACACATAGCATTTGATTTCAAGCAGGTTTACGATCATATAAAAAGAAAACAACTGTATACATCACTGAAAGATCTGGAAGTCAATGATAAACTTAACTAGTTTAGTATATCATAAGCGGCACCAATGTTTAGCTTTTGCAGATGATGTTGCAATACTCACCAGAAGTAAGAAGGAGTTACAAGAATGCATTTTAAAATTAGAAGAAACATGGATTTACATATAAATCAAAATAAAACGAAATATATGAAATGAACAGATGAAGATTATAATCGACATACGTATGTCAGAAGGTCGAGTATTTCACATTCCGAGGAGTGAAATTCAGTAGAAAACCTGATATAAGGAGGGAAATTCAACAGCGAATTGTGGCTGGGAATAGGTCTGAAGAGCTAATTTACCTATATATATTCGAAATTCGTGCAGATATCTGTGAATTTGGCGTCGATGAGAACAAGGTTTATGTGTTTAACTGTGATATCCGCGGAGTGCACATCAGGTAGGTGTAACTTGGTGGTGGTGGGCTATCGCCGTCCAAAAGGATGGTATTCTAATTTGTGGAGAGAATAGCACGGCGCGGGGGGGGGGGGGACATTTAAAGTAAACTGTGTTAACGTGCTTGGTTCACTCGACGTTAGTTAATCATATCCCATGCAACCCTCACCTTCCGTACTATCTAATTACTGTGAATTTGTCACTCTATTATTTTCGATCTTGGATAATTGATCATACAAGATAAACATAATTTCGAAATAATTATCATTTTTCTTACCTATCTTATGCCTAGAAATTGTCATAAACTGTGACTGTTTCTATTAAAAATATTAGATGTTATGTAATACAATTATTTTTATTGTAATTTTTGTATCTAATCGCTTTCAAATGTAGTACGCCTATGAATTGTTTCTCCTCGCACGCCTATCCTTAAGTTTTATGATGTATTTTAGAAACACTTTGTATACATTCAAATTGTGTTGCTTTTCCTAAACTTTCTCTCTTCATTCTGAACAGCTTCCAGTAGTAGTTTATAAAACTGACATTTGGTATCCAATATTGGGGAGTCATTTTCTGTAATCGTAGGCAAATCGTCTCGACCACACCACTATTAACAGATGTCGAGACATTAAAAAGTTGTTGCATTCAAGGGCGTTGAAAGGGATTCGGAGATATATTAACTCGACGCTATTATGTAATTAAGCCACGAAGGAGTGGGATAGAGAAAGGCGAGCTAAGGGGCGTATAACACGCACTCAACAAATGTTTTATCAACGCGTTCTCTTCACTTACGATCACAAATATCAAATATAGTACACAAAACATTTACTATCTGAAAAAATGGGTCTGGACAAATTTTAAAAACTGAAGTAAGGTTTTGCCATAACATCAGACGAATACCATTTGAAAACCTCAGAAGATTAGCAATTTGAACCTTTTTTCTGTATAATTTTCCCTATCAACCCCAAAACAACAAATTAATCAGAAATACCTAAGTTTTCATACAATGTAATAAAAAAGCCCTCCCACTGCCACTGGTTACAGTTTTGAACATATAACTTCATCAAAGTTCATGATCTAAAAAACAAAGTTGTGACCTGTCTGAGTGATTTTTCCAAAAATTGCCAGTTTTGGAAATGCACACTGAAACTCACTGTATACAAATTTTCAAAATATCTGCAAGTTATTAAACTTTATCATAATAACACAAATTTAATAAATTAAATGAATCATATGGATATACTAACTACACAGCTCTCCAAAGAAAATCTCAAATCTGGAGGTCAGACCATGTTTACTATACGTCTTTGGAGTTTCTGAATCCAAATCCGTTTAACCCCATCTGCCCCAATAAAACCCAATAATTTAGTCTTTTTGGCATATAACCCTATAATTTAAACACAAATTCTAGTTAGTTAGTAACCAGCAAACCCATAAACCAATTGCGCCATTACCCTATAAACCCATAACTCCATAACCTCAGAATCAATAAACCCAATAACCGCCTTACCCAATATTTGAATTTATATTACATCACGCCATGTGTTTGTCTATGAACAAACATATTTTACTCCATAAATAATCCCAATAATCGCTTTACTTAGTACTTAAACGTATCTCACATCACGCGAGTTTTATAAAAAACTTCATCTCATGGATGCTAGTTCTACCTGTGTTTCCATCCAGGGCACCCATTACCAAGGAAATCGGGACGTAAGTAAGATGAGGCTGATTCTTGTTGGATATAAGAGATATAACAGAAAGAGAATAATAAACCCGAAAAAATCTTCTGCGCATATCATTTAAAGAAAAGAAAACTCGTCACGGCGGGTTGTAGGGTTATAGGGTTCTTGGATTGTGGGGTAATAAGTTTGTGGGATAAAACATGTTCTGTTTAAAGAGCGCTGACAAATCGCGTTCAAATATTTACTGAGTAACGCTGCCTTTATGGGATTGTGAGGTTATGGTATAAATAGTTTACGGGCTAACAGCTTGGGTTTTTGTATAAAAATTTAGTTATAGAGTTACATGTGTTTGCTAGTGCTGAAAAGTTCAAATTATTTGGTTTATTGAATTATTTGGTTTATGGTCTAACCTCCAGATCTGAGATTTTTTTTGTTGTGTAGCTGTGTGTTATTAACTAAATAAACCAAAACAAAATTTTTGATCTTGCATACAATTTACATGCAGAAGGTCAAAATTAAATGTACTTTTTGAACACGTCAATAGATCGTACTTTTAAGGTATCGACAAGGAGGTAGAATTAACAATTTACTTATCAATTAATAAAGTTTAGTGTTTCAACCCGTAGTTGGAGACTTTGTAATTATTGGAATGTATAAAAATATTGTGTTTTCGGTTAGGCATGCACAAAATCATGCACATATTTGCCAATATACCTGTCTTTCTGAATATCTACTAATTCTAGTACTTGCTGTCTTAAAATGTTTTATGTTACATAAGAAATTGCGAAAAGTATTTTGATAACAACATATTGATCTAGGGTAAATAAGGCTACTAACATCAAGAAACTTGTCAGTTAAAAGTGGTAATCGAGGATCTTCCTCTGCGACGACTGGTGTATCTCGCTCTATGTCCACGTACTTTCTAAATCCACGTCTGGTAACACGGTACTATGGTACGTAAGGATCTGTTAAGGATCTCATCGACAAACCTGCTTTGCGCAACCCAACAATACACCCCCTCACAATGTCACTAAGTTGAGAAATTTGCCCAAATCTATGTACTCTAGACAGAAGCTTCACAAGACTTGCCACACAAATGTGAGCATAAATAAAACAGAATAATGCTATCAAAGTATAACCTAAGTAAACATGCAAGAAATTATAGCAATTATACCTTTCTTCCAAGTTCTAAAGAGTATTAAAAATATTATAACACAATGTTCTGTGTGTAATATAGAGCCAATTTCTAAAAATTAGCTAACATAGCCCCTTGTTTTAGTAAAATTATACCTATGTTTATAGAATTTTTATGTAGTATTAGAATATTATACTATTTAGATACAAATATTTGACATAGATAATATTTAAAAATATTTCATTGTCAACAGCCAAATTATTTCAGATTCTGAATTACAATTTCAAAAAAATATTCATTTTAAATTTTCTGCAGTAGAAATATCTAGCGAGATAAAAACATTGTTTACAAATTTATTGCCTTGTTTCTGTGAATTCAAATGAAAAATATTGACAAATTGCTATTTCAGTTGATATGTTTGTATAATTTATTGATTTGGTAAATTGACTCGAATAAATTTTAATTAGAATATCGACATTATTTAGAGACCAATACAATATACAATACCTACGTTGAACTACTAATTGGATTCTTGTTGTCCTCACTAAATATAGAAATATACACGTGAATTTTAACTTATAAATGAGAGAACGAGAGTTGAAGCATTTACGTTTATGCGCAATTTGCAAGTATCAGTATGGATATTAGTAAACATACCATATAACACTTATTCACTACTAGTTTTGCTTCACCGTCCACTATTTTTGAGCAAATTGCTCCTACATTTCTAGAAGAAAGACAGGAAATGGTAGAATACTGAAAACATGATCCCTGTATTTACGCTATAAATATCAAGCTTAAACCCGTCATACGCAACAAATTGTGTTATGCCAGATAATATGATGAATATGATTAAAAAACCTGTAATTAACATGCGAAAAACCCAAGTCTTCAAGTTTAGACAGTAAAACATAGTAATCGATTTGATCAAATACCTTATGAAAAATCAAAGTAATCAACATAATGTGTAAAACTTGATCTTGTTTATGGAGGAATTCTTATAAATATTGTATTAACTAAATTTGTCATGCAAGATTTTTCTTTATAAAGCCATGTTGATCAGGTGATGCATAGCGTTAAAACATTGGGTAAATATGATTGTATAATGTATTATCTCAAAGATATCGATGATATCTTGTTTCTTGTTTTTTTTTGTCTTAATGCAGCATTGGATTTTTTGTTTTCACAAGCATATCTATGAACATGAGGGTTCCCTTCCAACTCTATAGTGAAGCTAATATCCGGAAGTATTCTATTAATGTGCTTTAGAAATGTTCTTATGTTTTATATCTATAAGGCCATATTGTAAATGTATTGCCAACATGAACCAACACTGTGGTTTTAGACTTGTTGCCTGTAATGCCTACTTCTTGAGGTGGATTAAAAATTGTCACAAGTTTTTGCTTCTTTTTTTTTCTTAATTTACACTGGAATTAAATCCAGAATTTCTGTACTAAGATGTGTAGCTTTTATATTAATAAATTAAACGCACTTTATTTTGCAAGTAGTCATTTTTTTCAATCTATGTCTTGCCTAGATATCTTTTACTACTGTGCTAAGAAGAAATTTTGCCCACTTTAATATCGTAGTCGAAATGACATTATTGTTATTAGCATCATGTTAAATTAGGATACCTTTAATATAAATAATTATAGGAAGTAAACTTTCAGTTATGAACTACAGTGAAATATAAACGTTTTCTGTAGTGTTTTATAAAGCTGTGACTCCTGTGAATTTTTTTCCGGGTCTTTATTTATACACACTGTTTTTTCAATATTTAGATATCAGAATGTCATGTGCCTAGTACATTATCCAATAAAGTACTTACACGAAAAGCTTATGCGGGAATATAAAATTCTTACATAATCCAAGGCTTCGCGTGTATCTTTCTTGAAAAACTTATGCAATTTATTAATGTTTCTAAATATTTATTATTAAAACCAGTTTTAATAAATTTTCAGCAACATCGTTAAATAAAATGATTTGTTATAAATTCCTTCAGAAAATATAGTTCATACCTTTTACATTTATTTCAGAATAGTGGGAAAATAATTCACTTCATAAATTTTGATAAAATCACAATAAATTATAAGAAAATAATGATATAGCAGAAGACTATATGTACAATACATACAGTATTTAGGTGATAAAAAATGTGAGCTTTTCTCTATATGCGCCATAATAATTTTTGAACTGTGCATTTGATCAGAATTTAAATTTAGTTGTATCGCGTGCGTATCTTTCTTCTCGCGTTGTAAAGTATGTTAAAGTAAGTCTATATTATCACCAGACAAATTCCTAAAAGTACAATTTACTGAAAAGAATGTACTCTTAATTAATCGTTTCAAAATTGCAAGTAGTTCTAAGCTCCCATCTGAGGTATTTTGATATTTGTGGTATTATATTACTTCTCTGTAGAGTTGTGAAAAGAATCTTCTAGGGAAGAACAACCAACCTTAAGTGGTCCAAGGGCCGCTGTAAATAAAATTGCGGTGTGACGGTTACATCATAAAATACTTTTTCTACAAAACTGTTAAAAGTGGGCTTTTTAATTGTCATTTTTTATGTTAAAAATGTCATTTTTCGACACGCGTGTTAAAAGTAAATCAAAGTTTATTTAAATTTTGTTTTGAAAATTAATGAAACGTTTTAACACATGAACAACTTTTTATTTTAAATAAGTACAAACCAACATTTTAACTAGTTATTACTATTAACATTTATAGTAAAATTAGAACAATTTGAAATTGTAATTCCCTGCGGAGTCATCATACTTAAGTTGGTTTTACTGTCAACATGTGTGACACATCTATTTTCTGTAGAAATACCACTGGTAGTACTGGTGGTCTTGCTAGTAGTTGCGGCAGTAGGAAGTATTTGGCACGCAATTTCATTCTTCTGTTCCAGTGAATTTTAAATGTAGCCTTCAGCTACCGTCGAAGATTTCCATCCTCCATGTCTCTTGATGGTAATAAGATTTGCACCAGAATCTGCTAACAATGTCGCCGATGAACGACGAAAACAGTGTCCGGTGTAGAGTTGAGGATTTGGTAGATTCAAGAACTCTGCAATATCGGCAGGCATTTTACCAAACATGTTAATTCCGACTGGATTCTTCACACATTTATTCTTCATATATTTAAGAAAAAGTCGTCTATGGTCAGCGTTGGGTGGCCGGAGAGCCATATATTTTCTAAAAAAGTTTAAATAGAATTCAGCAACAACACTGAAAGTCCGAGGTACTTTCGTTTTTGTATCTGGTATGGTCACAACAACCGAAGTGCCCAAATATTCGATATTGTCTATGGTCATCTGACACAATTCCTTCTCGCGACACGCCCCGAAGACACCCACTATTGCTGCGACTTTCATCATCAGATACTTTTCGTCTTCTGCTTCTGTGAGAAATTTGTCGATATGCGTCTTAGTCAAAACTTTTGACTTTTTTGCTTGATATCCTTCACCCTTCCGTTTTAAAAAAGCAATAAGTTTATAATGTTTGCTTATATCTTGATCTTGCTTTATTTTTAACATAGTTTTGATCATGGAATAAGTTGACCACAGCATTGACGATTTCCATATCTTGGCTTTTTGCTCAAAATATGCCAGTAAAACACTTTCGTTACATTTCCCAGGGACCTTTTTAATGTTGCACCATTCCGATAAGCGTCTATAAGCGATTTCGTACTGTTCCTTTGATTTCGCCGGCAATAATTCCAATGTTGCTCGACTGGCGGCTTCTTCGATTTCAGCAGGGATGGATTCGTTACGCTCATTATCGAGATTATTCATTATACTTATAACATTACTAGAAAATGCTGTCAATATTTTTGCGTTTTTCCCGTAACTAACAACAGCACTGGTTGCTAAGAAAATTTTGGTTCATAAACATTGCGATCTGTGTGGTATTTTTTGATTTCTTATTTTTATTGAGTTTAAAGTTCTTCCGATTATTTTGTAGAAAAAATAGTGAATGATATACGTGTTAAAAGTGATTTTATTTTGTTCGTGATCATCTTCACTCACAAAATAAAATCTTACTTTTAACACGTATATTATAAATAGCTATTATATGCAACTCTATCAGTGATTTGTAATAGGTACAGAAAAGGTGTTTGTTTGTATAATTAGTTTTATTTATTCAAAAAAAAAGTATACAAACAATTAGCGGGAAAATTGAGGTTGTTGGCTTTCACTAACCAGTGTATTAATATTAACATTAATATTTGTTGTTAATAAAGAAGCAACTGAGTAAATTACTTATCAGACAGTGAACACCTATATTCTAACTCCATAGATTTCATGTTGGAAAAGCTGCTTTCGCATGGATACGTGCTTCCCAGCATTGAACCCATCACAAGACCTTAGTTTCGTAAGTTCGAGTAACATTCTTCTGTAATAAAAATGATCTGACTGCAAATTACAAAGTCCTAGTTGAAGGTCTGCTCTGCTTACGTTCTCAACAGAAACAGTAAGTGGTTGAGTAAAAACTGAAATTTTGCCTTCGATTTTCTTATAGTTGCTAAATCAGTTTTCAAATTCTTATGAAATTGTGTCAATGTATTTTATACGAGTTAAATATGAAACCATTCATTTGCTCTATATAGCTTGAGGAAAAATGAGAAATCATGTTTTTCTAAAGAAGACGTGAAAAGCTTGATTTTATTTTAAAATCCTCTTATGCAAGCATATAAAGCTGTTCAAAATGCAAGATCTGATAGACGTTTTGTATCTACAATATGATTTTCCATTTCCATAGTATCAGACTTCATTTCATTTTTAAGGAAAGGAATCACCTTTTGCGCAGAGCAAGAAATATTTCAAACAGATTCCTACGCTTAACCAATGAATATGGGTGTGAAGTATTAAGTCACCATATATAGCATCTACAAAAAAATCAAACCAAACTTTCTGTGAGTTAAAACGCAATTGCCCGCTCTTACAATATTAGTTATTCTAGCAATCACTTTCTTGACATTCATTACACATAAGGATTTTTCACAGAGGGCATCTTGGTGAACAATGCATCCATCACAGTACAGTTGATATTGCTTTGTTTCAAGAGTCCTACAAATTCAATATTAATTCCTATCGTAGCTATGGCTCAGTCAGTGACAATACAGGAACATTTATCGGATCCCTCATAGTCTGGTGCCACCTTATTTACAGTTGCAATAATATCCGTACCCTTAGTTGTACCATGAAGAGGAAGAAGATCAAGCATCTCATCTGCTGTACTGAAATCCTCTTGAATGGTTCGAAAAAATGTTACAAGTTTGCCAATATCGGATAGGCCAGTGCTTTCGTGCAGGTAGAGTGAAAAAGATTTACATTTTTCAATAGTGTATGTGTTGTTTTATTTCATCGTTGGTGTAAGAATGACTCACTTGTGTATATTTTTGTTTATAAAGCATATTCCTATATTTTTTTACTCGTAGCAAAGTAGCTATTAATAGTGGTAATATGTTTACAGAAGCTCAGTCCTGTAGTTCAAATGGTTCCTAAGATATTGGAAAAAACTGAAAAAAAATTTAAGTTTTGTCATAGTGTATCTCGAAAACGAAAACCCGGAGAGAAAAATGGAAGAGGAAAAAAATTTTCTCAAGAGGAATTTACAGTTTTCCGTTGCGACACTTATTTAGGAACACCCTGTATAAACCATGATTATTTTCTCGTTAACACTTCTTGTCTACTTTTTGTTGCGCGCCACTTGCAAAAATTGTATAACTTTTATTGAATAAATGTTAATTTAACTCACTTGGTGAAAGAACTGTTATCGCTAACAATACAGATGTAACACCCACCTTTAAATTATGACTAAGCATAAATTTGAAGGAAACACTGACATAATGACCAAAATCGTTAAGTAAGTCTTAATCAATATTCAAAACACTGGGTCATTCCACGGTGAGGTATCATGAAAAAATTAGCGGTGTAAATAGATGTAAGTTATCGGTGAGATGTAACTGGTCTGCTACTTCCTGCTCGGCCTAAGCGGCTCGACTTGCAGGAAGCGACCTACATTGTCGTAGGTACTTAACCGCAGACCTATCGCCCTGGGCGATGCGCCATTAAATCTATAAATGATACTGCAGGAAACAACTACTCTGCGGGCTAATGCCCCGACCGGCATTGAATTACACCTGCAGTATCTGTGTGAACAGCCACCAAACATAGACCGGTTTCGGGCTTGTTAGCCCTCATCAGTATGCCATAGATGAGATGATGGACCTGCACTCGATTTATATGTGAACCTACATATGAAGGAACAGCCAGTTCAATTGTCGATCATCTCAAGGAACGAGAAAATATGTATCTCTGTGGATTATTTTCCATCGAGAAACTTTAAACTTTAATTAAGTATCTAAAAACATTAGGTTTTTTTATAACTACAACTAAAAAAAATCTTTTTTGTATTCAGTGGGAGAAAGCTAGATTTAATACTTAGTTTTTATTAAAAGTTTAAATAGGCGCATTAAAGTTATGTGTGGTTATAGTGTGTACTTTGAGGCGGTATAATTATGTGTTATGGGTAATTTTAATAACTATATAATACCAAATATTATTGCATCAGTGGCATTCAACTCTAAGGGCTTATAAGAAGGTTCATCCAGCAATTCATTCGTTATTGAGAATCGTTATGACCTCTGCCACCGTACTAGTTCTAGTGCGCGAGCTTATTTGTTATTCTGGGCCCGTTGCGATTTGTTTTTTATTATTTAACTTTTCAGTGAATGTTCAACCAGTGTGATTTTTCAGTATTTCTGGATCTTCTGTTAATACAAGCAGGTATGTATTTTTTGTATGATTATTTGCCTCTTTTGTTTTCATATTAGTAATTGACGTATTTATTTGCCTATTGGCAATCCTTGTTCCTCAGCGAAAATTTTCAAAAGTGTGTGGAGTGAAAGTAATCTGAAATTTTGAATATGCAGAATGTCTTGCAAGTCGTTACAATAATTTTAGGAGAATACGTGATTTTGAGTCGATTGAAACAAAAATACCTCTACTCGTATACTAAGTGTTACAATATTGAGATAATTATTTTTTTAATTTAATCGTGCTTTTTTACAATTATTAAAGTGTAGAAGAAAAACAAACCTTTATATAACAAATATTTCTATACTTATTTTTTATTAGGAATGAATGGATTATTTAAATGATTTAACCAATAAAATAAAAGTAGCTTCATTACTTACCTAAAACTTCATAAAGATAGTTTTTCTATTTTGTAAAAGCGAAGAGTCAAATTTAAATGTGGATTTCTTAAATCATTTTTATTACATACTGAACGGCTGTCCTGTTTTAGCCAATGCGCTCCCTGCATATTTAAACATGTCAAGATTAATTTCACTATTTTTAGAATATTTATCAAGAAACTTTTTCTAAGAACTGAAAGAGCATTGCTTAGGTAAGTTTTTAATAACATCTGAATAAACCTACACACAAAGGTTTAAATAAAATCCACTGACTCTTCACTTTTACAAAGTAGAAAAAACATGTTATTGAGGTTCTAGGTAAGTAATGAAGCCACCTTGGATTTTATTTGTTTGGGTGGAAGGATTGTTTTTCTTTTTCACTTCAATAATTGTAGTAAAGCACGGTTAATTTAAAAAATATTAAAACATTAATTATCACAAATATTGTAACACCTGGTATATAGATGTGTTTGTTTCAGTCGACTCAAAATCAAGTATTCTATCACCTAATTATTGTAACAACTTGCAAGACACCCTGTATAAGAGGTAATATAATTTAAAAGATTTTTTTCTTCCATTTCATGTAACGTAATATAATATAGTACCCCACTACTGAAGAAGGTAAATTTCGTGTGAGCTGAAAATCCTAAAATACCTATTATTTAAATGCAAAAAATTACTGATGCAAATCCCTGGCTAAAACACACACGTTCCATTTGACAGGGATAAAGCATTTGACCTCTTAAAATCCCCCATACCTTTTTGTAATGAATATTAAACAGAAGTGCATTTTTACGCGAGAGTTAATTCCGTTTCATTAGGAACAGCTTTCTATAAATGATTTTTTTCTATAATTGCAAAATATTTCATGAGCGTAACCTTTAAAAGTGTCTATATGCAATTATTAACAAATACATTAAGAGAGGATTTAAAGTATTTTGGAAATCTGCGTTTAAATATACATAGTGATTCAGTCATAATGTTATTAATTTTAACTACGCATTTGGATGGCCTAACAAAGGCAGAAAATCGAAAACAATGTTTCACCTGACCTTTAAAAACCTATACCAACCTATAATAATCGGTAAAACGGCTCTTCGTGCGCTATAAATGTTTGATGACGCGTTCAAGTGTTGAAGTGAAAGAGTGTTGCCATGTCAGAACCACATACATAACAGCATGTTCATTAAAGTTCGATAATGAAGTTTTTTTCTAACGGCAAATTTCTAGAATGTTATTTTGTATATTTTTTGAGGTGCTTTTAAAAATTGTCGCATTTTTAAGGTATTTATTAACCCTTTTGTTAAGTTCGGAAGAATTTTCGGTATTTTCGGATTTACCATGCCTTTGTAGTGCAAGTTCAAAAACTCCGCTTTGATAAAATATACCTATTTTTTGTCACTTTCTCGTTATGTTATTGAAACCGAAATCAAGTTGAGTTTGTTCATTGATATTTTCAAATAATTCAAATCGATTTGATTATGATTACGAGTTTTACTATTTTAATGTTTTATTTTTATTTTCTCACTTAGATAAGTGCATCAGTATCAGATCCATTACTCCCGTTTTCTCCAGACTTTCTCATCGTGATCAGTACTAAATAACACACACGAAAAAATAGAAAAAAACATTTTTCTCTAAACAGCCACAAACCCAATTATTGTTTAAATACAAGGTGTTAGATGTTTGACTATATAACTTCAATATAAGATACGTACAGAATAAATGAACAAAAAAGTTTAATAACTCCGCCTACAATAAGGTGCTTTAAAATAATTCGAGTTAATATATTAATGAACTTTATCACAATGTGGCAACAGTGCAAATAGACATTGCCAGGCGAGCCTATTGTGGGTTGTCTACTCGAATTTCAATAATGAATGAAAAAATTGTTTTTATTAAAACTAAACTCAAATAAATTGAAGGACAATTAACCGAATTTTTATACACGAAATCGGAGATTTGTTATGTTTTTTCTCAAAAATGGAGATTAGGACCCATGTTTGTTTTTTTGTTTATTTTTATATACTATCGCCTGTTAAATTGCACGAGATTTTTTTATATTACTACCAGTACCTAAATAAGAAACACTTTTCAACCTCTCTTAATAATTTACCTTGTAAGTATTAGTTTCATATGGTTTATTATGTGATCCGTTGGAGTTTTAAAATGTTAATTACATACATAAAATAATTTGTTTATTACATATTGTAACATTACTATAAGTATTAGGAAAATATTTAAATTTTACAACGTCGCATCAAGGCGATACGTAGTGGAATTGCGTCAGCAGTCAGTAAGTCTAAAAAGAGGGTTTAAATAATGGCTTTAAAAACATTTTTTTAAAACACTGAAACATCATAAGTTATAATTGTTTAGATTTGAATGATTTATGCTCCATATATATTTTTTTCAATTTTTAAATTAAATTACTTATTTTAATATTCTATTAATGGGCATACATACCTAATATATTCTATATCTTAGAACTTATAAATTAACATGTTATATTTCAGCACTTATATGTTTCTACATTTTTCGGCAACAAATAATGGAACTTCAAATTAATTTAAATATAAAATTCTTAAATGCTATGTATTTATTGCTAAAGTATCCCTCTTATTCCTCTTGTAATCATGAAGTAAATATATTCTAGAATTTAACTGGGGTTCTCACTTTGTTTGAAATAGAACGATCAGCCGCTTGAAAAAGTGTTCAGTCGCTGTTTCACTGTCATTCCAAATGCCAGTCTTATAATGACGGCGAAAGAGGTTTGTTACATGATATTGCCCTGAGTGGGGGAATTTTCAATTTCATATCATAATGCCGTCTATTCGTTATCTCAAGTTATTTCTTCCTAACAGGTCTGGATCCTCTTATTGGAATGAATACAACACCACAATTCATAAGCAGAAGTAATCCATGCACTATTGTAACTATTGTATCTTATTTATAATCAACGTTTCAATTTAAAAAATTACGCAATTGTAATCTGTTTCACTAATAAATTATTCGAAGAACAGATAAATCGAAAACATTTGAAATTGTTTCGCAAAAGAAAAGAATGAAATTTTAACCTCTTTCCAAGGATCAGATATACAGTATGTGCAAAAATGATGGAACTAAATACATATTTCCTTCTACTTGAAATTATACAAAATCGCGTATTTAACTAGATAAAAAATGTAAATTATTAATTTTTGGCTTAAACACTTTTTGTTTTATGTATAAAATCATACAAATGTGGTGAATTTGCCTTTTTCGCTCTTATCGGAATCAAATATAGAAACCATAGCAAAATCAATAGTTGACTATGAAATTTAGGCTCTAGCTGGCGTATAACTTTTTTCTACATTCAAAAAATGCCCATTTTCAGTTTTCAGCCACTATTTTAAGAATTAAGCAAAATAAGCATCTTATATATTTCAATAAAATTGAAAGGCATAAAAATGTGCAGGTTTTTCCTAATTTACCCTGTATACGTCACTGAAACCTGTACTGGGTGTAGTAAAAGTGACCAACCTATGTAGTTTATTTCATAAATATTATATATAGAAATAAAAACCTTTTTATATTGCCGACAACGGAAAAAATAGGATCGCAAATATTTACAGGGTGTTCCGATTATACTTGAAAAAAACTGAGATGTGAGTTGACCTTGAAAAAATAGTGGGAGTAGTTCATATATCATTTTTCATTTTAAAGCTCCGATTCCGAGATACAGGGCGTTGAAGTTAACATTTTATTTTCGGTATTTGTAAATAACTTCTTAAGAAATCCAAATATTTACATAAAATTTGTAAATCGGGGGTTTTTGCAGACGAGAAATTCAAATTTGTTTCTAATTTTCACGTCACTAGTAAAAGGCGCCACTTATGGCACATCATGTTTCTTTTAGAACTTTTTTGCAGCTTAGTGTATCCATCTGACTATTGAAACAATCAATTCTCCTACCTGTTATATCTGAAAAAGGTATACCTTGTTGAAGTTGGAGTTTTTGGTTTCAGGTAAAGTGCCTTTTCTGCTGAAAATACAGCAAAATGTTACTTGAAAAAGTTATTCAGAATGATAAATTATGAGGTGAGGTTTAATAAAATATTTATTTTTAGATTTTTCAACGAAGCACAAAGATTTCATCGAAGCAAGCTGATCCTCTGGAAATTTTTGTCTCTTTAATTTATCATTCTGAGTAACTTTTGCAAGTAACATTATGCTGCATTTTCAGCAGAAAAGGCACTTTACCTCAAACCAATACAGTTTTTACTCAATGCACTGAATACTTCAAATACCATTATTTGGGAAACCGTTACTCCTATTGATTTCAACAAGGTATACTTTTTTCGGATAAAACAGGTAGGAGAATCGATTATGTCAATAGTCAGATGAATACACTAAGTGGCGCCCTCTACTAGTAGCGTCAAAATTAGAAAGAAATTTGAATTTCTCGCCAGCAAAAACCCCCGATTTATAAATTTTGTATAAATATTTGGATTTCTCAAGTTATTTATAAATATCGAAAATAAAATTTTAACTTAACACCCTGTATCTCGAAATTGCGACTTTAAAATGAAAAATGTTATATGAACTGCCCCCACAATTTTTTTAATGCCAAATCACAACCCAGTTGTTTTAAGTATAATCGGGACACCCTGTATATATGTATATCGTACATCTACACATATACAGGATAATTCACAACTTATCCAAAAAAACTGAAAATAGATGCATCATAAAAAATAGAATCAATATCGTAAAAAAATGTATTTGTAAAATCCTTATAGTTTTCGAGAAAAAAAATTGTTGAAATTTTAGTATTTTCAACCTTTACATCGTTGGGATACTGTAGTTTCTAGCATCATTCTAGCGGTATTCTATCCGCGTTTTAGCGCTAGTGTTTTTCAAGTGTCAAAAATGGCTTATGTGTATAGCAACTCGTTGATGGAAATTGTTTATATGGTGAAGTAAGGCAAAATACTTTTTGTACGACCATTCTATTTCCGATTGTTTACCATACTTAATTTTAGAACAGTATGTTATATTTACTGGTTGCCAAGCAAAAACGCATCGGTAAGTAATTACTTACTGTTCTGGTTTTGACAGAACTGAACGATAAGTAAATTATATTATTAGTCGAGGCAATGAAGCATTAGGATAGGAAGTCTTTTAGAATAGGACGTATCAGAATGCGGTTTTTCGCATTCGCTTGCAAAAATTATTTATATCATTCGTACCTACTTTGTACCTATTACAAACCGGAAGTTGCATTGCTGCAGCCAAAAATGCATGCAAAAAATGCATCTTTTGAGAGACCTTTTGGCAAATTTAATAACTTTGTAAATAAGAGTCAGAATTGGCTCAAATCGGGTACCCGAGGGTTTTCGAGGTCGCTGATCATGATTATGATGTTCAAATTGACCCCCCAAATACCTGGAGCTGAGGAACGCCGACGAACGTCATCTCCGGGGACTATCCCGAACTTTATGCGATAGAAGAGAGAAACTGGGCACCCGGGGGTTTTTTGGGTCGTCCAGGTTGGGGCCCACCAGGTGTCCTTGGGGTGTTCGCCGATAGTATATTCAAATTCAGCGACCCAAAAAACCCCCGGGTGCCCAGTTTCTCTCTTCTATCGCATAAAGTTCGGGATAGTCCCCGGAGATGACGTTCGTCGGCGTTCCTGAGCTCCAGGTATTTGGGGGGTCAATTTGAACATCATAATCGTGATCAGCGACCTCGAAAACCCTCGGGTACCCGATTTGAGCCAATTCTGACTCTTATTTACAAAGTTATTAAATTTGCCAAAAGGCCTCTCAAAAGATGCATTTTTTGCATGAATTTGTGGCTGCAGCAATGCAACTTCCGGTTTGTAATAGATACAAAGTAGGTACGAATGATATAAATAATTTTTGCAAGCGAATACAAAAAACCGCATTCCGATACGTCCTATCCTAAAAGATTTCCTCTCTTTGTCCTTTTTAGTGCTTCATTGCCTCGACTATATTTGTTGTGAAAAAATACGAAACGCCTAATATCATTGCGACCTACAAATATTTAGAAATCCGATTTAAGTATTTACTACTAAAAATTAATATTAACGTACATTGTGAATCAGAAATGTTCCGTCTGGTGCTTCCATTAAAAATATGCCAACAAGAATTTTTCATTTATGCTCTTTCCATAATTCCCTTTAAACCACTTTGTGAGACTTATATGTCTTTTCGTAACGTTCTTTAGATTTTTCAGGAATCACTGAAAGACATCCTATACCCCAGGCCTCTTCAATAACTGAATTATTTTCATTTTCTGATGCATTCATGCTCATACTCACTATTTTGACAAATATATTGACGTTTAAAAATAAATTTACAAGCGTATCCATGATAACGGCATAACCTACTTAGTTTGGTGAATATACAAGACACGAGACAAAAATAATTTTAATATTTTCAAGATATTTTGTTAGTCAACACCTTTGTATTCATATAATAGTCATAAAAAAATAGTATAAGGATCTCGAACAATAAAGAGTTTATAAATCTCCTCCAATATTGTTCTTGATCCTTAATATACTATAGCAGCTTGTCGTCTGTGCACAGAACAATATACCAGTAGATATGGGCCAAATGCAGATACTTTTACCTCTGTAGTGCAACACGGAGAACGTTACATGGGAAAATTACAACAGAATCGTGAAAGAGACGGAGGTCCACGGCGTCTACGACTTAGTGCAGCATCTAAGGAGCACATTAAGAAGTTGTTGAAGAAAATCACCGAATAAGTAGGCAAATAGATCAACAAGTGCATGTGCAACGTTTTGAAGCAAGGGATTATCCCTTACAAATTAGATTTTATAAATGGTTGCTGCAATAAAATGCTCAAAATCTCAGATTTACAGACGACGTGTTAGTTACAGATGAAGCTATTTTTACACGGGATGGGATGTATAACATTCATAATAGATACTCATGTTTTCGAGGTTATTTCCTGCAACGCTATTTCTTAAATCTCCGGGCAGGGATTGTTGATGATTGCTTGATTGGACTCCTCATAGTTCAAATCGAACAGATGCGGTTCAGTATCTCGAGTTCTTTCAAAATGTCCTGCCTGAACTTTTGGAAGATGTGCTCTTAGCTATCCGATTCTGACTGTGGTTCTTGCATCATGGTGCTCCCCCTCATTTTTTAGCAAAATGTTTGGGAGTACCATGTTCAAGGGGTACGATTGGATGAGGAGGACGGGTACCATTGCCGCCACGATTTTCTTGCTTAAATCCTTTTCACTTCTTTTTGTGAGGATATTTGGAAAGTGAAGTATATCGCACTGAAGTGGATACTATTGACGATTTACGCCAACGTATCATAGCTGATGCCAATAACTTACGAATTCAAGAAGATGGGTCCAAATGCGTTTACACATCGATGGACAAAATTTTGAACAGTTACTGTAGCATCAGGTATGTCAAATTATTTTATTAATTAAATTCACCATTTAATCTTATTAATTGATAATGGTAATGGCGGGAAAAGTAGTTGAATTTGCTGATATAGAATAATTGTTACGAAATTTTATTTATTTCTTTCAATGCTTTGTCCATTCAGTTTTTATTATACTATGCCACCGTGCTGGTCGCCTACATATTTTGCCTTGCGCAAGGCCAGGTTTTACAGTGAACCAGTTTGCAGTGTATAAGTATATTTTTAAATCATTTCCAAACAGCCGTCTTTAATTTTTTTACAAAATTGTATTTGTTGGAGTATCCTATACATTCAAAAATATTTTTTTGAATAAGTTCTTAATCACCCTCTATACTTAGCTTCGTGGAGTATAAGGAATGATGGGATTTTATTATAAATGAAAAGATGTACAATAAATAAAAAAATAATAAAAATAAAATAAATGAAATTTAAAAATTGAAACAGTAACTCTAAAATATATTTTTTAAATAACGCATATGATACTAAAACTAATGTCAAAGTTTCAATTAAATACTTTTAGAAATATCGTATTGTGATAAACACAAAATACACATATGGCACAAAGAAACACACTGTATAACAGAAAGAACAAAACTAACACATAATCACACTAAATATAATTTATTGAAGTGAATAAAAAGAAGGAAAAATAATACTAAAGTAAAAAGGAATCTCAGATATAAAATTAAGTAAAGAAATGTGCAGAATAAAATGAAACACATGGTATATGTGGAGTGAGAATTCTAAGCAGAGAATAATAAAATTTAAATTTAAATACTCCTGAAATAATAAATAATTCAAATACTATAGATGAAACTGAAATAATTATTAGTGAGTAATTTGACAAATGTCAAAAATTAAATGTAAAACTTGTAAATAATTTAGTTAATAATTTAAGTTAGGTAAAGTAGTGAATCATGTTAAAATAAAAACTAGTGAAAGGTGAATTAAATATATAAACGCTTTACGTTTGAGATAAGATAAAACATAATAGAGAACACCAATTAGTTCTTTTCTGTAAATTGAAGACAGTGCAAGTCATTTCCAAACATCAACAATTAATAAAAACACTGAACGTTAAAAAAGCACGTATTAGAAGTATAAAGACAATTTCAACGAGTAAAAACAATTTAGGGTATGTAATAGCACAAATCCCTTCATTATCTTCTAGTAGCATAAGTTAGATTTAAAATGGTTAACCAAAAGAAACAATTAAGATAGGTTTTTACTAAGAATAATTATTTTGTACCTTTGCAAATGTTGTAGAAAATTATCACTGCAATAGTTATTCAAATGCTTAACATCATCCTTTTTATTTGTTTTGTCTCATAAACAAATAATAACCAAGTAAATCGCCGTTGAGAAAAAGAGCTCAAACTCTATATAATATACCGGATTACCAAATCAAGTGGAGAAAAATTGAGAGACTGGTTTATGGTTGCATCAACACATAGACTTGGCGCCTAACGGGTAATTTTTTTCAGTAACGTTCTTTAGATTTTTCAGGAATCACTGAAAAATATCCTATACCCCAGGCCTCTTCAATAACTTAATTATTTTCATTTTCTGATTCATTCATGCTCATACTCACTATTTTGACAAATATATTGACGTTTAAAAATAAATTTACAAGTGGAGAAAAATTGAGAGACTGGTTTATGGTTGCATCAACACATAGACCTGACGCCTAACGGGTAATTTTTTTCAGTAAAAGTACACGTAATAAAAATTTAAATCTATACTTACCTTGATTCGGTTGTGCTATATGTACAACTCTAGAAATATCATTTACACTGTGAGAAAGTAGTAAGAATAACTGATGAATACCAACTTTGTATACAAATAACTGCCAAGCCTGCATACATGACAAAAAAATAAAACCAGTAAAGAGTTTGAAATTAGAAAGCAAATTATTATTATAAAAGTATATGGTGTGCTAACTAAATGCTGGGACACCCGGTACATTTACTCTCGAAGATAGTTTGTAAATCTTAAAAAAAACACATTTTCGCCTGATTGCATATTTATTGCAGAATCGCCAAAACAGGCTGACTAAAAAGATAACACTCCCACGTGAGACAATTCCGCGGTGGTGCTTTTAAAACTTTCCCCGTCACAAAGTTTTATTTTCTATTTGTTTGGTGGAAAGCTAATATAATCCCCCCTTAAGGGAATATCGGTTAGGCGAGATTCGAAGACAAAAATGCGAAATATCCCTTTCATTAAAATAAATTTTAATCCAGGTGTCAGCCGTTTTTCTTTTGAATGGGGCTTTGCTAGAAAAGATGCTGCAAAAACAGTTTAAAACAGTGAGTCTTAAATCAAATCATATTTTGTTTTTCATATATTTGAAAAAGAAAACTAATAATTTACAGAAAGGTAGAACGCAAATATTGTACAGTATGCGCCAAAAGTATGAAATAAATTCAATAAAAACGAAACAATTATTTTTTGGGAAAAATCCTCGGTCGATTTTTAATTTAAAAAATACATATTTTAGCGTAAAATGCGATTTTCAAATGTTATTTGTTTTCGAGTAATGACGTCATGGATTTTTTTTAAATGGCAACACCATTCTCTATCAGACAGTACTAAAATTTTGCCGTATTACATAGGAAAGTTTTCGAGTAAATGACGATTGAATGTTAGAAGAAGGTAGAACGCAAATATTGTACAGTATGCGCCAAAAGTATGGAATAAATTCAATAAAAACGAAACAATTATTTTTTGGGAAAAATCCTCGGTCAATTTTTAATTTAATAAATACATATTTTAGCGTAAAATGCGATTTTCAAATGTTATTTGTTTTTGAGTAATGATGTCATGGATTTTTTTTTAAATGGCAACACCATTCTCTATCAGACAGTACTAAAATTTTGCCCTCTTACATAGGAAAGTTTTCGAATAAATGACGATTGAATGTTAGAAAACGTAAATTTTATTCATAAAAAAGTAACAATTCTGAGGTATGTAAAATAAAATACAATTGATTAAATTTTATACTTAAATTAAATGTTCGAATTGCCATCCACCAACTTTTTGACAATGCACAAGTCTGTGAAGAAATTCTTCTTGCACATTATGAATGATTTCTGGGGTAACTCTGGGTATTTCGTCCCGAATGCGATTTTGAAGCTCTTCTAAATTACATGGTTTATTAATGCAGACTTTTGACTTCAAGTATCCCCATACAAATAGTCAAGAGGTGTAAGATCTGGTGATCTTGCAGGCCATTCTATCGGTCCGCGTCTGCCGATCCACCTCTCAGGCAAACAGTTGTCCAAAAAATCTCGTACAGGGCGCGCATAGTGTGGAGGTGCACCGTCTTGCTGAAACCATATGGTATCGTCAGGAATGTCAGGGTCATTATCGTTAAGAAAAATTACTGCAAGGGCTGGAACAAGGTCATTTTCTAGAAACTCTAAATATCTTTGTCCTGTAAGGGTTCCTTCAAAGAAGAAAGGCCCTACTATTCTGTCGTCAACTATTCCAGCCCACACATTTAATTTCTGAGGGTGTTGGGTATGTGCCTCTGCCATCCAATGAGGATTTTCCCGACTCTGCAAGTTTGACGGTTTACTGTACCATTCAGACAAATTGTGGCCTTATCTGAAAAAAGTATTTGCCGGTGTAAATTTCTATTTCCTTGACATAAATCCATTAGAATTTCGCAAAAGTGTAAGCGGCGATCGGGATCATTTTCATTAAGTTTCTGCACAAGGTGAATATTGTAGGGATGATATTTTTCCTTCCTCAAAATACGTAGCACTGTGCTCTGACTAGTGTCATTGTTTAATGCAACCAATCGTGAAGAATTATGAGGATATAAAGTTTTTGCTTTATTTTAATTGATTTACGTTTTCTAACATTCAATCGTCATTTACTCGAAAACTTTCCTATGTAAGAGGGCAAAATTTTAGTACTGTCTGATAGAGAATTAAACGTTCTTTCAAAATCAAGGAAAAAATATGGTGTTGCCATTTAAAAAAAAAATCGATGACGTCATTATGTATTTTTTAAATTAAAAATCGACCTGTTCGAGGATTTTTTCCAAAAAATAATTGTTTCGTTTTTATTGAATTTCTTCCATACTTTTGGCGCATACTGTATATTTCAAGTTATGGTTTGCATTTTAATATTTTTGCTACATATGACAGGGGAAAGTAGCTTAATTTCGTATAGGTTTTCTAAATCAGCCATAAAATACGTAATTAAACATAATTTAACGAAACTTTGGTATGTCTGCATTTGTCATATATTTTCCAGAAATAGCAAAATTTTATAATTAAAATAAGTTTTAGATTTCCTAATTTCGGATACCTACTTACCTTGATACCAGAAATTGGGAGCATTTTAGTATCCGAAATTAGGAGTAAATTTAGTTTTAATTTAAACTTAATTTTTTATCGAGCAATCTATTCAATCTGAATAAATATCGAAAACACAAAATCACACATAAAAATCTCTGTTGCTCCGCTGTGCAAAATAATATGACAGTTCATTTATCGGACGTATATACAACTATTTACCAAATCATATTATTAGTAACTAAATACACACAACAGTAATGAAATTGTCCCTAACATAGCGATAATTTTGTAGATATATGCTACATTTTTATAGAAATAATTATGACTTACATACGAAGAAATATTTGTATATTATCCTATTTTACTTGAAAATAATCTTCTCTGGGTAAAACTCAAAAATAGTTAAAACCAAATTGGTTATTAGGCCAATCAAATCGAAGTAGTATTACCAACACTTTAAAAGGAGAAATGTGTCTGAATTTATTACAAACAGTTTTATCCGATGAACTAGAAAATGTTCCCATACTTATTTATAAGAAGGGTAATATGGTTCATGCACTATGCTGCTCCTCCTGATTTTACAGTAAATGTTACGGCCCATCCGCATGAGTAGTTTTTACAATTAAACGGTAAAAATTATCAAAATGAAAAAATTTATTTGTCAGTTTTAGCTCCTTCCGAAAAAAAAATAATGATCAGATAATAGATAATAGGTACGCAAAACAACTTAGGCAAATTATTTGAAGTTATCCTATATCCCTTTCTTTTTATTCAAAAACGTAAACTACATCTTCACAGCATGGTTTTATTTCTGGCAGATCCACAAAAACAAACCTCATCGATATTACGCAACTCATTTCGAATTCTTTGGATAAAGGTAGTCAGAGGTTATTTATATAAATTTATCTAAAGCGACTTGATCATTATTACTTAAACTATCATCCCTAGGACTATCATCCCATTTTCTAACTTTTTTTACTTCATACTTAAGTAATAGAATTTGTACATCTTCGTAGCTTTAATTCGGTTAATGTGGTGGCTACATCTGGTGTTCCGCAGGCATCAGTTCTAGGCCCTCTTTTGTTTATTATATTTATAAATGATGTACTCACTAATATTCAAGCAAATATTTTGTCGTGTGCTGATGATATGAAGTTATTTGCATCGATCGAATGTATTTCTGACTGTTTTACAGAAACAGCTCTCCAAAATTAATCTGTGGTGCCAAGATAATAAATTGCCGCTAAATTTATCGAAATGTAATGTTATGAGTTTTACAAGGACAATCTCCCCTATTCAATGCCATTATAATATTGATAATAGGTGCATTCATTTTAAAGACTTGAGTGTTATATTTGACTCAAGATTAACGTTTCTACCGCATGTTAATCATATAACATCTGCTGCTTATAAAAATTTAGGTTTTACTATATGAAATGCTTAACACTTTTCTTATATATCTACGCTGACTTTACTTTATAATGCTTATGTTATACCTGAATTGGAGTATGCCCCTCAATATGATATCTATATTACCAGCTTGGAAATTTGTTAAATATTTAAGTTTTAGAGTGAATGGATTTTATCATCCTCGTGGCATTCCACAGTCTGATTTATTAGCCAGGTTTAACCTTAACTACTTAACATAACGTCGTGTTTATTTTTCTATTCTTTTTTGTATAAACTTTTATCTAACATGGTAAATTGGCCGGACATTTTGAGTAATATTTACTTTAACATTCCTCATTTTCAGTCTCGCACCTATTCATTGTTCTATTTGCCTATTTCTAGAACAAAAGTTCTTAAAAATTCACCTATTCATAGTATGTGTAGTATAACGGTCCATATTTATCGCGACATAAAATACGAAAATATTAGAAGGCACTAGTGATAGGCCACTAGTAATACATAGACACAAATTTGATATTGCCGATTTAAACGTAAAAATTCTTAAAATATAAAAAAAGAAAAAGAAAGGAAAACAAAAAAAAAATAGGTGAGGCCAGGCGGTAGATAGATAGTTGATCCGTTTTGTTAAAATTATATTCAAATTGGAGAAACCTAATAAAATCTAAGGTTAGTAATTAATACTTTAATTAATTATTCGGACATTAGTATTGAGTGCATTTTAGGTATTTTGTTTGGGCTTCCAACTGGTGTCATTTTTGTCGAGCACATGTTAGGATCGAATGTCACCTTGCCAGCCAATTGTTTAAACATTGAGGATTGTTTTAATGAAATTTTGGAACTTAGCGCCTGTAATATTGCATAAAAACCTAAGCCGTTTATCGATGGGTGTCAAAGTGATGTCACCATCATACCATACCATACCATACCTACAGGGCGCACAGTTGTGATTTCTCCCTGCTCCATTTTGTTGTCCTCTTTAGAAATGTGATGATGTTCACCTATAGAAGTTGATTATATCATCTTATATCATCATAAGAAATCAAACCATCTCTTCTAGAAGGAAGCAAGAAAGAAAACTTAAAAAGGTTACATGATACCGTTTGGTGTTCTATCCCTATGTCTATATTCTAGAAACAATTGTAATAATATATAAAAAAATATTAATAATAATAAACTCAGGGCAGCTGTCTTTGAGGTGAGTTCTATATATATATATATATATATATATATATATATATATATATATATATATATATATATATATATATATATTGTTTGGCCATTGGTACCCTATTTTTAGTTATACTGAAATCATTTAACTGTATTTCTTTTTAATACAGTATATAGTTGTTTATAATTACCAATATGAGTGCATATTTCACTCATATATTATAGTTCCTTTTTTGCATGCCTTAACTTGCTTGATATTTTTAATTGTTCTGTTAACGTTTAATTTTATGTTTATCGTACACTGCTTCAGTTTTTATTATTTAGTGGATTTATTTGTTGTTTTCAATTCGCTTTTGACTGTATTTTTGTACATTTTGTTTTTTACTGTTTGTTTTTTTCCTTTTTATATATTAACTTTGAGAATGTAAAATCATATTTGTATGCATGTGTTGCTGTTTTTCGTTTTTTATATATGTATATTTTTTTTCTTTTTCTGTAATTTCTGCCCTATAAATGGTATTTTTCTGTCTGGACAGTTGCAATCCTCAATAAATAAATAAACAAATAAATAAAATATATTTGATATAAATATATTTTTAACTGAGGTATCCTGTTGGGGCATTTGTGTAATTTGGTTGGTAATTAACATTAATCAATAAAAACCGCTTATTAATATATTGTTGCAGAAAGTCACACTTGTTTAGTTTGTTAATTATGCTCTTATTTGCTTCCAAATTTATAATTTTTGTAATACCCTTGTTTGACGTTTTCTAGAACATTTTAGGTTTTATTCGATTTGATTCTAGACGCGTTCTTGAGGATCTAGGAAACTTTGAACTAGATATGTGAACGAATCTGTTTTGAATCCACAGTTCAGTTTATGTCCAGAAGTCGAACGCGAGTGACAAAAACGTGAAAGTAAAAATTTGACAGTTGAGAATTGTTTGAAGTATAATTGTTGTGTAATCCAGTAGTGACAATAAAGTTTGTTTTTCTACCTGACATATTTTAAGTCAACGTAGAGGTTACTATGTTTTTTTATGCCAAAATTAATTCTTATTCTTCAACGTTTTCCGTTTCATAACTGATTATTGATATATTTTTAAAAATGTTAACGCCCTCTAACGCCCTAACGGTACATTTTTTCATATAGAAAAATTAGTATAAATAATAATTGTAGTTTGACCTTAGAATCTAGGATGGCTCGCTGATACATACATTTCAAGAACACCCTGTATAGACATTGATGACAATTATTAAAAAAAATTTGGTCGGTATCGATATTCTTCGTAGAAAGTTGCTCCAAAAATATTTCAACAAATTTAAGAAACCTTTCAAAAATAAAGAAGTAATAGAAGTACATTATCAATATTTGAAAATTTTTTTTTAAGAATATTTTATTATTTCTGAGTTCTCAATACCCACAGGGCGCTCTGAACGACTGTGCCTCTATACTTTTCCTTTCAGATTTCTTTTTAGGGAGACGATTTTTGGAAAATGATTAATTATTTTGCAACAGTATACTGTCAGTTTTGAAAAAACTTTTCTAGCTTCTTTGGAAAATAAGGTCAACTTACCTTAGTAGAACTTTCCTTCCCTAGGAATTTATAAGTCTTATAATTTATAAGTATTTTTGTAAATACAAGTTTTTTTTTTCATTTTCGATTAACTTTTAGACTTGCAGCAATTTCATTGTCTCCATATTTTAACTTTTAGGAATTTGATCCTATTTATTAATTTATTTTTGGAATTTAGAGACACACGATTCAAGTAACTGCAAATTTTCAAACACTCGACAAATAAATATTGGCATTTGGAAATATTTTAGAGGCAAATGTCTGTAATTTATATTTATTTTGATGAAACAGGTATCAATTTATTGGTACAATGCTGTGCAGTAATAATCTTTTTTTTCCATTACTTACTTTGCCTTTTAAGCTAATCATTTTTAATTCAATTATAATTAATGAAAAAAAAAACAAACTCCTAACTACACCCCTCTGTTGTTGTGTTTTGGTTGTAAGGGTAGGAAATTTACAAGAAAAATAAAGTGAAAGGAAAGAGCAGATGCCGTAGAATGACCAACTCACTCATTCAGCCTTTCTCGTTTATAATAACGTCTCGGAGAGAGCTTAACAATAGTGCTATTTAGAAATCGAAAGCCTACTCATTCTGGGACTTTTTATGATAGAAGCCTGTAAACATCTTGACTCAGATGTAGGTGTACTGGCTTGAGATAAAAACTGAATAATTGACCTGTTATTTTTTAACATAATCCATTATATTAATTTTTTAGCTATTATATTGACGTTAAAAAATTACAACAAGTAGCTATTTATGTAATAAGTTGCGAAAAAGTATGTTTTAAGTACGGGACACAAAATTGTCCCGAGTTGGACAATGCGATGCGTCGCGACGAATTTCATACAAGATTTTTTGTGGAAGCGGAGAATTTGATATTTTAACAACTTTGAAGCTGAGGCCAAAGAAAAACATATTGAGAATTTTACAGAAGTATTAATAGCCTATTTTCTAAAGCTATCCGGTACGTTAAGGCCATCAACTTTGTGGAGAGATATTAGCTAATTTACAAACCTAACTCTTGCATTTTTAGAAAGAAAGGCTTTCGTATATCAGGCAAAGAAATAAAAAATATTCACGAAGCTAGAAATAGAACGCTTTATGAAACAAGTCGAGGATAAAGATTTTCTGTTAGCCAAAGTTGTTTTAATCGTTGGAGTATTTGGAACATGTAGGAGGGAAGAAATCATATTTTTCACAGTAGATGCCATAAAAGATTGTCAGTCATTTATTAGTATCAAAACACAAGAACTCATGTTCCGAAAACGTTTACAATTACTGAGGGGTTAATAGAAGGTATCAATTTTTCGACATATCGAAGTAATGAATGCTGTACCCTGCCAGTCGGGATCAACACAATGGGAGGTATGCCAAAAAATAGCGGAATTCCTTGGACTCACCAGCTCTAGCGCGTTGAGCGAGGAACGATATTTTGCAAACACGGAATTGTAGGAAACAACTACTCTGCGGATTAATGTCCCGACCAGCATTGAATTACACCTGGAAAATCTATAGCAAACAACTAAAATCACACGTGAGCTCTCATCAGTATGCCATAGGTAAGGTATCTGACGAATAACACTAACTGTTTTAGTCTGTCTAACTCGACAGAAGGGACCATGAGTATGCAGTGTATAAAAGGTACATCTGGTGGTCATTTGCTACTCCATGCTGGATTGAAAAGCAACCGACATGAACCGTTCTACATGCAGTAGACACCATTGAAAGCTGTCGAGCTCTGGTCGAGAATCTTTTACTGCATTAATCCTATTCTCAATGAAACCCCTAAATGTAATTTCACTTGCATTAAAAATATGCCAGAAAAGAGATACCATTGGAGAGCCAACTAACGTCACATACATTTCATACTTCGAGTGTCAAATAAGGAAAATCATAAAAAATATTCATTTTCTTATAACTTTTGCATATAGTTGCACTTTTTTTCTACAGAGCAGATCAGTTTCAACATGTTTGGTGGATTTCCTGCATTTACAAAAATGTTGGAAAAACATAGTCGAGATGCTTGGGTTTCGATTTTCGAGAAAAGCAATGAATTTTATAGTGATGCCAAGTACACTGTAAAAAATTTGAACTCAGATCTACTCAATAATATGTCAAACCAAACTGAGTGAAATTTTATCGATATTATATTCCTCATATCAATTACCTACTGAAATTTCACTCAGTTTGGTAAAGATTTGACTTGACAAATTATTGTGTTATATTACTTTTTACAGTGTATGTCAATGGATAAAATTGAGTTTGTTTGTGCTTGCCAACTTAATATATTTCTATTCAGTAATAATTGTCGAATTTTGTAACAATTTTTTTTAATAATAATGGCGAAGGCGCCAATGTCACAGAAAAAAGTAAATTTGTCCCAAACTGTTGACCTTATTTAGTTTAAATAAACAATACATATTTATTGACAAAGATTTTAGGAACTTATTTTTGGAATTTGCAGATCATAATCGATATGTGAAAGGTTCGAAAGAAGATATGCGCATGAGTTATCAACATCTAAATTTGCATCGTGTTCAAATTGGAACTATAAAATATAAACAAAAATATAAATTTAATTAAGTTTAATTGTATAGTTGTAATATACAGTGTATACAGTATGTACACATAAATAACGGATAAATTATTTACCTATGTAGTTTACAAGTTATAAGCAAAATCTTGAAACACGTCAATTTTAATTCTAAAATGACATCTTTTGGGCATAATTTCATACCATGCAACCCTTTTGAAGTGTCAGCTATCTCTTTAAAACTTTTAAATGGAACAAAGGTACGAGTAGTGGCTCATTTCAAAGGGTTTTTTAAATCTTTATCCAGCAATATAAGATTTTTTTTATTTTGTATATTGTTTATTACAAAAATTAAATTTGACAATCTCAGAATGTATTTGTAATGTTTAAAATCAAATGTTGTTTTTCTACAAACATGTTAAAAATGCAATTTTTAGCACTCACTTGTAGCATTAAAAATATTGCTTTGAGACATCAGTGCCTTAAAATGAACACTTTAAAGCATTAGTGCAGTTAAAGTAAATGTCAAATTGTGACAGTAAATTTACAATACATTTCATTTGTATTTTCTTTTTTAATATGAATACTTATGTTACAATTCAACACAATTTGAAAAATTAAATCCTTCCACAATTCTACCACTACCAACTGAAATGACCGCATTCCTAGTTGAATTTTGAGCAGATACAACGTTTAAAAGTGACAAATCCAAAGCTTTCAAACTTTTCGTAAATGATGAATACAACAATGGTTGCCATCATGGTTACTATATATCATTGGCAAGTGCCTACTTCGAAAATTTAATATAGTGCCTACAATGCTATTTTTATTGCTGTTTGTAGAAAAAATATGGTATGATATTTGTGTTCAAACTGTCTTTAAAGCACTGATGTAAATTACATTACGAGCGCAGAGCACTTTTACAAGCGTGCCTTAAAAATGCACTTGTAATACTCACATCATAAATAACTGTTATGTCCTTGCACCAAATTTCTGTCAAATCTGACTTTTCCAATTCATTTTGCTTCATGACATCACAAAGCATATAGTTTATACTTTGTGCATAACATTCAATTTGAATGTATCAGAGAGCAGAGATGTTCATTTTTAAGTTTAATTATTGGTATCATCACTTTTTCTTTTAATACCCTGAAAATCCAGGGTGCTGCAACTGATTCAAAACGAGCTGATGTAGTAACAGCGCCTAGATTAGGTATCTACTGGAAGGTTTTACCATTTCTGAATCCTCACTCTGCATTTCATTCTCATTTAATATTAATGCTAATTAAGTTGTATAAATTTATAAATAAAGCTTGAGTGTTTCTAGAAAAACAAAACGTGACTTATAGCTCTTAACACACTAGTATTTTATGACTTATAAGTCACATGTGTGTGTCTTAACAAAATCTAATAATAAAGAAAATATGGGTCGATTGGGGCTTTAGTCTACAGAGTAGTTAGTTTCATACAATATTTAATACCTAAAAATATATAAAAAAAATTACTGTTAACTTGTTACTAATGAACCAATTCTGGGCATCCTCTTCTATTTGATGCATATCATTTAGTAGCGGAGATAGGCTTAGATTGGATGTTGATATATTTGTATCATCAGCAGACATTATATTCATTGCATTGTTATTAAAGTTGTGGGTGAGTCATTAACGTAAAATAAAACAATCAACGGACTCAGGACGGAACCCTGTGGTACACCAAAATTCAATTGAAGAATATAAGGAATATAAAGAAATTTAAGTCACCCCGGAAACGATTCAAAATGTTTTAGAAGAATTTCAGCAACGCCTCCATTATTGTCAAGAAGCAATTTAAACTGGTCCATGATCTTTTATTTATTTCGTAACATTAAAAATATAACATTTTTCAATAAAAAAATTAGAGAAATTAAAAAAATCTTATATTGCGGGATAGAGAATTAAACACCCTTTGAAATGAGCTATCACACGCACTCTCGTTCCAGCTAAAAATTTTAAAGGGGTAGCTGTCACTTCAAGGGATTTGAAGGGACATGTCAATTTAGAATTAAAAATTGACGTATTTCAGGATTTTACTCATAACTTGTATATTACGTAGATAATGAATTTATTCGTTACTTATGAACCTCACTGTAGAGAAATTAATTACAATTGTTATCTTATTATTAAGTTAAAAATAGTTCGCAGTTCAAAATTTTAAAAAAATTATAATTTAATCTGTATGTCTTTCACTAATCGTATACCATTCTTAATAAAACCCCCTAAATGTAATTTTACTTACATTAAAAATATGCCAGAAGAGATAAACAACATAGGAGAGCCGTGTCACGTACTATCGGATATGATCTTTCTTTAATATACATAAGTCGGGACATTTCAGATTTTATAGAATCGTGCTGAGAATACTGATACCATTTTTTTTTGTGATTCTTAGAGAAACCCAAATCACGTTAGGTGCTACAACAGTGAACTCCCCCGAGCCAATTCATTGTAAAAAGATAAACTTGTGCTGAAATGAAATTGAGGATTTCAAATGGTTTTATATCGCAAACATACTAAATATTCCTATTTTCAAACGTTTCAGCTGCACTGGAGCAATATCATCATGAAAAAATGTAATATTTCGAATATAGCTATATAGGGGTGGAAATGACTCTTTTTATAGTTAAGTGCGGAAAGATATATTATTTCCAGTTACAAAACATTGCAATGGAATATAGTCAGAGTAAATAATATAATTTGAGTAAATAGTATAAGATTAAAAAACGTACAGGTTGATTCACAAATATTAAGAAAAAAATTAAATACAGAATCTAAGTGAGAAATTATTTGATCCGTATTTTTCTGTTTTTCTGATTTCTCATTTTTTTGGGGCCCTACGGCTCCTTGAAATTGGGCCTAGATTTTTTTTTTCAAATATGTTAAAAACTAAATTCTATCGTAAATTTCCAATATTATAATTTGTATTGATTTCTACATTGTAATTTTGAGATTGGAATTGTAAAATGATAGATATGCAACTTTTATAATTAGATAATTTAAATTTTCTTTTATTTTATTTTCATACCTTTATCCGAAAAACAGGCATAGAGAAACTTTTTCAATAACTAACATTCTTTGACATCTATATGACTGAATAATAATGTGTAAGTGTATATAGTCAAGGTTAATATGTATAAAAATAAAGGTTTAAGTGATTCAATATGATAGTTATGCAGGATGTCATCTACTAAGAAATTCTTGGAAATGCAGTAAATTTTATTATTATAATTCAATAATAACAACACTATGCGAGTTACATTTTTATTTCTAAATAGTTATTATCAGGAGCAGAAATAACATCTATGTAGCAAGATTTTTGCAGTGAAATTTGGCCATCTATCCTCTAAATATAAATTTAGAGCTCTAAAACTGTATTTATTGTTCATTCATCATGAGTCCTGAAATCGGGAAAAATAATTCAAAAATTCTCTGCTAAAAACGAACCGATTTTTTCAGTACTGAACATTTTTTTTAAATGCTACTGAAGAATTTAACCATTTAAAATTGTTGGAAATAAAGTAATCGTATTTTCTATTGCACTGAATCCACTTTTTTTTAATATAAAAAAATTCAGAAATTTACTTAAGAAGTTTACTGATAACGTTCGGTGAACATCCAGTGCGATTTGCAATATAAGTCTTTATTTCTTCGAATACTCCTTGTAAAGAACAGGATAAATGCAGAAATAGAAACAAAAATAGGACAATATCAGTGTGGGTTCAGGAAAAATAGAACAACGACAGACCAAGTATTTATATTGAGACAAATAGTTGACAACAGCATTGAGCAGAATTTACCTCCTTACATGATTTTTATAGATTTTAAACAGGCATATGACATGGTAAAGAGAGATAAACTATATAAATCCTTGAGAAACCTTAAGATAAAGGACAAGCTAATAAGACTGATAAAAATGACCCTAACTAGTACAAACTGTAAGGTGCTGATTGAAGGGCAAACATCCAAGGACATTAAAATAACGCGAAGTTTACGACAGGGAGATCCATTGTCAACAATTTTATTAATATAGTTCTAGATTTAGCAGTTAAAGAAAGCAAGATACCAATGAAAGGAACAGTGTATAATCAGAAGAGTCAGATATTAGCTTATGCTGACGACATTGTGATACTGGCGAGGAAAAAGAATAATCTGGAAAACACAGTGAAAAAATTAGAGAAAGCAGCCAAAGATAAGGGATTAATAATTAATGAAAATAAAACAAAGTATATGGTAATAGAAAGGGAAGAAGAACGAGCAAATACGGGGTTGTCGATATTAACTGAAGAAAAAGAATATTATTTTGAGAGAGTGGAAAGGTTTAATTATTTAGGAGTAACAATAACTCATAAAGGGGAGGAAAAAATGAAATACAAGAAAGAATAATAAAGGGAACAAAATGTCTAGGTAGTTTACATAATGTGTTATGGTCAAAAAACGTTTCGAGAAATGCTAAGAAGAGAATATACAATGCAATAATTAGAATAGTAGTTACATACGGAAGCGAAATTTGGAAGATGAATATAAAAGAAAAAACATCATTAGAAGTATAAGAGAGAAAAGTTCAGAAGAAAATATGTGGGAAAAAGGGGGAGTGTGGCGAAGGAGAACAAACGCTGAAGTGATGGAAATGTATCCCTTCGATAACAAATGTCATTAGAACACAAAGAATGAGATGGCTGGGACATATAGGGAGATTAGAAGAAGAGAGGCCTACGAAACAAGTACTGGCAGGAGGAATAACAGGAAGGAGAGGAAGAGGAAGACCACGAACCAAATAGATACAAGCAGTGAAGAAAGACTTAGAAGGGAATAAGGGACTGGAGGAGAAAAACAAGAAATAAAATACAATGGAGGAAAATATGCAACCAGTCATGGGCCTCCTAGACTCGTAGCGCTGAATTTATATAATATACTCCTTGTAATGAAGAAGAGGTTGATTTCTTGATAATATTAAATAATTTCAGTTTAGTTATTCGTATAAAGTTCTGGTCTGAAATGAAATAAATTATGTAGGGTATGAATTGTATTTTTCGGGTAAAGTATTTTCTTTTAATAAAAAAAGCGCAAGTTGGTGCAACTCTTTTCTTCACGATGGAATGATAAACAACCGACTGATATGTCGATATTGACTTCAATCGACTTATTATTATTATTTTTTTATATAATAAATGCATAAGTACAAATAAGATTTTTGTTAACTGGAAGTCGTGAGTTCCATTTCAGAACTCGCTTATTTGTGACTTATTTTTGTTTACTCCTCTCCTTTCACCCCCTGCGAAACATAAAAAACGCGGTTCGAAATCCATGAACACTTGGGCTCTACTCAGACGAATATTCAGATGTCTTTTAATGTAAACAGAATGTCAATATAATCAATTTCATTTTCTGAATTTTTGCTAGCTTTCTGCGTTTCCTGCCTAACTGTGCGTCAGTACTTGAATCGTGTTTGCCACCCACCGCAGGTTTGAATCCTGCGGCCGGTAGACTATAGATCAGTTATATTTATGGAAAGGATTGACACCCTCTCTGCGGATATAGTAAGACGATAGAACATTGGCTCAGATCAATGTGAGATATTGATACCGGTTGGCGCTCGATCTTACCTCTACTTAATAAGATTTTTCTCATTCCTACACTGAATGGTGGTTAGGGCCTACCACGGCCTGCTTAATATTAATATACTGCCCCCTCTCCTGCACAAGTCTCCCAACTTCTTACTAATCCTTATGATTAGAATGAGGGGTAGAGATATTATTATTGTTATCTAAAAATGTAATGAAATGATGTGCTGAAACGTGTTTGCTGAAAATTACGTCTTATTCTTGAAAAATTAATGTATATTCATTGTTTTTGCAAATATTTATAGATATACGAAGCTATATCTGTGTGAAAATAAATATCAGTATTTAGCTATAATTTTAGTTACATTAAATTTACAGTCAACTAATATTTGTTGTAAACTGACTACTTTTACTGTCACATCGATAAATATGTTTTTTCTACACCCGTATTATGACAATGCACTTATATGCCCATAATCCGTTTCAAAATGATACTCATTACGATACAGATTTTGCATTACGATACAGATTTTATAATCCGTTTCATAATGATACCCATTACGATACAGATTTTTAATCAATAACTTTTCAATCAAGCATGCTGTGCATTTGACGTTTATCCTAGGTTCCTATGTAATTATTTTAGATGTCAAAATTAGTACGTATTAAATTTTCGTAGATACCTAGCTAAACTTCGATAATTTATCAAAATGTCTGATATCAGCGATATAGAAGAATTACCATCGACTCCTCCACACATATCGGAGAAAGCAGAAAATGCAGTTCATACGAATAATTACTGTTACCTATTGTGTTTAATAAAAATATAAAATTTATGGTTTTTGATTATTTATCGGGTGTAGAAAAAATAGCGTATGCAACTCTCATGTAATGATTGCTCGTGTATTAATAACCATCATTACATGATCGTTGCATAATATACTAATCTAAAACGAATGTTGTTGTATGGTTTAGAGACGCAACTAATGGCACAGTTTCTATGCAAGCATCTAAACGCACTGTTTCATTTTCTATCATATTTATGAATTTTATAACATTTAAATCAGCATAAGTAGCAAGTGTACATGTTACAAAATATAATCTTATACTTACTTTTTCCGAATATCCCTCAAAAAGTTCTTATTAATATACCGTATATATTTGTCTACCACACCTTAACAGCTACAACTAAAACGCATTAGGCTAGAGGTAAGATGAATGATTTCATAATAAATTAAGTAAGAATGAATAGTTCCAAAGTAGCACATCGTTTTATCACATTATTCCTGAGATTTCCTAGTTTTATTAGGTTCAAACACAATACACTTGAATTTTCTTTAATATACAGCTTAATTCAGAACTTATTCATCGTAAACATTTTTTTTTGTGAAATCCTTATATTTTCCGAGTAAACGTTGAGTATTGAAGTTGTAGTATTTTTTACCTTTACATCGAGAACGATTTCCCGCGGTGTGCAGTAAATGCAAGTGTAGTGCAATGCGAGGAAAATTTGAAACCAAATCGTCGAAGAGATGGAGATCGAGGACTTCCACGGCATATTGCAGCAGTGTGGCTTTTCATACACGAGGCTCAATTATATCCGTACCATGTACAGCGTGTCCAAGCATTAATACCAAGGGATTAGATGAAGAGGACCGATACCATGGTCGCCACGATCTCCCGACTTTAAATCATTTGGACTTTTTTGTGCAGATATTTAAAAAGTGAAGTGTATCGCACCGAAGTGGATACATACTATTAATAATTTGCGAAAACGTATCATAGGTGCTACCAATAACTAACGCGTTCAAAACGGACAAGAAGCAGAAACATTTGTGATAGATCGTAGAAACTGGGTAAGACGGGCCCAAAATGTTGTAACATTAGGTATGTCAAACTATTTTATTAATTAAAACCACACATTAAATCTATTAATAATTATTAACAATAGCGACAAAAGCAGTTATATTTGCTGTATAAAATCGGCGTTATAAAATGTTATTTATTTCTTTTATAATATATAATAATAATAATAATAATAATAATAATAATAATAATAATAATAATAATAATAATATATCTACCCCTCATTCTAATCACAGGGATTAGCCCAGAAGTCGGAGACTTGTGCGGGAGAGGGGGGCGGCAATTATTATTAAGCAGGCCGCATTTGCGCCCAGGAACGACTTACGTTGGTAGGCCCTAACCACTATTCAGTGCAGGAATGAGGGAAACCTGGAAAACCTCATTAATTAGGGGGGTAGTCAAATATCAACCGGCATCAATCTCTCACATTGACCCAAGCCAATTATCTTCCACCCTACCATACCCGCAGAGAGGGCGCCAAACCTCTCCACGAATATAGCTTATATACGGCAGCTGGGCTCGAACCAACACCGATCTAGTCACCTCGATTCAAGTACTGACGCCTTAAACCGCGCGACCACTGACCGACAATTATTGAGCATTTCTTTATATTTTTTGGCCAGTTGCAGATTACCGCCTTAACAAGTTTTACAGTGGACCAGTGCCCTGCAGAAGTTTATTTTTAAATTGATCTTTCTGATTTTTTTTACAAAATTGTATTTATAAAAAAAAGTCCCCTGTACACTCAAAAATATTTTTACATACATTCTGAATCACCCTATATAATTTAAATTAAAATTAAGCAATAAATATTATGTAAAAAGAGCATAACAAAATTTGGAAATTTCCACTTATTTTTATCAAGAGGGTTTTTTGGCACAACTGAGTTGAAACAAAATATCTATAATTACATGGCACTTGCGGCAGTATCAGAAGAAGATAACAGCTCAGTTATGTGGTAACTCAACAGTTTTTGAGTACTTTGGTTCCTTAATTTTCTTTGATTTTTATCTTAAATTTATTGCACGTACAATAGATATGTGCTAAAGGTAAAATTATTTTAAAATAGTTAAAACATATTTTTTGTTTTTTATACAATTTGTGAAATGGATTATGAAGAAAACTGCAAATTAATCTGTAGTGTTATTATTATTATACATATATGATAATATTCGTCGAATCACTAGAACTGAAACACAATAATATTTAGTATTGTAATTTTAATATTCAACACAGCCGTAGTTTTAGATTAAATATGTTCTTCGTTAGCATACATTATTACAATTAAACTAAGTTATAAACTGAATTATGTTTGACCGTCACTGCATGGCTCCAGCATCGATTAAATTTCCAAGATGTTATAAAATTAGTTGGAGACGTTCAACAATTCCTCAGCTAACGTTAGTAGCAAAGTTTCCACATAATTCCTTATTAATAATAAGTACTGAAACGTTCATCCAAATATTTGTGTGTCTGGTTGCAGATTTCATACTTTAAGTGTCAAACGAGGGAAAATCACCAAAATTTATTCATCTTATAACTTACATAGTTGATATGCTTTGACTTTGATTTTCGAGAAAAGAAAAAGTTTTTATAAACATATCAAGTAAACTGATAAATAAAATTATGGATGTGATTGTATTTGCATACTTAATATAATTGTATTCAGTAACAACAAGAGTTAATGGCAGCGTGGAGTTTAACAGAATCGAACGCGCAAGCCGTTGGCCTTCACAGCTGGCTCGCATTTTGAACTGCGGTTTCGGTTTTAGTTGTTTACGGAACGCTGTAATAGTCGGTGTCTGGTCGGTATATATTTAAATAACAATTTATAAATAGTAATATAATTCACATTAACAACTATTAGTGGAGAGGAGAAATGAATTAAGTGAAGTAACTGTAACAGTTTTATTTTCAGAAAACATTAAATACTAACCTAGTTGTTTGTTTTGAAAACATATGTCAATATTTTCTTATATCTTTATTATCAGGCCAGCAGGTTGGTTAAAAATTCCCCTAGGGTACAAAAAATATTTTTTTTTGATAACGAGTAAAAAAACTTTCTTTTTCTTGCTTAATTTCTGGCTGTTGAGCTGCACTCAATTTGCGAATTTTTAAAAAAATTTAAATACTGGGCAAAATATATAGTTTGGTTTATTTACAACCTTAGAGTTGGATATTTATTGCACACAAGGAGATTGAGTAAAACTCCAAATTTTAAAGGCCGACCTACAACCAAGGTACGTATAGGTTAGTTAAAACATGTGCTTTTATTTCAAGTCTAATATTTACTCTTCCTTTTAGGCTTTTTTTCTTTTCCGACCCTGTCCTTTTCTGCTTGATATAATAATAAACTCAACACTTGGCTGAAAATTCGCCCTGCCGTACATTTCTGCGTGACCGTAGACTTTAGAAGTAGATTTGCTTTGCTTGATGGCTTGCTGTAAGCTGTGAGAACCACCTCTAAATATACTTGGATCTGGTGTGGTGCCTGCTACGCTATGTTGCATTCAATCGTGGGCTCAACCTTACCCAGTAAACACACACACGTTATTTAAACGTATTGTCAACGTACCATTGGTTGATAATTCTTGTTACGTTACAAAATCAACCATTATTTTATGGTTAGAAAAGTAACGGTCTAACATAACGTTTAAAATACGTGCTTTTTTAACAAAAAATGTTGGCAAATCTTTTGTAACGTTAAATGAACGTTATTTAAAATATTTAAATGAAACTTATTTATTTAAACTTTTATAAAACGTCTGTATCAACTGATTAATATATTGACATTATATTTAACGTTTAGAATATATAGGTACTGATATATACAAATAACTAGATAGTAATTATATTTTAATAAACCTTTTTTTACAAAAATGGCGAAGGCGCCAATGTCAAATTAAACAGTAAATTTCTCCCAAACCATGAATTTTATCAAGTTTAAATAAGAGTAAATATTTATTAGCAAACATTTTACGAAATTATTTTTAGTACTGCATATCATAATTGTTACTGCTATGAAATGTTAGATGGAAAGTAGGCAGATGTATATCAATCCCATTGTGTCCAAATTCAAACTTTATAAAATGTAAACAAAAATATAACTTTAGCTCAGAAAGGTTCCTAATTTTAAAGTTTCTAATAAAAATGACATCATTAAGTCAATAATAAATACATACAGGATCAGTAATATGTGTCGAATAATGTTTATAACTTTTTAAAAACACCCTGCATAAAATATAGCTCAAATTAAAGTTAATAATGACGATTGGAAGCACACATTTAATAGACCAATATTGGCAAAATATCTAAACTGTGGCCCAATATTTGTCAAGAATTTGCCATTATTGGTATATTAATGGTTTCATTTAACGAACCAATATTTCAAAAACTATATGAAATGAATATTAGACCATTATGTTGATAAAACTCTTTGTTTTTATTGGTTAGAAGCATTGGAATTATATTGGTTTATGAAATATATTGTCACAGAATTTGCCCCACTCACCCAATTCGACGACTGTGGTACCGCGAAATACTAATATTGCCCCGATCGCCCCTACGCGATGCTGGTAAATAAACAAAATGCTGTGTATCGAGGTGAAACTGGAAAAATGGGGAATCGACGAGAAGCATTCGAGTCGTTGAAGAAAATGAATCTAGAGATAATAGAAAATACGTGGAATATTCGTTTGAACTGCAAAAGAAGAATAAACGGCCAAATCAATCAGTCTTGTATTACAGTCTTGAATTGAAGTGTTTAGAGCGATTTAGATAGCGATTAAAAGTGAAATAGTGTTTAGTTGAGCTGTAATTAGTATTCAGTAGTGTACAGAATAGTTAATAAAGATAAGTGATTAATTAACGGATTGTTTTTCTGGCAGTAAGAAAAAGTCGGATTGGGAAATGCGTGACAATATATACTTATGGTACTGAATCAATATTGGTTCTTAATTATATTACAAATATGTTTAAGGTTGTAATGTGAAATCCTGAAGGACTTATATTGGTAATAGTTGACATATTTATATCTCATCAACATAGCTACCCAATATACAACCAATATTATAGCCACGATTTGGCCAATATTGGATTATTAAACCATGAACCATTTTTCACACTTAACAGTTCTGCTTTTTCTCTGTTGTAACCACCTCCTCTACAAAGCTCTTGAATGCTAATTTTTTTCAAAATATTGTGATGCACCTATATACCTACATATTTTATATGTGCGTACGCAAAAAAGAGTTCATTTCAAATAAAATCAATTGAGTGATACCATTAAAAAACTAATTTGGTTGCCACAGCAACGAAATTATTGTCGGAAACAAACTCATGACTACCAAATCATGCAAAAAACTATTATTTGAACAGTTTTGTTACATAGAATATTTTCAAAAAATTATTAACATAATTCCATACATATTAAATATCCTGTATATATGATTTGATTTGTGGAAATTATCTTATCTTCTATATTTACTACTACAATCTAAGCAGTTGGGATAAGATCAATTGCTTAGTTTTCTAGAATTTTCCTGTTTGCAAGCCAAGAATTTAATTTATGACGGTTTGTAGGATTTGTGAGGATTTGTCAGATCAGATAAAGAGACGAATTTGTATCAGTTTTATGCGACAGCATGTTTGTTTTTATGGAATAGAATCGACGACTTGATGCGTTTGCAACTAGTGAATTTAAAATTGGTAATATTTATATATAAAACGGTAATACCAGTTATTCTAAATATGTGAAATATACAGTGCTTTCGAAAAGTAACGAATAAATTCATTATTTTTGAAATTGAGATGTTTTCGAAACAATCCCCTTCCACGTCGATTTTGTTTTTAATAAAGGCACTTTTTGACAGACGAGCCATATTTGTGACGTTATCGTAGTGAGAGATATGACGTCATCGACAATTTTTTTAAATAGCAACCCCCAATTTTGACCATGCCATTTGAAAGAGCGTGTTATTCTATATACATACATAATGAAAAATGATGGTGTTATATTTGGTTATTAGCTGTAATGTAAGACATTTATGGTCAAAATCTAAAGACATAGTAGCGTGTTAGTACCTGTATCTCGAAGAAGCTACTAATCGCCACTTTCGAGTTATTGACTTATAAGTCAAATCAACAGTACGAGTTTTCGTACAATCGTTGCTTGACGTGATCTGTAAAATGTTCAGTAAAAATGTGCTTTTGGCACACTTCGAAGAAATGTCCACGATTTGCAAATCGTCAACGCTTTGGTCAAATTACTTCATGTTGAAGGCGATGATAAACATAAAAAATCAGGACATAAGCAAACATTACAAACTTGTTTTTTTTTTTGAAGCGAAAGGGTGGACCGAAAAAGTAAAAAATTTTGACCAGAAAACAAATTTCTCGCAGGAGCGCAGATCTCATGCAAAATGCTGCCGTAATTTTTGGTGTATTTGGAGCCTACCGTCGGCGTCGCGCTGAATAGTGCAACTAGACAATTAATAATACAGAGTGTCCGGAAATGATTAGCAAAAAATTCAGGAGATAATTCCAGACCGAAAATAACATTTTTTCTAAAACTGATTATTAACAGAGTTACAGGGTGTTACATTTAAAATTTTATTTTCGATATTTGTAAATAACTTCGTCATAAATCCAAATATTTACATAAAATTTGTAAATCGGGATTTTTTGCGGATGAGAAATTCAAATATGTTTCTAATTTTGACGTTACTAGTAGAGGGCGCCACTTATCGCACATCATGTTTTTTTTAAATGACAGATTTGCTGCTTATTGTATCCATCTGACTATTGAAATAGTCGATTTTCTTACCTGTTATATCTGAAAAAGTATACCTTATTGAAGTAGGAGTAGGGAGTAGGAGTTAGGAGTAACAGTTTTCGAAATAATCTTATTTGAAATATTTTGCACCGATTGAAAACTGTTATCATTTCAGTTAAAGTGTGTTTTCTACTGGAAATACAGCAAGATGTTACTTAAAAAAGTTGTTGAGAATGGTAAATTATGAAGATGTGCAAAATTTTTAAAAAATCGGCCTGCTTTGATTACAAAGATGTGCTTTGTTGAAAAACGGTTTCATCAAACCTCGCCGATCTTCTTCAAATTTTGCATGTCTCCATAGTTTATGATTCTAAACAACTTTTTCAAGTAACATTTTGCTGTATTTTAATCATAAAAGGCACTTTACCTGAAACCAAAACAGTTTTTACTCGGTGCACTAAGCATTTCAAATAGGATTATTTCAAAAATGGTTACGCCTACCGACTTTAGCAAGGTATACCTTTTTCAAGTAAAACAGGTAGGAGATTGTTTCGATAGTCAGATGGATACATTAAGATGCAGAAAAGTTCTGCCATTTAAAAGAAACATGGTGTGCCACAAGTGGCGCCCTCTACTGGTGCCGTCAAAATTAGAAACATATTTGAATTTCTCGTCCGCAAAAACCTCCGATTTAAAAATTTTATGTAAATATTTGGATTTATTAAGAAGTTATTTACAAATATCGAAAATAAAATTTTAACTTTAACACCCTGTAACTCCGTTAATAATCAGTTTTGGAAAAAATGTTATAGAAATAGGTAGCATTTATTTTCGGTCTAGAATTATCCCCTGAATTTTTTGCTCATCATTTCCGGACATCCTGTATAGAAGATTTGGCAACATTACCAGTTGTGCATACACCAAACACAAATGCTAACGTGTAACATTATCACTGGTACATTATATTTCAATTATTATAAAAAGTATACAGAGAGTGATTGACAACATATATAAAAAAATTTGGGAATAGTTGCGTCATAAAAAATGGAGTCAATATCGTAAAAACATTGTTTTGTAAATCCTTATAGTTGTAGTATTTTCAACCTTTACATGGCTGGACTGCTGTAGTCTCTGGCCAGGCGATTCAAAATATCGGATTACTTATAGGATTAACGTTTTTGTAATGCGAGTATTTACATTAGTTATTCAAGTATCAAAAATGGCTTGCGTGTATAGCAACTCGGAGTTAATGGATATCGTTTTAATTTATGGTGAAGTGGAAATGCTATAGCATATTAATTTTCCGGTAACATGTGCCAAATGCAGCTACTGTTACCGCGGTGTTTTACGCATATGTATCGTAGCTGTTGCCAATAATTTACCAGTTCAGAACGGACAAGAAGCAGAAACATTTGTGTTAGTTTGTATAAACTGGATAGAACGGGCCCAAAATTTTGTTCTTGTAGCATTAGCTATGTCAAACTATTATTACTATTAATTAAAACCACAAATTGATTATATTAATAATTAATAACAATAACTGCTAACCATAATTTATTGAACAAAATAGGAATTATAAAATTTTATTTATTTCTTTCCTTGGGAATTTCTTTCATTTTTTTGTCCGCTTTGCATGCTTTGCCTTGTTAGGTATTACAGTGAGCCAGTTTCCAATACCGTGCGGAAGTACATTTTTGAACTGCCCTTTTTACAAAATTGTATTTGTAAGAGTCCCCTGTACATCCAAAAAAAAATGTTAAGGTCTGAATAACAATGCAATAACCCTTCGTTCACCAACACTAATCATTCAAGAATTTTTATAAATTACATTAAGAATAAATGTGCCACGAAATCAACATATTTGATATGATGCCTGTCAATATTGCTAAATTACCCTAAATCTCACCTTTATACTGGACATTGCTTCTGATTATCTTCGGCTAGTTTGTTAGCAAACTCTTACTACAATTATAAGATACACAGTAGATGTAAAGTCCAGTACAGTAGCAGAGGGTCAATAGAAGACTCGTGGACTAAATTTTGTAAAACAAATAATTACTACTACAGCTACTACCGAGACTGGCCATGGAATTACTTATTCTAATTGTAGTTTCTCTAATTGTACACTTAATTAAGTAAATAAATATTGCATTTACTTCAAATTTCTTAATTGTTTTCTATTTTCGCACCAGTGTTAAAAGTGAATCACGTCATTTACTTTTAGCACTAGTACTAAAAGTAAATTACTTTTAACACCAGTGCCTTAAAATTACATTTTAGACTTTGACAACATGCGTCAAAAATTATGCTTATACTGACGTAAAAAAGCTGTTAATTACAACATTTTTCCGCCTATTAATAAATTGTAGTAACCGTTTGTACTTTTAAAATTGATTTAATATTGTTAAGTTTCATGACAAAAACATTTTAATATCTTGACACAGAATTTGCCCCGTTCGCACCCAATTCGACGACTGTGGTATCGCGAAACGCTAGATTGCCCCGATCGCCCCTACGCGATGCTGGTAAACAAACAAAATAATGCCGTGTATCGAAGCACGACTGGAAAATTACGATGCGACGAGAATCGTTCAAGAAATGAATCTAGAGATGCTAGAAAATACCTGGAATATTTGTTAGGTCTATAAAAGGAGAATAAACGGCCGACTCAGGGAATCTTGAATTAGAGTCATGAAATTGCAGTCTTGAATTAGAGAGTTGTTACTTGGATATTTTCGAGAGATCAATTAGAATTTAAAGTGATTTAGATAATTAAATAGTGTTTAGTTGAGTTGCAATTAGTATTCGGTAGTGTATAGAGTGTTAATAAATATAAGTAAAAATTAACTGTGTTTTTCTGGTGAAAGAAAAGAGTCGGATTGGTAACTCCGTGACAATATCATTATTAGACATTATTTTCCCTTGACGATGTAATAGTATTTGTTGCAAACAGATAGATATTTTCAGTGCTATGTACCCATACATACATACTCTACGTATTTTCAATAATAACATTTTTAAATTTAAAAATCATAAGTAACTGCTTAAATTGAGGCTATACGATGGTGTTCTGATGTTATTGGGTAATCCTGACTAACCTGTAATCAGTAAAAATGTCGGTTTGGCAGTTTGCAATGATGAAACGAAGAATAAATGTAATATCTAATCTGCAACGATCCGGATTAACTGATGTCAGTCAGGTATTATTATTAATAAAAATGTTTATTTTCATTGTTTTTACACTTGACAACGCTATGAAAAGTAACCTCACAGTTGTTCGCAGTTCGAAGCCATTTCAGACAACGGTCATCATAGACCGGAGGAGTTTGCTCCCATTTTTTTAACATGGAACTAAAATCTCAAAATAAATTTTGTATTGTGAGTACAGGCCTTTAACTCCAATTACATGATTTGATAAATAAAATATAAAGTTATTAATATGCTGATATTCGTATATTGACATATTTTATAAAGGATAAATAGTGTGAAGTCAATAATTCTAGTTGTTATGTGAGATAACATGACATATATTTGATGAAAGATCTAATCTAATAATGTACTAAGTTCTAGCTCAACAATATATAGGTGCATTGTATTGTTTAGCATAAAACAAAACAAAACAAAAAAATAACATGCAATATGCTACCACAAAAATCATATTAAATATTCAAAATTGTCGCGTTGTGTCTACCTTACTGCAATATTGGACAGAACGGTGTGAAATGAAAATGAGATTCGCAGGATCTAGAAAGAAAGTATTAAAATTGGAATTCTAGCCATAACACTAACACGTTACCTGGATAAAAGTGTCATAGTTCAAAGGAAATAACTTGAGTGCTTTGATTTTTTTTACATTTTGAGATTTCTTTATAGCGAATAAAATGTCTTGCCGTAATTTTACATAGTCTGTTTGGTACCAGTAGCTTGAGAAAATGCCCTGTGACAAATTGTCCATCTAAAATTGAAAAAAAAAAAAGAGCAAATATCGATATTTTAAATAAAGACGTACCTCAAAATCTACCTCTGTCGCCACTGAGCAGTAGTAGAACAGTTCTACTATATTTGCTACTATGAAAAGTGTGATATTTACCAATTGATTAAATTTCACATTTTCCTGAAATTTTAAAAAAGCAGTATATTTATAAACTCTCCAAATCTATTTTTTTTGATTTGCTTAATTTTAGATCGTCACCTAACTATATTTGTTGAGCATGATTTGTTAATAGGTGTGATTAAAAAAGTTTAGATACCACAACTTTTATCTTATTTTTTATACCTATACAGGGTGTGCCACTTAAAACTCGCCAGGCCTAGATTTCCGTTATTGTTTAAGATACCTTAGCAATCAATGCATCATTTTGTAGATTTCTTCAGGGCCTTCTAAGCTAACAATTTGATTTAAAAAAAAAAAAATTATTTTTATAAAATGGCCGTCTTTGAAAAGTAATGTTCACTTTGTAAATAATTATTATGCTATGAAAGAAGCTTTAATTTGATATATGGGAAGTTATCACTTTTGTTACTGTAGTTCTATTAAAAATGATCAAATCATGTTTGACTTTCAAAGTGTAATGACATGAAAACAATACACTATAGGGACACATTTTTCGCCTCTGAGTACTTCTAATTAAAGTTAAAAAATATCAGGATCCCTAAACAGAGAACGTTGCCTACAAACTTTCGTCCAATAGCATTGCAGTATTTTTGAGATCGGATGACGTCGATGGTATTTAATTATGGCTTGTTAGTTAGTTAGTTAGTTAGTTATATCTAAATTTTCTGTCGTTTTAAAAATTTTTATGTGGATATACAGTATGCGCCAAAAGTATGGAATAAATTCAATAAAAACGAAACAATTATTTTTTGGGAAAAATCCTCGAACAGGTCGATTTTTAATTTAAAAAATACATATTTTAGCGTAAAATGCGATTTTCAAATGTCATTTGTTTTCGAGTAATGACGTCATCGATTTTTTTTAAATGGCAACACCATATTTTTTTCCTTGATTCTGAAAGATCGTTTAATTCTCTATCAGACAGTACTAAAATTTTGCCCTCTTACATAGGAGAGTTTTCGAGTAAATGACGATTGAATGTTAGAAAACGTAAATCAATTAAAATAAAGCAAAAACGTTATCAAGTTTAGTTTTTCGAATTCCATAGTTCTTTTATGGATCACGTAGGTGAAAACCATTGCAAGGTGTCATTGTCACACCGACTTTCTAATAAGTATTGTAAGCGACATAGAAATTATTATTCAATTTAAAGTATTATGGCACATTTAACTGTTACTCAAAGAATTGAAATTTTAATTTTTATCGGATGCGGGAATATGACTAGAACTCAGCAGGAAGTTTGCGATTTATTTAATGAAAAATATCCAGATCGCCCTATCAGCCAATCAACAGTCAATAAGGTAGAGTCTCAATTTAGAGAAACTGGCAATGTTGTAAATATTCCAAAACCTGGACGTCCAAGCATTAATGAAAATCAGAAACAGAACATTTTGATAAGTATGGTGGATAATCCTCATAATTCTTCACGAGTGCATTAAACAATGACACTAGTCAGAGCACAGTGCTACGTATCTTGAGGAAGGAAAAATATCATCCCTATAAAATTCAACTTGTGCAGGAACTCAATGAAGCTGATCCCGATCGCCGCTTACACTTTTGCGAAATTCTAATGGATTTATGTCAAGGAAATAGAAATTTACACCGGCAAATACTTTTTTCAGATGAGGCCACATTTTGTCTGAATGGTACAGTAAACCATCAAACTTGCAGATATTGGAGTCGGAAAAATCTTCATTGGAAGGCAGAGACACATACCCAACACCCTCAGAAATTAAATGTGTGGGCTGGAATAGTTGACAGAATAGTAGGGCCTTTCTTCTTCGAAGGAACCCTTACAGGACAAAGATATTTAGAGTTTCTAGAAAATTACTTTGTTCCAGCCCTTGCAGTAATTTTACCTAACGATAATGACCCTGACATTCCTGACGATACCATATGGTTTCAGCAAGACGGTGCACCTCCGCACTATGCGCGCCCTGTACGAGATTTTTTGGACAACTGTTTTCCTGGGAGGTGGATCGGCCGCGGACCGATAGAATGGCCTGCAAGATCGCCAGATCATACAGCCTTTATAAAATTTAATTTGATAGTTGGGTATTGCGGCTTTTTACTTCGCAAGTTCACTTAATATCTTTTTTATTTTTTTGCACACTGTTTTGGAGGGTCTGTGTACCGATAGTAATACTTGATGGAACAGTCTTCACAGAGCAATTGCACGATTAATGCAAAAAATTGCTGAAATGCTCTAATATAATAACTGTGTAGAGCACACAGAACATGAGAAGATTTATACCTGTAAGTTATAATTTCTTTGACGCGGTGTTCATTTTTCTTCTACAGCATATATTTTTAAATTGTTCTGTATGAAAATTTTTACTGCAAATTATTTGGTTATCTAGATAAAATAGTACATTATACTATAAGGGAGAGAAATGCGTTATTTTGGCAGAGGTGCAATTTGATGCCCGAGGGCTACAATGCACCGAGGACAAAATAGCATCTCCCCCGAATGGTATATACTATTTTTTCCACGGTCTCATTAACTTAAAAACACATATTTTGTCATTATGAAGTAAGTAGCATCAGAATTATTGTATTCGGATTTGAGCATTTATTTAGTAGTCGTTGAGTTATTGTCATAACTACAAAATAAACAAACAAAAAGAATTGTCAAATTAAGGTGCTAGTTTGGTTTAATTTAAAGTTTGTTTAGTGCACAATGAATAATTGTGAGTCGGAAGAGATTGTGGAGGCTGCAAATATTGCAATAAGTAATTTGCTGCCTACGAAGTCAAGATCTTTATACGATATAGCCTACAATCGGTTCAAAAAGTGGTGCGCCGAGAAAAATGTTCAATTATACAGCGAGAATGTTTTGTTGGCATACTTCAGTAAGAAAATGCAAAGAATTACAAGTCTTCCACATTATGGGCGCAATATTCTATGGTTAAGTCATGCTTGATAATTTACGACAACATAGATATAAGCAAATTCCCCAAGCTGATCGCATTTTTGGAAAGAACCGGTGACGGATATCAAGCGAAAAAATCGAAAATATTGACAAAGGGTGAAATTCCCCAAGCTGATCGCATTTTTGAAAAGAACCGGTGACGGGTATCAAGCGAAAAAATCGAAAATATTGACAAAGGGTGAAATCGACCGTTTTCTATCAAGTGCAGATAACAAAGAATTCTTAATGATTAAGGTAAGATTACTTTTGTTGTTAGGTATTTCAATTATTAAGTATATTGATTTTTTATAGGTTGGATTAATTCTGGGGATTGTCAGAGCTTGTCGAACTGATGAACTAGTCATTTTAACTGTAGATGATATTGAGGATGTAGGCTCTTCCTTGATTGTAAAAATTCCAAACACTAAGACAAAGATTCCACGAACCTTTCTGGTTGCCGATGTGGGAAATATGCTTGAATTGTTTCGAAAATACCTGTCCCTTCGTCCTCCCCACGTCAAGCATAAGCCCCTTTTTTTGTACTACAAAGCAGGAAAATGTAGTTCGCAGCCAGTTGGCAAGAATACCATGGGAGTGTAGTAGCTTCGTATTTAAAATTACCTTCAGCGACATTACTGACAGATGCTGGTGTGGATATCACGACAATAAAGCGTCATGCTGGTTGGAAATCAATGACAGTCGCTGAGGGTTATGTCGAGAACTCCATTGAAAATAAGACCAAAATTGCTAATCAGGTTTTAGTAGATACCACTACTAGCGCAATCACAAAAACTGTAAATGTAAGCCAAAGTAATATTTCTTTTAATATTAATTTTGAAAATTGTACAAATGTAACATTTAATTTAAATGTCAATAAATAATTTCGATGTTATCTTTTTATTTTTGCATGAAAAACGTTCTCCATAATGTAAACTCCCTTGGGAGCATTATACTCCCTTGGGAATAATCGATTACTTCTGTTTTAATTTTGATGTCATAGAAACTTATTTCTACTCACGATCGTGGAAAAAATATATTTTCCATTGCACCTTAGTATCTCCCATTCCTCTATTCTTCTTAATAAAAGTTCTTTTAGGACACTATGGAACGTAACAGTTTCTTTTTTCATTTTGGTTTTACAAGTTGCCACAATATAATTGTGCCCCCAGAATTATAACGCAACATAATTTGAGATTTGACATAAAAGTGTGTATTCTCAACAGCACTGAAATAACAACCAAAACGTAACGGTAACAAATACCATAACAACAATTATTATGCCAAAACACGAAGATAATTCCAGTAACACAAAAATAATAACACGGGACACAGAAATACTTTTAAAATGCAAATAAAAGCCAAAATTTATTAGCTAGCAGTATTTGACATTTTCATTTCAAATACCAGTGACGTAACTGGTGAGTTTGTAGACGGGTGAAGCGAAGAAAATCAGCATTTTTTAGGTAACCTCCTCTATTTAGGGATCTTGAAAAAATTGTTATATTGGAACTAACATTTCTATTTTAAAAGTGAATATGAACAGCATGAAACATAGCCTATTTTTTAAATTCATCTCTTCGAAGTTTTCCCCATTATGAGCAATGCAAAATTTATAACGTTTTAATAATTATTCTGTGTTTACCACATTTTATAGAGCATTTCTACGACTAGCAGTGCATCCCGCTTTCTTATGGAAGAAAAAATACATTTTAATAATAACAAATTAACACCTGTATAGACTGATACTACTTTATATTATGTATTAGATTAGTTTACTCACCGTTGTAAGTACAAAACTTGATAAGCAGATTGCTACAATGCTGAAACCAAGTTGGAAAAAACCAATAACGCTGTACACTATTTCCACGTCTTCCATGGTTCTAAAATAAAGTCTAGTTAAGATTGTTGTTTACTGATATAATTTATGTCCTAATAGTTTGTTTTATATACATGGTAGGCAGTTTTTCATGGTGCACTATTAGCATCTGGGAGACCGTAAAGTATGCATTGTGGTTTAAATTAGAAAAAGTTACAAATAGCTGAAATTTGGTATAAAGGAATAAAAACATATAAGAAATCTGAGAAATGTATTTTCGTCGAAATAAAATTTCTACAGCCTCTAGTTTCGGTTATTCAGTAGTTAATTGTTTTCTTTTCTCTTATGGGAGCCATATTGGATCTTAATTGTAACAGATCAAGAATAAAATTACGAGCACGTCGATATACAGGGTGAGCCAGTCACAATGTCATTAATTTTAACCACGTATTCGGAAGGCCTAATAAAAACAGAAAGTCGAAAACAATTTTTTTACTTGACCTTTAAAAAAATAAACAAATCACCCTATAACATTCGGTAATATGACGCTCCTGGTACGCTACAAACTTTCTGATGGCGCAGCTATACGACAATCGAATGCCAGAGGAAACATCGTTGCCACATCATGTTTACATACATAATGTCGTCTTAACACTTCAGCGTGTTATTTAAATTTACCACCATTTATTCGCACTTTCTGCATTTCCCGCATTCCTTTCCCCTCAGATTTGATCACACCACACATTTGGAGGGGGGATGGAGAGAATACAAGCACAAGCAGTAGTTTATTTGGGTCTCGTGTATTGGTTGTAAATTCACAATGCCTAATTATACAAATTTCTAATATGCGGAAATGGTAGTTTTATACGGAGAATGCGAGAATGTTTTGCGAAATGCATGCCGCAACTGCTGAAGATCGGAAAGGGTTTCCTAACAGTGTACACGTGCTTCAACGCCTTCGCGATACGGGTTCTCTGAAAAAGAATATTTTCTAACAATATTTACACAAAAAAAAAAAAAAAAATTATTTTCAGTTACCTCTGCATATTTCATCTAAATTTTATAAATTGCTATATTATTTCATTTAAGCAACTAGAAATATTCAAGTGTGTTATGAAAATTGCCTATATACTATCATGTCCTATATATTATTATGAAATCAAAATGGCTCTCTTAACTGACAGTGTTATTCCGTGAAACAACTAATAATTGAAATTTTAAAGTTTAAACTTTTAATGTGTTTTGAATTTCAATAGAGGTAAGTCTTTATATGTTATATTTTACTTTTTATCGTTAGAGAAGTTGAATACTGGTTATTTTTCATGCTATCTAGCTAGATTTCCGTTTTGTGTACACATTAAATTTCTTACTACTTTTTTTATAGACGATGTGTGTATTATTGATGCCTTGGAGTTGATTCTCCCTCTCTGGAAGTCGTAGAAGTATCTGGATGCCGTTGATACCCTGGACTGAATATAATGTTCAAATTCTGGAATTTATATCTGTTGATATTCTTGATGTATTTTTGGAGGTTATTTCCTATGCCTTGGGCCTTCTGCAAACCCCAGCTCTTGCTATGGAGATGATTTCCACCAAATTTCTTGAATTTTGTCTTTATAGATGTTAAGTTTGAGTTACTTTGAATAATTATGTGAAACTGGTAAGCATGAATTTATATTGTTTAACTAATTTTTTACTACTTAAAAACTAAATTTTCTCTCTAACCAAACTTTGTACACCTTCTCGTTTCACAGTTTCTTCGTAACTTAGTAAATAAACTTTTATTTCCATGTAATTTTACCCTCTTGATTCTTATAGTTTTTATTAAGGTCATACACATTTTTCACTTTATATTTACATTATTCTTTTCGTAGCACTGTTCACTTCACTAATTGTCTTTTTTTATCTTTTAAACTAAATTTACAAATGTATAACAATTTTGATTAATCTTTATTGTAAAATATTCCTTAATTTGGTTTTTTCTTGAGTCCTGTCAGATATGTGGATTATGTGTTGTATAGCCATCTTTACATTTGACAGTTCAATTTGTCATTAATTCTAATATTGGAAATTTTCATTTTATTGCAAAATTATTTTTATTTATAGCTGTTTTTGTCTAGTGATATGCATATATAATTAATTTTTGATCTTTAAGCTTTCTATTGATGTATATATGTCTGGTTTTTAATTCATTTTCTTTATGCACTGTTCATATGTTGTCATGTCCAACAAAATTTGATTGAAATTTTGAAATAAATTTAATAAATTTGCAAAATTTTGTCTTTAAATATAACAAGTTTCTCTAGATATACTTTATACTACATAATTTCAATACTAACATTTTGCCTATATTTTACACTAATAACAATAAATATTTCAATAATAATTCTTTTATACTTGTTAGTTAAATAAATTTTCATAGCATTTAATTCTTAGTAAATTCTATTTTATCACAATATTTTTAGTACACTTTTACTTCAATAAAATTAATTATTATAGTAAAGCAAAGTTTTTAAATTTAAAATAGCTGCTAGAATTGAGACTGCGTGGTGGTATTCTGCTGTTTAGTGATCGATTCTGACGGAGCTGTAGTGAGTAAAAATGTTGTTTTGGCAGTTTGTAATGACGAAATGAAAAACGATTTTCCTGGAGAAAAATGAGACAAAACTCCCATTTAAAAAAATATTTGTATTTAGTGATAGCTGACTCTGTATATTTTACCTTACCTTTATGTTTAATAAAAAGTATACCTTAATAGTAACTGATGATGGTTAATACATCGATTAAAGAACTTCTTCTCTTCCGACATGCTTTTCTCGAAGGTGTCAGGCTCATCAAATAGTTGACTCAGTTTACAATTTAATATTTTGACTTCTCCTGTACCCAGTTTTAGTAGCGCATTTTTCAGCAGTCGATACTGGGCGGTGATATTACAACACACAGCCATGAACAAAATATCGACTCCAACTACAACACCCAAAACAATGTAGAAATTGGTGAAACACTGCAGCAAATACATTATTTCGAATGTGGGGCTGCTGTTGTAGTCAAATGGATAAACTGTTTTATAAGGTGTCTCTCTTGTTTCTTTGAAAAATGGTGTAAGAATAAATACAACCGAGAAAAATGATCCGAGAAAATAGAAGAACATCATGCTGATCAAATAAATATGACTGTAACTGCTTAAAGAACTTTCAACTTTTTTTCCCACCAAATTAGCAGGCCAAAATTTATAGAGAACGACGTTCAAGATACGTTTGGCGGTGTTTATATAGTAATAAAGTATGGATCCTTTTATTATAACCTGAAACAGACAATGAAATGATAATAAAAAATGTAAAGGATATACAGAGTGAATCAAGTATGGATTTTCTTTTTAACACAATATAAACCTCAAAAAACTAATAGTCGCGTCAAATTAGCATGAAAAATATGAAAATAGACAACTTTTTGCGGAGAAGTCCGATTGAGACGCGGTGTTCTGCAAAATGTTCAGGGAATTTTTTACAACAAAAGGTACATCTAATCTCTGTATGCTCACAAATTTTTAATTGTTTATGTAACAAATTATCCATTTTTATTGAACATATGGCAAATGTCACACACGATTCAACGAAAATGTCTGAAAAATGTTCTCTCGGGGGTTTTCGAGGTCCCTCTTTATCACTTTGGTGTTAGCTTTATTATTTATTGCTAAATTGTTGTAACTGGGCTAATTAACAAATTAAAAACTCCACCCCCGAAGTCACTAGAGAACCAGACTTTTTTCCAGGATTTCTGGCTTATTAAGGCAAACCATCGGCACAAGATTTTTGCAAATATAATTGTTTATTGTTCGATTGTTGCAACCTCGTTAATTAACAAATTAACAACTCTTCTCCCGGAATCGTTAGAAAATCGGATTTATTTTGCAATAATTCTGGGATCAATTGAACAATAAACAATTATATTTGCAAAAATCTTGTGGTTCGCCTTAAAAAGACAGAAATCCCTGAAAAAATTTCGGGTTTCTAGTGATTCCGGGAGTAGAGTTATTAATTTGTTAACTAGCCAGGTTGCAAAAATAGAACAATAAACAATTTCGTGCAACAATCTTGTGCCGATGGTTCTCCCCATGATCCCAAAGTTATTGCAAAAAAATCCGGTTCGCTAACGATTCCGGGAGTAGAGTTATTAATTTGTTAATTATCGAGGTTGCAACAATCGAACAATGAACAATAAACAATTATATTTGCAAAAATATTGTGCCGATGGTTCGCCTTAAAAAGACAGAAATCCCGAAAAAAATTTCGGGTCTCTAGTGATTCCGGGAGTAGAGTTATTAATTTGTTAATTAGCTAGGTTGCAAAAAATAGAAAAATAAACAATTTCGTGCAACAACCTTGTGCCGATGGTTCTCCCCATGATCCCAGAGTTATTGCAAAAAACTCTAGTTCTCTAATGATTCCGGAAGTAGAGTTATTAATTTGTTAATTAGCGAGGTTACAACAATCGAACAATAAACAATTATATTTGCAAAAATCTTGTGCCGATGGTTTGCCTTAAAAAGGCAGAAATCCTGAAAAAAATTTCGGGTCTCTAGTGATTCCGGGAGTAGAGTTATTAATTTGTTAATTAGCCAGATTGCAAAAATAGAAAAATAAACAATTTCGTGCAACAACCTTGTGCCGATGGTTCTCCCCATGATCCCAGAGTTATTGCAAAAAAATCTGGTTCTTTAATGATTCCGGGAGTAGAGTTATTAATTTGTTAATTAGCGAGGTTGCAATAATCGAACAATAAACAATTATATTTGCAAAAATCTTGTGCCGATGGTTTGCCTTAATAAGTCAGAAATTCTGGAAAAAATTTCGGTTCTCTAGTGATTTCGGGGGTGGAGTTTTTAAATGTTCAACAAAAATGGGTCATTTGTTAAATAAAAAATTAAATATTTGCGAGCGTACAGAGGTTATATTATGTACCTTTTATTATAAAAAATTTCCTAAACATTTTGCAGAAAACCGCATCTCAATCGGACCTCTCCGCAAAAAGTTACAAGTGAAATGTTAATTTGACGCAACTATAAGCAAATTCCGGTGTAAAATATCATAAATTCAATGTAATGGTGATAACACGCGGTTTGTGACGTCTTGGCAGCCAAGTTGACTGTTATTTACTGATAGTAGAGTGCAAGTTTTAATTTATTTTCACTTCTGGGAGCGTCGAATTTCGAGTATGTACAAAATTGAAGCTTATATCTTACTGAATCGGAATCCGAAGATAAAAACCACGGGCAGATAATACAGCACATTGGCTACAACTCCCTATAAAAATCAAGTTATATTTTGTACAGTATATATTTTTTTATTTTGTAGTTTTAACGGTAATTCTGCAAATTTCCATAGTTCCATTGTGTGTTATTTAGATACTCACGCATTAGTGGCGTTATCTCTACTGAATATAAATTTAAAAAAACACATACAAAATTAATAAAATAAAGATGCTTCACTTCTACAGATTTAAAATATTATTTTTTTAATAATTATATTTAAAACAATATACAAATATTAATTACTAAACTTGAAAAATTCATTTTATTAACAATTAGGAACCTGATTAACAGATAAAAAACTATTCCTCCAATTCACTTTCCTCATCGAACAAAGGTAAATCCGTGCTCTTGGTCAATTTATTTCTGCAAGTTTTCTGAGCCATGCATTTATAGTCCTAAATAGAACCCATATATATTTTGCAAGTACAGACCTTACTTACACAGTTTAAGAAAATTTAAATTTTATTATTAAAAAAGTGGTTGCTACTTATATACTTTTACCTTATATAATATAATAATAATAATATCTCTACCCCTTATTCTACTCACAGGGATTAGCCCAGAAGTCGGATATTTGTGCGGGAGAAGGGGCGGCATATTATTATTAAGCAGGCCGCATTTGCGCCCAGGGTGGTAGGCCCTAACCACTATTCAGTGCAGGAATGAGGGAAATCTGGAAAACCTCATTAATTAGGGGGGTAGTCAAATATCAACCGGCATCAATTTCTCACATTGACCCAAGCCAACATTCTTCCACCCTACCATACCCGCAGAGAGGGCGCCAAACCTCTCCACGAATATAGCTTATATATGGTCTACCGGCAGTTGGGCTCGAACCAACACCTAGTCACCTAGATTCAAGTACTGACGCCTTAAACCGCGCGACCACTGACCGACCCAAATATGTTATACCTTTTTTCCCATCAACATGAAGCTAGAATATTCAAATATAAATGTAAAGGTAAAAAAGTAAAGTTATTAGAATTGGATTAACATTACCGTCTTTATCAATTTTCCATCCATCTAATGTGCGTAATGCCTTACACTCAGTTTTACTGCAAAAACTCAACACATTTGGTTTTAGTGATGAATTGTTTATATTTTCTCGTTCCTACCGTCAGAATAGGATGCAATATGTTATATTCAATGATTTTAAATCTAAGATTTATTACGCTACATTTCCTACAGTTCCTCGGAGTTCTAATTTGGGTCCGCTACTGTTTCTTCTATTCACTAATGCCCTTGACGTTGTGTTGAATAATTGTGAGAAGCTTTTGTACGCAGACGACGTTTTGTACTTGCATTTCTTCAGCAAACCAGGCGCATGATCTTCAGGTAGAGTTAAATAAACTTGTAGCTTGGTCTGTCAATAACAAACTTAGCCTAAATGTTAATAAATGCGAAGTTACCACCTACACTCGTAAATCCAATCCTGTTGTATATGATTGCCATATTAATTCGCAATTACTTAGTCGTCACAGTTTTACATAAAATTTGAGTATTATATTTGATAGTACCTTAAGCTTCTCGCAACATATTGAATATATTGTCAAGGAGGCCTCAAAAGCGTTAGGATTTATTATTAGAAATAGCAAATGATTTAAAAACATCAAAATTATTGTATTATGCTTTTGTAAGATACAAGCTGGAATATTGCACAAATTTTCTCGTTACTTCTTCTAACTCCCTACTATCTCTAGCAATAATAGCCACGTTAGTTGCATAACTCACAATTCTCCTTGTCTCAGTCCTGTATCAATAGTAAAGCCTTCCGAACATTCACCTTTTATTCGTACTTTGGATTTAGTATTTTCTAAGGTCATTTTCAATAGCCTAATTAGTTTGGTTGGTATCCCAAATTGTTTCAAAATTTTACTTAGTTTATTCCTTTTGATCGAATCATATGTTTCTTGAAGTCCACAAATAAAACCATTGCTTTGATCCCATGTAGTCAGAATTTTCTTCACGATGAAGATTTAGTCTGTTGTTGACCTTCCTTTTCTAAAACCTGCTTGATACTCCCCTATTTGTAGTTCTACTATAGGTTCTATTCTCTGTTTAATTAACGTTGCCATAATTTTATACCCTATATCTAACAATGATATACCCCTATAGTTTCTGCAGTCTGTTGCATCTCCCTTTTTTAAGATTGGTATAATCAAAGCATCTTTCCAATCTTCAGGCATACATTCTCTTCTCCAGATCATTCCTATCATTTCGTATATTCTTTGTCTCCTGCGTACTTAATGTTCTCTGCTGTTATTCCGTTTTTTCCTGGACTTTTATTATTCTTTAAAGCTTCTATAATTATATTTCTTTTTTTGTAGGTTCTTCTACATCCACTTCCTCTTCCCTTCCCGGTATCATCTCCTCGTGCTCCTCTCCTTCCCTTACACTCTCTTCATTCAACATATCTGCAAAATATTGCCTCCATCTTTCTCTCACTTCTGTTTCCTCTGCAATTAGATAAGGCAACTGACATATATTTTATTACAACTTAATTTTTTGGTGCCACATCCTTCGATTAGATGCGATATTTTACTGCCAATCTGCTAGAACTAATCTCATATTGTACAATATGACATCCAATTTTAATTTATTATGTTATATGCGTGATATTAATAATATCAGTTTAAACCAGCTGTTAAGGATTGCCCATGATGTGCAGTTATAATTTTTTCTCATAGTTACTTATTTATTTTTAATATTTTTGACAACTACTTCTTGATATTCTTGATGAAGCTAAGAATTAAAGCACTTCAGTCAGTACAAGAGGAAGATAAAGAAAAATACAGGGAACAAAGACGAAAGGCAAATAAAGTGTTTAGACAAAAGAAGAGAACAGAACAGGTTAAGAAAATAGATGAAATAGAGCAACATTATAAGAGGAAGGAAATACGTAACTTCTACAAAGAGATAAAAAAGGGAAAAAAGATAAAGAAGGAAGTAATATATGTGAGGGATGAAAGCGGAAATCTAATTGCAGAGGAAACAGAAGTGAGAGAAAGATGGAGGCAATACTTTGCAGATATGTTGAATGAAGAATGAAGAACCTACAAAAAAGGAAATAGATACAATTAAAGAAGCTTTAAATAATAACAAAAGTCCAGGAAAAAACGGAATAACAGCAGAGAACATTAAGTACGCAGGAGAGGATTTAAGACAAAGAATATACGAAATGATACGAATGATCTGGAGAAGAGAATGTATGCCTGAAGATTGTAGAGATGCTTTGATTATACCAATCTTAAAAAAGGGAAATACAACAAACTGCAGAAACTATAGGGGTATATATAGGGTATAAAATTATGGCAACGTTAATAAAACAGAGAATAGAACCTATAGCAGAACTACAAATAGGCGAGTATCAAGCAGGTTTTAGAAAGGGGAGGTCAACAACGGACCAAATCTTCATGGTGAAGGAAATTCTAACTACATGCTATGAGTATGGGATTAAAGCAATGGTTTTATTTGTGGACAGAAAAGCATATGATTCAATCAAAACAAATAAACTAAGTAAAATTTTGAAACAATTTGGGATAGCAACCAAACTGACTAGGCTACTGAAAAGGACCTTAGAAAATACTAAATCCAAAGTACGAATAAAACGTGAATGTTCGGAAAGCTTTACTATTGACATAGAAATGAGGCAAGGAGACCCACTCTCAACGCTTCTTATTAATTTAGTACTAGAAAAGGTCATAAGAGATAGTCAGTTGAACAGAGAAGGACATATATTGTTTAACAGTCATCAAATTGTAAGCAGATAACGTGGCTATTATTACTAGAGATAATAGGGAATTATAAGAAGTAACGAGAAAACTTGTGGAGAAAGCACGTAAAGTGGCATTGCAGATAAATCAAGAGAAAAGTAAGCTTTTGAGAATAGGAGAACAAAAAAAGGATACCAATTTTAAATTGAGAACAGAGCATGGAGAGATGGAGTTTGAGGAAGTTCAAGAATATGTGTATTTGGGGGCGCTAATAACAGCTAACTGTGATGAGGAACAAGAAATAAATAGGAGAATAATAAAAGCAAACAGAAGTTCGACAGCAGTCAACCACTTATTGAAATCAAAAAATTTGTCCAGAGGAGTAAAATTTAGAATGTATAAAACAATTTTGAGACCGACAGCGCTCTATGGCAGTGAAATCTGGGTTCTCAATAAGAAATCAAGAGAAAACCTTTTAAGGTGGGAAAGGAAAACCTTAAGGAGGATTCTAGGGGGTAAGAAGACGGAGGAAGGCTATGTAAGGAGAAACAATGAGGAAATATATGCAATGTGCCAGGCACCAACAATAGACAAATTTGTAAAAGCCAGAAGAGTGCAGTGGCTAGGGCATCTTGAACGTGTGGAAGATGAAAGGGCAGTTAAGAAAATAGTAGAGAGTAAACCTAACTACAAGAAAAAAAGAGGTAGACCGAGGAAGCGATGGAGATAGGCAGCGGCAATAGATCTAAAGGAGAAAAATGTAACGGATTGGAAAAGAAAGGCAAAGGACAGAATGGAATGGAAGAGAATAACACAGCTCGGGGCATAAAAGGCCTGTAAACAGCTTTATATGTATATATACTTCTTGATGTGTTTGTTTTATTGGTAGATCATGTTTTTAACAGTACTTTTTCATACTATGGAATAGCAAAAAATGTTCATATTTGCAATTATTGAAGACGATGCTAACAAACGCCTTAAAGTGTTTACCGACAATATATTAGAATTTTTAGAATACAGTTTTACAATATTTTTATTTTTAAACCTGTTTCTCAAAATTATAAAGTGTTGTGTATAAAGTATTGCCGAACTCAGAAATAGCACATCTGCAAGATTCTAACGGAAAAATATATTATTGCTATTTAAAAAAATTATTCATGACGTCGTATCCGGAACGCCATCTTATTGCATATTATATCAGAATAAGAGGAATTAATAATAAAAATCGATCTGTCGGAGAAGTTTATATATTGTACTACTCTTTTGCAGAATCTGACGTATAATTAGCTAATTAGAGAATTATTGATGATTCAAATTCCCTTTTAAACATTTCTAACAAATTCTGTACCTGTATTAATCCGTCTAATTCCAAAATGTTATTTTCCCACGTTCTGATAGTTAGCCTTAAAAAATTTATTGATGTTAAACTATCAGGTAATCAATTGCAACCTACACCAGTTGCTAAAAACCTGGGTGTATCTATCGACAATTCTTTACTTTTCACTGAACAAGTAAATATGGTTATTAAGCAATCCTTTACTAATTTCAAATTAATATTTGCAAATAGAGAAGTGCTCAGTAAAGAAAATATAATTGCCTTGTGGGAGACATTGGTATTGTCGCATTTAACCTATTTTGATACGGTTTATTATTCCTTTTTGAGAAAATGTGGTAAGACACTTTTACAAAAAATCAAATATTTTTGTGTAATATTAATATGTAATATTAGAAAGGGTGAGCATATTTCACCAAAAATTGAGGAAATTTGTTGACCAAAAATTGAAGAGAGACATATGCTTCAAAGTTGCTGTCTATTGCATAAAATTATACGTTTTAAAATAGCACCATATTTTTATAAAAAAAAAATAGATACAGAACATATATTCACAATTTAATTATAAGATTTAAAAATGTGTTATCTGTACTTATCCACGCAACAGCTTTATTTAAAAGTTGTTTTAGTTATCAAGCTACTAATATTTCAGTAAAATATACCATTTCATAAAAACTTGTAAATTATGAATTTCCAAAATAAAGAAGCAATTATTGCTGTGCGATTAATATTTTTTAATATAAACATCATATTCACGCTGCCATATATTTTATTATTATTTTCTCTATTCAGTAGAACATCTATTATTTGTAACAATTGTTTTTTATACTTATGTTTAATTATTATAATAATAGTACTTGCTAGATATAAATAATTTTAGTTCAAAATATGAATTTGGTTGAGTGGAAAAGCAGGTTTGATCTGAACTCTGCCATTGTGCAATTTGTTAATTATTATTTGTATTTGGTTATATTAACCACATGACAAACTATTCTAATTGCAAATAAAATCATTTATTATTATTATTATTATTATTATTATTATTATTATTATTATTATTATTATTATTATTATTATTATTATTATTATTATTGTTGTTTATTATGTATACATTTTCTTAATTACCTCAGGTAGATTTCATGAACCAATTTTGTGTCATTATATAAAAATGCATTGCAAACTATACATTATTTTCATTAATTTCAATTTTTTTGAAAATTTGCAAAATATAAAGTAGCAACTGTTATTTATCATTGCTAAGGAAAAAACATACAAGATGTTACATGTTTAGGTCATATTTTAAAAGATACACCCTGTAAGAAAATTGCAAGTATGTCACCTGGATAAGGCGAGCGGAAATTTATATGAACAAAATCAATGGCAACAATTTTAAATCTTTTTTTGTAACCAGATCCGGACTGAATTAATATCTCTATATGCTCATATTTCAGTTGTTTTTGAAATTTCATAAAAATGTTACTTAAACAATAAGGTTTTTTGACTTGTTAGAAAAACCGTAATTGATACTCACTCTGTATCAAAAATGTTATAAAATGATAGAATGCAAGCAAATTCCAATTTACCTGCATAGTTGTTGAGAAACAAGTAATAGTAGTAAAGCTCTCATCAAAGTTTTTGAAGTTGTTTACAATAAAACTAAACAAACCATATTCAATAAACGTGCAAATTGCCATGATTGACCAGAAAGCGAAACCCTGTAGTATATTATTTTTTTGTCCTGGCCACATACACACTGAATTTAGAACCAACTTTGGAAACCATAAGCTTATCTTTACACAATCGTCTGTATTTAATACCTTCTTAGAAATTCCTAAAAATCGTTTTTGAAACCCTAAATGTAACTCTACATATTTCTTACCTTCAAACATTTCGTTTGATACAAATCTAACCGGAACAAATCACGTAATATGACGGTATCCTATATGTTTGTAGTAATGTATCCCTATGTTCATAAATGTATTAAATAATAATTATATCTTTAATCTAATGAATAAATTAGAAATTCAGATTCCTTAATAATATGTTTAAGAAAGCAGATACTAACAGTTGCTCGTACGTACCATTTAGGAGATTAATTTTGAATAGACCACTTACCTGTCGTTCATGATGCAGGCAAATTAAATTTATTATATACAATTACATTTTGCATATTTGAATTGAAATTATAATCCGTTTTAAAATATATTTGTTTTTTTGTTACTTAATTTCAGGAAGATTTTTTTCTTAAATTTAAACCCTAAACAGTTCTTAACAAACAGTGTTACTCAAAATGTATCGATTTCACATAACAACGTCTTATAGTATAAATGTACTTGTCTTTTTATTTTTGAACGAGGAATACAAAGTTAAAATTTGGTGAACGTTTTTTGAAATAACCTATAAAAGGTTAACTATAACTAATAACTACAAATATTTTAAGAGGGGATAGAGACCTTTCAAAAAATTGCAAACTTATTTATCGGTATTATATTAAATCCTTATTTAACGCCGCCAATGCGAGAATCAGAGTAGGCAACCAGCAAGGTCGCTGTCGCTGTCATGTCGTAATTCAATTCCTGTGTTTACGTTGTAGTTTTGTGTTATTCTTCAGTTTTTAGTGGCTTATTTTAATTTTAAACGTTTTATAGTTGTCATTAAATAAAAGAATTAGTGTCGGGTACAGATATTTTGCCACAATATAGTTCGCCGGGTGGTTTTTCTAGGTTATAGCACAAAACTGCCTCGGGTGCAGTAAAAGTTTTATTTTATCACATTCATTTCCTTTGATTTTCTTACAATAAATACCTAGCCATTTCATCTAACTGTGCCTACGGGAAATGTGTCTTATCGGTAGTGAGAAGTTGTAATGAGTGAAAATGTAGTTTTGACAGTTTGTAACGAATAATGAAAAACGAATGCAAAATACTGGAGCTAACTGGATTAACTGTTACCTATCTATCGGGTATTTTTACTAATAAGAATATTAATTTTTGTCGTTTCTGCATTTAGAAACGCTGCGAAAAGACGACCGCGTGGTAGTTGACATTGTTGACAGATGTAAGCTTTATCTATGGATCTAAGCCATCTCAGTTGATGCTTATCATAGGCACCGACTTTCCGTTTAAATTTTTTAAATATCGAGCTAAAATTCTGGAATAATTTTTTTATTGTCTTTTAGGCCTCCCTGAGCACGTGGTTAAAATTTTTGTACTCATAGTTAACCTGTATACAGCGTGCTTCTTAAGTGGAGGTAAAAAATCCAGGGGTCTATTCTGTGGCCAAAAATAAAGGCTTTGGTGTGTCAAAAATTTAAATTCTAAATCGAAATTGAGGTAAATGAACCAAATTCGAAATTACCAACTGTATTTTTACTCTCATACTTATTAGATTACTTGAAATAATAATAACAAAATACTTTATTAACAATGGAATTACTTTAACATCAATTATAGCAACTGTTGGAAATGGCCACTTTCAGCCAAAATCCATGCCTAGGAATTGGAGTAGTAGTCTCAGTACCATTTCCAGCTGCAATGCCATAAATGTAAACCATATTAGCCATTTCAGCATTTGAATACGCCTAAACCATTATTAAATACATAATATTAAATAAAATGGTGACATATTATGTTTATTGTTTTCCATGGCCTCCCGAGGATGTGTTTAGGTAATTTAAATTACTGTGTAAAAATGCACTTCATCAAATAAATCAATTTTGTTGTTAATTGGTTTGGAATACAAAATCTACCTATTTTATTTGTAATATTATACAGGATGATATATTTTTTTGACAATTAATAATCGATGATACTCACACCTCCGCCACTGGTAAGTTTCTAAAGCTGGTAATTTTTTGTGTCATACTTACTGTCATACTAAATATACACACCGAATTTGGTTAAGTTATTTCAAGCGGTTTAGAAAATAAAAATTTTAAATTGATTTTTCATTTAATTTTTTACATGCTGTCTTAAGACTCCATATTTATATAACAAGAAACCCTTATTTTTAGCCACAGAATACGCCACTGAATTTTTGATCTCTACTTAAGAAACACCTTGTATAACATTATTTGGGTAATATTTACTTAATACCTTTAACAAAAATGTAAATGTTTTAGTATAAAAAGTATAAATAGACGCTACTTATATTTACCGTGATTTATTGAAAACTTTGATCATATACATTAACAAATACCTAATGATAATTATTATAATACAATAAATATACTACTTCATGGGCACCTCTCTTCAATCTTTATTTTAAAACCATCCACTCTCTTTAGAATAATATCCGCTTGAAGTCTAAACTCTTCTTCCTTCTTCAAGGAAACGGTTCTGTATTTTCGTAAAACACTGGCCAGAATTACTTTCAGTTTCAACATGGCGTATTTCCGTCCTGCAACAAAACATAGTGTTTGTACTTTACTGTTCAAATAAATTATCTACTTAATTATGATTAACGAATTCTATATTTATTTTCATAGATATATAGATATCAGTGTAAGAACTGGTATTTTCATTCGGAAATTAATCAGCGATTCATTAACAGTGTTTTTTTTCAATTCATTTAACATCCAGCAAGCTGACAGCCCATTTACAGGAGTATTATAGTCATGCGTGAAAAGGCAGTACAATGAGTGAAAAAAAAAAATATTCTTCGCTTATTAACAACAACATAATATACATAGACATACTTATCTAAATTTCATACAATATAAATATAGAAAAACCAAAAAAAAAAATAATAACAAATTGTAACATTAATTATATAGCACATGTTGTTTAAATTGTCGCAAAGTGACGGAAAATATATCAGCAGTTACAAAGGTCTCAAAAATTCTACATGTTAGATATATAGGACTACTAAAGCAATGAAAGGAATTATGAACAGGAATATAGAATGTTCTACTTCTTGAAACAGGTCTAGGTGTGTGAAATAAAATGCGGGAAAGTAATTCCGGTGAATCAACACGATTATGTATGATCTTATATAAGAATACTACACATCTAATGTTACGGCGTCTATAAAAAGAGGTAAATTTAAAATCACTTAAAAGCAGATTGTATTCAAAATTTGTTATGGGATAAATATCATATTTTCTGAAATAAGTGTATTTCAGAAACCTTCTCTACAGACTCCAACATGTCAACATATATGGATGTATAAGTGATCCAAACAAAGCAGCAGTATTCTAGCTTACTTCTGACAAGCGTGAAATAAAGCGAAGAAATCGTATCCTCTGCAGTTTCGAATATCAAATCCCAGCAATTTGAAGGCCCCCTTAGTAATATTTGCAATGTGACTACAGAAGGATACTTTGATGTCAAACGTAATGCCCAGGTCTTTCACCTCATAAACACGGTCCAGCACAGCATTATCGAAAGTATAATCAAGATTCACTATATTAAAAATCCTATGTAATGTTATAACCTTACATTTAGCAATATTCAAACTTAACTTATTGACGCTACACCACTCACTCAAGCAGACCAAATTCCGCTGCAACAACAAACAATCCTGGAGAGTGCTTATCACTCTAAACAACTTCATGTCATCAGCAAAAAGCAGCTTCCTAGAAGAGAGATCACAACAGATATCCTATATGAATAATAAGAATAAGAAAGGCCCCAAGTAGGAGCCCTGGGATACCCCTGACGTTGCAAAAAAGTGGAAGATTTAACACCGCTGATTTCAACATGCAACATTCTATCATTTAAGTAAGATTGTAACAAGTTAATTGTTTGAGATGAAATTCCAAACGAAGGTAATTATGCCAACAATACACTGTGTGATACCGTGTCAAAGGCCTTTATAAAATCCGTGTAAATGACATCAACCTGTTTCTTCCAGTCAAGTGCATGGCATACAAATTCGGTAAAACAGCAGAGATTGCTCTCAGTGCTATGAGATTTCACAAAACCGTGTTGTTCAGTAAGCAACACATTTTTAACGCGCTTATACAAAAAATCGTTTAATATAATTTCCAACAATTTTGAGAATGCAGAGATGAGAGAAATTGGACCGTACTTTTTAACGTCATTAATATCTCCAGATTTATACACAGGAGCAATTCTAGAACACTTCCATATAGTGGGAAAAGTACCCGTTTTTATAATGTTATTAAAAATATAATACAAATGAATTAGCAGAGCATGAATACAATCTTTTACAACTAAGGAAGGAATATTGTCAGGCCCAGACGAGAGTTTATTTTTTAATTTTTTACTAGATGCAATTATATCGTTAAGGGAAATATGCTTAATATTGAGATAACTACTAATATTATTACATTCAAATGCATAATTGTTATTAACCGCAGCACAGTGCTGCAAGTAGACACTATTAAAATGCTTAGCAAAGCCCTCTACAATTGTGTTTAGTGACGATAATTGTTGATTGTCATACGACATTACACCAGGTAAGCGAAAAATATTCCTTTTCGAATTGACAAATGACCAGACTTGGGGAGGATTAGTATTTAACTCCGTTTCAGCCCATATATGTTTTATAGGCAACCCGTATTTTAGCTTTTATTTCACGTCTGGGATTGTTAGCACACCGTAAATATTAATTAGTTTGCTTCTTTTATACAAATTCAAATTGTGATTTTTTAATTTAATTTTACTTATAATTATACTATCAAACCACACAGAATATTTAAACGATCTACTTTTCTGCAGTGGGACATATTCAGAGATAATAGATTACATCACATCATCAAACCATTCGCTAGCCAGATTAACATCATCACATACCTGTGACCAATTCGCGTTATTAAAAATATCATACATTCTGACAAAGTTAGCTTTCCTAAAATTAAACCACGCTAAACCAGATTCCATATTACATATTTTGTCACAATGTAAATCTGAGCTTACCAGAAGACCTGGATGATCAGGATCTAGAGCAACTAAATTTTCAGCGCATGGCGATACTTTGCAATTTATACTGGAAGAACAGACAAACTACATCATTGACTTGCATGAGGTCGCCATATTCCAAAAAGTTATTGAATCTAATTGAAACGTTAGTAACTAAATCATTATTGCAAATCTCAGGAATGTTAAAATCACCGACAATATTTACTCGTTCCAAATTAATTTGCTCCAGGTATTCAATACTTATTAAATGAGCAACTTGGAAGTATATATTGTTATATTATTATTATTATCTGTGTATGTTTTTTTTTATTTTTAATTTGAATTTTATTATTTATTGTTTATTTTAATTTTTAATATTTTATTGTGTATTTGATGTTAAAGTTAAATATTAAATTTTTGTTGGGCGCCAATGATCCTTTTATGTATTATGTTTTGTGAGTGTATGTTGTGTTTCAACTATATTTCGTTCAATACAAACCTTTTATATATTTTTTTTTTATCTTTATCTTACCTTATTTATACCAAATTTTGTTTATCCCTTGCTAGACACAGTTTTTTTTTAAATCAAAAGAGCAAAAGAAACTTAAATCAGGAGTCGGTTCAAAATATACAGGGTTTTATTTTATATTGTAATAACTAGTAACACTTTTGAAAGATTATCACTAATTTTGTGCTATAATCAATTGTAAAACAGTAAAGAATATTTTCTTTTTAATATTACCTTTCTGATAATGAATTTTACCACACCAATGTAGATTAAAACTTGGATATTGAATTTAATTGAAGTTTATAAATTATACTCAAATATCCTTTATTTTTGTAATGTTGGTTGCATTCCTACAGAAACATAATTATATTCTAAAGTAAAATGGCTTCTCTTTGGATGACAGATATTATTTGCTCCAGTGAAATGATTGAATGTGGATGTTATATTTGTTGAGTTTGACTTGGTTTTATACAGGTAAGTCCTGTAGTTTATTTTTATACTTTGCAAAGATTGATATTGTTAAAATCGATTTTAATTTACTATAGCTATAGATATTTTTATAGTGCACTTTATTTATTTTTTAAGGTACCTGAGGTTAGGAATGTTTTATTTTCCTTCCTGGAAACTGCAGACTGCCTGGAAACTATCCTGTGGGATTCTATGGAACTGCACAATTTCCCTGGATACGGATGATATCTTCAGCTGTGGCAATAAAACTATACTGGATGATGTACAAATGGTAAATTTTAACTGGTAGGACGACATTTTTTTGATTTTTCTTGTTATTTTTAATCAATTTTTTATAATTTCGGAAGCTCTCTTGCAATGCTGCTGCTCTTCTCTAAACCCAAGCCGTAACTAACAACAAATTCATTGTTTTTTTCCTTGGTGCAGATTGCCATGTTATAAAAGTCCATTCACATGATTTTCTTGCAGTCTTTGTATGTCTTTTTCTATGCACAATTCACAACACAACTTATAACTAATACAAATTTAAAATGTCCTTTTATCTTAATTATACAATTTTTAATTATTTTATTTAGGAAAATAGTCTTTATTTTGTGTTTTTGTTCATGTTCAAAAGATTCTTGTAAAGTCGCCTTTACTTTTGACATTTCAATTTAAATTTTAGAACATGATTTATTTGTAATTGGAATATCTTTCATTATGTTACTCGTTTGCATACCATATGTATATCAGATTTTTCTGTAGACTTTCTCCTTTTATTTTCTATATGGTGCTCTGAGTTTAATTTCTTTTTTTTTATGTTCTGAATGATAATAATAGTCGTTGTCATGCAAATTTTTGAAATAGATTTTTAAATTTGATAATAAAATTATTAAAATTAGTATTTTATGTTATGTAATATTATTTATTCTATGTAAAATTCATATCTAAGAATATCTATATTAACAATTCTTTACATATTTTATAATTTTATAAATTGATACTAATAATTATTAATTTTTATTTAACTTTAGGTTTGGTCAGGTGTTATTTTCATTTGATTTTCTGTGTATATATATATATGACTATAATAATTACAGATTGCAGATTATTGAGAGCTATTTTCACACCCACTAAGTCAATTTCTTCCACTGGAGAAGCTAAGTAAACTGGCTCAGATACATATTTAATAGGGAATAGTTCGGAACTGGAAACATCTCTAAGCCAAGTTTCCGACTGCTACAATGTCATATCCGTAGGCAAGAATATTCTGGTAAAATATATCAGTTTTGGTATTTAAGCCTCTACAGTTTTGATAAAAGATGCTGAGAGAATTGCAATGCAGATATCTGCTGGATGCAGCTACAAGTTTTTTTTAGAAATTTGAGGAATACCATTAACGTATTTAATGTATAAATCAACCTCTCCATTACAATTCCTGGTTTGAATTTCCTCCCGCAGCTTACGAAGATTTTCACGTTGTTTCAGGGTACAATCAGTTGTTAAACTAATCAAGTAATTTAGTCATGATTAAGAATTACTTTGTACTTTATTCCTATTTTAGCAACTTGCAAATCGTTGGTTAACCTTTATTGGCAGCAATGAATATTTAAAAAATAGTTCTAATGTACCATGTACCACAGAAATAAGAGAGATATATTTCTCTGGATTGTTGATTTGAGGTTATGTAACCTTGTTTTCTTTTCAGTTTATACGTGTTTGATGTTCAACCGCAAAATAAACCAGTTTTTTTAAAAGTATAATTTGTTAGATGTTTAGAATACTGTTACTAATCTATAATTAGATGTGTCTATTGAAGAGCTACTTACCAACACAACTTCGCGGTCCTGCACTGAAGGGAATGAAAGCATAATATGGTCGATTTTGGCATCTCTCAGGTAAGAAATTATCAGGATCGAATTTCTCAGGGTTTGGGTAAAGTCTGGGGTTTCTGTGTACAGCAAAAGTGCCAATAACAACCGTGGTTCCTGCTGGGACTATATACTTTTCAGTAACTAAAATACATTACATGAATTAGATTCAAATTTTTTAACTGTGACAATTAAATTGTCACAGTAATCAAAATTAATTTATATTACACTAACGAAAATGTAGCAAACGTATAAAAAATACAATGTTATAGAACATAATAAAACAATACAAAACAAGTAAATCTATATTCAGAAAATATATGAAATAATTTTAAAATATAAAATTACTGATTATTCCAAGCATTCCTTACCTAATGTAACATCTTCTTTTAAAATTCTAGCTATAAGTGGTACAGGTGGATACATTCTTAGCGTTTCTAAAATCACTCGCTCCAAATATTTCATTTGTACCGTATCGTTGAAGGTGATAGGCCTGTAAAGATTATCCTGGAATATCTCCTTTAGTTCCTCGAAGACTTTATCTTGTATGTCTTGATGAACTCCGAGCACCGTGAGTACAAAGCTGGAAGCAGCTGCAGTTGTATCGTGTCCCTGAGGAAAAAACATATTTCATTTCCGTTGTTTTTAAAATATCACTTTATTTCATCTACATCAGCGTATATTCTGCAATACTGCAGAGGTTTAACTGTTTTTGATGAGTTACTTCATAATAGTTATTGTCTCCTTCAATTGTCAGAAAAGAATATATAATGCTATATATTAATCTTATTTATGGTTGGGTCAAAAAATTTTGCTAAATTCTTTGAATTAAATCTTTGTTCTTGCTCCATCTTGCAAGATCTTGTCTTATATTTACTTGAGAGAGTCGCGCAATTTTGCGTCACGCATTCATGATTCTTGGGAGACTTTGACAAGTAGTCGAGGCAATGAGCTAAAAAAGTTCTAAAACTAATTGTGGTGGACGGATCGGAATGCGGTTTTCGCATTCTCTTCCAAAAATGATTTGTAAAAAATATGGCGACATGGAATTTCTGACAAATCGGAAATTGAATTGCTGCAGCCAAAAATGCATTATTTGAGAGGCCTCTTGGAAGACGTCAAAACTTGGTAAATAAGTGTCAGAACTGGCCCAGATCGGGTACTCGGAGGTTTTCGAGGTCGCTGATCACGAATATGATGTTCAAATTGACCCCCCGAACACCTGGAGCTCAGGACCGCCGATGAACGTCACGGCACCCGGATTTTTTTTGGGTCGCTGAATCCAAATCTGGCATCGGCGAACACCCCACGGGCATCTGGTGCGCCGGAACCTGGACGCAGACGTCATCTCCGAGAATTTTCCTGAGAAGAGTGCCAAAAACCACCCGAAAATTATAATAGGAGCGTTTTGTGGGGCGTCGAATTTCACGTCGGAAACGACCCCCCGAACTCCTAGTGCACCAGAACCTGACCCTAAACGTCATCTCCGTGACTTTTCCTGACGCAATCAAAACAGGCAAACCGAAAATCGTTATGGGTTTTTTTTTGGGGTGCTGAATCCGAATTTCACGTCGATAACAAACTCCCGAACCCCTGGTGCACCGGAACCTCACCCGGAACATCGTCTCCGAGGGATTTTTATACACGATCGAAACAGACGAACCGAAAACCGTTATGGGGGGTTTTTTGGGTCGCTGAATCCACATATGACATCAGCGAACACCCCACGGGTACCTGGTGCCCCCGAACCCGGACGTGCACGTCATCTCCGAGAATTTGCCTACCAAGATCGCTAAAAACGACCCAAAAAATCATTACAGGCTCGTTTTTGGGCCGCTTAATTCAGACACCTGGTGTACCGCGGGACCTGGACCTGAACGTCGTTTCGGAGGGTTTTACAGACACGACCGCAACAAACTGACCAAAAACCGTCCCAAAATTGTTTGTTTTTGGCACTCTTCTCAGGAAAATTCTCGGAGATGACGTTCGCGTCCAGGTTCCGGCGCACCAGGTGCCCGTGGGGTGTTCGCCGATGCCAGATTTGGATTCAGCGACCGAAAAAAACCCGGGCGCCGAGTTTCTCTTCTTTCCGCGTGATTTGTGGGAGAGTCCCACGGAGATAACGTTCATCGGCGGTCCTAAGCTCCAGGTGTTCGGGGGGTCAATTTGAACATCATATTCGTGATCAGCGACTTCGAAAACCCCCGAGTACCCGATCTGGGCCAGTTCTGACACTTATTTACCAAGTTTTAACATCTTCCAAGAGGGCTCTCAAATAATGCATTTTTTTAATGCATTTTTGGCTGCAGCAATGCAATTTCCGATTTGTCAAAAATTCCATGTCGCCACATTTTTTGCAAATAATTTTTGGAAGACAATGCAGAAAACCGCATTTCGATCCATCCACCACAACTAGTTTTAGAACTTTTGGACTTTTTACTAGTTTATTGCCTCGACTAAAGGAAAATATGAAACTCTATTGTGACAGTTTGGTGGTTACTATCGGTCGGCTATGGTCCCGCTCAGAGCTCACACATGACCATCGATATGGTCGACCGTTGACAGTGGTCGGTTGGTAGACGTTATAAAATATATAAATTACCAGTTTTATATATTAAGTTACCCATAAATAATGAACGAAATAGATGAAACAGAATCGGAGTTTTCAGTCAAGTGGCAGTAAATTTATAATTAGTTCAGTTTAGCAGAACTGGACCTTACACTCAAACTTTGATTTTAAAAACAATTTTATATACTGGATGTCCTTTAAATAAAATATATATCTACAATAGAAATGCAATATTTATTTTTTCAGCTAATAATCAATTAAATATTACCTCTTCTGATATTTGCAAGAGTTCTTGTCCGAGCAATATTTTTTGACCTGTCTCTCAAATTTTTTTTTCTTAAATCTTGTATTGTCTTGTAATTGGAGCAGTCAAATCTTGTCTTTGTCTTGTCTAGCGAGACCAAGAAAAAGCAAGACAAGATTGCCAGCACTACTTTTGAAACCATACCTCAAACATGATAGTATCAACTTCTTCTTTAATTTCATCATCAGTTAAGGTATTGCCTTTGGTGTGACTGGCTTCAATCATATAATCCAAGAAAGCCAATCTTCTCTTTTCACCAATGTCATTCTCTTCGTTTTCATCTAGATCGTCTTTGATATAAGCGAAGGAAGTTTCATCTATGTTGCCTTCTTTCTCATTATATTTGGAAGTGCTTACTGCTTTCTTATATAAACTTTGTTCGCCCTTTGATACTCTTGAATAGTAATTTTCTTTCTTGCGTTTTATTACCTAGATAACAAATCTATTTTATTAATTTTGACATTATCAGTCTTATGGTGACAAGCAAAAAGTACACATATTTTGGTAGGTACATTTAAAGCAATAGAATATGTTACTAACTTTACCTGTCTTGTTAAACTGTGGATGACATTTAGCAAATAATTCTGCTCGCTCCACATCCATGTAAACTTGAATATGAAATCTGGTCGCAACCAGAATTTATAGTGCCTCAAGTGAAGGATGTTACACATTCTGGAAATATTAAACAATCTGTAATCTTGCTAAGCTCATTTGTAGCTCATGAGTTGTATACAGTCATTTAATATAAATATAGACTTAAAAATCTTTAGATCATCAGCAAATACAAGTGATTCACATCTTATCGTACTACACAAAACATTAATAAATAATAAAAATAACAAGAGTCCGAGATTGGATCTCGCCCGAACTTTCGACGATGCTACCGAACTATGACCATTACAGACACATATTGTTGTAGGTATTTGTTAAATACGAATTGAAAAATTGAAAAAAGTTTTTACTAAAGCCAAAGTTAGATAATGTCGCTAATAAGCTATGATTTATGCGACCAAAAGCTTTAGTAAAATCAGTATAAAAAGTATCCACCTGTTCCTGATCATGCAATACATGTCAGATTTGGGGTAAATATAACCAAATTAGTTATAGTCGATGAATAATTTTGTACCATCGTAGATTGTATGGTATAAAATAATCTCAAAAAGTTTAGTAAAATTACATAGCAGTGATATTTGCCTAAATTGTTATATCTGATGTATTTCCAATGATAGCGCACCAATACAGTCTTTAACTATAGAGGATGGTGCAAGATCTGAAAGTCAATCTGTTATTAAGCTTCTCAGTAGCAAGTTCTGACATTGTGACAACATTAACATTAAAAACAGTTATTACATCACATTTATTAACATACGTTGTTCCAGAAATATACCAGAACTGATGTAAACTGATCTAAAGAAAGTTGGCAAAAGCTTTTATAATATCTTGAGATATATTTAACGTCCAAGTAATTCATCACACCAGGTAACCGTGTTTGTTGCTTTTTAGGTCTGTACAAATTGGGCCTTGAATATTTTCTATATAATTTTTGTGTTACATCTATTTGTTGTTTTATCAAAGCTCTGAGTAATTCGAATTCAATTGAATGACAATGTAGTAAAATCCTACAGGTTGTTCAACGTTGTCCTCATTTAGTTGCAAATAAGCTTAGGCCTGTTGAATTCAATTTTCTCGCAGTAGTTCAAATGACCTTTCTTGCTGCTGTTCTCATAAACCCAGATTATCAGCAGCCGTTCACGCAATTCATTGATATTTTCTAATTCCATTCGGTACTCCAATGCCAATAAACATAAATCTATTGGATTTAGAGCTGGAAATCGTGAATACGAAGGTAGTAGTCTAATCCAACATATCCCGTGCACTTAATTCAAATTCGTAATCCTAGCTCTAACAGTACAACTTCAGAAGGAATAGGACGAGCATAACGGAGAAATTTTAAATATTTGGTAACCATCCATCCGATTTGGCAATGTTAACAGTCCACTTAGACATTCACCGACAATCCCTGACCATACCTATTTCAACAAAAGTTGATTGTGTTCAGGCGCCTCCATTGAAAAAGGGACATTTTCAGTTTACGGTTTTTTCGATTGCATAACTTAACACTGTATATGGTTGAAAAATAAATAAAAATCTTGGATTTATAATACGAAATTCGAAGAACTTGATGAATTATGATGCAACGAAGTTACTATATTTTGCTTTTGTATAATTTAGAATATGCTTCCATCATTTGGTGGCCGCACTATGGAATCTATATTGATAGTCTTGAATGGATTCAACGTCGTTTTCTGAAATTCGTTGCTTATAAAACAGATGGTGCTTATCTTGTTATTGGTTTCCCTCATAGTCCTTTCACGATTTTCAGTTAAGTCTTTAAATGATCCTCGCAAAGTTTCCTACCTCGTTTTTCTTCACAAGTTAGTGCATAACACAGTTGACTGTAGTAAATTTTTGTAATTGCTCAATTTTGATGCAAATAGATCAATATCCCTTGCCACACCTAGAACAAATATTAGACTGTTCTCTCCACTTTACAATATGTGTAACTGGTACAATGAAACTCATAATTTTGAGGACATTTTCAGCTGCAATATTAATGACATTAAAAACACTTATTATAGTTAATTTTTGCCCTAGATATATATTCTAATATATTTATGTTAGATTAAGATTTAACATAATTGTTTATATTTATGTTTTTGGTTTTTAGTGTATTGTAGTAATTATAAATATTCGGCTATAATGTGTTGTATTCCTATCCTGTAATTGGGTTTTTCCTGTAGAATAGTATAATAAATAAAAAAAATATTGGATAAGTTATGAAACACCTTGTCTACTGCACCCTAAAACTTACTTCATTACAGCCATAGCGTATTCAAATCCTGTATTGTCTTCTTCGGTTTTTTGAACACCCATAGCGGTTTCTGTAACGTAAATGAAGGATTATAAATTTTTACAACGCTCAAATTTTAAAATTTGAATGAATGTATACAAATATAGAAGTAAAGTGAATGTCAACGGTAACTGCCTTTGATGATTTGACTGGATGAAAAGTTAAAGAAATGTCCAAGGTTTACTGAGCGGTCGAACATTTTCCACTAAAATGGCATTTACATTATACGAGTACTCGGGGGGTCTATTCTTGACTTTCTGTATGCGAATTACATGGTTTTGCTTGAAATTTTGCACGTACTTTTATCATGTAATTTTGGTGAAAAAAATCGAAGGGTGAATTGAGGTAACTGAGGGATGCAGTACCCTTTATCCCCTCCAATTATTTCTAAGTACCTATGCAGCTTTTTCTTGAAATATCAAACGTAGAATTTTCTTTTGATCACTTTATCTCTTTTGTAATTTTTTGTTTAAATGCTCCGTTTTGAAGAAAAACGGCAATTTGTAGTGCCCATAAATCTATCATTCACTATCATTTTTAAGTGAAATTGAAATTTTGTAACCTGTATATTGAAACAGGGGCGCCCAAATAAAAAATAGCATAAGGAAAGTCGCATTATTTTTGTCCAAAGAATATGTGGTTAATGGTATGGCCTTATATTTTGGGACACCCTATATATATATGTAAATCACAATAATATATATATATATATATATATATATATATATATATATATATATATATATATTATTGTGATTTGTAAAGTGTGTGTGTGATGATAATGTGATTTTTTTATATTATGTGTTAATTTTTATTGTTTTATTTTATGTTTCATTAATTGAAATAATGCAAAATTGTATTTACGTTAAATTATATATGTGATTTCAAAATGTGAATAAATATAATTTTGTTTTATGATTTAAATTTATGGTTTTATTTAGATAATACTGTTTTACCTGTATTTTTCTATACCCTGGTTATGTTTTTCTCTTATCTCAGGAGTGGATTCTAGCAGAGTAGCTAACACCTTTTTTTATTATAAAATGTTCGAATATATTTTACCACTCAGTACATACAAAAAACAAATTTTTTAAAAAACAGTACATTAACTTTTATTCAAAACAAAAAGAAATGATAAATTCACATTCAACACAATGAATATTTAAAGAATATTTCTTACAATTTAACAAGATTTAATTTAATTATCTATTATCCACGTGTATCTTTTATTTGGTTTTATAAATTTTTATGAAGCTATTTACTACTATTAGGCAACTGGAAACATACACGAGTGTAATGAATATTGCATAAATTCTACCTTGGTTCTATTTCAGTAAAATGGCCGTCTTTAGTGTCTATTTGTTTCATACAACAGTTAATTCTTGGAATTTGTAAAGTTTAAGCTTTTAATATAACTGAAATTTAATATAAGGTAAGTTATTAAATGTTGTATTTTATTATTTATCATTTTAGAAGTTGAGTATCGATCAATATGCATGAGATCTAGCTAGCTATCGTTTTGTATACGTATACGTTAAATTCTTACTCCTTTTATAGACGATATTTCCAATACTTCTGCCTGATTTTCTTGGATGATGTAGTAGTCTCTGGATGCATTTTAATAAAGATAAGCTGTTTATCATTTATTACTACTGTTCCTTACTCTTTCAAAAGTTTTATGAAGATAATGTTTGCCAAGTTTGATTTCCTTTGCTTGATCAAGATGGAAGATAAAAAATAAAAACATTTTTTTTTAATATTTGAAGAGGCGTAACATTTCAGAGAAGAGTTTTTCAAAAAATTTTATACAAGAGAATCTTATTAATTTTCATCAGAGAATCGTCCTTTACATTTGTTCAGTGTTATTTAGATACAATCTGTATAACGTTGTAAACTAAATATTGAGTTTCAAATATGTCCTGCACCAGTTGCCACTGTCCGACAGCAACGAATGAAATGGACAGCATTTTTCGCTAAAATTATGTGTGTTAGTTCGTCTCGTGTAAAACATAATTTATCAAAAGTTACATCAATAAAACTATTATCAAAAATAAGGTTTTTTTGTCTGAAAACTATGGAAATAACACGTAGCTGTATACTTGATCGAAATTATATTTTTGCAACGTTCGCGTAACTTAACATTGTGTTATTATTACTGACTTATTTTTGTTTGCTTTAATGATATAAAATTACCGTACAATAAGTATATCTACATAAAAATTTACAAGTAAAATAAAGACAATGATAGTTTAGTTTTTACAAGACGTGGCTACTGTAAATATGCGTTTTAATATTCAAGTTTTTCAATTGTTTGTATGCATAACTGCATATTAGTAAATAAGGAAATCTAATGTTCAATATTGAATAGTTGAAATATGCAGGGTCAGTCAGTCGTAATGTCATCAATTTTAACCACGTATTCGGGAGGTTTAATAAAGGCAGAACATCGAAAAAAACATTTTTTACTCTACCTTTAAAAAAATAAACAAATCGCCCTATAAAAATCAGTAACACGACGCTCTTGGTGCGCTACGAACTTTCTGAGGACGCACCCATACGACCGGATGAAACATCGTTGCCACATCATGTTTACATACATAATATCGTCTAACACATCAGCATGTTATTCAAATTTACCCGCATTTCCCGCATTTTTTTTCCCCCAAATTTGTAGATCATGCCACACATTTGGAGGGGGAATGGAGAGAATAGTGAGAATACACAAGCAGTAAGCAATAGTTTGTCTATTTTGGTCTCGCGTATTCGTCGTAAATCCATAATTTTACAAATTCCGAATATGCAGAAACGGTAGTGTTTGTTATATGGAGAATGTTTATGAAATGCGACTGACCCTAATTTTATTAATAAAGTGCTATGGACGGATCAGTGCAGTTATCACGTTAGTACCATACTACTTAAAAAACAATAAATTTTTAGGCTAGATATACGTAACTACAAACCGAATAATTAATTGTACTTACGAGTAATACTAAAAATTTATATTTATTTGTAAAACGTAGTGAAAACGTAATATCAAAATTATTAAACTGTAATAACCTAACATTCGAAAACATTTATTTATTATCTACATTTGTTTTTATTAACAAATAAATCAATATTTAAGGAAAATTCATTCATGTATCTAGATTTAAAAAAATAGTTTTTCTCTTTGTCGTTAAATAACAGTACAAAAACTAGGTAACTAGGTTATTGACCTAATAAGGTAGTTTATTACTCGGTTTATTATTAGACACGTTGGAGTTTTGTTGCAGTCATAACAGCTATATTTGCTCAGAGAAAAATCCACACGCTACTTGTCGGTTTTGCTTTCAGAGGCGATTTGTTGTCAACGTATGGGCAGGAGTGTACGGGTATCGTTTGATTGGGCCGTATTTTCTACCAGAAAGCCTGAGTGGACCGCGTTACTTGCAATTTTTAATAGAATTATTTGATTATTATTATTTGATTTCATTGGATATTAACATTTTAAATTATTATTGGCTGAAGTTGAACTGAGCAAGAAAAAATGATATTCTAAAATAGTCAGTACAACCGTTTATTTGTGATGTCTAAAACCTAGGTAGGTAGGTACGAGAAAAATATTTCAATTTGACAACATTGCATCAGATCGACATCGAGTTGAACTGTGAGCTGTAAACGACCAAGGCTGTGAGCGGTCAGTGACAGTGTGAGGAATGGGTTTAAATAATGATTTGAAAATATTTTTTTTGGCGTAAATATGCATTTAGATTTTGGAATAAAATAAATTTAACTTACCCAGCAGGGTGTCGACAGTAGTACCACTCATATAATCATGAACGTCAAATTCTTTTCCTTCTTCTTTCTTCAAACTCTCTAACAAATTGTTTGCATTTTTATTGAAAACTGGCATGAATGACTTTAATATCGACGAATGGAAAGTAGGGGCTATCATTTTCCTGTGAGTTCTCCATTTTTCGCCTAAAATATATTATATTATATTATAAAAAAAGCAAACAGTCACCAAATCAGTATAAGAATTTTGAAATCAGTTGTAAGTTACTTTCGTTAAACAGTTAATAACATTTTGAGGTTAATGAAAATAAAATCGAATATTATAAAATTTCATAAAATAATTTTACTAAAGTATATGGAAAATTTAATATTTAGATGTTTATTAATTAAGTACTTTTTTAAATTTATCAAGTAAACGACGAATGTCAAACTTAAAAGTTAGGTATTTTGACAGTTTTGAATTGTAGGTTATATGTCATGTTTATGTTATGAATGTCAAAATATTGTATAATTTTGTCAGTAAAATTTTTGTCAAATTATTAATAGTCACGAACAAAGTATAATTTTCTACTTGCATACAATGGCTGCAGTTCAAGGTATGTATATATTATGTTACAAAATTGCTAAAAGTTTGGTTTTACAAAAAATTTTATGTAGGCACCTACGACAAAACAAAACAAAACATTTGTTTGTATCTATTAACCAGCGTTTTTAAATTTTAGTTATCTAGCTTAATGTTTGGTTGCTAATTATGCAGAGTATGTAAACAAACCTTCAAATTTATTATTTTTTTACTTTAAATATTTAAAATTATATATGAAAATGTCCAAAAAAAATATTCTATTTAAGATCTTCACACGGAAGTTGCGGAGACGATGCAGTGCAGCTTGTTTAAATTAAAAGAGAAATTTACAAGTGTCTTTCACTAAAAGAAAACCCCAATTTTACACAATAACTGTAAAAATAATTAAGTAGATGTTTAGTCTATAAATATTATTATTCAAATTTAAATTGCATTCTAATTTCAGTAGCTTTATTAGAATTTGTACCCCATCTGACATTCGAGGAACGGCAAATGAAACATATAAGGCATTATTATCCTATAAATGAAAGGGTAAATATGAATTCTGTTCTGCAATAAATTTATGACGTAGTCAGTGACACATGGCATAAAAAATATATCAGACAATGCTGTAACTGCTCATATGAAAAAATATCAACTGAAATTAAACCGTCTACCCTTTGGACAACATATTCAATGTCCAAAAACTATAATAAATATTGAAAACAACATAAACATACTTTGCGTGAAGAATTATATATTTTATTTGTTATTGATTTGTAAATATATCAGATCAGATATTCAAATTTCGATTTAAAAGAAATCTTCAATAATTTGTCGCAAATTTTAGAAGCGCTACCGCGACTACGTAATCGTATGTTATTTGGTCGAAATAAATGTGCTCGAAACAATTATTAAGGAAGCCAACAGCGTAGGTTTATTGCCAAAAAATCATCTTCAAGGTACAATCGTGTATAACGACTTCAAAAACTGGCAGGAAAAAATAGTGCGATTGGAGTAACAGAAGATGTGTTGATTTACATGATCGCAAGTTTGTTTCTTATATAAAATTATATTATGGCAAAATGTGACGTTTAATTGACAGATTTGTAGATAACTGCATTTTTGGAATGAAAGAATGAACGTTATCTTCCAAAAATGCCGAAGGTTCTAATTAAAGAAGAAATTACGAAGATACGATTTCTGGACGCTCGTGATGACCATTGGTTTCTTGCGAAACTTGTACTCACTTGTTGACAGTTAACCTATAAAAAATACAAGTCAGTAGCTTGTAAAAATAAACTTTCTTGATTTATGTTTACAAAAGGATAACAAATAAAAAGCTTTTACTGGAGGCTTCAAGACGAGAATATTTACTTGCAAAGATAAACTGTCAGTATGTTTTTTAAAACTTAAATGACACAACAGTAAAGCTTCTATTTAGCTAGTAGCATAGACTTTAAGAAATAGTTTTAACTAACCGCTGCTGGTTGAGTGAACCTCCCGTCAGCATTTTTTTTTCTGTAAATGTTAAATATATAGTAATTTCCGTCACCAGGACTTAAAAAGTTTGAAGATAAATCTTACACTGGATCTACAAAAGGAATTACAAGTAAAATGATGTGATAAAAATATACAGTATGCGCAAAAAGTATGGAATAAATTCAATAAAAACGAAACAATTATTTTTTGGGAAAAATCCTCGAACAAGTCGATTTTTAATTTAAAAAATACATATTTTAGTGTAAAATGCGATTTTCAAATGTCATTTGTTTTCGAATAATGACGTCATCGATTTTTTTAAATGGCAACACCATATTTTTTTCCTTGATTCTGAAAGATCGTTTAATTCTCTATCAGACAGTACTAAAATTTTGCTCTCTTACATAGGAAAGTTTTCGAGTAAATGGCGATTGAATGTTAGAAAACGTAAATCAATTAAAATAAAGCAAAAACGTTATCAAGTTTAGTTTTTCGAATTCCATAGTTCTTTTATGGATCACGTAGGTGAAAATCTTTGCAAAGTGTCATTGTCACACTGACTTTCTAATAAGTATTGTAAGCGACATAGAAATTATTATTCAATTTAAAGTATTATGGCACATTTAACTGTTACTCAAAGAATTGAAATTTTAATTCTTATCGGATGCGGGAATATGACTAGAACTCAGCAGGAAGTTTGCGATTTATTTAATGAAAAATATCCAGATCGCCCTATCAGCCAATCAACAGTCAGTAAGGTAGAGTCTAAATTTAGAGAAACTAAATATTCCAAAACCTGGACGTCCAAGCATTAATGAAAATCAGAAACAGAACATTTTGATAAGTATGGTGGATAATCCTCATAATTCTTCAGGATTGGTTGCATTAAACAATGACAATAGTCAGAGCACAGTGCTACGTATCTTGAGGGAGGAAAAATATCATCCCTACAAAATTCGACTTGTGCAGGAACTCAATGAAGATGATCCCGATCGCCGCTTACACTTTTGCGAAATTCTAATGGATTTATGTCAAGGAAATAGAAATTTACACCGGCAAATACTTTTTTCAGATGAAGCCACATTTTGTCTGAATGGTACAGTAAACCGTAAAACTTGTAAATATTGGAGTCGGGAAAATCCTCATTGGATGGCAGAGGTACATATCTAACACCCTCAGAAATTAAATGTGGGCTGGAATAGTTGACAACAGAATAGTAGGGCCTTTCTTCTTTGAAGAAAGCCTTACATGACAAAGGTATTTAGAGTTTCTAGAAAATGACCTTGTTCCAGCCCTTGCAATAATTTTTCCTAACGATAATGACCCTGACATTCCTGAGGATACCATATGGTTTAAGCATATGTGCACCTCCGCACTATCCGGCCCTGTACGAGATTTTTTGGACAACTGTTTTCCTGGGAGGTGGATCGGCAGACTCGGACCGATAGAATGGCCTGCAAGATCGCCAGATCTTACACCTCTTGACTATTTTTTATAGGGATACTTGAAGTTAAAGTGTACATTAATAAACCACGTAATTTAGAAGAATTTAGAAGAGCTTCAAAATCGCATTCGGGACGAAATACGCAGAGTTACCCCTGAAATCATTCATAATGTGCAAGGAGAATTTCTTCACAGACTTGCGCATTGTCAAGAAGTTGGTGGATGGCAATTCGAACATTTAATTTAAGTATAAAATTTAATCAATTGTATTTTATTTTACATACCTCAGAATTGTAACTTTTTTTATGGATAAAATTTACGTTTTCTAACATTCAATCGTCATTTACTCGAAAACTTTCCTATGTAAGAGGGCAAAATTTTAGTACTGTCTGATAGAGAATTAACCGATCTTTCAAAATCAAGGAAAAAAATATGGTGTTGCCATTTAAATAAAATCGATGACGTCATTACTCGAAAACAAATTACATTTGAAAATCTCATTTTTCGCTAAAATCTGTATTTTTTAAATTAAAAATCAACCTGTTCGAGGATTTTTCCCAAAAAATAATTGTTTCGTTTTTATTCAATTTATTCCATACTTTTGGCGCATACTGTAGATCGATCATCTGTAATTTCTAGTATGTTCTACGAGATATGTAAAAAATATATGCTGCTTAGATCGCCTGATAGATGTGGAACAATTTTTTGTGAACCAAATGAGTAAATGCACGGAACAAGTAGTTGAGATCGACGAAATTGGTAATAAACTCAGTAATTGCTGAATTGTTAAAGTTACCAAATGCAAATTTACGTACAGGACATTGTTTCAGACATTTGGACCGCACAATCCTAACAGATGCTGAAGGTAGGTACCTTAACAGACACAAATTTTGGTGAGCGGAAATCAACGGCAGCAATGGAAAGTAAGTAAGTAAGTAAGAAGAAAAAAATTGCTGCAACTATCATTATAGTCACTTGAATAGAATTTTTGAAAATTCATATATTTTTAGAAAATTTATATACTTGGTTGGTTTTTAAACCAAAGTTATGGCTCCAGCGTAAGGAAACCTACATAAGTGACTATTAATTAAAAAAATTAGACCCATACCTTACAAGAAATAAGATATATTGCAGTTTTATTAGTTTCGAAAAGGGTGCTTAATTCCGAATAGGGTATCCGAAATTGGGCATTATTTTTATTGAGCGGCGTGACTTCAAATCATCTTTAAGTGTCATACAAAAATGTTAATTTTAAGGTTTTTTTAAAAAAAGTCATATATTTATATGATCCTTTCTTTTGTCAATTGGCTCATGGGTTCATCAAAGGTATTTAAAATATTTTATATTATTTTTCCAATTAATATAATTCGGAAAATAAATCATTATGGAAGATGGAACATCGCCAACATCCATGTATGATATCTCTACTCTTCATTCTAATCGCAAAAATAAGCCCAGAAGTCGAAAACTTCTGCGGGAGAGGAGGCGGCATATTATTAAGCAGGCCACATTTGCGCCCAGGAATGACTTACGCAGATAGGGTGCCAATTCTCTCGACAAATATAGCTTATCTACCGGCTACGGGGTCGAACCTACACCGATCTAGTCACCTCGATTCAAGTTCTGACGCCTTAAACCGCGCTACTACTGACCGATCTACTATTTTTGTTATAAAAAATAGTAATAGTGAATAAAATAGACAAATTAACTATTTCAAGAATACGTTTATAAAGGTGTCCATTAAACTGTTTTTAATTTCTACTTCTTATCATTTATTTACTTTTTAAATCATATTTTGTTTTTGGTAGATTTTAAACACTAACGGATTGTCCACGTCGCACTCGAACAACTGAGTATAACCTACGGTGCCGGCGTCATTTGTTATGAGATATAAACATCATATCTGCTCTTGTATTTGAATTTTTGTACCCTACCTTTACTGATTAGTAATCCCTCTCCAAGCCAAGGCTGAAAAAGATCATACTCATCAGATTTTTCTAGATGCGAATTGCTTCCTAAGATAATCTGTAAATGAATATAAACAGTTAGCAGTAAAACACTTGTGAACCTTTCCGTATTTTCACAAAAAGAGTAAACCACTAATTTTTAATTAGTACCTCAATGTCATCTGGATTCATTAAACCTACAAGCAGTTTAGAACCCAACCATATTCTTATTACTTCGGCTTCCATTTTATAGTAAATTTTCAGAGCTAATTGCATAATATCTGAAATCGGATATTATTTATTTAATTATATTTACACTAAGCGACAGCTTACCCCCTGGAGACTGGCCTATCGCTAAATAAGCGTTTCCAAGGACTGGAATAGACAGTGGACCAGGCATTTTGTTTCCCAACTTGACATACCTCCGGCTGCGGAACCAAGACTCATATGCGATTAAGAGTGTGCAGATACCAATAAGAATAAACATGATGATACTGGAAAATGATAGTGCCAAGCCATTTTCGCCTTCCGATACCTGAAAATTAATCAATTATTTAGGTCTAATATTTCTCCTTTTACTTTCGTCAGTTCATTTCAACATGGTATTTGTATTTGTCCGTTAGAAACTGTTCTTTAATTCTACTGCTAATCTTCTCTTATTGTTCCTTCTTTGGCACAACAAATTCAAATATATGTTACCTACACTACTTAATACTATGAATATTATATATTTTCACATGTAATGTCTTCTATTTTATTAGGTAGGTACCTACAATGTCATCAGTTATTTTTAAAATACATTATTTTTGAAATATATGTATTACAGTAAGATATGCGACGCAGATTTTTGTGAAAAAAAATTATGCCACAGTCTCATCAAATGTTTTTTTTTTTATGTCAGGTAATGCTAATGCTGCTCTTTCCAAAACTACAATAGTATACAGGGAAGTTAAAAGTTATTTTCGAAAGCACCCGTATCTGAAACACCATGTATAGCAACTTAGTATCTCACTTGATTCTGTGCCACTTAAAACTCACCAAGTCTAGGTTTCCTTTATTTTGAAAGATACCTTAGACATCATTTTGTAGGTCTGTTCAAGATCTTCTAAGCCAACCATTTAATTTTAAAAAACAAATTATTTTTACAAATTCTGAATGGGATATTTTTTTCTTTGACACACTATATAAATATTTATTAGGCCATCGAATAGGCCATGAAGAGAGCTTTAATTTGATGTATAGGAGCTTTTGTTACTGCAGTTACTTTTAAAAACGATGAAATCATGTTTAGCTTTCATTTGTGGCTTCTAAGTCTTCTAATTAAAGTTAAAAAATACAGTGTAACATACAAACTACCTGTTTTATTTTAAAAATTAATATAAATAGCATGAAACATAGTGGCTTCCTCAGTCGCAGCGAAGCTTTTGCGGAGTCACAACTGAAGTTGCCGACAGTGAACTATTATACAAAGAACAGTTCCGACAGGAGCCGATCTCAGTACATGAGGGGTTCCAGAGATACCGATAGCGTTTCTGTCTCCATAGAGCCTAGCCCAAGAACAACCAGAGCAGGTCAAAGAATTCCAGCTAAAGCTAGGAATGCGCACATTAATTATGTTACTGACAGCGACCATTTACTGAGGTCACGTTTACTGTATATCAAATAATCGAAAGCTGTTTCAAAAGTAATAACTTATCACAACATTTTCTAAAAACTTCTATTCCTAAAAAAAATCTGAAAGGAATAATACAGCGGCACAGGTGCTCAAAACTCCCAGTACATTTGACGCAAATATCAATCAGATATTTGTATTCAACACAAGAAAAAATTAATCATTTTCCAAAATTTGAGTGCAGTAAAAAAAATAAAATACTTTCTCAAGCCTATAAGGAAACAAAATTATACTGACGTAAATTGATTTCAGTCACTTTATTTTTGTATGGTTCAAGCTTTATTAGTTAATTATTTTCTACGAATATAATAAAAAAGTAGAAAAATTTTAGCAGCATATATTTTTGTAATTTGTGATATATTAGCCTGTTCAGTGCTTTTGAACAAATATGTTTTTGTATACAATGCAGAAATTCTATTGTAGCCTTTAATATAATATTAAAGTAAAATTACCTTTTAATTTTTAGTACCTACTTTATTAAATTCTGTAATATTGCATTATGAAATATCAAAAACTTAAACAGAACTTACTCATATTATACTAAAATATTTTTGTTTAAAAATACTTAAGATATAACAGATGACAAAAAATAGACACTATTAAAGATAAAAAATTGTCTAGTTCAGAATTAATTGAGGAAGATCTGAGTATTCTTATTATATTCGTAGAAAGAAGCTACGAAACTCAATATAAATAATTAGTTATTACGATTACTATTACTTTTATCATTAGTACCATTATATTTAAGACTAATGTTCGATACTATTTATTAAATATTGATTAAAATAATGTCTGGTACACAGCGTTTTCATTTATATACCTATAAAATGCAGAAATTCCATTGCAGCCTTAACTATTTTGTTACAATAAGATTTTCTTTTAATTTTTAGTAGGTACTTTAAATTATATAATGTTACATTATAAAATATTAAAAACTAAAAAAGAATTTTATAAAAATATTTTTGATTTAAACAAAAATGAAGAGGTAGACCACAAATGACAAAAAAATTCACACTAAAAAAAGATAAAAATTCACCTAGTTCAGCAATGATTTGATGAAAATCTGAGTATTTTATTGTATTTGCAGAAAAAAGCTATGAAATTCAACATAAATAATTAGTTATTACGATTACTATTACTTTTATCATTAACACCATTATATTTAAGAATTATGTACGATACTATTTGTTAAATATTGATTCAAAAAATATGTTTTAATTTCTGCCATTTTAAGCCATTTTTATATAAAACGCAGAAATTCTATTGTAGCCCTTACTATTTTTTTACATTCCTTTAATTTTTAGTAGGTATTTTATATTACATTCAATAATGTTACATTATAAAATATTAAAAATTAAAACAGAATATCCGCATTTTATACAAAAATATTTTTGATTTAGTTCGAATAATTTGTTATTCCACTTAGTTATAACGATTACTTATATTTTTACTTTTATCATTAATACCATTATATTTAAGGATAATGTACGATACTATTTATTAAACACTATTATATATTGATATACAAAATATGCCTTGTACGCACCGTTTGAATATCTGCCATTTTCAGCGGTAGCACAATCTAAACTAACCTGTTGAGGAACCGTGCGTATAAGTTTACACATAAAAAATGAATATTAATGATTATAATTGCTACTAAATATTAATAACCCTTTATTTCTAACATTCAACAAAGCCGCTTTGTAACTAATTAAGTTTATGTTTCAAACTTTACGGAATGTTACATTTGGTTATAAATTGACTATGTTGATCGATTATCTTGTTCCAATTTGTTTTAAAATTGTAATCACACTCGTTTGCTATTATAATAATCAACAGTTTATCATTAAAAAATATAATTAGATAGCGTGAGTTCAGTATCATTAAACAAACAAATAAACAAAAAATAAATAATTAAAATTATTTTGTACGTACCACTTCTGACTCTGCCATCTTTACCAAAACTACTGAAATTGTTTATTGACTTCACAATATAAATGCAGCAGTATTATATTATGCATGACGTATATATTTCGCTTAATAATTATTGGCCATAATTTCGGCGGAAGGGGAATGTTCATGAAAAAGCATCTTTATCTCTTGACGTTAGTGCCAGTGTAATTGTGTCAAATATAAAATACAGAGTGATCATGCCTGTAAAAGATGACTTTTTTGGAAGCAAGTTTATGACATGGAGACGTTTATCAATATCACTTTTAAAATACTTAATGGAAAAATCGTATGCCAAATATTTTTCATAATATTTACATTTACATTTTTCAGAAAAGTATTTGCAAAAATTACAGAGGAAAATGGTGCATGCCAGTTCGAATACAGGGTGTTTCAAAAAAACATGGCAATATTTTTAGAGGTGATAAAAAGATAAATAGCACAAGCACAATATGCTTTTTACTGTTTTAGAAAGGTATTTTAAGCTAATATAAATCAAATCTCCTACAATTCCTATCAATGAAGTCATATGTATGTTCTCTGATACCAAACATCTAGGTATGCTAATGAACAATTCCACAGACAAAGCTCTATTCAATAATTATCTAAAGAAAATAAACTAATTTACTAACTTTCTAATGAAACACTATAAATATCTAACTTCACTTTTTGGCAGTGGGAACACGACAAATTCAACCACAATAGATGAAATCTGACCTATTTCTGCATTTTTAGGATTGGTCTCCTTTAAGTTGAATCAAATATCTAACTATAAAAATTGTTATAAAAATTAAAATTATTTGAAGTTAAATATCGACAATGACAAAAAGTGACATCCTGTCAATGAATTAAATATGACAATATCTACTTGAAAAATGTTCACCTTTTATGTAAAAGTTTTTATATATTTTTAGGTATTATTAATATTGTGTGAAACTAACTACTCAGTGTTTCAATATGTTTCATGAAAATTCGACACAAGGACGTTTTTAGTGGTGTTGAACACGCTGGTGTTGGTGAGTTGTCCTGTATAAAGTACAGGGATCTAGTTGCTAGCACTTCCATTGACATTTTATTCAATAACTTTCTGTAAGTTAAGTTTTCCCATTCTAAATTACGTGATATTATGTAAAACTACATTTTGTACAAAAAGGTGCTCTTGATAGATTTGTCAATAACGCTCCGCTCTTGAGGAAAATGCAAACAACTCTAACGTATACACACTTGATAAATAAGTACTATTACAGAGACCGCCTGGTTGACTTTACCACGGTTTTTGCAGATTCATTATTAGGAAATATATCAAGAGCATTGTTTTTATGTAAGATAAACTTTTGCATAGGTAATAAATACAACGTAATATTGAATGAGAAAATCTATCTTAAAACTAGCCTCTTCCACTTTATACAGAAAAACTGATAATAACAGCGTGTTCTGTACAACCAAAAACATACTGTCAAATTTTGATGAAATATATCGTGCTTTAAAAAAAATACAAAATTTGATTTCTCTAAATTAACTTACACGCCCCGTATCTCAAAAATAAGTGGCTCTAAGACACACACATTAAGGAAACCTCACTTATTTCTGTCGGTTTGAAACATATGTTTAAGTATAATAATATACTTAACATTTTAAACTTTATTCAAGTGTTCAGTAATACAATATACTTGATATAAATATTTACATATTCTTGACATTCAAGCATCCTTATACTGAATTCAAAACTTTTATTTCTTACAATGAAACTAAATTTAATCTATAAGGGTTACCATTTTATTAAAATATGACTAAAATATTATTAAATGCAGAATAGGTTATTCTTCCTTATAACGGGTAGTAGTTTCGTGGAACTGCCAGGTTAAGCATGTGGCTACAACAATGTTTGACTACTCATATCTTGAGTACCCAAAAATTGTTCTAAAAAAAACTTAATAATACTTATCAGAAATGGAGAAACCGCCAGCGATGGTGTAATCACCATCACATACGGATCAAAAATTAAGGAAGGTACAGGACGTGCTATTTATTCCAGATCCTTACATATTCGATATTAGTGGGCTGTGAATATACATACTACCGTGGTACAAACGGAATTAGAGGTATAACCATAGCCGCCAAAGAAATTGCCCGTAGACATACAATCTACACAGATAGTAGACAATCACTACTGATCTTACGTAATCGTAAGTTAACTACAAGATCAGCATGGGCAAGCCATCGGTCACTGTTAGTGGCCTCGACTAGCAACAGCGTATCTGTATGCTGAGCAAAGGGACACGGTGAAATGGCAATAAAGTAGCTGACAAGTTGGCTAGAAGTGCATTGAGTCTCAATATTTTTGGACCTGGTTCCTCCAGTATGCTTCCGTTGTCAGCATTTGTTAAAATTATCGAAACTGGCACCCACAAAGAGTTTAGGAACCGTTGGAATGAAACAAATACCTGTTAATTTGCTAAGGAGTTCCTATAGTACCCCTGCAAGGATACATCCAAAAAGTATCTGGCTACGCCTGGTGACAGGTATTCAAACTACGACACTCTTGGCTAAGGAAGCACATGAGGAAACGTGAAGCTCCTCTTTATAGGAGTTGCGGACAGGAAGATTACCCCTGTCAATAAGAGAATCTGTGTTGGGAGAACGATGGCCTTCTACGGGCTACATTAACGAGATCCCCCTGAGCAACGTCATCACCTTTTTCTCATTATTAGGTTGGTTGGCGGCTCAGGTGGATTGATCTCCTAATAGGAGGAGGTACAAGGGACCCAATGGGGCCTAAGTACTGTAGCCTTTCTACAACCCTCCTCACAATTCCAGATTCTAGACCTATATTGCAGCTCAATTTTGTGAAGTTCGCCTACTAATTCTTCTTAGTATAAACATTGTCCATCAACTGATCCACGAGAGTTCAACTACCATTTACACAATTTTTTGCAAAGTATTAATACAAATTTACAAGAATATTATATATTTATAGGTGACATTAATATAAACATTTTGGAGACTAATGACAGTTCCATCGAATATGTCAGTATATTGGGCCAATGTGGTTTTATCTCAACAATAAATAATCCGACTAGAGTAGAAAGAAACTGCAACTCTTGTATAGACCACATATTTATTAAACCAAAACATAATAACACAGATAACTTAATTCCTATAGTAGTAACTAGTAACGTAACTGACCATTACACAACTATATTGCAGATAGTATTTTCGGAAAATAAAAGTACATGTATAAATGAAAAATGTATTAGTATTTTAGATAGCAATAAATTAAAAACAAGTCTTCAAAACATGTCCTGGGAACCGGTGTATCTTTCTGGTGATGTAGAATCTGCAACAAATAAATTCATCGCGATAGTCACAAATACTATTAAACAATGTACAATAAATAAAAAAAATTCGACGAAAAGTTACAAATATAAATAAATGGGTAACAAATGCTCTTCTAAAATCAATAAACACAAAAAATAAATTATTTAAAAATTGTCAAAAAAATCCGGGTAATGAGGAACTAAAAAGAGAGTATAAAGAATATAAAAATAAATTAACATCACTAATTAGAAAAGCAAAACAAAACTATTATAAGAAATTAATAACTGATAATAAGAATAACAATAAGGGCTTATGGAAAGCAGTACAGGAAAACAAAGAACAAAATATCACAAATAACTTCATTAAAAAACAATGAGAATGTTTTGATTACGGACACAAAACTTATAGCAAACGAATTCAACAAAACATTTATAGAGATGGGAAAAAAATTGGCGGATAAGATTAATATAAATAGCAATTTCACATTTAAAAAAATTACTACAATGAACTCTTTTGTCTTATTACCAACTGAAAAAAATGAAATAAAAAATATTATAAGGGACTTGAAAAATAATAAAACCCCAGGTCTAGACAACATAAAATCTGAAACCTTAAAACCAATTGCTGAACTTGTTTTGGACCCATTAGTTTATATAATAAATTGGTGTATGACCGAAGGTTATTGGCCCACAGCGTTTAAAGATTCCCTTGTAATACCTATATATAAAAAGGGCGATATTAAGGTACCCGTCAATTTCAGGCCTATTTCTATAATTACTAATTTTAGCAAAATATTTGAAAAAGTAATCAAACTACGACTTGTATCTTATCTTAATAAATATAAACTACTTTCCGACAAGCAGTTTGGCTTTAAGGAAAAAACATCAACAAATCATGCCATATTGGAACTAACAAACAATATATATTCCGCCTTAGATAATGGAACGCCTTGTTTGTGTGTATTCATAGATCTTGCAAAAGCATTTGATACCGTTAGTCACCCATTACTTTTACAGACACTAGAGGGCATGGGCCTTAGACATACCAGTTTGAAATTATTTGAAAACTACATATCAAACAGGTTGCAATGTGTAAAAATTGATAATATATATAGTAACAAACTTTTAATAGAATATGGTATTCCACAAGGTACAGTCTTGGGACCGGTATTGTTTTCCATTTATATAAATAGTTTATATAATATAAACAGCACTGGAGATATCATTGGTTTCGCAGATGACACTGCAATATTTTATAAGGCTGAAACATGGGGTAATTTAAAAGAAATAGTAGAGAAAGATTTCAAAAAAATCAAGTGTTGGTTTGATCAAAAATTATTAACTGTAAATCTAGAAAAAAACATGTTATCTACCTTTCAGCTGTAATATGTCTAATACTCCTCCTTTCCGGTCCATAAACATAGTAGATCAGGGAACGCAGTATACCTTGCAACCTGAAGAAAAAGTAAAATACCTTGGCATATATATTGATAGATTTTTGCGATGGGACTGTCATATAAGATATGTTGTAAAAAAATTACAATCCCTTTTATATAAATTTAGGTATTTGAACAATATTCTGGAGGAAAAACAGATGCGAATAGTTTATCATGCACTAATTGAGAGCCACTTAACTTATGGTATATTAGCATGGGGTGCAGCATCAAAGACTCACTTAAAATCTCTGGAAATAATCCAAAAGCTTTTTTTGAAAATTATGTTACATAAAAAAATTAGTTATTCTACCGACTTAGTATATAGGGATTCCAAAATGTTCGACATCAGGAAATTATTTTATTATAACAGTGTAGTCAACTTTCATAAGACAAATGACAAGATTATTCAATTACATAATTATAATACTCGAAATAAAAATGTATGTGTAACACCATTTATGACAAAAGCTGTTGGACAAAGATCCTATCAGTACTTAGCCCCAAAATTATATAACAACATTCCAAAAGAAATTCAGTCATTAAATTTGCTTTCCTTTAAAAAACAATGTAAACTATTCGTTATGACCACCTCTAGAGAAATTGTAAATAGTTATATAGAATGAAACACTTACCTCTTTCTGTAATTTAATTATTTTAGTTTCAATGAGAAACTTTGCTGTATACCTAGCACTGTTCTGTTCCACCACTGTTTGTAGATGTATTTCTTCGTAAAGTTTGTATACTTAAAATTTCAATTTTCTATAATTATTTTATGTTGATTATGGAATAATTCTTTATATAGTAGTATTATTATATATATTATAAGTATAAAAATAAATTTGTCTGTATGTCTGTGAATGTATGTATGAATGTATGTTTGAATCTTTGTATATGTATGTGAGTGTTAGTGAAGTGCTGTTAATATATTGTTGGTCCATTTACTACTATTTTATTAATGTTTTGCTATATTAGTTTTTACACATGTTGTATCGAAACAAGTGTCTTCGTACACTTATCGATTACCTGTTTTATTTACAGTTTAGTATAATGATTATATCTTTAATATTTACTAACATATTTATACAAACTATTTTTGTCAATATTGACATTTCTGTAAATAAATTATTATTATTATTATTTATTATTGTTCATTCTAATCACGACCTCTCTTTCTGAATGTTGTGATAGACCTGGAATTGTTCTCCAGGCATCTGGAGAAACCACTTTCTCTATCCAATGACTTGCCAAATTGCTTCTTAAGTCTCAGTTTTATATGTAGATGAGGTGGTATTACCTTCTTTGGGCAAATCAGAACTTTCTCTATAACATTCTTTGATCCTGGAACGGAGTCTTTTCTAACTTGCGTATTTTTTCATTATTTAATCCTAGTATTCCATAAGCTAAATAAGCAGAGGTACTTAGATACTTGGTGCAATACTTTTGATTACTATTTTGGTGTTGTAGAAAACTATAATTTAAGTAGCGTTCGCAAAGTCAATCTCTAATTACAATTCCAATTATTAATTTTGTAAGTAGGAAAATAGATCTAGGGTAATACATACACGGGCTTATGTTTGTAACATTGGCATTGGTATGAATAATTGTACATTCATGCTATTGTGTTACGCGATATAGAGGATATCGTTTGCATGCTTTGTTTTTCGCATTTGACCCCTATTTACAAATTTCATGTACATATTTGGATTTCTTAAGAAGTTATTTACAAATATCGAAAATAACTTTAACTTTATTACCCTGTAACTCCGTTAAAAATCAGTTTTAGAAAAAATGTTATAGAAAGAGGTAGCATTTATTTTCGGTCTAGAATTATCTCCTGAATTTTTTGCTCATCATTTCCGGACATCCTGTATATAAATAATTAATATTATACAGAAAATACAAGTACTATAGGTAAGTTGAGCTCTGTCTTCACATTTTAAAGCTTGATAATTTAAAGTACGATATACAAAAGTATGGAATAAATTTATTTAAAAGTTTTCATGCATACAGGGTGAGGAAAAACCAATGATATCATAGTCAACTTTTCTAAATAGAAACGTATTTCATACAGCCACATTTCGACACTTTCGGAAACGTCTTAAATAATCTTCAAAATGTTTTTGTATAGAGACATGCAAATTGTTAAGAAACCAATGGATGGCATTTTAAACATTTATTTTACTACATTTTATTATTTTTGTTTTGAAAACTGGTTTAAAAAATGCTCAACTAAAGACAAAAATGGCTGGTGCGAGCCAATTTCCAAAAAACGTACACATAATTTTTAAATAAATGTATTCCGTACTATCGCCGCTCACTGTATATATTTGATAATAAGCAGTATAAAGGCTGATTGTGTCACATTGCAAAAAAGGTCAGAAGGATAGTAAAATATAGCAAACTGCAACACTCACTTATTTCCATTGTTTTGCATACTTCAAAATTTGAAACAAGTCTCTTTAAAATAATATTTTCTTAGTTATTTTTTATTTTTATTGTAATATATTGTATATGTATTTTATTTCATATATTGCAATTAATAATAAGAAGAATACTGTAGAATAAGTAGGACTTTTGTAACCATCACCTAGTGTTCGTATTTTCTACGAAATACCACATCATAGATCTATGCTGTAGAAATGCTTTAAATACATTAGCTGTAATAGGTAAACAATTTGTTGTTTCATCACAACATTCTAAAAGTAAAAGAATTCAATATTTTGCCGGTGCTTGAAATGTAGCATATGAACAATTTTCCATTTGATTCAGTTTTGTGTAAAAACAGTTATTTTTTATAAGTTTCGGTAGTAAATATGCGAAATAAGTGTTTTTTAATGGACATGAGAGCGTCTTGAGTGAAATTCGCTCAAATATCCAATTAAGCGCGAATCTCATACAAGAAATACAAACAACATTTTTTTGTACAACTGTATTCAGGACAAATTTAAATAATATTTGTCATATCAGACTGTCTATTCTTTCGTTGATATGGAATACTGAAAGTTATCAAATGTCAGGTTTTTATTAGTAGGTTTACGCAAGATACTTAAACAGAGGAGGTTGCCTACAAACTTTCCTCTAATAGAATTGTAGTATTTTGAGACAGGATCAACGCAGTGTTAGTTATATTTCAATTTTTAGTTGTTTTAATAATTTCGGTGTGGATATATGCTGCTAAAAATACTGTTATAATATTATTAACAGTTTAGAACTTCAAACATACAGCTTATAATTAAGTAGTTAGATATGCCAAGTGTTTTTGATGCTGCTACAATATATATATATATATATATATATATATATATATATATATATATATATATATACATATATATATATATATATATATATATATATATATATATATATATATATATATATATATATATACATATATATGTATATATATATATGGTATATGTGTATATATATATATATATATGGTATATGTATGTGGTTGTAAAATTTCTCCGGATTCCTTTCCGCGATGAATCTGCATGGTCTTCAAAAGAACCATTTGTTTGACAACGTTTCGGTAAAATCTCATTTACCATCTTCAGGTCTTCTTACTTCTGCTTCGCGTTACTACGTTTGGCTTACTGGAAGATGTTTGTCCACTTGGTAAGTAAGATACTGTGCTTTCGCTCCGGCATGTGGTTTTCTTCGCATGGCTGCGCGTCACGAGTCTTGCGTTTAACGGTGCTGTGGGTTCTTGTGTTCTGTTTGGCCTACTCTCAGCGTTGCGTATAACTGGTTTATTGATCTTCTTGGTTTCCAGGACAGGTTTCCAAGCTGTTGGTAACCTTTGGGTATCGTCACGTGTATTGAGATTTTGAAGATGTTTTTCAATTTCGATGGCTTCTCTAATTATTCTTTTTGCCTTATGCTCCACTCTTGCTAGTACCTTGGTATTATCGAAATCAATCTCGTGGCCGGTGTCTTTTACATGTTGAGCTAATGACGAAGTTTTTTCAATTTTCTGGACAGCATTCCGATGTTCTTCTTTCTGGGTTTGAATTCTTCTGTTAGTTTGTCCAATGTACGTCTTCTCACAGTCTCCGCAAGGAACTTCATATACCCCTTCGTTTTCTAGAGGAATGTTTGTTTTAGCTGATGCTAGCATATTACCAATCTTCCTGTCCGTGTTGAAGACGGTTTCTATTTTATATTTCTTTAAAACCCTGCTTATTTTGTCGGTAGTTCCCTTGACATATGGCAGGAGAGCTTTGCCTATTGGTTTATCTTCTTCCTTCTGTTCTTTGTTTCGCCTAGGTCTTAAAGCCCTCTTGATGTTGTTACCGGAGAAACCATTTTGTTGTAAGGCTAATTTAACGTTTTTAATTTCCTCTTCTTTGTGGTCGTCGTCAGAGAGTCGTTCTGACCTTGTCATTAGTGTTTTGATCACTGATTGTAGCTGCGATGGGTGGTGGTGAGATTCTGCATGTAGGTACCTATTCGTGTGCGTTGGTTTCCGATATACCGTATAGCTTAGACCTCCATCTTCTTTTTTCTTTATACATACATCGAGGAAAGGTAGCTGTTGGTCCTTTTCCAGTTCCATAGTGAACTTGATTTTTGGATGTCTGCTGTTCAGATGAATTAAAAATTCTTGCAATTTCTCCTCGCTATGTGTCCATATGACATAAGTGTCATCGACATATCTCAGCCACATAGATGGTTTATATTCTGCTGTTTCTATTGCATGTTCTTCTAATTCCTCCATGAATAGATTGGTTATGACAGGTGACAAAGGCGATCCCATGGGTGCTCCCTCTATTTGCCTATACTTTTGGTTTTTGTAGATAAAGTAAGTGTTCTTTAGGCAAAGTTTCGTCAATTCCATTAGATCCTCCCTTACATGGTATTTCCTCTGGATTATGTCGAGTGCTTGTTCCACTGGAATGTTTGTAAATAGGGACACTACATCAAAACTTACTAGCAGATGTTCTGGATCCACTTTTACGTTTCTAATACGCTCGATGAAGTGGCTCGCCACACACCAATAGGCAAAGCTCTCCTGCCATATGTCAAGGGAACTACCGACAAAATAAGCAGGGTTTTAAAGAAATATAAAATAGAAACCGTCCTCAACACGGACAGGAAGATTGGTAATATACTACCAACAGCCAAAAGAAACATTCCTCTAGAAGACCAAGGAGTATATGAAGTTCCTTGCGGAGACTGTGAGAAGACGTACATTGGACAAACTAACAGAAGAATTCAAACCCGGAAAGAAGAACATCGGAATGCTGTCCAGAAAAATAAAAAAACTTCGTCATTAGCTCAACATGTAAAAGACACCGGTCACCAGATTGATTTCGATAATACCAAGATACTAGCAAGAATGGAGCGTAAGTCAAAAAGAATAATTAGAGAAGCGATCGAAATTGAAAAACATCCCCAAAATCTCAATACACGTGACGATACCCAAAGATTACCAACAGCTTGGAAACCTGTCCTGGAAACAAAGAAGATCAATAAACCAGTGATACGCAACGCTGAGAGTAGACCAAGCAGAACACAAGAACCCACAGCACCATTAAACGCAAGACCCGTGACGCGCAGCCATGCGAACTAACATATATATATATATATATATATATATATATATATATATATATATATATATAGACACATCATATATAGATATATATCATATATACATATATCATATATTTGAGACAGGGATTTGTCCCTTGGGTTTTAAAATAGCGGTTATAACACCTATACATAAAAAAGGTGATAAAAATGTTACATCAAATTACAGGCCCATATCGTTGATTAATAATATTGCAAAGATTTTTTAAAAAATCCTGAAATTGCGACTGGTTGAATTTCTGGAAAAATATAAATGACTTTCATCGAATCAATATGGATTTAGATCAAATAAATCAACTCAGGATGCAATTTCTTCTTTAACCGCGGAAATTTACAAAAGTATAGATGAGGGAAAAGTCTCTCTTTGTGTGTTTCTGGATCTTGCAAAGGCTTTCGACACGGTGAGCCATTCGTTGTTGTTGGAGTCTTTGCAAGATATAGGAATACGAGCACTTGATTTAATGGACAGCTATTTAAGTAATAGGACACAATTTGTAAAAATTGATTCTGCACTCAGTCCACCGATAATAGTAGAATACGGTGTGCCACAAGGTACTGTCATCGGACCTGTATTATTCTTAGTTTATATTAACAGCATACTTGAAACTGAGAGTTCGGGGTTAATCAACAGCTTCGCGGATGATACTGCAATATTTTACTCTGCAAAGAACTGGAACGATTTGCAAAATAAAGTAGAGAATGATATTAGTTATATTTTCGATTGTTTCAGTCATAAACAGATAACAATAAATTATGATAAAACTAAATTTGTGCTATTTGCCTCTTATAAAAATAAATTACCAAACTTTGTTACCCTTTCGATCACATCCCAAAATGTAAATATAGGATCTACATACAATATGAAATATTTAGGACTTACCATTGACAGTCACTTAAGGTGGGATGTTCATGCAAAAAATGTTGCAAATAATCTAAGATGTTTAGTCTACAAATTTAAATATTTAAAAACTTTTCTTCAAATCAAGCAACTAAAAATTTTATATTACTCATTAGTTGAATCACGCCTGCATTACGCTATTTTAGGATGGGGTGGTATAGCTACTGTATATATGAAAAAAATAGAAATTCTACAGAAACGAATTCTGAAAATAATGTATAATAAACCAAACACTTACCCGTCAGATAACATTTATGGGGAGTCTGGAATTTTGGATATCAGACAATTGTTTTTGTACAGTATAATAATCTATTTATACAAAAATAGAACACAGTTACATTTTATTGATCATCAGTATTCTACAGGACAAAAACTGAGGCAACTTATCAAAACTAGTACTAGTCAAAAAACTTTAGGACAACGGAATTATGTTTATTTGTCTTGCAGAATTTACAATTATCTTCCTGAAGAAGGAAGGCTCAAGATTTTGACCTTAAATTCTATTACAAAAATGAAAAGAGAAATTAAAAAATATATTATGTCTATAAACAGAAATATAGCTCATTCACTAGTAGACATAAGAAATTGAATTGTATATGTTAAATATGTATTGTCTTAGTAGTGTTTAGTTTTAGTGTTTAATAATGTTATTGCTTATATGTTTCTTGTATACTTACTTGTGTTAATATGTTAATAGGGCTTCAAATGTGTTAATATGTCAGTAAATTTAAATTATCAGCATAGCTGGTGGGAGTTATGTGGTGTTGATGAATAAGATACCCACGCACAACGATAGTTCTGTGGGTTTCACTGTTTATTTGCATTATATATTCCTATGTTGTTGTTGTTGTTATGTGAATATATATATGTATATATATAATATGTCATGTAATATAAAGGCTGCTTATTATGTAATTTTACTTTATATTATGAAGCAAATAAATATTATTATTATTATTATTATACAAGATTTCGGTTCAGATGCGTTTACCTGACAAATCATATCTGTTTGACTTATTTCCAGCATGAGCAAGTTATTCTTACTAGGGAAGCACCATGTAGGTACGAGGAGCAACATATTTTATACTTATAAAAAAAATCAAATTCATATAGTTAGCACAGCAGCACAGTTAACATTACCTATACGTACAAGTATGTAGGTATAATCATTATTAACCCTAAAGATGTCTCTGCTAATTTTATTTTTATCTACATCGAAATTTTGATAACGCAAAAATATAAAAAAACTCCCTCGTTCTAAATTTATACATCTAAATTATGCTCGGTTTTGAAAATTAATTGTTGACTTTTGGACAAGTATTTAAATAAAAACTTAATCTATAATTCGAACTTTGGTGGGCCTCATCTCTACTTAGACCAGAAATAATAAGGGAGTTGCACCAATTTGAGACAATAAAAAATCACAGTTTTCTTGGCAACCATGATTTTTTTGCTTAAGTAAGGTATAAAAGAAATGCGGTATGAAAATAGGTAAAGTAATTGCCACAAACAAATAGTAACTACATCGCAATAACAGTTACTGTCCAGTTAATTGTGGGTATCTACCAACTTATCTGTACGACATTGTGTCTACATTTATCTTATTTGCTTAAGTAATTTAAAATTACGTGGGTGACTGGAATTTCTGGTGACCAGTATCTTCATATTTCAAAACGTATACCCTAGATTATAGCAAAAAATGTTAAAATGATTAATCTAATGTTATAGCTATACACAAGATGTGATACATATTTATACCTGTGCCTAGGTTATAATTTCTTTGAAGCTACATTCATATTTCTTCTTCGACATAGATCTTTAAATTCTTCTGTATGAAAATCCTTCCTGCAAATTCTTTGATTATCTGGATAAAAAGTATCTTTACGAGTGCACCTTAGCACATTCCATTAACCTCCTTAAGGTTATTTTAGGGCGCTATGGAAAGTAATAGATTGACATAAAAGTATATATTCTCAACAGCACTTAGGGTGGAATTCATAGATCACACTTAAGGTTAAGTGTGCTTCATCTTAGCTTTGTAATTTACAAGATAAAAATGCAGGGTGACAACTTACTAATAATTTCATACTACACTTTAATAAGTTTTCTTTAAGCTTAGATTATGAGACAGAAATATTGAAGAGCATCTTAATTAAGTATACCTTAACTGAAAAGTCACACTTAAATAAAGTGCTGGCTATGAATTACGCCGTTAAATAATAACCAAAATATAACAAATATTATAACAATAATTTAATGTCAAAACACGAAAATAATTCTAGTAACAAAAATAATAACAGGGGAAACAGGTATACCTCTAAAAACAAATAAAGGAAAAAAATATTAGCAAGCAATGTTTGCTATTTCCGATTCAAATACTAGAGATGTCACTCGTAAGTTTGTAGGTGGGCAGAGGGAATTGAATCAGCAGTTTGTACGCCGCCTCATCTGTTTAGGGATCTAAAGGGTGGGTCTAATAAGTAATAAGTACACACGTGGGTCCTTTTTGCCTATCCTACCATCCCATTACCTCTCCGCTATCTGCCCTAGGCCTTCCTCGAACCTACCGGACTCCCTGATGAACGCCAGTATCTTGGTCTATGGTAGGCCCCTCATCTCTTCCCTTTGCAGCTCCTCGACGCCAAAGATCCTATATCTTAGTCTTCTAAGGTCCTGGAAAATGGATAGGGGTCTCCTCTCTACATTCCGGACATAAGGAACTCTCCTCTATGCCTATCAAGTTCAAATGCTTTCTGAGTCTTCAGTGGCCTGTCAGGAACCCTCACTATTTGGTTCAGGGACATTCAACTAAAGCTCAGCAGCCACATCGTCCTAGATTTACTAGGTTCATTGAAGAGACCGTGGGCCTGTCTACATCCTCCATTCCGTCTTCAATTTCCTCCTAATGTTTTATAGGTCCATTTACTAAGGGCACTATTCATACTGTATTTCCAAGTATGGGTTCGGCTCCCTGGCAAGGCGCCCCAGATCCGAGACGAGCCAACAAGTCAGCCGTCTCATTACCGGGGATTCCTTTACGGCCAGGAACCCAGACCAACTCCATTTCCCTTTGTCTGGCCAGGGATTCCAGGGTATCTCCACAGTCCTGAACAAGATTAGATCTCGTCATTGGAGAGGCCCTGAGTGCAGCCTGACTATCAGAGTACATGAAGATTTTCTCCTCTACACAATTATACAGCAACATAAAAATATCACGTTTTGACAGAAATACAAAAAAGAGTTTTTCCACGGTCGGGGGTAGAAATCAGTTTCCATGACATCAAAATTAAAACAGAAGTAGTCGACTCCCAAGGGAGTATAATGCTCCCAATGAAGTTTACATTATGGAGCACGTTTTTCATGCAAAAAAAAGATAACATTCAAATTATTTATTGACATTTAAATTAAATGTTACATTTGTACAATTTTCAAAATTAATATTAGAAGGAATATTACTTTCGCTTACATTTGTAGTTTTTGTGATTGCGCTAGTAGTGGTACCTACTAAAACCTGATTAGCAATTTTGGTCTTATTTTCAATGGAGTTCTCGATATAAGCCTCAGCGGTTGTCGTTGATTTACAACCAGCATGACGCTTTATTGTCGTGATATCCACATCAGCATCTGCCAGTAATGTCGCTGAAGGTCTTCGTCTTTCCTGCTTTGTAGTACAAAAAAAGGCGCTTATGCTTGACGTGGGGAGGACGAAGGGACAGGTATTTTCGAAAGAATTTAAGCATATTTCCCACATCGGTAACCAGAAAGGTTCATGGAATCTTTGTCTTAGTGTTTGGAATTTTTACAATCAAGGAAGAGCCTACATCCTCAATATCATCTACAGTTAAATTGACTAGTTCATCAGTTCGACAAGCTCCGGCAATCCCCAGAATTAATCCAACCTATAAAAAATCAAAATACTTAATAATTGAAATACCTAACAACGAAAGTAATCTTACCTTAATCATTAAGAATTCTTTGTCATCTGCACTTGATAGAAAACGGTCACCCTTTGTCAATATTTTCGATTTTTTCGCTTGATATCCGTCACCGGTTCTTTTTAAAAATGCGATCAGCTTGGGGAATTTGCTTATATCTATGTTGTCGTAAATTATCAAGCATAACTTAACCATCCCATTACCTCTCCGCTATCTGCCCTAGGCCTTCCTCGAACCTACCGGACTCCCTGATGAACGCCAGTATCTTGGTCTATGGTAGGCCCCTCATCTCTTCCCTTTGCAGCTCCTCGACGCCAAAGATCCTATATCTTAGTCTTCTAAGGTCCTGGAAAATGGATAGGGGTCTCCTCTCTACATTCCGGACATAAGGAACTCTCCTCTATGCCTATCAAGTTCAAATGCTTTCTGAGTCTTCAGTGGCCTGTCAGGAACCCTCACTATTTGGTTCAGGGACATTCAACTAAAGCTCAGCAGCCACATCGTCCTAGATTTACTAGGTTCATTGAAGAGACCGTGGGCCTGTCTACATCCTCCATTCCGTCTTCAATTTCCTCCTAATGTTTTATAGGTCCATTTACTAAGGGCACTATTCATACTGTATTTCCAAGTATGGGTTCGGCTCCCTGGCAAGGCGCCCCAGATCCGAGACGAGCCAACAAGTCAGCCGTCTCATTACCGGGGATTCCTTTACGGCCAGGAACCCAGACCAACTCCATTTCCCTTTGTCTGGCCAGGGATTCCAGGGTATCTCCACAGTCCTGAACAAGATTAGATCTCGTCATTGGAGAGGCCCTGAGTGCAGCCTGACTATCAGAGTACATGAAGATTTTCTCCTCTACACAATTATACAGCAACATAAAAATATCACGTTTTGACAGAAATACAAAAAAGAGTTTTTCCACGGTCGGGGGTAGAAATCAGTTTCCATGACATCAAAATTAAAACAGAAGTAGTCGACTCCCAAGGGAGTATAATGCTCCCAATGAAGTTTACATTATGGAGCACGTTTTTCATGCAAAAAAAAGATAACATTCAAATTATTTATTGACATTTAAATTAAATGTTACATTTGTACAATTTTCAAAATTAATATTAGAAGGAATATTACTTTCGCTTACATTTGTAGTTTTTGTGATTGCGCTAGTAGTGGTACCTACTAAAACCTGATTAGCAATTTTGGTCTTATTTTCAATGGAGTTCTCGATATAAGCCTCAGCGGTTGTCGTTGATTTACAACCAGCATGACGCTTTATTGTCGTGATATCCACATCAGCATCTGCCAGTAATGTCGCTGAAGGTCTTCGTCTTTCCTGCTTTGTAGTACAAAAAAAGGCGCTTATGCTTGACGTGGGGAGGACGAAGGGACAGGTATTTTCGAAAGAATTTAAGCATATTTCCCACATCGGTAACCAGAAAGGTTCATGGAATCTTTGTCTTAGTGTTTGGAATTTTTACAATCAAGGAAGAGCCTACATCCTCAATATCATCTACAGTTAAATTGACTAGTTCATCAGTTCGACAAGCTCCGGCAATCCCCAGAATTAATCCAACCTATAAAAAATCAAAATACTTAATAATTGAAATACCTAACAACGAAAGTAATCTTACCTTAATCATTAAGAATTCTTTGTCATCTGCACTTGATAGAAAACGGTCACCCTTTGTCAATATTTTCGATTTTTTCGCTTGATATCCGTCACCGGTTCTTTTTAAAAATGCGATCAGCTTGGGGAATTTGCTTATATCTATGTTGTCGTAAATTATCAAGCATAACTTAACCATAGAATATTGTGTACATAATGTGAAAGACTTGTAATTCTTTGCATTTTCACTGAAGTATGCCAACAAAACATTCTCGCTGTATACTTGAACATTTTTCTCGGCGCACCACTTTTTGAACCGATTGTAGGCTATATCGTATAAAGATCTTGACTTCGTAGGCAGCAAATTGCTTATAGCAATATTTGCAGCCTCCACAATCTCTTCCGACCCACAATTATTCATTGTACACTAAACAAACTTTAAACTAAACCAAACTAGCACCTTAATTTGACAATTCTTTTTGTTTGTTTACTTTGTAGTTATGACAATAACTCAACGACTACTAAATAAATGCTCAAATCCGAATACAATAATTCTGGTGTTACTTACTTCATAATGACAAAATATGTGTTTTTAAGTTAATGAGACCCTTGAAAAAATAGTATATACCATTCGGGAGAGATGCTATTTTGACCTCGGTGCATTGTAGCCCTGGGGTTTCAAATTGCACTTCTGCCAAAATAACGCATTTCTCTCCCTTATAGTATAATGTACTATTATTTAATTTTCCCTTGTGTTCTAAATTTCTTATTATTTTTTTTAGTGAAGATAAAATTTTACTTCGTAATCTTTATATACATTCAGATCTTTCTTTGTTAATTATTAATTAGTCTTACTTAGTGAAATTAAATAATTTACTTATTTACAACTAGGTCTATAATTCCTGAAATGTTCCAAATAAACGGCTATTCCATAGAACGTATTTCTTTGTTCATGTGGAAAATACCATAAAAAGTTTCCCTCGCCAAATGCTTCCTCTCGTTTATTCTACGTTAATTTTGTTATTGAATAGTTGATAGTGGAATCGTAGGTAGTAAATTGTGCAAAACAGTGAACAATAATTAATAAATAATAACTCAAGCATATTCTTTTCTAAATTAGATAAAAATTATTTAAATATCACTGATATAGATAAATTAAACTAATAAAATGAAAACTATTCAGTTCACAGAAAAGTGTTAAATAATAATAAGTATTAAAAAGTACAGAATTTCGAAGACATGATAGTAATAAAATTTTTTAAAATTCAACGCTGATGCTTATGACTTGATTCGTATAAAATAGTTTCTCTCACACACACACATACACAAACATATCTCTATCGCGTTTTGGCGATAACGATATTTGCAAAACCGGAATTTCAGAAAACAGTTACTTTGCAGGCTAATACTCCGACCAGTACTGAATTACATTTTAAAAATTTATAGAAAACAACTAGTTATTTATGCGGATTTAGAAAGTATTAGCTCTCATCAATATCCCATAGGTGAGGAACCCTGAGACACGAAATGTAGCAGATCTACATCTAGTAACAGTAGCTATCATTGAAGATCTCCGATCTAAATCGCATTTCGGCTTTTCTTTCTACCACTACTATAATAATTCTTAAAACACATAAAAAAATCCTTTAAAATAAGTTAAAACTAAACACCTAGAAGCTAACAAGGCTAGCAAACGGTACCAGCAACGAGATTAGCGTTTGTGACGTCACGCCGCGGAACGGACCATAAGCTGGCGAACAGTACATGTATTTTCTACTCTTTTAACTTGAATATAACCAATGCCTGAATCCTCATAACATTCTCTGGCAGAACTAATATGTAATTTTTGAAATAAATCTAACATGCAAATAAAGCAGTCTACTGTTACATATAAAAAATAGATACACAAAAATAAAATTACAAGAATAAGATTCAAATGAATTTTTAAATGAAAAATCAAAATATACTACTGATGTGAGAACGTTAACAATAAAACTCACTTAATGTACTCCTTATCTTTTGCAAAATAAGCGTCTGTTTCTATAGAATAGTATTGTTATATTTATATAAAGTGTAAGCCTGAAAATAATACCTAATAAAGTAGTCAATGAGACAGTAATATAATTTTGTTATAACTTTTCGGTACAATTTAGGTAAATTAACATACATTTTTAATTAAATCAATCCTATATTAGTGATATTTGCTACCTCACAGACTGATAAATTTTGGAAAACAACACAAATGTATATGATGTAAACTTTTTGAAGTTAGACAAAAAACAAGATTTTTCTTGAAAATCAGTTATATTAAAAACAAGTTTGTTACCCGCATTGATAAAAATGTGCCACCGTATCCTTTATTCCAATTTATAAAGTTATTACATTTAATTTGTAACGCCCTATATAATAAATTACTAAAAGTTTCGTACCATATAGTACTTATACAAAAAATACTTACAGTTTCGCTTTTACACCACTGCTTAATTCAGGTACTGGAGATGATTAAAAATTCTGACACAATAATAACGTCCACAATTAGCAGATTTTAGGGTCGATTCTGTATCTTGGTGTTAAATTTTAATAGGGTGTTCAAATTTTGACAGCTCATTAAATTTTAAATGGTGTTAAATTTTAAACCCTAGTATTTCCTAGCTGATAAATTGTTAAAGGACTTTAAATTGACATAAAATATATAGTTTTGAAAGGAAATCAAAAAAAGAACATATTTTTATAACTTGTACATTGCAGCTACAGTTTATAAGGGAAATTTAGTATATATAACTCAACTGTTATTATAAAATGGCAAATCTGCTTATTGAAATGTGGCATATACAATTAGTAGTACAAAATATGAAGCATAGGCAAAAAAGGTAAGCAGCAAGTTGGTAGATATCTAAATTGTTCAATTTTTCATTGAATTTGTTACTTGAAACTAATAAGTACCTATATGTATGGCATGTTTGGCGATAAATAGGTACCTAACTCTAATATTAGGAATCAGAGACGTATTCAAAGAAATTTGTGAGATAGGAGTAACTCTTTTGAAATGCCCAGTACTCTATTCTTAAAATTGTTTCTCGTTAGTAAAGATATATGTCTACAAATAATATATCAAATTGTACTACATATGGATCAACGACAATGAAATACGGGTATACCGAAATTATTGAGAAATGTATTTTTTTGGTCATGGTAGTTACCAGGTATCTACAGGGTGTTAAAAAAAGAGTGTAAAATATTTAAGGAGGTAATAGTATGAAACAAAATAAGCAGAAAAGTCTCAATAAACATGGGTCCGCAAAGTAACGTTTGCGGAGATATGGACCACTGTTCGTTTTTCAAACATTTTATTTTATTAGGAATAAACCGACAAGGGAAACTTTTAACAAACAAAAAACAAAGTTACAGAAGATGTGCCCTCCGTCCATTTCCAAGCAGACACGACATCTTTGTCTCAGCGATATTCGAACTCTTTCGAAAACACTCTCCTTGGTTAGAAATACCTTGACACTTTTGATTAATCCGTAGCTGCAGCTCTTCAAGGCTATTCACAGGAGTACCACACACTAATGTTTTCTTTTTAGCCCCTTTTTTATTTTGCAAAAACGTTGTGTATTTTCTTATAATAGTTGGTTGATGTTTAGTGACATAAACGTACGTATTTGACAGTTGTTCTCAGTGCACAAGTTTTCTTTCGCTGTGGCTGGTTACTCTAACGCAGAATTGACAGACATGCATTTCATGTACGGTCGTGCTAATGGGAACGCCACCGAAGCGCGACGTCTTTATGTTGACGCTTATCCAAATCGCCAGATTCCTTCACAACGCATGTTTGGAAGAATTCACCAAAGATTGTGTGATACCGGTTCTTTGAGCAAACAGTGCCATTTATACGGAATACTAAGGTCGGTATCCACTCCTAGAGCAGAATATGAAATTCTAGTACTGGTAGAGCAAAATTCAGGTACGACTGTGCGGAGAACATTTGCCGAGGTAGGAATTAGAGGTCCTCTTGTTTGGAGAAGTCTTCACGAGCAACTGCTTTATCCATACCATGTGCAATGAGTACATTTGCCGAGGTAGGAATTAGAGGTCCTCTTGTTTGGAGAAGTCTTCACGAGCAACTCCTTTATCCATACCATGTGCAATGAGTACAGGTCTTAAATCCAATAAATAATCATCAAGCACTTTTGGTTTTTTGCCGCTGGTTTCTACGTCACGATGCTGAAGACCCTCGTTTTCTTGCAAATATTCTTTTTACTGATGAGGCCGGGTTCACAAGAAATGTAGTGTTTAATTTTCACAATACGCATATTTGGGCCGACGAAAATCCTGATGCTCTAATAGAATCTGGACATCAGGCACGTTTTTCATTAAACATTTTGGATGAGTATTGTAAGTGACAGGTTTCTAGGTCCTGTTGTTTTACCAAACCGATTAACAGGCGCTACTTACCTCAACATTCTGCAGAACACACTGTATGAGTTTTTGGAAGACATTCCTTTGAATCAGAGGCAACAAATGTTGTTCCAGCATGATGGTGCTCCAGCTCATTTTTCCATGGCCGTTAGAGAGCATTTACAGCAAACTTTTCCACATAGATGTGTAGGAAGGGCTGGACCTGTTTTATGGCCTCCAATATCGCCTGATCTGAACCCTCTAGATTTCTTTGTTTGGGGATATTTAAAGACATTAGTGTATGGTACTCCTGTAAATAGTCTTGAAGAGCTGCAGCTACGGATTAATCAAAAGTGTCAAGATATTCAAACCAAGGAGAGTGTTTTCGAAAGAGTTCGAATATCGCTGAGACGAAGATGTCGTGTGCTTGGAAATGGACGGAGGGCACATCTTCTGTAACTTTGTTTTTTGTTTGTTAAAAGCTTCCCTTGTCGGTTTATTCCTAATAAAATAAAATGTTTGAAAAACGTTTGAATAGTGGTCCATATCTCCGCAACCGTTACTTTGCGGACCCATGTTCATTAAGAGTTTTCTGCTTATTTTGGTTCATACTAATACCTCCTGCAATATTTTGCACTCTGTTTTTAACACCCTGTATTGGCCATGGCTATTCATTTGCTTTAAGTCAACCAGCAGTTAGCCGTTGTGTTGCTGAAGTATCAGACATAATTATTACACGTTTTTTACATGAATAGATAGTTTTCTCCAAACCATATACAAAAAGATTTTTTTAGACAAGTATACAATTTACTAGATCATCGTTTTACTAATATAATTGATATAGTTGATTGCACCCATATTAAAATTGTTTCACCACCAGCAGAAAAAACACCTATTTAAAGTTAAGAAATATGTTCATCGCCACAGAACTTGCCACTTTGCAGTTGACAAATTCGATGTTACCAATAGTCAGAAACTAAATCCGGCAGATTTGAGCTACTACAACAAAAAAATTTTTAACAGACCGTTTTACATATATTTTATTATATTTTTTTATGCATGACAATCAAACAACCAAATATGTCAAAATGTCAGAATAGGTGTTTAGATAAACAAATATTCATCAAAGGACATGGGACGTTGCCAAGGTTGCTTCTTGTTTTCATAATAAACAAACTTTCCAAAAGTTTATAATACTGTATTCTGAATGTGAAGATTAAGTTCCTCAAGATATTCTGGAAGAAGCAAACGTAGTTTCGTTATATCTATTACCGTTAAAGTCTCGTGAAAAATATGAAAAAGACTAACAGTTGTTTAAATTTTGGATGGAGACTAGGCAAATAAGAAAAATATGTGAAGAAGTGGTCCTTTTTACTTTTCCAAAAATGCCCCGATTTGAAGCCTTCATCACTATGGAGCAAATACAGCATGTTCCGATCTACACTCCAAATTAAAGACAATATCGACACTAAGTTTCCTAAATTAGTAGCATTTTTAAAAAGTAAATCTGCTGGATATAAAGCTAATAAAGCCAATACTTTTTCAGGGGAGGATATCAACAAGTTTATTGCAGAAGCTCCAGATGAAACTTACTTACATATGAAGGTAAAATTGATCGTTATTGCTGAATAATAAATAAAAACGTAACGCAGAATTTTTTCTTAGGGTTTTGTTTTCATGGGTTGCTATAACGTTAAATGAAATTTACGCGGCTGGTGCGCTACACTGTCACCAATTTCTTTTAATATCTCAGGAACAAGACCAAACTTCGAAAAAAAAACAGGAGACGAAAAAGTTTTGAAATAAAGTAAGAGGGGGGTAGCATACAAAAAACACTTCTAAGAGGGGTAGGTAGTTCAAACTTAAGAAGCTTATGTAAGGTCATAAGGAGTGTTTGTGTTCCGAATTTCACTTAAATCGGATAAGTGGTTCAAAAGTTATGAAGGAAAAACGAGAAAAAAATTCTACTTCAACGCCTTCTATCTCGGAAACGATGCGTTTTAGGTTTAAGTTTATATCACAAATGAACATTATTTTAACCTGTTCTATCGATTCCTGAAGTTATCAAGGTTAAACCTCAATCACCTTGTATACTGTTTTACTCGGAAACTATAAGGATTTTACAAAAAAAATCCGATATTAACTCCATTTTTAATGACGCAATCACCCTGTATAGATCGTTGATAAGCGGAGGTGCCCGAGAGTTCAGCGACACATTCCCAGCTTAACTACTCGAATATTTCTAACAGTTTGAAACCAATCCCTGACCCTTGTGGGAACAGAACTTACGTTGGACTAGCACGCTCAAAGATAGAAATTGTAGGCCACCGACACGACCTGCAGTGACGGTCGTTGCAGGTGCCGGTCCATGCAGGTGCTGGTCTAGTGTGCGATGCTCCATTGCATAATATGGGAGCCTTCATGAACAGGTTTTGTAAGTCCGTGCAAACATAATGTGCGCGATGTTTAAGCCATCATAATTTAAAGAAAATATGATATTGGGTTGGAAACTTTTATAAAGACTCGAGTTTACATATTCAATATTGAGAGACTCTATATGGTTACCAAATGATCCATGATGAATTGCTAATGTTTCTGTATAAATAAGTCATGAATGAATCGAATCAAATATTCATGTCACTTAATATCTATGCTACTAATGAATCGGTAAAAATAAATTTAAAATGGCAGGAAGTGCAATGGGAATACATTGTCAATGTCATAATTAATTCAATAAACTTCTAATCCGTGCGGCGAAATGGCGTCTTGTGACAATATATACGTATACATACGAAAATATTTGTATTATGGACAATTATTAATTAATTAACTTAAATTAATTGTGAAAGAGTAAACCTCAGGCACTACATTAAACAAATTATCAGCTGGACATTTATTTTTTAAATACTGTTGTAAATGATCATAGTTGCTCAAAATAATCTTCGACAAATACAATATGTACTAATAGAAATATTAGGAATATCATACTATTACTGTGAGTATATTGTTTTACTATCGCTAACGACAGTTAGATTTTGCAAACTAGCTATTAATATCAAAGTAATTTTATTCTCTAATGAAGATTTCTCAAAAATATTAACAATAATTTTTACCTGTTGAAATATTTTAATTGTTTAATAAAAACTTAATATGTATGAACAATAAAATGTTGCTACAATGTTGTTGTTAACAACATGTTCTATAAATTTAGTTTTATCTGAAGAAAAGATTCCCAAAACGTTATTAATGTTACAAATTTTATTAATTTATTTTCTTGTGAAATCAATTCTTAATTTAATCAAGTTTTTATTTTATTTAATACTACTACTTTTTTATATATAATACGTCACCCAACAGAAAATTTAATTATAGGGTAAAACAACAAATAATAGAAAAGTGACCAATACAAAACAAAAAAGAAAAATAATTACTAAATTAAAACTATGATATACAGGGTTAACTATGACTAAGTACAAAAATTTTAACCACGTGCTCAGGGAGCCCTAAAAGGCAATAAAAAAGTTATTCCAGAATTTTAGCTCGATATTTAAAAAATTGGGCACAACCCTTTTTTCCTACGGAAAGTCGGCGCCTATAATGAGTATCGACAGAGATGGCTTATGGCTTAGATCCATAGTTGATATTATATCTGTCAACAAGTACCATGCGGTCGTTTGCAGTGTTTCTAAATGCAGAAACGACAAAAATTAACATTCTTATTAATAATAATACCTGATAGGTAGGTAACTCGTTTTTCATTATTTGGTTACAAACTGGTAAAACTACATTTTCACTCACTACCGATAAACACACTCCCCGTAGGTACAATTAGATACAATGTCTATGTATTATAACAAAATCGAAGAAATGGATGAGTAGGTAGGTTCTAATAGATAACAGAAAACGTTTAACATCCACGGCAGTCTTGTCCCATACCTACAAAAACAAACCGGCGAACTATATTGTGGGAAAATATCTGTACCCGACACATATTCCTTTATTTATTAACTATAAAACGTTTAAAATTAAAATAAGGCACTAAAAACTGAATAAGAACACAGAACTACAACGTAAACACAGGAATTAATTTATAATATGACAGCGAACCGACTCGACTGGACCGACTGCCGGCTATGGCCGACTGTTGCATGACGGTTGCTTGCTGGTTGCATACTCTGATTCTCGCATTGGCGGCGTTAAATAAAGATTTAATATAATATTGAAAAACATTTTTTTTCACTTTATAAATAAGTTTGGAAATTTTTTGAAAGGAAATTCTGTTAATTCTTATTTTTTTCTATCCCCTCTTAAAATATTTGTACTTAGTCATACTTAACCCTGTATAATAAATAAATCAGATGCAAAGGTAAAAGAAACAAACATTAAGAGAAAGTTTGAAAAATATTTTTAATTGTGTTAATACTGTAGGCAAATATATCAATTCTATTTAACAGATCGCCGCAAGTTAAATACATTTTAAATAAAGGTGAAAATTTTAATAAATTCTTTCTGGCCCTCGGCAAGTAAAACAAACGTCTATTGCGTGTTTCCTGATTGGATATTTGAAAATGGATTAATGACAAAAACTCTGGACAATCGCACATATGTAAAATTTTATAAAGAAACATGACCGAATGCATATTTCTACGTTGTTCCAGACTACACACTTTAAATTTATCAAGGAAAATATCGTGAGTAATATCTATCTGAGAATAAATCCATCCTAGCGATATGAAAGTAACTTTAAAAATCGCCGATGAACATCTTCAATTTCAGATTGAAACACCTTATAACCAGGACCCTACACAATGCTAGCGTGGTCGAGTTTAGATCAAACAAGAGCATTGAAAAGTGTGATATCTACTTGTATATCCAAAGAGCCATATGACATTCTAGTCAGAAATCCTAGACTTTTATAAACAGACTGAACGGTTTTGTCGACATGAATATTGAAACTTAATTTATTATCAAAATATAAATATACGTAGATCATTTACAGTTTCCAGGATTGTTAGAATAATGTCATTCATATTATAATTATATAGTATGGGATAGCGTCTCCTAGAGTCAGCACAGTGCAGTTTCTATCATTTAGAGAAAGATTGTTAATGATACACCAATCACGAATACGGCTTAGGGAATGCTGTAACTTAACACAATCATCAACGGTAGTAACAGCACTAAAAATTTTAAATCATCTACATACAAGAGATATCGTTAATATAAATAACAAATAATAAATTTCTTAAAATGGACTCCTGAGGAACACCCGATGTAACTAGCACTGACTCGGACATGTAACCGCCACATTGAACATTTGATATTTACTCCAAGTAAGATTTGAACAATTTTAATAGTAAATCCGATAATCCAAACAATGAAATATCTAGCTAATAGTTAATGCTCATTAGTTCTAATCTCTGGTCTGTATATTTTATATTTAGTATTCTAGGAAAATTGATTTCAGTTATCTTAAATATGTAAAGAAATTGAAAAAGAAGCAAAATAATATAGAGGTAAAATATTGTGTGGTAATTCAAGGTTGGATGGGTATTATATGCGTAGTTTTACACAATATGATGACACCCCTTGATACCAAATAAAAATTATGCATGTTTTATTTAATGCTTTCTATTAATTTAAGAAATAGATTCCAAATATAATAGCTAAAAGGGAGGGATTGAAATTTTATTATTAGACTGCTTGATCAAACTTGTTCAAGAAAAATTTTCATCTGAAGTATAGTGCTAATTAAAGGCTTACTTTATGAATCTTCTATTTTGTATTTGTATCTCTAAATTTGTGTTTTGAAAGTTCATTTATGGCAAACGTGGCATTCCTTTAGAATTTATTAGTTTATACTTAACCAATAAAATGCAATATCTTTGCTACGGTAACATTTTATCAAAATACGCATCTGTTCGGCATGGAGTTCCTCAGGGGTCCGTATTGGGGCCACTGTTATTTGTTATATATATTAATAACTTATACTATCACATGTACCTGGATGGGTGTATCTTATTCGCAGGCACAACATTGATTAATAAATATAGAGATACAGTCTCGAGGTTGGCCAAAAATGATCTAGCCGAATCATGGTTTACTTCAAATAATCTTAAGTTAGATAAAAAAAAAATACAAACCATTATAGTTTATAGTAATCATTTATATGATGATATACATGTAAAGCTGTTGGGGATCACTATTGATAGTTCTCTTAAGTAAATATATTAAAGGTGTTTGTAAAAAATTTTCAAACCTGGTATATTTAAAACTCAGGATGTGTCTGGATGATGTAATATTGGTGAGCGCCTGTTATGGTATTATACACTCATTTTTAAGTTATAGAGTAGTTCTATGGGGTAATGCTCCAATAGATAATCGTGTTCCAATTAGACTCAAATTTGGCATTTATTTATGTAATAAACGATATTTGTAAGACCATGTAAAAACTCATTTATTAAATACATTGACAGTAAAATCTTCACATTGGATAAATTAATATCAGATGCTGACATGACTAACGATTTGCTGCAATAGATGGAAATTTTTAGTTTAAATTTTTACATGTTGAAGAAATAACAGGGGAGTTGAGGGAATATTTTCGGTTCCCAAGGAAATATTCTCGCTTTCACCTAGAATTTTCATAGCTGTTCGTTATTTATTTTCGGTAGAAGCCTTTAGCGACAGAATTAGAGTTCCAGCTATCATATATATTTTTATACTCAAGAGATCTTGAAAATTGCCGAAAACAGAGGCCAGTATTCGCATTTAGATTACGCAGTTTAAGTAATCGTTTTGACACATTGTCAATATGATAGGCACAGTTGTCAACTTTATATCAAAGAAAGATGTTTGACATATTTCCTTACCAGTTCTACTAAATTCACCCCATCAATATTTCCAGATGTTACAAAAAGCCTCTAGAAACTTTGTTTTGGTATTAGGTACCATTACTTGGAAGCATAGTCCTTCATCTTTCACATGTACTAACAGACTTGTAACATGTGCCTGCCAAACCGTTAATGAAAACTTTTTTCCTCAAAAACATTTTTGTAATACATATAGCTACTACTTCATGAGCAGAAATTCATCGTCCGCATTCATTAAAAATCTGGATATTTCCTTCTCTGTTAATACCTTAGACTGTTTAGGTTTGTATCCTTCTGATTTTCGCTTCAGGAATGCAATATAATGTAAGTATTTTTTGAAATGAATATTTTTGTTGAGTGAAACTTTTGTTATTATCATTGAGCAATAGCCCCAAAGAGATGACGGCTTCTGTGCTTTACTTAGTTCGTTGAAATATACTAATAATACTTTCTGGGTAGTTATATTACCACTTATCTTTTTTCTCTACACTATTTCTCATAGCAGACAAATGATTATTGGTATTTCTTCTATGATTTCTCTGGCACAAAATTGGAATCAACACTGGAAGCTTCGTTCTCAATATCTGATAGCTAATCTTGAATTTATTTTTATACTTTTACAATAATTACGACATATAATTTAATGACAGCTATATTTATGCACGGTGCTATACTAAGTTCTTCTTAATAGAGATTTTTATATTAAGTCATACTATAATGAAAATTATGTACAGTAATTATTATTATTATAGTAACCTCGGTAGTTGTAGACGTTGTACGCAATGGAATACTACATTATTACAGCCCTTATGTAATACGACTCAAGCTACGGTTTTGTTGTACAATCTTCATATACGTACGATAATCTATATACTACTTGACTATTACCAAAACAATATTATTTCATTCTGCAAGAGTATAATGTAGTTCACATTTTATAATTTTTACAAATCGCACCTATATCTAAACTAATAAAAGATTTAGAAGAACAGTGTCCTCTGTATAATTTTGTAAAATGTTCCACACTTCCTCTTCAGGAGTTACAAGTTTTGTCTACAGATGTACAGAATTATTAGTTTACTCTAAGATCCCACTATTAAACGACCTTCACCGAGCTGGTTAATGGATGAAAAGTATTTTATATCCAATTAAATATGTCAATAAATATATTGCAAATGGGTTGTCTAAAAAAATTAAGTCCAAAATATGATTAATTAACAATTAAAAATTATTATTCACTTCACTGGTTTGGTTAATAGACAAATTCCATACCAATCGAAAGTATGAAGCCCATAGAACATGCAAACGTTAGGTTGACTATTTTTTTCCCGTCACAACTCTTGGGTAGGCAGGTATAAACAGGTAAATCGATACTAGTAACTTGCACCGGTGTAGTTAATAAATTAAAGTTAAAATAAAGATTATTTCATTACCAACACGGTGGTACAAGGTTATCTGCGAAAAATCAGTCCTGAATTCCGGTTGTCGAGTTTTAAAAAGTGAAATATTCCCCACCGAACCATTCCATGTGGTAGAAGAGTACACAGCATTGCAGCTGTGTGTAGTTCATCCATACCGAAAATGAAGACGATCCGTTTATCCGTTTCTCCAAAAAATCGAATAAAGTCAGAGGGCGGCGGTATTATTATTAATCTGCCCCTAGGTACCCTAACGCGAAGACGGACTAATTTTTTCGATTCCGCGTCTCAAAGAGTATGTGTCTTTAAAATTTCGATTCGATCGGTTTGGGCGCGGCCCCGGGGCGGTATCCCGTTTTATAAAATTTTTTTCGGTACATTACCTGATGCGCCCCCGCCTTATCGCGAAGTATACGTACATAAAATTTGAGGTCGATCGGATTCGATTTGTGGCCGTGAGATGTGCGGAAATTTTTTTTTACTCCTAACGACGAACATGAGGCTAGGTAAACGGCGGCTGTGGGACGGGATTGGAGGTTTTCCGAATTCATAACTGAGGGGTGGAGTCACGAGATCGAGAAATCGATCTTTTCTGTTTCATTTCGAATACATATTCCAATGTTTTTATGAAAATATGAAAAAATGCTTCTATAGAATTTTTTGTACAAACAACGGTTTATGAGTTGGACGGCAAAATACCACTGCCCACGGACTTTATTAGATTTTTTGTAGAAGCTGGTAAACGGATTGTCTTCATTTTCGGTATAGACTATTATTTCCTGGTAGTGAAATGATAATATGACGTTCCTGCTGCCCCTCCGGGGGCGGCCCTTGAAAACACGAAATTTATTTAAAATCACTGAATTTTTTTGTGGCTTCTTCTCCACCTTACCTATCGAAAAGTCTAATAAAATTTTATGATTATATGTATCGTTTCCTTAAAAAAAAATTAAACGTAATTCGGGGCGGCAAATGGATTATTAGAAAATATTATTTTTTACTGGTTTTCGATCTCGACATATCATTAAAATGTTGCTTTATTGTCATTGAAGGGCGTTAGGGGTTCCTAGGGGCAGATTAATAATAATAGGTACCGCCGCCCCAGGACTTTATTCGATTTTTTGAAGAAACGGATAAACGAATCGTCTTCGTTTTTGGTATGGACGAACTACACACAGCTGTGTACTCTTCTATCGCATGGAATGGTTCGCTGGGGAATATTTCATTTTTTAAAACTCGACAACCGGAATTCAGGACTGATTTTTCGCAGACAACCTTATACCACCGTGTTGGTAATGAAATAATGTTTATTTTCATTTAACGTTAATTTATTAACCACACCGGTGCAACTTACTAGTATCGATTTACCTGTTTATACCTGCCTACCCAAGAGTTGTGACGGGAAAAAAATAGTCAACCTAACGTTTGCATATTTTATGGGCTTCATACTTTCGATTGGTATGGAATTTGTCTATTAACCAAACCAGTGAAATGTTTAAAAAATAATAATTTTTAATTATTTATATTCTGGACAGAAATTTTTTAGACAACCCATTTGCAATGTATTTATTGACATATTTAATTGGATATAAAATACTTTTCAACCATTAACCAGCTCGGTGAAGGTCGTTTTATAGTGGGATCCTATACTAGTTGCAAAGGTACTGACAACTTGTAAAGTATACTGTAGCATGCTTACGTAACCGATATATAGGTTACGTTATAACCTACCTTGCTTAACTGGCTAACAGAGGTCAGACCCTGTTGACTTTGTTAGTGCTGCTAGCGGCAGTAGGTTTGGTAAACTTATTAATAGCTTTTTAGTACCTGCAATGTTTATTTGATGAAGTATTTGATAATTTTAAAAGTAGAAGTAACTTAAACTAGAAGAAAATTGGTTTTAGTCGAACCACATAACAACAAATACAGTAGAAATTATTTTTTCAGACGTATGATACTATTTTTCTCTTAGTTATATTCAATGTGTTTTTTTATTATTCTGCAGTTAAATGTGACATGATAACGTAGCACCATGTATCTAAATTGTTAAGACAATTTTCCAAAACGATACAATCGTTAAAGTAGTCAATTCTATTATACAGGGTGTTCTATAACGATGATCAAATATTTTACCAGTGTATTCCACAAGCCATTTTAGGGGGGGAATCTTCATATAAAATTTTTCAATTTGGGTCCTCCCTGTTGAGATATTCAAGTCTCAAAATGGCGGAAAAGAAGAGTTTTTTATTTTTCTTTAAAAACGGTTACACTTAGAAATTTCAATTTTGGTACACATTATCAGCTAGTAAAAAGCTGTTTTGTGGTGGTGTCTATTCCTTGGCTCATGTTTCTGGAGGGCGGGAATAAGCAACCCCTAGATTTATTTCTTTCAGAACTTTTTCCTGCAATGACCGATTTCAAGAAAACTTTTTTTTAAATACTACATATAATTTTACTACTTTTTTCCATCTTGTAATTTTTTCATTCAACCAACAGTTTGCTCGGAAAAAATAAAAATAGTTTTCCTTACTCTAAATATCTTTTCGTCACCTGTTACTGATAACCGCAGTAGACGGTTGCTATGTTGATGTTTCTCTATTGTCTTGTCAAACAAATCAGTCTTGACAGTTTTGGCAAATATTTGTAAACAACTGACTCTTCCGCACAAATATTAGCGTATAAATTGACGGAATATGCATACGGCAGGATTGGCAGGAATACCTTTGTTTAAAAATATTTGCAAAAACTGTCAATTATAGACCTAATGGCCATTTGTTTGACAAAACAACAGAGAAACATCAACATAGCAACCGTCTAATGCGGTTATCAGTAACCGGTTACGAAAAGATGTTTAGAGTAAGGAAAATTATTTATATATTATTTCCGCGCAAACTGATAGTTGTATGGAAAAATTACAAGAGGGAAAAAAGTAGTATAATTAGATGTGGTATTTAAAAAAAAAGTTTTGGTGAAATCGGCTATTGCAGGAAAAAGTTCTGAAAGAAATAAATCTAAGGGTTGCTTAGTCCCGCCCTACAGAAACATGAGCTAAGGAACAGACACCACCATAAAAAAGCTTTTGACTAGCTGATAATGTGTACCAAAATTGAAATTTCTAAGTGTAACAGTTTTTAAGGAAAAATAAAAAAACTATTTTTTTCCGCCATTTTGAGACTCGAATATCTCAACAAGAAGAACCCAAATTTAAAATTTTCATATGAAGATCTCCCCTGAAATGGCTTGTGGAATACACTGGTAAAATATTTGACCATCATTCTGGAACACCCTGCATATTTTCTTGTCATCTGCATATTAAAATACATTTAATATTTAGTATCAGTAACTATGCCATTTATAAAAATGTTAAAAAGCAGTCTAGGGACAAAACGCTGATGGTGGCATAAACTGATGGGACTGTTGATCAGAATATTCTACATGTTGTTGACGATCCTCCAGGTAAGATGTTAACATATTATGAGAAAAACCAATATTGTTTAATTTAGATGGTAATACTGTATGATTTAATCTGTCAAAAGCTTTGCTGAAATCAGTATAAATGACATCTACCTACGATTTATAATCAAATGCATCATTTATAACCGCTAAATAGAATAAATTGGAATTCCAATATTGATCTGCCTTTGAAAAATCGCACCTATATCTAAACTAATAACAGATTTAGGAGAACAGTGTCCTCTGTATAACACAGACACTACACATTCTCTTCAGGAGTTTATAGTTATACAGAAATCTTGGTTGCAAAGGCATTTACAACTTAAAGTATACTGTAGCGTGTTTACGTAACCCATGATGTAGGTTACGTTATAACTGTACCTTGCTGAACTGGATAACAGAGGGCAGGCAATGTCGACTTTGTTAGTGCTGCCATCCGCAGTAGGTTTGGGAAACTTATTAATACTTTTTTAGTGCCTGTAATGTTCGATATTTGATGAAGTATTTGATAATTTTAGAAGTAACTTAAACTGGAAGAACTGCTTACCAACAAGTACAGTAGAAATAATTTTTTCAGACGTATGATACTATTTTGTCCCTACATTGAAGATAGTTATATTCAATGTTGTTTTTTTAATCTTTTGCAATTAAAGATTACATGATTAATAATTTGACAGTATATCCTCTTCATGGAACATTGTTTCGTGTTTATTTACCTCTAAAAATACTCACCCACAACACTGAAAAACCGTTAAAATATCATATGGGGTTTGAACATTTGGCAGTAATCCGCTTTATGCTGTGCCAACAACAAATACCTACTTAAAACCACCCCATCGTTAGATATTAAAAACCAACAAGGTAGATATCAGATATAAAAGTGGGAATATGATACCGATAATGCAACGTTAGTCGAGAACATTACATTGTTGAAATCAATGATGGAAGATTAAATGAAACACGAGATCTACCTAAGTAAAATCAATTATAATTTATGAATTTCGTTAAATTCCCAAAGAAACCGTTGATATTAAATGATGTGCCCCTATTTCCATTATTACGGGATGTTTCTTCAGTTCATGTACAAGAAAGAGGGGGGGGCACCTCTTTCTTCGTTATTGTGTAAGATAGGAAAAAAGGTATATGAATGAAAGTTGTAGGAACTTTTAAATATTTTTAAAATTTTTAAAACATATCACAAAAATAATTGAATAATGCATATCCGAGATGTAGCCCTCACTTTTATTTTCTTCTCAATGAAGCACCGTGTATATTTTTACATCATTGGAAAGATCGCCAACTTATCTTTTCAAAAATTTTACAGCTTTCATTGTTACACCATTTTCGTATCTGGAATAATAATGAAGAAACATGTGGCAAAAGAAATAATGTTTTGCAAAAAAAATATTTCTCACAAAAATCTTAATAATACAGAAAATTTAATAGTTTTTTAACAAATTTTTGCAACCGAGAAATATAAGAGAATATTAAGACTAGTATTACATAAGACTATGTAATAGTTTAATGTATTATTATTACTTTATCAAATTTTAATAAGCCTACAATTCCCAATAACAAAAAAAATAAATAAATAAATAAAAAACAAAAAGAATTAGGTACATCTAAAAAATAATAAATAATATTTAACTGCTATACAGGCTTTAGGTTCAGTAAAGAATAGGCCATATTTTAAAGCTAGCTTCCTTGGACAAAAATGATGAAACTGACTAATTTTTCTTGTTTAAGAAGTAATAGGCCTGAGAAAGTAAGTATATTTATTTATTTTCTATTTATTGGGTAATTTTACTGAAATGTTGGTAACAAAGTTTTTTTTGTGAGATAAACAAAAATATGAAACATATTTTTGAGTTCAAAAATGTACAGGGTGCTGTGAGTGCCTGTGCCAATGTAGGTAACAATTTTTAATTTTTTTTTAAACAGCCTTCGATTATTTTAAAATATACTTGTTGCTTGTCGTCAAAATACACGATTTTAGAGAAAAATATGTTTACGTATTTGTTAAACTTGGAAATCAATACATAAATTCAAACAAATTATTAATTCAACAGTCAACATGTCACTGAGCAAATGGCCTTGTCGCCTTAGCCATTTCTAGAGTTAGTTAGTTAATTTAAACAGTTATTGCAATTCAAAAATAATAAGATATTGTTTGTGTTATTGCGTTTAGGTTTTTCTAAAATGAAGCATTTTGACGACACGCGACAACTATATCTTTTTTAAAACTAATCGAAGGCTGTTTCAAAATAACTAATCATTTTTCAAAAATCTCAATCCCTAAAAAAAATCTTAAAGGAAAAATATACATTTAACTGAAAAATCAATTAGATATTCGTGTTTATCAAAAAAACCTTGTTTTCCAAAATTTGACCCAACAGATTAGCAAATTATCTAAATAAAATGAGATAAGAAAGTAGTTTCTTGGGCCTGTAACTTCTTAAGCTCGTCGTATTTCTCGCCGTAAAATGACCAAATTTGTAGTGTTTTTATTTAGAAAATTTAAGTATAGAAATCTCGAAAAATAAGAGCAGAGTAATATCAAAAATAAATTTATTGATGTTTTATTTTTCCAGTTTTACTATTTAAATTTTTCTCAAACAATATAATAACTTTTAAAATGCATTTGTGTGCCACGCATTATTTTGCTATTCAAAACTCACATTTTTACAATTATTTTTACATACTTATAAACAAAAGTGAACAATCTTATGCAGAACTATGTAAATTTATATTGTAACAATATTTGCATCTACAGTTCTCCATAAAGAATACGTATTTTGCAAGATTTCAGTACTTAAAAATGTGTTGGTTAGGCCATTTTCAGTCGTTATATATTTGTTTTACTTCGGTACGTTTGAATATTCGCAGGTGGCATGATATAACATTCCTGTTATTTACAAAACTCTATATTATTCAATAATTAAATGTTTAAAATTACTTGCATTTGTAGAAAACACTATTTCAAATATGCGGTGCCCTTAAAGAAGCAAAATTGTATTAAGGTAAGTTGATTTTAATCATATTATTTTCATCCTAGAAAGCCGTTAAAGTATGGCCCATTCCTTATTGAATGTCTAAAATAGTTATTTGACACGAGAAATTCAATGCTTGCTAAAAAATTGTAGGAATTTTTACAGTAGATACATATGCATTCATTTGGTTTAGTCGTTTCTTTTTTGTATAACATTTTTTCTGCTAAAACTACGGGTCAAAGGAGATTTTGTGCTCAAAACGGCCTAAAATTGGTCATATAGAATTTTCATATCTACAATAGTAACTACCAATACTAAAATCTCATCTGCTATGACTTTAATTGGCGCGAATTTTATTTTATTATTATTATTTTTTAATAACTCTGTTCGCGGTAGTGATTCCGAATATATCCTGAATTAATACTGAATTTATACCGCACATATCAAATGCGCATGCGATATTCTGAATATGTTCTGAATTTTTACTAATCCTCGAACGTTTCTCAAATGTATTCTGTGTTCAGTTTGGACTGAAATGATCACAATTTCAAATTTAAATTAACTATATTATCTGCCATTTTCTTTTTGTATCGTTTTCTTTTTTTAATAAAATATATTCGTTGTATTAGATTCGATATCTTATTATCATGACAAGATGTTAAATTATTTAATAAATTATATACAGTGTGTCTCTCATAAAAACTGACACAGAGCAGGCGGTGCATGCAGAGGTGTCCAAAATATTGTAATTTAACTAAACTTACCTAATACAAAGTTACACTCCTGAGGAGTGATTAGTCACCAAAGTGGGGCTTTAAATTTCGAAAAAAAAATATCTATACGATATTTTACCGTAAAAGAATCAAATTTGGTACATGATTAAGCTTTATTATTGGTCGTTTTTGAACATGAGTTAAAGTTAATTGAAGCACTACAAGGTGTTTATTTTGGGACAACTCACCCCTAAAATTGTGCTAAACTTTTTTTCTGTTTGAAGAAATGAGATTCAGAGATGATAATGCAAAATGGTTTAAACCTACTAGATATCGATAAGTAAATTAGATATTGGAAAGGAAACAATGTGCGTGTAGGATCATAAACTTAATTTTCTCATTTCATTCTTAATTCAACAGGCATTCAATAAGATTTTTTTTCAATCAAAAAGTTAACCTCAAAAAATATAATAAATATACATGGGGTAGTTTATTTCAACACCTGATGACAGGACAAGGAGAATAAAAAATACTCGACCAGAGGAAGTTTCATCTGTCTAAATACCCTTCCAAAATTTACTTCTTAATTTCAAAGTGTTTGGAAAATTGTTAATAAAACTCTATTAAAAAATGTTATAAGGAGGGCCCCTATTAAAATCAGTCGTACAATCTACCCTCAATTTTTTTTTACGTATTATTCGGGAACACCTTGTATAGAGGCATGAAGTTGGGTCATTTATATGGATTCATTTTAATAGATTAATATAATGTTGCTACATATAAATATTTTTTAAAGTAGTCCGAATATCTAAAACATCTAGATCATGCAACAACTAGGTACTAAAATAGTAAAATACGCATGCGTGGGATTAAATATTCTGTATCAAGTCCGGGGATGCATGGGACGGATTCAGAACACGTTCAAATTTATAAATCTGGGTTCCGCGAACGCAGGATTTATAATTCCGAACGTGCACTAGATGCACTAGGTGAATCTAGTGTCTGAATTAGTTCGAGATTGCTACCGCGAACAAAGCTATTAATTTTCCTATTCTTTAGAAAATCCTTCGTACATTTGTTAATTCTAAAGCAGTGTATATCGCAGCACCATCATGATTTTGGTGGTGCTCCTACTAAACTTCTTAATAAACAATTGAGTTATCTCGACGGAGTGCTGTAAAGTTTATTATTCGAAAAGTTTATGACCCAAAGAACGTAGAGCAATAAAAGTGTGACATCGTAGTAATATAACAAGGCAATTAACAATAATTAAAAACCCAGTCATTGCTTGAATGGGCTAAAGTGGCACAAACAAAATAAATTAATCAAGCAGTCGTCTACCATTGAGACTGGACGGGATATTGAGTGAATGTGCATGCATCCAGACATTCCTTGTAACTTATGTCATGAATGGATGTGTTTATAAATTACGGAACACAAAAAGAATTGCGATGAAGAGTATTTCGTGAGAATGTTTCCTGCTAATTGTCGGCATGTCACTTATGTTGACCGATAAAAGAGCTGTTTTCTTTCAGTTCACGGCCATGAACATTAGCGATTACACTGAGTTTAGTACGGTATGATAATGACAAAAATAATACCAAAACAATGTAGTGCAACGCTCCTTATAAAATAATTTTAAGTAGTAGTAAGGATGCGAGATAGGAAAATTATGATTAATTTACTGGAACTTAGCATAAATGCAGAGAGAGATTTTTGCGTAAAGAATTTTCATGGATTAAATAACAGTAATCATTAAGATACGTTCATCATACGTTTATACAGTTTGTTTCCAAGTTGCAGTTTTCATTGTAAAGCAATATACAGGGTGTCCTAAAATAGAAAGCCATACCATTAACCACCCATTAACCACATCATTCTTTGGACAAAAATAATGCGACTTTTCTTATGCCATTTTTTTATTTGGGGGGGGCCTGTTTCAATATATAGAGTGTTAAAGTTACACAAATATTTTTGTTAATAATTCCATTGTTTTATAAGATACACACTTGAAATTTTGCACGTACTTTTATCTTATTTCGGCATACTTATCAAGTAATTTTGGTGAAAAAAATCGAAGGGCGAATGGTGGTAACTGAGGGATGCAGTACCCTTTATCCCCTCCAATTATTTCTAAGTACGCCTATGCAGCTTTTCTTGAAATATCAAACGTAGAATCTTCTTCTGATCATTTTATCTCCTTTGTAATTTTTTGTTTAAATGCTCCGTTTTGGAGAAAAACGACATATATTGATGGGTTACAAATGTCTTAGCGGCCGATGAATGTCAGGAAAAAATAGTGAGCTCCCTTATCCCAACAGATCACATCCTAAAGGGAAGGTTTTCTTAAATTTGGATCGACATCTTCGTGAAACCGGAAAGTTTATGGATCAGAAGATCGGAATTTGCGGCCTACAAAGAAAATTAAGCCCTTAGCAAAAGAGACAAATCTTAGTACTGGTAGAAGAAGAACCAAGCACAAGTACAAAGATTGCTTCTCGACAAATAGGAAATTGTACAAAAATGGATGTTCATCGGACTTTAAAAATGCAACTTCTGCACCCGTATCACATATACATACAAAATATTCTTCCCCAAGATTTTTCTTCTAGGATGCAATTTAGTCGTTGGTTGTTAACTCAGAATGATGCAGAGAGGGAATTCGTAAGAAAAATTCTATTCACGGATGAGGCAAGCTTTACAAGAAATGGATTGACAAACATGCATGACAGCCACGTATGGACGGATTTGAATCCCCATGCAACCATTCTAGCACATCATCAATTTACATTCAGAGTTAATGTCTGGACGGGAATAGTGGATAATATTCTGTTGGGTCCCTTCTCATACCAAATAATTTAATTTCAGCATCATTTTTAAATTTTCTGCAAAATAAATTCCGAGATGTTTTACATGATTTACCTATTATCGTACGTGACGGTATGTGGATGCAGCTTTACGGTGCTCCACCCCATTATGGTAGAAAAGTCCGGCAGTATTTAAATACCCATTTATTTCGCAATCATTGGATTGCTCGAGGACAAGACGCACTTATTCAATGTCCACCACGATCTCCTGACCTAAATAAACGACATTAACCATCTCAGAGAGAGAATAGTAATGGCAGCTGATAAACTTAAGCAAAAGGAGAATATCTTTCAAAGGATAAGGTTTTCACTAATTAAAAGGGTACGTACATGTATTAATGAGGAGGGTGGGAAAGTAGAAAGTTTGTTAAATTAGTAGTAATTAATTAATTATTTTATTTAATGTTATTTAGATAAAAAGTTATTATGTTGATCGTTCATTATTACTATTATTACACGCGACTATTATTTTTTGGTTGATAAGAGAACTGTATTATAGATTTTAATGCCATATTATTTTTTCAATTCATTTTATAGCATTTAGAATTATCGATTTTGTTTTAAATAGGATATATTCATTCAGTAAGTATTACAATTTGCTAAGTTGCCAAGGTATTGTAACGATAGGTATATCCACAAAATTTCAGTTTCACTTGAAAATGATAGTGAAGTATAGATTTATGGGATACAAATTGCTGTTTTTCTCCAGAACGTAGCATTTAAACAAAAAAAAAATGCGAAAGAGATAAAATGATCAGAAGAAAATTCTACGTTTGATATTTCAAGAAAAAGCTGCATAGGCGTATTTAGAAATAATTGGAGGGGATAAAAGGTACTGCATCCCTCAGTTACCTCCATTCGCCGTTCGATTTTTTTCACCAAAATTACATGATACGTATGCCAGAATAGGATAAAAGTACGTGCAAAATTTGAAGTCTGTATCTTACAAAACAATGGAATTATTAACAAAAACAGTTTTTTAAAATGCAACTTTAACACCCTGTATATTGAAACAGGGACGTCCAAATAAAAATGACATAAGGAAAGTCGCATTATTTTTGTCCGAAGAATATGTGATTAATGGTATGGCCTTCTATTTTGGGACACCCTGCAGAATTCAATATGAGCTAGGTGGTAAGTATTACAACAATTTTTCTATACCTCAAACAAAATTAAAAACCTGACATTATAATTTGCGTTAGAAGTTTAAATCAAAACTGCATCGAATTTTTTTCGAAATTAATTTTGGAAAAGTTTCTAATCTTTCTCATTATGAACACTGTTCATTTTCGTCAACTTCATTGATTGCATATTGTCTACTTGACAATTCAAGCAAATTAATCTACAAAAATGTTGTGAGTTTCAGCCAGTCGCCCTATACAGGGTGTCCCTGAAAATCATGTATATGCTTTTGCAATAATAATGACACTCTCTTCATTAATATCCTGTTGGAGAGTGACACAACTAATAACTAATGTTAAAAATTTAAAGTAGATATCATTACGAATATGTCAGCAGTTCAAAAGAAATCACAAAATTAATTTTATTGGGTGTCATTATTATTGCAAACGATTGTAGCTACTAACGAACCAGCATCTAATCTAAATGGAATCTAAAACGGAAAAACGTCGAACGATTGAAATTAAATTTGTTATATGAAAATATAGTGATAAAAAGGTTTTCCTTAGTGCAATTAATTAATGTTAATTATCGATTTGCATAAACGACTTAAAGTGAATACCTCAGTTAAAGAAAATATTTATAATTTTTGTATATCTGTTATACAGGAAAAAAGTACCATGTGCGAAAGACCACCACTCATATATGTTTTCGAGGTTGCTGAACCCTAATCTGGTGTCTGTTTGACGAAGTTAGCTCATTTTCATCATTTGAAAGTCAATTTTTGTTTTTTGATAATAATGTAATTTCTGTAAACTGATTCAGAAGGAACGAAAAATTCCACGTTTTTGGACACGTCATTGAGTCATTTTTGGAAGTCATGCTCAAGGTCATTTGAAAAACTATTTACCTTCTTTTTGAATGATAATGCAATTTTTTGTCTACGTATTCTGAAAGAATTTTGAGTTTGGATACATAATTAAGATTCATTTTATCGTCAATAAACAATAATTTTTTAGCCTTGGGTTGAAGCTATCCAATTTTATTATTTTAAAGTGTTTATCATATAGGATGATAAAAATATAGGCATTAAGATGTAAAGCATAGCTCGCGCCTGGTAAACTAAACAAGCTAAATATCAAGGACACAATTTTAAGAGGTCCTCACTAGTGTCCATCACATTAAATTTTTATTAAATTATATGAAGTACTTTGAAAGTTATTTAAGAAAAACGGATTTCCAGCGGCAGGGACACATATTTCCGTAGGGAGTGCCTGTGGGAAAAATTTTTATAGGAACTTGTCATCTTATTTTTTCATGTTTTTTCTATCTGCACTCGAGATTTCTCATTTTCCCGTGCACCCTGTATATCAGGTACCAGATGAAAGTAGCTTACTTTCGGACAGGTTCTCATTTTGGAAAACTCATCTATCTACAAAATTATCGCTGTTAGGGACAATCTCATTACTATTGTGTGTATTTAGTTATACAGGGCGAGTCAGTCATAATGTCATTAATTTTAACCACGTATTCGACTAGGCCTAATAAAGGCAGAAAATTGAAAACAAAATTTTTTACTCGACCTTTAACAAAATAAACAAATCACCCTATAAAAATCGGTAACTCGACGCTCTTTCTGCGCTATGAACTTTCTGAGGACGCACCATCAAATGCCGGATTAAACATCATTGCCACATCATGTTTACATACATAATATCTGTCTACCTAACAAGACATTTTTCAGGTGCGCGAACTTTGTGTAAGTGCCTTCGCGATACGGGTTCTGTGAAACTGCTTCGGGTGAATCAAATTGCGGCTGACCCTAATTTTATTAATAAAGTGCTATGAACGGATGAGTACAGTTTGACTCGAACTGGCATTTTAAATAGGTTAGTACCATGCTACTTAAAAAACAATTATTTGTAAAACGTAGTGAAAACGTAATATCAAAATTATTAAACTGTAATAACCTAACATTTGAAAACATTTATTTATTATCTACATTTGTTTTTATTAATAAATAAAGCAATATTTAAGGAAAATTCATTCATGTATCTAGATTAAAAAAAATTTCTTGTCGTTAAATAACAGTACAAAAACTAGGTAACTTAGTTATTGACCTAATAATACGGTAGATCAAGATTAACTCTCGATAACTTATGAGCATCAGATCAGAGGCGTGCCATTTCGGTCTTGGACAGTTTTCTGTCACAACACGATGGTTTTTTATTACTTAGTATTTAAACACGAAACACTTTTCAGCTTCACTTAATAATTTATCCATTGGGTATAGGTTTCTTATGTAATGTACGTAAATGGTTTATTACTTGGTTTAGTATTAGATACGTTGGAGTTGTACGGGTATCGTTTGATTGAACCATATTTTCTACCGGAAAACCTGAATGGACCGCGCAATTTTTAATAGAATTATTCCATTATTATTATTTGATTTCATTGGATATTAACATTTTAAATTATTATTGGCTGAAGTTGAACTGAACAAGAAAAAATGATATACTAAAATAGTCAGTACAACCGTTTATTTGTGATGTCTAAAACCTGGGTAAGTAAGTACCTACTAGAAAAATATTTCAACTTGGCAACATTACATCAGGTCGACATCGGGTTGAACTGTGAGCTGTAAACGACCATGGCTGTGAGAATGATTTGAAAATATTTTTTTTCGGGGTAAATATGCATTTAGATTTTTTTAATCACGTATTGGCATTATACTCATTATTCCCTATCTCCTCTTAAAATTAATGACATTATGACTGACTCATCCTGTATATTAATAATATTGTATGATATTTTGTGGGTGGTGTTATTGATATTTATTCACATTTCAAAATTTTGGATAGATTAATTTAGATAATTTATTTAAAATCAATGGAACAGGAAACTGTCTTGTTTCACCGACATACGAAATATTCATGTTATTTTCTTTTCAAATATATGTTTAAACATGTTGAAATTAAACAAATAAATAAATACATTTATATTATTCATTTTGAATTGGACCATTTTCTTCCGTTAAACGAAGGAACTATAAACAATTACATTCGGTATATCCTCATTATTACAAAAACGTCGGAACGCGAGGGAAATCATTTACCCTGTTAACCATTAAATAAAATAATTAGCCCAAGCGAATTTTATCGCTTTTTAAAGTGTCTTAACGTAAAAACTCTTAAGGAGTCTTAACGGAGTTGTAAATTATTGTTTATTGGGCATCAAGTATTTTAAATGCGTCCAGAGAGGCTTTCATTTCCACAAGCGACTACTTGTATTGTTAAAATCAACGAAAAAACTGAAAATGGGCCACTCTTTCCGAGTTTTACGGCTTGCTTCAATTATCAATCGTAAGCACCTACCGCTTTCCGCAAAATTCAGTAACATTATTGCCGGGCATTTATATGGTTTTCCATTTAATGCAATTTTTTTAAATTTAATTAACGGTAAGTATATCTAAGAATGACTTATTAACATACACGTTTAATAGAGGTCTACAACTATAGAAAATCGTCTATGATTTTAAGCAATAAGTGGAATTTATTTATTTATTTAGAAGTACACCACCCAACAGCATAAGTAATTAACAGGGTGGGAATACAATACAAAAAGACAAACATATATAAAATCGCAGTAACTAATACATAACATCAAAAATATTAAATGATTTGCGAATATAAACTGCAGACCAAATTAATGATCTACAAAATCAATCAATAAATATGTTTAACAAACATTATTAATACATTGGAGGGCTAATACTAGTAAATCAGTAAACAGACTTCAGAAAAATACATTTTCAATAACAAAAGCTGTTTGTTTGCTACAACTCTACTTTGTTACTACAGTAGCTAGTTAAATCTTTTATCCTAGCAAACATTTTCATCGTCGCTATTTCCATTTAGGATAACTAGTTGTATAGCAATACCAGCAAATATTTCTTTTTACTTCAAATTATAAAATCGATAGTAAAATTTATTCCTAGTTTTGCATTTTAAGAATTGTTTACTTAATTGACTTGAACTGAATTTATAAATATTGCTTAAATGTCTCATAGATTTTTGAAATTACTATTAACTAACTACTTTTACTTTTTTACTTTACTTACTTTTTTAGTAAATGAGTTTTAATTAAATAACAGCTTCCTCTATCAACGCCCTCGAGAAAACATTATCACTTCGCTCATGTATTTTTCTGAAAATCTTATCTATGTGATAAGAATTGTATCCAACGTCTTTTTGTCTTTCCTATCCTGTATATAATTAAGATGTTTATTTGATTCCAAGATTTGTCATTTCGTATTAATGCTTGCTTCGTTAGCATTATCTCTAGAGATCCTCAAAAAAGTATGATCAAAGTCGCGACGATTGTTTCCTACTAATTTGTCCTTGTCTGGACCACCAAAGGGGAATGCATTTTAGTCTCCATGGGGCTTACGATTGTTGAAAATGTCATCACCTAATCAGTGTAGTAATTTATCAGTCTGTTTTGCGGAATATATCTATAGGAACGTATCAGGAAGAAGAAGTAGATATTTAGAAAACGAAAAGTTTATTCTGTTTATGATATATTTTCTAACCCTTAATGAGGAATTTTAAGATTTCCTGATAAAACTTATAAATATTTCAAATAATTACTTTTAATTTTAATTAGGTACTATATTATCTAATATTACGTTTACTTTTTGTACGCTTAGAAAAAAGGTTTTAGAAGTCGGACATATTCACAATAAGACTGAATGCAATTGAATGAAGACAATTAAACACATCATACAAATGGGCTAAAAACCCTATTAAAACAAACACGGAATTCCAGGAAGCAATCACTCCGGCATGGAGTAGCTGACAGCTAGATGTAGCTTGTCAGAGGCTTATACAGAGTTAGGCTAGGCCGATATATGTCTGATGAGTGACTTTAGCGAGTGAGTGTAATTCAATACTGGTTGGAGTATTATTAGCTCGCAGAGTAGTTGTTTCCTGGAATTCCGCGTTTGTAAAATATTCGTTCTCGCCAAACGCGATATAGGTTCGAAATCGATAGTTTTCAATGGTGTCTACTGCGATGTAGAACGCTTCATATTTGTGGCTTTTCAATCCGACATGGAGTAGCTATATGTCTACACTGCGATTCCAGTTATTATTTTGAGTAAGTCTTGAAAACATTGCATTAAATATATTAACAAAAATATTTTTCAGTACCTTGCACTAAATCTTTATTACCACAAAATTGATTAATAATTCTATGGCGTCACCGTAACTACCAGTAAGTATTATGAATACCAGTTTAAAATGTACAGATGGTGATATAAAGTCAGATGGTGACTGACTTAAGTATTCAACCAATTTAGCTGGTAGTCAACTTATGATATCTTTTTTCTACTTCGAATCTAGTTTTGATAGACAATTAGAGGAAGCTCTCAAAAATCCTTGCGTAGCCATAATCCTATCTTCACTTGACATTTTTGTGTCCCACAAATAAGAATCCGTTCTACCCAGTATTCCTATTGGTGTAAATACATACTAGGTATAAAAAGTTCAGACTTGGTAAGACTGAATCATTTCATTTATCTTTTGGAGAAAAACATGTGGTGATATAAAGTGAGATGGTGTCTGACTCAAGTATTCAATCAATTTAGCTGGCAGTCAACTTATGCTTCTACCTCGAATCTAGTTTTGGTAGACGATTAGAGGAAGCTTTCAAAAATCCTTGCGTAGCCATAATACTGTCTTCATTTGGTATTTTTGTGTCCCACAAATGAGGATTCATTCTCTACTTTCCATAATTAAGAAAAATCCAAACAGTATTCCTATTAGTGTAAATACAACAAGTTTAGATTTGGTGAGACTGAATCATTTATCTTTTGAAGTAAAACATATGGTGATATAAAGTGAGATGGTGACTGATTCAACTGTTCAATCAATTTAGCTGGCAGTCAACTTATGCTATCTTATCTTATGCTATTTCCAGTGTCACATTTAAAATGACCTCAACTATGAAATATTCAATAGAACACCCTGTACATTATTATTTTTGTTATTCTAGAGACGATTTAAGGTGCTAGTGCACTTGTATGAGACATTTTTTAGCCTACTTGGTTGTTTTAAACCTATTTTTATTTCTATTCTGGTTCAGATCCTAAAATAATGGAAGATATCTGACATATCTTCCATTATTTTAGGATTTCAATTCTGTAAATATGCTTAAATCATTAATTTGTATTTACATTTCTTTAGTGGCAACGTTTTTTAAACATCCAGTACCTACTTAAATAATGCTGTTCATGACAAATCTAGTGATACAATCAAATTTAGTGCAGTTGCCTACCTTACCTTACCGTACCTTAAATCGTCCGTAGAATCAAAACATGTATAAATATATAGCGCGTTGGAGTTGTTGTCCACACAACACGTTCGGTTTCAAAATTTTCTGTTGGTTGAAGTTTACAATTTCTTATCTTGAAAAAATTGGAACATAGTTCATAAATAACTTGTTGTCTATTCATTAAATTAAATTTTGAAATATCAATAAGATGCAATTCATTTTTAAGATTCCTAAGTAATAGTTGTATTAAATTTAACAACTAATAATTTGCCAGATAATAATATCTCTATCCCTCATTCTAATCATGAGGATTGGCTCAGATGTTAGACTTGTGCGGGACAGAAAGCGGCAAAATATTATTATGATGCAGGCCGCATTTGCGCCCAGGAACGAATTACTTTGGTAGGCCCTAACCACTATTCAGTGCAGGAATGAGGGAAAACCTGGAAAACCTCATTGATTAAGAGGGTGGTCAAATGTCGACCGGTATCAATCTCTCACATTGACCCAAGCCAACATTCTTGCCCCTACCATACTCACAGAAAGGATGCCAATTCACTCCGCAAATATAGCTACAGATGTCGAGACAATTGAAATTTTCCACACTTGATGATTCTTTGTATAGAATTTTTACAAATAAGTTTTTCTTATATGGAAACTAATTATTGTTACAAGACACATTCGATGTCTTCAAAACTAAACCTTTACGAATCTTCTACTGACAAAATTTACAACTTTTTTACTAATGAACAGCATTCTTCATGTTTCCTGAACAGAAAAACAAGATTCTTCCAGCATAAACTTCATACCTTCAAATCTGAACCGTAAAGAAAAAAATTAACAGTTAGTTACTTGACAATACACAATTATTTTTTCGACTGTAACTTGTACAACAATGCCGTCCATTACAAATGGTTCGATACTAATCAATTTGATACAAGAACCCAAACTTACGCAACATAAAATCGTTGTAATGCTTCATAGTAGGCCAAGATGAGACTGTAACATTTTAAGTGATGAACGGACCACAAGTGTGCATTGGCCGATTATTCCGTTGGCAGTTAGGTGAAAGAACAGAAAATCCCGGCAATTGTTGTGCAAATTCAAGCTTAACAGTCGCGTGGCACGAAGCGTGGCCGACTAGACATTCCCTCATCCCAGGTACGTTTCTCGTCTCTGTCGGACTCACCAGTCATCAGTATGTGGAGCAGGTAGATGGAGAGAGACGCAGCATCACATATGAGCATAAAAGCTAACAGCTGAACATCTGGCTGCATCCCCTCGTCTTTCTTTTCGTTTAATGCATCGACCCCGAAGTCTGATGACGTTGCCCTTCATATTTTTATGCGTCGTTTTCAAGGGAGGTATCTTTGATCTTCTCTTATAGTTTATTTTCAAGTTGTAGGAAATGGTGTTATAAAATAGTGGTTTTTAGGCACAGCCGCTGCTCTCATTTGATACATAGTAATTTTCCGGTTGCTGACATAAATAGAATTACAGTGCACATTCCGGAATTCTTTTACCTGCCCTGGTTGTTTCTGGGCTAGGCTCTGTGGGAACAGACCCGCTATCTGTATCTCTGGGCCCGCGATTAAGTCAGCTGAGTGAGCTCAGCTCGCGGACCATCATTATCCGAGAAATCCGAAAAAGAATAATCGACTGGTTTGTTCTTGAGATAGCTGTACACACTTTTATGGAAAATTTAACCAAATTCAATGAATGAATTTAGTTCCTATAAATTTCAATGTTATTAGTGATCATAATTGTCGAAATAGTTAAATCGCAGTTACATTTCTTTTCAAAAACAGGTCAATCATTACTCAGACGGACATTTTATTTTTTTGTACGTATTTTTAAAATATTTTTATAAAAAGAAACAGTGAAATTGAAGGTTCCACCGATATTTCATTGAACGAATTTTATTTAATACAATTTCTTATAGCTGAGAAATAAACTATAAGTATAGGGTTGCACCGAAATTGAAGGTAACTTGTATTTTGAATATCACAATTTGTACCTGTTGCGTGAAGAATATTATTAATAATATTGATAGGTTTTGATATGTAATATGCGTAAATATGGATCAAGGTGTCTGATAAGAGTTTTATTGTAAATTTATATAAAAATTGAACCACTGACTATTGAAAGAATATAATGTTATATATTGTGCTTATATATCTGCGTAGTCACCTTTGATCGATAATACTCTCATAAGGCATATATTGAATAAGGCGTTATTAAATTTTGCAATTTTTCCATCTATACAGGGTTAACTATGACTAAGTACAAATATTTTAAGAGGGGATAGAAAAAAATAAGAATTAACAGAACTTCCTTTCAAAAAATGTCCAAACTTATTTATAAAGCGAAAAAAAATATTTTTCGATATTATATTAAATGCTTATTTAACGCCGCCAATGCGAGAATCAGAGTATGCAACCAGCAAGCAACCGTCATGCAACAGTCGGCCACAGTCGGCAGTCCAGTCGAGTCGGTTCGCTGTCATGTTATAATTTAATTCCTGTGTTTACGTTGTAGTTTTGTGTTCTTCTTCATTTTTTAGTGCCTTATTTTAATTTTAAACGTTTTATAGTTAATAAATAAAGGAATATGGGTGTTAAACGTTTTCTGTTATCTATTAGAGCCTACCTACTCATCCATTTCTTCAATTTTATTATAATACATAGGCATTTTATCTAAGTCTACTTACGGGAAGTGTGTTTATCGGTAGTGAGTGAAAATGTAGTTTTACCAGTTTGTAACCAAATAATGAAAAACGAATGCAAAATACGAGAGCCAACTGGATTAACTGTTATCTACCTATCAGGTATTATTACTAATAAAAATGTTATAATAATTTTTGTCATTTCTGCATTCAGAAACACTGCAAACGACCGCATGGTAGTTGTTGACAGATGTAATGTCAACTATGGATCTAAGCCATAAGCCATCTCAGTCGATACTTATCATAGGCGTCGACTTTCCGTAGGAAAAAAGGGTTTTGTCCCATTTTTTAAATATCGAGCTAAAATTCTGGAATAACTTTTTTATTGTCTTTTAGGGCTTCCTGAGCACGTGGTTAAAATTTTTGTACTTAATCATAGTTAACCCTGTATGCATGGGACTGTTACCTTAAATTACAAAAAAAAATTTGTATAATTTTAGGGATGACTCCCAATGAACACTTTGTAGTGTCCTTAAACTGATTGATTGTCAAAAAAGTCCAATAATAAACTTAAATTATGCCCCAAATTTGTTTATTCCAAGTTGAAGTAATTCAGAAATATTATTTGTTTTTAATATTTTTTAAGTTTTTCGAGTTTGTTGTTTTTTTGGTAAAAAAAATAGTAGCATGAGTTACACTAGACTTTCTAAATTCGTTGTATATTCGACTATATTAAATGATTAATTTTATAATTCTCATAAAAATAAACATTTTGGGAAGAGTCAATAAACTCTGAATGAATTATGGCAATATTACTCACTTCAAAATACTTAAAAAATTACAAGGTGCTAACACTAATAGGAATCAGAAAAGCTCATGCAAGACGGAAGGATTGCTACTTAATTCTTGTAAATTAAGAGAAAAGTATGCTAATTTAGTAATTTTGGGTAATCATTTATACTCAACGAAGCTATAATTTGAACACAATCAAATCGTATTTAAGGAATTTTTTCGCCCTTCCAAATATACTTTTAATTCTTTACAAAAAAATGTTATGTAAATTCACGAGAAAGTGTTTCCACAGGTATTTCCGCAAATCAGACTTTAATGGTTACTGCTTTCCTACAAATTCATGTATAAAGGGTGTCTCCGGATTTTCGTTCTTAACATTGGGAAAAAATAATAGCTATCTGTCATATAACATTTTCCCCTCTAAAAAACATGATTTTTTTTTAATCATAATAAAAGGTTAATGTTTTAACGCGAATAACTTTTTTTAACTAAAACCAATAGCGTAGGTATGGGTCTTCTTCACCTCATACTAAACTTCTATGCCGACAGTGAAAAGTATTTTTTCAGCGCAAATATTAGAATTTTATTCTATTATCTGGAAAAAAACGCTCTTGGGGAAATTCACTGAGCAGCTTCGTTTTTCAGATATTTTCACTTTTTCTAATGAAAGTTACCCTGTAAAATTTTATTTCTATTGCAGTCAGTTATTAACAACGGTTTGTAAACAGTTTAATGGAAATAATACTTAAGGTGATGTCTAAGTTCGTCAATGCAACGATAGCATCGATTTCTTAGGAACGTCTAGTCCGAATTATGTGATTAATTATTTCACCACAAAATCTTCGAATGGTATACAGGCTGTCCCAGTGTGAGCGTACAAAAATTTAGCAAGGCGTAGCCCAGGCCAAAATAAGAAAAAAATTCTTATTTTGGTCTCTGATGCACGCCGATTCGTAGATTTAGGTAATTTTTGGGTGACGTGTACATCAATTAAAGGTCATTAAATTACATAGTGTTTGTTTCGAGGGGTGTTTCGCAGAGGCATTTTGGTGTACACATTGCAGGTATTTTGAGACATTTTCTTGAATCTCGAGGTATTTTAGGGCATTTTGAGGCATTTTCTGATATTTAGGGGCATTTAAGTGCATTTTGAGGTATTTTCTGGAATTTTGAGGGTGTTTTAGAGGCATTTAAGAGCATTTTTGAAAAAAATTTTGTATTGTATGTGTACGCGTAATAGTTTGTCCACGAGGTGCTCGTTGAGATGGATTGTATAATTCGATATTAAGGCGTCAGGCTGACCAATTAGGCTCATGGATGTTGAAAATTGTACCTTAGTGTCATTTCTTTGGTTCAAAATAAAAAACATGTAAGTAAGTGACCACTTATTTAATTATAATAGGTAACTATTTTTGTTTTTTGTAAACTTCGTTTTCAACCGGCTTTGAGTGATGCACTTGGACTCACGACTTCTATAGTTGTACACATTGTATAAGAGTTAAAAACGGATGTAAATAGGCGAAGCGGGTCCAGTGTATGTTTGTCCAGTCGATAACTTGACAAAGGAGATTTATTGCAAACCAGAAGACTTTTCAAAATATCTAGGTGCATACATGCATATGCATATTATATGGGTGTAATTATTTTTACAGTTAGACTAAAGACGTTTTAAATGTAATACATTTTACATTAAAATGATATTCTAGTGCGACTTATACTTCAATAAATTGCACGGTTTCCGAGTTAAAACAAATTACTATGTAATGTAAAGCTTGTATTTTCTTAAATACACAATTAAATTTATAAGTTATTAATATCTAAAAATAACAGTTTTCCGTTACGTAGCAATTTTCAAGTACTATTGTACTCTGAAACGGTGCATTTTATCGAAGTCGAAAAAGAGTACCTTTACAATTTATTACATTTCTTTGGTCCAAGCTAGGGTAAAAATAATTTCTAACTAAAAAGTTAAACTATAAATATCTTAAGCTTCCTGCTTAACACATATTTGTATCAAATGCTTAAATTTCCAGCGTTCAAAATTTCATTACTTTATCTTTTCCTTAATTTTGGTAACATTGAGTATAAACCATCTTAAGTTTGTTTTTATTTAATCGTTTTCACTATTTACTATACAGGGTGTCCGTTAAAGAATGGGCCAAATCCACTAGATTCTACGACAAAAATTAATGGGCAAAAGTCATATACCTCCAATGTTGTTCATAAACGCTTAGTTTTCGAGATGTTGAAGTTGAAACAATAAAAACGATTATCAGAGGATTGTTTTCATATATGAGCCGAAAAAATCCAAATGAAAGCATTGTACGACACTTTCAGCATGAGTTTAAGTTCAATATTAGGTTCGGAATATTTGACGATCAGGTTCTTGGGCAATATGAACTTCAGGCATCTATCTTTAAACGGCCAACATTATCTGCACTTTTTACAATCTAATTTAATTGAACTACTAGAAGAAATTCCTTTGAACATTAGTGCTCATGTGATATTTACATGATGGTGCCCCTGCTAATTATCTTATAATAGTAAGAAAGCATTGAGATAACATATTTCGTCATCGATGGATAGAAAAAGAAAATCAACATCCATAGCCGGCACATTGTTCGGATCTAAAACCGATTGATTTTTTTTCTGGGGTTATATTAAGACCATGGTTTATAGTGCTGCCTCTATCAACAATAGAAATGAACTATGGCAAAGAATAGTTTCAGCTGCAAATGCTATGAAAAACATAAACCCATCATTTTTCACTTTTTGGAGAAATTTTTTAGAAAGATATCGAACATGTTTTAGTCAAATAATCGAAAATGATCTTAAACATTATTAATGTTTAATTAATGTTTTTCATAGTTTTTCTTGTTATATTTTATTATTTACTTATGCCGTACAAAAAATATTTATATTTTTATTTTAGTTTTCTTAATTGTGTGATATATTTTACAACTATAATACTTGAAATATATTATGTAAACAGTATAATGTTTGTTAATGTAATATAATTATCAAAAAATTATGTTTCTATAACACAAGTTGCAAGTTAATGGAGTTACGTAATCCACGAACTGCACATCCTTGCCTACTTTAAACGCAGTTTATTTTTTCAAAAAACGGTGCCTCTCAGCCATATTCAACAAATATACCTTTTTTGTTGAAAAATCATTGAAAATTTTAAAAACATTATTTATTTCCGCTTTATGCAGTGGCGCATTTATTTTTTAGAAAAGAATCTCGAAAACATAGTTTGCACGCCACTGTTTTTTTCGTATTGATGTGAAGTCGCAGCAAATGAAGTAAGTTGCCATTAGAATTCCTCATACCCAATTAGACAAAAATACCTTAATGCATCTCCGATATAGGTATGCCTAAAAATCGTTTTTATTTTTCAACTTCAACACCCTGTATCTGGAAAACTAAGCTTTAATGAGCAACATTGTATGACTTTTCCCAATTAATTTTCGTCGTAGAATGTAATGGTAAGGTTTGGCCTATTTTTTAACGAATACCCTGTATAAAAATGATAAGTAATACAATTAGGACAGAAAATGGTAACTAAAAACATAAGGCTCTTCGAGGAATTTCCTGACATTTAGAGGCATTTTGTGGTATTTCTGGTAATCCGGTAACATTTCGGTGGCATTTAGGGCATTTCGGGGGTATTTCGAAGATTTTTTAGCATATTGAGGTAATTTGTGGCATTTCGGAGGCATTTTGGTGCATTTTCCGCGAGGAAGGAATTTTGGTGTACAAAATTTGGACAGCGAAACGCCCCTCGGTTTGTTTTCATCTGACACCAGTGGTGGCCTAGGCTTACTATTCCTATGATTTTGTCTTCATAACTCCTGCATATCCTACTTTTACGTGAATTGACTAAGTTCTCCTTAATCAGTGACCAATTCCGAAAAAAGGTGGTTTTGTTACACAGCTCCAAAATCAACCATTTTCAAGTAAATTGAGTCCAAAGTACAAATTGCATTAATTTATGCAGAAAAAAAAACATGATTTTATTTGTTGTCATCTATCTATCTGTCATTATAAATAACAAAGTTGCTTACAAGCGTTATGTCAAAAATTGTTACATGTCATACTAGTAAGTTGTAATTACTAGAAGTCAAGTCAATTTGCACAGAATAAGTAGTACGTTATTATTTACCAATAATGAATATGCTGATATGATATACGTTTACGGTTTCTGTAATGGAAATTCATTGGCTGCCTCACGAGAATACCTGGTTTGTACGCTCACACTGGGCCACCCTGTATAGGTAATATATTTTTTCCTATTATACAGCGGAGTTGCATACACTTTTTCATTTAAAAAACTAGAAAAAAATTAATCTAGTGGACTGAAGTCTGGTGATCGAGCTGACCAAGCAACTGGACCACCTCGACCAGTCCACCTTTTCCCGTAGATCGTATATAATCAACTTATTCAACATGCACAAACAAACTGATTTCACACGACATCTGTCATTACTATAACTACAAATCAAGCAATCCTACATTCTACTCAGGAGACTGTGACGGTCATGGTAGCAATCCTTCTCATCTCTTCTCCTGGTATTAATGCTTGGGGGCACGCTTGGTATGGATGTAATTGAGCCTCATATATGATTCACACTGCTGCAATATGCCGTGGACGCCCTGGGTCTCCATCTCCTCTATGCTTCGCATGTAAATTTCCAGCGTCACGCCTGCGCTTGCATTACACTTGCACTCAGTGCACACCTTTGTAAAAGTAACTGCATTTGGCACATGTTTATCGAGAAATCGTTCTGCTAAAGCATTTTCACTTTATCATAAATTAAAACGATATCCATCAACTGCGAGTTGCTATACGTAAGCTATTTTTGATATTTGAAAAACTAATGTAAACTTGCACCACAAAAAGGTCAATACCTTAAGCAATCGGATATTTAAAATCGCCTGGCTAGAGAATACAGTAGCTCAGCGACGTAAAGCTTAAAACTACTAGAACTTCAATAATGTTTTTCTCCAAAACTGTAAAGGATTTTACAAACAATTTTTTACGATATTGACTTAATTTGTCATGACGCATCTATTCCCAAGTTCTTTTAGATACGTTCTGAATCACCCTGTATATTTCATGCCAAAATACCATAATTCCATCAAAATTAGTGAAAGGTGAAGGTTATGTCAACAGACGAATTACGTGTTAAAATAAAACTACTTGACATTTATCGTGCGTCGCCTCGATTTGAATATTTTGAAAAAGGAGAAGAACCCTCGCATGTGAAAATTGCTCTAGCAGTAATCACTTAATCGTTCCATTGGGCAAGGTTTATGATACCATCGTTTTCGTAGGGTGGTGTCGTCGTGTGCCAAACGTCATTCTCCTGTAAAGATCACCCTTTGATTGTAACACAAGGGTTGGGATTTGCGGCGTTTCTCTACATAAGTGTCGTTTCAATTGTGCTCTCTCAAATTTAGAAATCCCGGGACTACAGTCATGAAATATTATAGGGTATGTTTTACTAGAGGGTTACTTTCATATATACGTGTCGTGCATTACAGGCTGCGTCAAAAGTGTCATGTGTCAGATAGGGTACATAAAAAGCGTTTTCCTCTTTATCCATACGACCATCGTACTTTCCTTATCCATCTGAGGATAAAAGGAAACGTAAAATCACATGAAAGTAATACCTGACCGAACTTAAAGTTGGGTGAAATTAATAATTATTAGTGTAGATTCATAAAAAGTATATAGAATTGTTATTATATATCCTGGATATAAATTTAGTAATAATAAATAATGTAACATAGCATTAAAATAATAATTTATAATTTTATTATCAAGTATAAAATAAATTTTCATAAAAATGCATGACGTTGACAATTGTTATCACTCAGTACATAGAGAAAAAGAAATTTAAACCCAGAACAACTTATATAAAATACAAAATAAAGAGTATTATCATTAGTAAAAAATAAAATTGTACAATAAAAACAAAAGGACATTTATAAAAATGTATTAGTTATAGGAAAGTGTTGTGAAAAAGTGTATAAAAAGGACATCCAAAGACTGTGTAAACTCATGTGAAAGGACCTTAACATGGAAATCTCCAGAAAGAAAAACAAAGACTGTTGGTTAGTGACGGCTTGAGTTTTGAAAATGATGCCGCATCGCGAGATAGTTCCGGAATATTTGCAAATTATTCCAAAAAAAAAAAAACAAGTTTAAATAAGAAAATACCTACTCACCAGCGAAATTTACAAGTCTTCATACTACAGAAAAGTTATTATGCCAGCACATGAAAATTTTCTACCATCTCCAGGAAAATTACAGTTCCAAAGGACTCTACAGATAGTCTACAGGACGTTCACCAGTTTCCAGAAAGGAAAATTATACATTTTCCAACCTCAGGTACCTTTTAAGTAAAGTGCACTATTAAATTTCTATAGCTGTAGTAAATAAAGCAGGTTTTCTTTCTTCATAAGCTTTGCAAAATATAAAGAATAACCCACAGGACTTACCTTTACCAAAATGAGTTAAATCCAAGCAATAAAAACAACAATAATTTCACATATTGCACAAGAATTATCATATCTGTCACCAACATGGCCATTTTGCTGTAATAAAAGTGAAATCTGTAATATCATTTTAAGAAATACTCCCTGGAAGAAAGGCAACAACAAATATAAGAGGAAGAATATCAATCTGCATAACTCATAAAATAGTAATTTAAAATTTAATAATAACAAAGGTTCTACCTTATATTAGTTTGTGGAAATTCTCGACGGAGGAGAAATTTAGTAATAAGAAAATATTCTTTATTAACCAAAATTACTAATCTTGTAACCTGTTACTATATGTTAACGTTAAAAATAAAACCCTGTAAACAATTCAAATCGACTCCTGAGTTTAAGTTTCTTTTGCTGTTTTGATTTTGTGAAACGGTGTCTAGCAAGGGATAATCAGGAAAAAAATGTAAATAAGGTAAGACAGAAAAAAATTAAATAAAAGGTATTGAACAAATTACAGCTTAATAACAAAGACACAATATACACTAAGAAAAGATAACACATTAAATATATCAAGGCGCTCAATAAAATTAATATTAAAAATTTGACTCCACAAAAATTAAAAAAAAAATAATGAACAAAAAAGTAAAAAAATAATAACAAAAATTTACCACATATTGACTCACGTATTTTCTTTCTTTTATACTGTTCGTTTATACTTCCTAAACTAAAAATGTTCTAGGTTGGTTTGGAATCCCTGATACCTTACATCTATTAACAGTCTTGAATGCATTCAGAGGAAGTTTTTAAAATATGTATCTTTTAAATTAGGGGTATATCCCGAGATAGGAATTGACCACTCTAAACTGCTTAATCGTCACAATGTACAGAGCTTTGCAAACAGATTTATCATGTATGCTCAAATCATGCTTTAGAAATTAATTAAAAATTTGATTGACCAGATTGTTAGAATTATTAAATTTTAATATTCTAAACTCTAAAAGGCACACAGAAATTTCGTAAACAATTCATAAAAAAAAACAGTTGATCTAAGTAAGTTAAATAACATAGGATAAGAATTAATATCTAGAATATTTTGAGATTCAAACAAAAGACAATGTAAATTTTGAGCTTTTTTACAATTTTCAATTTGAGAAAAACAAAGAAAGTACTTATTTAAAAAAAGAGCTAATTAGCAAGTCCAAAGCCACAACCACATACACACACAATATTCTAAAAATTTAATTTGCTTAACTCTTTAGTTTCTAATATAAAATCAGTATGTAAAAAATTATAATTTTCTTACTATTTTTAATTTTTGTTAATTTTTTTTTTGTTGAGATAATACTTTATTATTATACTTGTGCCTATCCCACCTGCAAATGCTACTTGTACTGTAGGTTGCTGTAGGTTAAAATAAATATACTTATATCTATTTATGTATGTACTAATATTTGTAATAGTCATTGTTGATTATCTTTCTCATTTGAAATACTGTGATTTATTTCAAAATATTTAATATTATATTTTTTACACCTAATTATAACTGACTCGGATATAAAAATGTTTCTAAATGATGAACTTTTAAATTCGATTTTTATTTATTTAACAAGTAATAGGTATATTCCTAGATATGGGTGTTCCATGTAACTAAAACAAATAATTTTAAAATTAATTAACTTGTTTTTAGGCGTTTATGATTCAGAAGCGACATGTTCTAATTAAGAAACAGTAGAATAGCTGCCATTATTCAAAAACAAATTACAATGCTTGGTCGATACAAAATGAACCGCAGGGGTTCGGTACCTGTCCTATAAATCAAACTTTATATCTAAAAAACCGGAATTTCTCACTAAAAAATAACGGTTGGAACATTTCCGTGATTTAGGTAAAAAAGGGGGAAGTTTTTGTTATTTCCACATACAAAGTAACAGTAACAAGGTATGAGGGGAAGTGGAAGGATCTTCCCAGGTATATCCTTTTCTTTCAGAACTTTACAATATGGTATTATATAACACAAATTAGGATTTTAGATCAAATAATGTGATCCAAGATGTAGTGAATGTACAGTCTAAGGGGCAGGATTGTAGATAAATAATGAGATCGGTGAGAAAAAAAGATATGTATCATATTCACATTAAACATTAAAATATATTGATATAATTAATTAAATATTATAATTTAATTCTATATTGCAAGAAAAATTTTCAGTATATGACATTGTATAAGGCAATAATAATGACATTCTTTAAAATTAATTTTGAGATTTCTTTTGAACCGCTGACGTATTTGTAATGAAATCTACTTTCAACTTTTTTAGTTCTTAGTTATTTCACTCACCAATAGAGATTTAATGAAATTTCGACTCAAAACTTCTAGAAGCTCAAAAACTGTTTTGAGGGAGTTTCATTATTATTGCAAAAGTATGTACCTACGTCATTTTACAAAAATAACTAAAATAAAATAAGAGTCACATTTCCATAGGAATGTTTAGTTATATCTGAAGAATAGCAAGGGGGTAGAAATCCAACTAAATTAAAAATTTCTACACAAATGATTTTTTGTGGTAATATTGTATTTAAAATTGTATTCCAAACAAAAAAATTTGAACAATTTAATTTTTGAAATCAATAGTTAGGATCCGCAATTTCAGGACACAATTTCTCATGGTATTAAAAAAAAGTTGCTATAAACGAGAGGCCAAAAATACTTATCCAAGATACAGAGTGTTGAAAATTTTTAAAAAATTATTAATATTTGGAATAGCCAAGGAAGGTTATTATCGGAAGGTGGCCATTTTCAATATTTGCTTATGTCGAAATTGATTATTTCTATGATTGTTATTTGCTGACCTTGAATAAAATAAATATGTAAGTTTTTTTTCTAAGGTTAGTATTAGGCAAAAAATTCAAGAGACCTTCATTGTTGTGAATTATTAGGCAAGTCCGAAAATAATAAAAAAATTATAAAATCTATTGGCGTTCTACATTTTATGATGAAAATGTCGACTGCCTAACTACGCTACTGGCTGCAGATAAAAATTGGCTATATACTACAAATGCTGTTCATTACCAAAGTACAGTAACTGTAATTTTAAGAATCTAATATTGACTGTTCCAAATTAATTTCAAATATTAATATATTTTTTTAAATTTTCCACACTGTATCTCGCCATCTAATCATAACAAATTGTCCTGAAATTACGGACCGTATAACCATATTCAACTGTACATTTGACAAGTACTTACTAAGTTAATTGAAACAAATTTTTCTACAGTTATAAAGTCATGTGTGTTATTTGATACCAAATAGTATACTGGAGAAATGCTATAACTTTTGTTACAGCTGTACTCCTTGTCAGGTACTAATAATAAATTACTACTCTCAGCTTTCAGTATTAAAAATTAAGAATAATTTAAAAACATATATTTTTAAAATTTTATTCATTCACATAGAATTTTATAGTTGATTTACAAGAGTTTACTGGTGCTGATGTTGCTTAAACTATTAATAAAAAAATCTATAAAATTTTTATATATAAAATTATAAATGTTGCAGGTACTACATCATATATATGATCATAGTATCAGTATTAAAGATGTCACATTAAAAATGGGACACAATCGATGTAAAAGGGCGTCGAAGTAAGATAATTCGGCAAAACATGCCTAGCAGAGATATAGAGTGTTTTACCTGATTATTCAAGATCTGTTAGAGATATTTAAATAAAAATTTACGGAAATCCGTAGTAGGGGGGCATTAGTCGGAAAATTATTAAATTGTGCTCAAATATTTTAAATGGAAATTATATTAGATATTTTAATGGAAAATCAGTTTTTTATATTAGCTTTCAAAAATAAATGTACTTTGTGGACTTGTTTGAGTTGAATATGAGTCTCTTTTGGACTCAATCCCAGAAAATTGCTATAAAAACTTTATTTTATACAAAATAAACGTCAGTAGTCAATTTGTCAACATTAAATACTCTAGTTACTAAGGCGGCATGGTATTTAAAATCCCAGGACCACTATTTTTGAGAAATATTTACTCTCTCTCACATTAATCATACATTAAAAAATGTTTGAATGTATTTTTTAGGAGCTTTAATAAAAAAATATTGTTTGTAGGACATGGGACTTATCGGCTATTCCACACTGGGCTTCTACTCGTTTGAAGAAAGCAATGATTCGTCTCAAAAAACTGTATTTTAGGTACTTGTAACAAAAATAACTATTTTTAAAGAAAAAAAAAATACATTTATTTGAAAACGTTGAAGTCATCCGTTTTAGAGAAAATGTGTGTTGATGACAATGAAATACAAAAACTAGTCTTACAGCACACTATAATTTTTAACTCCCATATTTAATCTAACACAATTTCACAATGTTCCCTATGCGAATACATTATTTTATGGTCTAATTTTGCCTTATTTCAAACAAGTTTTTCTCTTGATTATTTTTTGTTTAAATTGGCAGCTTTCTATATCATTAACCTCAATCTTAGTATACTATGCAAACCTAAAAGAACACGTCGAGAGAGTTTAAAACAAGAATGCATTGTGGTCATAGAAAACGCGCCAATAACAGTTTCTCAAATTTCCAAACACAACCATTAGTTCTTCCAACTGACTTTCATGAAAATTTTTTTTTAAGAATGGACTTGAACTCTTCAAAATAACAATTTTAGAGAAATAATCATATTTTCTTTCCAAGTCGAAGTGGACGCCGAAAATATCCTAAAATGGCTATTTGCACTTTTTCAGGTCAGATTTTGATTCAGTGCGCTGAATTTCTTAGGACAAAATATTTAAGTACTTCTCTTGCGATGAACATCTTGTATATCTGTGAAATTTATTATATAGCAGCATACGCAAAAATATTAGTGTTCCATTTAAAATAAGAGAGATGACGTCATTTCCGGGAAAACCGGAAGTACCACATAAATGTTGATAGCTTAAAAGGAGGAGGGGGGGGGCAAGACTTTATCACTGCACCGTATACAAATACATGGCTAACATAGCAACAGTTTTATCAATTTAACGTTTTTTGACAATTTCCAAAATATAAAATAGCAACTATTATTTATCATTATGAAGAAAAAAATATTGCAAATGAATGACATAAAAATACAAAGGGTGTTTCATTTTGGGGTTTGTCACTCATTCAACTTAAGTACGCCAATGATATAAATTTAGTATTTCTCGCTTACATTGGTTTTTGGCAATTTGTTATTACTTTTGTAAAAAAAAACAATTGTAAAAAAAGATAAATAAATACTATACACACACAACGAACGTAAAATTAGTTGATTTCAAATTTATTTTCTAGTATTATTTTGAAGAGTTGGTTGGTAGTTTATTTAATTGTGTTTTTGAAAATTAAACACTATGGTTTATTCCATTGCGGAAAGGGTAGATATCATTTCGCTTTACTTTATGAACAATAAATGTTCGAATACAACAGCTCAACTATTTAATGAGTAACATCAATATCGACATGTCAGGAGGAAGTACGTTCTAGAATTAGAAAAAAAAAAACTCAAGAGACAGGGAATGTAGTTCAGAAAAAGCGAGAAATTGAATAACCTATAGTTAACGTAGCTAGTGTAGTTGCAGTTTTGGGACAAGTTCATCTTGATCCTAGATTAAGTACGAGGCAGCTGGCATCTGTGTATGGGATCAATCGAACTAGCATACAAACCATTTTGAAGAAGAATAAATCCATACAAAATACATTTAGTCCAGGAACTTCATGAGGATGATTATGACCGCCGTTTGCAATTTTGCGAAATAATGAGTGAGCGAGCAGGGAACGATCCTTTTTAACATCTGTTTTCCTGATGAATGCAGTTTTTTCTTGAACAGGAAGGCAAATCGTCAATATTGCCAGCATTGGTCAGATTCAAACCCAAGGATTTTTCACTTGGTAATTTGACTGGCTTAATGTATTTGCAATTACTGGAAGACCCTGCCTTGACTGATGTTATTGAAAATGTTCCAGAGTATGATGAAGAACATTTGATTTTTCAATAGGACGGTGCTCCTTCGTATTATGCGTTAATTGTGCGTCAGTATTTGGACAAACGTTTTCCACGGAATTGGATTAGGAGAAGAGGCAGCATTGAGTGGCCTCCACGATCACCGGATTTATCGCCTCTTGATTTTTTTTGTGGGGATACATAAAAAGTTAAACCTATAAAACACTCCGGAAATGCTTCAAAATGTGCGTGGAAATTTCGAACAAAATCTTTACTCTTTTATGGAGGCGGGCGGGCATCAGTTTGAACATTTAATCAACTAAGTAGTAAGTAAGCATCTAAACATAATTTAAATTTTAAAATGTAAATTTTTTTCAGAGCATTGGGCGGAATTATAAAATTTAAAGTCTGTTGTAAAGAGAATTGTAAGTGCATTCAAAATAAATGTTACTCAATCTCCAATGCCATTCAAATATTTTGGGGTGATACTTCCCTTGCTTGCGGGTGAAAGTGGCGGAGTCAAAAATACCAGCAAAGAATGTCCCCCTTTAATCTAAAATCGATGGGTCTGAGCGTTTTTCTATTATATTGACGTAGTTCCTGAAAATGACTCTGTTTCGTTTTCATCTGGCCACCCTGTATATTCGTTTTACTTCGGTAAATTTGATTATTCGCAGGTGACATGTGATAACATTCTTGTTATTTGCTAAGCTCTATTCTTCATTTCTCAAAAAGTATAAAATTGCTGTATTTATAGAAAACAGTATTTTAAGAATACGGCGCCTTTAAGTTTCTCGAGAAAGTAGTCCAGTATTGCGAGTTCTATCTCTTGTAGTTTCCGAGATATCCTGCAATTGCAAAGAAATTAAGACACATTGTACATACTTAAATGCCACCATACTAAACCGTCTTTATAAGAATAATCATCGTATGTAGCACTATATCTCAACTTTTTCTATAAATCTGTAAATAAACAGTAACAAAAATATAAGAGACAGTTTGCACAGATGTCAAAATTAACTGCCCTTAGGTGGTGACGTAACCACAAACCTACGTTACCGTATTCATTGCGACCATTAAAAATATAGTTCCAGCCAGACCATTGTGTGAATTATTTTCTGAAAGAAACAGTACCCAGCGCAACGCATTACACGGGCGTCGAAGGAAAAAACTTTCAACCTCACATGAAAAGGTAGGCCACATGTTAGTGCATCCAACATGCAATTATGGGCACATGTGGCACTTAAAATATCTATTTTTATAGCGATGTATTCGGTTTGATCCGACATTTGGCATCCAGCGCCATTCAATCAACACTAAGAGCGTTTCCTTACGTTGGCGAAACTCAACCACCAGACCCATATGGCCCCTAGACGGTATATACCCACGATGTCGTAGAGTGGCCCAGATAACGTATGCCTGGGAAGGTTCTCCGTTTCTATATCGGATCATTCTGTATAGGAATTATTTTGTTTTGGAAAATTTTACCATAATTTTAATGATTTTATGTTCCGAAAGTAAACCGCCATACGTTAATCGTGAATTCTCCATCAGAAAATAACCCTAGTTTGCTATATAAATTATGGTTCAAAAAAGCTTCGTTGCGAATGTACCGGGTAGAAAATTTTATTGAAAAAGATAATACCAAACACTTAAATTTCTTCAACACTGTTGGATATATTATAATGACATTTTAGAAGTATCGATAATTATGGAAGGCGCATACTTTGCAACACAAATGATTTTTTTATCTTATCAGTGGTGCACGTAGCGGAACGTCACTGAATATTATTGAAAAATAGAATGGTACGCCGCTGGTTTATCTTGAAATATTTTCTTTTTAAATTCACTATTCAGTTCTGAAGAAGATAACTCCATCAACATTTTATCGTACAACGCACCGTTTTGGAGTAAAAAAATAAAAATAATAAACTTTTTCATATTTTTAGATACGCTATATATTAAATTGAACAAATAACTATCTTACAGAGGGTTTCAAGACAAGCAAAAATTTTGCAACTCGAACTGGAGACATCCTGTATATATTTTCTTTATTATTACTGTATTAATTTTCTAAGTAGGTATATTAACAAATCTGCAAATAATCTTACACGATATTTTTGAAAATACACTACATTTATAACAAATCCAAGCTTCTTTTCATCATTTTTAAATGTTCTGTTTTCATATTTTTTTATTACTTGAACTCCCATTTTTGCCAGTGGTTGATATGATTATAATTCTTAATTTTGTAACGATTTTTCAATTAGAAAGTTTTTGTATGAGCCTAGAGACCATATTATTTATAGTTCTACTGTAGTTCTATAGTTCTTTAAGAATTAAGGGTGTTGTATTTCTCACCGCAAAATCTTAAAATTGTTGGTGTTTTTAGGTACAGAAATCCCAAAAACTAAAACATGTAGAACAAAAGTAAGCACAGAAATAAATGATGGTTGATGTTTTATTTATCCATTGTTACTATTTAAATTTTCCTCAAATAAGTCTTTGTTGCTATTCTAACGTCATATTTTAACAATTATTTATAAATAGGTGCTTATAAATAAAAGTGAATAATTTGAAAGTACATACCCAGGTGGCATGAGATCTAAAAACCACATTGAAAAACACTAAAAAGTAATAGAAGCCAGAGAAGAAAAAAATAAATGTAAACATTTTTCCTAAATTTATATCTAAGGGTTTTAGTATAAATAGAAGGTGTCATGTAGTTTTCTGTCGGAAGAGATCTAATCCTTTCTTCGTTTTGATTTATTCTTCTCAATGACAAATGTAAACATATAAACATAATATCTATATTTATTTAGGAATTTGGCATACATGCTAAAATTAGCCGTTTTATATTTTTCCTTTATTCGTAGTAAAAGTTTTAGAAGCAAACATATGTTTTGGTCGATTTCAGATTTCCTTTAACAACAGTGACTATTTCTGTTGAGACCGTTTCGTTCAGACACCATATGTAAAATGTTTCTAATTTCCTAGATTCTCCAGAGATAATTGTGCTGCGGATACGGGTCTAGAAGTTGTCTAATTAGTCAAGAATATGAATCCACCCATAGGTTTCATTTCTATTTACACGTTTCAACTTTTTTCTCATTTGCCAATACGAGCTTATTTACACGATACAAGTATCTTAACACAACTAAGAAACGTTTGATTTATTTTAAAATCATCATGGGGGCAATTTGAAAATACGGATATATTCCGGATAACAAGAAAACGTGTTTGTAAAGAATCTACCCTTATCATTAAAATAATTAATAAAGAATATAATATGTGTAATTTTTAACAGTGTCGCCGTATATTTCTTTTATGAGTGAATTTGAAAATATTTACCGCTATTTTCTGAATCAACAACCACTTCCTTGCCCCTCGCAGACCAGCTTTACCTGAATTCACATATACTCGGCTTTCTGTTTACTGTACGGGTCCCCTATATGTGTGCCGCCTAACTGCAACAGCTGGTGATCCAGAAACCACCCCTCGGAATGGGAGGGGTCTCTTAGCCTCGTGCCATGTGCGAATGTTCCGATGGAATTGTTCGACACTAACTTCGGTTCATTCCTCAGAATATCCTCGCACGCGACAATTCTAAAACAAAATTAATCGCGCGCCAAACCAATTACAGCATCCGGTCGACTGTCATTTATTTGTTAGTGGCCGGCGCGAACTCTCCTAAGTGATGACAAACTCAGCAGCGAGGCCGTTACACGAGATATGTAAATAAGTAAACAGCTCGAAATAGTGACTGACTATGGCTCAGATTAGTGTGGTGCATTACAATCCCATCGGCAAGGGCAACGTCTTGCAGCAGAACAACGTGAGCAATCAGCAGACCGACAGACAGATAATAGTTTTGAGAAAGCCTCAACACATTTTACCCCAACCCAAAGAATTTAGTAAGGATGATATACTATTAACAAACAATGCAAAGAAGAAACCCAAGACTGGCAAAGAGATCAAGACTAGCCCCCAACCTGTTGCTGTGGCAAGGAGGAACGCTAGGGAGAGGAACAGGGTGAAACAAGTGAACAACGGTTTTGCTAACCTTAGGCAGCATATTCCTAATTTTATCGCTGCTGCCTTCGAGAATAGTAGTGGAAGGGGTGGAAACAAGAAGCTTAGTAAGGTGGAGACACTTAGAATGGCAGTGGAGTACATACGCAGCTTAGAAGATATCTTAGCTATGGATGGAGAGATTGGCGATAATTCGCAGAATGTCGCAGATATATCATATCCTTCCCCTAGTTCCTCTACTTCTCCAAGTCATCGAAGCCAAAATCAAAACAAGATCTCCTACTCGTACCAACTATTATCTCCTCCAGCCGAAGATGATGATATGACCTCAACATCTACACCACCTCCTCAACAACAATTTATCAAAATAAATACCTCAAACTCCTACCAAATTATCCCAACCTATATGTACAAAAACGAAGAGAACTTAGATCCTTCCTTAGTAGAAGATCACATCCTTACCGATCCTGGCCTCATGGACCCAAACTTAGAATTCAGTCAGGATCTTTCGTATCTTAATGACATTCATACTACCTCTTCCCTATCTCCAGGAATATACAGTGACACTTCGCTCTCTCCGAGCTCTTTGGATAAAAGTGACCAGAACTGCTTCATACCTGTGTTCAATACTCCCCCTCAAGAAAGACTGAGTCCTAATTTCAATGTACAAATAAAGACGGAAGACAGTGACTTGCCCGTGATTTCTCTGAAAACTGAAAACGAATTGCCCGATGATCAGAAGGAGAACATAGTGGATGTGCTGCAGTGGTGGGAAGAGCAACCGCAAAATGTAACCAGCTAGCCGGAACATTCTCCTTGCTACGGTAAGTGAATTCTATGTATGGTGATAAAATTGTGTGGTCAGTTGACCGTTACGTCATTAATTAAAATTACATTATGACGACAACAAAGACATAACGTAAAGACGTAGAGCTTTATACGTATCTGTATATGTGGATATATTTTTAGTTTGTTTTTTTAGTATTTAGTAAATATCTTTGTGCAGACATATTTATGAAATACTCTGTCGTCTTATTTCTTCTATTCCGTACATGTAGGAAAGTAATGTATACTAAACTGTATTCAATTTTAGAGATATCTACGAAATGTATTAGGCTCAGTTGCTGTTGCATTCTTTCGGTCATATCTTCCTTGTTTTTAGGCAATCCTGAGAAAGAATTCGGTCCAGATATGCCACGTGAATATTTCTGCACGTTATTTCTATTAATCGTAACTAAACTTACGCTTAAATTAATTTCTATTTTGTCCATTTTGCTTCAGATTATTTCTTAATACAAAAATCAAATTGAATTCAATTTTATTTCGCGAATTATTTAGTTTCAAATGACGATAATTTAGAGTAATCGTTTCCATCACGTTTGTAATTCATACCTACAATTTCTGCCAATTTATGTTTCTTAATTAATACATCCTGATATAATGTATTGTACAGGGCGCACTGATCAAAATAAGAAAGCAGTTTCTATGAACATAAGTTCTAAATTAATTTAGGGAAGCTTATTTTTGTCAAATGGTTAGTTTTTTTAAAATTTGGTATATTACCATATAATGAAAACAGCCGTATTCGATTAGAAGTGGCAGTTTTGTAAGGGTAAGGGATTGCTTTTCACAAAACGTTTTTATTTATGTAGAGGAGCTATGCCCATGATGAAGATATCTAACCAAAAGCAACAAAAAAGTCTTATGAAAGAAGTGTCCAAACCAAATAGTTTTTTTTACTGTATTAGAAAGGTATTTTAAGCTAATATAAATCAAATATCCTACAATTACTATCAATGAAGTTATATGTATGCTCTTTGATACCAAACATCTAGGTATGCTAATGAAAAATTCCACAGAGAAAGCTCTATTCAATAATTATCTAAAAAAAATTAATCTAGCTAAATTTAATAACCTGGTTAATGAAAACATTCTATAAATATCTAAGTTCACTTTTTAAACTGTGGGAACTCGAAAATTCAGCCACAATAGATGAGATCTGACCTATTTCTGCATTTGTAGGATTGCTTCTTCAGGTGATCTCCTTTGTTGAATCAAATATCTAACTATAAAAATTATTATACCAATAAATTAAAATTACTGTGCACAATTATGTTACTGCATTTTTACATTGCCTTAAAATGCATTGAAAATCATAGTAATCGTAGTAAATGTTAAATATCATTGAAAAACGCCCCACAAGCAGCATTAGACAAATACGAGAAACAAAAGCAACCAGAAACGCCTCACAAGCGTCCAACGTTACCACATATTCAACATCTGTTTCATGTCATAATTCTGTGACGAAAAAAAAATGTTAAGGGTGCCGTATTCTTGAAATAGTGTATACAAATAACTTTAGACATTTAAGAATTGAATAATATAGAGCTTAATATATAACAGGAATGCCATGCCATCTGCAAATATTCAAAGACGCCGAAGTAAAACGAATATATAACGACAAAAAGCGGTCTAACCAACAAATTTTTAGTTACAGAAATCTTTCAAAATACGTATAACATAACAACATAAGCTTACATAGTTCTGCATACGAGATAGTTTATATGTATATGAAAATAATTGATAAAATGTGGGGTAAAAATAGTAAAATAATATGTGCCTGACAAATGATTTTTAAAAGTTCTTTTTTGTGTATTTAAATAGTAAAGGTTGATAAACAAAATATCAAGAATTTTATGTTTGACATTACTGTTTCATTTTTCGAGATTTCTGTACCTAAAAATACCACAAATTTGATTTAATTTTACAGCGAGAAATACGGCGACCTTAACTCAATTATGGTTAGTTTAGTACCACTCTTATCGTATGGAAAAATTAAGTCATATTCAGGACACCTTGTATATGAAGAAGTTTTTGTGTAAATAACTGACAGTTTGCAGGAAATATTTAAATGACAGATGGTAATGAAATGTTTTTTACTTTTATTTAAGCATTCAGTAATAAATTTTGTTCCTAAAACTAAGTACGCTTTAAACGGTTAACTGAAAATTTCTTAAGAAGCAGTTTAGGCCATATTTTTGTGAGAATTTTATTATTTTAATCAGTCCGGTACACCATTTTTATGACATGAAAAAAAAATATTATTTACATATTGAGATATTTGCATGTACAATGTACAATATATTAATGTAATTTGTTTAAAACAATTTTGGCGATTTATTTCAAACTGTTGACGTATTAGTAATGGAATCTATCTTCAACATTAGTTCTTAGTCGTTCCACTTACCAATAGAGACTTAATGCCATTGCTAGTTCCAATAGTTCAAGAACTTGTATTGCACGTAAAAAGAAAATAAGAGTAATAATATTATTAAATAGAATATATTACTGTTGAGAAACATATTTTCTAAAAATATAGATTAAAATGTAAATACTTTAAAATTCTATGAAAAATAAACTACTGTTCAATTTAACTATATCCATTACTTCAGATATCAAAAAAGTATATGAACGTAGCCTTGTACCTTGAGTCAAAACTAAATAATCTTGTATTCAGTTTGTATGAATTTTGTTGTCGTCTTTTTCTCAAAGTTTCTTAACATTCGATTTCCATTTATTTTTATTAAGACTTTTGAACATCAATCATTGTCATTGCCAAGTGCACTTCGCTTAAATACTTGGCACTGGTTCATAATACATCATATCTTAAACAGTTATTTATGTATTTCTGTTTGAATGGAAAAGGAGACTGGATAATTGTTATTAATACTTAAGGAAATTTAATTAATTTAAAATAATTAATTTTTGAAAGTTATGCATTGCAAATTAAGTTTTCCATTAAGCGTAGGTATTTTTGCTTGATTCATATCTATTTATAAAAATAAAACGAAAATACATGTAACTAAGCAATACATTCTATATATAATTTTTAGTGCTTTAATTGTGTAAAGTAGTCAAACTTGATGCAAAACTTGCCATATTTTTTTTTTAGTATACCATAGCTTAATTGACCACAGTTTATAAACAGTAATTACTTATTACAAAGGTATACATTTATATAAAATTAAAAAAATCAGATGCGCTTGCATTTTGAGGAAACTTAAAAACCCAATTCAAATTATTAAAAAATAAATATTTCATATTAAATGTCTAGATATACAGGGTGTAAAATGTTTAAGGAGGTAATGGTATGAACCAAAATAAGCAGAAAAGTCTCAATAAACATGGGTCCGCAAAGTAACGGTTGCGGAGATATAGAATGTTTTATGTTTTTTAGCCCCTTTTTTATTTTGCAAAAACGTTGTGTATTTTCTTATAATAGTTGGTTGATGTTTAGTGAAATAAACAATACGTATTTGACAGTTGTTCTCAGTTCACAAGTTTGCTCTATGGTCGTGCTAATGGGAACGCATACATTCTTTTTACTGATGAGGCCGGGTTTACAAGAAATTTAGTGTTTAATTTTCACAATACGCATATTTGGGCCGACGAAAATCCTCATGCTCTAATAGAATCTGGACATCAGGCACGTTTTTCATTAAACATTTGGATGGGTATTGTAGGTGGCAGGTTTCCAGGTCCTATTGTTTTACCAAACCAATTAACAGGCGCTGCTTATCTCAACTTTCTACAGAACACACTGTATGAGTTTTTAGAAGATATTCCTTTGAATCAGAGACAACAAATGTGGTTCCAGCATAATGGTGCTCCAGTTCATTTTTCATTTAGACCAAACTTTTTTCCACATAGATGGGTAGGAAGGGCCGGACCTGCTCTATGGCCTCCAAGATCGCCTGATTGAACCCTCTAGATTTCTTTGTTTGGGGATATTTGAAGACATTAGTGTATGGTACTCCTGTAAATAGCATGGAAGAGCTGCAGCTACGGATGAATCAAAAGTGTTAAGAAATCCAAACCAAGGAGGGTGTTTTCGAATATCATTGAGACGATGTTGTCGTACCTGAATGGAAATAGACGGAGGACACTTTGAACATCTTCTGTAACTTTGTTTCTTGTTTGTTAAAAGCTTCCTTTGTCGGTTTCTTCCTAATAAAATAAAATATTTGAAAAACGAATAGTGGTCCATATCTCCGCAACCGTTACTTGGCGGATCCATGTTTATTAACACTTTTCTGCTTATTTTGGTTCATACTATTACCTCCTGAAATATTTTACACTCTTTTTTAACACCCTGTATTATATACATATGCTATTTAATGATTCTGAATATAGATAAATACATTTTGTTTTTCAACATAACTCAACAGTTATTTTCTTCTTTTAAATATCGAAACATGTTTCTTTTGATTCTATAACAGTAATGACAGTAATGTAGAATGTTTTTTTTACACTTTTACATGATCTCAAAGTTTTATTTGCATACAAAATCTGTATTCTACAAATATTTTGTTTTTGTTTTAAATGGCATCGAAACCCGCTTCTTTTGATCCTACTATGGCTTTTATGGAACCTCCGAAATTCAATATAAACGCTGGGTATTTTTTATTTACAATCTAATCACATGGTGTTAATCAGAACCCTATGTGTAATATTTGAACAAAACTGTTTTCTTCTATCCGATCTCAAAAATTGTTTATCATCAAAACAAATATTTTTTTTGTTCTAAATGACATCGAAAACCATTTCTTCTTATCCTAACACGGCTTTTAAAATGGCGATCCAAGGCCTGTTATGAATTTTTAGATTTCCAGAATTCAATATAAACCTTTAACAATTTTTCCAAGTTTTCTCTTTCAGATTCGAAGTTGAGTAAGATACTGAATTTGAACGGTACTAGATCATATTCAATTTTCAGTTCTATAGTTTTTTGTGCCCATAAACATTATTCATCTCTTTTGCTCTTACAATCCTTTTCTAATGCGGCCTTTGCTCTACTTTCTTTGTGTTTATTTAAAAAATTAGCAGATGTTAGTGTTGTGTAGTATATTTGGTGTAAATAACTTAAATTTTATCAATATAAGAAAATGCCAACATAAGTTGGATAATCCTATTTTTGTATTAAGAAATTTTGTTGTGCTAAGTCTTGAAAAAATTTTAAATTGTGGAAATCAAAGCAGGCCTTGGACCGCCATCTGAAAAAGTATTTGTTGGATTATTTTGAAGAATAAAATTTTTACAAATTTGTATAAAAAGTGGGCACACTGTATATTAATTCTATTGTTAAAACTCACGTAGATAAATTTTCTGTTGGTCTTTATTCAGAGTGATCTTAAGGCTATTACAAATAAAAATATACAGTATGCGCCAAAAGTATGGAATAAATTCAATAAAAACGAAACAATTATTTTTTGGGAAAAATCCTCGAACAGGTCGATTTTTAATTTAAAAAATACATATTTTAGCGTAAAATGCGATTTTCAAATGTCATTTGTTTTCGAGTAATGACGTCATCGATTTTTTTTATGGCAACACCATATTTTTTTCCTTGATTCTGAAAGATCGTTTAATTCTCTATCAGACAGTACTAAAATTTTGCCCTCTTACATAGGAAAGTTTTCGAGTAAATGACGATTAAATGTTAGAAAACGTAAATTTTATCCATGAAAAAGTAACAATTCTGAGGTATGTAAAATAAAATACAATTGATTAAATTTTATACTTAAATTAAATGTTCGAATTGCCATCCACCAACTTCTTGACAATGCGCAAGTCTGTAAAGAAATTCTTCTTGCACATTATGAATGATTTCTGGGGTAACTCTGCGTATTTCGTCCCGAATGCGATTTTGAAGTTCTTCTAAATTACGTGGTTTATAAATGTACACTTTTGACTTGAAGTATCCCCATAAAAAATAGTCAAGAGGTGTAAGATCTGACGATCTTGCAGGCCATTCTATCGGTCCGCGTCTGCCGATCCACCTCCCAGGAAAACAGTTGTCCAAAAAATCTCGTACAGGGCGCGCATAGTGCGGAGGTGCACCGTCTTGCTGAAACCATATGGTATCGTCAGGAATGTCAGGGTCATTATAGTTAGGAAAAATTGCTATAAGGGCTGAACAAGGTCATTTTCTAGAAACTCTAAATATCTTTGTTGTGTAAGGGTTCCTTCAAACAAGAAAGGCCCTACTATTCTGTCGTCAACTATTCCAGCCCACACATTTAATTTCTGAGTTTGTTGGGTAAGTGCCTCTGCCATCCAATGAGGATTTTCCCGACTCCAATATCTGCAAGTTTGACGGTTTACTGTACCATTCAGACAAAATGTGGCCTCATCTGAAAAAAGTATTTGCCGGTGTAAATTTCTATTTCCTTGACATAAATCTATTAGAATTTCGCAAAAGTGTAAGCGGTGATCGGGATCATCTTCATTGAGTTCCTGCACAAGCTGAATTTTGTAGGGATGATATTTTTCCTTCCTCAAGATACGTAGCACTCTGCTCTGACTAGTGTCATTGTTTAATGCAACCAATCGTGAAGAATTATGAGGATTATCCACCATACTTATCAAAATGTTCTGTTTCTGATTTTCATTAATGCTTGGACGTCCAAGTTTTGGAATATTTACAACATTGCCAGTTTCTCTAAATTTAGACTCTACCTTACTGACTGTTGATTGGCTGATAGGGCGATCTGGATATTTTTCATTAAATAAATCGCAAGCTTCCTGCTGAGTTCTAGTCATATTCCCGCATCCGATAAGTATTAAAATTTCATTTCTTTGAGTAACAGTTAAATGTGCCATAATACTTTAAATTGAATAATAATTTCTACGTCGCTTACAATACTTATTAGAAAGTCGGTGTGACAATGACACTTTGCAAAGATTTTCACCTACGTGATCCATAAAAGAACTATGGAATTCGAAAATCTAAACTTGATTACGTTTTTGCTTTATTTTAATTGATTTACGTTTTCTAACATTCAATCGTCATTTACTCGAAAACTTTCCTATGTAAGAGGGCAAAATTTTAGTACTGTCTGGTAGAGAATTAAACGATCTTTCAGAATCAAGGAAAAAAATATGGTGTTGCCATATAAAAAAAAATCAATGACGTCATTACTCGTAAACAAATGACATTTGAAAATCGCATTTTACACTAAAATATGTATTATTTAAATTAAAAATCAACCTGTTCGAGGATTTTTCCCAAAAAATAATTGTTTCGTTTTTATTGAATTTATTCCATACTTTTGGCGCATACTGTATGTTTATTTGTTAAGCGTATTCAAAAGCATTGTTTTTATACTAAATTATTACTGAGTATCTTCTGTATATATTTATTTCTTTAGTTTACCTAGATATTTGCCATCAGCTTCAATTTACGGTATTTACATTTCTTAAATGCTATACGAGGTTTTGTTTTAAAAAAAATCTGGAAACTTGTAAAGTGCTGTATTTGTAACAAGTATTTTTTGCAAGATTTAATCTTAATTACATGCGGAGTACCTTAATCAACAACTATTAATTATTTATCCTTTTATCATGAGTTCATCAATAATCCATAAAAGTAATACAGGTCCACTTAATAATGTGACATTATTAATTATTATTCTCAGCGAAGCCGAGTACTTGTAGAAATTAGTGCATTAATTATTTTGATTTATTGATTTCTTTAATAAAATTATTACGATAATTAAACCGCTTGGACAAGTTACATACATTATCGGTAAATTAAGGTTGGATAATATTCGGGTGTAGTAATATTGTAACATATATGCCCATATGCAAAACATTTTCAGTAAATTTTTTAATTTTTCTTTAGTTTTATTGGGGTTTTGCCACACTTCTGAAAAAATAAAGATTAATTAAATAAGCCCTTGCGCCAAACGGATCAGTCAAGAGTAATTTTTGAAACTTTGAAAAGTTTGCCTAACCAAAAAATTTCACACTGAAAAAAGCAGATAAGTAAAAAATAACAAAAATCACATCACTATCGCGCACTTCCGTTTTATTGACGTTTCGAAGAACTCTCCGTTTTCGTTCTCAAAACAGTAGTAAAAGTATTAAACGTATGTCAAGTTTGACAAAATTTGTTTACCTGCTTCCATAGAGATGTTAAATGATTTTTATTTTATCGTTACTTACTTCTTCTTGATACAACTTAGCCAACTATTTTTTAATCTTCAACATTACAAATATTTCACAAAATTTCGTTTGTTTCCAAAAAAAATCTTAGACAAGTCTATTCGAAGAATATTAATCCTACGTACGATTCGGGTGATGAGCCCATCTTCAGAATGTTTTTATTTAAAAATTATACATCCTGAATAGAAAACAAACAAATGGTAGCAAACATTATAAACTAGACTTTTTTTAATTTCATTTTATTTTAATAAATCTTTTAAAAAATTCCAAACATTTGCATACATTTTGAAGATCCGAGTGTTCTGTTGGTAAGAAATTCAAATTTGTTTCTAATTTTCTTAGTGTACTCATTTTACTATTGACACAATCGATTCTTTTTTTTTGTATGGAATAATCCTATATGGAATATTTAGAGCACCGAGTAAAAACTATTTTGGTTTCAGGCAAAGTGCTTTTTCTGTTGAAAATACAGTAATCTACAAAATTTCTAAAAGATCAGACTGCATTGTTGAAAATCTAACAATAACGGTTTCATCAAACTTCAACGATCTTACAACTTTGCACGTTGCTATAATTTACCATTCTGAATACATTTTTCAAATAACATTTTGCTGAATTATCAGCGCAAAAGGCACTTTGCTTGAAACCAAAACACTTTTTACTCGGTGCACTCGGTGCTATAGTTCAATTAGGATTATTTTGAAAACGGTTACTCTTAACGACTTCAACAAAAAGCAAAATCTCCAAATTGTATGCAATTATCTAATTTTTAAAAAAAGTTATTTACAAATATCGAAATAAAGTTTTAAATTTGACACCCTGTAGATTGAAAAGGAGCAACAAAACTAATAAGTTACTTATACCATTGTATAATACAATGCTTATACATAATGGCGTATGAATCTAAAATAAATTTTAAATAAAATATTTTACAGATGATGTCAACTAGTACCTATATTGGGATGAACTATAAATTATTTTTCGTACAAATCAAAAAACAAAAACATTTACTATACTATATATATATTTGATTTCTTAAACTTTCATGGCAATGTAAAATTTTGCAAAATATATCCCAAAATCTCTAATTAAATCAAAATATATGAAAGAAATTACTAACATGAGTTTTGTTACTTACTGAATTTGATTTTTTTAATATGAATCAATTTAAATAACGATATCGCAAAAAATACACTCGTTGCAAAAGGTTTCAATATTAATAAAATTGAAATTGTGAATTATTTCCTATGGCATGTTTTCCAAGTAGAATGAAATTTAAACTTTTTTTTTGTAACGCTATACAGGGAACATAACTGCTTTTGCTTTGCTGTTTAATAAGTGGTACGAAACATAACAATCAATTAAGCATTTTTTTCTCTGACCAACGTTATTAAAGTTATGACAGCAAGCAGGTTTTTTAACATACTTACAGTGTATAACTTTCGTACGTTAACATGTCATGGAGCTCATGGTTACTAAAATGTTTCATATTTGTATAATGTACGCAAACATCAAGCAAACCATTAAGTTCAAAAAACGAAACGCACTAGTCACAATACAAAGCAATAGGTGTATATGATACACAACTATACTGTCTAGTTTGAGGTTAACGACAAGGTAACAATGGATTACAGTGTTCTTGCACGTTTTAATGTTTACTTCATTAATATTGATACAAAAAACAATTTGCAAACAAATTATGTTGAAAAGTTTTTACTTAGAACCTGTACCCCAGTTTACAATTTCGTAACACAGTTTTGTATTTATTTTTGAAATATATGTAGAAAACACATCATATTCCCGACACCCTGTACATAAATTGTTTTATGTACCTAAATATTTTTAGTTTGGTCGATATATACCTATAAATAATAATAATAATAATAATAATAATAATAATAATAATAATAATAATAATAATAATAATAATAATAATAATAATAATAATAATAATAATAATAATAATAATAATAATAATAATAATATCTCTACCCCTCATTCTAATCACAGGGATCAGCCCAGAAGTCGGAGACTTGTGCGGGAGAAGGGACGGCATATTATTATTAAGCAGGCCGCATTTGCGCCCAGGAACGACTTACGTTGGTAGGCCCTAACCACTATTCAGTGCAGGAATGAGGGAAACCTGGAAAACCTCATTAATTAGGGGGGTAGTCAAATATCAACCGGTATCAATCTCTCACATTGACCCAAGCCAACATTCTTCCACCCTACCATACCCGCGGAGAGGGCGCCAAACTTCTCCACGAATATAGCTTATATACGGTCTACCGGCAGCTGGGCTCGAACCAACTCCGATCTAGTCACCTCGATTCAAGTACTGACGCCTTAAACCGCGCAACCACTGTCCGATACAAATGCTATTACAATTGTTATAGATAATTTTATAAACAACCTACAGTATGGTTTTTTCTATACGTTATTATAGCTGAATTGTTTTGTATTAAAATGTTTTTCAATGTTTCCATAAATAATACGTAGTAACTCGTATAATATGTATAACTGGATAATGTCTGTTTAATTTAGAAATTATTATTATTACTACTTAACTTAAAACTTAAAATTACCAAGAAATATATTTAAACGATATAATTACACATTTTCTAATCTGCATACATTTTTTAACCTTTCAAACAAGAACAATTGTTCTAATGAGTTCTGAAACGTACTAAAAATAAATGGTATTTCGAATCTATTTTTGATTGTTGGAAGACAATTGATTATTATGCTACAAGTAACAAATGTAGAATAAAACATATTGTTGCCACTAATAATTCTTTGCAGGCAAATGAAATAATTGCTTGTATCTGTTTTCTACTTTTATTTAATGAGATACAAACAATGACTACCTGTTGGCGCTCATACAATTATACCAGAAATTTACGACATGTCGCTAACAATTCGAAACCTTGCTTTGATTCGTTCAAATGTGGCTTTAATTAATATTAATGTATAAACTCGTTGTTGTCATTAGAAAATAACATCTAAGCAACTGTAGAAGTTATTTCAACGACGAGACGGAAAAGTATTTCCGAATTACTTATTTAACAATACTAATTATTATTAATTTATAGATTATTTGATGAATTACATGTAGTATACAGGATGAGTCAGAAAGAATGGGTCAATACTAAGCTGGCGATACTGGACACCAAAATATTATGTTCAAGCTCATCATGCCTTATATGAATGTAGCTGGTTTAAGAAATGTTCAAGGATTAAATTTTATTATTATGAACTTTGAACACCCTGTATTTCTTAAACCAGCGACATGCGCATAAGGCATGATGAGCTCAAACATAATATTTTGGTGTCTAGTATCTCCAACTTAGTGTTGACTCATTCTTTCTGACTCATAAGATGCAGTTTTTATTGTTAATACGCATTTTAATGGTAATGCAATAGATAAACTTACTAAATATTTGTTTTATACATAAAAACTATTTAAATTTTAAAACAAGCAATATATAATATGAAAAATACAAAATCTGCAATGCTTCTTTCTTCAAAAGACTCATTTTAGATATTTTTTCTACGTTCATGCAAAAAATAAAACTTTAATGAACTACATTTAATGGAAAAAGTCGTTCTTTATTGCACTAGTGCAATAAAATGTTTATTTCATTCATCTGTCATTCTACTACAGCGTTTTGTCATCATGACAAACATAAACGCTCAAACTGATCATATTTTTCTAGACATAGTGTCATTTAAATAACATTTTTTGGTTTTTGCATGAACGTAGAAAAAATATTATGTGTTTATTGCGCTCGACGTGTTGACCTACTCGGCCTGACGGCCTGACAATTTCAGGCCGCCTGCAATAAACACTTACTTTTTGTACTTGTTGCATAAATAACTATTTATTCATGAGATGTTTTTTTAAATATTAAACACTTTCTGAAATTATTATAATTATTATACAGTGTGATAAAAATCTATCCACATACAGGTACGATTTCTTCTTGAGTTCATGTCTATGGTTATAAATTTAATGTAAAGTTGATGTTATAACTATAACATTAATACAGATTATAGTTATATGTTATGCTTAGAAATAGTAGTAACATTAATTACAATTTTGTTTCAGGTGACTTAAGACTTTATCTGTTTGATCTCAGAAGAAATACTCTTATAAATAGAAAATAGGTAATGGGACTCAACTTATAACTAAGTATCTAGCATTCTAGTCTTTAAGATGTAACTGACCCAGTAGCTATTTAAATTTCTATTTAAAAATAAATTTATTTATTAGTTAATTTGTAATCGAAATGTAAAATAATGTATATAGTTGTTAATATTTGAATTGTTGACTGTATAAAAGCTAGTGATAGATGTAACGTGAAATTTGATACTAATATTTTATATTGTTAAGTTTTTCACAATAAATTTAATATATTTAATCAATTTTTCACTATTTTCTTTTTTAATGTAGCTATAACATGAAAGAAGTAAATTAAAAAAATATATTTATATAGAACATTTTTATCTTTCTATAACTACAATATATTGCATATAAAATGCTACATACCAGCAAATTTCAAGAACTTTCCTTGAATACTTTTCAAATTACTTCTGTAGGTCTGCACCTCGGATTCCAAATAATGTTTCCATATTTTAACTGAACAGGGCAAAATAATTAAAAAGTAAGAATAAAATTGGTGCCACTAGAACGAGAATTTCGTTTAACAAATACAAAATTTGTGTTTGCGGACACTAGAAGGTTGCCAACCTGTTGGTTAAAACTAAATTTACTATCAAATCTTTGAACACGTTGAGATTAATCAAATGTTCATTATTCTGCTGAGAGTACGTTTATATTCAACTTTGAATTGTTATCAATACTCCAGCTATGTATTTTGTCCAAACTTCTTTGTAGACTAATAGAATCCTACACGGAATTAATGAGACAAAGGTAGTTGACGTCAATCGTATGAACAATGTCATTAATGAAAAAGACCAATAGGTAAGGCTCTGTTATGGAACCTTGAGGAACTCCAGATTAATATACGATATACTCTTCTATGCTCTTCGGATTTAAAACCACGATATTTAATATATTGACTTCTAGAAAGTAGATAAGATTCGAAAAAACAGATAAGATTGTTACTTAAAAAACCTATGGTTTTTATTAAACTTATTCCATCGATCCAGATTAAACATCGTCATACAGAAACCCACAAACTAAACTAAAATTCAATGGTCTAATATTAGGGGAGTGTTGTGGCCACTGAATTCTTGCATCTCTTTCATCTATCAGTTTGAAAAAGTGTATGTAATAATGTAAAATAGTAATTTAAGAGTATAAAAATGATGCAGAAAAATAGGCAAAAACATTATATTTTATCTAATTATAATAGGCGGTTTATGCATTGCTAAAACTGGTGGATAGCAATTACAATGTGTGTTTAACTAATCTATTTCTTAAATACTGTTTTAATTTTCCTTAGTAAACGTAAGTAATTACATTTACAAATTGTTCCTTGGATATTTCTTTAGAATTTGAAATTCGAAATTCGTAAAAATCATTATCATGAAAAAGAAGAGTTAACGAAAAATTATCAAGAGCGATAAAATAATCTATATGAAATATTACGCTACGATTTTGAAAGAAATTATTGTCCAGGGAGGTATGTTAACAAAATAAAAGGGGTAAAATACCCCCTTCCTCTCAGTTTTTGTTTGTTTTTTAGGCATCGTGGTCGACCACAAGAATATCTCTATTAAATTTCTTAAATAATTGACCACATCCTGTATCTTTTAAGGAAGGCATTTTTGTATATTCCTGAGTAAGTACGCCGTAAAAAATGTTGAGTAAAATTTCACTCAAAATCAACACAAATGGATATCAACACGAATAATGTTCTTTCAGTTATTTATTAGCTAAATAGATCTTTTAAAGATAACAGTGAATAAGTTTTGAGTTAGCTTTATAAACTATGTATTCTGTTATGTATTAGATAAATGTGAAATAATACACAAACAATTTACTTCAACATTTAATAATGAAGTTCCATGAAAATATCCTACAGCTTGGTTTTAAGCTAGACTCCATAGTTTTTCTACGATTTCTTGTAGCTAATAGTCAGTGACGGAACCACAAAAGTAAATAGTTGCTACACCATATAAAATATATATTCTAAACACAAAATCGAGTTACATTATCAAACTATTTTGTTATTTTTTCACAATATATATACAAATTAAATCAGTAATGAGTCACTTTATATAATTTTAGTGTAGTATCAAACTCATAATAGTGATTTTACATTATACTGTGTTGGTTCTTACATAGTTTTTATGAAAATTAGTCCTATTGTGTACCTATTAAACTTGTTTATTTTTTTACGGATTGTAAATTATTACTTTATAAATATTTATAATAATTATTATTATTACTATTAATAACATTCTGACTGTTATAAATAACTATGGCATAAAAATTACAATCTATAAAAAAAACTTGTTTAATTGGTAGGTACACAATATAATATGTTTAATGGAATGGCAGCAACCGTAAAAATAATAATTATTGATGTTTTATTTTATTATATTATTAAACAATACATTCTTTCTAAATTTAAAAACATGTATGTTGTCACAAAATACTCAGTGGTGTTGTGTGACTGATGAAGTTCAAACTCTTTATTGAATAACCTACTTAAATCAATAATTTCCAGGTTTGATCTATTTTCCAAGATTTTATAGCTAAATAATTGAGAATCAAATGAAATGGTAATCATGTAATGATACACGCAAGATAGGTTTTCTGAAATAAGGAGCAAATCAACAATTTTTTTCTATCGGATGAAGACGGCCATTGTTACTTACCTATTTCTACCACAACTTCATGACATAAATTCTCACTTTCCAGTTTATACCATACTTTTTCATGCAAATTCTAATTTGAAAATGTATTTACAATTGCGGTCCATGGTCCATGGTCGAGTTAGAACAATACAGTTATATTTCGTCCACAGACAGAAGCGACTTGTATCATACATCGCGGTACCTTCCTCATACCTAACTTTGTTTTCCCTCTTCCACTTACTAAACAATGTGTAATATCCTTATGATATCCTTGAGTATATAGTATTGAGTCCAGGGTAATATCTACAACGGTTGGTGTTATTTTTAAGCATTTCTCTGTTAAAATGTTAAACTTACTCAAAATTCGACAACAAATTAATTCGCTCATAAATGAGTCTGAACTTAATGTTATTTTTTACTGTGCAAGTTTAAATAGTCATATTTTGTCACCAAAAATATGAAGTTAATGGGATATGACTTACTATATTGTTACACCCTTTATATGAAGTTAACGTTGACGTTGTTTTCCAACATCAAAGTATTCCAAAATACTTTGAATTACACAAAAAATCGATCAAAATTGTACACGAAATTTAACAGTAATACCTATTCTGCTTTAAAACCATCCACATATTGTCAATAAAAGACAGTCATTTTCTAAAGATAATTTTACCCTGTGTATTTAAATTTTGTATTTAAGTTTTAGCATTTGTCATATATTTAACAACTGATTTATGGTCCTACAAATGAATTATGAAATTAATAAATTTAATTAAATCATCTGCATTATGTCTTCAGTACTAAATTTGATTTACTTGTGACGTGAGAACATTGGGGTATTCATACCTAACCATTAACTAAAATTTATAAGCAAAAGCAAACCGTAACTTTCATCCGAGATGCAAAAAACTATGCCCTACGCTTACCATTAGAGGAACAGTACTATTGCTGACCTTACCCCAACTTCCTGAGACATCTGCTGTTAACTACCGCAAAAAATCTGTTGAAATTATGTTAATTATCTTCAAACTTAAAATAAAGGAAGTTTAATCCTTCCCATCCGTAGCAAAAGGGATGCGTCCCATTATCCTGAGCTACCCGATAGAAAAAATATAACGGACTTTGAGGGACAGTAATTCCAAACCCTGTAGGATAAGGAAGAGATTGAGACATGTTTTGTGCTGTAATTTGTGAATTTACGTAAATATATTAATTTTTTTTTAAACTAACGCTTTTCATTAGATAAAAGTGTTTAAAATGTATTATTAAATTAGAAAAAGTACAGGATGGTGTTATATACTGTGACTAAGTAAAAATATTTTAAGAGGGGATAGAGAAAAATAAGAATTAACGCAATCACAATTAAAAAATTTCCAAACTTATTTATAAAGCGAAAATAATTGTTTTCGAAACTATATTAAACCAGTATTTATCCCCGCGAAGTTATTTATTTCGCACGTTTGACGTTTAAAGGTAAAACAACTAGCAACACTAAATGGTAAAATTCATTGTCATAATTAAAATCCTGTATTTATGTTGTGATTTTGTATTCTCCGTCATTATTGCTTTTTTCAATTTCAAATGTTTTATAGTTATTAAATTAAGGAATTTGTGTGGGATACATATCTTTTCGCTGGTTCGTTTTTCTAGGTTATTGGAGAAAACTGCCGCGGATGCATCATAAGTTTTCTATTATCTATTAGTATTAATTTCGTTCGATTTTCTTAGAAAAAATATGCGTTGTATTTAGCTGTACGCGAAGTGTGTTTTGTTGATAGTAGCTGCTGGCTGTAATGAGTGAAAATGTTGTTTTGACAGTTTGGAACGAAAGGATGGAAAAATAATGCAAAATACTCCAGCTAACCGAACTGTTACCTCTCACGTATTATTATTAATAAAAATGGTGACTTTCGTCGTTTCTACGTTTGAAAACTCTATAAATGGGCCACATGGTTGTTGACAGATTTAAGCCATCTCGGACGAAGCTTATCATAGGCGTCGATTCTTCGGAGGAAAACCAGGGGTGTTACCCACACTTTTGTAGTCTTTTAAACAAATATATGTTTAGTTGTAGTTAACCCTATATATTTTTAACAATTTTCGATAAACATGGTAATACAGTAAAGGTTAGAATGCATTGAATTCGTATACAAATATTTCAACCAGTGGAATTCTAAAATTTCGACAGTATTATGTACACTGTAAAATATAAGAAATTGATACAAGATTACAAGAATTTCCCTGTGAATATCGTGTATTTACATATTTCATGCAAAATTACAGGGTTTTTTTGTGAAAACACATAATAACGCAAAATTGCATTTCATGTGTATAAAACAGGGCGTTAGTATGAAAAATGCTTATTCATAGCAATTTTCCATTAGAGTTATAACATTACATTCTGGTGTGTTATTTTATACTATAGACCTAGGCAATAAATAACCAACAGTCTACCGTGTAATATCACTAACAATTTTTATCAGAGTTTTTAAAATATGATTAGAGTACTATTTAATTTCCTATTTGTGTTTCGAAAAAGATATATTCTCTCCTCTTTCTGCTAGAATCAAATAATTTAATTTGCAGTTTTGCGTAATGTTTGTGCCCATTTTAATAGTAAAACATTTGTATGGGCACAACAATATTTTTATAATAATACTTACACACGTCAATCTGATCTGCAATGTTTCTAAAGTCTACACTTACGTTTTAAACGTTCAACTATTACTTGTTAACTGTTTGAAATGTTCTCTTTCTATGTATTCAATATAATATATTTTCAAGCAATATAATATATTTTCAAGCATTTTCATATTTTTCTCATTAAATTTATAAATATTTACTTTCAGTTCATTTTCAATTTTTAAATTAAGGGGCCACGCTACATACAACCGCACAAACTCGTACAATCCGCTTTTTGTTAAGTGCACTGTAATCTAACATCTTCCATCTTTGCCTGCTTCGTATCTCTCATCGCCTGATGTTATTTGAACGTAAGCTGTTACTCATCATTTTATTGTTTCCAAATTTTCAAAGTTATTATTAATTATTTTCAAAACCAGAGTGTATATAAATTAATATAATAGTTCGCCGCTTCTAGTATGCCTATTTATTTTGTTCTCTTTACGTTTCAAGCACTAGTTTATTCGTATCAAAAAATATGATTTAGGGCATCCTAGAAACTAGATTGTATTCTAAGAAAACTGGAGCAAGGCGCATCGAAATCCAATTTTTATTACGGGAGTTATTTTGACACTAGTTTCGAGATATCGAAAGAAACTCCTTGACAGTTTATATAATACCATTAATTTTCTATTTTATTTATTACTCTGGATAAAATGTCTGCATAGTGTTATTGAGAACAGTTTAATGTACAACTTAAATATATCTAAATTTAAAATAGTATCGTATACGAAAAAGGAATGAGTTTTAATTTATAATTGTGGGATTCACAAAACTGCCATTGAGAATATATCAGCTTTGAAAGATTTGGAAATATTGTTTAATTTTAAATATTTTCACTAACAATATCAGTAACTTCGGCTTCGAAACCTTAGGATTTTTCAGAGATATAAGTGATTTTTCGATTGCTGTTTCAGTGAAATAGACTAAAATTATATGTATATCAAGTAGAAGAAGGTACAGTGGGACTTTATATAGTGAAAATTATCAACAATACAGTGTTACTGTATGATGTTCTGCAATTAGTGTTAATTATAACTTACTAAACTATAAAATTGACTGATTTTCACTATTAGAAACATAAAGAGAACTAATGCAGTCCATTTCTACAGAACGCACGTGATGGGCAAGCCGGCACGCTATGTAGACCTGATATTATTTGACATTCTATAAAGAAAATAATAGGTCGCATTGCTTGTGCCGTAAAGTTTCCAGCCCGAGACGTCTGAATTGTATGAATGAGTGCTAGTTGACTCAAGGAGTTTGAATAAAATTGAAGGTCATGGGCGTGCTACCTTCAAGGCTAAGTACAAATATTTCAAGATGCAAAAATTAATGATAAGACAAGGTACATTTTTGAATTCCTTGTCTTTATTCAAGGTTATGTGAATTATGAATTTGTGGTATAGGAAACAATCTATATAAATACCTATCAGATCAGGAACAATACACAGAATTGTGAAATGTCAGTAAGGTTAGGTATACCAGGCTTTTATTGACCTAAATTTTCGTAAAAAATCCAGTTCAAAATTAATTAGTGTAGGGGACTCCTTATCTCATTATTTGTTCGTTTTACAAATTTTCGTAAAATTTTACTTAAGCTCATGGTTGATAAACTGTAACATTTTGAACATACCATACTAGAATCTATTTTTCCACTACAAAACTAGGGTTCAATTTTTTTTTGGCAAATCGTGAAAAAGTGTAAGACTTTTATATTTTTTCTACATTAAAGATGCCACACCCTGTATAGGTAAATATGAGTATTAATGGTTTAATTTTTGGCATATTCCTGCTATAGATATTTTCAATTTAGATGTTAAATATCGTAGACAAAAATTTAATTAATTCACACATAATTTTCAAATGCAAGTTAATGATATTTTTTACTTCTCTAATAAGTTTCCAACTGATGGTCAATGAAGAAATATATCATGAAAGAATCATTTTATATTTCCAATGACTGTGCTATGCACATTTATAATTTCATCACAGTCTATTTTTCTCTTAAAATTGTACGACACTGGCATTCACTTAAAGGTCGCAGACTTTTTGATCGAACGTCAGGGTTTCTCCTCAATAATCACACGGGCATCTATTGTGCGAGAGGTAGAAACCAGGGCATGCCTATTTAAATATCAAATTCGCATTTCAGGCTAGGGTCGGCGTATTTTATGTGCCTTGTTGATTGATAGAACACAATGCAGATACTCTCTGCCTAACTGATGGTTTGCCAGATCAAACTTTAAATGAAAAGAAAAAATGGTTAATGCTAATTAAATGGTTAATGGTACAAAGTGTAAAATGACATTGCTATACATATTGTTTTTAAAATAAAATATCCTAAGCACGCTATGATACTCAAGGAAAGTAGTTTTTAATTAAGAAACAATTATAAAATAAAATAATATACAAAACAACTTGACCAACGCTTTTCATTTTTGTGTAGAATTATTGTTTAAAAAAATGTAAAATTAAAACATCTTTAGGGAATGTGATAATTGCGCCATATATTAAATCAGTTTTGCAGTATGCAATTTTTGTCTGCAATTTGTAAGCCTCCTGTACGTAAGCCTGTGCTGTAAACAGTAGCGTATTGCAAAAACCGCCGTATCTGAAAGGCTTTTGCACTTTCAAAATATAGGTCTTGCTCGATTTTTATTGCAGCTTTTCTGCAATTCTGGGGAATAATTTAGTGATTTGTATGTTTACCACCATACGCAAAAATTCTGAGACTGCACTTTTAAATTCAAATTTCCTTCTCTTGCTTCTACTTGATTATTATTTTATTTTTAAGCTTGCCAAATATATTAACTGAAACCTTCTGGAATATGGAATCTGGAATTGTGGGGCTGGTAGCAGTGAGACAACAGCACTCCCCCCATTAGGCTCCTTGTACCTCCTCCCACTAGAAGATCATTCCACCTGAGCCGCCAACCAACCTAATAAGGAGAAAATGGTGACGACGTTATTCAGGAGGATTGCTCTTATGTAGGCCATAGAAGGCCATTGTTCTCCCAACACTGATTCTGTTATTGCTATCGCAGGGTGCTTGGAGTAGTGTCTCCTCTTCCTGTTCGCAACCCCTACAGAGGTCCTAGATATAGCCAGGCATTTTTTGCTGTATCCGTGCAGGGGTACGCTAGGAACTCCTGAGCAAATTGACAGCTATATGTTTCACCTTTTCCTCCCACTCTTTGTGGGTATCCTCTTTGATAATTTCAGGTCCATAAAATTTGAGACCCGATGCACTTCTAGCCAGCTTGTCAACCACTTTATTGCCATTGCACCGATCGTGTCCCTTTACCCAACATACAGAGATGCTGTTGTTTGTTGAGGCTATTAGCAGTGCCTGATGGCATTCCCATGGTGATCCAGTTGTTATCTTATGTTTACATAAGAACCGTAGTAATTGTCTTATATCTGTGTAGATTCTAATGGATTTGCCCGTTGTATATCTACGAGCAATTTCTTATACCTGCTAATTCTGTTTTTGATCCGTTTGTGAAGATGTTGATTACATCTTCGCTGGCGGTCTCATCATTCCTGATAAGTACTGTATAGGATCTGTCAAACACAAACTTGGGAGAAATACTGTCAGTGTCTGCCTGCAAAAAGGGGCATCTTTCTGATGACTCCATTCCACAGGCGACTCCTAACTTTTCCACATTCTACATCTGGTATAATGTCAGTATTTTTGAGACGAAGCATAGTTATCGCACCCACATTTTTATATAAATATCCAAAGGTGGCAGACATAGCATCACCTCCATTGCCATGGTGGGTGTCGTACGCATAGCTCCAATTATGCTTAGGCAGGAAATCTTTTGTACCTTGTTTGTTTGTTAACTTCATATGCTAAAATTGGTCTGACAATTACTGTATATCCACATGACTACCTTTAGTTTCATTCTAGTCTAGTTTCTAGTCTTCTCTCCAAGTGAAGATTCCATGTTAGTTTCGAATCAAGTGTGGCGCCAAGGTATTTCACATCCGATTCGAACCTTAACGTAGTGTTTGGGAAAATTGGTGCCTTTATCGGCCCCACTGAAACCTTTATTTCATACGTTATGCTGTGTTATTGTCACTTGTCCAATCTGATTAAACAATTTAGTTTTTATTGTACATTTGGATTGACGACTGCGAATTGACGACTGTAAAACAAACTGCAAGTCAGAATTTTATCAATGGTATTGCAAGTGCAAGAGCTTGCTGCAATCCATTGCAAAGAGAATTGCGGATTGTAAATAGTTTTTTTTAGGTAGAACAATGAACATCGCATGATCACTACTCTTGTTTTTCAATTTAGCATATAGATAGAAGTTACTTAAATAAGAAGATTTCTATAATAACATGTTAACAGTCTGTTATATTAAATTTGATTACAATGACGTACTAGTCTAATTAAAAGATTGAGTCAATTAAGAATTTATAGAAGGTCTGGAGAAGTATGACAGATGTCGAGATGATTAAAAAAACATTCGATATAAAAAAAAGAAAGTGTATTACTGCACGTGTTTAATTTATCGCTTTGTTATGTCGCCAAATATAAAGAAATTTAAAAAAGTAGAAAAATACGAAATAACGTGCTATCATTTTTAAAATGTGTGGCAACAGTGGAAAACTAAACACTGTGAAAATTTATTATACTATGGATTTCAAAATTATCTATATAAAAAAATTTAATTATTATTCTATGTTTGCCTCTGCTATATTGTAATATACTATAGAATTTTCTAAAAAGGGACATTCGCTTGTACCCAACTGCAGAAGAATTTTTTTCGAAAGAAAAATATTAAGGAATAATATTTCATTCTTTAAAAATTACTCATTTAATTTTTTATTATAATGTTAAATGCTATCAAATTTTATTGAAATGGTACTTAAAAGATTTCAACAATTTTTTTCTGTATAATTTGATTTCAAAAATTGGAGCCCTTTTATGTCCCAATCTTTTTTATCAAATTTTACAGAAAAATGGGACATGAAAAGGATCCAGTTTTTTAATTCAAATTATACAGAAGAAATTATCATTCTATGAAATATTCATTATATATTTTATGATCTGATCTTAACTACAGTCTTGAATTTGCTTGACAGAAGTGGTTTTCCAGTTTTTTCTGCTGAATATTCAAAACCACTACACAAAAAAAAATGGACAAACAGAAAACGTCAAGTGTATATATATCAACATCTAAAAGATTTATTATAACATTATTTCACAAACATTATTTAGGAAACAGTGCGACTAATACTAATAGTTATATGAAAACTGACTCATAGGTGTAAAGATAGGAACAATTATTAACGTCAAGATGTAATAAGATAAACTAAGGACAGATGCAATGTAGAAAATACAAATATCATTTGAAGTGTGCCTTGAAACGTAAAAAAATGTATTCAGAGAAATTATTTAAGGCAAGGTGTGTACAGAAATGGACATGATAGTGGTATGGTGATTATGCGGCAGGTGAAATTAAACAAACCCATGGAAATAAATGTAGTAACAGTTACCGTTGGGAAGTAGAGATGGTAGAAAGCGCGTATTGTGCCAATGGAAACCCAAAATAAATTTATTTCATCTCTATCAGTTATAATAATTATTTTATTTATAAAATTATTTTATAATTATCCACAGATTTATTATCAACTAATGCATTTTTATGTGTATTAATCTTATAATTTAATTAATTAATTAATTAATTAATAATAATAATAATAAATAATCATATATAAATAATACCTATTACTTATACATTAATAAATTATGACTTCAGTAAAAATATCATCGTTCAATTTCAAAACAGCTATTTGTATAAGTTCTCTTAGTGTACATACACACAGGTAAATAGATCTATTATAATTATCACACACCACAGAAATTGATGATTTGAATAGCAAATTTGTCTTCGGTGCACAACAATAAAATGTTACATTACGTCTGATCGATGGGCTAGGCACTGCAAAGTTTAATTGACTCAGAAGATTCCGGCAATCAATCTGACCATTCAAAAGCTTATATAGAAAAGAAAGTGCACAACATTTGTGTCTCAAATATAGACAAATTATATCTATTTTTTAACAGGCTATAAGCTACACCTCTCACAAGATATACACCATCAATTTTAAATATTAAATATTTCAAAAATTATCTTTGTATCAGTTCAATTTTAACTTTGTAACGTCTATAGAAAGATACTAGATCACACAACCATATTCAAGTTTGGAACGAACATAAGAGTAGTACCTATAATATTTTCAAAGCATCAATGTTAGTAAAGGTTTTACAATTTCTAATAATACATCCATACATTTTCATCGCTTCACTGATATTCAAAGAAATATGTTGAATGTTAGTTCATGGTCAAACAGAATGCAAAGATCTTTGTAAGATAGTGCGATTCAAAAGTATGTCATTTATTCTGTAATTATAATAACAAATACATTTTTTCTACTATATGAAACAATTTTGTACTTAGAAGATTTCAGGTAAAATTGATTGTTATTACACCATATCAACAAATTTTTAAGGTCATTTTGAATCTCTTGACAATCCTCAACACTATTAATATCTCTATATATCTTCAAATCATCAGCAAAAAAAAGTTGACGACAATTAAGAACATGACTCAAATCTTTTATAACGAGTAAAAAAAGGAAAGGGCCAAGGTTAGACTCTTGAGGTTGTTAAATATCCCGAAGATTTAAAACCATTATATTCAACATATTGATCTCTTTGATCAAGATAGAATGAAATAAAGTAGTACAGAAGTAGTAAATTTATAAAGATTCAAATGTCTATCGATATCTCTTGAAGTTAATTCAAACTAAACTATTTACTATAAATCTTAATAATGCAGTTCATGCACTTAATCCAATAATCATACCACATTTTTGTAACTAAAAATATTTTATCTGTGGCTTCTGTTAATTTTATTTAGCAAATATTTTAAGTTTATATTCAAAAATGCAATATGACGTATGTACTAATACTTTTTCGTTAGTTTATTTTTAAATAAATATTCAAATTGTCCCAGTACAAATTTCTTACACTCGTATTTATGTTTGCAAATTATTCCTAGCAAGAAATAAGTAGAATCTCATATAAATATTTCTGGTGAAACAGAATCCTTACCATTTCCTCTTTTCACTCTATAGAGGGTTGATGTAAAAATAGAATAACCTTGATCAAAATTTGTATTAATTGGAGTATAGTAGATATAGTAGTTCAAAGAACCGCTTTTGCTCAAAGATGTAGATGTAGGTTATTTAGCAAATATTTTAAGTTTGTATTCAAAAATGCAATATGACGTATGTACTAAGACTTTACAAGCAGGATGATTTTTTAATAAATATTCAAATTGTCCCAGTACAAATTTCTTACACTCGTATATTTTTGTTTGCAAACTATTCCTAGTAAGAAATAAGCAGAATCTCATATAAATATTTCTGGTAAAACAGTATCCTTACCATTTCCTCTTTTCACTCTATAGAGGATTGATGTAAAAATAGAATGACCTTGATCAAAATCTGTATTAATTGGAGTATAGTAGATACAGTAGTTCAAAGAACTGCTACTGCTCAAAGATGTAAATATGTCATCCAGATAAAAATTTATAGTCCTTTTACTTTACTAAAGAATAAAGCATCGGCTAACATTTAAATATTTTTGTAATTTATTTTCACGGCGCAATAACAAGAATTGAAATATAGTTTCTTCAGATTGAATTTTGCTAAATAAATTTTCATTATCAGAGATTTATGGTGGTACTTGGCTACGGTTATATCATTCTTAGTTGTCCGGTGTCGTTAAGTAGAAAGAAACCAATCCAGAATCGTATATCATTGGACTTTTTATGAAGACATGAAAAGTTCCAGCTTTATGTGTTTGATTGTCGGATAAATTATGAGGTTTAAGAATAAGGCAAGTGCAGGTAAAGGATTGAAAATACATCGATGCGAAGAATATAATACAATCGTGCATTTGTAATGCATATATATAAAATATTGTCACCTCAGTCCTGGTGTTGCGTCCAAGCTTTTGTCCCAGTTCGGTTCAGGTCAATGCACAATCAAATCAGTGGTTAGGTACATTTATTTCATGCAATAGTTACGTTCACTTCTTTTCGCATGTATAGTTAGAAGACAACTTGCAATTAAGATATATTAAATAGGTAAAAAAAGTAATAGATATTTTATTTATTGATGCATAAGTTTGTAGTTTCTTTACACCTTACATAAATGAATATTGGAAATGTATAAATCTATCAAGGACACATTATCTTCCATTATTCATGATTGGAAATCTGATGGAGCATGATAGGCAGAATAAAGCATATGAGGAATAACCTATACTGAGAACTTCTCTTTTGTGATGTTAGCAGTATAAAGCCTCAAATAATTTAAAATTAACTTATATCTTTTTTGAGGACTAACTGCAAATATTGTAAATACTGTCAGACCAAGAATCCCGAAATCAGATTGTAGGTTGTAGGAGTAGAATATTAATGCAAACATAGATTGGCACCAATGATTCTATTTTTATGACAATTATTGTGTAGGAACTGAATACTTTCAATCTCTAAATAAAATTAGAAACTTTATAGAAAAACGATTTAATACATATTAACTACAAATACAAAGATATTTGACAACTGTAATAAAATATGAGCAATGCATTATTCAAAAACGCTATAAAAATAACAAACAAAGGGCAAATGAAATCTGTCAATAAGTTAAACTTTTTAAGAAAATGCTTAAAGTACCGGCATTCACTATTTTTAATAATGAATAATAATAACAATAATATCTCTACCCCTCATTTTAATCATGAGGATTAGGCCAGAAGTCGAAGATTTATCCTGGAGAGGGGGCGGCATGTTATTATTAACCAGGCCGACTTTGCGCCCAAGAACGACTTACGTTGGTAGGTCCTAATCGTCATTCAGTACAGGAATGAGAGAAACCTGGAAAACCACATTAATTAGGGGAGTAGTCAAACGTCAACCGGTATCAATCTCTCATATTGATCCAAGCCAACATTCTTCCACCCTACCATACTCGCAGAGAGGGTGCCAATTCTCGAATATAGCTTATATACGGTCTACAGGCTGCGAGGGTCGAACCCACAGCGATCTAGTCACCTCGATTCAAGTACTGACGCCGACCGCTGACCAAATTTAACTTAGCGCGTACGTTTCGACATTGAATAAATACAGTTTTACTCAATGATTTCGACAAATTTTTTCCACATACACTTCATTTTCATTTATGAAGTTAAAGTGATGGACTAGAGGCCAATGTAACAGAGAAGGTTCAGTTTGGGAATCTTGTCTAAAGCATTCAAAGCTAAAATGCATGTTTGGCTGAGAATTTCCGAGAGACTACACAAGTAAGCTTATCTGTATACAGAGTGGTCTGTAAATAATAGCCCATTAAGACATACTAGATTTTTCACTTCAAAATATTACAATTAATGCCAATATGCCTTAATAAAATGTTTATCTCTATAATTTACCATTTTGAACAACTTTTTCAAGTAACATTTTGTTGTATTTTTAGTAGAAAAGGCACTTTAACTGAAACGAAAACAGGTTTTACTCGGTGCACTGAATATTTCAAATAAGATTACTTCGAAAACTGTTACTCCTAACGACTTCAATAAGGTATACCTTTTTCAGATATAACAGGTAGAAGAATCGATTGTTTCAATAGTGAGATGGATACACTAAGCAGCAAAAAAGTTCTGTCATTTGAAATAAACATGATGTGCTATAAGTGGCGCCCTCTACTAGTGACATCAGATACATATTTGAATTTCTCGTCTGCAAAAACCCCCGATTTACAAATTTTATGTAAATATTTAGATTTCTTAAGAAGTTATTTACAAATATCGAAAATAAAATTTTAATTTTAACACCCTATATCTCCGTTAATATTGAGTTTTTGAAAAATTGTTATAGGACTTCGTGACCCTAATTTCGTGTGAGTAATCACCGCCTGAAGTCTTGACGCATAATTTCCAGACACCCTGTATAGTTTCAATACTCGTACGCGTCATCAGAAAATTTGTAGCGTGCCAGGTGTAAAGTGATTTGTTTATTTTATGAAATGTCCAGTACAGTTTTTGTCTTTGATTTTCCTTTTTTACGCCTTTCGAATACGTGGTTAAAATTAATGACATTATGACTGAATCACCCTGTATAACCGGAGTTTCTTCTGCATAGAATATAAATAGACCCAGAAATAACTTGAGATACATCAATATTTTCAAGGTAAAGCCAAAATATAGCTCCACGAATAGTTAAATTCCCATTAATGGTCACAAACTGGGTACCATCTCCGAACCTACCTCACCTTTTTCTGTCCTCCGCAATCCAGTCCCCTTTTTAGCCTTTTGTGTCTTGTAATAGGATTAAAAACGCTATAAACTTGCACACGTGTTCACTGGGAAATTCTTACGTAAATTTTGTTTCTAGGTCCAGATACATAAAATGTCATAGAAATACTGTCGCAAATCGAGGAGGCACAGAAGATGTTCCTAATCAAACAAATATTAAAAGGGTCGGGCAAAAAACACATAAAAGGAATAGTTTGTCAACATCAGTCCACAAATGTTTGGCCTTTAGGTATTCAAATATTTACTTCCTTAGAATTCAACTATTATAGTAGCCAGAGAATATACATTGGTTTCAGATTTTGTTAGATGTTAAAATAAATAGTTAATTTTTATATAAAACATTAAAATTGCAATTTTAGTGTTCTTTTAGTATCTTGTATATAATGCACTCAAACAAAACTGTATAAATTAAATATTTATTAATAAGCCCTTAACCATAAAATCTTGGTTGTATGAATCGTAATGAATTTTATCAAGTTTATTTTTCAATTCCGGTTTTTTCATAATTGTTGGACATAAGTTGACAGTCATGTTAAGATGTTATGTCAACAAGAAAGAGTAATTTGTTTATAACAATAGCAGAAATATTTGGAACTTGAAATTGAAATAAGCTGTGAGAACTACAAATATTTCCTTAAGTTTAAAAAATACTATTATTAATATAATTATTATATAATAAATATTTCTGAGCAACAGTTAATTCAATGTGTTCATTCTTTTTGACCCATCATTAACTTCATGTTTTTGAATATGGACCTGGATATTTTATATCAGATTTCAAGAGTTGGTCCAAAATCACAAATATATGGCACTTATTATTTTACTCAACACTGCGGCGTAAAATTGAAAATCAGGCATTATTTACACAATAAATTCAGTGGACTAAGGTGTTATGCAACATTTTAGGCATACTGAGATTTTTACAGGAAAAAAATATTTTCCCATATTTCAAGAATAACCCTAATTGCGTCAGCAGCTTCAAATACGCGGTGCGCTATAATTTCTCTACTCTGACAATGGGAGCACTGTAAATCCTAAAATAAAAGTCCATTGGGGTCAAATTTGGAGATTCGCGGTGTCCACGGCACAGAACCAAAGCCCCAAATCGTTGTGGAAACGCTTTATTCAAAAGTGTCCTTACTGTTCGAGAAATGTGTACAAGAGCCTCATCTTGAATAAACCACACATGGTCCCGTAATTGTAATTCCACATCGTCTTATAATTTAGACAAAAAAACTGAACTTACGCTGTTCCATTTAATCGTTCGTGGAAAAAATAAGGACCAAGAAGAACATTTTCGATTATACCAGCTCAAACATTTACCGAGAACCCATGTTAAAATGATTTTCCCTGCTCACGTGTGTACCTGATCTATTGCACAAAACTAAGCGAGAAAATTTACTTTACTCCACATTGTTGCAAAAACCACATACAAAAAAACCCATACGTTGTCCACAATCTGCTGATAAAATCTGCTGAATAAGATGTAGATAATAGGTATGCAATAGTTAGCGTCGTAATATGCGATTTACGAATTGAAAGGAGGTCCTTACCTGCTGTGCTATTTGACGGTTGTTATTTGTAAAGTTTCGATCTCTGCATGTTCTACATTAGAATTGTCGGCGGCATACTCTCCTCGTGGAATAACCCGTTCTGTTTCTTGTAGCTGCTGAACACAACATAAGATTCTCTGTAGAACCTACTTACCGCGAGCGCATTTTACATACATACAATATTACATTAGAACCAACGTTTGATAATAGTAAATGTATTATTTTCTCCGTTCATTGTAATAATTTGTACACACAATATTAAGAGAACTAAAAAATTAGACAAAAACATATTTTTTAAACGTAATCGACAAGTGAGTTTTATTTATTGTTTTAAATACATTGATAAACTTAGTTCAAAAACTCTTACGCATTTTGTAACTTATTGGGTCAATGTTCACTCTTACATGCTTTAGTGAATACTGTTCTAGGTTAACAATAAAAAGCCAAACTACGAAATATTTACATATTTTTTTAAACAATTTTAATTCAATGGATCCAAATTAAGGAATGCTAAACGCAATACGCCAATCGTCTCTTACGTATTTGATGAATTAACAGGTTACATAAAAGATACGTAAAGCCGAACTTTTTGATATAAGATTTATTCCAAACATGTTCAAGAATCTGTTCTATAAATTTTATGCATTATAAATGCCACACAAAAATATGTAACATTTTGCGGATTTTCATATTTTGTAAAAAAAAAAATCAAAAAGGACAGTTCGAAAATTATTTAAAATACATTTCTGCACGGCACTGGAAACTGGTTCACTGTAAATCCTGATAAGGGTTCAAAGCATGCTATTAGGGACCAGACTAAAAATGGAAAGAAATTCTCAATGAAAGTAATAAATAGCACTTTATAACATCTATCTTTTGTCGCTATTCTTATTAATTATTGATAGAATTACTTTGTTGTTTTAATTAATAAAACAGTTTGACATACCTGACGTTAAAACAAAATTTTGGGCCCATCATATGTTTTCACATCGCCATGAATAAAACGATATCCATAAATTCCGAGTTGCTATACATGTAAGCCATTATTGACACTTAATAAACTAATGTAAAGACTGGCTTCACAAAAACTTTAATACCTACAAAAAGTAAGCGGATTTCAATATTCGGAATCGCCTGTCTAGAGACTACTAGTAGCCCAGCGATGTAACAATTTGTGAATCACCCTGTATAAGCACAAGCAAATATAGACAAGAATAACAATGACTATAATTCATATAGGCATAAGTTGTGTCAAACGTTGCTACAAAAAATTGCTGCTGTTACTTAGTATTTGTTTTAAAGAGAACAACTTGTAAATTGAACTAATTTTTATGGTTAGTGTTTATAATTTCCATACATCAGGGGGTTACTGACAGGTTCACGGGAAATATATTGTATGTTTTACCTGCTCTAATACTCCTTTCAAACCTACCAAAATTTACCCGTATCCCTTTCATCGAAATCACACAATTAATTGATTTATCGAGGGCTGGTTAGAAATTTGCACGCTGAACAAATTTCTTTTATTGTCGAATAAAAAATCCATGGGGAATACGTTATCGAGCACCACAAGTAGGTATATCCTTGGTATGGTTCCATTGTAATTAAGGAAGCGAACGGAGGTTTATGCGTCTTAAATTTATCTAGCAAGATCAATTTCGGTAGCCCTTTGATCGGTTTACCGGTTGTGGTATTAAATTTCGTTTAATCGATTACGTCAATTGTGTGGTGGATGAAATTCGAACGGATTGAATTTAAACCGTAAGTGTATATTTTTTTAGATGTTAGAGATAGCGCAAGCCTTGTCATATTCACAGTTAATTGATACATTCTGTACGTTTCGATGGCTGTAGGCATTTGTATTCAGGACCCGATATATCCTAACTTTGTGAAATACATAAATTAATTACTGTTTACTTTATTATTTTGTAATTTGTGAGTTTCATGTGAATTATGAGGGCTAATATTACTAACCAGGACCTCGATTCTCGAATCTCTACTGATAATTGTCGAATGCGACAAATGCCATACAAATTGTCGCATGATTTAGAAAATATGTATTCTCGAAACGTCATAGAAATAATGTCACCATTCGCCAATTTTGTCGTGTAATAAGAATTGACAACAATGTTAAATCTATGGTAATCTAGACAGTTGCTGAAATTATATTTACACCCTTTTTGTAGCATAATGTCATTTTATGTATTTGGATTGCTTTGTAGCTACAAAAGAAAACGCTGGTTGGGCTGTTACAAAACTTCCTTCAGGTAAGTTCGCTTTTACAATGAATATCTATTGTAACAATTTGAAATATGCATGTAGAAAATCACATGAAAGTAATACCTGAGCGAACTTAAAAGTTGAATAAAATTAATAATTATTAGTATAGATTTATAAAAAAATTATAATGAATTGTTAATATGGATATCCTGGATATAAATTGTTATCACTCAGTACATAGAGGAAAAGAAATTTAAACCCAGAACAACTTATATTGAATGAAAGGTGAAAGTCTATAGATTAATCTGATATACATATTGTAGGCAGATGAGTAATTATTGAAGATATATCCATTCAAAATAAACCATATCATGAAAAATAATTTTAGAATTCATTCCAGAACTGTCAAGACTAAAGGTGACTTTGCAAGAATCCCTTGTAAATGACCTAAAATACAAAATAAAGAGTATTTAATATAAAACTGTATATATAAATATATTTATAAAAAAGTAGTTTTGTGATAAAGTGCATAAAAAGGACATTCAAAGACTGCGGAAACTCATGTGAAAGGACCTTTAACATGGCAATCTACAGAAAGGAAGAAAAACAAAGAAGTTGTTGATAGTTACGGCTTGGGTTTTGAAAAAAAGGTGCAGCAGCGAGAGATGGCTCCCGAAAATTTGCAAATTAGTCCAGAACAAACAAGTTTAATTAAAAAAATACCTACCATCAGCGAAATTTACAAGTCTCCATACTCCAGAAAAGTTATTTTGCGAATACATGAAAATTTCGACCACCTCCAGGGAAATTGCAATTCCAAAGAACCCTACAGGACAGTTACCAGTTTCCAGAAAAGAAAACTATAAATTTTCCAACCTCAGGTACCTTTAAAAATAAAGTGCACTATAAAATTTCTATAGCTATAGTAAATAAAACAGGTTTCATTTCATCCTAATCTTTGCAAAGTATAAAGAATAACCCACAGGACTTACCTGTACAAAAATAAGTTTAATCCAAGCAATAATAACAATATTTTCAAAAATTGCACAAGAATTATTATTCTGTCACTAATATCGCCATTTTTGCTGTAATATAGTTGAAATCTGTAATATCATTTTTAAGAGATACTCCCTGTAGGTATGCCACAACCATTATAAGTAGAAGAATATCTATTTGCATAACTCATAAAAATTCTAAATTAAATTCAATAACAAAGTTCTACCTTATATTAGTTTGTTGAAATTATCGACAGAGGAGAAATTTAGTAATAAGAGAATATTCTTTATCGATCAAATTAATTTTGAAATCACACGACAATAAAATATTACACTATATTCTTATATTACATGTATTCATATATTATTTAACTCTATTCTAAGTTTTTACATTAAGTAATGAAACACTTTGCACTTACGTGTACCTACGTAACATATATAAGGTAAAATAAAACGAGATATTCCTAATTAAAAGGAGTTTTTATTTATATAAAAATCTTACAGGTAAATGCGGTGCAATGTGATTAATAACCTGTGCTGCATTATTCCATCAGTAAGTAAATCTAGATTTACACATCCAACATTAAATTCAATAGGTTGCATAATTCCCAAATGAAATCCATCTAAATTGTTTTGTACACAAATATTATGCAGAACAACAAAACATATTTTTCTACAAAACTGTTAAAAGTGGGCTTTTTAATTGTCATTTTTGATGTTAAAAATGTAATTTTTTGACACGCGTGTTAAAAGTAAGTTACTTTTAACACTAGTGTTAAAAGTAACTTACTTTTAACACGCGCAGTTTATTGAAACTTTGTTTTGAAAATTAATAAAACGTTTTAACAAACACATGAACAACTTTTTATTTTAAATAAGTACAAACCAACATTTTAACTAGTTATTACTATTAACATTTATAGTAAAATTAGAACAATTAGAAATTGTAATTCCCTGCGGAGTCATCATACTTAAGTTGGTTTTACTGTCAACATGTGTGACACATCTATTTTCTGTAGAAATACTACTGGTAGTACTGGTGGTCTTGCTAGTAGTTGCAGCAGTAGGAAGTATTTGGCACGCAATTTCCTTCTTCTGTTCCAGTGAATTTTCAATGTAGCCTTCAGCTACCGTCGAACACTTCCATCCTCCATGCCTCTTGATGGTAGTAAGATTTGCACCAGAATCTGCTAACAATGTCGCCGATTAACGACGAAAACAGTGTCCGGTGTAGAGTTGAGGATTTGGTAGATTCAAGAACTCTGCAATGTCGGCAGGCATATTACCAAACATGTTAATTCCGACTGGATTATTCACACATTTATTCTTCATATATTTAAGAAAAAGTCGTCTATGGTCAGCGTTGGGTGGCCGGAGTGCCATATACTTTCTAAAAAAGTTTAAATAGAATTCACCAACAAAGGCCGAGGCACTTTCGTTTTAGTATCTGGTATGGTCACAACAACCGAAGTGTCCAAATATTCGATATTGTCGATGGACACACCCACTATTGCTGCGACTTTCATCATCAGATACTTTTCGTCTTCTGCTTCTGTGAGAAATTTGTCGAAATGCGTCTTCGTCAAAACTGTTGACTTTTTTGCTTGATATCCCTTCCGTTTTAAAAAAGCAATAAGTTTATAATGTTTGCTTATATCTTGATCTTGCTTTATTTTTAACATAATTTTGATCATGGAATAATTTGACCAAAGCGTTGACGATTTCCATATCTTGGCTTTTCCTCAAAATATGCCAGTAAAACTCTTTCTTTACATTTCCCAGGGACCTTTTTAATGTTACACCATCCCGAAAAGCGTCTATAAGCGATTTCGTACTGTTCCTTTGATTTCGCCGGCAATAATTCCAATGTTGCTCGACTGGCGGCTTCTTCGATTTCAGCAGGGATGGATTCGTTACGCTCATTATCGAAATTAATCATTATACTTATAATATTACTAGAAAATGCTGTCAATATTTTTGCGTTTTTTCCGCAACTAACAACAGCACTGGTTGCTACGAAAATTTTCGTTCATAAACATTGCGATCTCTGTGGTATTTTTTGATTTCTTATTTTATTGAGTTTAAAGTTCTTCCGATTGTTTTGTAGAAATAATAGTGTATGATATACGTGTTAAAAGTGATTTTATTTTGTTCGTGAAGTTAAAAAACTCGCTACGCTTATTTTTTAATCATCTTCACTCACAAAATAAAATCTTATTTGACTTTTACATTTAATGTGGAAGTGCGAGTTTTTTTTCAGCAATAAAAACGGTAATTATCTCAAATCATTTACCAAGTCGTTAGACAATCTAACAATTTTTAGTTTAAATCAAACTCATGACATCTTTTATAAAATATTTCTTCTATTGCGACCAATTTGTGCTTGAGTTTCTATAATAAATACAAAATTTGTTTCAAGTTAGCCGTTTTTTAAAAAATTTGTGACATTTACAGATATTTTACGTTTTCTGATAAAATTTGAAATAATTCATTACTCAGTAAAGGTAATTAATAGTTAATGGGGGATATATTGAAAAATACTGCCAATAAATCTTTGGGTGCAACTGAGAAGATATTTTAGAAATTCAATCACTACAATTCATTTTTATGGTCTAAGTAAAAAGATTTGTGTTATTTTAATGGAATTTCTAATAGTTATGCAGCAGATATATCGTTTTTTAATTTGAAATAACCTTACTACACAATTTGCAAAATAAACATCTGCAGAAATATTTTTTCCATACTGTAATTTTAAATAAATAGGATTTGCAAATCTTAAAAATGAAAGAATTCCTTCAACTAGTCGAATCATTTCTTTGAGGATGCGTAATAAATAGAAATATATTCTATAATAAAATGGATTTGATTGAATTTGCAAAAGATACCATATGACACCATAGCATCATAGAATGTTATTATATCTACATATAATTGCAGTAAGAACTTATACGTCATTATATTTTCATCAAAATAATTAAAAAACTGCAACTGAGAAAATAAAACTATATATTACACTAAATGTTTGCATTATATATTGCACTAAATTGCAAAAATTATTGTTCTTAATGCGATTAAATATATAAAATTATGAAGACAATAAAAACAATTGCGTAATGTTAACCATGACATAAGTTATTTGAATTCTTGCCGCGACTATATATGTACAATAACTTTTAGTGTATATAAAAGCAAACCATCACATTTTTAACAGTTAGGTTTAGGTTAGTTAAGTTAACTGCCACAGTCATCTATCTGCATGCATTTAAACAATGTGGAAACACATTGAAACGACTTCAGCACTGTATACCTTTTTCAGATAAAAAAGTAAGAGAATCAACTGTTTCAATAGTCAGATGAATGCACCAAGCCGCAAAAAAGTTCTGTGATTTAAAAGAAACATAATGTGTCAGAAGTGGCGCCTTCTACTACTACTGATGTCAAAATTAGAAACAAATGAAAGTATCTCTTTATCCCCCAACTTCAGACTAAGGTAAGTTTGACAATATTGCACTATTTTATCGTCAGGGATCTACGTTCTATCTTGCATTAATTTCGTGATACTCTGTATACAGGGTGTTTAAAATCACCCATTTTTGAAATATGTGACGTGTAAGTCAATTTGAGAATATTATATTTTATAAGTATTATTTTAAACACAATATATTTGATCAAAATTTGACACAGGTGATGGTGAACATGCTGTTGTTATTTTTTTGTCATACAAAATAGAAGACGCTAGTAAGCTGTTAGCAGTTTTTTACCTTTTCCACGAAAATGGTGCGAATTTATTGAGAGAACTCTTTTGTGTAATATGCAATTTTACATAATATCACGTGATCTAAAAAGGGAATCAAAACTGATTTAAAAAATATTGTAGAATAAAAAATAAAATTGTGGTAGCAACTAGCGTCCTCTACTTTGTACAGAAAAACTGACAACACCAGTTTGTTCAACACGTTGTGTGCTTGTTCGTACTTGTGTCAAATTTTGATAAAACATGTTATGCCTTAAAAAATTTGCATGTCAAATTTAATTTTCTAAAATTATCTTACATGTCATGTAACTCAAAAATAGGTAGCTTGAACATACGTTTATTAAGCAATCCCTACTTAGTTTTCAATATTCTATCAGCTTTAACAATATTACCACGTCTTTTTTAAACATCCTGTATATTAAAGATACCTACCTACCAATAATCTTTTTCAACTTATCAGATGGAAAATTTATGAGATTAGATTGTGTAAATAAAACAGTAATATTATAATTAATTTCAGAGCTTCAAAAGGGTTTTATCAAAAACAAAAGTTTTTGTTCTACAAAATTTATATTTCTACAAACCTATTTTAGTTTCTCTTACTAAATAAAGAACACTAAATTTTGTACATTTCACAAATAGCAAATTTTAGGTTATAACCTTCTTAAAGATTTCACTGACAAAGTGACAAATGCGATATTGTGTCGTAATGTGGTCGTTTTTGAAAAATTACTTATTCTAAACAATATTGTTATCATTGTAACTTGTTATAAAGCATTAATAAGAATACGGATTTAGTAAGCCATCTTGTTATAATTTACATTCTCAACAATATGGTGTATAAAATAAGATATTGGGTAGTATATTAACGAACGAATAAATGAAAATCGACATAAATAAGACGTAGCGTATATGATTGTCAAGTGCACGTGAGACCAAATACATCAGTGTATCATAAAAAAATGTAACGTTTCCCTATTCCAAAAAAAAAATCGAAACTCACCCAGGCATGATTAATGTCCGTATGAATTTTAACGGTTTTTCTCGCCATTAAAATCCGGCAATTTCAACAGATTTCGTGTCGAGTCCTGGAGGGTGAGCGCAAGAACTGGAACCTGCTCGAGCCGCACAATAGGCCACCTTATTTATTTTCTAAACAGCCCTGCCGTCCCGTACGGGAATCTTTATTCCCACGGCGTATTCAGATGAACAAACTTGTTTTTCGCTTTACAGGTAAACTCAAAACGCAAGGGACTGGCTAATGCGCGTTAAGAGATGCTCCATTTTTCTTTATAATGTGAAAGCACTCGCTGCCAGAATTTCAACGGACTCGAGGAATCTGGTTTTCGAGCTCAGGTTTGTTTGCAGTGACTTGCTACCACGGTGGCTCATTTCGGGACAGGAATTATGATTGATCGGGATTTGATTGCGATGGTGATTTTTATTCAAGAGTAGACTACGAAAAAATCCATTAGTAGTGATATTGAACTCAAACCAATGTTTGGGTAGAGCCATCACACAAAAATGTTTAAATTCGAAGGTAACTTTATTGTGCTTGAAGACATTTTGAAAAATAAAATATGATCTTTTAAGAATTCTATTATCAGGAAATTATTTATTTGTAAATTAGCGAATACGCTGCGCAAACTGGCATATGATGTATCTATGCATATACAGTGTTTCTCAACCAAACTTGGTGTGTATATTTAGTATGACAGTAGGTATGAAAAAAATGATTAGCTTTAGACTCTTACCAGTGGCGGAGGTGTGGGTTCATTGATCATTATTTGCCAAAAAATATATCTCACTCTGTATAATATTAGTATTACAAATAAAGTAGCATATGAATTGCACGATTGTATTATCTTCACTTTCTGTTTCTTTACACTTTTTTGTATTCCAAACCGATTAACAACTAAATTGATTTATTTCATCAAGTCACATTTTTACAATATTCATTACATTGCTTAAAGTAATAACAGAATCATTAATTAACAATAGAATTACTTTACTATGATTTATTAGAAAAGGTGTAAATGGCCACTTTCAACCAAAATATATGTTTCAGATCTCCTTGAAATTCCAGCTCGAATACGTGCAATAATTCCAGTTACAATTTCTTGACGTAAGTGTTTGTTAGATTCAATGTGAACCTTGAATATTGAGATGGTTCTAAACAAAAAAGTCAATGGGGTTCAATCGGGTGATCTGGATGGCCAAGGTTGACCTGGTTCTTGAGTGCCTTGTCTAGTTACATTGTTACCGAATCTTTCATTTAAAAATTCACGAGCAGTCAAACTAAAATGTAGGGGAGTCTCGTCGTACATAAACTACATTCTTCGTTTTAGCACATGTCATCGCCAAGTAGTTTAGATAAAACGTTTTCAAGACAATGTCTGTATGAAGCACCGGCTAAGGTTCTTGCTGAAAAGTAAGGACCGCCAAGAAAATTTCCAATAATACCCACAAATACAAGAAAATTGATATTGAAATCGAAATTCCATTATGGCATTAGAGTCCGATGATTATTTAATTGAAAAAGATGCTTATTTCACATTTATTCTAGGAATACGATATTGTTAAAGATTTTAAATGAAAACATTACGAAACACATTTTTTTCCTTTGTAACAGATTGATAGTTAAAAAATGCCTCTTATGGAAAATCCTCTGGATGGTAACGACCATCAAGTATAAATACAACTTAAAAATTCGATGTTGCACTTTTTCTATATGCGAGATGACAAAAATAAATAGGAGCTCAGCCAAAGACGCATATTCCAATTTAGACCTGACGAGTGCACTATATAATAATTTGAGAGTGTTAGGCTTTTGAAAACTTGCCATATCCTGCACAATAAATTTAAGTTTGTAGGCACTTCACTATATAATTTACAACATGTGGAGTGAATGAAAGCTTTGGATCAAACAGAACCCCTAAATATTTAATTACATCAGGCTGAAGAATACTACATCCAATTTGTAGTCATAGCAAGTTTCCTTTAACTGGTGACTGAAAGACATAATATTACATTAGGTAGTATTAAATGGTAATTTATTAGCAGTACACCAGGATTTTACTAAATTTAAGTTTCTTCCATGATTAAATGCGTTAAGTTCATTATTTACAGAAGAAAATATTTTCATGACATCAGCATAAAACAAGAAATAAGTATGTTTAAATCAAATGGGATGTGATTAATAAAAAGTATGAACATTAAAGAATCCAGGACAGAACTACGTGAAACTCCTTTTCCTAGCGTAATAATTAATTTTGTTTATATTATTATTTATAATTTCATTGAGATCGTAAAAATTCTAGAATTTAGGTCTTTATAATTATTATCTATATAAGTAAAAGGACAAAGAG